>CATIUR010000001.1:43895833-45216666 GCA_949592205.1 Helichrysum umbraculigerum
TCAGTGTTGATATGTTATTACGATGAAAATTTAGTAAGATGATATGTGCGGATTGTTTCATAGTGTTGTGAATTAATTGATTAGTTGCCTATATGCTTACTAAGCGGTTGTGCTTATTCCTTCCATGTTTCATGTTTTTAGGTAGTTCGGATCAAAGAGAAGGAAAGGGTATAATGAAGAATTAGCGTGGATAGATAAGGGTAGCATGTGGCAAGTATTCTCCTTACTTATCGTTTTATATGCAACTTGTGTAATACGCCCATGGGTCAAAGTTTTTGAAAGTCAAACATGAAACGTGTCTTTTGTTTTATGGTATGTTGACTTTGAAAGTCAACTATGATGTGTAGTCGAATATATATGTACTTTATGATATGCTGGAAGTGTATATGTATGCAATTAGTGTTGTTGTGTTTAAATGTGTAGATTTTGTTGAAGTGTCAAAGTTTTGTGTGATTGGTGAAATAGAAGTTAAAGTATGGTCAATTATGTTGAAATAGTCAAACCTGATTAGTATTGGTTGGTGTCTGGGTCAATATGTAGTTATTTGGTTAAATGGGTCAAAAAGTCTTCATTTGGGTCAAAGAAATGCTTATAAGTTATGTTTGAATGATATAGTGTTATGGCACTTTGGTTTAGTGTTTTAAGTTTGTTTTTGTATGCTAAACAAGTGTACAAAAGGTTATGTTCAGATTTCAAGTGTTGTGTATTTTGGACTTGTCATTAAAAAGTGTCAAAAAGGGTTGAAAACTAGTCATACGTCCAAATCTTACATTTTTGAAAAAATTAGAAAAGTATAAAAAGGGAAGTGTTCATTTCAATCATATAAGTGTGCGTGCAAAATTTCAGGGATCAAGTCTTTATGGTTTAAAAGATATGTGCATTTTACTTTCGTATTTTGGTAAGTAATTAGTCTGGTCTGCATGTCTGCTGTAACTTCACCTTACCCGGCGGGTAAGGTTGGTACCCGACGAGTACCCCTACCCGGGTAGCCCTATCCGGCGGGTGAGCATACCTCAAACGGGTAGCCCTAGTGTAAATTTGTACCGCGAGTCTGGCTTGAGTTTTGGTTGATCACTACCCGGCGGGTACCCCCTCTACCCGGCGGGTATCCGGCTGATGTTTGAGTTTCTTGTTTAATTTGTTATAAAATAAGTTTTTAAATTATATAATATAATAATGGTATTGTAGTCATTGTCTAACAATGTATGGGACCTATGAAGTATGTTTTGAGTGAAAAAAAAAATTTCCAAAAGTTTCGGGGCGTTTCAAGTTGGTATCAGAGCGATAGTTTAAGAGAATTACGTGATCCACTTTAGGATTACATCATCTTAAACTATTCTGAATGCATGATATTGCTTTTTAGTTATATTTTGAGGTTTTCTTGTTGTATGATTATGTGTTTGACTTCAAGAACAATTTTTGCCTCAGCTTGATTACGTTTAAGAAAAATGAATAGAAGTGTGTTATTAGTTTAATATGGCAACGTCTGGCCAAGGCTGTTATATTACACTAGTACACATGGGTGATTCATAGCTTTTAAATGTAAGAAGGTTTTGGTGAAAGGTTGTTTTGAAGGAGTAAGTAAGATGTTTCTTTAACTATTTCATTATGTGAAGGATTAATTGGACTAATGAAATTTGTTAATTGTTTATAGTAAATGGATGCACCTACGAATACAAGTAGTAAGAATACTCAGGGAAGTTCTCCCCCGCAAGAGGAGAATGTAGATAACCAGAATATGCATCCTGATGATGAGGCTGCATTAAGAAGAATAATAGGGGAATCTCTCGATGCCTTTACCACAACGATGGTTTCTAAGATTGAAGAAATAGTAACGGTAAGATTAAACGAGTTTGTACAAAAATACCCAAATATAACCAATCCAATACCAAATACTGAAACTTCAACTACCCAACATGAGATAGTTAAAGAAAAAGATCAGTTTGAGTATAAGAGTTTTGCAAGTTGTAAACCACCAGAGTTTATGGGAGAATTGAACCCTGTCATTAGTATTCGATGGTTAATTAGAGGAGACCTTTTTATTATGTAAGTGTTCAGGTGAATTGAAAGTGTTGTTTGCAGCCCATCAGTTAAAGGGAGATGCCCATGAGTGGTGGAATTCTCAGGTTGAAACATATGGTCATGAGACGGCTTCAAAATTTTCTTGGGATAAGTTTAAGGAGATATTTAAGGAAGAATTTTCACCACCTACAGAAATCGAAAAGTTAAAAGGAGAGTTCTTAGCGATCGATCAAGGGAGTAAGTCGGTTGCAGAATATTCTAAGTCCTTTCATGAAAAAGCTAGATTTTGTCCTGAGTATACCTCTAACCCAAAACTGTTAACCGATCATTTCTATCGTCATCTAAATTTAGATATCCGTGAATCCATTGATCCAATTATTTATGATACTATTGCTAAGATGTTGAACCGAGCTTTAGTACGTGAGAAAGATTTGAAGGCTAGAGTTGTTGAAACCATAAGTTAGAGAAAAGTAGAATATACCCCGACTTCACAACCTTCATCGGTTAAGAAAACACGAATTGAGGAGACCCAACTACATCCATCACCACAACCATTACAACAATATCATCCTCAAACCCAAACTAGAGAAATCCCTAATTGTGATAAGTGTGGTAGAAGACATACCGGCGAGTGTAAATGTTTTAAGTGTGGTAGAACCGGGCATATGGCACCGAATTGCCCAAGCCCATATCGTTTATGTTATCACTGTTTTAAGGATGATCATCTTCAAGCCGATTGTCCTGACAAAAAGGAAGCTAGACGAAAAGAATTGGAAGCTAGGTCAGCGACGACTGGGTCAAGGTCTAGGCCACGTGCCTTTCAACTAATTTCTGGAGAGGCAAAAGAGTCACCCGATGTGGCGTCAGGTACCTCATTTTTAAACCTGCTCACATTTTATTGAATCTGGAGCCGTTAAATCTCTGGTATTCCTTTTCCATTGTGTATATTTGAATATCTTATTGTTTAAGTATAATGTTTCTTGAAGTAATAGTAGTAATGAAACGAGTGGTTATAATGTATCGAGAGAAGTTCGTGAGGACACGAACAGTTTAAGTGGGGGAGAGTTGTAACACCCCGAATTTCAGGTTTTAATTTCGTACGCGAATATATATATATATATATATATATATATATATATATATATATATATATATATATATATATATATATATATATTATGAAGTAGTACTATTTAAATAATAAGATATAATAGAAAACGTAAATGGTTTATCAGTTCCGGACTGTAAGAATTAAAGGAAATTAGATTAATACATAGATATAGACGTGAGTAGTCTGGAGTATTCTCTTAAATACTAAAAACATTCCACGACCTTTCCCTGGAGCTGAAGAAATCGCAGAAACAACATAACACCTTCAAAATCACTTAATTCAATCTTCAATCTAAGTTTTAATCTTCAATCCATCATCTCCTTCATCCTCGTAATCATTTAAAGTAAGTTTCTTCATGTTTTAACCTAGCTTTTGGGGGTTTTATGGGTTTCATGAAATTGGTGTAATTGAATACGAAATTAGGGTTTAAAAGTGATAGAATTGTTGTTTGTTAGTGTTATTAAGTTTATACGTAATCATATAATAACTTAAAAGTGATGAAATCTTTAATTATGTTCTTGAATAAATCCTAGGGTTTAGTTTAATTTTGAAGGTTTGATGTAATTTGTATATAAGTGTTATTAGTGATGTTAATTGAGTGTTGTTATGATGTTTTGATAAGAAATACAGGTGAACAATTATTAAAGATAAATATGAAGATTAAAGAAATGATTATGCTAGTTGGTTAATAGATAAAATGAGTATGAACATAGTGGGGGATGGATTTAATATGTTTAATTATGAAGTTAGTGATTTCTAGTGTTTAAGTGTGTTGTTTGTTACTATGAATCATTGCTAGGTGGTAAAGACGAGAAGATTGTACGTTGATCAATTGTTATAATTCATCATTTTAAGACCAAGGTAAGTATTATAGGGACTAATTGGTAATGGTTGTATGTGTTTCCGGATTGCTTCCGAGCAAGAGGATCATACAACCATGTGGATGTTATTTGTAAATTATGTATCTTAATAGTAAATGTTTATGATTGATTGTATGTGTTTCCGGATTGCTTACGAGCAAGAGGATCATACAATCAAATGGAAGATTAGCTAACGTTGCTAGCATAGAGTTGTTTATTAACTTGGTAACCATTTCGATGTGATTTGGTACCCTATGCCTGGTTTCTTATGGCCGCGGATCCGCATAGTGTTCAGTGTTGATATGTTATTACGATGAAAATTTAGTAAGATGATATGTGCGGATTGTTTCATAGTGTTGTGAATTAATTGATTAGTTGCCTATATGCTTACTAAGCGGTTGTGCTTATTCCTTCCATGTTTCATGTTTTTAGGTAGTTCGGATCAAAGAGAAGGAAAGGGTATAATGAAGAATTAGCGTGGATAGATAAGGGTAGCATGTGGCAAGTATTCTCCTTACTTATCGTTTTATATGCAACTTGTGTAATACGCCCATGGGTCAAAGTTTTTGAATGTCAAACATGAAACGTGTCTTTTGTTTTATGGTATGTTGACTTTGAAAGTCAACTATGATGTGTAGTCGAATATATATGTACTTTATGATATGCTGGAAGTGTATATGTATGCAATTAGTGTTGTTGTGTTTAAATGTGTAGATTTTGTTGAAGTGTCAAAGTCTTGTGTGATTGGTGAAATAGAAGTTAAAGTATGGTCAATTATGTTGAAATAGTCAAACCTGATTAGTATTGGTTGGTGTCTGGGTCAATATGTAGTTATTTGGTTAAATGGGTCAAAAAGTGTTCATTTGGGTCAAATAAATGCTTATAAGTTATGTTTGAATGATATAATGTTATGGCACTTTGGTTTAGTGTCTTAAGTTTGTTTTTGTATGCTAAACAAGTGTACAAAAGGTTATGGTTAGATTTCAAGTGTTGTGTATTTTGGACTTGTCATTAAAAAGTGTCAAAAAGGGTCGAAAACTAGGCCTACGTCCAAATCTTACGTTTTTGAGAAAATTAGAAAAGTATAAAAGGGGAAGTGTTCATTTCGATCATATAAGTGTGCTTGCAAAATTTCAGGGATCAAGTCTTTATGGTTTAAAAGATATGCGCATTTTAGTTTCGTGTTTTGGTAAGTAATTAGTCTGGTCTACAGGTCTATTATAACTTCACCCTACCCGGCGGGTAAGGTTGGTACCCGACGGGTACCCCTACCCAGGTAGCCCTATCCGGTGAGTGAGCATACCTCAATCGGGTAGCCCTAGTGTAAATTTGTACCGCAAGTCTGGATTGAGTTTTGGTTGATCACGACCCGGCGGGTACCCCCTCTACCCGGCTGGTACCCGGCTGATGTTTGAGTTTCTTGTTTAATTTGTTATAAAATAAGTTTTTAAATTATATAATATAATATTGGTATTGTAGTCAATGTTTAACAATGTATGGGACCTATGAAGTATGTTTTGAGTGAAAAAAAAAATTTCCAAAAGTTTCTGTAACACCCCCGAAATTCACTGTTTTGCGGAAGCATAGTTTGGGGTGTTACTAATCAAATATCACAGCACAAAGATAAAGTAAACGACATCTATATGCAACGTTTGTAAATTAGTTACATTCCATAGATATATTGTTTGAAAACTTAGTGTTTTCGTATACAAAAATGTAGTTTCCCTAGAGTCCGGGCGTGTAGCGGGAGATTCTATTACATAATCAAAATATACAAAGTTAATGCTAAGAATCTCCGTGAATGCAGTTGTGTTGAAATCATGCGACTCTAGCTAAAATCCTGGAGTAATCCTACTCCATCCGAGTACCTGATAAAACATGCTAAAAAGTGTCAACCAAAAGGTTGGTGAATCTCACAGGTTTGTAAGTAATATTAGCTTTGAACACGAGATTTCATCAGTAGTGCCCGCAGGCGTAAAGTCAGCAATTTCAATCCAGAAATCGTAAAACCAGTATTTGCAATACAGCAAATGAAATTAAGTAAGTTTATACCGTTGCCATGAGGCTCATAATCGAAGCTTAACCCGTAAGTAATAAGTTTGCTCCCGTGACATGCTCGTAAATGAGCAAGCATCAGTAACGAATAATTAGTCACCCGTTTCTACGTGTAAATCAGTACGTGGCAGCGCTACTGCCCCGGGTGGGGAGGGTCATTTCCCTAATGGATCCATTAACTAGTGTTCGCGCTTAAGTCCATAACTAACGATATATGATGGAGAGACTTATGTTTGTAAGTAAACTCATGC
Organism: Helichrysum umbraculigerum; assembly: GCA_949592205.1. Lineage (NCBI taxonomy): Eukaryota > Viridiplantae > Streptophyta > Magnoliopsida > Asterales > Asteraceae > Helichrysum > Helichrysum umbraculigerum. Next base: position 43,902,133 of record CATIUR010000001.1, read on the forward strand.
AATTTCGTTTGGTATAGTAAACAGTTTAGTACTTGTGTTCAAGAAAATCAGTAGCATGTATCTCCCCCAATAAGATAAAACAGTAAAAGTGGGGCCGTAAGACTCACCTGAGTCTTGTAGTAATCAGTTGCAATTAGCAAGTAGTAAGTAAAGCAAGTAGGTTCTCTGAACCCGTAACCTTCAAATGCCTAATCATATGAAGTTATGTAAGTATGCGTCTCACGAGACGTTTCGTTTAGTTGTACACAACTAGTATATCCAGTGTTTGTCCGTATGTTTGTAATTGTTTGTTTGTTGGAAAACATGTTTGGCCCGTTGGTGACGGTTTGTAGCAAAAATTCTAAAATGTTGACTTTGCTACAGTAAATGTGCTATAGTGAATTGCTACAGTAAAATTTGACTTTTTGCTACAGTAACTTTGACTTTTCTATAGTGAAAATCCTTTAAAATTTCCAAGTTTTCTGTTTTCTACGACATAAGCTGCGACACAAGGATTTGTATGCGACACAAGGGTTGTGTCGCATGAAGGATGCGACACAAGAGCTCTGCGACACAGTGGTTGTGTCGCAAAAAGCTTGCGATGCTAATTCAATAGCGACAGAACGGTTGTGTCGTACTAAATACGACACAGTATGCGACATAGAGTGCGACACAATATTGTGTCGCAAAGGTTACGACACTAAAGGATTGGTACGACACAAGGTGCGACACAAATGGGTTTATGCGACACAGCATGCGACACAAGGCTTGTGTCGCATGTATGAACACCAACCCAGAAACTTTCGGGTTTCAAGAATTTTCGACCAAAAACGCAAATCTAACCCATTTTTGAGCTATAAAATCGTGTATTCTTCATGTATTAGGTTATATCTAAGTTGTGTACACATCAAAACATCAAAACATTACACCAAATTGAATAGATCTAAGATTTTAGAATTTTCTTACTTTTGCAAATCGAGCTAAATGGAGGATGAGATGATGAAAACGGTCTTGATATTCTTGCTCCACTCGTGATGGTGATTCCGAATATGTAAATTTCGTGTGTCGGTTTGTATTCCAAAAATTTAGTGTAGATTGGAGTTGAGAGAGTTTTTGAGGTGTGTGTGTTTTTAGTGATAATGAAAATGAAAAAGAGAAGTGGGTGGGGGTTGGAGTTGGCTGATCCAAAGGAGGAAGGAGGGGGAAAATACTCCCCTAAAACACAGTGTTGACTCCGTGTCCTAATCGTTTATTCACTAGTTTTTAATATTTAACCAACGTTTATATTTTTAAAATGTAACTAGAGTATTTAAATAAAATGTCTTGAAATTAATAATAACAACATTTGTCGCAATATTTAAATTATTAATTCGCGCTTATTACGTTTTGTTGCGTTAGTTAAAATGTCGTCGCGATAATATATAAATGATGCTCGTTCGGTTGCGTATTTTTATATAACAAAATACGTTCTCATTATTTAAGTAAATTTCTGTCACCAACGTCCAAGTAAACTGTGTCGGACTACGTCCGGTTAATTCGCACGATTCATCCGAATCGCGTAAGTACACACATATATATATAAATCACCTTATATATATATACAAATAGAGTCTGCAATTAGTCCTATTACATACTAATTACATCTAGTTACAATTAATTAGGCGTAATTAATTACCCTAATTTGCAGGTGTTACATTCTCCCCTTGTTAAAGAAATTTCGTCCCGAAATTAGCTTGAGTGTACGGACGGTGCGTTATCTGGGAAGAGATGTGGGTATTTCTGTCGCATTTGGTCTTCCCGTTCCCAGGTGAATTCAGGAACACGTCTAGAATTCCACCTGACTTTTACGATGGGAATACGACTCTGTTTTAATTGCTTGACCTCGCGGTCCATGATTTCCATAGGTTCCTCGACAAAATGAAGTTTATCATCGATTTGAATTTCGTCGAGCGGTATAATCAGTGTCTCGTCAGACAGACATTTCTTCAAGTTAGAAATGTGGAATGTGTTGTGTACGCTGCTAAGTTCAGCAGGAAGATGCAGGCGGTATGCCACTGGACCAATCCTTTCCAGGATTTCGAATGGTCCGATGTATCTAGGATTTAGTTTGCCTCGCTTTCCGAATCGAATGACACCCTTCCACGGTGCCACTTTGAGAAGTACCTTGTCCCCTACCTGGAACTCAAGGTGTTTGCGTCTCACGTCAGCATAGCTTTTCTGACGATCACGTGCGGCTTTCAGCCGGTTTTGGATACCGATGATTTTCTCAGTAGTTTCCTGAATGATTTCTGGACCCGTGAGTTGGGAATCTCCTAACTCAGTCCAACAGATAGGTGATCGGCACTTACGTCCGTAAAGTGCCTCGAAGGGTGCAGCCTTTATGCTGGTATGGTAACTGTTGTTGTACGAAAACTCGCACAACGGTAAGTGATTTTCCCAAGAAGTACCGAAGTTAACTACGCAGGCTCGTAGCATATCCTCCAGTGTTTGAATAGTTCGCTCGCTTTGGCCATCGGTTTGCGGGTGATAAGCAGTACTCATATCCAGACGAGTACCAAGAGATTTTTGTAGCGATTGCCAAAAGTTAGAAGTAAAACGGCTGTCCCTATCCGAGATGATCGAGATAGGTACACCGTGTCGCGAGATGATTTCTTTGACATAGATGCGAGTCAGACGCTCCATCTTGTCGGTTTCCTTGATGGCCAGAAAATGAGCAGATTTCGTGAGACGGTCCACGATCACCCAAATGGTATCGCAACCACTCGAAGTTTTCGGTAGTTTGGTGATGAAGTCCATGGAAATCTGTTCCCATTTCCATTGAGGAATTTCAGGTTGTTGGAGCAACCCCGAGGGTCTTTGGTGTTTGGCCTTGACTTTGGAACAGGTTAGGCATTTACTGACGTACAAGGCAATGTCAGCTTTCATGTTAGGCCACCAATACAACCCTTTGACGTCATGATACATCTTATCAGAACCAGGATGTATAGAGTATCGAGATTTGTGAGCTTCAGCCATCACCAAATCTCGCAAGTTTCCGAATTTGGGTAACCACACCCGGTTAGAGAAGTATCGAGTTCCATCGGGTTTGATTTCAAATTGTTTATCCAAGCCTCGCAAGGCTTCATTTTTCAAGTTTTCATCGTTGAGTGCTTCAAGTTGAGCGGTAAGGATTTGAGCAGGGAGCTCGTTATGAATTGTCATAGAAAGTGCTCGGACTCGAAGGGGTTTCACTCGTTCTTTTCGGCTTAAGGCATCGGCAACTACGTGGAGACTTTTGTGATCAGTGAAGATAGTGCTTTTCGAACCGTAGAGATAATGTCTCCAGATTTTCAATGCGAAGACCACATCACCTAACTCGAGGTCGTGGGTCGTATAGTTTTTCTCGTGGATTTTTAGTTGTCGTGAGGCATAGGCAATGACTTTTTCCCGTTGCATCAACACACAACCAAGTCCTTGGTGTGAGGCGTCGCAGTAAACTACGAAATCGTCGGTGCCCTCGGGTAAGGACAAGATCGGTGCACTGCAAAGTTTGTTTTTCAATAGTTGGAAAGCTGACTCTTGTTTATCAGTCCAATCGAACTTCTTATCTTTCTGAGTCAGTGTGGTTAGGGGAACAGCTATTCTTGAAAAGTTTTCGATGAATCGGCGGTAATAACCAGCAAGACCTAAGAATTGTCTCACTTCGGTTGGAGTGGTCGGTGACTCCCAGCCCTTGATTGCTTCAATCTTGGCGGGATCAACATGAATTCCTTGGCTGTCAATCACGTGCCCGAGGAATTGAACGGTTCGAATCCAGAACTCACACTTAGAGAATTTGGCATATAACTCTTCGTGTTTAAGAAGTCCTAGAATGGTTTTCAGATGTTGAGCATGTTCCTGCTCGTTGCGAGAGTAAATCAGGATATCATCGATGAACACAATGACGAATTTGTCAAGATATGGGTTGCACACCCGATTCATAAGGTCCATGAATACGGCCGGTGCGTTGGTCAACCCGAATGGCATCACTTGGAATTCGTAATGCCCATAACGAGTTCGGAAAGCTGTCTTTGGGATATCATTGTCACGGACTCGGAGTTGATGATAACCCGACCGTAGATCAATCTTTGAGTAAACACTCGATCCCTGGAGTTGGTCAAACAGGTCATCGATTCTAGGAAGTGGGTACCGATTCTTTATGGTTAGCTTATTCAGCTCTCGGTAGTCGATACACATGCGGAAAGATCCATCTTTCTTTTTCACGAATAAGACCGGAGCTCCCCAAGGCGAGGAACTTGGTCGAATGAATCCTCTGTCCAGGAGTTCCTGTAGTTGGTTAGACAACTCCTGCATTTCGGATGGTGCTAAACGGTAAGGGGCTCGTGCCACGGGTGCAGCTCCGGGCACAAGTTCGATTTGAAATTCAACTTGTCTAGGTGGCGGAAGTCCGGGCAAGTCTTCAGGAAAGACTTCCGGGAAATCCCGCACGATCGGAACATCCTCAAGTCGCTTCTCCTCCGACTTCTTCTCCGTTACATGTGCAAGGATGGCTTGATACCCTTTTCGTAGGTATTTTCTAGTTTTCAGACAGGAGACAATATTCAGATTTCGTCTGCCGGTCTCCCCTTGTAGGACTAAGGTTCCACCGGAGACAAGAGGTATGCGAACAAGTTTGTCATGACAGATGATTTCAGCTCGGTGCTTGGATAACCAATCCATACCGACAATAATATCAAAGCTACCGATCTCGACAGGGATTAAATCAATGGAAAACGTTTCGTTCGTGAGGTTAAGTGTACAGTTATGTATGATGCTATCAGTCTCAATCAGTTTGCCGTTAGCTAATTCTACAATGTATTTAGCATCTAAGGCAGTGGGAGTTATATCAAGCAAAGGGCTAAATTTCTCAGAAATGAAGCTTCTATCGGCACCGGTATCAAATAATACAGAAGCAGTAAGGTCGTTGAGAAGGAACGTACCCGTCACGACATTCGGGTCTTGTCTGGCTTCCCCAGCCTTGATAACGAATGCTCTACCACGAGCAGGGTTGTTGTTGTTTTTCAGCTTTGGGCAATCTTTCTTGAAGTGCCCTGAATTTCCGCACCCAAAGCAGGCCTTTGGTGCATTGGTGTTGGGGGTAGAAATGTTGGTTTGGCAATCCTTAGCTAGATGCCCGAACCGTTTGCAGTTGGAGCAAGGGCAAGAACCGTCATGATGGCGGCTGCATTTGGAACAGTAAGGCTTGTTCCCGCTGTACCCTTTCTTTTCCGAAGTCCCCGATGAATAAGCCTTAATGTACTTAGGCATTTTGTTGGAGGTTTGGTTGGATGAGTTGGGGTTACCTTCCCACTTGCGTTTGTTGTTTGCAGATGGGGTTGAAGTTGTGCCACGGCGGACAGAATTTGCCGTTAGTTCATGGGCCATACGGATGGCGCTCTGAATAGTACCCGGTTTGGATGAAGTCACCAGGTCCTGTAGTCTCTCGGGAAGTCCATCAACGAATTTCTCGATCCTCTTGTACTCAGGATTGACCATGGTTGGGCACAGAAGTGCCAGTTGGTGGAAACGGTTGGTATAACCGGTGATGTCATCACCCTGCATCTTGTGGTTCCAGAATTCCATTTCCAGCTGTTTCAATTCATCCCTGGGGCAGTACTCGCCCCTCAACATCTCCTTCAACTCCTCCCACGGGAGTTTGTAAGCATTAGCAACACCCACAGTCTGGGCATAGGTGTTCCACCAGGTGAGTGCGGTGTCAGTAAAAGTACTAACGGAGAACTTAACTTTGTCTCCTTCCGCACAGTTGCAGATCAGAAATACGGATTCGACTTTCTCGATCCAGCGTACTAGACCGATAGCTCCCTCAGTACCTGCAAAGTTTAGAGGTTTGCAGTTCTGAAAGTCTTTGTATGAACAGGGTTTAGCAGTAGGGGTTTCAGCGGCATCGCTGTTCCTCGTGGAATTTGGTGGAGTATTCCGAGCCAAGGCTTCAGTAACAGCCTGGGTTATAAGGGAGGTAATCTGGGCATCGGTGTATGGTCTTGTCTTTGGCGGCATGATTCTTCAATAAAAGAAATAAAGATACATGAGATTTTGTAGGAACTTGTAATTGTCACAGATGTACATGTATAAAAGCAGTAATACATAACATCAACATGGAAAATGACAATTATTATGAGTTGAAATATCAAGGAATATTTGATGGATAATGCGAGTTCAAAGGTTACATCCTACAGAGATATTACAAAAGGTGTCGGGAATTGTTACATCCGACTAGTTTATAGAATAGCGCTAGATAGTCATTAGATTACGAGACAAAGACTACACTAGTCTTAATGTAGATTAATCTGTTCCATCAGCGCGACAAGGAGGTCCACGGTTTCTGCCAGCCTGTTGGTTTGCCTGGCATTGTCTTCAACTAAGGCCAGTCGTTGTGCTAGTACACGAGAGTGATCCTCAGTCTCCTGTGAACGTTGTTCACATTCCTCTAGTCGGTTTCTTACAAGTTCATCCGCACCTAATTCGGCGGTCATTGAGTCCTGAATTATGCTTACAGAGAGGTTGGTATCCTCTTGTTCTCGCTGGAGTTGGGATATGTGATCAAGTGCCTGGCGAAGCAGGTAGGTCATTCGGAGTTGTTCCCGTTCGAGATGTTCGAGCCTTTGCTCCTGACGGTGAAGTTGGGTAGCCAACACTGGCATCGTGAGGTGTGCCGAGTTCTGAGAGTTATGAACAGGATAGGGGCTGGTTCTAGGTGACCTTGTGTTCCTCCTGGCTTCTCGTGGGTTCCGTGACCCATGTGAGTGAGAGTGTGACGGATTAGGTGGTACGTTTGCCATTCCTGTGGCAGAGTGTAAGTAAGACGAGGCTAATATATATATACATATATCATATCCAGCCTAGTGTCTAGCACGTATCAAGTAATGGTCCGGTTCTCTCGTGGTCAGAGTCAACTAACGTATCCCCGTTCAACATATTCATTTCAGACCTTACATCATCTTTCCTTAATTGTACATAGTTGATCAGGCTATGTTAAATTAAAGTCGTATGCTGTAATTCCTGAACCAGCCATGTCTAATAAGAGAATACTACCTAACGGTCATAGTCTAGGCCCACTAAATGCAACCTAGTTCACTATAACCTTAGGCTCTGATACCAATCTGTAACACCCCCGAAATTCACTGTTTTGCGGAAGCATAGTTTGGGGTGTTACTAATCAAATATCACAACACAAAGATAAAGTAAACGACATCTATATGCAACGTTTGTAAATTAGTTACATTCCATAGATATATTGTTTGAAAACTTAGTGTTTTCGTATACAAAAATGTAGTTTCCCTAGAGTCCGGGCGTGTAGCGGGAGATTCTATTACATAATCAAAATATACAAAGTTAATGCTAAGAATCTCCGTGAATGCAGTTGTGTTGAAATCATGCGACTCTAGCTAAAATCCTGGAGTAATCCTACTCCATCCGAGTACCTGAGAAAACATGCTAAAAAGTGTCAACCAAAAGGTTGGTGAATCTCACAGGTTTGTAAGTAATATTAGCTTTGAACACGAGATTTCATCAGTAGTGCCCGCAGGCGTAAAGTCAGCAATTTCAATCCAGAAATCGTAAAACCAGTATTTGCAATCCAGCAAATGAAATTAAGTAAGTTTATACCGTTGCCATGAGGCTCATAATCGAAGCTTAACCCGTAAGTAATAAGTTTGCTCCCGTGACATGCTCGTAAATGAGCAAGCATCAGTAACGAATAATTAGTCACCCGTTTCTACGTGTAAATCAGTACGTGGCAGCGCTACTGCCCCGGGTGGGGAGGGTCATTTCCCTAATGGATCCATTAACTAGTGTTCGCGCTTAAGTCCATAACTAACGATATATGATGGAGAGACTTATGTTTGTAAGTAAACTCATGCAATTTCGTTTGGTATAGTAAACAGTTTAGTACTTGTGTTCAAGAAAATCAGTAGCATGTATCTCCCCCAATAAGATAAAACAGTAAAAGTGGGGCCGTAAGACTCACCTGAGTCTTGTAGTAATCAGTTGCAATTAGCAAGTAGTAAGTAAAGCAAGTAGGTTCTCTGAACCCGTAACCTTCAAATGCCTAATCATATGAAGTTATGTAAGTATGCGTCTCACGAGACGTTTCGTTTAGTTGTACACAACTAGTATATCCAGTGTTTGTCCGTATGTTTGTAATTGTTTGTTTGTTGGAAAACATGTTTGGCCCGTTGGTGACGGTTTGTAGCAAAAATTCTAAAATGTTGACTTTGCTACAGTAAATGTGCTACAGTGAATTGCTACAGTAAAATTTGACTTTTTGCTACAGTACTTTGACTTTTCTATAGTGAAAATCCTTTAAAATTTCCAAGTTTTCTGTTTTCTACGACATAAGCTGCGACACAAGGATTTGTATGCGACACAAGGGTTGTGTCGCATGAAGGATGCGACACAAGAGCTCTGCGACACAGTGGTTGTGTCGCAAAAAGCTTGCGATGCTAATTCAATAGCGACAGAACGGTTGTGTCGTACTAAATACGACATAGTATGCGACATAGAGTGCGACACAATATTTTGTCGCAAAGGTTACGACACTAAAGGATTGGTACGACACAAGGTGCGACACAAATGGGTTTATGCGACACAGCATGCGACACAAGGCTTGTGTCGCATGTATGAACACCAACCCAGAAACTTTCGGGTTTCAAGAATTTTCGACCAAAAACTCAAATCTAACCCATTTTTGAGCTATAAAATCGTGTATTCTTCATGTATTAGGTTATATCTAAGTTGTGTTCACATCAAAACATCAAAACATTACACCAAATTGAATAGATATAAGATTTTAGAATTTTCTTACTTTTGCAAATCGAGCTAAATGGAGGATGAGATGATGAAAACGGTCTTGATATTCTTGCTCCACTCGTGATGGTGATTCCGAATATGTAAATTTCGTGTGTCGGTTTGTATTCCAAAAATTTAGTGTAGATTGGAGTTGAGAGAGTTTTTGAGGTGTGTGTGTTTTTAGTGATAATGAAAATGAAAAAGAGAAGTGGGTGGGGGTTGGAGTTGGCTGATCCAAAGGAGGAAGGAGGGGGAAAATACTCCCCTAAAACACAGTGTTGACTCCGTGTCCTAATCGTTTATTTACTAGTTTTTAATATTTAACCAACGTTTATATTTTTAAAATGTAACTAGAGTATTTAAATAAAATGTCCTGAAATTAATAATAACAACATTTGTCGCAATATTTAAATTATTAATTCGCGCTTATTATGTTTTGTTGCGTTAGTTAAAATGTCGTCGCGATAATATATAAATGATGCTCGTTCGGTTGCGTATTTTTATATAACAAAATACGTTCTCATTATTTAAGTAAATTTCTGTCACCAACGTCCAAGTAAACTGTGTCGGACTACGTCCGGTTAATTCGCACGATTCATCCGAATCGCGTAAGTACACACATATATATATAAATCACCTTATATATATATACAAATAGAGTCTGCAATTAGTCCTATTACATACTAATTACATCTAGTTACAATTAATTAGGCGTAATTAATTACCCTAATTTAGCAGGTGTTACAGTTTCGGGGCGTTTCAATTAGCGTATAATATCATATATTAGTTAATATGCATTATAAATGAATATTATAATATTTATCACCGTCTAATAACTCATATAAGTAAATATTCATCATAAATTAATCTTACAGACTAAAAAATTCGAATTTAACATTCATTTAAGATGAATGTTAACTAATACACATTATTATCACCAATGAATGTTATGTTATATTCATCAATATATAATAACATATATATGTTACTATTCATCATAAATGAATGTACGTTTAAGAATATTAAGTTGTAATTTTGATTAACATTTATCTCAAATTAATGTTAACGTGCTTGAAAATTGAGAGGTTTTTTTTTCGTTTAAAACGTAAAATTATTATAAATTTGTTTGATTTATGAAGTATATAATCTATTTATTTTTATTTTACTTTATATATATCTCTATTTTAGACTCAACTGAATGATTTTGTAGATTTTTTAGTGGGTTTATATATATTTCTTTGTGAAATCTATTTTCAATATAATTTTTTTGATTGAATCTCACAATTGTTCATCAATCTTGCTCAATGAGTTACTATGTATTAATGTTTTTCAATTCATTTCTCAAAGTTTCTAGCTTAAATTTGATGAATCTCACTTGAAAATCACGTTTTTGTAGTTGTTAGAGCATCTCCAATGTATACACTATCTGTACCTTTTTGCACTAAAATAGTGTAAATGTGTAAAAAACTCGCTCCAATGTGTGCACTAAGCATTGCACTATTATAGTGCAGTGACAAATAGTGTTTAGTGTTGCACCAAATATAGTGTTGCACTAAACTTTGCACTAAACACTATTCACATTAAATAATAATGTAAGTCCCACTGTTCTTGGATCGATAACGAGGTTATCTATAGGTATCAAGGTGCGGAATCTCTTAATACTAGTTACATGATTGTATAATGATTAATAACGTTTATATTAACTAATAACTTTGCTTTATACGTAAACTGTCAAAGCCTAGCCGTTAGTCTTATGTTTTTCTCTGGAAATCGCAGAAAGTCAGATCGCCAAAATCAGATTTGCCAAAAATTCTGATTTTCTAAACCGAAAATCCTATATATATTTCAGTCGACTCGCACGAACTGGGCCTACGAGTTCAGTTCGACTCGCAGCCCAAGTTAGCCCAGTGACTCGGCTCGGTTCGCTTCGAGTATTGCGAGTTCAGTTCTCAACTCGCAAGACCAGACTTGCGACTTGAGTTCTCGACTCGCCAAGCCTATGACTTTAGTTCGTATTCGATATTTGTCTAACACTTTAACACAATAATACATTTCACAAATATTAATAACAAAACTAATATCATATTATTTACAAATCTAAACCAATATACAAACTTGATAATAATTACACTAGTACTATTTCAAGCTAGATGTGTTGTCACAATCTATGTCTCAACAGACTCCCCTTTGACAATAGCTCTAGCGTCCTTATCTTCACGCTTGTCTTTGGTCTTCATTTGTAAATCTTGCTTCCTGCATATATCTTCAATTTGATACAAGTCTTTACCATTTTCTGATAATCTCTTGCAACATCTCCCCATTCAAAAATAGACATGATCTTGTTCTTGTATAACATCAACAAGTCACTTTTGGAAAGATTCATCAAATGTCTTTTATCATATATATACGCAGAATTTCTTTCTCTTCAGTTGGATAGTCATCATCAGCTTCAACCATAAAAGCTTCACCTGTTGCAGAATCTACACCCCAACTTTTCAAATTTCCCAAAATATTCTGAGGCATAGTCTTCACAGGAATCTGCTGTATACACTTGACCGCAGGATAGACTTTTTGTCTACGTCTCCTTCCAGTTCTCTGACTCTTTTCCTTTAACTTGATAGTTCTTCCATTCCTTGGCTTAATCTTGTCAAACTTCAATGAACGACCCTCGGTCCTTATAATTCTTTCAACATACCTTGCATAATCATCATCACTGGGATTAACCATTGATATCGCGTAAAAAGTCACGTTTTTACTACCGATATCTCTCTCATTCGGGAACAATTCTTGGCATATTAATTCAAAAACATTACAAATCACTAACATTATGCCAAGATGGTTAAAACAAGGTTGCACGAGAAAAATCAAGCAAAACGGATGTAAAACGAAGATTCCACACACGTTTGAAGATTCAAGGCTTAAAAACGAGATTTCAAGACTAAGATGCCCTCCACCAACATCCACTATTTTCAAGATGTTCGTTTTCAAAATTCGAATCCAACAGAAGAAGAATCAATCAAAACGGGTAAAAAAATGAAGATTTCGCGCCCGCCGGAAGATCCAAATGATCCGAACGCAATATCTAGAGCTAGGGACCTCATCTCAGGGCCTATCCTATGTCAGAATCTTCGTTTTTGAATTACGAATCCAACAAAAAAAGAATCAACTCAAACAGACGTATAACGAAGAAAACACGCACGAATCAAGAAACGAAGCAACAAACGACGCAACGGGGCGGGGGTGGGCCCACCGCCGCCGGCCACCAGCCAGCTGCCGCCGGCTAGACCCCCACCGCTGCCGGCCACCTGTGTCCTGCCCCGTTTTCCATTTTTGGTAACTTTTGGTACCTGGTGCGCCTACTTTTCGTGTTGTACGGTATCCGGTGCGCCTACTTTTCGTGTTGTACACATCATTTTTGGAAAACTTTCTAACATGAACCTCATGGTGCTAATATGAGCCAAAGCTCACCTATAAATAGGTTGCTTAGGTTCATTTGTAACACACACAAAATATGCACACTTTCTAGCATATTTCACTCTTTCTTTCTCACTAGAAAATCTTTCATAGTCTTTTAGTCTTTCTCATTCTAGGAATATTGTAATTAGTCCACGGACTAACGTAGGAGCTAGGGCGAACGCTAGAGATTCGGAGATCAATCTTTGTATGTGTGAAAGAGTTTGTCAATTATAATAATACGCTGCTACGCATTTAATTCCGGGTGATATCTAAACTTTTATTATACTTGTCTCATTTCATATTTTGAATATGTATTATTGCCTGGTATGTGATTTATCTGTTGCCATGAATTGCGAGTAGTTTATTATTGTGATTGCTGATGATGTAAATAATTATAAGTAAGGATGTCATTACACAATCAATGCACGATAATCGTAAAATGATATAACGGCCCCTATTCAACTGTTTATTCGGTATAGTGCTGGAAATGCATTATGCAAAGTACAAACGTACGGAAGCCGGTAAACGACCGAAGGTAGTTATATCATTGGAATCAGCTCTGGTTTAATAGTTGGAATTCCGAGAGGATAATGCAACTCTACAACTAACTGGTGTATCCTACGAGAATCAATGCACTACAAAATAATGTTCGTTAATTACGTTCAGATAAAATAGGAGATAATAACCCTTGTATTGTTTAGACTTTATGAATTTAAGTCTAGTTTATGGAGTACCCTTTCCAGTTATCCACGTGACTGCAACCTAGTAATTAGGACCTGATCAACCTTAATTAGGGTAAGTAGTTATCTGTGCCCATGACATGCAATAAGTAAGACACAGTGAAATCACTCTATTAGGTTTACTTTTCTGCATTGCTTTACATTTAATTAGCTAGAGTGTCACTTTCACTGTCAATTACTCTTGACCGCGTGTTGGATATAAGAAGCAGTGGAATTCTCATGTAAAGTACACTGTCTATTATTGAAAGGCATGGTCCTCATATGAAACACATTTTATCAAACTACGGATAATCTGGAGATGTATAACTGTTTGATTAGGAGAACTTAAATCATAAGTCGAAGCAATTAAAGCTTAATCGAGTAAAAACAAGGCTTGGGAGTAAGAGTAAAGTTCAAGTGACCTAGAATCCTTAAAACACTAAGCCTTACACAATCGACGGTCCGAACATACAAAGCTATTAATCTTCGTGCTAATAGAGTAGTAAACTACCTTAGGAGTTAAGAACGGTCGGACCTATGAGACGATACGCTACTGATTCATGCACCTCGGTATAAAACCAAAATAGGTTGTTCATCTTTCAACTAGACGAGTATTGGAAGTTTGCGTATTGCTCCGATCAAAGTCATGATAACCTAGTTCCAAGTGACACGCCAATGGGAATCTGAGTTGGTAGGGTTCTAGAGTTTACCCCTTGTAGTTTATTTACCACATTATGTATCAACCCTATTTGTTCTGTCATCCTGAAATATTAATTATCAAAATCTCAGCAATCACATCTTTATCTTTATCTGCTTTTCCTTTACTTTATTGCAATTTATTTTCCTGTATTTTAATTACCTGTCTTTAAACCCCAAAAACCTACCTATTTTGTTCCATCCTAAATGCTTCCCTGCTAAAAGTGTCAACTTTAATCGCCCACACGTTTAGATTCATAGAACGATCTTAGGTCGTACTTACCGCTTACTAACCAGAGTAGGTAGTAAGTATAATTTAAGCCCCGCAAAATATAAATTTAAAACCCATGCTGCGCTCGCATCATCATTTGAAAAACAACGACACGGTGTGAGCCGCAACAAGTTTTTGGCGCCGCTGCCGGGGAATCTCAAACGTAGATTCAAGCCACCTTAAGTAGTAGTATTTAGGAGATCCTTCCGATTGATTCCTTCTTAGAAATCTCTCGAAAGTTACTTTAAGCAGTTTTAATTTGATTTGCTGTTAATTTAGTATTAATTAGGATAATATTAGTTTAAACATGACATCTAAAAAAACCCACTTCTATTAGTACTTCAAAGGATGAATTATATGCTTCCCTAGAAGAATTTAGGATCCCACATTCCATTCCAAACCATTTCCTGGACTTTGATGTCACGGATCAGCTACCTGACCTAGCATCATCTCCAGAAGATCACTCTCCAACTTTGCAAATGCCTAAAGTGTCAAAATCTGTCCACTTCGATTATCTTCTCGAAGAAAATCATGAAGTAAAGCCTCCGAAAACATGTGACCTAATTACCCTCATTCCTGAGACATCGGTATATGCCCAAACCATATCCGATTCTCACAATGACAGTATCTTTCCATTCTCTTCATACGAACCTAAATATACCATATACCGAGTGGTGGATAAGGTTCCATCCGTCAAAATAGAACAACCTTGTTTTAAAGAACGCCACCTTGGTGCTTCTTTCGATCCTTCCCGAAGGGCGGACATCTATAAAGCATTCATCATACAATTGACCTATGCCAATCTCCCGTTTTCCTTCAACCAACGAGAAACGATTGCTGGATTAGAAAAACAAGTAAACCTTCTTCTTCGTCTGTCAAATCAAGAATGCGAAGGCCACTCCACAAATTTCAAGGACCAAGAACTGAAGTTTGTAGCAGATTTAGATCTACTCCTCAAATCATTTGCCGACATGGATTACCTTCCAATATCTATGATATTAATCAATCACAATGTCGCCACAATGATCAACAAACTTGAGTTCTAGATAGAACAAAACCCGATGATTCCTATCGAATTTCTTGGTAAAATTCCATTATTTGTTGGCCCCCCTCTTCTTACCTAATCTCAAAATTGCGACAAGTTTTCCCTAATTCCACAAAGGAAAGAATCGACACAAGCTTCTTTGAAGAACGAAAAGACCTTCACGTCAAGCTTGTTCGAATCTTCACCTTCACCAAATACCCCTTCACTTAAACACAAAAAGCCGAAATTAGTGAACTCTGTAAGCTAGTTAAACTTACAACCGGAGAACCTGATTCGCCAGAGGAGAATGCGTTTATGGAAGCTGTGAATAAACTTACTCACAATCTGAACTACAAAAACAAAGGAGAACGTGACGGTCTATCAAATCCCAAGAAGATAAGGAAGGCGTACAATAAGTTGATTGATGATCTTGTCAATTTAGGGTATGAGGAACGAGAGATCCTGGGAAGTTTAGAGGATCGTCATTTTCTAGTTTACAATGTCATCTGGGAGCTATCGAAATGTTTTGTACTGAAAAATGTTCAGTTAAAGGAGCAAATCTCGGCCCTTTCCCTATGGAGGGATCGGATCGAATCTTAAAACAATTCCTTCCGAAAACGGTCAAGGCTCGCGACTTTAAACGATCGTATTTTTAATACATATATATATATAATAAATTTTTGAAAGTTTCCCTTAACAGAAAATGTTTTTAAATTACTGTCTGAAAACGCACGCACGTCTAAAAGAAAGTACACCTCTTAAAAGCATTTTGCCTAAATAGTTGTACATTCTATAAACCCGCGTCAGACAAAGATTTTTAAGCACCAAAAATAGCGTAAGTTTAAAGTTTAAAGTTGATTTTAATTGTTCCGCAAAAATTTGCACGTCTCTTAAATAATTTACAACGTAACAAGAAACTAACAAGTAACTAGTTACAAGTGATACATTTAAGATTCATCACCATTATTAGTGGGACATTAGAAATTAACTTAGGACATTAATGCTTGCCAATTAAATTGTATTTGGGACCATAAGCAAGGACCATGGTACTTAGGATAGGTACATGTACCCTAAAGGACCACAAAGCCTTCCTTAACTCCCCATAATTCAAAAACAAGAAGTGAACTTCTTCTTCCTCCCACTCTCCCCTCCAAAACCGGCCACCATGGGTTCTCCATGAGATCTCCATCAAAACACCATCAAATTGCATAATCTCTTGTCCTTTCGAGTTCCTTGTTGCATATACTTCTCGGTTGTACTTTCGTCTTTGCATTTCATTCACTCTAAGCAAGGTATGATCACAAAACCCACTTTGAACTTAAAAGAACTTGTTTCTTGTAGTTATCTAAGTTAGTAACTAGGAAATAGTGCTTTTCATAATCAAATACTTAGGTACTACACGTTCCTACCACTTACACATGCGAATCCCCATGTTTTAAACCTTGATCAACTGATCTAGCTTAGGACTTTGCTTAACTAAGTGTTAGTATGCTAAGTACCCTAGTAATTAGGGCGTTTTGTATGATCCCTCTATGTTAATTGCATTATGCTAACAACTTAGGTCTAGCAATTGTGACTTTTGAGAATCAACAAAAAGTTGACTAGCTTGCATGAAAAATATGATAAGTTGAAAATTGCATGACCATGTTGTACTTGTTTTGACTAGTCAAATTAGGCAATAACTAGACAATCATCACTTTTGAATAAAAAGTCTTGGACCACACCAAATACATGGGCATGATAACTTCTTTTATGCATAACTTAGTTTGCTTATCAAATAGGAAATATTTAAAATGAATTAGAATATGCATGCATGAATAGGTTAAAATTATGGCATACGGACATTTGAAAATATCATTTGAAGAAAGCTTTGACCAAAAAGTCAACTTGAAGTATTGAATTTATTTTAAGACAAAATATTTTAAAACCTTACTTCAACTTGTACTTCCAAAGTCAAACCTTACCAATAATGATGTTATCATTATTCGTGAATTCTCGTCATTTCAAACTTGGTTTGCACCAAACTTTGTAAGTGACAAATACTTCACAATAAGACGATTGCCATTCCATGACTATACTTTTCTAAGTGAGGATATTACCTTGACAAATGAGTGACTGTTTGTTGCATGGGAGCATTATATGTTCAATGAAGTCTTTAGATTGTCTAGAAATTAAAGCCCTCACTTCGAAATTCTTCGGAGCGTGCTTTGAATTTCTCTTTCTCAAAGAATCCATTACTTTAAATGTTCTCAGGTACAATGGCACGAAAGAGGAAATTAAACCCAACACGACCCCTTTCAGGATCTTTAGCCTACATGAGTGCCACGCCAGCCTATGACAAAATGGCACGTATATGGAGAGACAAGAAGTTCGGGCATCTCAGGCACATTGACTGGAATGACATGCAACCCTTAGGATTTAAGGAACAACTCGAAAGCATACTTAGCTACACAGTGAATGGGCAGAAGTTTGAGTCCTTCAAGAGATTATTTAGCATTGATGAGCCAATATATGTGGAGATGGTTACGGAGTTTATGACCACCTTTAGATTTCAGCAGAGAGAGAAAATTGAAGATTGTTCAATCTCGTTCCAGTACCTGGGCAACCCGCATACCTTATCACTTGCCCAGTTCTCGCTCCATCTAGACTTATACACATCAGAGGAGATACAGTCACCTCTGTTCACCACCGGAGCCACCTCTGCTTCTGTCACCACCACTTGCGCTGAGGCATGGAGTCAATGGTCGCCTACACCATACTTCTCGGGTATTAAGGCAACCCGACTCAAGGATCCAGTCCTTCAGATTCTCCACAAGCTTATAGCTTGTTCACTTGATGGGAAACATACTACCAGCGGACGAGTTTCTGGATTTGATGTCGCACTCATGGCAAGCATTCTCGAAAAGAGAAATATACAGGTTGCTTATCTAGTAGCTCAGAGACTTCTACAAGAAAAGGATTTTGGCAAGAAAAGATCATATTTGGGCGCAGTAATTACCCGACTGATCCGAAATATGGGATTACTTCGGACATCCGATGTTGAGAGATTTAAATCAGGATGGAGCTCTAAGACACTCGACTACCAGTTTCTTAGGAGTATGGAAATACTCCGTGTCACGAGAGATGGTGCTGTTTACATCAAAGCACGGGCAGCAGATCCTGGCAGTGTTGACACGTTGGTACCTGACCTGGTTCTGCCAAAAGAAACAAAGAAGAGGAAACCACACCAAGGACCTAGTGATTCAGATGAAGATGAGGATGACAGTGATGACAAAGATGATGATGAAGATGATGACATCCCACCACCACCACGAGTGGAGCCACCATGTACTAGGGCAAGACCTTCTACTCCTGCCTAAAGACCGCAAGGGGCTACATACATCTACCACTACGGAGCACCTCCAGGCCCAGATTACTGGTATTGGTCTATGCAGATGCAAACTAGGATCTATGCAGCATTGAGACAGCAGGCAGCTGGCATGCCCATGACTCCACTACCACACTTACCATGTGGAATGGGCCGAGCACCACCGCATCCCGCACCTCGACCACCACCCGGTCGTGAGCATGTCATACCACCTAGGATCATCATTCCTAGACCTCAGCCACCTCCAGTGCATATCCCAGTCACCAGACAAACTATCCCATTAGTTGTTGGGTCATTTAGAGCACACACGTCAAGAGGCAGCAGGGCATCCAGAGTATCTGCACAGACTGTCACAGTTTAGAGTCCCAGGACCCGCAGACACACCACTGCTTCAGCTACTATACCTATACCTATGCAGGTGTCTTCTCATAGGCAGACAGACCTCTTCCAGGACAACGCACAACAAGGGTCAGCCATGTTCCCGTTCGGTAGTTTCGAGATACCATCCGGACCACTTATCGATCAGCTAGTAGACCAAGTGGCTTTTACCATCGGCATGCCAGACGAAGGAGCTAACCATGATGCATCAAACGAAGGCACCAATGATCAGTATGATGACTCCTCCTCAGACGAGACTTCTCCTGGACCCACCACATCTACAGCAGCAGTATGACCATGAGCAGAGCAATGGATTGCTCCTCTTTCTGACTTCTTTCTACTTTCTACCAAAACTCTTTTCTATTATTGTCTGTATTGATGTACGATTGATGCTTCGACATCACATCTATCTATTTACTATTTTATTATGCTTTCACTTTACTTTTCTTATTAGCAGCTATTATTTAAATGATTGAGTGGATTGTTTGTTGAACCAAACGACTATTAATCGGAGACCAAATCAAAGGAAGCAACGGACCCCACGATGAAGAACACTGAGAGACGTAAGCTACAAGTCGCGGACCAGCTAACTTCTAACACACAGCAAACAACGCACACAGCAAAAGCGGTACACCGTTCCAAAAACCCTTATCCGTTAAAGCTTTGATTATCTCACCCAATATTCCAACACTAAGTGTGGGATACCTCATACCACATAACACTTGTGAAACAATCCAAAGATAAGTAGAATCTCTAAGTGTGGGATATTTCGACAAGAGGTGTTCAACAAAAAGATTCGAACATTAGGGACAATGTTCCTCTAAGTGTGGGATATTCGGTCTACAACCGCAAGTTTTACCTCTTGTCCGTAAGCCAAAACAATATTTTCATCAAAAGGCTAAAAATGGAAAAAATTTCAAATTTTTGGAATCAAAAACATCGTTTTCTGGAAATCCTATCTTTCAAAACTATGAACTATAGCTAGAAACGAGTTTTAACAAAGAAACGAAACTGTTTTAGATTAAGATACGGACGAAAAAGGCAACACATGGCTAGGCACATACTGACCAAAACATTCGATTCGTGAGGATTGAGCCCATAATTAGCATTCATCTTTAATGCTTCACTTTTCGTTTCATGTGTGTGTGCCGATGTATGCATTTGAATTAGAACTTGCTCTTGTAATACATTTCAAGATCACATCAATGAGTGCCACACGTGGCATAGGTACAACCTATCTTGATAGCTTCCAAGGAATCCAAAACACCTTTCCACCATCAAACATCCACCCACTCAACACCTACTCTTCACACTCACTAAAGATTTCCTGTCATTTATCTCGAACCTCAAAAGTCTCACAAACCTTCGGAGACACTCCCAAATTCCCAAAACCTTTGCAAAGAAAAGCCAACATAACTCAAGATCATTAGAGACCTTCTAGGCCGCAAAGTACATTATCAAGATCGACGAAAAGAAATCAAACCAATCACACCAGCACAATCATAAAAAGGGCCAAGAAAAAGGAAGAATCCAATGAAAGGCTATGTAGTCCTTCCAAAAACCTAAGGAATTTCAAAAGAAAGCTTCAAGAAAATACAAGGAAAAACCATCACACCCCTCACCACTTACCTTCTTCAAACCAAAAACCCAATTCCTTCCAAGTTATCTCGACAGGTTAGTATCGTCCTCAGTGATGGAGATTTGATTCTCGATCAAGCCTATGACGAGAATGCTGCATGACTGGCTATCCGAGTGATTGACACTAGTAAGCAGGAAAACCTAAACACTTTGAGTGATTTGAGTGACCCACTTGTGAGGATTGCCTAGTCATGATCATCATATAAGTTGCCCGAAGAAGGTATCGAAATTCTAAAAACTCTTAGTTTCCAGTAAAAACTCTTTCATAACCATAGTTTATATTTTCTGAAAATAGTGTTTTCTAACAACTAATGCGATTAGAATCCTTCCAGAAGTTTTTATGAATGAGTTTGCTTGAGGACAAGCAAAGTTCTAAGTGTGGGATACTTGATATCGCGTAAAAAGTCACGTTTTTACTACCGATATCTCTCTCATTCTGGAACGATTCTTGGCATATTAATTAAAAAACATTACAAATCACTAACATTATGCCAAGATGGTTAAAACAAGGTTGCACGAGAAAAATCAAGCAAAACGGATGTAAAACGAAGATTCCACACACGTTTGAAGATTCAAGGAATAAAAACGAGATTTCAAGACTAAGATGCCCTCCACCAACATCCACTATTTTCAAGATGTTCGTTTTCAAAATTCGAATCCAATAGAAGAAGAATCAATCAAAACGGGTAAAAAAATGAAGATTTCGCGCCCGCCGGAAGATCCAAATGATCCGAACGCAATATCTGGAGCTAGGGACCTCATCTCAGTGCCTATCCTATGTCAAAATCTTCATTTTTGAATTACGAATCCAACAAAAAACGGATCAACTCAAACGGACGTATAACGAAGAAAACACGCACGAATCAAGAAACGAAGCAACAAACGACGCAATGGGGCGGGGGTGGGCCCACCGCTGCCGGCCACCAGCCAGCTGCCGCCGGCTGGACCCCCACCGCCGCCGGCCACCTGTGTCCTGCCCCGGTTTCCGTTTTTGGTAACTTTTGGTACCTGGTGCGCCTACTTTTCGTGTTGTACGGTACCCGGTGCGCCTACTTTTCGTGTTGTACACATCATTTTTGGAAAGCTTTCTAACATGCACCTCATGGTGCTAATGTGAGCCAAAGCTCACCTATAAATAGGTTGCTTAGGTTCATCTGTAACACACACAAAATATGCACACTTTCTAGCATATTTCACTCTTTCTTTCTCACTAGAAAATCTTTCGTAGTTTTTTAGTCTTTCTCATTCTAGGAATATTGTAATTAGTCCACGGACTAACGTAGGAGCTAGGGCGAACGTTAGAGATTCAGAGATCAATCTTTGTACGTGTGAAAGAGTTTGTCAATTATAATAATACGCTGCTACGCATTTAATTACGGGTGATATCTAAACTTTTATTATACTTGTCTCATTTCATATTTTGAATATGTATTATTGACTGGTATGTGATTTATATGTTGCCATGAATTGCGAGTAGTTTATTATTGTGATTGCTGATGATGTAAATAATTATAAGTAAGGATGTCATTACACAATCAATGCACGATAATCATCAAATGATATAACGGCCCCTATTCAACTGTTTATTCGGTATAGTGCTGGAAATGCATTATCCAAAGTACAAACGTACGGAAGCCGGTAAACGACCGAAGGTAGTTATATCATTGGAATCAGCTCTGGTTTAATAGTTGGAATTCCGAGAGGATAATACAACTCTACAACTAACTGGTGTATCATACGAGAATCAATGCACTACAAAATAATGTTCGTTAATTATGTTCAGATAAAATAGGAGATAATAACCCTTGTATTGTTTAGACTTTATGAATTTAAGTCTAGTTTATGGAGTACCCTTTCCAATTATCCACGTGACTGCAACCTAGTAATTAGGACCTGATCAACCTTAATTAGGGTAAGTAGTTATCTGTGCCCATGACATGCAATAAGTAAGACACAGTGAAATCACTCGTTGTATATATTAGGTTTACTTTTCTGCACTGCTTTACATTTAATTAGCTAGAGTGTCACTTTCACTGTCAATTACTCTTGACCGCGTGTTGGATATAAGAAGCAGTGGAATTCTCATGTAAAGTACACTGTCTATTATTGAAAGGCATGGTCCTCATATGAAACACGTTTTATCAAACTACGGATAATCTGGAGATGTATAACTGTTTGAAAAGGAGAACTTAAATCATAAGTCGAAGCAATTAAAGCTTAATCGAGTAAAAACCAGGCTTAGGAGTAAGAGTAAAGTTCAAGTGACCTAGAATCCTTAAAACACTAAGCCTTACACAATCGACGGTCCGAACATACAAAGCTATTAATCTTCGTGCTAATAGAGTAGTAAACTACCTTAGGAGTTAAGAACGGTCGGACCTATGAGACGATACGCTACTGATTCATGCACCTCGGTATAAAACCCAAATAGGTTGTTCATCTTTCAACTAGATGAGTATTGGAAGTTTGCATATTGCTCCGATCAGAGTCATGATAACCTAGTTCCAAGTGACACGGGTAGGGTTCTAGAATTTACCCCTTGTAGTTTATTTACCACATTATGTATCAACCCTATTTGTTCTGTCATCCTGAAATATTAATTATCAATATCTCAGCAATCACATATTTATCTTTATCTGCTTTTCCTTTACTTTATTGCAATTTATTTTCCTGCATTTTAATTACCTGTCTTTAAACCCCAAAAACCTACCTACTTTGTTCCATCCTAAATGCTTCCCTGCTAAAAGTGCCAACTTTAATCGCCCACACGTTTAGATTCATAGAACGATCTTAGGTCGTACTTACCGCTTACTAACCAGAGTAGGTAGTACGTTTAATTTAAGCCCCTCAAAATATAAATTTAAAACCCCTGCTGCGCTCGCATCATCATTTGAAAAACAACGACACGGTGTGAGCCGCAACAACCATCTCTAATATAGCCAAGTCTCGAACTTCATATCTCGGTAAGGAACTGAATACATCTAACTTCTTTTCAAAATACTGGACTCCATCATATCGTTTGATAGCAAAAAGTTTTAACTCAGAATCATAGTACCAACCGATAATGCCAGTTTTAAGCTCACGTTTTCCTTTAATATCAACTTCTTTCATCACACGTGGCTTCTTTTCCTTTTTCTTCTTCAACATCTCTTGAATGAACATTTCAATTCCAACTAGATGTTTAAGCTTTTCATCAACCACATCATCAACTTCATTCTCTGAATCTGTAGAATCATTTTCAAATTCTTCTAAATCAATAACTGATTCTCCATCTTCATTTCTAAAGACAAATTCAGTCTTTGATGGACTGACGATGTGCTCTTCTACATTCACATCAGGATTAACACCTTCGTCTATCACAAATTCAGGAATAGAAGTCCAATCTTCAGGAGGCACAAATTCTCCTTCTAAATCATAATCGATTTCTTCATCTATCTCATCCAGAATATCATCTTCTGAATCTGATAGATCAAGCATTTCCAATCCTAGAAAAACACAAATACAAATATATTAATAATTCAAATTCTTCATTGATTTTCCTGAACCAATCTAAGAATTCCTTTATTAATTCTTTTGTATTATTAATCCATAATATAAACGCATTCTATATAACTTTTAAATCTTTTATTGATTACTCTGAATCAAACTAAGATTTCTAAAGTCTTATATCAAACACTTAGTAAATATTAATTAAATTTAAACTCTAATGTCTTGTGAACAATCACCAAACATTTAAGTTTACAATTAATTAACTTATATAATTTCCAAAACTTAATTGAACTGTTATATACTCAAAACTTAACTATCAATTATATCTTTAAATTATATATCATTTACCTGGTTATCACATTTTTTAACTTGTCAGTTATACAAACTCTCAAGTCTAAAATGCATATGTTATACAAAAATTTTGACCGCCGATATTAATCGGAACACGCCGCTCGACTTTCGATCACGATTTTATCTTAACATATATATATATATATATATATATATATATATATATATATATATATATATATATAAACTTAACTTATTTAAAACATATTTAACTTATAATAATAATAATCTTAAGTCGAATATATTACTCAATAATATTAATTTTACATTTGTTTATTACAAATATTACAATACTATGCTAATACTAAGCTATCTTACCAGCTTCAGTATCAACTGGTATCGTCTTATCTGCACTTGTACCTTCACCTGAACCACTAGCTCCAGCATCACCAGACTCCCCCTGAAGTGTAGTCTGCTCACTAGTCTTTGAAGGACCGGTCTGCTAACCACCTTTTGATGCATTGGGATTATCGTCTTTATCTAAATCTCTATTCTTCTTCAGCTCATCTTGTTTACAAGACTCTAAATATACCAATATCTCCCCCTGAGCAGTCGTAACACCAATCGTTCCAAGGAATCAAGCTTCAGTCTTTGGATATTGAAGTCATCAAGCAATGTGTTATGAGTCTGCAGCAGTGTCTTGTAAGATTCACTCTGGTTAAGCACCTGCTGTGCAAGAGTAAGATTGTTAGCTACCAACTCTGGAATCTTCAAAATAACCTTCTCTAACTCCTTAACTCTCGACTCTAAGGATGTAATCCTTTCAGCATCAGTCGTAGGAGTAACTGAGATGGTTGATGATTCAGGTGGTGTAAGTGAAGCAACGTGAGAATCAAATGTAAGTGGTGGAGGCGGCTGAGACAAAGCTGCCGTAAGAAGGCCAGATGCAAATTTGCTTGCTTTAGTAGTCGGAAAGTGCGCCGAACGTACTAAATCAACAATCTCCTACATACATTAGACAAAAATTAAATAAGTAATTGTTACAGATTACTCTGTCTCAATCTCTAATTAATTTTGTAACACTTGTAGTACTAAACTTATATCTCTTACCTCAGTAGGTACAGATATCGGTTCAAACTCTACCGACATCACCTTCTCTACCTGCTCAGTATCTTGAGCAACTGTCACAGAATTAACTGTCTCAGTTTAACTCCTGATAAATAAATAGATAAAGATTATCTAACTTGGATAAAAATTTACCATCTCTTATGGTCAAGGTCCTGGAACGCTTTCGGCGTTGATAAACGAGAGAAGTATCCTCTTCATCAGAACCCTCATCACCCAAAACAAAATCAGGATCAATGTCCTTCGCCTTCCTCTTCTCCTTCAGAGCTGGATCTGGTATCATCCGAGATCGATATCGAATGTAACCAGCATCTGGAAGTGGAGAAGGAGTATCATTATCATCTGAAGCCGTCTCACCATCACGACCTCCAGATGGACCAACATCAGAATCCTAAATGTTAAATATATTAAACATTTATGATTAGCGTAGAGCTCTATCATACAAGTTCTATATATTTAAGATTAATTAGATATAATACCTTAACAGGTACAACCTCAGATCTATCCTTCTGTCTCTGCTCACCCTCAGGTCTTGCAACCTCTGGGTTCACAGCCTCAGGTTCCTGTTGTATAATTATATTTATATTTTAAGATTTAGTAATAACTTAAGCACAAAATATCTATATCTTTATAATTATAATAATATTTATACTTTAAAATTAGAATAGAATCTAACTACTAAGTATCGATATCGTTATCATAAACAGATACAAAAGAAAAAACATGAAATGTATACCTCAGTAGGAGCAACATACTGCTTGATTGCCTGTAACACAGGATCAGTTGCATCATCATGCTGAACCAGCACATCTTGCACCACCTGTGCAGCAACTTCCTGATTTACCTGTTGTCCCGCCTGACCAGCTTGTTCCAAAACCTCATCTAAAAGCTCTTGTGGATCTTCTGGTTGAACCACATCAGCTTCAGGTGCAGGAACATCAGCATCAGCAGCAACATCTTGCCAACCATGATTCGGCGGCGTCACATACAACGGATCAATAATAAAGCCAAAGAGATCACGAATATCCGGCTTGACATATTCTTCCCATCAAATAGTCTGCAAGAACATGGCGTTGTATCCTCTGAGCGCAATAGTATCAACACGTAAGTGCGGCTCAGGAACAACCAAATCTGGAAGATGATGACGAATAATCATCATGCAGAATCTCGGGTAGATCAAGAAACGTGATCTAACGTTGCCCAAAATCTGCCTCACCAACTCCCCAAAAATATAATCACAGAAACTGTATGGTTTGTTGTAAACCAGTGACAGTAAAGCCGATATAAGAGCAGGGGTCAACTCATCAAAACCGCCCTTCTTCGGTCCAAAAACTGTGATTATGACATGCCACAAGAATCTTCACTGTCCGATAACTAGAGCCTTAAGGAACTGTCGTCCTCTACGCTCACCCGTATACCTCATACGGCCTAATGCACCCTCGATAAAATCACTTGGATACTCAGTCTGACCATCTTCTAGGTCTACTGTACCCAGATGCAAAATCTGATGAAGGTCAGAAGCAGAAAATACTATCGGTTGATGATTCACCGATGTGCGTATAACCGGCGGATTAACCGACTCGTTGATGTGTGGAAGTATAGGCAATTATAATCGCAAGTTTTAAATTAAGGAAATACTAAATAATACTATCACACAATTCAGGCAAGATTGACCCGTTCATGTAATATAGCTTAATAAGTAAGTCCAAATTCGAACACAAGGAACACAAGAAATGTGATTCTTATTTATAACTAATTAACTATTTATTTCTAATTACAAATATTTACAATTATGATACAAATGAATTAAGGATCCAATTTACAATAATCTACAAGATAAGGGGGACGTTTTAGTTCCGAACGAACATATTTATAATTATATTTTGATACAGATTCTAATAGATAAGTTTCAGGAACAACTTAAGTATACTCAGATGGATAGAAGATTATAATTATTCAAACTATTATTTATTAAACTTATTATATGTACTTATGTCTATTTGCTTTGTTGGCTATTATTACTGGTGAATTACTAATGTAGAAAATTACTTAAGGTTAAGCTAATCTTCATCATAGCAATACAGTCATAAGGTTATGCAAAGTATCACTAATTAATAAGATCTATCATCAGTTTATTAATACAATTTCTAAGGTTAGGCTTGAATCGTAATATTACTTTATATTAATGACTTATTCTTCGTTTATCGCATAAGGTTAGGATCAAAGCATAAACACAATCACTTAATTTATATAAACTTAATATGGTCATCCTCGTTTAATATAAATCAGTCTAACTATGTCAAGAACAATCATCAATATATCATAATAAAGACAATTCTTGTATAATAAACATTCAATAATATAGTTCCAACATAAACATATAATTCATATAATAAAATCAATAAATATTCATTCAAATAACTATAACGAAAACCTAATTAACAAGTAATTCAAATAAACAATATCCATAAATTAACTCAATAAGGTTATTAAAGTTACAAGGATAAAGAAACCGAACCAATTGTTGAACCAGCTTCTCCTAGGGTTAAAACCTTCAAATCCCAGCTCCTTAACCTCCAAAATCGCACCTTAAGTCAACCTTAAACCCTAATAATCGGTTTTATATTCTAAGAATCGTATATGAAAAACCTAAACTTAAGCCTCTATTTATACTTTTTCTGGCCGACCTCCCAACCGCTGGGTCGGGACCTCCAACTGCCGGTTGGACTAATTTGAATCCTGGTCCAACTCCACGTGTTTCCACCGCCTTAAAACCCTAATACACCAACCGCCGGTTGGATTTCAATTCCAGAATGTTCCAACTTCGGGCCAGGCCTCAATTTTGGACTCTATTAAATTAATATACGGTTTTAACTTCTTTCTTGGCCCTATTCTTCATTTTAACACTTTTAGTCTTCAATTCTTCAAGGTTTAAACTCCTTTTTCTTCATTTCTTCATTTTCTTCAGTTTCTTTCAGTTTTGGATTTGTTCTTGTTCCTTTTTGATCGTGCCCCGAACGGTCGGTCAAGGAATCACTTCCTTGTCGTTGCCGGACCTTACGCTCGAGGCTGGCGATCGGAGGGTGGTTTAAAATTTATAGAGCTAGGGACCTAAGTTTTACTTATAACTATGGATAGCAGTAAGTAATGACTCAGGGTCGTTCTTAAGATCAACCGTATTGTGAAACCAAGCAGTCAAGATGATCGATTCGATTTAGTAGGTTTTGTAAACAAGAGATTTAATTTTTGGTTTTTTGATTACTTAGGTCCTAAATTAAACTAAATAAACAGCAAAATAAAATAGTAGATGATAATCAGTATGGAGAGGAGTGTTTGTTGTGATTTCATTAGCCTAAAGGGGAGATGATGTTTGGATTGATGTTTTGAAAACGTTCTTTCTAAGTATTTATGTTCTAATGTTTTAGGTACTTTATGGGGTTAACACTAGCACCCTACTATCTGATTCCTCAGATAGCATGTCACTGAGTACTAGGTTGTCATGATTCTGATCAGATCAGGCTGCTCTACCCCCAACACTGTCTGTGAAGACAAGTGACCCGTCTTGGAGTTAACTTCTTGGCGCATGAATAAGGTAACAGACCGATATTTAATTTCTGACCTTTCTTTGATACCATAAAGTATTCTAATTCAAATAGAGCATTTAAGACCTAATTCAGAAAGTGTCTGTTAACTTTTCATCGATGGTTTGTTAGGTTCAGATCTGGTGGATGACCCAGTGCTGCTCAGAATGTATACACCGACGGCCGTTCCATAGCTTGGGTGTACAGGAACCATTCCGGAAGGAAGGTTCCGACACTTACATGAGGTACTAGGACGTTTTACAGCATTCCATGCCTTGCGTACTAATGCAAGTTAGAGTGTATACACCGACGGCCGTTCCGTAGCTTTCATGCATTTGTACTACACCAGAGGTGGTTCCAGCATTATACTAAGTAATAGGACGTTTTACGGTGTTCCACGCGTATTGCACATTCAGGTCACTCTGAACCCGTTTAAACTCAGTTTGTATTAAAGCGTACCCATCTATGATATAAACCCAGCCCTCACTTAATATTACCCAATAAATCCCTGATTTATTCACGTTGTACTATACATTAGGTTTAGCGGTATTTCCAAAGCTTCGAAATCAGACCATGCGTAGATAGCACCGATAATTAATTACCCTTAGAACAAGGTTCGCGACTCCTTGTCTTTAAGGGTTTTAACCACGTTTATTAGAGGAAAGGCGATAGTTTGATGAACAGTTTATAATCATAGATGAAAAGTTAAATAGACATAGTTTTCATATTGTAACAATTGGGATTAATATTTCCACAGCGGATTGTGCCCACGACTTTCATAGCTTCCACGTTCCGTACTTCACACATTCGTGATGTTTCCGGCGCTATACAAATGAAAGCCGTATAACGTTACCTCCGTTATTTGATATCATCCCAATTGTATAATTAAATTAACATCATCTCCCATTGTAACGGCTAACTACATCACAACAAACACAAAAGCTAACTACTCACTAATCATGGTAACGAATCCTAAATCTAGCATAATAACAATAGCATGAATTATAACAGATAAGGATAGAGATAACCGAGATAAATGTGTAGTCTGAATATAAGCTGAAAGATTACTACGAGTAGAGCCTCCGCTATTACAAAAGCACCCCTCCAAGTATCTCCAACAAATATTACAAAGCAACCCCTCCGTTAGTCTCGTTAAATATTAACGAGAGACTAACTACTAACCTACTAATTCTCCTCTAACTCCTTAGAGAAGTGTTAGAGAGAGAAACTACTACTATTCTAGAGAGAAGTGTGTGAAATGTGGATGGTGAGAGGTGATGGAATGGTGTGAAAATGAGGAGGTGAAAGCCACTATTTATAGGCTTTCAAATTACAAATTTACACTCAACACCCTCGCACCCAATTTAACACTGAAATACACCCTCGATCTATAAAATTCGACACCTAAAGGGGCGTATTCGACTCCAAAAGGGACGTATTCGGTAGCAAATAGGGCGTATTTGGTAGAAAACGGGGCGAATCCGGCACCATAGAGGGGGTATACCACCCCAAAAGGGGGGTATACGGCCCCAAAAGGGGGATATACGGCCCCATAAGGGGGGTATACAGCCCCTAAGGGGGTGTATACGGCCCCTGTGGGGTGGTATCCCCTTGGTCGTGGTCTTGTGCACTGGATCGTAGGTCTTGCGTGCTGGATCGTAACTTGTTTTGGCCCTATCTTCTTCGTTCTAGCTCCGTTTTTAGCGTTCTTTATATCCACGAGATTGTAATTACTGAAGATCATAATGAGATAATCTAAGTATAATTTCAAGGTATTATGCTTTAAAAGTGCTCGTAGAACGTGAACGTATCGTTTGTGCTCTATTTTTTACGTTATTTGGCCATTTTACTTGATTTTTGAAGCAACGCCTTATTTTTAGCCCTAATGATGAATTATGGTGAAAAAGTATTGATAATGAATGTTTTCATCCATTTTGGAGCTAAAAAGGTGGGAATTATGTACGCAAAAACGTGACTTTTTACGTCCAATCAAATATCCCACACTTAGATGATGCATCAAACGAAGGCACCAATGATCAGTATGATGACTCCTCATCAGAAGAGACTTCTCCTGGACCCACCACATCTACAGCAGCAGTATGACCATGAGCAGAGCAATGGATTGCTCCTCTTTCTGACTTCTTTCTACTTTCTACCAAAACTCTTTTCTATTATTGTCTGTATTGATGTACGATTGATGCTTCGACATCACATCTATCTATTTACTATTTTATTATGATTTCACTTTACTTTTCTTATTAGCAGCTATTATTTAAATGATTGAGTGGATTGTTTGTTGAACCAAACGACTATTAATCGGAGACCAAATCAAAGGAAGCAACGGACCCCACGATGAAGAACACTGAGAGACGTAAGCTACAAGTCGCGGACCAGCTAACTTCTAACACACAGCAAACAACGCGCACAGCAAAAGCGGTACACCGTTCCAAAAACCCTTATCCGTTAAAGCTTTGATTATCTCACCCAATATTCCAACACTAAGTGTGGATTACCTCATACCACATAACACTTGTGAAACAATCCAAAGATAAGTAGAATCTCTAAGTGTGGGATACTTCGACAAGAGGTGTTCAACAAAAAGATTCGAACATTAGGGACAATGTTCCTCTAAGTGTGGGATATTCGGTCTACAACCGCAAGTTTTACCTCTTGTCCGTAAGCCAAAACAATATTTTCATCAAAAGGCTAAAAATGGAAAAAATTTCAAATTTTTGGAATCAAAAACATCGTTTTCTGGAAATCCTATCTTTCAAAACTATGAACTATAGCTAGAAACGAGTTTTAACAAAGAAACGAAACTGTTTTAGATTAAGATACGGACGAAAAAGGCAACACATGGCTAGGCACATACTGACCAAAACATTCGATTCGTGAGGATTGGGCCCATAATTAGCATTCATCTTCAATGCTTCACTTTTCGTTTCATGTGTGTGTGCCGATGTATGCATTTGAATTAGAACTTGCTCTTGTAATACATTTCACGATCACATCAATGAGTGCCACACGTGGCATAGGTACAACCTATCTTGATAGCTTCCAAGGAATCCAAAACACCTTTCCACCATCAAACATCCACCCACTCAACACCTACTCTTCACACTCACTAAAGATTTCCTGTCATTTATCTCGAACCTCAAAAGTCTCACAAACCTTCGGAGACACTCCCAAATTCCCAAAACCTTTGCAAAGAAAAGCCAACATAACTCAAGATCATTAGAGACCTTCCAGGCCGCAAAGTACATTATCAAGATCGGCGAAAAGAAATCAAACCAATCACACCAGCACAATCATAAAAAGGGCCAAGAAAAAGGAAGAATCCAATGAAAGGCTATGTAGTCCTTCCAAAAACCTAAGGAATTTCAAAAGAAAGCTTCAAGAAAATACAAGGAAAAACCATCACACCCCTCACCACTTACCTTCTTCAAACCAAAAACCCGATTCCTTCCAAGTTATCTCGACAGGTTAGTATCGTCCTCAGTGATGGAGATTTGATTCTCGATCAAGCCTATGACGAGAATGCTGCATGACTGGCTATCCAAGTGATTGACACTAGTAAGCAGGAAAACCTAAACACTTTGAGTGATTTGAGTGACCCACTTGTGAGGATTGCCTAGTCATGATCATCATATAAGTTGCCCGAAGAAGGTATCGAAATTCTAAAAACTATTAGTTTCCAGTAAAAACTCTTTCATAACCATAGTTTATATTTTCTGAAAATAGTGTTTTCTAACAACTGATGCGATTAGAATCCTTCCAGAAGTTTTTATGAATGAGTTTGCTTGAGGACAAGCAAAGTTCTAAGTGTGGGATACTTGATATCGCGTAAAAAGTCACGTTTTTACTACCGATATCTCTCTCATTCTGGAACGATTCTTGGCATATTAATTAAAAAACATTACAAATCACTAACATTATGCCAAGATGGTTAAAACAAGGTTGCACGAGAAAAATCAAGCAAAACGGATGTAAAACGAAGATTCCACACACGTTTGAAGATTCAAGGCATAAAAACGATATTTCAAGACTAAGATGCCCTCCACCAACATCCACTATTTTCAAGATGTTCGTTTTCAAAATTCGAATCCAATAGAAGAAGAATCAATCAAAACGGGTAAAAAAATGAAGATTTCGCGCCCGCCGGAAGATCCAAATGATCCGAACGCAATATCTGGAGCTAGGGACCTCATCTAAGTGCCTATCCTATGTCAAAATCTTCATTTTTGAATTACGAATCCAACAAAAAAAGAATCAACTCAAACGGACGTATAACGAAGAAAACACGCACGAATCAAGAAACGAAGCAACAAACGACGCAACGGGGTGGGGGTGGGCCCACCGCCGCCGGCCACCAGCCAGCTGCCGCCGGCTGGACCCCCACCGCCGCCGGCCACCTGTGTCCCGCCCCGGTTTCCGTTTTTGGTAACTTTTGGTACCTGGTGCGCCTACTTTTCGTGTTGTACGGTACCCGGTGCGCCTACTTTTCGTGTTGTACACATCATTTTAGGAAAGCTTTCTAACATGCACCTCATGGTGCTAATGTGAGCCAAAGCTCACCTATAAATAGGTTGCTTAGGTTCATTTGTAACACACACAAAATATGCACACTTTCTAGCATATTTCACTCTTTCTTTCTCACTAGAAAATCTTTCGTAGTCTTTTAGTCTTTCTCATTCTAGGAATATTGTAATTAGTCCACGGACTAACGTAGGAGCTAGGGCGAACGTTAGAGATTCGGAGATCAATCTTTGTACGTGTGAAAGAGTTTGTCAATTATAATAATACACTGCTACGCATTTAATTACGGGTGATATCTAAACTTTTATTATACTTGTCTCATTTCATATTTTGAATATGTATTATTGCCTGGTATGTGATTTATCTGTTGCCATGAATTGCGAGTAGTTTATTATTGTGATTGCTGATGATGTAAATAATTATAAGTAAGGATGTCATTACACAATCAATGCACGATAATCATAAAATGATATAACGGCCCCTATTCAACTGTTTATTCGGTATAGTGCTGGAAATGCATTATGCAAAGTACAAACGTACGGAAGCCGGTAAACGACCAAAGGTAGTTATATCATTGGAATCAGCTCTGGTTTAATAGTTGGAATTCCGAGAGGATAATACAACTCTACAACTAACTGGTGTATCCTACGAGAATCAATGCACTACAAAATAATGTTCGTTAATTATGTTCAAATAAAATAGGAGATAATAACCCTTGTATTGTTTAGACTTTATGAATTTAAGTCTAGTTTATGGAGTACCCTTTCCAATTATCCACGTGACTGCAACCTAGTAATTAGGACCTGATCAACCTTAATTAGGGTAAGTAGTTATCTGTGCCCATGACATGCAATAAGTAAGACACAGTGAAATCACTCGTTGTATATATTAGGTTTACTTTTCTGCACTGCTTTACATTTAATTAGCTAGAGTGTCACTTTCACTGTCAATTACTCTTGACCGCGTGTTGGATATAAGAAGCAGTGGAATTCTCATGTAAAGTACACTGTCTATTATTGAAAGGCATGGTCCTCATATGAAACACGTTTTATCAAACTGCGGATAATCTGGAGATGTATAACTGTTTGAAAAGGAGAACTTAAATCATAAGTCGAAGCAATTAAAGCTTAATCGAGTAAAAACAAGGCTTAGGAGTAAGAGTAAAGTTCAAGTGACCTAGAATCCTTAAAACACTAAGCCTTACACAATCGACGGTCCGAACATACAAAGCTATTAATCTTCGTGCTAATAGAGTAGTAAACTACCTTAGGAGTTAAGAACGGTCGGACCTATGAGACGATACGCTACTGATTCATGCACCTCGGTATAAAACCAAAATAGGTTGTTCATCTTTCAACTAGATGAGTATTGGAAGTTTGCATATTGCTCCGATCAGAGTCATGATAACCTAGTTCCAAGTGACACGGGTAGGGTTCTAGAGTTTACCCCTTGTAGTTTATTTACCACATTATGTATCAACCCTATTTGTTCTGTCATCCTGAAATATTAATTATCAATATCTCAGCAATCACATATTTATCTTTATCTGCTTTTCCTTTACTTTATTGCAATTTATTTTCCTGCATTTTAATTACCTGTCTTTAAACCCTAAAAACCTACCTACTTTGTTCCATCCTAAATGCTTCCCTGCTAAAAGTGCCAACTTTAATCGCCCACACGTTTAGATTCATAGAACGATCTTAGGTCGTACTTACCGCTTACTAACCAGAGTAGGTAGTACGTATAATTTAAGCCCCGCAAAATATAAATTTAAAACCCCTGCTGCGCTCGCATCATCATTTGAAAAACAACGACACGGTGTGAGCCGCAACAACCATCTCTAATATAGCCAAGTCTCGAACTTCATATCTCGGTAAGGAACTGAATACATCTAACTTCTTTTCAAAATACTGGACTCCATCATATCGTTTGATAGCAAAAAGTTTTAACTAAGAATCATAGTACCAACCGATAATGCCAGTTTTAAGCTCACGTTTTCCTTTAATATCAACTTCTTTCATCACACGTGGCTTCTTTTCCTTTTTCTTCTTCAACATCTCTTGAATGAACATTTCAATTCCAACTAGATGTTTAAGCTTTTCATCAACCACATCATCAACTTCATTCTCTGAATCTGTAGAATCATTTTCAAATTCTTCTAAATCAATAACTGATTCTCCATCTTCATTTCTAAAGACAAATTCAGTCTTTGATGGACTGACGATGTGCTCTTCTACATTCACATCAGGATTAACACCTTCGTCTATCACAAATTCAGGAATAGAAGTCCAATCTTCAGGAGGCACAAATTCTCCTTCTAAATCATAATCGATTTCTTCATCTATCTCATCCAGAATATCATCTTCTGAATCTGATAGATCAAGCATTTCCAATCCTAGAAAAACACAAATACAAATATATTAATAATTCAAATTCTTCATTGATTTTCCT
The DNA here is from genome assembly GCA_949592205.1 of Helichrysum umbraculigerum. Classification (NCBI taxonomy): domain Eukaryota; kingdom Viridiplantae; phylum Streptophyta; class Magnoliopsida; order Asterales; family Asteraceae; genus Helichrysum; species Helichrysum umbraculigerum. Next base: position 43,937,960 of record CATIUR010000001.1, read on the forward strand.
GAACCAATCTAAGAATTCCTTTATTAATTCTTTTGTATTATTAATCTATAATATAAACGCATTCTATATAACTTTTAAATCTTTTATTGATTACTCTGAATCAAACTAAGATTTCTAAAGTCTTATATCAAACACTTAGTAAATATTAATTAAATTTAAACTCTAATGTCTTGTGAACAATCACCAAACATTTAAGTTTACAATTAATTAACTTATATAATTTCCAAAACTTAATTGAACTGTTATATACTCAAAACTTAACTATCAATTATATCTTTAAATTATATATCATTTACCTGGTTATCACATTTTTTAACTTGTCAGTTATACAAACTCTCAAGTCTAAAATGCATATGTTATACAAAAATTTTGACCGCCGATATTAATCGGAACACGCCGCTCGACTTTCGATCACGATTTTATCTTAACATATATATATATATATATATATATATATATATATATATATATATATATATATATATATATATATATATATAAACTTAACTTATTTAAAACATATTTAACTTAAAATAATAATAATCTTAAGTCGAATATATTACTCAATAATATTAATTTTACATTTGTTTATTACAAATATTACAATACTATGCTAATACTAAGCTATCTTACCAGCTTCAGTATCAACTGGTATCGTCTTATCTGCACTTGTACCTTCACCTGAACCACTAGCTCCAGCATCACCAGACTCCCCCTGAAGTGTAGTCTGCTCACTAGTCTTTGAAGGACCGGTCTGCTAACCACCTTTTGATGCATTGGGATCATCATCTTTATCTAAATCTCTTTTCTTCTTCAGCTCATCTTGTTTGCAAGACTCTAAATATACCAATATCTCCCCCTGAGCAGTCGTAACACCAATCGTTCCAAGGAATCAAGCTTCAGTCGTTGGATATTGAAGTCATCAATCTCCTACATACATTAGACAAAAATTAAATAAGTAATTGTTACAGATTACTCTATCTCAATCTCTAATTAATTTTGTAACACTTGTAGCACTAAACTTATATCTCTTACCTCAGTAGGTACAGATATCGGTTCAGACTCTACCGACATCACCTTCTCTACCTGCTCAGTATCTTGAGCAACTGTAATAGAATTAACTGTCTCAGTTTAACTCCTGATAAATAAATAGATAAAGATTATCTAACTTGGATAAAAATTTACCATCTCTTATGGTCAAGGTCCTGGAACGCTTTCGGCGTTGATAACCGAGAGAAGTATACTCTTCATCAGAACCCTCATTACCCAAAACAAAATCAGGATCAATGTCCTTCGCCTTCCTCTTCTCCTTCAGAGCTGGATCTGGTATCATCCGAGATCGATATCGAATGTAACCAGCATCTGGAAGTGGAGAAGGAGTATCATTATCATCTGAAGCCGTCTCACCATCACGACCTCCAGATGGACCAACATCAGAATCCTAAATATTAAATATATTAAACATTTATGATTAGCGTAGAGCTCTATCATACAAGTTCTATATATTTAAGATTAATTAGATATAATACCTTAACAGGTACAACCTCAGATCTATCCTTCTGTCTCTGCTCACCCTCAGGTCTTGCAACCTCTGGGTTCACAGCCTCAGGTTCCTGTTGTATAATTATATTTATATTTTAAGATTTAGTAATAACTTAAGCACAAAATATCTATATCTTTATAATTATAATAATATTTATACTTTAAAATTAGAATAGAATCTAACTACTAAGTATCGATATCGTTATCATAAACATATATAAAAGAAAAAACATGAAATGTATACCTCAGTAGGAGCAACATACTGCTCGATTGCCTGTAACACAGGATCAGTTGCATCATCATGCTGAACCAGCACATCTTGCACCACCTGTGCAGCAACTTCCTGATTTACCTGTTGTCCCGCCTGACCAGCTTGTTCCAAAACCTCATCTAAAAGCTCTTGTGGATCTTCAGGTTGAACCACATCAGCTTCAGGTGCAGGAACATCAGCATCAGCAGCAACATCTTGCCAACCATGATTCGGCGGCGTCACATACAACGGATCAATAATAAAGACAAAGAGATCACGAATATCCGGCTTGACATATTCTTCCCGTCAAATAGTCTGCAAGAACATGGCGTTGTATCCTCTGAGCGCAATAGTATCAACGCGTAAGTGCGGCTCAGGAACAACCAAATCTGGAAGATGATGATGAATAATCATCATGCAGAATCTCGGGTAGATCAAGAAACGTGATCTAACGTTGCCCAAAATCTGCCTCACCAACTCCCCAAAAATATAATCACAAAAACTGTATGGTTTGTTGTAAACCAGTGACAGTAAAGCCGATATAAGAGCAGGGGTCAACTCATCAAAACCGCCCTTCTTCGGTCCAAAAACTGTGACTATGACATGCCACAAGAATCTTCACTGTCCGATAACTAGAGCCTTAAGGAACTGTCGTCCTCTACGCTCACCCGTATACCCCATACGGCCTAATGCACCCTCGATAAAATCACTTGGATACTCAGTCTGACCATCTTCTAGGTCTACTGTACCCAGATGCAAAATCTGATGAAGGTCAGAAGCAGAAAATACTATCGGTTGATGATTCACCGATGTGCGTATAACCGGTGGATTAACCGACTCGTTGATGTGTGGAAGTATAGGCAATTATAATCGCAAGTTTTAAATTAAGGAAATACTAAATAATACTATCACACAATTCAAGCAAGATTGACCCGTTCATGTAATATAGCTTAATAAGTAAGTCCAAATTCGAACACAAGGAACACAAGAAATGTGATTCTTATTTATAACTAATTATCTATTTATTTCTAATTACAAATATTTACAATTATGATACAAATGAATTAAGGATCCAATTTACAATAATCTACAAGATAAGGGGGACGTTTTAGTTCCGAACGAACATATTTATAATTATATTTTGATACAGATTCTAATAGATAAGTTTCAGGAACAACTTAAGTATACTCAGATGGATAGAAGATTATAATTATTCAAACTATTATTTATTAAACTTATTATATGTACTTATGTCTATTTGCTTTGTTGGCTATTATTACTGGTGAATTACTAATGTAGAAAATTACTTAAGGTTAAGCTAATCTTCATCATAGCAATACAGTCATAAGGTTATGCAAAGTATCACTAATTAATAAGATCTATCATCAGTTTATTAATACAATTTCTAAGGTTAGGCTTGAATCGTAATATTACTTTATATTAATGACTTATTCTTCGTTTATCGCATAAGGTTAAGATCAAAACATAAACACAATCACTTAATTTATATAAACTTAATATGGTCATCCTCGTTTAATATAAATCAGTCTAACTATGTCAAGAACAATCATCAATATATCATAATAAAGACAATTCTTGTATAATAAACATTCAATAATATAGTTCCAACATAAACATATAATTCATATAATAAAATCAATAAATATTCATTCAAATAACTATAACGAAAACCTAATTAACAAGTAATTCAAATAAACAATATCCATAAATTAACTCAATAAGGTTATTAAAGTTACAAGGATAAAGAAACCGAACCAATTGTTGAACCAGCTTCTCCTAGGGTTAAAACCTTCAAACCCCAGCTCCTTAACCTCCAAAATCGCACCTTAAGTCGACCTTAAACCCTAATAATCGGTTTTATATTCTAAGAATCGTATATGAAAAACCTAAACTTAAGCCTCTATTTATACTTTTTCTGGCCGACCTCCCAACCGCCGGTTGGGACCTCCAACTGCCGGTTGGACTAATTTGAATCCTGGTCCAACTCCACGTGTTTCCACCGCCTTAAAACCCTAATACACCAACCGCCGGTTGGATTTCAATTCCAGAATGTTCCAACTTCGGGCCAGGCCTCAATTTTGGACTCTTTTAAATTAATATACGGTTTTAACTTCTTTCTTGGCCCTATTCTTCATTTTAACACTTTTAGTCTTCAATTCTTCAAGATTTAAACTCCTTTTTCTTCATTTCTTCATTTTCTTCAGTTTCTTTCAGTTTTGGATTTGTTCTTGTTCCTTTTTGATCGTGCCCCGAACGGTCGGTCAAGGAATCACTACCTTGTCGGTGCCGGACCTTACGCTCGAGGCTGGCGATCGGAGGGTGGTTTTAAATTTATAGAGCTGGGGACCTAAGTTTTACTTATAACTATGGATAGCAGTAAGTAATGACTCAGGGTCGTTCTTAAGATCAACCGTATTGTGAAACCAAGCAGTCAAGATGATCGATTCGATTTAGTAGGTTTTGTAAACAAGAGATTTAATTTTTGGTTTTTTGATTACTTAGGTCCTAAATTAAACTAAATAAACAGCAAAATAAAATAGTAGATGATAATCAGTATGGAGAGGAGTGTTTGTTGTGATTTCATTAGCCTAAAGGGGAGATGATGTTTGGATTGATGTTTTGAAAACGTTCTTTCTAAGTATTTATGTTCTAATGTTTTAGGTACTTTATGGGGTTAACACTAACACCCTACTATCTGATTCCTCAGATAGCATGTCACTGAGTACTAGGTTGTCATGATTCTGATCAGATCAGGCTGCTCTACCCCCAACACTGTATGTGAAGACAAGTGACCCGTCTTGGAGTTAACTTCTGGGCGCATGAATAAGGTAACAGACCGATATTTAATTTCTGACCTTTATTTGATACCATAAAGTATTCTAATTCAAATAGAGCATTTAAGACCTAATTCAGAAAGTGTCTGTTAACTTTTCATCGATGGTTTGTTAGGTTCAGATCTGGTGGATGACCCAGTGCTGCTCAGAATGTATACACCGACGGCCGTTCCATAGCTTGGGTGTACAGGAACCGTTCCGGAAGGAAGGTTCCGACACTTACATGACGTACTAGGACGTTTTATGGCATTCCATGCCTTGCGTACTAATGCAAGTTAGAGTGTATACACCGACGGCCGTTCCGTAGCTTTCATGCATTTGTACTACACCAGAGGTGGTTCCAGCATTATACTAAGTAATAGGACGTTTTACGGTGTTCCACGCGTATTGCACATTCAGGTCACTCTGAACCCGTTTAAACTCAGTTTGTATTAAAGCGTACCCATCTATGATATAAACCCAGCCCTCACTTAATATTACCCAATAAATCCCTGATTTATTCACGTTGTACTATACATTAGGTTTAGCGGTATTTCCAAAGCTTCGAAATCAGACCATGCGTAGAAAGCACAGATAATTAATTACCCTTAGAACATGGTTCGCGACTCCTTGTCTTTAAGGGTTTTAACCACGTTTATTAGAGGAAAGGCGATAGTTTGATGAACAGTTTATAATCATAGATTAAAAGTTAAATAGACATAGTTTTCATATTGTAACAATTGGGATTAATATTTCCACAGCGGATTGTGCCCACGACTTTCATAGCTTCCACGTTCCGTACTTCACACATTCGTGATGTTTCCGGCGCTATACAAATGAAAACCGTATAACGTTACCTCCGTTATTTGATATCATCCCAATTGTATAATTAAATTAACATCATCTCCCATTGTAACGGCTAACTACATCACAACAAACACAAAAGCTAACTACTCACTAATCATGGTAACGAATCCTAAATCTAGCATAATAACAATAGCATGAATTATAACAGATAAGGATAGAGATAACCGAGATAAATGTGTAGTCTGAATATAAGCTGAAAGATTACTACGAGTAGAGCCTCCGCTATTACAAAAGCACCCCTCCAAGTATCTCCAACAAATATTACAAAGCAACCCCTCCGTTAGTCTCGTTAAATATTAACGAGAGACTAACTACTAACCTACTAATTCTCCTCTAACTCCTTAGAGAAGTGTTAGAGAGAGAAACTACTACTATTCTAGAGAGAAGTGTGTGAAATGTGGATGGTGAGAGGTGATGGAATGGTGTGAAAATGAGGAGGTGAAAGCCACTATTTATAGGCTTTCAAATTACAAATTTACACTCAACACCCTCGCACCCAATTTAACACTGAAATACACCCTCGATCTATAAAATTCGACACCTAAAGGGGCGTATTCGACTCCAAAAGGGACGTATTCGGTAGCAAATAGGGCGTATTTGGTAGAAAACGGGGCGAATCCGGCACCATAGAGGGGGTATACCACCCCAAAATGGGGGTATACGGCCCCAAAAGGGGGATATACGGCCCCATAAGGGGGGTATACAGCCCCTAAGGGGGTGTATACGGCCCCTGTGGGGTGGTATCCCCTTGGTCGTGGTCTTGTGCACTGGATCGTAGGTCTTGCGTGCTGGATCGTAACTTGTTTTGGCCCTATCTTCTTCGTTCTAGCTCCGTTTTTAGCGTTCTTTATATCCACGAGATTGTAATTACCTGAAGATCATAATGAGATAATCTAAGTATAATTTCAAGGTATAATGCTTTAAAAGTGCTCGTAGAACGTCAACGTATCGTTTGTGCTCTATTTTGTACGTTATTTGGCCATTTTACTTGATTTTTGAAGCAACGCCTTATTTTTAGCCCTAATGATGAATTATGGTGAAAAAGTATTGATAATGAATGTTTTCATCCATTTTGGGGCTAAAAAGGTGGGAATTATGTACGCAAAAACGTGACTTTTTACGTCCAATCAAATATCCCACACTTAGACGTTGATTGTCCTCAAGCAATACTTCAACTATCCTCACTTAAAAAAATGTTTTAAGTCCGATTTTTGCGAATTAAAATATTTCTAAGAACAACCATTCTTCATACAAGTAACATGTTTCAGAAAATTGAGATAAATAAGATAATTGTTCCAGAAATAAGAAATGAATATCTTTGGGCATGCCTTTGATTCTCGTGATCATTGGCATACACTTGACTTAGGCAATCTCACCAGGTGGTCACTCAATTCACTCAAAAGTGTATCGGGTTTCCTATCATTCTAAACAAATGAAATCGCTCAAAAGCCGGTCATGCAGCACTCATCGTCATAGGCTTGATCGAGAATCAAATCTCCACCACTTAGGTGAGGACGGTGCTAATTATCCCAAGACATTCATCGGGTTGTAGTGTGAAGTGAGGGTTAAGGGTATGGATAGTGGGTATTTTTAGGTTTAAAGGGTTATGCTTATCTTAGAACTTTTAAACTTTAAAATTTTTTATTTAGATACGCTTTTTAATGAAAACGGAAACGGATAACGGTAAGGAGGAAAAGATAGCTATTTTGACTTCTATCTTTTTGAAAATATACGGAATATATATTTTTCAGAGATCGGAGTTTTCTAGAGATTTGAAGCACTTAGCTTTATTTCTATTTTTGGCTTAGAATTTCTTTGCCAAGGAATTTCTAAGGGATATTTTTTTTCTTTCTTACTTCCTTTTGAGATCCTTTCTTATTTTCATTTTTCAATCTTTTGACATTTGGAATTTTACTTGGTGTCAATTTTTCACACCTTTAGACTTTCTCGATCTTTTTGAGATTTTGATAATGGAAACGCACACGAGATATTTTAAGTAAAACATGAATTTTGTGATTTTTGAATGAAAGCAAAAAGAATACCTAAATAGCATTTTTCAAAAATTTAAAAATTCCAAGATAATATTTTGGTGGGTATGGAGGTGGATGGGGTTTTAATAAAGGGTTTTCAAGAAACAAAAAGGTTAAGGCTCAACAGGGTTTACTAGGCGGATCATCGATACTAAAAATGATTATCGGCAGGGTTAGGCTTGAAGAGATATGAGAAAATGGGTTTAATTCCTAGGGAATGTCAAGGTCATCTAATTGCACCTATACCGCATACGGTACTCACCAATATGGTCTCGAAATGCATACTAGGAGCAAGTTCTAATTCAGAAATGCATACATCGGCACACACAACAAATGAATAGTGAATCATTTAAAATGAATGCTTATATAGGCTCAAGTTACCTCACTGCAATAAATATGGGTTGTATATGCTTAGTCATGCGCTGCCCCTAAGATTATCATTTCTTAATTTGAGAAATTCCTACCTTATTTACACTATTTTCCAAAATAACTTACTCATATTCAAAATGGCTCCTCTTAGAAACATTAAAATTCAAAAAAATAGCAGAGCTAACTGAATGAGTAGCAATCTACTGTCGAAGTTAAGCTCATGCTTTTCTTTGTTTTAAGCAAAACATTTTGAAAAATTTGATCAATTTTTAAAGTGAGGAACATTTTCTGAGTTGCTATTTGGACATAAAAATCTATCTTAGGTATTCTATACCGCTATCCCACACTTAGAGGAACATTGTCCCTAATGTTCTCTTTAGTGGAGATTTTAAAATGTTTCTCAAGTGTTAATTTTTGGGCTGGAATCCCACGCTTAATGATAAGCTTAGGATATGGTATAGATTACTTTTATTAATTAACAGTACTCAATAAAGCAGAAAGATAAAAACAGAGAAAGGATGAAGAAACTCCCCAAATAGCTAAAGCTGAAGATCTGAATATGTGCCGAGAAGAAGAAAAATCTTTCTTTTGTAGTAGCTCCATGAGGATTATTCAGCTTTAGGGGGATTTGCCTTTGATTAGGAGCTTTGCCTTCCATTTCAACCATCATTTGTGAATCAATCTCTTAAGTGTGAACACGTTGGATATACCTTTTAACTCCATATTTTTGCAATGAAAAGGAATTACTGTCTCAGAATGAAAAGATGTTTTCTATTACAAATCATTTTGTAGAACATATATTTTTAAACGAGTTCGAGCATAATGTATAAAAGTAGTATGCAAGTACCTCAAATGCTCGAAACATATGAACTAATTTTCTGAAAGTATTTTCCTATTTTTCTGAGACAAGTGATTTTGCAAAAATGAGTTGCGACTTTTGAAATATTTTGAAAATATTTTTGAGGCATATCCAAGTGTGAAGGATATTCAGAGATTTATCTTCACTTATTAACACACCAAAACACACATTTTATTCCACGGGTTGCCTCCCGAGAAGCATTGTTTTTAGAGTCCAGAGCTCGACTTTCCTTCCTTCAGAATCAGTGAATGGCGGAACTTCCAGGGCCAATGGTGCTGGAAGGTGGGACCCTGTAATAGAATCTCAAGAAGTGGCGAGTGATGACCTGAGTGATGTTTGGGATCCTTTCCACATGAAGAGGGAAGCTTTCAAAGTGTTTTTCGGCAACCCTTTGCAAGTGAATGAGATCCCAGGGGATATCATTGACTGATTTTGAGATGACTCCGTTGGGATCAAAGATGAGGGTCCCATTGGATCTGATAACCTCACGCTCAGGACGTTCTCCTCTTAAGGAATCCATGAAACCAAAGAAGCGGAGGTGTATATCTTCATGATCGACTGTGCTGGGTTCTCTTCTTAGTGCATGGATAGATCCTTGGATACCCTGGAGAAGCTGCCTCTGATGATCGGAATATGTGAGGTTGGAATCCCGGAAGATGCTCAAAATTCTGTAGTAAACCTCACGTAGACCATCATGGAATAGCTGCCTGGGTTCTTCTGAGGGAACAGTGCCAAAGATATCTGAGAGTCGTTCCGTGACAAAGTTCGCAGTGTTGATCATTGTTCCATCTGGTATGGAAGATGGGATGGCACTCGTCCTTTCGTCTAAACTCACGTACTCGAGCTTCTCGATGATCTTGTGGGCGTGGTGTTCAATGGTGCAGTCGATGTAAAACCTATGTGGTGAGGTGTCATCAATGTGGTCGTTATCGGCTATGGAATCCATCAATCCTTTGAGATCATTCATCATCTGAATGTCTACTTCCTCCTAAGGGTCCCCAGATGCATAGTCTAAATTGTACCTGTAAGAATGCAGCAAACTCATTTGTTGGTTAGAATATGGAAATGTGGACCTGATGAGGGCTTCATAAACCTTGCCATATATGACTTTTTGTCCTTCGAAGAAGTCTGACTCTTCTTCAGTTGGTTCTTCATTATTAGAGTGTTCGTGCAGGAGCTGAGTTGCTAGATTTTCGGCGAAGGCATGAATGCGGTTTTGTAGGAATCGAGGACTTCGAGAGTTATTAGCACGATAGACCGTGTATTCAGCCTCAATTTCTTCGATTAACTCTCTCTGCCGTGGAGTGTACTCATTTGTTGATTCTCTGATAACCATCATTATCATCCGATAATCATCCTCAAATCTTTTGAGGGTACTGATCATCCCTTCATGAGTAGAGACGACCTGAACTTTGATGATCTCGAGAGGAGGGTCAGGAATGGCAGAAGAAGCACGAAGGTGGATAGAGCGAACATCTATCGGAACATCTATGAAGATGATGTCATCTTTGTCACTGTCCTTTGCTGGAGTATCAGAATCCTGAGAGTCAGGGAACTCAATAGTATCGGATGGTTGCTGGGATGCGTCGATGATTTGTGATGTTGGCTGAGAATAGTCCATCTCTATATCTCTTTCAGTGTCGGAATTACAGGGAGAGTGATCAATCAATGGGTCTTTCTCTGAATCATCATCTAACAGAATGATTGGACTTTGGATATACTCGAGTTGCATGATCTCTTCTGTCGGATGCCGAGAGTCAGGGAAGTACTCATGAGGTGGTGTAGACTGATATACGTCCTCTTCTTCTGGCTCTTCCTCTTCTTGTTCTTCTTCAGATTCCTCCATTTCCTCTTCTGTCTCTGATTCTTCCATCTCATCTTCTGCTGAGTCTGATTCTTCGGTTGCAGAGATGAGACAGGTATGATCATCAGGTTCATATGAATCTGAAGGCTCTGACTCGGATGTATCATCGTCTGAAGTGATTATGCTAGTAGAGATTGTGTATATCTCAGCATTCTGTAGTAGAGAACTATCAGCCTGGTCAACCTAGAAGGATACAGTCTCTCCATGTGCTCGAAGGCTAATAGTCTGCGAGTATACATCAATGATAGCGCGAGCAGTGTTCATGAAAGGCCTGCCTAGGATGATTGGTATATTGATATCTTCCTGTATATCCATCACAACAAAGTCAGTGGGAAAAAAGAATTTATCAACCTTAACCATTATGTTTTCAGCTATTCCTCGTGGATATCGAATTGATTGATCGGCTAGCTGTATGCTCATTTTTGCAGGCTTAAGGTTTCCTAATTCTAGTCTGACATATAGAGAATAAGGTATGAGATTGATACTGGCTCCAAGATCGGCCAAGGAGCGAATCATGCCTGACTGATAGATGGAATAGGGCAGAGTAAAGCGACCAGTGTCTCCTAGTTTTTCGGGCAGGTTGCTTATGACGGCTGAACATTCCGCGTTCAGAGGAATTTTAGATACGTTTATCTTTGGTAGAGAGCATTCGTCTAATGTACTTGGTACTGGTATGAATTCTAGACACGGTGTCTAAAAACGTTGAGTCGAGTTTGAAGGAATTGACCTTGTACTTTTGCTTTAGACGATTAGGGAATGGGATTCTCACTTCTCTTTCAGGAGTGGGTATGGATGGGGTCTCAACTGTCTTCGGGACAGGAGATTCTTCCTTCACCGGAGAAGGAGTATTAGGTTGACTCGGTGTCACCTTTGGGTCTTTAGAGGTTACTTGTTTGGCCTCTTCTACGTGTGGGTTGTGAATGGTATTGCTGGGAAGGGTTACTTGGGGTCTGGTGTCAAGACGTTGAGCCAACTGACCGATTTGGTTCTTGACGCACGTCCAACGGTCGGTTCAGGAATCGCTTTCCGTCGTTGCGGACCTTTCCGCTGGGCCCGACGTCAGGTGGTAGTTTTAAATTTATATTTTGTCGGGGGAGCCTAATCCTCCATACAACCTACTGTTATTAGGTACGAATACTCGATACTAGTACGTGGTAAGGATGATCCAGGGTCGTTCCTCGCGACGGCAGAATTGAAATAGAGCTCGTTCAGATAACTTAGTGATCAAGCTAGGGTTTAGATAGTTGGATAGGTATTTGATTTGATTTTTATCTAATTAAAACTACTAAAACTAATAAAACATAAAAGTAAAAGGAAGCTAGCACATATGTAACACTTAAACATAACAAAGACGTGGTTCACCATGATTTAGGATAGCATACAGTTATGATGATGTTTATTGGGGACACAGTCAGTTAACAGACAGATAAACTTAGTTGTAAACACTAGGACCCTACTTATTTAGTTCCGGATCTAAATACGTATGTCACTGAGTACCTAGGCTATCATGAACCCTGATCAGATCAGACTGTTTTCAAAACCCCCCTGAACTTGTCTTGAATAAGACCAAGTAACCCTTAAAGTATCTAGGGTGCAGGCATAAGGCAACAGACCGCAATTGTATTTACTGACCTTTCTTAACCCCTAAGTCTATTTGTTATTATCTAACTGTGTACTGGTTGTTAACTGTTGTTATGCTAAACTATCGGTATTGTAGAGTTAAGCAATGTTTATGGAGCGTTAAGCTCTCTTGACAGAACTCTGTATTCATTCATTAAAGCGTATATTCTACCGTCATAAACATAGACCCTCCTTTACATTCAGGCGTTCATCCCTAGGAATACTCACGGTGTACAGGGCAATTAGGCATTTCCACAGTGTTCCTGACTCAAGGTATACTCACGGTGTACAGTGCGTTGGGCATTTCCACAGCTGTATTTAAACCTTGGTGTATTAACGGTGTACAGGGCAGCGAGCATTTCCACAGCTTTAATTCCTAGACCCGAGTTCTAGAAGGGTCACTTCTAGGTATTTGTAACACCCGCTTTTGTGACTATCTGGTAATTTCCTTTAAATTTAAATGTTATTAGTTGTTATACTTTAAATATTGTGTTTTATATGCTTTAAATTGTATTTTAGGAAATTTGACCGAAGGATTAATTGTGACTAGTGAAATGTTAACCGTTTTAAATAGTTGTAGTTCACGGTAAAATAAAATACTTTTATCGCGAATGGTTTTTAGGTTCCAGACAATAGATTAAAAAGGGGCTAGTTTTAAGTGAATACGGAGTCGGTTAAAATTTAGGCCGACCTATTTATTTCTTTCCTTAAATGGAAACTTTCCATTTCCATATTCTTGACATACAAACCCTAAAACCTAAGAACACTAAAGCTAAAACCTAAACTAGAATATGAAATCCAGTGAGCTGAGAATTTTGATTTGCTTGAACTCAACATCATCATCTTTGCATCTTGAATTAGTAAGTGTTCATATGTATCAATTAAGAAATCATTTTGGTAATTAGATAAATTTGATGTTATTGGATACTTGAAGTATTTAAGGTGTTATTACATGTTTGGTTGGACGTTAGTGAAGCTTGAAACTGAGTATGTAAGTTGGAAGTAGTATGTTGATGGTAAAACTCGTACAACAGCAGCAGCAGGTACAGGTTCAGGAGCTGGAGACGCTGGTGTAATCGCGACGCGATTAGGATGATTTCGCGACGCGATTTACTTAGAATAGCGACGTGATTGTATTGATTTCGCGACGCGATTTGATGTTTTATCAGTCCTGTTTGTGCATTATTATGTAATACTGTGAACTGTTATATATATTAATAATCCCATATTCCAGCAGAAACAATAATGAAATTAGTAATCTAGTATAATGAAGGGTTAAAATAAATGATGATCTTATTGTGATAATTGTACATATACAACTAGTTGTTACATGCTTAATACATGTAATGTATTCAATTGTTATTAGATGATTAAGATATATGATATATGATTATCATGAAATGATTATGTGTTAATAATGTGCTTATACTAAGTACATTGTAAGAAATTGAATTGAGTTACTAACTCAAGTGTTTTGTTGTGCTTTCAGACACGCAGAAGACTCAGTGAGTTAGTCAGCTGAGTAAGTGGAGTGAAGTTGACAGGTGAATTGACTTGGAACTTCAGTATGATTTGGTTGTGACATATTGGTTACAACGATATAAATATAGTGATTGTTGATTTATTTTGCTGAGATATATATATATATATATATATATATAACTGTGATGTGTTGCCTATGTGCATTCTGGTGATTCGGAGGTCAACAATTGTTGGACTGATTGCTACAGGTTAGTCAATGTGAGATTTATAATCATGTGTTGAGAATGGAACACATATTGATTAAAGGTAGCAATCAGTTATTGGTAAAATCACTGTATTGGCCTGCATTGATTGTAAGTGTCGCTTGGTGGGCCACCGCGGTCTGAGGGCTCCACAAGGACCACCGATCCTCTTGGTGATGTTGAGTCAAAGTGATATTGTTGATAATTGATATTGTTATAGTTAAGTCAAACTGTTTGTAACAGGTGTATTCACTTAGCTTCGTGCTAATCCCGTTATTTACACCTTGCAGGTTTTGATGTTACTGGGACTGGGCAAGGAGAGACTGGGAGTTGTTTGACCAAGATTACTCTGATTTTGTTAGGCACAATGGTTCTTGTTTTGTTATATAATGATTATGATAAGCTAATGGTTTGTAAACGAGCAGTTAATACTTATAACTTGTAATATGTTTTGGTTGATGACATAATGCCATCAATGTTAATATGAATGGGATTTCGCTTCCGAGTTTAAAAAAAAAATAAAAATGTCATGTAAATTTGGTGCGTGTTATAAATTGGTATCATATCATAGGTTTGTGCGAATTGAGCAGTGATTAGGTGTTCAATCCCAAACCTAGTGGTATTGGTCAAACATTCCAGGTTACGGGATTGGTTATGAATTGATATTGGTTAGTATATTAGTACTAACAATTAACGAGTTGTGAGATGTGTTGTGATTACAGGATGGATGAGAATGAGCAACCGAACCCTACCCTTAATAGTGCCTCAGAGACAGATGTACCTCCAGATAATCAGGGCACTTCTTATTCAGTGGGTGGAGAATCTGATCGTGACTATATCATGAGATTAGAGGCTGAGGTGATAAATCAACGGAAACAGTTGGCCGAGCTTTCTCAACGTCAAATTCCGAGCCAGCCACATGTTGAGAGTACTGTTCCACCCATTACATCTACTTTTCGGGCTCCGACATCAATTCCGTATGTTTCTCAGCAGCAAACTCAGGGGTATACTTTTCAGACTTCTGTACCATTTTCTACCTTTGGATCTGCTGGTTTTCAGATACCTATTTTCTCACCAGTTCAGCAGTTAAAGAAAAGTTGTTCTCTTAAAACATTCTTGTCTAGTAATCCTTCTGTATATTCTGGGAGTACTGATCCTACTGTTACCCTTGACTGGTTACGTGATGTTGAGAGGAAACTAGATGTTTGTCATTGTGAGGAGGAGGATAAGGTACGTTATGCAGTACAGTTGTTAAAGGGACAGGCTATGTCATGGTGGGACTCTATTACTGCACCATTGACCCCACAACAGATTAGTGCTATAAGATGGCCAGATTTTCATGCTGAGGTTTGTAAGCAGTTTTGTTCTGAGTTTAATCTTTCTCGTATCAGGCAGGAATTTCTTGATTTGGAAAAGACTGATCAGATGAGTATTTATGAGTTTATAAGACAGTTTTCAGAAAAGTTGCGATTTGTACAGGAGTGGATCCCGACTGACATGACCAAAATTGATCAGTTTGTTAGAGCTTAACCTCCTGACTACCGTACTACTGTGAGATTAGCAGGTACACTTTCCCAGGCTTTTGATCTAGCCCGTTCTGTTGACAGTGATATTCAGGCTAAGAGACTGCGAAATAAAGAAAGGTTTCAACAGAGGCAAAAGGAAGATTCTTCTGATCGGGGTAAACAGAAAGGACAGATTACACAGCCGAGTAGGAGAGTTAGTTTTGGTGGTAATACTTCTGATGGTTCTTATTGCACTAGGTGTAAAGCAAGACACATTGGGCCTTGTACTCCTCAGACATCTAGGTGCATCAAATGCGGGGTATTGGGACATGCAGCCAGAGATTGTACTTATCCTAATCAGGTATGCTGGAACTGTCATAAGGAAGGCCATAGAGCTGGTGACTGCCCTGAGGCTAGGAGACAGGGATCGGGTATGGGTGGTGGTTCTTCTTCTTCGAGCCAAAAGCGGAAAAATCCGCCATCTGCTACTGGTCGTGCATTTCAGATGACAGTTGATGAAGCTGTTGTCACTGATGACGTTATTACTGGTACTTTTCTTGTTAATTCTGTACCAGCATGTGTACTTTTTGATTCTGGAGCAAACTGTTCATTTATATTTGTGAATTTCTGTGAAAAGTTAAAGTTGACTCCCTCGTTGATTGTAAATCCTATTGAGGTAGAAGTGGAAAATGGCAAAATGGTTCCTGTTACCACCTCGGTAAAAGGGGCTAGTATTACGATAGAAAATCATGACTTTCCTATTTCATTTCTTCTGTTGCCTATTCCAAGTTTTGATGTGGTGTTAGGTATGAATTGGCTGAGTCAAAACAAAGCCAATATCGAGTGTCACAAAAAGTTGATTAAAATCCCAATTTCCGAGGAGTCATACGTAGTGGCTCGAGGAGAAAGGGAAAAAGGCAGTATTCCATTGATTTCTGTAATGAAAGCTAGAAAATCTCTAGCTAAAGGGTGTGAATTTTATTTGGCCTATGTTGTGAATACAAAGTTAGAAAAGAAGTATGTGTTTGATGTCCGGGTGGTTTCTGAATACCCGGAGGTTTTCCCTGATGAATTGCCCGGTTTACCGCCTGTTAGGGAAGTTGAGTATCAGATTGATTTGATTCCTGGTTCCTCCCCTGTAGCTAAGTCTCCTTATAGATTAGCACCTTCTGAAATCCGGGAAATGATGACGCAAATTCAGGAACTGTTAGATAAGGGTTTTGTACGACCTAGTCATTCTCCCTGGGGTGCTCCTGTTTTATTTGTGAAAAAGAAAGACGGCACTCTTCGTATGTGTATTGATTATAGGGAGCTGAATAAAAGGACTGTGAAGAATAAGTATCCTTTACCCAGAATTGACGAGTTATTTGATCAGTTGCAGGGACCCTCATATTTTTCTAAAATTGATCTGAGATCAGGTTATCACCAGGTGCGAGTTCGTGAAGAAGATATTCCTAAGACTGCTTTTCGAACAAGTACGGCCATTATGAGTTTTTAGTTATGCCGTTTGGGTTGACTAATGCCCCTGCTGTGTTTATGGATTTGATGAATCGGGTTTGTCGACCGTTCCTTGATAAGTTTGTGATTGTATTTATTGATGATATTCTTATTTATTCAAAGTCTAAGTCTGAACATGAACAGCATTTGAGACTGATTTTGGAAACTTTAAAAAGGGAACATTTGTATGCTAAGTTTTCAAAATGTGAATTCTGGTTGCGTGAAGTACAATTTTTGAGGCATGTTATCTTTGATAATGGGATAAAGGTTGATCCGTCTAAGGTTGAGGCTGTGATGAATTGGAATACACCTAAATCTCCTTCTGAAATTAAAAGTTTTCTGGGGTTGGCGGGGTATTATAGAAAGTTCATTAAAGACTTTTTCTAAGATTGCAAGCCCGTTGACCAAATTGACACGTAAGAATGTTAGATTTCAGTGGAGTGATCAGCAAGAAACAGCTTTTCAGACTCTGAGACAGTTGTTATGTCAGGCCCCAGTGTTAGCTCTACCAGATGGTTCTGATGATTTTACTGTTTATTGTGATGCTTCTTATGCTGGGTTGGGATGTGTTTTAATGCAAAGGGATAGGGTAATTGCTTATGCTTCTCGTCAGTTGAAAACTCATGAAAAGAATTACCCTACACACGATTTAGAGCTTGCTGCAGTGGTATTTGCATTAAAGATTTGGAGGCATTACTTATATGGCACTAAATGTGTGATTTGTACTAATCACAAAAGTTTGCAGTATATGTTTACTCAGAAAGATTTGAATATGAGACAGAGGCGGTGGTTGGAGCTGATTAAGGATTATGACTGTGAAATCCGATATCACCCGGGTAAAGCTAATGTGGTAGCAGATGCGTTGAGCAGAAAGATGCCTTCTGATCGGGTATGTTTTATGCGTTTAGACATTCATTCTGATTTGATTTCTCAGTTAAAAGCTGCACAGTCTGAGGCTTTATTGGAGGTTAACTTGAAATCTGAAATTTTGTTGAAACGAAAGGATTTATTAGTTGATGATTCTCGGGGTTTGAAAACCTTTCAGTCTCGGGTTTGGGTTCCATTGGTTGGGGGACTTCGGGATTTGATATTATCTAAGGCACATAAATCTAGATTATCTGTTCATCCTGGAAGTACAAAGATGTATAATGACCTGAAACCTCTTTATTGGTGGCCTACAATGAAAACCGATGTTGCACGTGTTGTAGAAACTTGTCATATTTGTTCCCAGGTGAAAGCAGAACATCAGAAACCGTATGGTTCATTGAAACAGCTGGATATTCCCGAGTGGAAATGGGAGCATATTACTATGGATTTTGTCACCAAACTTCCCAGAACGCAGAAAGGTAATAATATGATTTGGGTGATTGTTGATAGATTGACTAAGAGTGCACACTTTCTGGCTACCAGTGAGACTGCTTCTTTGACTCGATTGTCCCAGTTGTATATTCATGAGATAGTTTCGAGGCATGGGATACCGTTATCGATTGTGTCAGACAGGGATTCCAGGTTTATTTCTGGGTTTTGGCAGAGTTTACAGCGAGAATTGGGTACCAGAGTTAACCTCAGTATGGCTTATCACCCATAGACAGATGGTCAGACAGAGCGTACCATTCAGACTCTGGAGGATAAGTTACGAGCTTGTGTGTTAGAGTACGGTGGTTCTTGGGATTTTCATTTGCCTTTAGTAGAGTTTGCTTATAATAACTCTTATCATTCCAGTATTGGCATGCCACCATATGAGATGTTATATGGACGTCGCTGCAGAACACCTACTTGCTGGTTAGAAGCTGGAGAAAAGCAGTTTGCAGGTACTGATATTGTACAGATCACAGCCGTTAAAGTTGCTATAGCTCGTGAAAAACTGAAAGCTGCCATAGATCGACAGAAACAGTATGCTGATCCACGCCGTCGTCCTTTGACTTTTGTTGAGGGTGAACTTGTGTATTTAAAGGTTTCCCCATGGAAAGGTGTAATTATATTTTGGAAGCGTGGCAAACTCGCCCCGAGGTATATTGGCCCATTCAGAATCAGACAGGTGGTTAATGATCAGACAGTCGCCTTGAATCTTCCTCCTGAGTTATCTGGTATTCATGATACTTTTAATATTTTTTATCTGAGGAAATATAATGTGGAGGATCAATCCCAAATCCTTCCATTACAGGACCTTAGAGTTGATTCTAGTCAGAAACTTGTTGAGGAACCTATTGAATTAGTTGATAGAAAGGTGACTAAATTACGTAAGAAAGAGATTCCGATGGTTTTAGTGAAGTGGAGACATAGTTTGGGGGCGAACCTTACCTGGGAGACTGAATCGAGCATGCGCTCACGATATCCTCATTTGTTTGAGTCTAGCGAGATTTCGGGGACGAAATCTTCCTAAGGGGGAAGATTTGTAACACCCGCTTTTGTGACTATCTGGTAATTTCCTTTAAATTTAAATGTTATTAGTTGTTATATTTTAAATATTGTGTTTTATATGCTTTGAATTGTATTTTAGGAAATTTGACCGAAGGATTAATTGTGACTAGTGAAATGTTAACCGTTTTAAATAGTTGTAGTTCACGGTAAAATAAAATACTTTTATCGCGAATGGTTTCTAGGTTCCAGACAATAGATTAAAAAGGGGCTAGTTTTAAGTGAATACGGAGTCGGTTAAAATTTAGGCCGACCTATTTATTTCTTTCCTTAAATGGAAACTTTCCATTTCCATATTCTTGACAT
Organism: Helichrysum umbraculigerum; assembly: GCA_949592205.1. NCBI lineage: Eukaryota > Viridiplantae > Streptophyta > Magnoliopsida > Asterales > Asteraceae > Helichrysum > Helichrysum umbraculigerum. The sequence continues at coordinate 43,957,645 of CATIUR010000001.1, forward strand.
ACAAACCCTAAAACCTAAGAACACTAAAGCTAAAACCTAAACTAGAATCTGAAATCCAGTGAGCTGAGAATTTTGATTTGCTTGAACTCAACATCATCATCTTTGCATCTTGAATTAGTAAGTGTTCATATGTATCAATTAAGAAATCATTTTGGTAATTAGATAAATTTGATGTTATTGGATACTTGAAGTATTTAAGGTGTTATTACATGTTTGGTTGGACGTTAGTGAAGCTTGAAACTGAGTATGTAAGTTGGAAGTAGTATGTTGATGGTAAAACTCGTACAACAGCAGCAGCAGGTACAGGTTCAGGAGCTGGAGACGTCGGTGTAATCGCCACGCGATTAGGATGATTTCGCGACGCGATTTGATGTTTTATCAGTCCTGTTTGTGCATTATTATGTAATACTGTGAACTGTTATATATATTAATAATCCCATATTCCAGCAGAAACAATAATGAAACTAGTAATCTAGTATAATGAAGGGTTAAAATAAATGATGATCTTATTGTGATAATTGTACATATACAACTAGTTGTTACATGCTTAATACATGTAATGTATTCAATTGTTATTAGATGATTAAGATATATGATATATGATTATCATGAAATGATTATGTGTTAATAATGTGCTTATACTAAGTACATTGTAAGAAATTGAATTGAGTTACTAACTCAAGTGTTTTGTTGTGCTTTCAGACACGCAGAAGACTCAGTGAGTTAGTCAGCTGAGTAAGTGGAGTGAAGTTGACAGGTGAATTGACTTGGAACTACAGTGTGATTTGGTTATGACATATTGGTTACAACGATATAAATATAGTGATTGTTGATTTATTTTGCTGAGATATATATATATAACTGTGATGTGTTGCCTATGTGCATTCTGGTGATTCGGAGGTCAACAATTGTTGGACTGATTGCTACAGGTTAGTCAATATGAGATTTGTAATCATGTGTTGAGAATGGAACACATATTGATTAAAGGTAGCAATCAGTTATTGGTAAAATCACTATATTGGCCTGCAGTGATTGTAACTGTCGCTTGGTGGGCCACCGCGGTCTGAGGGCTCCACAAGGACCACCGATCCTCTTGGTGATGTTGAGTCAAAGTGATATTGTTGATAATTGATATTGTTATAGTTAAGTCAAACTGTTTGTAACAGGTTTATTCACTTAGCTTCGTGCTAATCTCGTTATTTACTCCTTGCAGGTTTTGATGTGACTGGGACTGGGCAATGAGTGACTGGGAGTTGTTTGACCAGGATTACTCTGATTTTGTTAGGCACAATGGTTCATGTTTTGTTATATAATGATTATGATAAGCTAATGGTTTGTAAACGAGCAGTTAATACTTATAACTTGTAATATGTTTTGGTTGATGACATAATGCCATCAGTGTTAATATGAATGGGATTTCGCTTCCGAGTTTTAAAAATAAAATAAAAAAATGTCATGTTAATTTGGTACGTGTTATAGTATTTCACGATGAAACAGTCCTACGGCATTTCCTTAGCTTTCACGTATTTGTACTCCACCAGTGGTGTTTCCAACGCTATACGAAGTACTGTGCCGTTTTACAGAAAGTTCATAGCTTCCTACTGTAACTGGAGATAACTGTATCTACGTAGTATTAGGGTTTGCAAAGTCCTATCCTAAGGGCAATAGTCACGTGAAAGTCTGAAAAGGGTGATGAGACACTAGATCTATATTCAGGATAAGCTTAGACAGATAACAAAGTATAACAACTCCCAATTATATAATAATCGGGAACATTATTCCACAACGGATTGTGCCCACGACTTTCATAGCTTCCACGTTCCGTACTCCACACATTAGTGATGTTTCCGGCGCTATACAAATGAAAGCCGTATAACGTTACCTCCGTTGTTTCATAATGATGTTATCCCAATATCATATATTTGAAGTAACATCATCACTACTATTTAAATCATGACAAACATACAAGCACACTACTCACAATGCATAACAATAAACATTTCTAATATTAATAAATCACATACATCAAACAAGAACAATATGACAAATTAATAGTAGAAAGGATAGATGATACCAATACGAATTGCGAGCAGAATAACAACTTGTATTTCTTCGTACAATATCCAAGTATTACAATGCTAGCTTCTACTAACTAAATTACATAACTAATAAAGAAAAGGAAAGGATTCTCCCTTAGCCTTCCCACTAGTTCCAAGGGTTAAACTCTAGAGAGAGAAACTAGAGAGAGAGAGAGACTAGAGAGAGAACCTAGACAAGACTAATTCTCCTCTAAATCCTAAGAGTAGTGCTAGAGAGAGAAACTATACTAGAGAGAGAGATGAGAGAAATGGAATGAGAGGTGTAGAATTGTGTGTGAAATGAGGAGGAGGTAACTCCTATTTATAGGCAAAGATCACCTTGGAGCCAAAGTAATGAGCCATGGAGCCAAACTTGGAGCCAAAGTTGAAGCCATACTTGGAGCCAAAGGAATACTACTTGGAGCCAAAAGAGAAATACGTACAAGCACCTAAGCACCACGTACAAGCGAACAAAGCATGAACGGAGACCACTTGGCATCAGAGAGGCTGTATATGGCCTAACAGGGGCCGTATACGGTGCTGTACAGGCCGTATACGGTCTTGTATGGGCCATATACGGTTCTCAAGGCCGTATACGGGGTCCGTCAGTTTTCGTTCGTTGCTTAAAACACCCGTATCTCCTTCGTTACACGTTTGTTTGACCTGATTCTTTCGCCTGTGATCTCGTAATTCCGTTACGCTTCTAATGGTGCCAATTTCATAGAAATTGGATGTGTTTAACTCAAGCATGTTTGGAATGACTTTTAACGATCTGTAGAAGCCGTATCTCTTCCGTTCTTCACCCAATTTGCATGATTCTTGATTCTCCCGTCTCGTTTTTACATATTACAACATATCATAAGGTTAGAATGTACTTATAAAAAGGTAAATGAGGGTGTGAGAATTGGTTGTTGTTTATTCGCTCCATTTTTGCTCGTTATTTGGACGTTTTTAGTGGTTTTTGTAGCAACGCCTATATTTGGAGCACTTTAGTGAATTTTAGTAAATAATGATTGTTTTGGAATGTTTTCACTAAAGATGTGTCCAAAAAGTGTGGAATATCATACTTAAAAACATGACTTTTTGCGTCACATCAAGTTATCCCACACTTAGACGTTGCTTGTCCTCAAGCAACACTCAGTTTTTTGAAAACATTTTAAAACATTTTAGAGCGAGTCAGAACATGTTTTTAAGAGTTACCACTTCCAGATGTAAGTAAGATAATTTCAAGAATATAAGGAAAGATAAGATGATCCTTTCATAAACAAGAAAAGATTCTCTTAGGTATACTTCCAAATCTCATGATCTTGGAGTACACATGACTAGGCGATCTCACTAAAGGTGGTCACTCAATTCACTCAAAGTGTATCGGGTTTCCTATCAATCTAGAACAAACGAAATCGCTCAAACAGCCAGTCATGCAGCACTCATCGTCATAGGCTTGATCGAGAATTGGATCTCCACCACTTAGGTGAGGACGGTGCTAATTATCCCAAGACATTCATGAGGGTTGTAGTGTTTGGTGAGGGTTAAAGGATATGGATAGTGGTATATTGGGTTGTAAGGGTTGCTTATCTTAAAACAACTGAGATCATGAACAACTTTATTTAGAACGGAAAGGAGATAGCTGTTGGGCTTCTATCAGAATCTTCTTGCAAGGATGACACTTCGAAGGACTTTAAGCTTTATTCTTGCGGAACTATTTTTCTTTCTTTTCTTCTTTTTCTTCTTTTTATTTTCTTTTTCTGCTTTTATACTTTTCTGTTTTCTTTTCTTCTTCAGAACTTCTTTGCCAGAGAATTTTCAAGAAAATATTTTTTTTCTTCTTTTGATTCTTTCAGAAATCCCTTATCTTGACCATTTCGAGTCTTTTCATGGTGTCAATTTTACACACCAAGGATTCTTCAATCTTTTTGGAGAGCACGAAAAGGGTAGGATAAGTGAAGTGGATATTCTAAAAGATGTCCTTCATAACCTCCGAAATTCTAAGATAAGTTTTGGAAATATTTTGGGAAGTAGGGTTTTATAAGGGTTTTGTGAAATGAAAGGTTTAGGCTCAATAGGGTTTACTAGGCGGATCATCGATACTAAAAATGAGCATCGGAAAAGGGTTTTTGGGCTTGAAGAGATATGTAAAAAGGGGTTAAATCCTAGGGAATGTCAAGGTCATGTAATTGCACCTATACCGCGTACGGTACACACCAATGTGGTCTCGAAGCGTATGTCAAGAGCAAGTTCTAATTCAGAGATACATGCATCGGCACACACAAGAAATGAATAGTGAAGCATTAAAGATGAATGCTTTTAGGCTCAAGATACCTCACTGCAAATAGGGTTGTATGTGCTTCGTCATGCTCCTATTAGATTATCATTTCTTGCTTAAGAAATTTCTACCTTATTTTCCCTAGATTCCGAAATATATTACTCATATTTGAAAATAGCTCATCTTAAAAGATATTATGGCTCAAAAATAGCAGAGATAATCAAGAGATTTAGCTCATACTTTTTAATTTTCTTTAAAATTTTGAAAAATTTGGAGGAACATTTTATGAGTTTACTATTTCGGAAATTCTAAAATCATAAAGAACTAACCAAGGTATTCTATGCCTGCTATCCCACACTTAGAGGAACATTGTCCCTAATGTTCTCTTGAGTTGAGATTTACTGAAAGTAAAATCCCACACTTAGAGTTTGAACATGTAAGAAAATGTTTCTCAAGTGTTTGTTTTGGGCTGGAATCCCACACTTAGTGATAAGCTTAGGATAGAGTATAGACTACTTTAACAAACTAACAAAGCAAATAATATACAGATCATAAACAAAAGAGGGTAAAGGGTTAAGACACTCCCCAGATAGCGAGCTGCATTGAAGCTGAAAGTCTGAATTTTGCTGAAAAGAGATGTTGCCAAAATCCTTTTCTGCATTCATGAATATCGGCTCGGCTTCAAGCTTCTTGCTATTGGTTTCATTCATTCATCATTCTCTTGTGAATTAATCTCGTAAGTGTGGACACATTGGACGTACCATTTTTACAAACTCATTTTTTATTGCAAATGGAAAGAGAAATCACTGTCTCAGAATTTGAAAAGATGTTTTCTATTACAAATCAGTTTTGTAAAACATGTGTTTTTAAACGAGTTCGAGCATAATGCATAAAAGTAGTATGCAAGTACCTCAAATGCTCGAAACACATGAATTATCAGTTTTTTAATTTGATTTCCTGTTTTCTAAGACCAGTGATTTATTTGCAAGTGAGTTGTAATTCCGGAGAAGTTTTCATAAAGAATTTTGGTACGTTCAAGTGTGAAGGATAGTCAGAGTTTTTCTTCACTTATTGATGCTTTCTCTCAACATGTCTTATTCCATGGATTGCCTCCCGAGAAGCGCTGCTTTTATAGTTGAGAGCTTGACTTCCAAAAGGATAGATTATAGAAAATAATGTGAAGTGATGTCATCCTTCGGACACAAGTAGAATTAACCATGTCTGAAAGAGCCATATCTTCCCCTTCAAAGCAATGCTCAAGAAGTTTCCAAATTCAATGAATTGTGAGCTCCCCTTGTTGTCTTCCCATTATACTCAAAGATTCTTTATCCATAGGCATCGGTCCCTGATGATCCCAGCTAGAGATCTTAGTATGTATTACTTTGATTGATTATTAATAAGCTTGCGGAATAGTTTATTAATACCTTGAAGAACAAACTTGAATATAACATAATATCTAACCAAGTGCTTCAATATTATTAATAATAATACGAACACACAATTGTGTTAGGGTTTACAACCTTGAAGCTAATAACTAGAATGAATCGTATCTATCTAGGTTTTACAGGATCTCTATTTATAACATATAAAGTCCTTTACAGAATCAAACTATTATGGAATCATACCTATTCCATAATTCTCTCTAACCGACTATATCTAACCAACAGTGGTTATCTATATTACTAACAGGAGTAGTACTCGTATAATTCTAACAGTGGAGTAACTACACAATACAAATTACATGTACCAACAGTGGCACTGTTAGACTAAACTAGTTGACAGTGGTTGTCTACTTCCAGCAGCGGTAGACTTCTTCTAACAGAGGCACAACACTTGTATTCTGAGCAGATCTCGCAGTGGCTCAGGTCTCAACAATCTCCCCCTAAACTTGATCATTCCCAGCAATGTATCAAGTTTCTTCATCTTTCTTTTCATCTTTCTGAGTTTGATTCTGTTTTCTCCTTCTCTCCTCCTCTTTCATTTTTTCCAACTCCATTCTTTTATGGAACTGATTGAGCACCATATATAAAGCATTAAAAGCTCCTTCTGATATAACTGTAGTTTTCAACAGAGATGCAAGCAAATTTCTCAGAGTCTGAGTTCCCAAAACATATCTTCTTTCATCAAGCATGTAGATTGACATTCCACTTCTAAATAGAATCATATGAACTCCAGCTCTAACAAAATGTCTCCATATATTCACAGCATCAATACAGTGTAAGAACAAATTGATGAATGGCTCAGGCTCAAACAGCATATTCAGACATCTTCCCAATTCTCTTTCCATAATCACCAATGAAGCCTGTCTATCTCCTTGACTGTTTAGCTCAAACAGATCTTGAATGTCCAATCTATTCACATTCTTAAGCACATCAGCAACAGATGAAAAATATTGCTTATCACCATTCTCTCTAACAATCTTGATCTGTTCTTTATCACCATCAGCAACCTTTGATTTAATTCCTTCCCATTCAACTATCCTTGAAGATCTATCATGATTGATGTGAATATTTTCTTTATAATCCTTCACCTCTTTGATATATTTCTTCAGCTCTTCTGCATCTCTTTCCAAATCAGAAACTACATTATCAGAAGCAAGTACTCCATTCCATCTGTTTTGCATATTTTGATCAGAAAGCCTTTTGATTTCTCTTTCCTTGGCTTCTATTTCCTCTTGTTCTTTCTTTTCAATCCTCTCTTGCTCTTCTCTTCTCACTTGCTCTGCAATCTTCTTTCTATCTTCAGCCAACTTTTGCTTAATGAATTTATCTTTCTGAATCCTTTTCTCAAAATCTTCCTTCTCCTCATTTTGATATTTTTCATATGCCCTTTCCAATTTCTGTACATCCCAACCTTCAAGCACACTTCTTGGTGCATACCTATCACCAAGAATTTTGAGCAAGTCCTTCTTTCTTTGAGCAGCAGTTGGTGGTTTGTTCCTTTTCCTTTCAAGCTCAGCTTGTCTTTTCAATTTTTTCTTTTCTTCATTAGCTTGTTTAAGCTTTGCAAACCCTGGATCCAAACCATCTTTATTATCCTTTCTGTTGATCATACCATGTATCTGTTCAGTAGATAAACCTTGACCTCTTGCAGCCATATCATTCAACATCTTTGCGGCTTTTTGAGACAAAGTTACCACACTAGAATCTTCCAGAATAACAGCAACATCTGGACCTTCCTTTCTTTTAGACTCAACTGCCATTCTCAACATTCTTTCATCATGTTCCTCCTGAGCTCTTCTAGCCTCATCCAAATTAATTGGAGGCTCTACAACCTTCTTAATCTTTTTCTCTTCTTTTAATTTTCCCTTACCTTTGTCTTTTGAATCAATCTTTGGAAGATCAGACTTAGGTTTGGGTGATTGTGTAGGCTCTCTGATTGTAACAGGCACTTCTAAAGTCCTGGCAGTGGTCATTGCTGTAGCAGTGGTGAAAATTGGAATACCAGTAGTTGTGACAACAGTGGGAATATTTGAAGTACTAACAGAGGTTAATACAACAGTGGTTGAGTTTGTAGTAACAGGGGTAGGTGTTATAGTAACAGGGGTTGTTATGACAGGGGTTGAAATTGTAGTAGCAGGGGTTGCTATTGAAGTATCAACAGTGGTAGATACCAAACTACTAGCAGAGGTAGAAACACTACTAGCAGTGGTCAACAATTGAGTTTCAACAGGGGTTTGTACCTTAGCAGAGGTAGACTTTCTCTTTGGAATTGATTTCTTTCTGTTGTAAATCTTCACTCTATCTTCCTCTTTTGCTTCAGGTGTTGACTCTATCAACTCCCCCTTACCCTCTACATCATCAGATTCCATCTTCTCACTTTCAACAGATCTATCATCACTATACACCAATCTATCACTAAAACTTACTCTTTTGCACATATCTAGATTAGCTCCCATAATATCCCAGATATACAGATTAGCCACAGCCTTAAAAGGTAAATCTTTGTTTAATGGAAAAACATTTAAAACTGGACCACTCTGTGTACTATCATCTGCAACACTATCACTTGTTTGAACATTTTCTCCCACATACACCACCATTCTCCTATCATTCTCAGCATTCACCATCTGTTCATCCATGTCTTCATTGACCACATAATCTGAGACATTTAATTCATCTTCAAAAACTTTATCACTCATCTCTACATCAGCAGGTATATCCATGAAACTGAAATCATCTGCACCTCCAGTATCACCATCATTATTATCATTCTGCTCATGACCATTCTTATCTTCAGGCATATCATTCTGTTCATAATCATCATCTTTATTCTCCCCCTTGCCTGAAGATTCCCTAGCAGGCAACAAAACTTTATCAACTGCATCTTCAACAATTGACAACCTGGTTTGTAAATCAAAAATTTCATCCCTCTGCATCTTTATCAACTCACCCTGAGCAACCAACAGAACTTGTTGCTCTCTTCTCAAAGCTCTTTCCTTCTCAAACTTATTCCAAATCAAATTGACATCATGTACCAAATCAGCAATAGTCAATTCCCTAGTTTTATTACTAGCCTCATCAACATTGGAGTGTGACCTCCTAGATGAATCATTGACCACATCTGCCACTGCAGATGTCCCTTGGTTATTGGTACTGGGACCTACATTTTAATCATCACCCATAGGTTCATCAAATATAGTTTCCTCTGGTTGGGTCTGATTGATGTTACCACTATCCTACCCTGCCAGTGGGCTAGAAACAGTAGTGGCAGCCCATCCAGAATGAACATTTTCATCAAGTATGTTCACCTGTTGTGGTGGAATATTTGACTGAGACTGTGAAGAAACAGGAATCTCCACAACCTGTTTAGCCTTCTTGGATTTCTTGGCTTTACTTTGGGTAGGCTTTTGGTTCCCTTGTTTTCGTTTGGTGCCACCTCCTGATGTGTGTTCAGAACCAACTTGTGTTGTTGGCCTGTCATCATTTGGTCCAGATGGTGTTGGTAATACACCACCAGTGGCAGAAGGAGCAACTGACATTGTAGAAAATAATGCAGTTTCCTCCTTTGAAAAAGCATTTTGATACTGAGTCATGGCTTTAATAGTTCTCAAAGATAGAGTAGAACTAACTATTACACTATCCTCTGCTGGCAAATTTGACAATTGATTATTCAATAAAAGTTGAACAAATCTAGGGTACATAATGAATGTATCACCCTTCACATTCCTAATCATGTTATCTAAGATAAACCTAGACATATTAAATTTGATACCCTGTGCCAAGCAGATAATAGGATATGCAATACTAGAACTAAATTCATTAAAACTAGTTCTCTTTTGAGACAAACATACCAGAAAAGTATGAATGTAGAACTTCCATTGAGGACAGAACCATGATTTCAAGAAAGTATATTCTGATCTTGCTTTTCCAGAACCTTCATACCCCATACCCATTATGCCGTTGAACAAATCATCTCTTGATAATTCCAGAATACCTCCTTCATCATCAAACTGCAGAAGTTCCCTAAGAACAATCTCAGTCACCATTACCTTCTTACCCTTGACAGTGGAATGAATGTGAGTAATACCATTAACATTCCCTTCCTTTGCATTCTGCCAGAATTCTTGAATATGCGATCGAATCAATCGTGGAGCGACAGTAAGAGCATAAGTAACTGGACAATTACTCAAGAAATCGATGATAGGGTGAAAGTACTCATCGGCAAGTTCTTTATTCAAGAAAGCCCTCATGTTGTGTTCAGAATGAACACTTAGCGTAGAAGTACCAGAATCAGACGAAGATGACGATGCCATTGAAGAAATTGATGATCGAACAAAGAACGATTTACACTAAACAAATCAAAACGAGAGCAATTATTGAAGGGTTTTGAAAAATTTTGAAAGCGTAATTGAAAAAGTGAAGTATTTGAGTATTTATATGATGACAGTGCCAAGCCCTAAAAATAGAACTAACAGTGGCACTGCTGGTTATACCCAGCAGGGGCACAACTGATAAATAATCCCAACAGGGGTACCTCACTTGGTCAATTATAGTAAACCCTTTTTAAACATCTAACAAAGCTAACAGCGGCTGATAGTCTAGCAGGGGCATCCGACCAGGGAAACTCCAACTTATAACTAACAGGGGCATAAACTTAGCTTTATTAGAAAACGAAAAAAAAAAAAAAAATTTTTTTTTATTTTTTTTTTTTTATTTTTTTAACCAAAATAAGAAGCAACAAAGAAAATATTAGACTTCAGCTCAAGTGATGTCTCTTGACAGTGGCTGAGTCCTGCAATATTAAACTAAGAAAAACAAACAACAGGGGTTAATCTACAAAAATATACAGCAGGGGTTGAAAATACATTGACAGTGGCATAAGTAAACTAACAGTGGCACCAACTGTTATCATGATGAAGCTAACAGTGGCAACACTTGACCCTGTCACATACAATATACTTCACCCCTGTTAGTATCAAATCCAGACGAAAACACTATGTGAGATTGATCATACCAATATTAGTTATCAAAAATGTAAATCTTCCTGCATCAAATGCTTTTGTAAAAAGATCTGCAAGTTGATTATCAGTATGAATTTTAAAAATATGAATCAATCTTTTATCATAACAATCTCGTATAAAATGATATCTGATTTCAATGTGTTTGGTTTTTGAATGCTTAACTTGATTCTGAATTATACTAATAGCAGAGGTATTATCAATATAAATAGGAGTGTTCATGAAAGTCAAACCATAATCCAACATCTGATTCTGAATCCAAAGAACCTGTGCACAGCAACTTGATGCTGCAACATATTCTGCTTCTGCTGTAGAAGTGGAAACCGTGGTCTGCTTATTGCATTGCCATGACACTAACCTATTTCCAAGAAATTGACATCCTCCACTTGTTGATTTTCTATCCATGTTCTCACCCCCATAGTCACTATCTGTGAAAGCCTTAAGCTCAAAATCTGATCCTTTAGCATACCAAATTCCCAAATCTGGTTGACCTTTCAAGTATCTAAAGATCATTTTCACAGCATACATGTGTGACTGCTTTGTATTGGTTTGGTACCTAGCACAAAGACACACTGCAAACATAATATCAGGCCTAGATGAAGTTAAATACATCAAAGAACCAATCATTGACCTGTACAAGTGCACATCTACTTCCTCTCCATCAGGATCAGAATTAAGATGTTTGTGTGCCTCCATAGGAGTGCTAGCTATCTTTACATCTTTATAACCAAACTTATTCAAAATATCCTGCACATACTTTCCTTGGTTAATAAAGATTCCATCTGACTTCTGTTTAACCTGCAATCCTAAAAAGAAAGTGAGTTCACCCATTGAACTCATTTTGAATTTCTTATGCATTAAACCCTCAAACTCTTTGCACAATGAATCCCTAGTTGAACCAAAAATAATATCATCAACATAAACCTGTACCAACAATATATCTCTTTGAACCCTCTTGGTAAACAAAGTCTTGTCAATAGTACCTCTCTTGAATCCATTCTTGAGAAGATACTCAGATAGAGTATCATACCAAGCTCTTGGTGCTTGATGTAACCCATACAAAGCTTTCTTCAATCTGCACACTCTATCTGGATATGTAGGATCTTCAAACCCTGGAGGTTGGCATACATACACCTCATCATCAATTAGACCATGAAGAAAGGCACTCTTCACATCCATTTGATAAACTTTGAAATCCTGATAAGATGCATAAGCTAAAAATAACCTAATAGCTTCTATTCTAGCAACAGGAGCAAAGACATCATCATAATCAATGCCTTCTTCCTGTGTGTACCCCTGTGCTACCAACCTTGCTTTATTCTTTATCACTATACCTCTTTCATCTCTCTTGTTCTTGAAGATCCACCTTGTGCCTATAGCTTTCTTTCCTTTTGGTAGATCAACCAAATCCCATACATCTTGCAGTTTGAACTGCAACAATTCTTCTTGCATTGACTCTATCCAACTTGGATCTTTGAGAGCTTCCACTGCCTTCTTTGGTTCCATCTGAGAAAGAAAACAAACATATAATGAAGTATGTAAATCTTCTTCTCTTACCTTTGACTGCTGTCTGGTCAGAACAGATGAATCAATATCACCAATAACCAAATCCAAAGAATGATCTTTGTGAACCAGATACTTAGATGTGGATATGTCAAGCAGTTCTCTTTCCAAATTAGGACCCAAAAGATTATCCATCTCTGATTCTGAATAAGAATCTCTTTCTTCTCTTTCTTTTGAAGGCTTTGGAGTTGCTTCAGAATCTGACAAAGAAGTCCTTTCCAAAACTTAAAATGGAGGACTTTGTTCAAAATGCTTTGGAGATTCATACTCTCCTTCTGAATCATGCTCTGAAACTGTATGAGAACCCTTGGAAGTAAATGGTTGATGATCTGTTGGAATTGAACCATTTTCATCCATGTTTGAACCATTTTTGCCACATGACCCACTTGTATCATCTGAAGGTTCATCTTGCTCTGATTGGAATGCTGCTGGTGGATCTGGAGACCAAATAGGAAACAATACATACTGCAAGTTATCCTTTTTAGTCTGACTTGAGATTGAAGACCCAGCATTACCTGCATCATTACCTGCATCTGTACCTGCACTAGTAGACAAAGCTGGATATCTAAAAGCATGTGTTAGTGCATCAATATCAAACAAAACTTTTGGACCTTTTCCTTCTACATTTGATGTATTTTCATTAAAGGTCACATCCATGGTCTCATCTATGATCCTAGTCCTTTTATTAAATACTCTATAAGCCTTGCTTTGAATAGAGTATCCAACAAATACACCCTCATCTACCTTACTCTGAAACTTACCAAGATGATCTCTGGTATATAAGACAGTACAAGGACATCCAAATGGTTTCAAAAAGCTAACCAAAGGTTTTCTCTTAAAGAATAACTCATAGGGTGTCTTGTTATGAGGTTTAATGATCAAAATCCTATTCAAAACATAACAAGCAGTGCTGACTGCCTCTGCCCAAAAGGACATTGGAAGTTTAGCATCTGCTAGCATGCTTCTAGCAGCCTCAATTAGTGTCCTATTCCTCCTTTCAGCTACTCCATTTTGTTGTGGAGTCCTAGGTGCACTAAACTGTCTTTCTATACCTTTATCCTCACAGAACTTATTCATCTCATGATTCTTAAATTCTGTCCCATTATCACACCTGATGATCTTAACCTTTTGATTAGTTGAATTCTCAATCCTAGTTATAAATGATCTAAGTATTTCACCTGTCTCATGCTTGGTCCTAAGAAAGAATACCCAACTCATTCTAGAATAATCATCAGTTATCACCAAACAGTAAGATTTCTTCCCTTGACTAGCTACATTGGTAGGGCCAAACAAGTCCATATGTAACAGGTGTAAGGGAGTGATATTAGAATTCACAAGCTTGGTCTTATAAGAGGTCTTGTGTTGCTTGCCTTTGAGACATGCTACACAATGGTCACTACATTCAAATAACTTTTCAGGTAAGCCTCTTACTAGCTTATTCCTAACAAGTTTGTTCATGGTCTTGTAATTCAAGTGACACATCCTCCTGTGCCATATTTCAGATTCAGAAACAGTAGCTTTAGAAATAAGACAGTTAACATTTTGAGATTCCATCTTGTTTAAATCACTACAGTATACATTATCCTTTCTTGGAACTCTCATTAAAATTTTATCTTCAGGTATTTTGAGTTTTTCAGAAAGTATAAGGCATTCTGTGTCAGTGAAATAAACAGGATTTTGCTTATCTGTGATTTGACTCACACTAAGCAAATTATATCTCAATTGCTCAACATAGTACACATCATTGAAAGTGAGCTTACTGCTTTTTACCTTACCTTTTCCAGTGATCTTACCTCATTTAGGATTGCTGCCAAATGCTACATCCCCTCCATTAAATGATTTGAAGTCCTGTAGCTTTTCCTTATCTCCAGTCATGTGCCTTGAGCAGTTAGAATCAATGTGCCATAAGCTCTTTGGCTTGCCCTCATATGGAATGTCTGAAGGCTCTGGTTCTTCTGTGACAGCCATTAAAGCTTGATTCTTGACTACAAGCTCTTCCTGGTCACTCCAGTCAAATCCTCCCATCCCATCTTGTGCAACCAATGAATCTGAAGTGGTGTCCTGAACAGGTACCAATCTTCTTTGTGGAGCAGAACTGTTTCTTACAATACCATTCTGAGATCCTCCAGCCTGTGTGCTCTTGCATTCTCTAGCAAAGTGTCCCATCTTGTGACAGTTGAAACACTTCACCTTGCTCTTGTCAAATCCAGCTACACCATCTCTCTTGTAAGTAAAGTTTCTGTTCCCAGACCTCTGCATAAACCTTTTTGCCCTTATAGTGATCATAGCCATCTGCCATCTCAAATCCATCTCTTCAAGATCCTCTTCATTAACCTGTTCCAAATCCTCTGTTGTTAATGATGAATTCACATGACTTGCAAAGAAAGCTTCCAAGACATTATCATTAGCACCAGATGTGCTACAGCTACCAGATTCACCAACAGATACAAAAGCAGCATTGTTAGAGCTACCATTGGACTGTTTCAGAGCCATCACCTCAGGCTCAAAGTTCCTCAGATCATTATATAGATCTTCAATCTCCTTTTCTTCAAGATCTGCACTTTGTCTAAGTCCCACAGTGTACATATTCCAATCTGTGCCTAATGATCTTAGAAACTTCCTATTCAAATCTTCCTTATCAATCTTAACATTGTGATTTTCAAGATCACCCACAAGTTTTTGAAATCTATCAAAAGTCTGAGTCAAGTTTCAGACTTTACACCTGCAAAGTTTTCAAATTGTTGTTTGAGAAGAGATCTCTTATTCTTCTTGGTGTTGTCATTACCACCAAATCTCTTAACAATTGCTTCCATGAGAACCTGAGCATCTTCACAGTTCTCAAATTTTCTTTGATACTCATTAGGAATAGACAAAAGTAGAGTACTTAATGCCTTCCACTCTGTTGCTCTTTCTTTCCTCTCTGCATCAGTCTTTGGTGGTGGTCTTTCTTCCTTTTTACCATCGGCATCCTTAGTATAGACTGGTCCATTAGTAACCACCTCCCACATCATATAATCTGTCAGCAACATGTATTGCCTAATCCTAGTCTGCCATAGCTCGAACTCATCGGGTTTGAGCATGGGGATCTTTGTAGCTTGAATACCTTCCATCGTTTCAGTAGACATGTTGTTATTTATTGAAAAAGCTGCAAAATTCAATAACCTTCTTCAAGATCAAAGTAATATGAAGCTCTGATACCACTTGATGATCCCAGCTAGAGATCTTAGTATGTATTACTTTGATTGATTATTAATAAGCTTGCGGAATAGTTTATTAATACCTTGAAGAACAAACTTGAATATAACAGAATATCTAACCAAATGCTTCAATATTATTAATAATAATACGAACACACAATTGTGTTAGGGTTTACAACCTTGAAGCTAATAACTAGAATGAATCGTATCTATCTAGGTTTTACAGGATCTCTATTTATAACATATAGAGTCCTTTACAGAATCAAACTATTATGGAATCATATCTATTCCATAATTCTCTCTAACCGACTATATCTAACCAACAGTGGTTATCTATATTACTAACAGGAGTAGTACTCGTATAATACTAACAGTGGAGTAACTACACAATACAAATTACATGTACCAACAGTGGCACTGTTAGACTAAACTAGTTGACAGTGGTTGTCTACTTCCAGCAGCGGTAGACTTCTTCTAACAGAGGCACAACACTTGTATTCTGAGCAGATCTAGCAGTGGCTCAGGTCTCAACAGTCCCTGTTTGCTAGGCATTGGTACAAGTAGAACAAACAAATGTAATCTAACAAACAAGTGATTATTCTCCAAATCATTGATTCACCGGTTTGCAAATAACCTATCAAAGTGAGTACTTTGTAGATGAAACAAACCAGTGTATGACTTGGAATCTAATCTTACACCAAAAGTGTTAGTTGCCTATAACTTCACCGTAGCACAAACAACAGATATGGAAATACTAGCATGAGTAATTTAAATCAGGCAACCAAGTATAAAGATTTTCAAAGCACACATTTTTAAACGAGTTTGAGCATAATACACATATTGACATACAAATCAGGTTATCAGATAATTCAGTTAAAGATCTTTTATGTATGTTCACAGAAATATATGTAAGTTCCTCTAATGCTCGAAATATGTGACTGGGTATATAAGATGACTAAAGTTCCTAATTCTTATTCTAGTAGGATTCCATGTTCGTGAGTGAAAATGGATAGTAAGAACTAGAGATCTTAGATTATGGTTAAAAACAGATGTTGCAATGAAGTTCAAACAAACGGGAGTAGGAAGTTTTAAGGTTTTGATAAAAATCTGACTTTCAATGAAGTAATTTCGCAAACCATCCTTTTTGTTCATAGAAATAAAGAAAACTTGGAACATTAATCTGAGGGTTTCATGTTCTATTTATTGGGTTAGCATATTACTATTACCAAAACTATGTTAGACACGGGTTGCCTCCCGAGAAGCGCTTGTTTTTGTTCGAGTCTCTAGCTTGACTCTAGCACTATTTGTCAGGCAATCCTAGAGGCTTCCTTGCATCCATCAGTAGACACAAGGGGTAATATTGGCACATACCTAAGAGTTTAAAACAAGTTATGGCCAGGGTATGTCCAATATAAGGAGATGGTTCAAAGTGAGGGAATGGTTTTACCGGATGTATAACAAATCTCTCAACTTCTAATACCTCCTTAGGTAGGATTGTCGGAATGGGTTGGTCAAAGGAATCCTTACTACTCTAGGACGTTGATGTGACGTAAAAAGTCATGTTTTTAGAAGCTTTATTCCTCGCATTTTGAACCTTTCTTTAGTGAAAATATTCCAAAACATTGATTATTTACTAAAATACACTAAAGTGGTTCAAAAGTAGACGTTGTGATAAAAATCACTGAAAATACTATAAAAATGCACAAAACACAGCATTTTTATACAGGCAGATTCTTCCGACCTCATTTTCCTGTCAAGGTACACCTCCTAACTTCTACCATCTATTGTATAGGTAAAATCGAGAAGGAACAATCTGGAATCAAGTGAAACGGCAAAAGGACGGAGAAACCACTACGCTTTCAGAGCCATTAAAAGTCATTTCGGCTATGCCTAAGCTCTACACATCCAATTTCTATGAGATTGGCATCATTAGAAGCGTAACGGATTTACGAAACCACAGGCGAAAGAATCGAGTCAAACAGACGCATAACGAAGGAGATACGGACGTTTTAAGCAACGAACGAAATCAGACAGAGACCGTATACGGCCTCAGGCACCGTATACGGCCCTTGTAAGACCGTATACGGCCTGTATACCAACGTCCCCTGCAAGGCCGTATACGGCCCCCTACCCCATATCGTGCTTCGTTTGCTTGTACGTGCTGCTTCGTGAGTTGTACGTGCGATTTGATGGTTTGCCTATAAATAGTGGACATCCCCAACACCTCATTCATACCAATTCTCTCATTTTCATTCTCTCCCTACACTTTCTCTCTCACACACATCACTCTCTCTAGTTTCTCTCTCTAGAGGATTTTCTCTCTCTAGAATTGAGCTAGTTAGAGAGATAGTTAGGTAGAGGTAGCTTTTAGATTTTGTACGGAGTCACTCCAAGACATTGTATTTGCGAAGATCTGTCTGTAATAAATTCGTATCAGGTTCTATTTATATATCTCTTACTTTCCATTTTTAAACATGTGTTGCTTTGTTTATGCTTGTTTAGGATTGTATGCTAGATATATGATGTTAGGCTAGACATTTCTTTGTGTTTACTATGATGTAGTTATGTTAGAATAGTCAATATGTTTATGCCATGCTGTTACTCTGCCCATGTTACTTTAAACTGTGTATGAACTCATAAACTGAATCTCGAATGTTTATCTATCCAACTTATGCTGTGGTTAGAAGCTTCCTGCTAGAACTTGGCCAATTACTAGTGGTACGTTCTCTACCTATTCTATACTTGAGGATCAATGAACTTGGTATGGCTGTGTTCTCTAGGTTGAAACAAATCATAAGAGACACGGAGCGTAGGATTAGAGATAGGTTAGATTCATGTTTATCTGTTATATATCTTTGAGAGAACTTTCGGGATATCTATGATCTGATTATTAGTTATCTGCTATGCTTAGGATTATGGTACTCTGTTATGTGTCACCCTATTGCATGTTCTTGTTTGATTGTTGCCTTAGGAATGATGCATGCTAGAGTTATCCTCCTGGTTCATATCAGTAACCGTATAATTAGGTTTTCAGACACAGAATATTGGTTTACATAGTAGATTAACATGCATGGAATAGTTGTGATGATTTATATCTGTAATGCTGAACAATTTAACTGATCGTTAGCCCGATTATCCCAACTTGGTCCGCGGGATTACCCCCGTTCGTGTTCTTGTTCAATCAACAATTCACGCTACGATACAGACGTCTCCGATGACTGTGACTGGGGACCAGGATTCGAGGATAGTCGTCGGTTAAATTGGTCTGTACATTTGGGAGAACTTCCGGTGTATTTGACTTCTATAACTGCTATCCACGTGACATGTTATCTATCTGATTGCGGACAACTCTATGTTAGATATTTAATAGGCTCGTAGTTGTAGCTCATTAGGATTTAGTAAATCTGCGAGAGTAATGTGGAACCCTAATTAATGTAACGGAAAAACCGTAAAATGCCCTATTACTTGGTATAGTGCTGGAAACACCAATTGGTGGAGTACAAACGTTTGGAAGCCGCGGAACGGTCGTAGGTACAATACTTTGCATTAATTATGTTTCTATCCTCTCCGGATTAGTCATCACATCTAGTAGCCCTACCCTTGACTATTCATCAATAATATTTAACGAAATCATAGTAAACACTCGCTTATCCTCTGTTGACCGAGTCTTCGTACAAACCTCTTTTGTTTTATTTTCTTTATTTAAATTAGTATTTAGGTATAAAAACCAAACCTATCCAAAAACTTTTTAAAAACCCTAGCTGAATCTCCAAAGATAATAAAACTTCCTAGACTCCCATGCCCGTTGTAGTTTGAAGAACGACACCTGAGTCATACATACAACTTGCTGCCCTTTTAGGTCTGTCAGTAGTATACAACTTAGGATTCCCCTGCTCTACAAATTTAAAACTCACTGTTTGCACCGCTTCTATTGCTGTTGGAACAACGACCGGAATCAAATCCCGTCCGACCGATAGAGGTAGCGACAAGTTCTTGGCGCCGCTGCCGGGGACTACAATGACCGATTTTAGGAATTTTGTTATCTCAGTTATTTTGCGATCCTTACGGAAGATCAATATCATCCGAAAGTTACAGTTTTTTATCCCTAGGTTAGTTAGTTTTTAATTTCCCGTCCTTAGTTAAACCTATCCCTTCCAAAACCCTATTTTCTTCTAAAAACAAGTTATGGCGAATCGTATCACTCTCGCCTCTTCAACCCAACCACTGCTAGAGGGACGAGAAGGACCAATCGTATCACCAACCGACGAAACCATTGAAATCAGACCACACTTCATTAAGTTACTTAAATCACAGTGTCAGTTTCATGGTCTTTCGGTTGAAAATCCAAACGCCCATCTTAACAAGTTCATCAACCTTTCTGACTCTTTCGAACAAACCGGATCTAGTGTCAAAGTCACCCGACTTCACCTGTTTCCTTATTCTTTAGCTTTCCGAGCTCAGACATGGTTTTATGAACTCGAACCCAATTCGATTCATACATGGGAGGAGATGGCTACTAAGTTCTTAGCTAAGTTTTTCCCTCCGTCCCTACAAACCAAGCTCAAAAATGAAATCATTAACTTTCGTCAAGGAACTACTGAATCTGCTTGGAAGATGTCCGAATCATCAGTTGGCTGAAACGAATCTGGTCTGCACATTCTACAACAGTCTGAATCCTCATCACCAACAAACCCTCGATGCTGCTTCATCCAGAAATTTCATGCTACATACTTCAGAAGAAGCCTGGAAGTTGATTGAGACGATAACGATGCACCAACATGACTTGGAGTTTGATGAATCAACCTCGGAAGACAAAGACACTTCTACTCAAGCGTTCGACACTTTAAGAGCTCAACTCGAATCCATCTCTAAAGTTGTTAAGGATATGCAAGACTCTTCCAAATCTAAGAAGCAACCTCAAAGGCTCTTCTCATGCTCAAAGCCCAAGGAAGATGTTCTCGCCACATCTGGAACCACTGATCAAATCATTCATTCAAAATCATTCACTCAGCGGTTATCCAAACAACCTATCTCTCGTTTGTTAGTTCCCTCTACACCCTCTACTTCCTCTCAATTGTCTTCTCGTCTAAACAATACGATATTCAATAACTTCATGGTTGAGCAAAATAATAAAAACAAACAAATTGTTGATTTTCAAAACCAAATTGATTACTTGCTCAGAATTTCAAACGATTTAATTAAAAACATGGAGGATAATGTTAAAAGATTGTTTTTAAAAGTTGAGGAGAAGCAAAGAGAAGAAGCGATTAGCAAAGCTGTTCATCATTCATCTTATGATTATGATGATATCCTTGTTGTCACTAGAGGCGGAAAAGAGACTAAGAATGAGAAATCAGAAGATATTCCTTCAGACAAGCCTTCTAGTTCTTCTCTACCCACTGATTCAGTACCTGTTGACACTCCTGTCACCTCTCCTGAACCAGAATCTTACAAAGCCCCAGAATTAGTTAAACCAACACGTATACCTTTCCCTGGTAGGCTTAAGAAAGAGAAACAAGAAGCCCAGTTTGGAAAATATCTACAGATGTTCAAAAGCCTACACTTAAACGTTCGATTATTAGATGCTTTAGTTGAAATGCCTAGTTATGCCAAATTCTTTAAAGAACTTATATCCAACAAAGAAAAACTCAGACAAATAGTTAACTTGCCCATAGACACAGAATGCTCTTTAATTATGCAACAAGGACTGCCCCCAAAGCTAGGAGACACTGGCCATTTCACTATTCCTTGTTACCTTCAGGATGTTCAAATAAGTAACGCCTTAGCTGACTTAGGAGCTAGTGTAAACCTTATGCCATACTCGCTTTATAGGAAACTAGGATTAAGCGAACTTTTACCAACCCGTATGACCATCCAATTAGCTGATAGATCAGTTAAACTCCCTCGAGGAATTGCTGAAGATATTATGGTGCGTGTTGATAAATTCGTCTTTCCTGTTGATTTTGTTGTTATGGATATTGAGGAAGACACTCAGGTACCACTCATCCTTGGTAGACCTTTCCTAAATACTGCCAAGGCCGTCATTGACGTGAATGAAAAATCTTTGAAACTTAGAGTGGGAACTGAGGAAGTCACCTTCAATGTCGACAAACTAATGAAACTTCCTATGGGAGAAGACCTTGGTCTTGTAGATTCTATGCAGGAAATAATTGAAGAACACTTGGAAGAAATCCTCGCAGTAAGCAGCATTAATCCCCTTCCAAACACTGTCATCACAACAAGAAAAATCTGTGAAGAAGGTGCGGGTCTATACTCAGCTATCTCAGATCCATCCATTACATCAAAGGAAGTTCTATTACCTTTAAAGAATTCCAACTTATAGCCCAACAGATTTATCACTGCTGTACCACTTGGACAAGGCACTCCGGTCACTCTCTTGAGAAGAAGCCCTAATTATGAAGTTCCTGATTCATCTCTCTCAAAAGAAGAAATTCTGAAGACTCTCAAGGAAATGGAGTCAATGCTTAAACCATCCGATCCGCAACTTTCTGAAAGTTGTAAAAACTTGAAACCAGGGATTACTTTTTACCACATCTTCTTCAGCTCAGTTTCAGAGATTTACATCCACAAAGGACAACAAGGAAATAATCACTGAAGATAATGCAATCTCTCAATCTTCCCAAGTAAAATATGAGCCGGGAAAAGATGAGCTTTGCAACAATACAGAATGGGTTGAAATAGCATCAGCAGACATTCCAGAGGCACCTGCAGTTGAGTCAGATTATCAGACAACATACGATGAGCTTAAAAGAGACGAGATTGCCAGGATGAAGCCTTCCACTGAAGAACCACCCGAATTGGAGCTAAAGGAACTTCCCTCACACCTTGAATATGCTTTTCTCGAAGGAACTTCGCACTTACCGGTTATCATATCCAAAGATCTGAAGCCTGAAGAGAAAGCACTACTCATTGAGGTTCTAAAGTCACATAAGAAAGTGATTGCATGGAAAATCTCTGACATACAGGGGATCAGCCCAAATTACTACACTCACAAGATCTTAATGGAAAATGACTTCAGGCCCTCTATTCAAAGGCAAAGGAGAGTTAACCCAAAGATTCAAGACATGGTGAAAAAGGAGGTTATCAAACTCTTGGATGCTGGTTTAATTTACCCTATTTCAGATTCCCCATGGGTCAGTCCAGTTTAAGTCATCCCAAAGAAATGAGGCATGACGGTCATCGCTAACGAAGACAACGAGTTGATTCCAACACGAACCGTCACCGGTTGGAGGGTATGTATCGACTATCGGAAACTAAATGAAGCTACACGCAAAGATCACTTCCCTCTACCATTCATTGATCAGATGCTTGAAAGATTGTCAGGAAACGAATTCTATTGCTTCCTCGACGGTTTCTCCGGCTATTTTCAGATACCTCTCGATCCAAAGGACCAAGAAAAGACAAAGTTCACTTATCCATACGGAACCTTTGCCTACCGACGTATGCCGTTTGGCTTATGTAATGCACCGGCGACATTTCAAAGATGCATGGTAGCAATCTTCCACGACATGATTGAACAATGCATGGAAGTGTTCATGGATGATTTTTCGGTTTTCGGAGATTCGTTCACCACTTGTCTTTCTTACTTGAACAAGATGCTCACCCGATGTGAAGAATCGAACCTAGTTCTGAATTGGGAAAAATGCCATTTCATGGTAAAAGAAGGTATAGTTTTAGGACACCGTATATCCAAAGCTGGAATTGAAGTTGACAAAGCAAAAGTCGAGACCATCTCAAAACTTCCACCACCCACCTCTGTCAAAGCCATCCGCAGTTTTCTAGGACACGCCGGGTTCTACCGTCACTTTATCAAAGATTTCTCTAAGATATCCCGACCTATGACTAATCTCCTCGAAAAGGATACTCCATTTGTCTTTACAGACGAATGTCTCAAGGCCTTCGATCATCTGAAAGATCTGCTTGTTCATGCACCAATCATGGTTGCTCCAGACTGGAGTCTCCCATTTGAAATCATGTGCGACGCCAGTGATTTCGCAGTCGGAGTAGTTCTGGGACAGCGGAAGGAGAAACAGTTTCAACCAATATACTACGCCAGCAAAACGCTCACTGACGCCCAAGAAAATTATACAACTACAGAAAAAGGGCTGCTAGCGGTAGTATTTGCTTTTGATAAATTTCGTTCTTATCTAATCCTGTCCAAAACTATTGTCTATACAGATCACTCAGCTCTGAAATATCTTTTTAAGAAGCAAGATGCTAAACCTCGCCTTCTACGATGGATTCTACTCCTTCAAGAATTCGACATCGAGATCAAAGAAAAAAAAGGAGCAGAAAACGTCGCGGCAGACCAGCTCAGCCGATTAGAGAATCCTTCAATGGATAAGTTGCACGAAAAAGACATTCAAGACCAGTTTCCAGAAGAACAACTCATGAATATTGATAGATACCATCAAGGGTCACGATCTACAAATGATCCCTGGTATGCTGACTATGCCAATTATTTGGTGGGAAAAGTTGTACCTAAAGGAATGCCAACCTCTCGAAGACAAAAATTCTTCCGCGATATAAAATATTACTATTGGGACAACCCTTTTCTCTTTAAAGTTTGCCCTGATCAAATCATTAGAAGATGCGTTGATGGGAAAGAGGCAGAACACATCTTACACCAAAGCCACCATGGACCTACTGGAGGACATCACGGTACCAACATGACCGCAAGAAAAGTGTACGATGCCGGCTTTTTCTGGCCAACCATATTTCGAGATGCGTACGATCTGGTGAGACGCTGCGATATCTGCCAAAGACAAGGCAATATAACAGCCCGGAATGAAATGCCACTCACAAACATCCAGGCCTACTTCCTATGGAGATGCATGATTTTGATATTATCTTGGGAATGGATTGGTTGTCTCCACACCATGCCCAGGTTGACTGTTTTGGTAAACGAATTATATTTGGAGACGTCGCCAAACCAAATTTCGTGTATCAGGGAACTTCACCAAGTGGACTCGTGAAAGTTATTTCTGTTATGAAGGCAATGAAACTAATTTGTAACGGTTGTGAGGGGTATCTCGCAGCTATTCATGATGACTCACAGAAAGAGTTTAGCATTGATGATCACCCGGTTGTTAAAGAATTCCCAGACGTGTTTCCCGAGGAACTCCCTGGATTGCCGCCAGACAGGGAGGTTGAATTCACTATTGATCTTGTTCCTGGTGCTGAGCCTATCTCTAAGGCGCCTTACCGAATGGCACCTTTAGAGTTGCAGGAATTAAAAGAGCAGCTGCAAGAGTTGTTGGACCGGGGATTCATAAGGCCTAGTGTATCTCCGTGGGGTGCTCCTGTTCTGTTTGTAAAGAAGAAAGATGGGTCTATGAGGTTGTGCATCGACTACCGAGAGCTGAACCAAGTTACTATCAGAAATAGGTATCCATTACCTCGTATAGATGACTTGTTTGATCAGCTTCAAGGAGCAAAGTATTTCTCAAAAATAGATTTGAGATCTGGTTATCATCAACTGCGGGTGAGATCCGAAGATATTCCTAAGACGGCATTTCGTACACGCTATGGGCATTATGAATTCTTGGTGATGCCATTCGGATTGACGAATGCTCCGGCCTTCTTTATGGATCTGATGAATCGCGT
This sequence comes from Helichrysum umbraculigerum, assembly GCA_949592205.1. Lineage (NCBI taxonomy): Eukaryota > Viridiplantae > Streptophyta > Magnoliopsida > Asterales > Asteraceae > Helichrysum > Helichrysum umbraculigerum. The sequence continues at coordinate 43,982,833 of CATIUR010000001.1, forward strand.
CTTTCATGATTACCTGGATAAATTTGTTGTGGTCTTCATCGATGATATTTTGGTGTACTCTAAGTCGAAAGAAGAACACGAGGAGCACTTACGTATTGCTTTGGGAATCCTCCGAGAGAAGAAATTATTTGCCAAATTTTCCAAGTGTGAATTCTGGTTGCAACGTGTTTCCTTTCTTGGTCATGTGGTATCCGGAGATGGAATTGAAGTTGATCCTGCAAAGGTTGAGGCTGTTACAAATTGGCCAAGACCTACCTCTGTAATGGAAGTGAGAAGTTTCTTGGGTTTGGCTGGCTACTATCGTCGTTTTGTGGAAGGTTTCTCGACTTTAGCCTTACCTCTAACACAGTTGATCAAAAAGGGTGTAAAATTTGAATGGAATGATGAACGTGAGAAATGTTTTGAAGAGTTGAAGAGGAGATTAGTGACTGCACCGATTCTTGCTGTACCAGAAGGTACCGGTGGATTTCAGATTTATAGTGATGCTTCTAATAAGGGTTTGGGGTGTGTTCTTATGCAACATGGGAAGGTGATTGCCTACGCTTCGAGACAACTAAAGCCGTATGAGAAGAACTACCCTACACACGACTTAGAACTTGCTGCAGTCGTGTTTGCCCTTAAGATTTGGAGGCACTATTTGTATGGTGAGACTTGTGATATCTTCACTGATCACAAAAGTCTTAAGTACATTTTCACGCAGAAAGAGCTTAACATGAGGCAGAGAAGGTGGTTAGAGCTTCTTAAAGATTATGACGCCAACATTCAGTATCATCCTGGTAAAGCAAACGTTGTTGCAGATGCCCTCAGCAGGAAGAGTTCAGGTAGTATATCATGTCTTATTACTCAGCCTGAAATCATCTCTGATTTGGAGCGCCTTGAGGTTGAGATATACAGTAAGCAAGCAGGTGGCATCATGGCTCAGATGACAGTTGAACCTACATTGGTGACACAGATAAAAGAAGCTCAGAAGGAAGACGGGGAGTTATGGGCTATAGTGCAAAACATAGAGAATGATAAACAACATGAGTTCCGAGTTGATGAACATGAAGTTATGTGGCAAGGTAACAGGTTATGTGTTCCTAATAATGCAGAGATTCGAGAAGCATTACTGACTGAGGCTCATAGTTCTCCATTTTCTATTCATCCTGGTTCTGCAAAGATGTACCGTGATTTGAAGAAACATTTTTGGTGGGGTGGAATGAAAAGAGATGTGGCAGAGTTTGTGGCTAAATGTCTTACATGTCAGCAAGTCAAAATAGAGCATCAACGGACTAGCGGTTTGTTACAGCAGCTAGATATTCCTGTTTGGAAGTGGGATGACATTACTATGGATTTGGTGACTGGCTTGCCGAAGACATTGAGGAAGAATGATGCGATCTGGGTTGTAGTAGATCGTCTCACAAAATCAGCTCACTTTTTACCTATTCGGGAGACGTACTCTGCTAGGAGATTGTCAGACTTCATGGCACCCCGATGTCAATTGTTTCAGACCGAGATCCTCGTTTTACTTCACAGTTTTGGAAGGGTTTTCAGAAAGCTTTTGGCACGAAGCTAAAATACAGCACTGCTTTTCACCCACAAACAGATGGTCAGTCAGAAAGGACCATTCAGACCTTGGAAGACATGTTGAGGGCTTGTGCTTTAGAGTGGACAGGAAGTTGGGATGATTATCTTTGCTTGGTTGAGTTTGCGTATAATAACGGTTGGCATGCAAGTATTGATATGGCACCCTATGAAATGTTGTATGGACGAAAATGTAGAGCCCCGATTTGTTGGAACGAGCCCGGTGAGAAAGTGATTGAAGGACCCGAGTTAGTCAGAATTACAAATGAAAAGGTTGAATTGGCGAAAGAGAAACTGAAAGAGGCCCGCACACGTCAGAAAAGTTATGCCGATAAGCATCGGAGATCACTCGAGTTTAAAGTCGGTGAACACGTTTTTCTTAAAGTTTCTCCTTGTAAAGGCGTTCGTCGTTTTGGCCTTAAAGGAAAACTTAGCCCGAGATTTATTGGTCCTTTTGAGGTGTTGGAAAGAGTTGGAGAAGTTTCTTATCGTCTGGCGTTACCCCCAGCATTGTCTCATGTGCATAATGTGTTTCACGTGTCTAATTTGCGAGGCTACAACTACTCTCCGCTTCATGTGGTACAGTATCCGTTACATAAGATCCGAGAAGACCTCTCATGTGAAGAGGAGGCACAGGAAATTCTAGCTCGTGAGGAACGAGTACTTCGTAAGAAAACGATCCCTTACATCAAAGTGTTGTGGAGAAATCATTCGGAGCGGGAAGCTACTTGGGAACTTGAGGAATCTATACGTGAACGATACCCTTCTTTATTTGCCTAAGGTTAGAATTCTATTTTCGTTGATTTCGGGGACGAAATCATTCTTTTAGGGGGATATGTTATAATAACCGGGAAGTTATTATTACTGATTTCGGGGACGAAATCCTTTTTAGGGGGATATGTTATAATGACCCGAAAATATAATACGCTACGAAGTATGTTATGAAGTAAATGAAATGAAATTACAATAAGTACTTTATAACTAACAAATATATATAAAACGAGATATAGCTAGATAATTAAATAAATAGTCATCATCAACTACTAATAGTAATAATTTAATATAATAATGATGGTATTTGTAACCCACCGAAATTCTCATGATATCAGATATAGTGGTGTTAATCTTCAAACATAAATAAACTACAATTAAGTATTAAAATCTAATATACATAATATTGTCACATGGTTTACAAGCAAATAAAAAAAAAAAATAAAAAAAAAAATTAAAAGATAAGAATGCCTTATCGATGGACTAGGTGGAAGAAGTCAAGAGAGCACGTCCATGTATCCCGTTTCTTTTGGAGAAAGTTGATATTTCATCGGCCCATACTTGTAACTTATATACGATCGTTTAACCATAATATCATATCATTCCAATAAAAACACAAACAACCATACTAGAAAGTTCATTCCGAAGAAGAAGAGGTCAGGGGATCAGTCTTTAAACAGAAGGTTTAGCGGCCAAGTTTGAATTGAAAATCATTTCGATTGTTAAGGTATATCATAAAACCAAACTCGAGTATTTACATTATACTATTTTCTGTCGGTAAACTCATGTTGTACGTATTGATTTGTGATTAAAATGAACGGAATTATTAGTTCCGACAACCGTTTTCGATGATAATTTCGGGTCTTAAACCGGTAATTTATTGGTGGATTCGGAACCTAATATTTACAGTAATCCTAAAATAGTGTTATACCTAAGTATCTATGTTATTAGTTAGAACTAAATGAAGGAAAACAAATCGAAAAATTAAGATGACATGGTTGTACGTATGTTGTGAGAACCAGAATATCTTCATGAAGAAATTAGTATATAATTGCACTTAGGTCCCTGAAGTATACTCATATTTTCATATTTAAATCAAAACAATTCAGTTTGTATGCTTTTGGTCCTCTGTTATAATTATAATAAATCACTTACTGTTTAATGTTACATATTTTTATATTAGATTATAAAGGTAGTGAGACTTAAATTAAATCTTAATTGTGAATATTTTATAAATTATTTGTTGATACACATGAGTAGCCTTCCTAAAATATAATCTTTAAAAATAACATTATGTTTCCTTGATTTGTAAAACCTTTTTAAAAAAAACAGACCCTATATAATCTTTGTACGAACTGAGTGATAATAATTATATTTACCATTATAACTAACACTGTTCTAAAGATAATAAAAGTAAATACGCGAGACTTGGGATATTTGGGGAATCAGAAACTAGGACATTTGAATTATGATTCTAAGTTTAGTCAAATTATATTTATGTAGAGTGTGTGGAGGATTGTGGAGCATCTTTCTCATCTTGAGAGCTTTAGATATTTATCCAGGTACGGATGTCCGTACTCTTCTTTCAGCGTTATCGTGATATGCCTTGTTGATATCCTTGCGTTCTTTTGTTATCCGTGTGATTCATTTGATATCTTGATATATTTGTGTGATCGAATTCCCCGATTTGAGCTAAAGTGTTATTTGAGATTTGATAAATTGTGGAAACTTTTGAGGAAACTTGTGTGAAAAATGATTTTGGAAAACTTGGGGAATTCATTGTTGCGAGCTATTTTTGATTCATTTGATTTAGGTTCCATACGCATGGTGGACATACTCTGGTGTGTGGTTGGTTTATATGTCCACTGTGCAACCATAGAACCCTAGATTTTGTAGACAAGAGATAGGTATACCGAGTCAGCTTCCTGTGGAGGACCACAGGGGCGTCATTGCGGCACCAATGACGTCGCACCAACCGTGGCGGTGGGATTAGTCCACGGCGTCCCCACTTTTGTGATATTATTTGTTATGCTCCGGAGTGAGCCATTATTTGTGTGATTATGCTCGGGTGAGCCTTGTGATTATTTGGGGGGCGTATGGATGCATCCTAGGATACGTTTGATATGATATAGGGGAACCACCTGGAGTGCCATACACATCTTCCGATATAGGGGAACCACCTGGAGTCATGACCAGTGTGTGATTGTGATATATTGCGCGAGATATGATATTATTTGGCACCGGTGTGTGCAGCTTGGATATTTTGTTTTGTTTAGGGTACTCGGTATAAAATAACCCAACCCCTCGTTGCCTCAGCCTTTATTCATTTGTTACTCTGGTGTAAGGGTGGTATGATTCGATGGGTGATTTTTGAAACAATTTAATTATTTAATTCGCTTCATTCTTACATTGAGATATATTACTATTATTGTTTATTTCTGTCAACATCCGCGCACTGAGCAATTAGCTCAGCCGCATTTTCTTTTCCTGCGGCAGGTAATCAGGGTCAAAGGGGATGAGTGCGAGAGTTCAAGACTTGGACTTGCCTTAGAGACCTACCTTTCAATTATTAGTTTGGACTCATGATTATTATTGATAGTTGGAGTTAGTTTGAGACATTATTTATGGTTATTTTGAACCTTTGTCATTTATTATTTCTAGACTTTATTATGACTTTAATTATTTAGCAATAAATGTGACCTTCCGTTTCATTGTTGGGACGGGGGTGTTACAACTTATGGTATCAGAGCCTAGGTTCCTTCTTGTAGTTTGCCTTTAGGTTTGACCTGTGAGTTTTGGGTAGATCATGGGATAGGATTCTGCTTCCTCTATCTTGTACTCTACCGTATTTCGTTTGATTCTAATACTTTTCTATTGTCTATAAACGTTAAATCTCTTCCGTATAGATGCCTCCTAGAAGAAGAACTCCTACTAATAACAATAACGGCACGGGAAACCTTGATCCGGCTATCCTTGAGGCAGTAAATCAAGCAGTGACTGCTGCTATTGCTCAAGTTGTTCCTCAAGCTGTGGCTGCTGCAATTCAAGCTAATCCAAACGGAAACAATGGTGGAGCAGGCAATGGTAACAATAATAATGCGGGTAATGGCACAATCGGTACACTACCTACTCATACGTTGCTTGAGAAATTTCAGAAACAGAAACCTGAAGCATTTCGTGGGGGTAAAACACCTTTAGATGCTGAGAACTGGATTGCACATATGGAGAAGATATTTGAAGTTCTTGAGTGTACTGAAAATCAGAAAGTTCGCATGGCAACTTATAAGTTAGAAGGAGATGCTAACCGTTGGTGGCAAGCAGTGAAATCAGCTGAAGGGGATGGGTATGCAGAGGCTTTAGCGTGGCGTGATTTTCTTGAAGTGTTTTATCAACACTATTTTCCTATTGCTGACAGAGAAGCCTATAAAAGAGAGTATCTTAACATCCGACAGGCTCCTCGTGAGTCTATTAATGCTTTAATGGAGCGTTTCATCAGGGTGGCTGGGATTGCCGGTAGTTCAGCAGGTACTGCAGAAGTAGTTCAGCAGGTACTGCAGAAGAGCAAGCTGAGAAATTTAAGTGGGCATTACTTTTTGAATACAGACGTCCATTGGTTAATACCTGGTTTGCCACTGTATCCGACGTGGCTAATGCTGCTAAAAATCTGGAGTTGGAGCGAGCTGATTTTCTTGCATATCAGACTGGTAATGGTAGGAAGAGAAACAGGGATGATGACTACTACGGGTCAGGTTCAGACCGTTATGGTAAGTCTCAATCAGGGTATCGTCGTGATAATGGGGATCGATCTCGTGGGAGTCAGTCTAGGCAGTGGCAGGGTGACAGATCATATCAGCAAAGGGGTAACAGTAATAATCAGGGACAGTTGCAGGGTCAGAGGTCTTATCAGAACAGGGGTAATAATCAGGGGCAAACAGCTCAAGGTTCAGGAAGGCGCTCGGGTTCAGCTGACAGAAATAACCCAAACATGATTCCGATTCCAGCGTGTTCGAAATGTGGGGCTAATCATCCTGGAAGGCCTTGTTACAGAGAGTTGGGTGCATGCTTCACATGTGGGCAGCAGGGGCATTTGGCCAAGGATTGTCCTTCTCACCAGAATACTAATCAGAAGAATGGGGGAAATGTTCAGGGCGCTGCAAATGGCAGGATTTTTACTATGACTACACGTCAGGCAGCACGAGCTCAAGGTACCGTTTCTGGCATTCTTACTTTACATGGTACTAAGGCTCATGTGTTATTTGATACGGGTGCTACTCATTCAGTTATATCTATATCTTTTGCTCAACGTGTTAAATTGCCTACTTTTGTGTTACATCCACCTATTTGTATTGCTACTCCATTGGGGAATTCTGTGACTATTACTAGCGTATATCTTGATTGTCCCATATCGATTGAAAATAATGTTCTTAAAGCCGAACTACTTCCTATGGAGATGCATGATTTTGATATTATCTTGGGAATGGATTGGTTGTCTCCACACCATGCCCAGGTTGACTGTTTTGGTAAACGAATTATATTTGGAGACGTCGCCAAACCAAATTTCGTGTATCAGGGAACTTCACCAAGTGGACTCGTGAAAGTTATTTCTGTTATGAAGGCAATGAAACTAATTTGTAACGGTTGTGAGGGGTATCTCGCAGCTATTCATGATGACTCACAGAAAGAGTTTAGCATTGATGATCACCCGGTTGTTAAAGAATTCCCAGACGTGTTTCCCGAGGAACTCCCTGGATTGCCGCCAGACAGGGAGGTTGAATTCACTATTGATCTTGTTCCTGGTGCTGAGCCTATCTCTAAGGCGCCTTACCGAATGGCACCTTTAGAGTTGCAGGAATTAAAAGAGCAGCTGCAAGAGTTGTTGGACCGGGGATTCATAAGGCCTAGTGTATCTCCGTGGGGTGCTCCTGTTCTGTTTGTAAAGAAGAAAGATGGGTCTATGAGGTTGTGCATCGACTACCGAGAGCTGAACCAAGTTACTATCAGAAATAGGTATCCATTACCTCGTATAGATGACTTGTTTGATCAGCTTCAAGGAGCAAAGTATTTCTCAAAAATAGATTTGAGATCTGGTTATCATCAACTGCGGGTGAGATCCGAAGATATTCCTAAGACGGCATTTCGTACACGCTATGGGCATTATGAATTCTTGGTGATGCCATTCGGATTGACGAATGCTCCGGCTGTCTTTATGGATCTGATGAATCGCGTCTTTCATGATTACCTGGATAAATTTGTTGTGGTCTTCATCGATGATATTTTGGTGTACTCTAAGTCGAAAGAAGAACACGAGGAGCACTTACGTATTGCTTTGGGAATCCTCCGAGAGAAGAAATTATTTGCCAAATTTTCCAAGTGTGAATTCTGGTTGCAACGTGTTTCCTTTCTTGGTCATGTGGTATCTGGAGATGGAATTGAAGTTGATCCTGCAAAGGTTGAGGCTGTTACAAATTGGCCAAGACCTACCTCTGTAATGGAAGTGAGAAGTTTCTTGGGTTTGGCTGGCTACTATCGTCGTTTTGTGGAAGGTTTCTCGACTTTAGCCTTACCTCTAACACAGTTGATCAAAAAGGGTGTAAAATTTGAATGGAATGATGAACGTGAGAAATGTTTTGAAGAGTTGAAGAGGAGATTAGTGACTGCACCGATTCTTGCTGTACCAGAAGGTACCGGTGGATTTCAGATTTATAGTGATGCTTCTAATAAGGGTTTGGGGTGTGTTCTTATGCAACATGGGAAGGTGATTGCCTACGCTTCGAGACAACTAAAGCCGTATGAGAAGAACTACCCTACACACGACTTAGAACTTGCTGCAGTCGTGTTTGCCCTTAAGATTTGGAGGCACTATTTGTATGGTGAGACTTGTGATATCTTCACTGATCACAAAAGTCTTAAGTACATTTTCACGCAGAAAGAGCTTAACATGAGGCAGAGAAGGTGGTTAGAGCTTCTTAAAGATTATGACGCCAACATTCAGTATCATCCTGGTAAAGCAAACGTTGTTGCAGATGCCCTCAGCAGGAAGAGTTCAGGTAGTATATCATGTCTTATTACTCAGCCTGAAATCATCTCTGATTTGGAGCGCCTTGAGGTTGAGATATACAGTAAGCAAGCAGGTGGCATCATGGCTCAGATGACAGTTGAACCTACATTGGTGACACAGATAAAAGAAGCTCAGAAGGAAGACGGGGAGTTATGGGCTATAGTGCAAAACATAGAGAATGATAAACAACATGAGTTCCGAGTTGATGAACTGTGACACCCCACCCCTCGCGATGGCCCTATGGGCTCGAGGGAGGCGGTGGGCCTGCCACCAGCTGAGGCTTATTGGGCCCTAGGTCTGCAGCCCAATGCACCCCAACCCATCACTATTGCTGAGGCCTACCCCTCTATTAGCCAATAGTAGGTTGTTGTGAGACTTGAACTCAAGACCTCACCTTTAATACTAAGTGTTACCACTTAGTATCACCAATTGAGCTGAAAAAGTGCACTTTTTCTGTGACACCCCACCCCTCGCGATGGCCCTATGGGCTCGAGGGAGGCGGTGAGCCTGCCACCAGCTGAGGCTTATTGGGCCCTAGGTCTGCAGCCCAATGCACCCCAACCCATCACTATTGCTGAGGCCCACCCCTCTATTAGCCAATAGTAGGTTGTTGTGAGGCTTGAACTCAAGACCTCACCTTTAATACTAAGTGTTACCACTTAGTATCACCAATTGAGCTGCAGCTCAATTGGTGATACTAAGTGGTAACACTTAGTATTAAAGGTGAGGTCTTGAGTTCAAGCCTCACAACAACCTACTATTGGCTAATAGAGGGGTGGGCCTCAGCAATAGTGATGGGTTGGGGTGCATTGGGCTGCAGACCTAGGGCCCAATAAGCCTCAGCTGGTGGCAGGCTCACCGCCTCCCTCGAGCCCATAGGGCCATCGCGAGGGGTGGGGTGTCACATGAACATGAAGTTATGTGGCAAGGTAACAGGTTATGTGTTCCTAATAATGCAGAGATTCGAGAAGCATTACTGACTGAGGCTCATAGTTCTCCATTTTCTATTCATCCTGGTTCTGCAAAGATGTACCGTGATTTGAAGAAACATTTTTGGTGGGGTGGAATGAAAAGAGATGTGGCAGAGTTTGTGGCTAAATGTCTTACATGTCAGCAAGTCAAAATAGAGCATCAACGGACTAGCGGTTTGTTACAGCAGCTAGATATTCCTGTTTGGAAGTGGGATGACATTACTATGGATTTGGTGACTGGCTTGCCGAAGACATTGAGGAAGAATGATGCGATCTGGGTTGTAGTAGATCGTCTCACAAAATCAGCTCACTTTTTACCTATTCGGGAGACGTACTCTGCTAGGAGATTGTCAGACTTCATGGCACCCCGATGTCAATTGTTTCAGACCGAGATCCTCGTTTTACTTCACAGTTTTGGAAGGGTTTTCAGAAAGCTTTTGGCACGAAGCTAAAATACAGCACTGCTTTTCACCCACAAACAGATGGTCAGTCAGAAAGGACCATTCAGACCTTGGAAGACATGTTGAGGGCTTGTGCTTTAGAGTGGACAGGAAGTTGGGATGATTATCTTTGCTTGGTTGAGTTTGCGTATAATAACGGTTGGCATGCAAGTATTGATATGGCACCCTATGAAATGTTGTATGGACGAAAATGTAGAGCCCCGATTTGTTGGAACGAGCCCGGTGAGAAAGTGATTGAAGGACCCGAGTTAGTCAGAATTACAAATGAAAAGGTTGAATTGGCGAAAGAGAAACTGAAAGAGGCCCGCACACGTCAGAAAAGTTATGCCGATAAGCATCGGAGATCACTCGAGTTTAAAGTCGGTGAACACGTTTTTCTTAAAGTTTCTCCTTGTAAAGGCGTTCGTCGTTTTGGCCTTAAAGGAAAACTTAGCCCGAGATTTATTGGTCCTTTTGAGGTGTTGGAAAGAGTTGGAGAAGTTTCTTATCGTCTGGCGTTACCCCCAGCATTGTCTCATGTGCATAATGTGTTTCACGTGTCTAATTTGCGAGGCTACAACTACTCTCCGCTTCATGTGGTACAGTATCCGTTACATAAGATCCGAGAAGACCTCTCATGTGAAGAGGAGGCACAGGAAATTCTAGCTCGTGAGGAACGAGTACTTCGTAAGAAAACGATCCCTTACGTCAAAGTGTTGTGGAGAAATCATTCGGAGCGGGAAGCTACTTGGGAACTTGAGGAATCTATACGTGAACGATACCCTTCTTTATTTGCCTAAGGTTAGAATTCTATTTTCGTTGATTTCGGGGACGAAATAATTCTTTTAGGGGGATATGTTATAATAACCGGGAAGTTATTATTACTGATTTCGGGGACGAAATCCTTTTTAGGGGGATATGTTATAATGACCCGAAAATATAATACGCTACGAAGTATGTTATGAAGTAAATGAAATGAAATTACAATAAGTACTTTATAACTAACAAATATATATAAAACGAGATATAGCTAGATAATTAAATAAATAGTCATCATCAACTACTAATAGTAATAATTTAATATAATAATGATGGTATTTGTAACCCACCGAAATTCTCATGATATCAGATATAGTGGTGTTAATCTTCAAACATAAATAAACTACAATTAAGTATTAAAATCTAATATACATAATATTGTCACATGGTTTACAAGCAAATAAAAAAAATAAAAAAAAAAAAAAAAAAAAAGATAAGAATGCCTTATCGATGGACTAGGTGGAAGAAGTCAAGAGAGCACGTGCATGTATCCCGTTTCTTTTGGAGAAAGTTGATATTTCATCGGCCCATACTTGTAACTTATATACGATCGTTTAACCATAATATCATATCATTCCAATAAAAACACAAACAACCATACTAGAAAGTTCATTCCGAAGAAGAAGAGGTCAGGGGATCAGTCTTTAAACAGAAGGTTTAGCGGCCAAGTTTGAATTGAAAATCATTTCGATTGTTAAGGTATATCATAAAACCAAACTCGAGTATTTACATTATACTATTTTCTGTCGGTAAACTCATGTTGTACGTATTGATTTGTGATTAAAATGAACGGAATTATTAGTTCCGACAACCGTTTTCGATGATAATTTCGGGTCTTAAACCGGTAATTTATTGGTGGATTCGGAACCTAATATTTACAGTAATCCTAAAATAGTGTTATACCTAAGTATCTATGTTATTAGTTAGAACTAAATGAAGGAAAAAAAATCGAAAAATTAAGATGACATGGTTGTACGTATGTTGTGAGAACCAGAATATCTTCATGAAGAAATTAGTATATAATTGCACTTAGGTCCCTGAAGTATACTCATATTTTCATATTTAAATCAAAACAATTCAGTTTGTATGCTTTTGGTCCTCTGTTATAATTATAATAAATCACTTACTGTTTAATATTACATATTTTTATATTAGATTATAAAGGTAGTGAGACTTAAATTAAATCTTAATTGTGAATATTTTATAAATTATTTGTTGATACACATGAGTAGCCTTCCTAAAATATAATCTTTAAAAATAACATTATGTTTCCTTGATTTGTAAAACCTTTTTAAAAAAAACAGACCCTATATAATCTTTGTACGAACTGAGTGATAATAATTATATTTACCATTATAACTAACACTGTTCTAAAGATAATAAAAGTAAATACGCGAGACTTGGGATATTTGGGGAATCAGAAACTAGGACATTTGAATTATGATTCTAAGTTTAGTCAAATTATATTTATGTAGAGTGTGTGGAGGATTGTGGAGCATCTTTCTCATCTTGAGAGCTTTAGATATTTATCCAGGTACGGATGTCCGTACTCTTCTTTCAGCGTTATCGTGATATGCCTTGTTGATATCCTTGCGTTCTTTTGTTATCCGTGTGATTCATTTGATATCTTGATATATTTGTGTGATCGAATTCCCCGATTTGAGCTAAAGTGTTATTTGAGATTTGATAAATTGTGGAAACTTTTGAGGAAACTTGTGTGAAAAATGATTTTGGAAAACTTGGGGAATTCATTGTTGCGAGCTATTTTTGATTCATTTGATTTAGGTTCCATACGCATGGTGGACATACTCTGGTGTGTGGTTGGTTTATATGTCCACTGTGCAACCATAGAACCCTAGATTTTGTAGACAGGAGATAGGTATACCGAGTCAGCTTCCTGTGGAGGACCACAGGGGCGTCATTGCGGCACCAATGACGTCGCACCAACCGTGGCGGTGGGATTAGTCCACGGCGTCCCCACTTTTGTGATATTATTTGTTATGCTCCGGAGTGAGCCATTATTTGTGTGATTATGCTCGGGTGAGCCTTGTGATTATTTGGGGGGCGTATGGATGCATCCTAGGATACGTTTGATATGATATGATTTGTGTAGAGCGGTCGTGTGGTGTAGTGCCATACACACCTTCCGATATAGGGGAACCACCTGGAGTCATGACCAGTGTGTGATTGTGATATATTGCGCGAGATATGATATTATTTGGCACCGGTGTGTGCAGCTTGGATATTTTGTTTTGTTTAGGGTACTCGGTATAAAATAACCCAACCCCTCGTTGCCTCAGCCTTTATTCATTTGTTACTCTGGTGTAAGGGTGGTATGATTCGATGGGTGATTTTTGAAACAATTTAATTATTTAATTCGCTTCATTCTTACATTGAGATATATTACTATTATTGTTTATTTCTGTCAACATCCGCGCACTGAGCAATTAGCTCAGCCGCATTTTCTTTTCCTGCGGCAGGTAATCAGGGTCAAAGGGGATGAGTGCGAGAGTTCAAGACTTGGACTTGCCTTAGAGACCTACCTTTCAATTATTAGTTTGGACTCATGATTATTATTGATAGTTGGAGTTAGTTTGAGACATTATTTATGGTTATTTTGAACCTTTGTCATTTATTATTTCTAGACTTTATTATGACTTTAATTATTTAGCAATAAATGTGACCTTCCGTTTCATTGTTGGGACGGGGGTGTTACACCCAAGCTTTCCCAACAAATGACGCCAAAGTGGTAACCAAATTTCTCAAAAAGCTATTTAGTCGATTCGGAACTCCAAAAGCAATAATCAGTGATCGTGGTACACACTTTTGCAACGTTCAATTCATGAAAGTTCTGCAACAGTATGGTGTCACTCACAAGACATCAACAGCTTATCACCCCCAGACAAATGGGCAAGCTGATGCAACAAATCGAGCTTTGAAAAGAATCTTGGAAAGAACTGTTGGTAATCATGGGTACAAATGGGCTGAAAAATTAGATGATGCATTGTGGGCATTCAGAACCGCCTATAAAACACCATTAGGAACCACACCGTATCGTCTAGTTTATGGCAAGGCATGTCACTTACCAATTGAGCTGGAATATAAAGCATACTAGGCTTTGAAGAACTACAACTTAGATATTTCTACAGCTGGAGCAAATAGACAAATGCAGTTGAATGAGTTAGCCGAACTAAGGGATCAGGCATATGACAGTTCGTTAAGCTTCAAGGAACGAACTAAGAGAATTCACGATGCTAAGCTGATGCCCTCAAAATTCAAAACAGGAGATAAGGTGCTGCTTTTCAACTCGCGTTTCAAGAAATTCTCTGGCAAGTTTAGGATCAGGTGGAGCGGACCATTCATAGTATCAAAGGTATTTCCTTACGGTGCAGTCGAACTCGAGGCACCAGAAGGTAATTTTAAGGTTAATGGTCATCGCTTAAAGCATTACTTCGAAGACTTTCCCATCAGGGAAGATGTCTTTATCTTTGAACCACCGTGAGTCGACAGAAAGGTACAAAGAGTCAAGCTAGAGACTCGTAAAACAAGCGCTCTTGGGAGGCACCCCAAGCCTATCTTTATTTCTGTCATTTTATTTCTTAGTTTATTAAGTATGGTTGTCCCTGAACTAATAAAATTGCAGGCTTGCCACTTATCTAACTTCAAATTGCAAAATCTGAGATAAGTGTTGCTCATTAACTATCACTGTTAGCATTACCAGTTTATTTTATCTTGTTTCAGGATGGACGCTGATCACGTAGCTGCGAGACCACGCAGATGACACAGACCCCGTAGACGCAGAGCACAGAGAGCGGCTATGCTGACTATCACTGAGGAGGACCTGACTGATGTCCCGATCACTCACGAGGAGTTGCCCGATGAGAGGCCCTCGTCACCTTTGCCAGCCCCCGTACCTACTTTCGAGTACGGTATCACAACGGCTGACCCAGCTGCTTCGTGGGCCCTCTTCCGGACACTCTCCATCCAGCATGACATCATGTCCTCTATCTGTGAGCAGCTCGAGATTCCGAGACCTGATGCCATCCCTTACAGGCTTGGCCCAGATCCAGGACCATCTCGACCTCCATGGTCCTTCTTTCCTCCTGCAGATCCACCTGTTGTCTCTACTGCCAAACCTTCCACTAGCCCCACTACTGCAGCTGCTGATCCTGATCCAGTATTGCCCACAGGATTTGCATCACCAGATCACAGCCTCACAGAGCAGCTTCTGGCTAATTTTGATGCTCACACTTCTGTCACTTCCCCGCTGACAAGATTGTGAGTCAGGCTATGGCTGCTATGGATTTCTCCATTCCATATCCGACTTCTGTTTTCGATAGAGATGTTGAGGCAGAGTTTGATCCTGACACTGATGACCTACTTGATGATTATTAGATTTTATCTTTATTATTTACTTTCTGTATTATGACTCTGTACTTACGCTTTAGACCTGATACCTTGATGAGATACTGTGATATGTGTGTCGCGGTTTATTGCAGAATTCAGCTTTGTGTGGAATGGATGATCTTAAACGAGCCTGGTCCTTTAAATCCAGCAATTCACTAGCACCACTCCTGCACAAACCTGGTCTATTCCAGTAAACACAAATGGGGAGTCTCTCTGTTCCTTTCTCCCCATTTCAATTATGTTTATTATGCCTATGTTAGTGCGTTTAATTTCTGTGCATCATCCTAAACTTATCACTAAGTGTGGGATTCCAGCCCAAATTGAACACTTGAGAAGCATCTACTTACATGTTCAAACTCTAAGTGTGGGATTTTACTAGTAAAATCTCTACTCAAGAAAACATTAGGGACAATGTTCCTCTAAGTGTGGGATGGTAGGTATAAAATACCTTAAATGGTGATTTTTATGTCCAATAGCAATCTTTCTCTCAAAATTTTTCAAAAATAAGGTCAATTTTTTTCAAAATTAATGAGTCTAACTCAGTTTTTGAGTCTCAGATACTACTGAGAGAAACCATTTTCAAAATATAAGTATGATATTTCTAAAAGCCTAAAGGAAATAAGGTAGAAATTGCTTAAGCAAGAAGTAATAATCAAAGGAGCATGACTAGACACATACAACCCTTTGCAGTGAGGTATCTTGAGCCTAAAAGCATTCATCTTTAATGCTTCACTTTCAATTCTTGTGTGTGTGCCGATGTCTGTATCTCTGAATTAGAACTTGCTCTTGACATACGCTTCGAGACCATATTGGTGTGTACCGTACGCGGTATAGGTGCAATTAAATGACCTTAACATTCCTTAGGACTTAACCCGTTTCTTATATATCTTTTCAAGCCCAAAACCCTTTCCGATGCTCATTTTTAGTATCGAAGATCCGCCTAGTATACCCTGTTGAGCCTAAACCTTTCGTTTCTTCAAAACCCTGATTTTCACCCACTTCCCAAAATTACCCCCCCAAACTTATCTTGGAATTTCTGAGGTTATGAAGAACACCTTTTAGAATATCTGTTTCATATATCCCACTCATTCGCATTCTTCGAAAATCAAGCTTCTCAACAAATGGTGCGGGAAAATTAGCACACAAGAGAACTGGAAGGACGATGGTGCGGGAAAAATTAGCACCTGGAAAAGAATCAAAATGATCAAGATAGATGAAAAGATTTCTAAAGGATTCGAAATATAAAATTCCTTGGAAATTCTCTAAAAGAAATTCTGAAGAAAAGAAAAAGAAAAGACAAAAGAAAAGAATAAGAAAAGAAAAGAAAATAGCTCCGCAAATAAAGCTGAAAGTTTCAAAGCATAGCTCTTCATGGAAAATCCGACAAAAGCTGAAACAGCTACCAACTCTCCGTCCCTCTCCGTTCTAAATAAAGTTGTTCATGATCTTAGTGATTCTAGGATAAGCTAAACACCCTCACAAACCACTATCCATACCCTTCACCCTCACCCAACACTACAACCCTCTGAATGTCTTGAGATAATTAGCACCGTCCTCACCTAAGTGGCGGAGATCCGATTCTCGATCAAGCCTATGACGATGAGTGCAGCATGACTGGCTATTTTGAGCGATTTCGTTTGTGCTAGATTGATAGGAAACCCGATACACTTTGAGTGAATTGAGTGACCACCTATAGTGAGATCGCCTAGTCATGTGTACTCCAAGATCATGAGATTTGGACGTACGCCTAAGAGAATCCCTTCTTGTTTATGGAAGGATTATCTTATCCTCCTCAACACTTTTAGTAACTTACTTATATGAGGAAATGCTAATCTCAAAATGTATTCTCTGACTCACCCCTAAAAACATGACCTAAAAATATTTTTCAGAGAGTTGTTGCTTGAGGACAAGCAACGTCTAAATGTGGGATAACTTGATGTGACGTAAAAAGTCATGTTTTTAGAAGCTTTATTCCTCGCATTTTGAACCTTTCTTTAGTGAAAACATTCCAAAACATTGATTATTTACTAAAATACACTAAAGTGGTTCAAAAGTAGACGTTGTGATAAAAATCACTAACAATACTCTAAAAATGCACAAAACACAGCATTTTAATACAGGCAGATTCTTCCGACCTCATTTTCCTGTCAAGGTACACCTCCTAACTTCTACCATCTGTTGTATAGGTAAAATCGAGACGGAAAAATCTGGAATCAAGTGAAACGGCCAAAGGACGGAGAAACCACTACGCTTTCAGAGCCATTAAAAGTTATTTCAGCTACGCCTAAGCTCTACACATCCAATTTCTGTGAGATTGGCATCATTAGAAGCGTAACGGAATTACGAAACCACAGGCGAAAGAATCGAGTCAAACGGACGCATAACGAAGGAGATACGGACGTTTTAAGCAACGAACGAAATCAGACAGAGACCGTATACGGCCTCAGGCACCGTATACGGCACTTGTAAAACCGTATACGGCCTGTATACCACCATATACGGCCCCTGCAAGGCCGTATACGGCCCCCTACCCCATATCGTGCTTCGTTTGCTTGTACGTGCTGTTTCGTGAGTTGTACGTGCGATTTGATGGTTTGTGTAACACCCCCAAAATTCACTGATTAGCGGAAGCAGGTTTTGGGGGGCTACTAATCAAATATCACAGCGCAAAGATAAAGCAAACGACATCTATATGCAACGTTTGTAAATTAGTTACATTCCCATAGATATAATGTTTGAAAACTTAATGTTTTCGTATACAAAAATGTAGTTTCCTAGAGTCCACGCGTATAGCGGGAGATTCTATTACATAATAAAAATATTCAAAAGATAATGCTAAGAATCTCCATTAATGCAGTTGTGTTGAAATCATGCGACTCTAACTAAAGTCCTGGAGTAATCCTACTCCATCCGGGTACCTGAGAAAACATGCTAAAAAGGTCAACACGAATGTTGGTGAATCTCACAGGTTTGTAAGTAATATCAGTTTTGAATCACAAGATTTCATCAGTAGTGCCCATAGGCGTAAAATCAGTATTTGCAATCTAGCAAATGTAAAACCAACATTTGCAATCCAGCAAATGTAAGTAAGTAAGTTATACCGTTGCCATGAGGCTCATAATCGAAGCTTAACCCGTAATTAATAAGTTTGCTCCCGTGACATGCTCGTAAATGAGCAAGCATCAGTAACGAATAATTAGTCACCCGTTTCTACGTGTAAATCAGTACGTGGCAGCGCTACTGCCCCGGGCGGGGAGGGTCATTTCCCTAATGGATCCATTAACTAGTGTTCGCGCTTAAGTCCATAACTAACGATATATGATGGAGAGACTTCTGTAAATAGTAAACAACTCATGCAATTCCGTTTGGTATAGTAACAGTTTTAGTACTTGTGTTCAAGGAAAAGTAGTAGCATGTTTCTCCCCCAATAAGATAAAACAGTAAAAGTGGGGTCGTAAGACTCACCTGAGTCTTGTAGTAATCAGTTGCAAATAGCAAGTAGTAAGTAAAGCAAGTAGGTTCTCCGAACCCGTAACCTTCAAATGCCTAAACATATGAGGTTATGTAAGTATGTGTCTCGCGAGACGTTTCGTTTAGTTGTACACAACTAGTATATCCAGTGTTTGTCCGTATGTTTATAATTGTTTGTTGTTGGAAAACATGTCTGGCCCATTGGTGACCATTTGTTTGGAGTGTTATGCTTGAAAACATGTTTCAATGTCCGTAGATGTTTCAATGTTTAACACTTAAATTGGAATTAAATTGTAACACCGCTGTGTTTTGCGACACAATATGCGACACAAAAGTTTGTCGTGCGACACAAGGGTTGTGTCGCATAGGGATGCAACACAAGAGCTCTGCGACACAGTGGTTGTGTCGCAAAAGCTTGCGATGCTAATTCAATAGCGACATAAAAGTTGTGTCGTATAAAAATACGACATAATATGCGACATAGAGTGCGACACAATATTGTGTCGCAAAAGTTACGACACTAAAGGTTTGGTACGACGCAAGATGCGACATAACAGGCTTTATGCGACATAGCATGCGACATAAGGCTTGTGTCGCATTGTTGAACACCAACCCAGAAACCCAGAAACTGAGACGATTTCACGATCCAAAACCCAAATCTAACGTATTTTTAGGCTGTAAAATCATGTTTTCTTCATACATATGGACCATACTAAGTTGTGTAACCATTATAACATCAAAACATTACACCAAATTGAATAGATCTAAGATTTTAGAAATTTCTTACTTTTGCAAATCGAGCTAGATCGATGATGAAATGATGAAAACGGTTTTGATATCCTTGCTCCACTCGTGATGGTGATTCCGAATATGTAAATTTCGTGGGTTGATTTGTAAATCCGAAATTTTGGGTGGATTGGGTTGAGAGAGTTTTTGGAGAGTGTGTGT
Source organism: Helichrysum umbraculigerum (assembly GCA_949592205.1). Classification (NCBI taxonomy): domain Eukaryota; kingdom Viridiplantae; phylum Streptophyta; class Magnoliopsida; order Asterales; family Asteraceae; genus Helichrysum; species Helichrysum umbraculigerum. The sequence continues at coordinate 44,002,281 of CATIUR010000001.1, forward strand.
GTTTTGTTTTGAAGAAAATGAAAGAGAAAAGTGGGGTGAGGTGGTGTTGGCTGGTAGAAAGGGAAAAGGAGGGGAAAACATCCCTCAAAACACAGTATTTACCCCGTGTCCTAATCGATTAATCGTTTGTTTTTAGTATTTAACCAAACCGTTATATTTTTAAAATGTAACTGTAGTATTTAAATAAAAATACCTTGAAATTAATAATAAAAATATTTGTCGAGATATTTAAATTATTTGGTTCGCGTTTGATACATTTTTGTTAAGTTATCTAAAATGTCATCGCGATAATATAAATAATGTTCGTTCACTGTGTATTTTATATAATAAAATACGTTCTCATTATTTAGGTAATTTCTGTCACCAACGTCCAGGTAAACTGTGTCGGACTCCATCCGGTTGATTCGTACGATTTAACCAAATCACGTGCGTACATATATATAAACCACCTTATATATATATGCAAATAGAGTCTGTAATTAGTCCTATTACATACTAATTACAACTAGTTACAAATAATTAGGCATAATTAATTATCCTAATTAGGCAGGTGTTACATTCTCCCCTTGTTAAAGAAATTTCATCCCGAAATTAGCTCGAGCGTACGGACGGTGCTTTGTCTGGGAAGAGATGTGGGTATTTCTGTCGCATTTGGTCTTCCCGTTTCCAGGTGAACTCAGGGCCACGCCTAGAATTCCACCTGACTTTTACAATGGGAATACGACTCTGTTTCAATCGCTTGACCTCGCGGTCCATGATTTCCATAGGTTCCTCGACAAAATGAAGTTTATCATCGATTTGAATTTCGTCAAGCGGTATAATCAGTGTCTCGTCAGATAGACATTTCTTCAAGTTAGAAATGTGGAATGTGTTGTGAACGCTGCTAAGCTCAGCAGGAAGTTGCAGGCGGTATGCCACTGGACCAATCCTTTCAAGGATTTTGAATGGTCCGATGTATCTAGGGTTTAGTTTGCCTCGTTTTCCGAATCGAATGACACCCTTCCACGGTGCCACTTTGAGAAGTACTTTGTCCCCTACCTGGAACTCAAGGTGTTTGCGTCTCACGTCAGCATAGCTTTTCTGATGATCACGTGCGGCTTTCAGCCAGTTTTGAATACCAATGATTTTCTCAGTAGTTTCGTGAATGATTTCTGGACCCGTGAGTTGGGAATCTCCTAACTCAGTCCAACAGATAGGTGATCGGCACTTACGCCCGTAGAGTGCCTCCAAGGGTGCAGCCTTAATGCTGGTATGGTAACTGTTGTTGTACGAGAACTCGCACAACGGTAAATGATTTTCCCAAGAAGTACCGAAGTCAACTACGCAGGCTCGTAGCATATCCTCCAGTGTTTGAATAGTTCGCTCGCTTTGGCCATCGGTTTGTGGGTGATAAGCAGTACTCATATCCAGACGAGTACCAAGAGATTTTTGTAGTGATTGCCAAAAGTTAGAAGTAAAACGGCTGTCCCTATCCGAGATGATCGAGATAGGTACACCGTGTTGCGAGATGATTTCTTTGACGTAGATGCGAGTCAGACGCTCCATCTTGTCGGTTTCCTTGATGGCCAGAAAATGAGCAGATTTCGTGAGACGGTCCACGACCACCCAAATGGTATCGCAACCACTCGAAGTTTTTGGTAGTTTGGTAATGAAGTCCATGGTAATCTGTTCCCATTTCCATTGAGGAATTTTAGGTTGTTGGAGTAATCCCGAGGGTCTTTGGTGTTCGGCCTTGACTTTGGAACAGGTTAGGCATTTACTGACGTACTTGGCGATGTCAGCTTTCATGTTAGGCCACCAATACAACCCTTTGACGTCGTGATACATCTTGTCAGATCCAGGATGTATAGAGTATCGAGATTTGTGAGCTTCAGCCATCACCAATTCTCGCAAGTTTCCAAATTTAGGTAACCACACCCGGTTAGAGAAGTATCGAGTCCCATCAGGTTTGATTTCGAATTGTTTATCCAAGCCTCGTAAGGCTTCATTTTTTAGGTTTTCATCGCTGAGTGCTTCGAGCTGAGTGGTAAGGATTTGAGCAGGGAGCTCGTTACGAATTGTCATAGAAAGTGCTCGGACTCGAAGGGGTTTCACTCGTTCTTTTCGGCTTAAGGCATCGGCAACTACGTTAGCCTTGCCTGGATGGTATTTGATCTCGCAGTCGTAGTCACTAAGTAACTCAACCCAACGACGTTGCCTCATGTTTAGATCCTTCTGATCTAATATGTGTTGAAGACTTTTGTGATTGGTAAAGATAGTGCTTTTCGTACCGTAGAGATAATGTCTCCAGATTTTCAATGCGAAGACCACGGCACCTAACTCGAGGTCGTGGGTCGTATAATTTTTCTCGTGAATTTTTAGTTGTCGTGAGGCATAGGCAATGACTTTTTCCCGTTGCATTAACACGCAACCAAGTCCTTGGTGTGAGGAGTTGCAATATACTACGAAATCATCGGTGCCCTCGGGTAAGGACAAGATTGGTGCACTGCAAAGTTTGTGTTTCAATAGCTGGAAAGCTGACTCCTGTTTATCAGTCCAATCGAACTTCTTATCTTTCTGAGTCAGTGTTGTTAAGGGAACAGCTATTCTTGAAAAGTTTTCAATGAATCGGCGGTAATAACCAGCAAGACCTAAGAATTGTCTCACTTCGGTTGGAGTGGTCGGTGACTCCCAGCCCTTGATTGCTTCAATCTTGGCGGGATCAACATGAATTCCTTGGCTGTCAATCACGTGTCCGAGGAATTGAACGGTTCGAATCCAGAACTCACACTTAGAGAATTTGGCATATAACTCTTCGTGTCTAAGGAGTCCTAGAATGGTTTTCAGATGTTGAGCATGTTCCTGCTCATTGCGAGAGTAAATCAGGATATCGTCGATGAACACAATGACGAATTTGTCAAGATATGGTTTGCACACCCGATTCATAAGGTCCATGAATACGGCCGGTGCGTTGGTTAAACCGAATGGCATTACTTGGAATTCGTAATGCCCGTAACGAGTTCGAAAGGCTGTCTTTGGAATATCATTGTCGCGGACTCGGAGTTGATGATAACCTGACCGTAGATCAATCTTTGAGTAAACACTTGATCCCTGGAGCTGGTCAAATAGGTCATCGATTCTAGGAAGCGGGTACCGATTCTTTATGGTTAGCTTATTCAGCTCTAGGTAATCGATACACATGCGGAAAGATCCATCTTTCTTTTTCACGAATAGGACCGGAGCTCCCCAAGGCGAGGAACTTGGTCGAATAAATCCTCTGTCCAGGAGTTCCTGTAGTTGGTTAGACAACTCCTGCATTTCGGATGGTGCTAGACGGTAAGGGGCTCGTGCCACGGGTGCAGCTCCTGGCACAAGTTCGATTTGAAATTCAATTTGTCTAGGTGGTGGAAGTCCGGGAAAATCCTCAGGAAAGACTTCCGGGAAATCCCGCACGATTGGAACATCCTCAGGTCGCTTCTCCTCCGACTTATTGTCCGTTACATGTGCGAGGATGGCTTGACACCCTTTTCGTAAATATTTTCTAGTTTTGAGGCAGGATACAATATTCAGATTCCGTCTGCCGGTCTCCCCTTGTAGGACTAAGGTTCCACCGAAGACAAGAGGTATGCGAACGAGTTTGTCATGACAGATGATTTCAGCTCGGTGCTTGGATAACCAATCCATACCGACAATAACATGGAAGCTGCCGATATCGACATGGATTAAATCAATGGGAAACGTTTCGTTCGTAAGGTTAAGTGTACAGTTGCGTATGATGCTATCAGTCTCAATTAGTTTGCAGTTAGCTAGTTCTACAATGTATTTAGCATCTAAGGCAGTGGGAGTAATATCAAGTAAAGGGCTAAACTTCTCGGAAATGAAGCTTCTATCGGCACCAGTATCAAATAATACAGAAGCAGTAAGGTCGTTGAGAAGAAACGTACCCGTCACTACATTCGGGTCTTGTCTGGCTTCCCCAGCCTTGATAACGAATGCTCTGCCGCGAGCAGGGTTGTTGTTGTTTTTCAGCTTTGGACAATCTTTCTTGAAATGCCCTGAATTTCCGCACCCAAAGCAGGCCTTTGGTGCATTAGTGTTGGGGGTAGGAATGTTGGTCCGGCAATCCTTGGCTAGATTCCCGAACCGTTTGCAGTTGGAGCAAGGGCAAGAACCGTCATGATGGCGGTTGCATTTGGAACAGTAGGGTTTGTTCCCGCTGCACCCTTTCTTCTCCGAAGTCCCCGATGAATAAGCCTTAACAGACTCAGGCTTCTTGTTGGTGAGTTGGTTGGATGAGTTGGGGTTTCCTTCCCATTTGCGTTTGTTGTTTGTAGGTGGGGTTGAAGTCGTGCCACGGCGGACAGAATTTGCTGTTAGCTCATGAGCCATACGAACGGCGCTCTGAATAGTACCCGGTTTGGATGAAGTCACCAGGTCTTGGAGTCTCTCGGGAAGTCCATCAACGTATTTCTCGATCCTCTTGTACTCAGGATCGACCATGGTTGGGCACAGAAGTGCCAGTTGGTGGAAACGGTTGGTGTATCCGCTGATGTCATCACCCTGCGTCTTGTGGTTCCAGAATTCCAATTCCAGCTATTTCAATTCATCCCTGGGGCAGTACTCGCCTCTCAACATCTCCTTCAACTCCTCCCATGGGAGTTTGTAAGCATTAGCAACACCCACAGTCTGGGCATAGGTGTTCCACCAGGTGAGTGCGGTGTCAGTAAAAGTACTAACGGAGAACTTAACCTTGTCTCCCTCCGCACAGTTGCAGATAAGAAATACAGATTCGACTTTCTTGATCCAGCGTACTAGACCGATAGCTCCCTCAGTACCTGCAAAGTTCAGAGGTTTGCAGTTCTGGAAGTCTTTGTAAGAACAGGGTTTGGGTTGTGGTCCATTAGTAGCTGTATCTTCGCTACCAGGAGTCGATGTTCGGGTAGCTAGGGCTTGGGCCACACTACGGGCAATCAGACCCGCAATTTCGGCCTCACTGAGGGTGATCTGTCGACGAGGAGGCATGATGCTGAACAAGAAAAGAACAAGGAAAGAGGAATAAGATATTTGCATGAAATTATGATATGTCACAAGTGCCAATGATGAGATACACGATAACAGTACGAAGTGACAATCACATTTCATTTAGATAAACAAGTTGAATACAAGGTACGGGTTTCCAAAAGATTACAGAGTAATAGTAGTACAAAAGTGCCGGGAATTGTTACATCCGGTTGGATTACATAGGCCCTAATAAAGTAGTTAGCTGGTTACAAGTTACAGACTGATCTAATCTTGATGCAGATTAATTTGTTCCATCAGCGCGACAAGGCGGTCCACGGTTTCTGCTAGTCTGTTGGTTTGCCTGGCATTGTCTTCAACCAAGGCCAGTCGTTGTACTAGTGCTCGAGAGTGATCCTCAGTCTCCTGTGAACGCTGTTCACATTCCTCTAGTCGGTTTCTTATGAGTTCATCCGTACCTAATTCAGCAGTCATTGAATCCTGAATTATGCTTACAGAGAGGTTGATATCTTCTTGTTCTCGCTGGAGTTGGGATATGTGATCAAGTGCCTGGCGAAGCAGGTAGGTCATTCGGTGTTGTTCCCGTTCGAGATGTTCGAGCCTTTGCTCCTGACGGCGAAGTTGGGTAGCCAACACTGGCATCGTGAGATGTGCCGAGTTCTGAGTGTTATGAACAGAATAGGGGCTGGTTCGAGGTGACCTTGTGTTCCTCCTGGCTACTCGTGGGTTTCGTGACCCATGTGAGTGAGAGTGTGACGGATTAGGTGGTGTGTTTGCCATTCCTGTGGCAGAGTGTAAGTAAGACGAGGCTAATATAGATAAGTATATAATATCCAGCCTAGTGTCTAGCACGTATCAAGTAATGGTCCGGTTCTCTCGTGGTCAGAGTCAACTAACGCATTCCTGTCCAACATAACCATTTTAGACCTCACATCATCTTTCCTTAATTGTACATAGTTGATCAGGCTATGTTAAATTAAAGTCGTATGATGTAATTCCTGAACCAATCAGGCCTAGTAAGGAAATACTGCCTAACGGTCATAGTCTAGGCCCACTAAATGCAACCTAGTTCACTATAACCTTAGGCTCTGATACCAATCTGTAACACCCCCAAAATTCACTGATTAGCGGAAGCAGGTTTTGGGGTGCTACTAATCAAATATCACAGCGCAAAGATAAAGCAAACGACATCTATATGCAACGTTTGTAAATTAGTTACATTCCCATAGATATAATGTTTGAAAACTTAATGTTTTCGTATACAAAAATGTAGTTTCCTAGAGCCCACGCGTATAGCGGGAGATTCTATTACATAATCAAAATATACAAAAGATAATGCTAAGAATCTCCGTTAATGCAGTTGTGTTGAAATAATGCGACTCTAGCTAAAGTCCTGGAGTAATCCTACTCCATCCGGGTACCTGAGAAAACATGCTAAAAAGGTCAACACGAATGTTGGTGAATCTCACAGGTTTGTAAGTAATATCAGTTTTGAATCACAAGATTTCATCAGTAGTGCCCATAGGCGTAAAATTAGTATTTGCAATCCAGCAAATGTAAAACCAGCATTTGCAATCCAGCAAATGTAAGTAAGTAAGTTATACCGTTGCCATGAGGCTCATAATCGAAGCTTAACCCGTAATTAATAAGTTTGCTCCCGTGACATGCTCGTAAATGAGCAAGCATCAGTAACGAATAATTAGTCACCCGTTTCTACGTGTAAATCAGTACGTGGCAGCGCTACTGCCCCGGGCGGGGAGGGTCATTTCCCTAATGGATCCATTAACTAGTGTTCGCGCTTAAGTCCATAACTAACGATATATGATGGAGAGACTTCTGTAAATAGTAAACAACTCATGCAATTCCGTTTGGTATAGTAACAGTTTTAGTACTTGTGTTCAAGGAAAAGTAGTAGCATGTTTCTCCCCCAATAAGATAAAACAGTAAAAGTGGGGCCGTAAGACTCACCTGAGTCTTGTAGTAATCAGTTGCAAATAGCAAGTAGTAAGTAAAGCAAGTAGGTTCTCCGAACCCGTAACCTTCAAATGCCTAAACATACGAGGTTATGTAAGTATGTGTCTCGCGAGACGTTTCGTTTAGTTGTACACAACTAGTATATCCAGTGTTTGTCCGTATGTTTATAATTGTTTGTTGTTGGAAAACATGTCTGGCCCGTTGGTGACCATTTGTTTGGAGTGTTATGCTTGAAAACATGTTTCAATGTCCCGTAGATGTTATATTGTATAATCGTTTGAAGTCCCAAATGTTTAACACTTAAATTGGAATTAAATTGTAAAACCGCTGTGTTTTGCGACACAATATGCGACACAAAAGTTTGTCGTGCGACACAAGGGTTGTGTCGCATAGGGATGCGACACAAGAGCTCTGCGACACAGTGGTTGTGTCACAAAAGCTTGCGATGCTAATTCAATAGCGACATAAAAGTTGTGTCGTATAAAAATACGACATAATATGCGACATAGAGTGCGACACAATATTGTGTCGCAAAAGTTACGACACTAAAGGTTTGGTACGACGCAAGATGCGACATAACAGACTTTATGCGACATAGCATGCGACATAAGGCTTGTGTCGCATTGATGAACACCAACCCAGAAACTGACGCGATTTCACGATCCAAAACCCAAATCTAACGTATTTTTAGGCTGTAAAATCATGTTTTCTTCATACATATGGACCATACTAAGTTGTGTAACCATTATAACATCAAAACATTACACCAAATTGAATAGATCTAAGATTTTAGAAATTTCTTACTTTTGCAAATCGAGCTAGATCGAGGATGAAATGATGAAAACGGTTTTGATATCCTTGCTCCACTCGTGATGGTGATTCCGAATATGTAAATTTCGTGGGTTGATTTGTAAATCCGAAATTTTGGGTGGATTGGGTTGAGAGAGTTTTTGGAGAGTGTGTGTATTTGTTTTGAAGAAAATGAAAGAGAAAAGTGGGGGTGAGGTGGTGTTGGCTGGTAGAAAGGGAAAAGGAAGGGAAAACATCCCTCAAAACACAGTATTTACCCCGTGTCCTAATCGATTAATCGTTTGTTTTTAGTATTTAACCAAACCGTTATATTTTTAAAATGTAACTGGAGTATTTAAATAAAAATACATTGAAATTAATAATAAAAACATTTGTCGAGATATTTAAATTATTTGGTTCGCGTTTGATACATTTTTGTTAAGTTATCTAAAATGTCGTCGCGATAATATAAATAATGTTCGTTCACTGTGTATTTTATATAATAAAATACGTTCTCATTATTTAGGTAATTTATGTCACCAACGTCCACGTAAACTGTGTCGGACTCCGTCCGGTTGATTCGTACGATTTAACCAAATCGCGTGCGTACATATATATAAACCACCTTATATATATACAAATAGAGTCTGTAATTAGTCCTATTACATACTAATTACAACTAGTTACAAATAATTAGGCATAATTAATTATCCTAATTAGGCAGGTGTTACAGTTTGCCTATAAATAGTGGACATCCCCAACACCTCATTCATACCAATTCTCTCATTTTCATTCTCTCCCTACACTTTCTCTCTCACACACATCACTCTCTCTAGTTTCTCTCTCTAGAGGATTTTCTCTCTCTAGAATTGAGCTAGTTAGAGAGATAGTTAGGTAGAGGTAGCTTTTAGCTTTTGTACGGAGTCACTCCAAGGCATTGTATTTGCGAAGATCTATCTGTAATAAATTCGTATCAGGTTCTATTTATATATCTCTTACTTTCCAGTTTTAAGCATGTGTTGCTTTGTTTATGCTTGTTTAGGATTGTATGCTATGTAAGTCCCCTAGTTTTAGGATCGATAACTTCGTTATCTTTAGTATTAAGGTGCGGAATCCCTCAATACGATGTTATCTTACTAGTAACGAATATGTTCGTAATTGCGTTTATAAAGTTTAACTTTAAACGAATAATACGTCTAAGCCTAGCCGTTAGGTTTAAGTTTTCTCTGGGTTTAGTGAATTCGCAGATCAGAAAACCGAATGACAAAAGTTGTTCTGTTTTTCACCCGTGAAAAACAATATATATGTCAGTTCGTCTCGGCTCGCATGGGCTAGCGAGTTCGGTCCAACTCGCAGCCCAAGCCCAGTAAAGGACTCGGCTCGCCAGACTCAAGCTTCGCGAGTTCAGATCTCACCTCACAGCTCAACTCGCTGCGACTTGAGATCTCGACTCGTCTCGCATGAAACGTCTATTATTTATTTCGTATTTAAACATTCGTCTAACTTAGCATAATAATATGTTTAACGAATATTACTAACAAAACAAATATTTATTTACAAATCTAAACCAATGTACAAACATAATAATAATTACACCAGTCCTATTTCAAGCTAGATCTGTTGTCACACTCTATGTTCCAACAGACACTTAGTAAAATCGAGTGATAAATTTCGAGTGATAAATTGGTGATCGGTTGCGATACCATTTGGGTGATCGTCGATCGTCTCACCAAATCTGCTCATTTCCTAGCAATCAAAGAAAACGATAAAATAGAACGCCTTGCACAAATCTACATCAAGGAAATTGTTTCTCAACACGGTGTTCCAATCTCGATCATCTCTGACAGGGATGCCCGTTTCACCTCTCACTTTTGGCAGTCACTTCAAAAAGCATTGGGTACCCGTCTCGACATGAGTACCGCATACCATCCTCAAACCGATGGCCAAAGTGAACGAACCATTCAGACACTGGAAGATATGCTACGCGCCTGCGTAGTTGATTTCGGTACAAACTGGGAAAGACATCTACCGTTGTGCGAATTCTCGTACAATAACAGCTATCATGCCAGCATTAAGGCTGCACCGTTTGAGGCACTGTACGGTCGTAAGTGCCGATCACCGATCTGTTGGACTGAAGTGGGAGATAGTCAACTCACTGGTCCTGAACTCATACACGCCACCACTGAGAAAATTGTGGAAATCCAAAACCGACTCAAAGCCGCACATGATCGTCAGAAAAGTTATGCTGACGTGAGACGCAAACCACTCGAGTTCCAAGTTGGGGATCGAGTACTCTTAAAAGTATCGCCTTGGAAAGGCGTCATCCGTTTTGGCAAACGCGGGAAGTTAAATCCCAGATACATCGGGCCTTTTGAAATCCTCGAACGGATTGGCCCCGTAGCTTATCGATTGCAGCTGCCATCCGAACTCAGCAGCGTGCACCCCACTTTTCATATCTCAAATTTGAAGAAGTGTCTGTCTGATGAGACACTTATTATTCCACTAGATGAAATTCGTGTTGACGATAAACTTCACTTCGTTGAGGAACCCGCTGAAATTATGGACCGTGAGGTCAAACAACTGAAACAAAGTCGTATTCCCATCGTCAAGGTCAGATGGAATTCGCGGCGTGGTCCGAAATTCACCTGGGAACGGGAAGACCAGATGCGACTCAAATATCCTCAACTTTTCACTGATTCTACATCAAACACGACTTCGAACTAAATTTCGGGACGAAATTCTTCTAACAGGGGGAGAATGTAACACCCGCCAAATTAGGACTAGTAATTAGTGCCTAATCATATGTTAATACATGTAATTAGTTCTGTGTTAGGCTAATTAATGTAACGAATTATATATATTGTTGGATATATACGAAAATGCGATTTGGTTAAATCGTACGCAATTTAAATCGAATGTATTTCGATTCAATTTAATACGGATGTTGGTGACCAATTTTATTAAATAATGTTGTTATATCAAAAATATTATTATGATAATATTTCGTATTCATTCGTATCGTACAGACAAAACTTACACAATTTAAAATATTAAAACGCGCAAACTAAATAAACAAACTTACATTTTGTAACTCAAATATAAATTGATTAGTAAAATATCTAAATAAAATATCGCTTAATAATTTGTATTTTAAAACGTACCAACTAATATGTAAAATAATTATTTAACGTTTGATCGACGGAGAAAACGAACACCGCACGGAGCGGAAACGCGGGGCGAAAAATGGGAGCTTAACCTCCCATTCCCCTCCCTTTTCCTCATTTCTTTCTCAACTCTCTCTCTCTCTTCTTTTCCTCTTTCCTTTTCTCTCAAACAAATCACCACCTCCATCCATCCAAATCGCAAAATAAACATATCAAACGACTTCGGATCTTCAAGATTTTTAGAGATTCACGACCACCACGCAACGATCTATCTTTCTATCTTTCCGAAATTTCATTTCGGCGATTTGTAAGTTTCCGACACAACTCCGAAAACTCTCGTTTCTAAGTATTATCACTTGCTAGTTGTTTGTATAACCTTGTAATGTCCTAAAATGGGTTGGGTAAAAATATTAGGCTGATCGATGGCCGGAAAATGCGTTTTTGAAGTTGAAACTCCGATCAGATCCCGTACGTCGCATTTGGCCTGGAGCAAATGCGACGCAGCGACTTACGTCGCACGAATCCTCGACGTCGCATATAGCGACGCAGCCTATTACGTCGCATTGACTTGCGAATGTCGCACATAGCGACGCAGACCTTAACGTCGCCAACTTAACCAACGTCGCATTAGCGACGCAGCACCCTACGTCGCATTGAATTGCGAACGTCTCAAAATGCGAAGCAAACACTCACGTCGCACCCAACGTCGCACCCAATGTCGCACAAACCAGAACCTCAAAAACACAGATTTTTACTAAGTGTCGAGACTCGAAATTTATCACTCGATTTTACCCAAATTCAGATCCCAGATGCGTTTTACCCAAATCCAGCCAGGGGCTCTGCCCCTTGGACCCCGCCAGGGGCTGCCGCCCCTTGGACCCCGCTACCAGGGGCGCTGCCCCCGGACCCCCGTACTTAGATTCCGTAACGGCTTCTAAAACACAATCAAAACACATTTTTCAAGTAAAACGACACGAAATCAAAATAATAATAGTTGAGATTATTATTACAAATCGGTCACCAACAGGCCGTACACTTTTCAAATACTTAAACTTATCAACCAAATAGTGGAAATTTGGACATTATAGTTGAACGAACAACTACAAGGGTGATCTGTTGAGATACCCAATCATGATTATAACCATCGCGTGTCGTGGACACCCTCAGGTTACAAGTCTTTGCACTTCATACTCGGCTAATCAACTTACGTTTGTTTAAACGCACTCAGACTCAGGTGAGTCTCATAGCCCCTCTTTTTACTGTTTTACTCAGGGGTGTGATATATTGCTCAACTTTTAACATGTGAACGCAAGTACCAACTTTTCATATACTACATGAGTTTTTCGAAACTAATCATTTTAAAGTCCTCCGTCAGCATATTTGTTAATACGTTGTAGCGTGAATATTAGTATATGGTACCATATAGGATTGATCCACCTCGTTCGGGTTAGCAAGCACTAACCGGGTAAACGAACGTACTAATATTTGGGAAGACGAATGTGGATTAGGCATTCGTGGAGGCACCTCGCCTGGAATTCTCTATAGGGGACCCGGCCCTCGAGTTAAGCTCAACTATGTGCTCATGGCTGTATACACGATGACTATCATTTAATTGCTGGATGCAATTCATTATTAAATCTTGCGGTTCACACTATATTTACTGATTTCAAACCTGTGAGCTCACCAGCTTTATAGCTGACCTTTTAGCATATATCGCAGGTACCCAGCAGTAGGATGTTTCTGCTTCAGGACTTTAGCTCGAGTCAGCATACAGACGATTGAGATTTTCTTGCATTAGTATATTTTGTACAAGTACTTATGTACTGAAATCTCATTTTATTTAAACTCGAGCTATGTAAGGCTTTAAATGTTGTAAACATTTCAGTTATCAATATATTTTGTTAAAACGACGCATTTAGAGTCGTTTACTATATATCTTTGTGCTTTGTTATTGATTAGTAACACCCAAATCAAGCTTCCACAAATCACTAAATTTGGGTGTGTTACAAATGCGCTCTCAAGACCAGACTCTCCAAAGAAGATAACTTCAGTCTCTGCACATTGAAGTCCGCAAGTAAAGTCTCATGAGTCTTCATCAATAGATTGTACGATTCACTCTGCTTGAGTATCTGCTGAGCAAGAAGAAGATTATTCGACACCAGCTCTGGAATCTGAGAAGTAAGCTTCTCTAAATCCTTTACCCTAGACTCTAAGGATGTAATCCTTTCAGCATCAGTCGTTGGAGTAACAGGTACCATTGTAGGTCCAGGCGGTGTAAGAGACTCAATATGCCAGTCTCTGGTCAGCGGTGTATGAGGTTGAGACAAAGCTTGCGTAAGCAAGTTTGTCGCAAATCTAGCTGCTTTATTCGTCGGAAAATTAGCTCCACGAACTAGATCAGCAACCTCATGCTGTATAGTTAAACACAATTAAAATCAGTTATTGTTACAGATTACTCTGTCTCAAACTCTAATTAATTGCATAACACTCATAGTTATAGAACTTATATCTCATACCTGAAGAGGTACAAACATCTGTTCAGAAACCACCGGTGCATCCATCTCCACCTGTGGTGTATCTTGAGCAACTTCTCGAATAGTTAGCGTTCTCGGACGCTTCATCGAAGGAATCTCAACCTCCTCAGTACCTTCCTCCAGAATATCCTTCCCTTTTCTCTTCCTTTCAGAGATAGACGGAGGAGGAGAAGGTGTATTCTCAGAATCCTCATCTGAAGCCGTCTCACCATCACGACCTCCAGATGATCTAACAGGATCCTAAAGTTTAAATATATTAAACATTTATGATTAACATAAGCTCTATCATACAAGTTCTATATATTTAAGATTAATCAGATATAATACCTCAGTCGGTACAACAACTGATTCATCTAGCTGTATCTGCTCCCCCTCAAGTAATACAACTTCTGGGTTTGCAGCCTCAGCTTCAGCTTCATGTTCGGTTAATGATATTTATATTTTAAAATCAGAAATAATATCCAATTAACTAAATATCTAATATCAGAATCATTATATAATAATATTATGCATCTATGATTAATAAAACAATCTATCAACTAAGCATCTATATTATTATATAAATAAAATATTACCTCAGATGGTGCAAAATAACTATCAATATCCTGAAGCAAAGGATTCGTTGCATCATCATTCTGCTCCAAAACCTCTTGCACAACTTGTGCAGCAACCTCTTGATTCACCTGCTGATCAACCTGACCAACCTGAATAAGAACATCCCCAAGGAGCCCTTGTGGATCTTCAGGTTGAGCCTCCTCAGCTGCAGGTTCCGGTACAACATCAGCATCAGTAGGAGCAGCAGCAGCAGCAGGAGCAACATCTAACCACCCATGATTTGGCGGTGCAACGTAGTTCGGGTCAATAACATACCCAAAGAGTGGTCTGACCTCCGGTTTCACCACTCCCTCCTTCCTAACCGTCTGCATGAACATGGCGTTATACCCACGATGGTCAATCGTATTAACCACTAGATGTGGTTCAGGTATAGCCAAATCCGGTAGACGCGCACGGATAATCAACATGCAAAATCGTGGGCAAACCAAAAATCTTGATCTAACAGACCCCGATATCTGTTTCGCAATCTCACCAAAAAGATAATCACAAAAACTGTATGGTTTATTATAAACCAGTGACAGTGCAGCCGATAAAATCTTCGCCGCAAAAACGATATTCATCACGTGCCAGAGAAACCTCCACTGACCAATAACCAGAGGTTTCTGGAACTGACGTCCGCATCTATCTCCTGTATAACCCATACGACCTATAGCACCCTCTATAAAATCCATAGGATACTCAATATCCCCATTCTCCTGTTCTACTGTACCTAGCTGCAAAATCTCACGGAGATTACCAGCCGAAAACGTAACAGGTTGACCACTAACTGTAGCTCGAATCTCTGGTGGATTGACAGATTCGTCATATACAATATCCGTCCAGAAATCGTTCAGTATAGCCTGAGAGATAGGAGGATTGGCCGTAATGGCGTATCGAATCCGTGATCGTGCAAGAAAACGAAGAATATCAGCAACCCTGTCAGCCCGCTTGGCTTCAAGGTTCAGATCCACCAAAATATTGTGGCCCTTGTCAAATGCTCTAGCCATATCTGTAAAATAAACACAAACAACAGATATAATTTTAATGCACGATTAAAAATCTTTAAACTATAACGTATTATGAATCAAGATTCATCAAACATCTTAGTTTAAAATTGAAATTATATATAACTTGTTACAAAAATAGTCTCAAGTCGTATATAAAAATTTAACTTATAACTAGAAAGTCTTAAGTCTAATTTAAATCCATTATATAAAAGTTATTACTTAAAAAGTCTTAACATTTATATAACTACTTAAAATTTATCTAAGTCCTGGACTCGCATAAACTGACTAAGCGAATCAAGATCAACTCGTTTCGCTTATCAACTCGCTTCACTCATCAACTCGCTACATTGATCAACTCGCTAAACTTATCAAGCGGCTATTGAAGTGAACTCGCTAATCACATCGATTCGCTAGTCAACTCGCTGCGAGTTGATTCAAAATGTCAACTCGTTTGATGAACTGCCGTCGCGAGTTAGTTTTCAAAATCGATTAATCCGTTGATTTTAACATGATCTATCGATTGATTTACGTTCATTAATGTTTGTTTAACATAAACCCTAAAGATCCATGTCCAATAACATCGTAATCGACGCAAATCGTTTAGTTTATAACCCGAAACCCTAAGTTTATAAAAACTTCAATTTCTCGTTATTTACACGGTGAAATCCATAGTATTATACCTCAAAATGTTCGTAAATTGAAGATGTATAAAGTCTACGGATTGAAAAACTCGTTCCCGTACTCTAAAAATCGAAATCAAACGAAAACTCAAAATCGCCTCGTTTCGCCTGTAAGCGGATTCGCAAAGTTTTACTGAACTCGCGAAGTGTGTGGGTTCGGTGGGTTGGCTTGACTCGTTTGACCCCCTTTATACTTTGTATCCGATTCGCTAAAATTCAAGCGGATCCGCAGGTTGACTTAGTCAACTCGCAGGAATAAATAAAAACGCGAATTTAATTCTAAGTATAAATAAAGCCCGATATTTTACAAGTCTAAATTACAATTAATTTTCACTTGTATTTGTCACGTTTGTTCAACTCAAAAATATTCAGTATAATTTAATTCCGAAGGGTAAATTCTGATAAACACAAAAACTTTAAATTAAAAAAAAAACAAATAAACATGTGATAAAAATACAACTATATAAACATTGATATCAAGTACCATTTTATTAATCGCTCGATCAAAACAAACTACATAAACAAAATGAATAAGAATTTATCTGCTTAGGGATCATAT
The DNA here is from genome assembly GCA_949592205.1 of Helichrysum umbraculigerum. NCBI lineage: Eukaryota > Viridiplantae > Streptophyta > Magnoliopsida > Asterales > Asteraceae > Helichrysum > Helichrysum umbraculigerum. The sequence goes on from CATIUR010000001.1 coordinate 44,018,580, forward strand.
TAGAAAGAATAAGTAATTAAGTATATATTTAAAAAGTCTAAGCAGATTGGTAGTATACATACCTCATGAAATTCAAATAAATTACTATAAAATTACAACTAAATTCATCATTGATACATTTATATTTATAAAACTATATCTTAGGTACCTTTATCCACATAGCATAATTAATAAATGCATTACTCACATAAAGTGAATATTTAATTATAGACAGTCCAAGACGATTACCGGTATTATGATCCACATAAACAAATTATACTCAATTTTCTAAGCAAACACTTTATTGTTAGTATGAATATTATCAAGTACTTTCTATTATATGACATACTGAAGAATTTCAAGTAAAACTCATAACACTGCATCATTAAATTTCAAGGTAGCGGTTACTAAATAATGTATCTTTTCGAAACATATAACATACACTTGAATTTTTTAAGGTTAGACAAATATCAAACATACTTTAAATATGCTATGTTATCCAAGTCTGTACTTAGTACAACAGAAGATCTCTTCTAGCATAATTCAAAATATATTTGAGAATATTAATTTAATTAAAGGTTTCAGTTCTGTACTTAGTACAACATAGTTACCAGTAATTAAGTTAATACCCATATTGCTACTATTTGTCACTTTAAATTAAAATGCATGATAATAGTGTATGGTAATACCATCATTCAACATTTAAGACTTAATGTCATACATCATAGAATAGTAACACAAGATAATAAACAAGTAGTTAATTCACTTTTTAAGTCTTAGAAAATTTCATATAATTTGCCTACCAGTATATCATATGATGAAGCCATCTTAAGTTTTTACTAAAAATAGACAAATTATAACTTGTGGATATAGGTGTATAATCAAATAAATATAAACACATACCTGATAGAACCGATGTAGTTGTAAAGCAACTTTATTTGAACCTACTACCATATCATACTTAGGACTTAAGCTTATTATTATGAAGCTTATTCTCCTAATGTACTATCATTTCCCTTAGTTTTTGCAAATAAAAACTTAAATGAAGGTGATTCCCCTTAGGTAACAAGCAAATGAATGCCATACGCCCTTTTTTTTTTTTTTTTTTTTTTTTTTAAATGAACATAGAAATACTGACTATTACAAAAATACCCTTGGAAGACTAATCACTATGGATTTCTCATTCCGTTTAGTTGAACCAACGTCTCAAATCTTGCTCTGTCGAACACCTTTGTGTATAAGTCTGCTAAGTTATCCAATGATGGAACCTTAACTAACTTTATCAACTTCTTCTCAGCACAATCTCTAATAAAATGATGTCTAATATCAATATGCTTAGTTTTACTGTGCTTCACTGGATTATTGGTGATCGACATAGTAGATTCGTTATCAATCATCATAGGAGTATTGGTTATATTTAACCCGTAATCCCGCAGTTGCTGTTGAATCCAAAGTACTTGAGAGAAACAGCTGCCAGCTGCAACATACTCAGCTTCACATGTAGAAATGGCTACCGAGGTTTGCTTCTTGCACTGCCAGGATACTAATCTACCTCCTAGGAATTGACATCCTCCGGTCGTAGATTTCCTATTCTGATTGCATCCTCCATAATCTGAATCAGTATAAGCTACGAGATCTAAGTCTCCATCAATCGGATACCAAAGACCCAGCTTAGGTTTCCCTTTGAGGTAACGAAAGATTCGTTTAACAGCTTGCATATGTGACTCGTTCGGATTGGCCTGATATCTTGCGCATAAACAAACAGCAAACATTATGTCAGGCCTAGAGGCTGTAAGATACATTAGTGATCCAATCATGGCTCTATAAAGAGTTGGATCCATATCGCTATCACTCGATGTATCTGGACCTAGTCCATGATTGACTGGAATTGGAGTATTGTAGACCTTACTTTCATCCATCTTAAAGCGTTCTAATAGCTCATATGTATATTTAGATTGATGAATAAAGAATCCATCTTTCTTTTGATCAACATGTAATCCTAAGAAGAAATTCAACTCTCCCATTGCAGACATTTCGAACCTTTTTCTCATAACTTGTTCGAATTCTTGACACATCTTTTCATCAGAAGATCCAAAGATAATGTCATCAACATAAACTTGCACGAGAAGAAAGTCTTTCTTTTTCCACTTCACAAACAGTGTACTATCAATCGATCCTCTTGTAAATCCATTCTCAAGTAGATACGTTGATAGTGTTCCATACCATGCCCTAGGTGCTTGATGTAATCCATATAGAGCCTTATTCAAATGATATACTCTATCTGGATACTCAGGATCAGCAAACCCTGGCGGTTGTGAAACATACACCAATTCTTCCACTTTGCCATACAAAAAGGCACTCTTAACATCCAACTGATACACTTTTATACCAAAATAAGATGCGAATGCTAAGAATACTCTAATTGCTTCTAGCCTAGCAACTGGTGCAAACACTTCGTTGTAGTCAATACCTTCTTGTTGATTAAAACCTTGAACCACCAGACGAGCTTTATTGCGAGTAACGATTCCTTTATCATCTCTCTTGCACTTAAATACCCATCTAGTTCCAATTGGATATTCTCCCTTTGGTAGATCAACCAACTCCCATACTTGTAATTTAGAGAACTGTGATAGTTCCTCTTGCATTGCTTCTACCCACGAGCTTTCTTTTAAAGCCATTTGAACATTTTTAGGCTCGACTTGTGAGATAAAGCATGAATATAGACATTGATTAAGAATCCCTGTCTCTTTCATTGCAGTATACAAGCTTTGGTATTCTAAATTTTCAGACGTACTAGCTCTGGATTGATGCCTAGTTTGAACCGGAGTATTAATATCACCGATGATGTTTTCAACGGGATGATTCTTACTCGTTCTAGTTGTAGTAACTGGTTCAACCGGTATCTCATCTTCCAATTTAGTACCAATCTCTTCCAATTCAGGTACATCTTCCGTACGAGCAGAAGATATCCTTAAGTGTTTCAAAGGAGTAAGTATATCATCAAACTTTGTAGAAAGAACATCAAGATCTTCTGTTTCTTGAGACTTATCCTCTGAAGGTTGTTGTGACTCACTTGTGGAAGCTTTATCTGAGTCAACATTAGTCTTAATTCCAGACTGCTTAACACTTGATGTTGAAGCGGGACCAATATTCTCATCTTCAAACAATAAATGTTCAGCTATCTCTGAATCACTGACATAGTCACTAATAGGAACTTTAAATGATGCAAAAAGATCAGAATAATCAAATTGCCAATCTAAGCCCTTATGAACATCAGGTGAATAGCTCGTAACCTCAATATTATAAACTACCTCCAAACGTCCTGTGACTTTATTAAAGACTCTCTTGTTTGGCGAATTGGGCATATAACCTAGGAAAAATCCTTCGTCAGCCTTCTCACCAAATTTTGCTTGATGTCCAGTCTTTAATATGGTGCATGAAACTCTAAAGGGTTCAAACCCTTTTAAGTTTGGTTTCTTATTGTTCAAAAGCTCATAACAAGTCTTGTTATGTCTCTTAACCGTAAGAACTCTATTAAGAACATAACATGCTGTATTCACTGCTTCTGCCCAAAAGATGACCGGAAGCTTTGAATCAGCAAGCATTGTTCTTGCAGCTTCAATCAACGTCCTATTTTTCCTTTCAGCAACACCATTCTGTTGAGGTTCATAAGGTGCACTGAATTGATGTAATATCCCTTTGCTTAAGCAATAGATATTCAACGTTGAATTCTTAAATTTTGTTCCATTGTCACTACGAATACGCTTAACTCTCTTTTTATAGACATTCTCTACTAGATCAAAGAACTCTATTAGAATTCCTGGAGTTTCATCCTTTGATCCCAAAAAGAATACCCACGAGAATCTAGAATAATCATCTGTGACAACCAAAAAGTACCATTTGCCACCTAGACTTCTCTTGCTTATAGGGCCGAAGAGGTCCATATGTAGCAATTCAAATGGCGAGGAGATAGAATTTTCAGTCTTAGGTCTGTGTGGTTTCTTGTGCTGCTTTCCTTGCATGCAAGGAACACACTTATCCTCAGACTCGAAACGTTTTTGTGGTACACCTAGAACCAAACCATTTTTGGTTATATAATTCATCTTTCTCCAGTTTAGGTGTGCCATTCTCCTATGCCATAATAATGCGTCTGTTTCCGAAGCCTTGGATAATAAACATGTAGACACCATTGAAGAGTTAGGAACACCCATGTTGATAGCATAGATGTCCTTCTTCCTTGGCGCCCTCATCAATATCCATTTATCAGGAATTTTGAAACCTGGCTTCAGGACTAAGGCCTCTTTTTCATTAAAATAAACTGGATGACCTTTATCACAGACTTGGGAAACACTCACTAGGTTGTGTGTTAGTTCTTCAACATAGTTCACATCCTCAAGAGTCAAAGTTCCATTTGGAACTTTTCCTTTTCCCGAAATTACTCCTCCTTTTTCTCCTGCAAAATTTACTTTTTGCTTGAGACTCTCCTTGAAGTCCTTCAGTAGACTTCTTTCTCCGGTCATGTGCCTCGAGCATCCACTATCTACATACCACCAGCTGTCCTTGTTCACAGCATGCTCCTGCACATAACACAAAATACGATCAGTTATCAAGAGGGACCCAAGCCATTACGGTCTTGGTTTGTCCCTTATCATCAACAAACTTAAGCTCTTTAAAATAACCATCCTTCCCATCAGGAGCTTTGGTTACTTTCGAATTAGATTTAGTTTGTGGACGATCAGCCTTAAGAGGTGAATTTGAGGAGAACCTCTTAGGCACATAATTATGAGCTCGATTATGATAATTATAATTAAACTCATGTGATCGCGAAGTAGTACCACTCTCATAATGACTATGGCCTCTACTTGTAGTTCTAAACCTCGACGGTGTCACATCCCTAGACTTATGGACAGAATTATCACTTTGAGTATATGGCCGTTTAGGTTTAGGTGGGGAGACACTATGTTTACCGTCTCTTTTAAGAATGTTAACAGGTTTATTACCTAACTTAGGTTTGGTATCTAACCTATCTACATTCATACTAGAGTCGGTTTGTGTCTTTTCATCAATCACAAGCTTATGTGGTGTTTCAGGCTTTTTGTTAGGACAACACGAAGCCACGTGTCCCTTTTGACGACACTTGAAGCATGACATCTGCTTGCGTGATTTAGGAACTTTTGCATTACCACTCGGAGTCTTAGGCACTAAAGGTTCAGATATTTGTTCCTTATTAACCTTATCATCAGTCTTAGCATCGTTAATCACTCCACCCGATACAAATTGTATTTTGGTGAAATGAAGCCTTAATATTATCTGATGAAGGGTTCTTAATAACATCCTTCTGTGCCTCTAACTTTTCCTGACCATTAGTTACTGAAATTTCAGGATTAGCATCTTTCATTTCAGAATCTTTAGGAATAGGAGTGTAATTGGCATTAAAAGGAGGGGATACATCATTGTAACCTAACCCAGTCTTGTCCTTTACACTACGTTGAGCATCTAACATTTTATCCATTTGAGATGTCCTATAGTTCTCAAGTTTACGGTTTTGCTCAATTAACCTTAAGTTAAGGTTCACTATTTCCTGATCCTTACTAGCAATTGTCTCATTTAAGTCTTTGATATTCATATAGAGACCATATATGACAACAGATTTTTCACTTATGGTATCTCTAAGTTTTGTTCTATCCGAAGCATCAGACTTAATTTTATTTTTTAAGGCCTGTTTATCATCACTTAATCTACGAATATCCATAATGGCTTGATCAAGTTCAGATCTAACAGTCTTATAGGATTCCTTATCCACATTCAATTGAGATGACAAATTGCTATTTGACACAGTTAAGACACTATTCTGAGATTGTAAATCAGTAACTAAGTAACAAACATCAGCAAGATTAAGAATATCTAAACATACCTTCTTCTTGTCAGTTTGTACTTCAGCCATGCGTGCCACGAATTCTTCAGGACTCATATCTGGAATTGAATCCATATATAGCACGTCATCATCACTTGCCTTCACTTCAGACTCAGGCACCTCTACTCTCTGTTCCATATCAGTGGGCATGTAGGACACTGATCCAGCAGTTGTCTCTTTGATCTCGGCCATCAAAGCTTCCTCAGAATGAGCTTGCCAATCATAAGAACCATCTAACTGCTTTTTGAGAAGACTCCTCTTGCCAACTCTCACCTGTGGACTTCCCTCACCTCTTTTCTCTAGAGCTTCCCAGAGCGTTCTAGCAGTATGAAAAGACTTCAGTTGATAAGCAATCTCTTTAGGAAGACACATCTTTATGCATGAATGTGCTTTATTTTCATTTCTGTAAGCTTCATTCTCTTGATCACTCATGTTCGCATAGGTAAGAACCATAGTGGCATTTTGAACAGTTTGAGTAGGTGCGGTGTATCCACTCTTGATACACATCCAGATTGACAGGTCATGGAATCTACAGTAAGATTCAAATCTGTCCTTCCAATTGTAGTAATCTTCAATCCTCAACAACTTAGGTGGAACATTTGATTTTCCCACCTCGTGGTCCATTTCGATCATTCTACTTAAGTCACACATCTTAAAAACGTAAAATTAAACTGTTTCGCGAATTCAGAAAACTCAACTCGCAAGACTCAGCTCAACTCGCAATCTCAGCTTGACTCGCAGAGTACGTCGATTCGCAAGCCTCAGTTCGGATTGCTAAAGATGTCGATTCGCAAGTGATGTCGATTCACAAGGGATCTCGGTTCGACTCGCAAGCCTCAGTTCGACTCGCTAGTTCAACTCGGTTCGCAGGCGAAGCTGGAACCCTAATCTCGACTCGCGAAACGGCTGTTAAACCCAAAAACGAATTTTTAAGGTATTTTTACGACTGAAACTGAAAATTTCTACCGTAAACAAACCCTAAAACGTCCAGAGAATGATTTTGGTCGTTAGTATTGCAAGAAAGCACGTAAAAACGACCCGAATCAAAAACGCAATATTACTAAAACTCACGAACACACTCGTATTTAGCCCGAAAACTCTGATACCAGATGTAAGTCCCCTAGTTTTAGGATCGATAACTTCGTTATCTTTAGTATTAAGGTGTGGAATCCCTCAATACGATGTTATCTTACTAGTAACGAATATGTTCGTAATTGCGTTTATAAAGCTTAACTTTAAACGAATAATACGTCTAAGCCTAGCCGTTAGGTTTAAGTTTTCTCTGGGTTTAGTGAATTCGCAGATCAGAAAACCGAATGACAAAAGTTGTTCTGTTTTTCACCCGTGAAAAACAATATATATGTCAGTTCGTCTCGGCTCGCATGGGCCAGCGAGTTCGGTCCAACTCACAGCCCAAGCCCAGTAAAGGACTCGGCTCGCCAGACTCAAGCTTCGCGAGTTCAGATCTCACCTCACAGCTCAACTCGCTGCGACTTGAGATCTCGAATCATCTCGCATGAAACGTCTATTATTTATTTCGTATTTAAACATTCGTCTAACTTAGCATAATAATATGTTTAACGAATATTACTAACAAAACAAATATTTATTTACAAATCTAAACCAATGTACAAACATAATAATAATTACACCAGTCCTATTTCAAGCTAGATCTGTTGTCACACTCTATGTTCCAACATGCTAGATATATGATGTTAGGCTAGACATTTCTTTGTGTTTACTATGATGTAGTTATGTTAGAATAGTCAATATGTTTATGCCATGCTGTTACTCTGCCCATGTTACTTTAAACTGTGTATGAACTCATAAACTGAATCTCGAATGTTTATCTATCCAACTTATGCTGTGGTTAGAAGCTTCCTGCTAGAACTTGGCCAATTACTAGTGGTACGTTCTCTACCTATTCTATACTTGATGATCAATGAACTTGGTATGGCTGTGTTCTCTAGGTTGAAACAAATCATAAGAGACACGGAGCGTAGGATTAGAGATAGGTTAGATTCATGTTTATCTGTTATATATCTTTGAGAGAACTTTCGGGATATCTATGATCTGATTATTAGTTATCTGCTATGCTTAGGATTATGGTACTCTGTTATGTGTCACCCTATTGCATGTTCTTGTTTGATTGTTGCCTTAGGAATGATGCATGCTAGAGTTATCCTCCTGGTTCATATCAGTAACCGTATAATTAGGTTTTCAGACACAGAATATTGGTTTACAAAGTAGATTAACATGCATGGAATAGTTGTGATGATTTATATCTGTAATGCTGAACAATTTAACTGATCGTTAGCCTGATTATCCCAACTTGGTCCGCGGGATTACCCCCGTTCGTGTTCTTGTTCAATCAACAATTCACGCTACGATACAGACGTCTCCGATGACTGTGACTGGGGACCAGGATTCGAGGATAGTCGTCAGTTAAATTGGTCTGTACATTTGGGAGAACTTCCGGTGTATTTGACTTCTATAACTGCTATCCACGTGACATGTTATCTATCTGATTGCGGACAACTCTACGTTAGATATTTAATAGGCTCGTAGTTGTAGCTCATTAGGATTTAGTAAATCTGCGAGAGTAATGTGGAACCCTAATTAATGTAACGGAAAAACCGTAAAATGCCCTATTACTCGGTATAGTGCTGGAAACACCAATTGGTGGAGTACAAACGTATGGAAGCCGCGGAACGGTCGTAGGTACAATACTTTGCATTAATTATGTTTCTATCCTCTCCGGATTAGTCATCACATCTAGTAGCCCTACCCTTGACTATTCATCAATAACATTTAACGAAATCATAGTAAACACTCGCTTATCCTCTGTTGACCGAGTCTCCGTACAAACCTCTTTTGTTTTATTTTCTTTATTTAAATTAGTATTTAGGTATAAAAACCAAACCTATCCAAAAACTTTTTAAAAACCCTAGCTGAATCTCCAAAGATAATAAAACTTCCTAGACTCCCATGCCCGTTGTAGTTTGAAGAACGACACCTGAGTCATACATACCACTTGCTGCCCTTTTTGGTCTGTCAGTAGTATACAACTTAGGATTCCCCTGCTCTACAAATTTCAAACTCACTGTTTGCCGCTTCTATTGCTGTTGGAACAACGACCGGAATCATATCCGTCCGACCGATAGAGGTAGCGACAGACGTATATGTCATTATGTGGTGGAGAGAAGGTTTGTAGGGAAACCATGACGCAGAACCCGCCTTACTTCCTATGGTCTTTGGGTCAATGACAATGTTGTACTCTGGGCATGGAGGTGGGACAGTATCCGTTATTGTCTCCAATCTTGTAACAACATTCTCATCGACTACTTGGGTGATGGATTCTATGGCAATAGAAGGTTCAACTAGATCAGTAGGTGATTCATTCGGAAAGATATGTGGGATTTCATCAACCACAAGTTGTTGTGGAATGTTGTCAACCACGTCGGTTTGGATTGGAATGAGATCACTTCTCAGAGTCGGTGCATATTCCTCTAGTCCTTCGGGAGCTGAGTCTTCTGTGTAAATCTTTTCTTCCGGTTTCTCTAGTTCTATCTCTTCGTCTACCTCATCATACTCGTCACTCCGGCCGGAAGTTTCAAGTGGCATTGGTTCGGAAAGTTCTTCTAGAATGAACTCTTCGTTGGTCTCAGACGTAGATAGGTTAAGAACGGGTGGAAGTGAGGATTTAGAAGATTGGGTAGGTGTAAGATTTGAAGGAAGTTTGCAACCAGACTCATGAGAATGAAAGTCTATGTCAAGTGATGTAGATGTGGTGTGTGGGTGCCTCTCATCTTCCTGTAGCATATTTTCGGTTGTAACTTGATCCCTAGTTCCCTTACTTCTCACTTGGACTAGTGTTTCTATTTTAGACAGCTTATCAGTACATCTTCTAAGCATGTCGTCTTGTTCTCTAAGTAATTGTTCAAGTGGGTTGTGAGAGGGTGAAAGAGTAGCATTACTGCTGAGATAAGCTATGGGCATATCTCTCAAGTTAGAACTTTCATACGGTTGTGGTTCGTGTACAGGGTAAGATGAGTGTGGGTAGACATTGAATGGGTCAGGATAGTAAGGTTGGTTTTGATGTTGTTGGACAGCATAAGGGTCATATTGGTATTGTGATTGAAGATCTAAATACCCTATGTTATCCGGATAAGTCATACTATACCTTTGACAGTCATTATCTAAGTCGGCATCACTCCTACATCTATCAAGACTATCTAGATGATCAATTAGTTGTTGCACAGTTACCATTGCCAAGTTAAAAGACAAAACAAGAATAAGGTTTTAGAATTAAAGTTGTAGTATGATGGGAAGTTATTCTAAGCTACGCTAATTTAATCTAACTACACTAATCTACGGGCAGAAAGTAACTTCTGACAGGGATGGTGAATCCAAGTCAAAAAGGATCGCTTAAAAACTAAATTTGTCTAAACAGGCTCCGAATTGTATTACCGTCTCCGGCAGCGGCGCCAAAAACTTGACGCGCGTCCAATGGTCGGTTCAGGATTCGCTTCCCGTCGTTGCGGACCTTTCCGCTGGGCGCGGCGTCAGGTGGTAGTTTTAAATTTATATTTTGTCGGGGGAGCCTAATCCCCCGTACAACCTACTGTTATTATGTCACCCCCTAATTCGGGTTGTGGAAGCGAATCGGGTCGGGGCGTGACTAATCAATAACCAAAGCACAAGATATATAGTAAACGACTCTAAATGAGACGTTTTAGAAAATACATTACAAAACAGTACATTACATAAGTTTTCAAAAGTAATAAGTCGTATAGATACATCATTAGTGAGTTCGCAACAGATTCTAAAGATTTTAAATACATAATCCTAGTACAAAAGATAACGCAAGTAAAATCTTCATAAGTATGTATGCATGCGACTCGTACTAGCTTAGCATATAAGTAGATCCTGCTGGGTCATCCTACTGTTGCTGCATACCTGAGAATGCATCACTAAAAAGGTCAACCAAAAGGTTGGTGAATCTCACATGTTTATAGTAAATACAGTTTTGAACACATCAATTTGTAAAAGTATGCAATAATTGCACGTATGCAATAGTTTCGATATACATTGCCATGAGCACCATAGTTGAAGCTTAACAGTAAGTAAGTAATTGCCCTCGTGAATGCTAATCCAAAAACATTCATATGTAACGAGTAGAAAATACCTGTTTATACGAGTACTGTTCGTGGTGGCGCTACCACCCCAGGTGGGGATTGTCAGTCCCATATGGATCCATATACTAAAACTCGCGCTTAAGTCCATAACTAACAACTATGATTAAAGGGACTTCATTGGATTAAGTAAAACCCATGCAATCGATATACCAGTAAATCAGTAAGTAAATCAAGTAAGTAAGTTCATGTGTTCGAGTAAAACAAGCAATGCATCTCCCCCAAAATAGTAAAACAGTAAAAAGGGGCCGTGAGACTCACCTGTGAGTGCTAGCCTTCCTAAAACACGTGTGATCCGAGTAGAAATCTCCTAACGTCCTAAACGCAAAGAAATTTACATAAGTATTTGACTCCTAGTCAAAACTATGTTGATGATTTTGATTGTTTAAAACGTTGGTTGGTTTCTGAAAACGAGTACTATTTGTTGATGATGATGTTAGCGATAATGTTATTATTTCTTGAATCTTAACATTGATTAAGTATATATTTATATATACATTTACGTCGTTGTATATATAATTGTCGTTTCAATTTCCGTCATTCGTATATATATATATATATATATATATATATATATATATATATATATCTAAATAAAATTCTCTAAGTTATAATTACGCCATAAAAAAAAATCTTTCGTTTAATGTTATAACTGTATGTTTCAACAGTCACTCGAATCGTTTTACATTTTATCGTTTTATGTGATGTTGGTTTAGCCCGATTACTCGTTTAATTAAGCTAGGCCCATTTACTTACTATTTAGGCCCATTAAACTCATTTATATTTTAAATACCTTTAGCCCGATAAGGATTTAACCTATTTAACTTATTTGGGCCCAAAACATTTATACAAAACTTTCGACCCGTTAATGTATTTAATTTCGTTTAACTTTGGCCCATTTATATTTTATTGAGTTTGGCCCAATACAATTATAACCCAATATGTAATTTGTGGCCCAATATATATTTACATTATTTCAAGCCCAATAGCCACGTAGATAAATTTGGTCCATTAATTAACGTTAATCCAAACTATTTAGCCCATTAAATAACAACCATAGGACCGGCCCACTGAGTTATTTATATCAACCCATTTATAAACACAAAAGGTCCGGCCCAGTCCTTTTAACCTCAGGCCCATTTACTAAAACAAACACCCGACCCAATTTATTAATTAATCAGCCCAGCCCAGTACCTGATTAACAACCCGTTTGATACACCTACGGCCCAAACGCTTTAAACTAAACGGACCCTTATGGGTTGGGCCCAACCCGTACGGGTTGGGGTCCAAACCCAGTTCTCTGTTTCAGTCCGACTGTGTTTGGCCCGAATCAAAGCACTTTTCGTTTTGGTTTCGAGTTTGGTTCATTTGTATATGTATATAACGTAAAATAAACGAGTTATGGTGTGTCCAGTTTTCAATTTACATACATATACATACTTACATTATTAAGACAAGATTTTTGGTTCTAATAGTTTTTAAATTTTAATTTCATCATCATCATCATCATTATCATCATCATCAAAATCATTTCATCAATTATGTATACACATATATATAACTATAAATCTTCATACGTATACATAATAACTTGAAATTGATACAAATAAAATAAAATGAAAATAGAGACTTACAAAGATTGTGGAAATGAGATTATTAAGATGATGATGATACTGAGCCTCGTTCTTATTGGTTTACTCCTACTGCTCTTTATTTCATTTGATGATGAAGAAAAGAAAAATGGAGAGAAAATGAAATGGCGATGATATGATATGAAAAAGAGGGAAATATGTGAAGTGAAGAAATGATTTACGAGGCATGGTTTTTAGATCAATTTGTCTGCTCAATTATTGAGTTAGGTGTTGATTTTTTTGTCCCGTTAATTTCGGTTACGGGTATAATTAGTGCAATATAAAATTTGATATTTGATATTTTTATTTTGTAGATGTTCTCCAGATACGTTATTTAAAATCAGAATAATGAGATTCTCATTATTTTAGAATGTTGTACAAATTTGTACATTTTACTGCGCGCATCCAATTGGGTGCCAAATTTCAGTTAAATTATGATTTCATATTTTGAGGTAATGTTCCAATTACTTTCAAACGTATGAGAAAAATAGAACTTTTTAATATTTTGATCTTTGGGTATGTTTTACAATTGTTCTTGTTCGCGTATAATATGTTTTATATATAATCGTATATCTAACATGTTTTATCTCCATATTATAATTTTAAGAATACTAGTAATTAATAATTTCATTATTAATTATTTTGTGTCACAAACTTTTGTATTTATTTTATCGGATTCGTTCCGATACGTTTGTACGTAACTTTAAATAATTATGCATATATTTATTACTCTTTTTTTTAGTTCATACCGAGTATGTATATTTAAAGTTTAAATTCGGAGCGAATTTTGTGTCGTTTTTGACCGGGTGTCACATTCTCCCCTTGTTAGGAGAATTTCGTCCCGAAATTCTTTGGTAGTAATTATCAGGGTGTTGAAGTAATAGTCTGTGCATATTCTAAGGAAGTGTGTGTGCTGACTATGAGTGATATAACCTCAATCTAATGTTACCTTCCTCCCCTTGTTAAGCTAATGCCCTACTGGCCATTAAAGGAATAGAGGAAGTGTGTTGTAATGTAATTGACCATTTTGTCGGTAAGACAAGGTCAGTCGGTCATTCAATGTGTAGCTACATTTGTACTAGTAGCCTAAAGTAAAGTAGTAATCTTTTATTGTATTCATACAGCTTATAACGCGCAGTAGTGTCGTAACATAACTTAGACTCTATCAGTTTCATATAGAAACAAGAGGGTTTAGCATAAATTAATCTTACCTAGGATGTTACCCAGTATATAAAAGTTAACCGGCACGTTTTCCGGTATAAGACGGTATAGGATATGTTATTCCTATACATATGAGCTAAACCTCGTCTCATATAGAAACCATTAGAAACTAAATTATCATTTTACCCTAACCCTATTGTGCACTTAGAATCCAGGGAAAACATACAAGGTATCAAGCAGCAAGTAAAACCTATCAAGTAAGTAGTATAAAGGCAGTCAGGTTATGTATGAGTGACCATACCCGAGTTGAGCAAGTCAATAAGTCTCGGGTCCTGATCGTCCTCCTTAGTTTTGAGTACATAGAACCTACCTCTAGCAGGGTTGTTTTTCAGCTTTGGGCAGTCCCTCTTGAAATGCCCGGTACCATTGCACTCATAGCAGGTCTTGCTTGTTGAAGTGTCGGTATCAGTGGAGTTTGCTTTGCAGTCTTTGGTTAGGTGTCCAAATCGCTTGCATTTGGTGCAAGGACATAGACCATCATGATGAAGCTTGCAGTTAGAGCAATAGGGCTTGCTTCCTTTATACCCTACCTTGTCATCAGACTCAGAGGCGTTGGCCTTAGCAGTTGTAGGTTTCTTGTTAGTTTGGCTCTGGTTTCCAGGGTTTCCATCAACTTTCCTTTTGTTGTCTCCAGAGCTGTTTCCAGAATTTTTGTCGCCAGCTGTTCCTTGGCGAACTATTTGTGCCATCAACTTGTGTGCCATACGCACAGTGCCATGAAATGTGGGAGCATCGGACGAGGTAACCATTCCTTGAATTCGTGGAGGAAGTCCCCAGACATAGCGCTCAATTCGCTTCGATTCCGTATCAACCATAGATGGGCACAGGTGTGCTAGCTGATTGAATCGAGAAGTGTAGCCAGCAATGTCATTCCCTTGAGTGGTGAGATTCCAGAATTCCGCCTCGAGCTGTTGAATTTCATCCCTAGGACAATACTCATCCTTGAGCATTTTCTTCAGCTCATCCCAAGGAGTTTCCAGAGCAATGTCTTGGCCCACAGAGTCAGCATAAGTGTTCCACCATGTCAGAGCATCATCCATGAAAGTGTAGGTGGAGAACTTAACCTTACTGTCCTCATCGCAGTTGCAGATGCGAAAGACTGCCTCTGTCTTTTCCAGCCATCGTAATAACCCAATGGCACCTTCAGTGCCGTTGAAGTTCAGAGGCTTGCAGCTAAGGAAGTCTTTGTAGGTGCAAGGTTTTACCACAGTGGTACTTGGTGGTGTTTCAGCGCCGTCGGATCGTCGTCACTCAGCACTTAGTGCGTCAGCAACCAGTTGATCAACCTGAGCTTGAGTGTATTTTTGGCGTCGTGGAGGCATGTTCCTTCAATGAAGATAAGGGACATGTCAGAGTTTGGTATAAGAATATGATCATCGTAGTTGCATATATAACAGTAATATATTACAACACAAATGACAATCAATGGTGTAGAATAATGAAGATTGTAATCATTTAACATGCGAGTTCAAAGGATTACAAGAATTAGAGTTTTACAAGAGGTGTCGGGGATATTATTTCCGTACAGATATCGGTGGTTATGCAAAATGTGATAGAAAGATAGGAAAAGATTTTGTACTTAGAGGAATTCTGAATCCGAATGTTAATCATGGTAGGTGAGTAAAGGATGGGTCCTCTGATAACCAATTCGTGCAGAATGAAGTGTCGAAGTTTTTAACTCTACCTAGGTAAGCCTATTTCGAAGAGATGACCCTCGAAACCAGGGCACATCTCGGTACTATTTTCCTGACTCGATCAACTTACTGTTGGCGAGTTCTAAGGCGTATATGAACAATAAGTTCGTTACCAAGTATCAGAGGATATTAATAGATCTAACCATATATGTATAACCTATAAATACGTATTATCCACCTAGTCGTGTCTAACGCAAAACAAGTACAAGTCACGGTTCTCTCGTGGTCAGAGTCAACTAGTGCATTCCTGTTCAACATAACCCCTTTCAGAGTTCACATCATCTTCATTTAATTGTACATAGTTGATCAGGCTATGTTAAATTTAACTTGTATGATGAAATCCCTGAATAAGTTATATCTAATGAGGAATACTGCCAAACGGTCATAGTCTAGGCCCACTACATGCAACCTAGTTCACTATAACCTTAGGCTCTGATATCAATCTGTCATACCCCCTAATTCGGGTTGCGGAAGCGAATCGGGTCGGGGCGTGACTAATCAATAACCAAAGCACAAGATATATAGTAAACGACTCTAAATGAGACGTTTTAGAAAATACATTACAAAACAGTACATTACATAAGTTTTCAAAAGTAATAAGTCGTATAGATACATCATTAGTGAGTTCGCAACAGATTCTAAAGATTTTAAATACATAATCCTAGTACAAAAGATAATGCAAGTAAAATCTTCATAAGTATGTATGCATGCGACTCGTACTAGCTTAGCATATAAGTAGATCCTGCTGGGCCATCCTACTGTTGCTGCGTACCTGAGAATGCATCACTAAAAAGGTCAACCAAAAGGTTGGTGAATCTCACATGTTTATAGTAAATACAGTTTTGAACACATCAATTTGTAAAAGTATGCAATAATTGCACGTATGCAATAGTTTCGATATACATTGCCATGAGCACCATAGTTGAAGCTTAACAGTAAGTAAGTAATTGCCCTCGTGAATGCTAATCCAAAAACATTCATATGTAACGAGTAGAAAACACCTGTTTATACGAGTACTGTTCGTGGTGGCGCTACCACCCCAGGTGGGGATTGTCAGTCCCATATGGATCCATATACTAAAACTCGCGCTTAAGTCCATAACTAACAACTATGATTAAAGGGACTTCATTGGATTAAGTAAAACCCATGCAATCGATATACCAGTAAATTAGTAAGTAAATCAAGTAAGTAAGTTCATGTGTTCGAGTAAAACAAGCAATGCATCTCCCCCAAAATAGTAAAACAGTAAAAAGGGGCCGTGAGACTCACCTGTGAGTGCTAGCCTTCCTAAAACACGTGTGATCCGAGTAGAAATCTCCTAACGTCCTAAACGCAAAGAAATTTACATAAGTATTTGACTCCTAGTCAAAACTATGTTGATGATTTTGATTGTTTAAAACGTTGGTTGGTTTCTGAAAACGAGTACTATTTGTTGATGATGATGTTAGCGATAATGTTATTATTTCTTGAATCTTAACATTGATTAAGTATATATTTATATATACATTTACGTCGTTGTATATATAATTGTCGTTTCAATTTCCGTCATTCGTATATATATATATATATATATATATAATATATATATATATATAATTGTCATTCAATATATATATATATATATATATATATATATATATATATATATATATATATATATATCTAAATAAAATTCTCTAAGTTATAATTACGCCATAAAAAAAAATCTTTCGTTTAATGTTATAACTATATGTTTCAACAGTCACTCGAATCGTTTTACATTTTATCGTTTTATGTGATGTTGGGCTTGGCCCATTAAGTTTAGCCCGATTACTCGTTTAATTAAGCTAGGCCCATTTACTTACTATTTAGGCCCATTAAACTCATTTATATTTTAAATACCTTTAGCCCGATAAGGATTTAACCTATTTAACTTATTTGGGCCCAAAACATTTATACAAAACTTTCGACCCGTTAATGTATTTAATTTCGTTTAACTTTGGCCCATTTATATTTTATTGAGTTTGGCCCAATACAATTATAACCCAATATGTAATTTGTGGCCCAATATATATTTACATTATTTCAAGCCCAATAGCTACGTAGATAAATTTGGTCCATTAATTAACGTTAATCCAAACTATTTAGCCCATTAAATAACAACCATAGGACCGGCCCACTGAGTTATTTATATCAACCCATTTATAAACACAAAAGGTCCGGCCCAGTCCTTTTAACCTCAGGCCCATTTACTAAAACAAACACCCGACCCAATTTATTAATTAATCAGCCCAGCCCAGTACCTGATTAACAACCCGTTTGATACACCTACGGCCCAAACGCTTTAAACTAAACGGACCCTTATGGGTTGGGCCCAACCCGTACGGGTTGGGGTCCAAACCCAGTTCTCTGTTTCAGTCCGACTGTGTTTGGCCCGAATCAAAGCACTTTTCGTTTTGGTTTCGAGTTTGGTTCATTTGTATATGTATATAACGTAAAATAAACGAGTTATGGTGTGTCCAGTTTTCAATTTACATACATATACATACTTACATTATTAAGACAAGATTTTTGGTTCTAATAGTTTTTAAATTTTAATTTCATCATCATCATCATCATTATCATCATCATCAAAATCATTTCATCAATTATGTATACACATATATATAACTATAAATCTTCATACGTATACATAATAACTTGAAATTGATACAAATAAAATAAAATGAAAATAGAGACTTACAAAGATTGTGGAAATGAGATTATTAAGATGATGATGATACTGAGCCTCGTTCTTATTGGTTTACTCCTACTGCTCTTTATTTCATTTGATGATGAAGAAAAGAAAAATGGAGAGAAAATGAAATGGCGATGATATGATATGAAAAATAGGGAAATATGTGAAGTGAAGAAATGATTTACGAGGCATGGTTTTTAGATCAATTTGTCTGCTCAATTATTGAGTTAGGTGTTGATTTTTTTGTCCCGTTAATTTCGGTTACGGGTATAATTAGTGCAATATAAAATTTGATATTTGATATTTTTATTTTGTAGATGTTCTCCAGATACGTTATTTAAAATCAGAATAATGAGATTCT
Source organism: Helichrysum umbraculigerum (assembly GCA_949592205.1). Classification (NCBI taxonomy): domain Eukaryota; kingdom Viridiplantae; phylum Streptophyta; class Magnoliopsida; order Asterales; family Asteraceae; genus Helichrysum; species Helichrysum umbraculigerum. The sequence continues at coordinate 44,037,291 of CATIUR010000001.1, forward strand.
CATTATTTTAGAATGTTGTACAAATTTGTACATTTTACTGCGCGCATCCAATTGGGTGCCAAATTTCAGTTAAATTATGATTTCATATTTTGAGGTAATGTTCCAATTACTTTCAAACGTATGAGAAAAATAGAACTTTTTAATATTTTGATCTTTGGGTATGTTTTACAATTGTTCTTGTTCGCGTATAATACGTTTTATATATAATCGTATATCTAACATGTTTTATCTCCATATTTTAATTTTAAGAATACTCGTAATTAATAATTTCATTATTAATTATTTTGTGTCACAAACTTTTGTATTTATTTTATCGGATTCGTTCCGATACGTTTGTACGTAACTTTAAATAATTATGCATATATTTATTACTCTTTTTTTTAGTTCATACCGAGTATGTATATTTAAAGTTTAAATTCGGAGCGAATTTTGGGTCGTTTTTGACCGGGTGTCACATTCTCCCCTTGTTAGGAGAATTTCGTCCCGAAATTCTTTGGTAGTAATTATCAGGGTGTTGAAGTAATAGTCTGTGCATATTCTAAGGAAGTGTGTGTGCTGACTATGAGTGATATAACCTCAATCTAATGTTACCTTCCTCCCCTTGTTAAGCTAATGACCTACTGGCCATTAAAGGAATAGAGGAAGTGTGTTGTAATGTAATTGACCATTTTGTCGGTAAGACAAGGTCAGTCGGTCATTCAATGTGTAGCTACATTTGTACTAGTAGCCTAAAGTAAAGTAGTAATCTTTTATTGTATTCATACAGCTTATAACGCGCAGTAGTGTCGTAACATAACTTAGACTCTATCAGTTTCATATAGAAACAAGAGGGTTTAGCATAAATTAATCTTACCTAGGATGTTACCCAGTATATAAAAGTTAACCGGCACGTTTTCCGGTATAAGACGGTATAGGATATGTTATTCCTGTACATATGAGCTAAACCTCGTCTCATATAGAAACCATTAGAAACTAAATTATCATTTTACCCTAACCCTATTGTGCACTTAGAATCCAGGGAAAACATACAAGGTATCAAGCAGCAAGTAAAACCTATCAAGTAAGTAGTATAAAGGCAGTCAGGTTATGTATGAGTGACCATACCCGAGTTGAGCAAGTCAATAAGTCTCGGGTCCTGATCGTCCTCCTTAGTTTTGAGTACATAGAACCTACCTCTAGCAGGGTTGTTTTTCAGCTTTGGGCAGTCCCTCTTGAAATGCCCGGTACCATTGCACTCATAGCAGGTCTTGCTTGTTGAAGTGTCGGTATCAGTGGAGTTTGCTTTGCAGTCTTTGGTTAGGTGTCCAAATCGCTTGCATTTGGTGCAAGGACATAGACCATCATGATGAAGCTTGCAGTTAGAGCAATAGGGCTTGCTTCCTTTATACCCTACCTTGTCATCAGACTCAGAGGCGTTGGCCTTAGCAGTTGTAGGTTTCTTGTTAGTTTGGCTCTGGTTTCCAGGGTTTCCATCAACTTTCCTTTTGTTGTCTCCAGAGCTGTTTCCAGAATTTTTGTCGCCAGCTGTTCCTTGGCGAACTATTTGTGCCATCAACTTGTGTGCCATACGCACAGTGCCATGAAATGTGGGAGCATCGGACGAGGTAACCATTCCTTGAATTCGTGGAGGAAGTCCCCAGACATAGCGCTCAATTCGCTTCGATTCCGTATCAACCATAGATGGGCACAGGTGTGCTAGCTGATTGAATCGAGAAGTGTAGCCAGCAATGTCATTCCCTTGAGTGGTGAGATTCCAGAATTCCGCCTCGAGCTGTTGAATTTCATCCCTAGGACAATACTCATCCTTGAGCATTTTCTTCAGCTCATCCCAAGGAGTTTCCAGAGCAATGTCTTGGCCCACAGAGTCAGCATAAGTGTTCCACCAAGTCAGAGCATCATCCATGAAAGTGTAGGTGGAGAACTTAACCTTACTGTCCTCAGCGCAGTTGCAGATGCGAAAGACTGCCTCTGTCTTTTCCAGCCATCGTAATAACCCAATGGCACCTTCAGTGCCGTTGAAGTTCAGAGGCTTGCAGCTAAGGAAGTCTTTGTAGGTGCAAGGTTTTACCACAGTGGTACTTGGTGGTGTTTCAGGGCCGTCGGATCGTCGTCGCTCAGCACTTAGTGCGTCAGCAACCAGTTGATCAACCTGAGCTTGAGTGTATTTTTGGCGTCGTGGAGGCATGTTCCTTCAATGAAGATAAGGGACATGTCAGAGTTTGGTATAAGAATATGATCATCGTAGTTGAATATATAACAGTAATATATTACAACACAAATGACAATCAATGGTGTAGAATAATGAAGATTGTAATCATTTAACATGCGAGTTCAAAGGATTACAAGAATTAGAGTTTTACAAGAGGTGTCGGGGATATTATTTCCGTACAGATATCAGTGGTTATGCGAAATGTGATAGAAAGATAGGAAAAGATTTTGTACTTAGAGGAATTCTGAATCCGAATGTTAATCATGGTAGGTGAGTAAAGGATGGGTCCTCTGATAACCAATTCGTGCAGAATGAAGTGTCGAAGTTTTTAACTCTACCTAGGTAAGCCTATTTCGAAGAGATGACCCTCGAAACCAGGGCACATCTCGGTACTATTTTCCTGACTCGATCAACTTACTGTTGGCGAGTTCTAAGGCGTATATGAACAATAAGTTCGTTACCAAGTATCGGAGGATATTAATAGATCTAACCATATATGTATAACCTATAAATACGTATTATCCACCTAGTCGTGTCTAACGCAAAACAAGTACAAGTCACGGTTCTCTCGTGGTCAGAGTCAACTAGTGCATTCCTGTTCAACATAACCCCTTTCAGAGTTCACATCATCTTCATTTAATTGTACATAGTTGATCAGGCTATGTTAAATTTAACTTGTATGATGAAATCCCTGAACAAGTTATATCTAATGAGGAATACTGCCAAACGGTCATAGTCTAGGCCCACTACATGCAACCTAGTTCACTATAACCTTAGGCTCTGATACCAATCTGTCACACCCCCTAATTCGGGTTGCGGAAGCGAATCGGGTCGGGGCGTGACTAATCAATAACCAAAGCACAAGATATATAGTAAACGACTCTAAATGAGACGTTTTAGAAAATACATTACAAAACAGTACATTACATAAGTTTTCAAAAGTAATAAGTCGTATAGATACATCATTAGTGAGTTCGCAACAGATTCTAAAGATTTTAAATGCATAATCCTAGTACAAAAGATAATGCAAGTAAAATCTTCATAAGTATGTATGCATGCGACTCGTACTAGCTTAGCATATAAGTAGATCCTGCTGGGCCATCCTACTGTTGCTGCGTACCTGAGAATGCATCACTAAAAAGGTCAACCAAAAGGTTGGTGAATCTCACATGTTTATAGTAAATACAGTTTTGAACACATCAATTTGTAAAAGTATGCAATAATTGCACGTATGCAATAGTTTCGATATACATTGCCATGAGCACCATAGTTGAAGCTTAACAGTAAGTAAGTAATTGCCCTCGTGAATGCTAATCCAAAAACATTCATATGTAACGAGTAGAAAACACCTGTTTATACGAGTACTGTTCGTGGTGGCGCTACCACCCCAGGTGGGGATTGTCAGTCCCATATGGATCCATATACTAAAACTCGCGCTTAAGTCCATAACTAACAACTATGATTAAAGGGACTTCATTGGATTAAGTAAAACCCATGCAATCGATATACCAGTAAATCAGTAAGTAAATCAAGTAAGTAAGTTCATGTGTTCGAGTAAAACAAGCAATGCATCTCCCCCAAAATAGTAAAACAGTAAAAAGGGGCCGTGAGACTCACCTGTGAGTGCTAGCCTTCCTAAAACACGTGTGATCCGAGTAGAAATCTCCTAACGTCCTAAACGCAAAGAAATTTACATAAGTATTTGACTCCTAGTCAAAACTATGTTGATGATTTTGATTGTTTAAAACGTTGGTTGGTTTCTGAAAACGAGTACTATTTGTTGATGATGATGTTAGCGATAATGTTATTATTTCTTGAATCTTAATATTGATTAAGTATATATTTATATATACATTTACGTCATTGTATATATAATTGTCGTTTCAATTTCCGTCATTCGTATATATATATATATATATATATATATATATATATATATATATATATATATATATATATATATCTAAATAAAATTCTCTAAGTTATAATGTAACACCCGGTCAAAAAGGACCAAAATTCGGGTCCAATCTAAATTTTAAATTGCATATTACATATGCGTATCAACGAAGTATTGTAGTATTACATATATATAAATGTGTATTAGTTATATATATATATATATATATATCGCGAACGATTATTTATAAATCGCAATTGGGAATAAAATAAAAACATACGAAATAAAGTTATGAAAACTTTATTCCAAAACATTTCATGTTATAAAATGTTTCAACTAGTAAATATTTCAAAAACAAATAAACAAATTTTATGTAAATTAAAAGTATTAATTTATATTGAAATCGACAAATAACACGCGGGTATTTTGTACTGCGGTTGGAGACCACAGTATACAAAAGTGGGAGCTGAGTTTAACAAAACCCAACCCCCACCTCTTTTCTCCTTTCATTTTTCTTCATCTTCTTCTTTTTTCCATCAAATTCTCTCTCAAAATAACCACCACCAATCACCACCACCACCGCCGGCCGACCACCGCCGCCACCATCACCAACATTTTCGGAATCACCTTCACGAGTGGAACAACATTAACAAAGACAACACCATCGTTTTCTTCCTCGTTTGGCCTCGATTCGCATTTGTAAGAATTTCTCAAATTCTTAGATTTAACCATTTTGGGGTAATGTTTTAGTGTAATAATGTTTACATAAGTTGCTTATAACCTAAACAACCAAGAAACCACGATTTTACAGCTTGAAAATGCGTTCGATTTGCGATTTTGGCCGGAAAAACGCGAAACCCGAAGGTTTCTGGGCTGCTGTTCTTGAGTGCGACACAAGCCTTGTGTCGCATACTGTGTCGCATAAACTATCCATGCGACACAACCCTTATGTCGTATCCTTGTGTCGTACCTTGTGTCGCAGACTCCATGCGACACAACCCTTATGTCGCTATTGATTTAGCATCACCCGCATTATGCGACACAACCACTGTGTCGCAGATCTTCTGTGTCGCACCATGCGACACAACCCTTGTGTCGCATGAACCATTTTTGTTTCGTATGTTATGTCGCAGAAAACAAAAATTAGCCAAATCTTTCTAAGTGTCTGAAAACGTTTTCAAAAGACACTTTAAATACGATATATGACACTCCTCCAAATTAGGTATATAATTATACTTAATTACATGCATTTCTTACGCTAATTCCCTGCATTTGTTTTAAACTAAACCAATGATGTGATATGAGTCTAGCGAGCCCAAAACAACAATACAAAAAAGTATTACATTATACGTAATATTTATAAATTACGTACGAACGTATCGGAACGAAGCCGACAAAAATAATTAACCGAATTTGGTAACACGAAATAATTAATAATTCAATTATTAATTACGAGTAATTATGTATCTATAACATATAGATAAAATGGTTCAATTATACGTTTAACATAAAACGTAATATATAACGAACAGAAACAATTCTAAAACGTACCTAAATGGTCAAAATCTGGAAAATGTTATTTTTCTAGTACGTTTTCAAGTATTTAGAACATTCCTTCGAAATATGAATTCGAAACTCAACCGAAATCTGGCGCTCAATTGGACGCTCGCAGTAAAATGTACAAAAATGTACAACTACTAAAAATAATGATACTCTCATTATTCTGAAAATATATTACGAACCAGGAAAGCATCTACAAAATAAAAATATAAAATGTTAAATTTTATATTGCTATAATTATACCCGTACTCGAAATTGAGGTACCAAAAATGGCACCTAACATCAATAATGCAGGCGACAGATTGGTGTTTAAACCATACTCCCTCTCATTCCTTCTGTGATCTTCGACACACACATTCATCACCATCATTTTTCCATTTCTTTTCTCTCAAAGTAAACTAACAAGATCAGAACATCTACAAGCAGCAGGAAGTGGGAGTGGATCAAGCCAGTGGCTTCACCATCTTCACCATCATCGATCATTATTTTCATCTTCATCTCATTGTAAGAAAATTTTGATTTCTTCGATTTCTAAGCTTTAAATTCGTTATATAACATGTTTAAACATCACAATCTATGTATATAAACAACAAATTTGAAAGATTGAAGCTTAAATGTTGAAAATGGTTTTTGAACCAAAAACTTGAAATCACAAATTTAGATATGTAAAAGTTGTTATAAATGAGATAAAAAGTGATATGGTACTAGTGTAAACCTTATGGAACGTATTGAAGCCGAACTATAAGCGATTAGAGTGAAAGATGACTAAAATTCGTGCAGCTCTGTTCTGCGTCTGATGCTTCTGTGCAGAAGCAAATGATGCGATCGCGTCATTTTCATGAACAAAACCCGCTAAAACCTTTTATTACTTCACGCGATCGCGTGAAACAAAAACTTCAGAAATCTTCGAAACTCAGAACAACGCGATCGTGTGGTTTTCAACCACGATCGCGTGAACTTCTTCGTACCACCCGATCGCGTGACATACTTAAACCGATCACGTGAACATCCTGGTACCATGATCGCGTGACCTTTCGAACTCGGAATCGCGTAGCTAAGTAGACCACGCGATCGCGTGATCTACTTAACCGATCGCGTGAATGTCATCAGTAGCCAAAACCTGTTGTGACTCAAACACGATGAACTAGTAATAGACAAACCATGTATTACGATGGACTAGTAATGGACAAGCCATGTGATTAGGATGAACTAGTAAATGACAACCCAAATGTTTTCGACGAACGAGTAACATACTTATAAATATATACAAACTTAAATACGTACATTTATTGAGTGGGATTATAAATGATTGAGACGTATTTATAGATGAACATTATACGGGACAATTTAGACTTGTGTTTTGTAAACCTAAATGTCGAACAATGTTTATATATATACGAGATATATATGAAAGAAACAACGAATAATAATATATATATATACAAGAATATATATATTCAACTATATAAGTATATATATGGATATGTACTTACACACTTCGGACAATTCGACAAATGAACAATACTTGGATAATATTATATATTTCCAACAACAATCATCAACGAAATACACAAACCTAAGAAATTGATAATTTCTTCAAACGAACGAACTATTAACATAAGTAAACAAAGTACTTATAGTTAATACATTGTTGTGTATAGGTTGACTACGTTTGGGCTTCGTTATCTTATCTCGCTAGCATTCACATCCGAGCACTCACAGTGAGTTCACAAACCCCTTTTCAATGTTTTAATGTTTTAAAACCTCGGGGTGGAAAACATAGAAATCGTATGTATAATTGCATGCGACAACTGTTTGAATACTTGATGTATTTACTTAAACTATTGATGAAATGAGATTTCATGTTGTGACTGATTAAATACTGTACGTATTTGTTTAAACTGTTTATGAAGGGGTACTTCATACTTGAACTGTTGTGAAAGGGTATTTCACACAACTATTTGAACTATGTTTTATGAAATGTTTTCATAACTATTTTGGGAATTTAGGCAACGAATCTTGGTACAGATCTAGGCTGAACGATGTAGTGCATAAAAGACCTTATGGCTGCAGACTAGAACCATTAGCTACGTGACTCTAGCCACTGAGTATACGGATAGTACTATCGCCGTGACGACCCTCCTACGGATTTGGGAGCGTATACTTAAATGTCCTACTTGGCACAACAACAACAGATTAGGGTCGTGGTTTGGTTATAGGGTTAGATCGGGTTACCTTACTTGACAGGTTTAGCTCACCTTTTAAGGGATCACCGTCTAAATATTCCCACTAAACTATTGATTAGGAAAGGATTTCCTATGTACACTGATTTGGAAATGTTAATCTTTATTTAGGTTAACTTGTGTTTCCTACTGATAACTGATTTAGGAAATGTTATTTGATTAATAACTTGTGTTTCCTATTACAACTACAACTGATTTGGGAAATGTTATGTGTTAATAACTTGTGTTTCCTACTTGACAAACAACACTTATTTGGAAATGTTATTCTTAAATGATTAACCTGTGTTTCCTACATAACAAACAAACTTGTGAATTCACTCAACAATTTTGTTGACGTTTTACTCTATGTTTTTCAGGAAATTAGCAGCGTAAGTAAGATCTGCATGCATTATTAGGACGGACTACCATGGACTTGTTAGGATGCCACTACTTTTGGGACACTTGGATTTCCTCTGTATAACTGCAACTATTGTAGTCATACCTATGAAATCTACTTTTGATATTATGTATTTTATGAAATACTGATTTCAACTACTACTATTACTGTTACCACTTTTCAAGTGGTAATCTTTTGTAAAACTTTAACTAATGGCATCTTAATCTATTTCGTTCTGCGATAATCATATGCTCTGAGTATGTATGTAACTGTTGGTTGTTTTACTGCAAGCACCCCCGCCACGTCACTAAGCTTCCGCAAACCACTCAATGTAATTGTAATTACCGTTTGGCGGGGTGTGACAGACTTGGTATCAGAGCCATTGGTTATAGCGAACTAGCAGTCTTTAGGTGACTGAAAACCTTAGAGACCTAGACTATAGCCTTGGCTAGAACATTTGTGCATTCATGCATACATACTTTGCATACAACTAACATAGTACTGACATGTCACACACGATTCTTTTGTCTCAGCATCTCGAGACGCGCACCGATCTATATCACTGATTCCGATTCTGAGGAGGAGCCCATGGAGGCCTCCTACTTTAGTGTAGCGAGTACTGGAGTGACCACACACCGTGGACCATCTGCTTACATTACTCCTACCCCTACACCAGCTATCGCGAGTACCTCTCGTGTGCCTGTACCTAGGATGACAGCTAGGATTAGTGTTCGGGATTTTCCCAGGGGACCACTCGCGCCGCGCGATAAGGCGCCAGTGACTGAGCCTGAGGTTCCAGCTGTCGAGCCGCCACAGAAGAGGCTTCGACCTTCTCATCTGGACTGGATGCCTCGAGTATTGAGAGAGTGGAGATCACTAGAGGATTTTCCCTCGACCTTTGAGATTGGAGAGTCCTCCCATTCACCACCACATGCACCTTTCACAGGTGAGCCTCTGGAGCTCACTGTACCTACCCTTGTGGCTGTGATCTACTCTGTGATTAGGAGATATACTAGTCAGAGCAGAGACGTGATCGAGTTACTGAGTGATGCCTACCGCACTGACATGGATATGACTATGCTCCATCAGAGGATGGATTTTGTGGAGACTCACCGTCAGACAGACTGGCAGAGTCTAGCATCCACCCGTGCACGTGTTGCAGCTTTAGAGAGGCGTGCTAGGGTGTCAGAGATTGTAGCTAGTGTTTGTGTGATGACTGCAGCAGTGATGGTTGCGGTTAGGATGTATTTACCATGGTTCCGTTAGGCCTGTGTATGGCGGTTGTGCCTACACCATTATAGACTATTACTTTTGGGGAAACTATATGTATGTACTAGTTATGGACTAGCTGGATGTGAATGGAACTTGTTAGTAGAATGGGTATATGTATAGGAAACCCATCATCCTTTGGTATAACGCTAACCATCGATGGGTATATTAGAAATCTCATCTCGTTTTGTACTAAACTCATGTAACAGCGTTATGATCTTTAATATATAATATATGTTTGGTTTACATCTCGTGTTCATTATGCTTATTATCAACCATATTATTTCCTCTTACAACTGTCGACTGGTGATTAAAACTATACGTTATCGATAACTTTGTGATCAATTCTTGTAAACCCTGAAACATATTGCATCTTGATGATTGATTATTCTTGAGAACCTTTGAAATTAACGGTGTTAAACGACAATGAAAAGAAATATGTATTGGACATTATATAATGACGCCTGGCCAACGTGATTATATTATGCTAGATACATGTGGGTGTTTCAAAGTTGTATGGCACGTGTTGTAAAACCCTATTCATTCATCTTTTCATGTCATTCATTTCTATCAAATGTGAATCTTTGATCTATTCACATTCAATATCTCAACATTAACACTCTGCATTTTATTCATCGCAGAGCTGAGTCATGCCTCCCAAACGACGAGTCACTAGAAACAGTCAAAAGACGACTACACCTCCACCACCACCCACTGAAACCACCGAACAAATGATCGCACGACGAATAGCTGAAGGTATTGCTGAATATGAGGCAAGCCGAAATCGCGAACCTGGAGTTAACAACAGTGGATCTACCCCTGTTAATACTGAGACACCCGTGAATGCTCGCAAAGGGTGTTCATACAAAACATTTCAGGCTTGTAAGCCGATTTCTTTCCGTGGCACCGAGGGTGCAATTGGTATGATTCATTGGATAGAGAAAACTGAGTCGGTATTGGACATTAGTGACTGTTCACCTGACTGTATGGTGAAGTATGCTACTTGCACTTTGGCTGACAAAGCGCTCACTTGGTGGAACAGTCAGATCCAATCACTTGGTCGACCAGCTGCTTATTCAATGTCATGGGAAACATTTAAGAATTTGATGTTGGAGGAATTCTGCCCTCGCAGTGAGATGCAGAAAATAGAAACAGAGTTGTGGAACATCACCATGATTGGTGCTGATATTACTGGGTACACCACTAAGTTTCAGGAACTTGCACGTCTAGTGCCACATATGGTGACACCCGAGTATAAGCGTATTGAGCGCTACATATTCGGTCTAGTACCACAAATCCGCAGTCTGGTGACATCATCTAAACCGGACACTTTCAGGAGTGCCGTTACTCTAGCGCAAAGTTTGACCGATGAGGCAGTCAGGATGGGAAATCTGACTAAGAAAGCTGTGTCGGGAAAAAGTGAACCGAACAGTACTGATGTTAGTAGTTCTGGTGGTGCAAAGCGAAAGTGGAACGGTAGTGGTGCTGATCGCCAGGGTCAGCAAAACAAGAAACATTCTGGAAATGCGAAAGCATATGTTGCCACTACTACCGAATCGAAACCATACCTGGGTAACAAACCCAAATGTGATAAGTGCAACCGACACCACGAAGGCGGGTGTGGGTATTGTGGAAATTGTAGGGCATGGGGACACAGAACCCGAGACTGCAAAACTAACCCTCCCCCACGGGCAAACACTGAGCGTCAAAATCAGGGATGTTTTGAATGTGGTGAGCAAGGGCACTACCGCAACCGATGCCCTAAGCTCAACAACAACAACCAAAACCGCAATAACAACAACAACCGTGGTAACAACAATCAACCGGCTCAAGGAAGGGCATTTGTGATCGGAGCACAAGAGGCACGCCAGGACCCTAACACCGTCACTGGTACGTTTCTTGTAAACAACCATTATGCCTCTGGGTTAATTGATTCGGGTGCTGATTTAAGTTTTGTGTCTACTGAGTTTAGACCACTATTAGAACTTGAATCCCGTAAATTAGACAACAAGTATACCATAGAATTAGCCGATGGTGAGTTGATCGAATCAGGAGAAATAGTACCGGGATGTACCTTGGAGTTAGAAGGTCATTTCTTCGAAATAGACTTACTACCGGTTAAGTTGGGAAGTTTTGACGTTGTAGTCGGTATGGATTGGTTATCTAAGAACCGCGCTGAGATCATATGTTATGATAAACTGGTACGATTACCACTGTCAACAGGAGAAACACTTGTGGTTCAAGGTGAGAAACGAAAAAGTTCTACAAAGATGATTTCATGTTTGAAAGCCAGTAAATATCTCCGAAAGGGGTACCAAGCATTTCTGGCACACGTTGTAGAAAAGAAAACCGAGGAGCGACGTATAGACGATGTACCCATTGTACGCGACTATCCAGGAGTGTTCCCTGATGAGTTGCCGGGATTGCCACCCCCACGACAAGTCGAGTTTCACATTGACCTGGTGCCAGGAGCCGCACCTATCGCACGAGCACCTTATCGTCTAGCTCCCTCGGAAATGCAAGAGCTATCCACACAATTGCAAGAACTTCTAGACTTGGGATTCATCCGACCGAGCTTTTCCCCTTGGGGAGCTCCGGTTTTGTTTGTTAAGAAAAAGGATGGATCTATGCGGATGTGCATCGATTATCGGGAACTAAACAAGGTAACTATCAAGAACCGATACCCGTTACCACGCATTGATGATCTGTTTGATCAACTGCAAGGATCGAGTCATTATTCAAAAATTGACTTGCGATCAGGTTACCACCAACTCAAGGTACGAGAAGAGGATGTACCGAAAACTGCGTTTAGGACTCGATACGGTCATTATGAGTTCCTAGTCATGCCTTTTGGACTGACCAACGCACCAGCAGTATTCATGGACTTGATGAATAGAGTATGCAAACCCTATCTAGATAAATTCGTCATTGTGTTTATTGACGACATCTTGGTATACTCACGATCGAAAGAGGATCACGAGCAACATTTGAAGCTTATCCTCGAGCTACTACAAGAAGAGAAGCTTTATGCAAAGTTCTCTAAGTGCGAATTTTGGATTCGAGAGGTTCAATTCCTTGGTCATGTGATAAATGACAAGGGAATTCACGTAGACCCATCCAAAATTGAGGCCATCAACAACTGGGAAGCACCGAAGACCCCAACGGAAATACGACAATTTCTTGGTCTAGCTGGCTATTACAGGCGATTCATCGCAAACTTTTCAAAGATAGCCCAGCCACTTACCACATTAACTCAAAAAGACAAGAAATTTGAGTGGAATGAGAAACAAGAGAATGCATTCCAACTATTGAAACAGAAACTGAGCAGCGCACCCATACTATCCCTACCTGAAGGAGTAGATAACTTTGTTGTTTACTGTGATGCCTCGCATCAGGGATTGGGTTGCGTACTGATGCAAAACGAAAGGGTCATTGCTTATGCATCACGACAACTAAAAGTGCATGAGAAAAACTATACGACTCATGATTTGGAACTGGGAGCCGTTGTTTTTGCACTGAAGATCTGGAGACACTATCTATACGGTACAAAGTGTACGATCTTCACTGATCATAAGAGCCTACAACATATATTCGACCAGAAAGAACTTAACATGAGACAACGACGTTGGGTCGAATTACTTAACGATTACGACTGTGAAATAAAGTATCACCCGGGTAAAGCTAACATAGTAGCAGATGCCTTGAGTCGTAAGGAACGAATCAAACCTCGAAGAGTTCGAGCCTTTGGATTAACAATCCACTCTAATCTTATTACTCAAATTCGTGAAGCTCAAGAAATTGATTTCACTTCTGAACGCCTTAAGGATGAATCCTTGAAAGGGATGGAAAAACAACTCGAGAAAAAGGACAACGGAGTGTTGTATTTCATGAACCGAATTTGGGTACCATGCGTAGATGAGTTACGCAAGCTGATTTTGGACGAGGCACACAAGTCCAACTACTCGATACATCCTGGTGCGGACAAGATGTACCAGGACTTGAAAGGCTTTTACTGGTGGCCTGGAATGAAACGTGACATTGCCACCTACGTTAGCAAATGCTTAACTTGCTCGAAGGTAAAGGTGGAATACCAAAAGCCGTCTGGGCTTTTGCAACAGCCTGAGTTGCCCAAATGGAAATGGGAACAAATAACAATGGACTTCATTACGAAGTTACCTAGAACGGCATCGGGAGCAAATGCCATATGGGTGATTGTCGATCGATTGACGAAATCAGCCCACTTTCTCGCTATTAAGGAAACGGATGGAATGGAGAAACTAGCTAAAATCTATATTAAAGAGATTGTTTCTCGGCATGGTGTGCCACTATCCATCATCTCTGATAGAGATGCACGATTCACTTATCGCTTTTGGCAAACATTACAACAGGCATTGGGTACTCGACTCGATATAAGTACTGCTTACCACCCTCAGACTGACGGCCAAAGTGAGCGAACGATACAGACGCTCGAAGACTTGTTACGAGCATGTGTGATAGACTTTGGAGGTAACTGGGATACCCATCTACCTCTAGCTGAATTCTCTTACAACAATAGTTATCACACGAGTATACAGATGGCACCATTTGAGGCGTTATATGGACGCAAGTGCCGATCACCACTCTGTTGGGCAGAGTTGGACGACAGACAACTATCTGGACCCGAACTTGTCCAGGAAACCACTGACAAAATAACTCAAGTATTGAGTCGACTGAAAGCGGCACGAGATCGACAAAAGAGTTACGCTGATAACCGCCGTAAACCTCTTGAGTTTCAAGTAGGAGACAAGGTCCTACTCAAAGTATCTCCCTGGAAAGGAGTAGCACGATTTGGAAAACGAGGAAAGCTGAACCCACGATACATCGGACCGTTTGAAATCCTTGCTAGGGTTGGTCCTGTCGCTTATAAGCTCAAACTACCGCAAGAGCTTAGTAGCATACACGATACTTTCCACGTTAGCAACCTCAAAAAGTGTCTTTCTGATGAAACACTTATCCTTCCTCCTGACGAAGTCTTCATTGACTCAAAACTTAACTTTGTGGAGGAACCTGTTGAAGTTATGGATTCTAAAACGCAGAAACTTCGACACAAACGAATCAAATTGGTTAAAGTTCGTTGGAACTCGAAGCATGGCCCAGAGTTTACCTGGGAACGAGATGATGAAATGCGAAAGAAATACCCCAACCTATTTGAGAGCGTGACCGAGACTCACGGCTCGACTTAAATCTCGAGACGAGATTTCACTAACGGGGGGAGAATGTGACACTCCTCCAAATTAGGTATATAATTATACTTAATTACATGCATTTCTTACGCTAATTCCCTGCATTTGTTTTAAACTAAACCAATGATGTGATATGAGTCTAGCCAGCCCAAAACAACAATACAAAAAAGTATTACAATATACGTAATATTTATAAATTACGTACGAACGTATCGGAACGAAGCCGACAAAAATAATTAACCGAATTTGGTAACACGAAATAATTAATAATTCAATTATTAATTACGAGTAATTATGTATCTATAACATATAGATAAAATGGTTCAATTATACGTTTAACATAAAACGTAATATATAACGATCAGAAACAATTCTAAAACGTACCTAAAAGGTCAAAATCTGGAAAATGTTATTTTTCTAGTACGTTTTCAAGTATTTAGAACATTCCTTCGAAATATGAATTCGAAATTCAACCGAAATCTGGCGCTCAATTGGACGCGCGCAGTAAAATGTACAAAAATGTACAACTACTAAAAATAATGATACTCTCATTATTCTGAAAATATATTACGAACCAGGAAAGCATCTACAAAATAAAAATATAAAATGTTAAATTTTATATTGCTATAATTATACCCGTACTCGAAATTGAGGTACCAAAAATGGCACCTAACATCAATAATGCAGGCGACAGATTGGTGTTTAAACCATACTCCCTCCCATTCCTTCTGTGATCTTCGACACACACATTCATCACCATCATTTTTCCATTTCTTTTCTCTCAAAGTAAACTAACAAGATCAGAACATCTACAAGCAGCAGGAAGTGGGAGTGGATCAAGCCAGTGGCTTCACCATCTTCACCATCATCGATCATTATTTTCATCTTCATCTCATTGTAAGAAAATTTTGATTTCTTCGATTTCTAAGCTTTAAATTCGTTATATAACATGTTTAAACATCACAATCTATGTATATAAACAACAAATTTGAAAGATTGAAGCTTAAATGTTGAAAATGGTTTTTGAACCAAAAACTTGAAATCACAAATTTAGATATGTAAAAGTTGTTATAAATGAGATAAAAAGTGATATGGTACTAGTGTAAACCTTATGGAACGTATTGAAGCCGAACTATAAGCGATTAGAGTGAAAGATGACTAAAATTCGTGCAGCTCTGTTCTGCGTCTGATGCTTCTGTGCAGAAGCAAATGACGCGATCGCGTCATTTTCATGAACAAAACCCGCTAAAACCTTTTATTACTTCACGCGATCGCGTGAAACAAAAACTTCAGAAATCTTCGAAACTCAGAACAACGCGATCGCGTGGTTTTCAACCACGATCGCGTGAACTTCTTCGTACCACCCGATCGCGTGACATACTTAAACCGATCGCGTGAACATCCTGGTACCATGATCGCGTGACCTTTCGAACTCGGAATCGCGTAGCTAAGTAGACCACGCGATCGCGTGATCTACTTAACCGATCGCGTGAATGTCATCAGTAGCCAAAACCTGTTGTGACTCAAACACGATGAACTAGTAATAGACAAACCATGTATTACGATGGACTAGTAATGGACAAGCCATGTGATTACGATGAACTAGTAAATGACAACCCAAATGTTTTCGACGAACGAGTAACATACTTATAAATATATACAAACTTAAATACGTACATTTATTGAGTGGGATTATAAATGATTGAGACGTATTTATAGATGAACATTATACGGGACAATTTAGACTTGTGTTTTGTAAACCTAAATGTCGAACAATGTTTATATATATACGAGATATATATGAAAGAAACAACGAATAATAATATATATATATATACAAGAATATATATATTCAACTATATAAGTATATATATGGATATGTACTTACACACTTCGGACAATTCGACAAATGAACAATACTTGGATAATATTATATATTTCCAACAACAATCATCAACGAAATACACAAACCTAAGAAATTGATAATTTCTTCAAACGAACGAACTATTAACATAAGTAAACAAAGTACTTATAGTTAATACATTGTTGTGTATAGGTTGACTACGTTTGGGCTTCGTTATCTTATCTCGCTAGCATTCACATCCGAGCACTCACAGTGAGTTCACAAACCCCTTTTCAATGTTTTAATGTTTTAAAACCTCGGGGTGGAAAACATAGAAATCGTATGTATAATTGCATGCGACAACTGTTTGAATACTTGATGTATTTACTTAAACTATTGATGAAATGAGATTTCATGTTGTGACTGATTAAATACTGTACGTATTTGTTTAAACTGTTTATGAAGGGGTACTTCATACTTGAACTGTTGTGAAAGGGTATTTCACACAACTATTTGAACTATGTTTTATGAAATGTTTTCATAACTATTTTGGGAATTTAGGCAACGAATCTTGGTACAGATCTAGGCTGAACGATGTAGTGCATAAAAGACCTTATGGCTGCAGACTATAACCATTAGCTAGGTGACTCTAGCCACTGAGTATACGGATAGTACTATCGCCGTGACGACCCTCCTACGGATTTGGGAGCGTATACTTAAATGTCCTACTTGGCACAACAACAACAGATTAGGGTCGTGGTTTGGTTATAGGGTTAGATCGGGTTACCTTACTTGACAGGTTTAGCTCACCTTTCAAGGGATCACCGTCTAAATATTCCCACTAAACTATTGATTAGGAAAGGATTTCCTATGTACACTGATTTGGAAATGTTAATCTTTATTTAGGTTAACTTGTGTTTCCTACTGATAACTGATTTAGGAAATGTTATTTGATTAATAACTTGTGTTTCCTATTACAACTACAACTGATTTGGGAAATGTTATGTGTTAATAACTTGTGTTTCCTACTTGAAAAACAACACTTATTTGGAAATGTTATTCTTAAATGATTAACCTGTGTTTCCTACATAACAAACAAACTTGTGAATTCACTCAACAATTTTGTTGACGTTTTACTCTATGTTTTTCAGGGAATTAGCAGCGTAAGTAAGATCTGCATGCATTATCAGGTTGGACTACCATGGACTTGTTAGGATGCCACTACTTTTGGGACACTTGGATTTCCTCTGTATAACTGCAACTATTGTAGTCATACCTATGAAATCTACTTTTGATATTATGTATTTTATGAAATACTGATTTCAACTACTACTATTACTGTTACCACTTTTCAAGTGGTAATCTTTTGTAAAACTTTAACTAATGGCATCTTAATCTATTTCGTTCTGCGATAATCATATGCTCTGAGTATGTATGTAACTGTTAGTTGTTTTACTGCTCGCACCCCCGCCACGTCACTAAGCTTCCGCAAACCACTCAATGTAATTGTAATTACCGTTTGGCGGGGTGTGACACGATACTACTTGTACTCCAAAACAAATATACTTTATGAAGTATACGAAAACTCAAACCTAATAATAATATGAATTATTATTACGAACCATCCATAACGAGCCGCACTTACAAACGTACGAAATATCTCGTGTTTAGGACATTAGGAGATTTCACTTGGCACGACTCGTTACGCTAGGACGCTAACTCCTCAGGTGAGTTCATCACCCCACTCTTTTACTGTTTTCCAACTGATTTCGGGGTGGGAATGCATACTCCTGTTTTACTACTTTCAACTGTTCAAATCAGTTTATCGTTACAAACTGATTTCGGGGTGGGAATGCATACTCCTGTTTTACTACTTTCAACTGTTCAAATCGTTACAAACGCTTTACTATAGTTTATGGTAACGGTGCTAGACCGCGACAGCTACGAACCATTTGACCATACTTAGGGATATTAAGTATGACTGTGTTAGTAACACCTAGAATTATATTACATATGATATCTAGGGAATAAACGCCTCACTACATCAGTGACTTGCTATTTACTAGTAATGACTAGTGGACTTGTGAATACCTACTAGAGGCACCGACTTGCTAGTTCAGTGATGACTATCTTTATGAACTAACGGATGACTTTAACTAAGTACTGAGAGTACTTCCCTACAGTTAAGTTGTAACACCCTCAAATTTCGGTTTGCGGAAGCTGTCGGGTCGGGTGTCACTAAATCAAATATCACAGCATAAGATACATAATGAACGACTCTAAATGAGACGTTTGAAAATAATTATACATTTCCAAAATAGAACGTTTACAACGTTATAAGTTTAACAGTGATTTCCAAGTACAAAGTTTGAAAATGCTAAAGTAGATGCAGAGCAGTCCCAATGTTTTGAAAATATGCTACTCGGGCTAATTAAGCCTTGAAGCATTCCTAATCCTGCTGGGCAACCTGAGAACACATGCTAAAACAGGTCAGCTATAAAGCTGGTGAGTTCATAGGAAGGTTAGTTGAAAACATAAAGTAATAAAACAATTTATGTTTTGTAAAGTTGTTTCCAAAATCAGTGATTTTTGATATGTAATACGTTGAAGTTTATAACACCAATGTGTAAAAGTCTAACTTAATGTCCAAAATACCCCGATTTTGGTTGATTGCACTGTTACAAGTTACTTAGACTTGTTTGTCTTAAATTGATACAAGTTACAACGACTTGTTTGATTGAATTTATACAAGTTACAACGACTTGTTTGATTGAATACTGATACAAGTTACAACGACTTGTTTGATTGAAGTTATACAAGTTACAACGACTTGTTTGATTTAAGTTATACAAGTTACAACGACTTGTTTGATTGAAGTTGTGCCCACTACAATACCGTGGCATCGTTTTGTACCCACTTTACCGTGGTATCGTTTTGTGCCCGCTGCAATACCGCGACATCGTTTATGAAGTGCTCGAGAGCATAGTTGAAATGTAGAGCCAGCAGTACAACGACATACTAGCTATTGCAAATAAGAGCCGACCATACAACGACGCGTCAGGCTTGAATGTGTGTATGATTGTATGTATACTAATATACATAAATACTATTGAAGTTAGCACCAAGTGCTAATGATAATATCTAAACATGTAGATATATATATATATATATATAAATATATATATATGTTTGTCGAATGAGCAAACGTAAGTAACAATCATGACACGCATGAAAATAATTGATTTTATCTAAATACGTATAAGCAAATATTTAGATATTAAGTAGTACGTTGGTCCTAGGTATGAATGCTCATTACCTAGTTGAATTGTATTAGTATGAAGAATCTATACTAACATATTATGTTATCGCATACTTCTAGCCTAAAGCCTAGCAAGTATATTGAGGTTCCTGAATTGTATTGAAAATATTAGTTCCTAAAAGAGCAACTAATCCTGTAATTGTATCTATATCATCTAGTGTAGGTAGAACTAACTAGTTCTAATGTATTGGATAATATTGTCCCGCGACAATATGGCCAATGAATAGTACTAACTATATCAAGTTATGTCTAGGTAATTGTTTTCCAACAATCTGATAGTGTACGATTGTGACCTATCTAGATTAGGTCTTGATATTGTTCCAAAACGACGTGTTGGGTGTAATTCCTAAGTATTACACATTTGTATTACATACAGTAATATAATTGGTTGTGAATTATAAAAGATTATTAATATAATTCGAAAACAGTTGTTGTGCATGTGTTTCACCCAAAAAAAAAAAAAAAACAGTAAAACGGTTGAAAGAGTGGGGCTATGAAACTCACCTGTGAGTTGTTAGCGATACGATGATACGCGCGACGTCCGAATGGTAACCTTCTAGTGTCCTAAACACGTGAGGTTATATAAGTATGAGACAAATCAGTTTGTCTAAGCGAGTTGTTCATGTATGCATTTGTTGTTGAAGTCTGGGAATGGTGTACGGGGGTCCGGGGGCAGCGCCCCTGGTTAGCGGGGTCCAAGGGGCGGCAGCCCCTGGCGGGGTCCAAGGGGCAGAGCCCCTGGCTGGGGTCGAGCTGCCAGGTCAGCTTGGAAAATTTTTATTTTTACTATATTGCTTTAAGGAAAAACGCATCTGGACTTGAAATTGGGTGAAATCAAGTGATAAAATTTAGGGTCTCGACACTTAGTGGAAATGTGAGTTTTTTTTTTTTTAACTTTCTGTTTTCTGCGACATAACATGCGACACAAAAACGTGTCATGCGACACAAGGGTTGTGTCGCATGGAGTGCGACATAAGAGCTCTGCGACACAGTGGTTGTGTCGCAAAAGCTTGCGATGCTAAATCAATAGCGACATAAGGGTTGTGTCGTATGGAAATACGACACAAGGTGCGACATAGAGTACGACACAAGCGTTGTGTCGCATGGGTAGTTTATGCGACATAAGATACGACACAAATGGAATTATGCGACACAACATGCGACACAAGCGTTGTGTCGCATGGATGAACACCAGCCCAGAAACTCGCGGCTGTCGCGTTTTTCCGATCAAAATCGCAAATCTAACGTATTTTCAAGCTGTAAAATCATGTTTTCTTTGTTGTTTAGATTATAACTAAGTTGTGTAAGCATTATTACACCCAAACATTACACCAAAATGATTAGATCTAAAGATTTAGAAATTTCTTACAATTGCGAATCGAGGCCAAACGAGGAAGAAAACGAAGGTGTGGCCTTTGTTAATGTTGCTCCTCTCTTGTTGGTGATTCCGAAAATGTAAATTTCGTGTGTCGATTTGTAGTTCCGAAAATTTGTGGTAATTGGGTGGAGAGTGTTTGTGTGTGAAAAGAAAATGAGATAGAAAGAAATGAAATGAAATGGGAGGGGTTTGGGGGGTTGGGTGGCTGATCCAAAGGGGTGGGGAGGAGTTTTCCTCCACTTCGTTCCTATTTTGCAGTGTAAAATACCCGTATTTTGTACCCGAATAATATATATAAATTTAATATTTTTAGATTTATATTTCCGTTCTTTCGATTAGTAATTAATTAAATTAAAAATAGTTTTATTCAATTCAAAATCTAATGTGACTTCAAATGGTTTTATTTGTGATTATTACATAATCACTATTCATTATATAAAATGTAAAGTTTTCGCTCGCTGAGTTATAATTGTATATAATAATACAATTATAAAAAGTTTAAATTAGACGCGCAAGTTGACTTTTTGACCAGGTGTTACATTCTCCCCCTGTTAAGAAAATTTCGTCCCGAAATTTAAAATGAGGTCGGGGTCGCGCGTGGTCTGGGGAGCAATGCACGTACGAGGTATTTGTCGAAAAGATAGCAGACATATCATGCCTTATAATGGAGTTGAATGGCAGTCAATCCCTGACTGAGTCGCGGTTTATCGTTGTAGTCATATTCTGACCATATTGTTTGTCGGGTGTATGATTATTTTGTGATTGCTAGATAACCGTTTACGTCGTAGTCCATTCGGGACTAGATATTTGTCACATAGTGACCGTTTAGTGAATAGTCCTATCAGGACTAAGTAGTTGGTGAATGTTCAGTCGGTTAGTCTGCTGAAAGCAAACTTTTAAGTTTTACTTGGGTCTAGGTCACTAGCCCTATGATGTAATCGACATTAAGTCAATAAAATGATATCGGGGATAATAAGTACGTGTTGAACGGACCTATAATTGAAGAGCCATGTTTTCGAGGAGAGATTGTACTTACATTATTGTTGGAGATTTATTTGATTTACTCGAAGTCGATAAGGTGAATTTTGCGTGTTTTTGGGCAGTCCTTCTTGTAATGACCAGGTTCCTTACATTTGAAGCATATCCTTCGAGAGTCGGGATTGGCGGGAACTCTGCAGTCCCGGATTACATGTCCATATCGTTGGCATCTTTCGCAGGGTAATCCGCAAATTCCGTCATGATGACGTTTGCAGCAGTGACAAAATGGTTTGTTACCCGCATAGCCTTGTCGGTCGTTGGGTTCAGCAGCGTAGGACCTCAAGGGTTCAGGTTGATTCGTTGGATTTTGGCTAGAGCTGGAACTTCCATTCCCTTTTTCTTGATTGTTTTCCGTTGCAGGTGGCCCGCGTCGAACCACCTGTGCCATGAGTCTGTGGGCCATGCGAATAGCCTCTTCAATAGTAGTGGGTTTAGAGGCGGTGACCATTCCCTCAATTAGCAATGGGAGTCCACCAATGTACCTCCCGATTCGTTTGTTTTCAGGGTTTACTATGTTTGGACAAAGGGATGCTAGTTGTTGGAAACGATTGGTATATGTTTCGATGTCGTTGTCTTTTACGGTGAGAAACCAAAGTTCGTCCTCGAGTTTGTGAAGTACTTCGACGGGCCAATACTTGTCCTTCATGATTTGTTTCAGGTCTTCCCACGAAAGTTCGTGAGCAGTGTCGATTCCTACAGTTCGGGCGTGAAAATTCCACCAAGTAGAGGCATCATCCCGGAGGGTATATGTGGCGTACAAGACTTTGCAGTCGTCGGGGCAGTTGCACATGTGGAAAATAGATTCCATTCTCTCGAACCATCGAATTAATCCGACAGCTCCTTCAGTCCCGACGAAGTTTGGGGGTTCGCACCTCAGGAAATCCCTAAAAGTGCAAGGCTTTACTTGGTTCTGAGCAGCTAGGGTCGCAGTCACTGCTTGATTAATGATTTGATCTTGCTCAGCTCGAGTGAAAGTTGGTCGTTTAGGAGGCATGATTCTTGAACAAGAATGAAATAACAAAGTGTGAGATCTTTAATCAAAGATGATGATTATTACAATGACATAAGTAGCTAACTTGAGTTGGAATTTATGATACACGGGATCCTACGATCCTTGACGTTGAAGTTTTTGATATTGTAGGTGGCAGGCGCATCACTGCCCTTTTGTATTGTTGGTACAACAGTTTAAGTAACCGTTGTTTAGTTTTCTTTAGTTAAGTTATCATGAATCTCATGTTTTTCGAGTGTTGTGACCAGTTGAGTTGTAGTTTCTAGTTGCGGTCGTACCAGGATCGAATTGTGTTTTCTATGTAGTCAATCCAAGATTATGTTGTTGTGAGTAGTCCAATGGACTATATCGTAGTACTAGAATATCGTACGGCCATTCATGTCTGTGTATGTGACAACTACAGTGTCCTCGGTGGTGTTGAAGCAGGGTCCACCAACACAACCCATGTGTGTGGTGACATCATTGTGTATTTATTGATTAAAGCATTACATGCTTAATTGGTCGTATATACATATATGGTGTACACGTAACTATACCAGTATATGTTCATAATAAAAGTCAGGTGTGGCACCTCGTGCCCAGTTAAGTAAGTGTATATGTACATATGTCAGTCGTACATGCAACTATAACAAGTCTACATGCATAATTGAAGTAGCACCTAGTGCTATAATGCAGTGTTATCAGCACAGTAATTGAAATACTAATGTTTTGTAATTGTAGTACCAAGGTACCATGAAACGCAGCACCACGTGCTGTAATGAAGTGCCCGCGGCATTGAAATTGTAGTATCCATGTACTATGAGTGTGGCATCAACATGCCATGATTGTAGTATCAACGTACTGTGAAGGTTGCACTAATGTGCTCAAGTTGTGGTATTAACATACCTTGAAATCGTAGCACCACGTGCCATGTGTGGTTTGATTTGTGGCCCCACGGCCAAAATGTGTTTGAAGTTCAAATTTCTCAGTTGTAGCACAAAGGCTAAAATGTAGGGGTCAAAGTACCGCATGATTGAATTTGTTGATCTACGTGATCAAGTTGTGATTTGAGATAATTTTGTTGTGGACTTAGTCAACACTAATCCAGTTGTGATCCATATGTTCAAGGTTTAAAAGTTGTCAGTTTGTTTTAAGTTTCGTGAAGGTTTAGCATGTGTGGGTTTCCATTCCCATTGGTAACGTTTGTACCTCCTTCCCGAGGCTCAGTGATAGATGTGATATTCTCCTATGCGTACAGACGGAGAAAGTGGCGAGTCGTGATAGTTAGGAAGACGGCGATGTGCCTCTTCACGAGTAAATGATAGTACAGCGGAATTTAGTTGTATATACCCAGTATATATTTGATACGTAGAAGTAGTATACATGTAAGGCCTATTAATATATACCTACAGTACATATAATAGCCTGGGATGTCTAGCACATAACAATCAGAGTCAACTACGCATTCCCGTTTCAGTATAACCCCTTTCAGATCTTACATCATCTTTATTTAATTGTACATAGTTAGCTACGCTATGTTAAATTAAACTCGTATGATGTAATTCCTGAACCAGTCATACCTAATGAGGAATACTGCATAACGGTCATAGTCTAGGCCCACTAAATGCAACCTAGTTCACTATAACCTTAGGCTCTGATACCAATCTGTAACACCCTCAAATTTCGGTTTGCGGAAGCTGTCGGGTCGGGTGTCACTAAATCAAATATCACAGCATAAGATACATAATGAACGACTCTAAATGAGACGTTTGAAAATAATTATACATTTCCAAAATAGAACGTTTACAACGTTATAAGTTTAACGGTGATTTCCAAGTACAAAGTTTGAAAATGCTAAAGTAGATGCAGAGCAGTCCCAATGGTTTGAAAATATGCGACTCGGGCTAATTAAGCCTTGAAGCATTCCTAATCCTGCTGGGCAACCTGAGAACACATGCTAAAACAGGTCAGCTATAAAGCTGGTGAGTTCATAGGAAGGTTAGTTGAAAACATAAAGTAATAAAACAATTTATGTTTTGTAAAGTTGTTTCCAAAATCAGTGATTTTTGATATGTAATACGTTGAAGTTTATAACACCAATGTGTAAAAGTCTAACTTAATGTCCAAAATACCCCGATTTTGGTTGATTGCACTGTTACAAGTTACTTAGACTTGTTTGTCTTAAATTGATACAAGTTACAACGACTTGTTTGATTGAATTTATACAAGTTACAACGACTTGTTTGATTGAATACTGATACAAGTTACAACGACTTGTTTGATTGAAGTTATACAAGTTACAACGACTTGTTTGATTTAAGTTATACAAGTTACAACGACTTGTTTGATTGAAGTTGTGCCCACTGCAATACCGTGGCATCGTTTTGTACCCACTTTACCGTGGTATCGTTTTGTGCCCGCTGCAATACCGCGGCATCGTTTATGAAGTGCTCGAGAGCATAGTTGAAATGTAGAGCCAGCAGTACAACGACATACTAGCTATTGCAAATAAGAGCCGACCGTACAACGACGCGTCAGGCTTGAATGTGTGTATGATTGTATGTATACTAATATACATAAATACTATTGAAGTTAGCACCAAGTGCTAATGATAATATCTAAACATGTAGATATATATATATATATATAAATATATATATGTTTGTCGAATGAGCAAACGTAAGTAACAATCATGACACGCATGAAAATAATTGATTTTATCTAAATACGTATAAGCAAATATTTAGATATTAAGTAGTACGTTGGTCCTAGGTATGAATGCTCATTACCTAGTTGAATTGTATTAGTATGAAGAATCTATACTAACATATTATGTTATCGCATACTTCTAGCCTAAAGCCTAGCAAGTATATTGAGGTTCCTGAATTGTATTGAAAATATTAGTTCCTAAAAGAGCAACTAATCCTGTAATTGTATCTATATCATCTAGTGTAGGTAGAACTAACTAGTTCTAATGTATTGGATAATATTGTCCCGCGACAATATGGCCAATGAATAGTACTAACTATATCAAGTTATGTCTAGGTAATTGTTTTCCAACAATCTGATAGTGTACGATTGTGACCTATCTAGATTAGGTCTTGATATTGTTCCAAAACGACGTGTTGGGTGTAATTCCTAAGTATTACACATTTGTATTACATACAGTAATATAATTGGTTGTGAATTATAAAAGATTATTAATATAATTCGAAAACAGTTGTTGTGCATGTGTTTCACCCAAAAAAAAAAAAAAAAACAGTAAAACGGTTGAAAGAGTGGGGCTATGAAACTCACCTGTGAGTTGTTAGCGATACGATGATACGCGCGACGTCCGAATGGTAACCTTCTAGTGTCCTAAACACGTGAGGTTATATAAGTATGAGACAAATCAGTTTGTCTAAGCGAGTTGTTCATGTATGCATTTGTTGTTGAAGTCTGGGAATGGTGTACGGGGGTCCGGGGGCAGCGCCCCTGGTTAGCGGGGTCCAAGGGGCGGCAGCCCCTGGCGGGGTCCAAGGGGCAGAGCCCCTGGCTGGGGTCGAGCTGCCAGGTCAGCTTGGAAAATTTTTATTTTTACTATATTGCTTTAAGGAAAAACGCATCTGGACTTGAAATTGGGTGAAATCAAGTGATAAAATTTAGGGTCTCGACACTTAGTGGAAATGTGAGTTTTTTTTTTTTTAACTTTCTGTTTTCTGCGACATAACATGCGACACAAAAACGTGTCATGCGACACAAGGGTTGTGTCGCATGGAGTGCGACATAAGAGCTCTGCGACACAGTGGTTGTGTCGCAAAAGCTTGCGATGCTAAATCAATAGCGACATAAGGGTTGTGTCGTATGGAAATACGACACAAGGTGCGACATAGAGTACGACACAAGCGTTGTGTCGCATGGGTAGTTTATGCGACATAAGATACGACACAAATGGAATTATGCGACACAACATGCGACACAAGCGTTGTGTCGCATGGATGAACACCAGCCCAGAAACTCGCGGCTGTCGCGTTTTTCCGATCAAAATCGCAAATCTAACGTATTTTCAAGCTGTAAAATCATGTTTTCTTTGTTGTTTAGATTATAACTAAGTTGTGTAAGCATTATTACACCCAAACATTACACCAAAATGATTAGATCTAAAGATTAAGAAATTTCTTACAATTGCGAATCGAGGCCAAACGAGGAAGAAAACGAAGGTGTGGCCTTTGTTAATGTTGCTCCTCTCTTGTTGGTGATTCCGAAAATGTAAATTTCGTGTGTCGATTTGTAGTTCCGAAAATTTGTGGTAATTGGGTGGAGAGTGTTTGTGTGTGAAAAGAAAATGAGATAGAAAGAAATGAAATGAAATGGGAGGGGTTTGGGGGGTTGGGTGGCTGATCCAAAGGGGTGGGGAGGAGTTTTCCCCCACTTCGTTCCTATTTTGCAGTGTAAAATACCCGTATTTTGTACCCGAATAATATATATAAATTTAATATTTTTAGATTTATATTTCCGTTCTTTCGATTAGTAATTAATTAAATTAAAAATAGTTTTATTCAATTCAAAATCTAATGTGACTTCAAATGGTTTTATTTGTGATTATTACATAATCACTATTCATTATATAAAATGTAAAGTTTTCGCTCGCTGAGTTATAATTGTATATAATAATACAATTATAAAAAGTTTAAATTAGACGCGCAAGTTGACTTTTTGACCAGGTGTTACATAAGTGACTTAGACTTTACATATTACTTCAGGCAAACTAGGTGACGTAGATACGTACCTACCTATTGATTACGATTATCCCTTACATCTAGGTGACGCTCCTACAATTCTTAGTATGATATACTACTGTGAATTACGTAACAACTTGAGGTACTGTTGAGTGCCTGTAACAATTTACTAGCCTTGGGCTAAACTTACTTGCGGCATGTCGTGTACTGCCAAAACGATTACTTGCATCTCCTGCGGGAGAATAACGGACGCTGTCACTATATGTGAAGCAAAACGATGCCACGGTGGGTGGTACAAACACGATACCAACGTGATTGGTATTACGGATTTACAAACGAGCTCACGATACCACGGTGGGTGGTACAACTTACTTGCGAGCTGGATTGCTCACGATACCACGGTGGGTGATACAACTTACTTACGAGCTAAATGCTCACACTCAGCAACGGACCTACGAATTATTACGGTCGGGGTCGTTGGCTCAGCATGTGGATTCATGCTCTATCGTAGTTCTACGGAACTGCACGGTTACTCATACTCAGCATATGGATTATGCTTCACTTACTTTCAGCAACGGACCTACGAATTATTACGGTCGGGGTCGTTGGCTCTATAAATGGTTAATTTACTTAAACATGGTCCTGCGGGACATAACTTGACACTTCCCTTGGGGGATAACCATTACCATCACTGTAGGGGATTACTAGATGCTTACGAGTCGGAGACTCAGGAAATTAAGAGCTTTTACTCACTTGACCGTGATTACGAAACCATTACCATCACTGTAGGTGATTACTAGATGCTTACGAGTCGGAGACTCAGGAAATTACGAGCTTTTGCTCACTTGACTGTGCTTATAAACTGTACCGATATGACACTACTACAAAACAGATAACTTGATAACGTTGCCGGGGTGCAACCTTTCATGCTAGGTGGCATCGTGACCTATTAGTAACCATAGTACTAATACTTGAAACCGTACAAACTATCCGTACCGTATTGCCGGGGAGCAATACCGACTGCCTAAGACTTTCTTGCTTGATTGCTTGCGGCCAGTAGCACGACAGATAGTCACCTTACGCTACTCTCGTATACATATTGCCAGGTGGCAATATCTTACCGGATAACACCCAGGCTGGGGATTGGTCCCCTTTACTTGACTAGAAACCTATTGATTAGGTTCACCTGCTTACCATAAATTACTTATAACTGCCTCGAGGGGCAAATGTTGTTATTTAAACTGCTAAACTTGATTGATATTTCTGAATGAAATATTTATTACTCGAACTAATTGTTTCTACAAATTACTTGTGAACTCACCAGCTTTCCAGCTGACCCTTTTAGTGTGCATTCTCAGGTACACTGCCGTAGTAGGATTGGCCTACAGGATTCTAGCTCGAGTCGCATGTTTTCAATACTCAGGATATTTATTGCATTTACTTCAGTACTAGTAGAATGTAATATTACTTTTATGCGATCTCGAAACTTGTAAATGCTTTAATTTCAGAAATGTAATAACTATTTTCAAACGTCTCATTTAGAGTCGTTCATTATGCATCTTATGCTTTGATATTTGATTTGGTAACACCCGACCTGATCGCTTCCGCAACCCGAAATTTGAGGGTGTTACAGATTGGTATCAGAGCCTAAGGTTTTAGTGAACTAGGTTGCATTTAGTGAGCCTAGACTATGACCATTAGGCAGTATTCCTCATTAGGTATGACCAGTTCAGGGATTACATTATACGAACTTAATTTAACATAGCGTAGCTAACTATGTACAATTAAGCAAAGATGATGTAAGATCTGAAAGGAGTTATATTGAAAGGGAATGCAGTAGTTGACTCTGATTGTTATTTGCTACTTGCTAGACACCCTAGGCTATTATATGTACTGTAGGTATATATGAATAGGCCTTACGTGTATACCATTCCTGCATATCTATATACCGGTAGGTATGATTATACCTGACATGATTCCGCTGTACAAACTGATACACACTTTCGAAGTGGCATATCGCCAGCTTCCCAACCTTTACGACTTGATCTCAAAACTTTGACCAGGTTGGTCACGACTGACTGGTATTACGAGAGATGCTCGTAATGACTAAGTCCACAAATTACTTTCGAACTTACTATCGGCCTGAGGGCCATACTTGGATAACATGTGGCACGTGGTGCTGCATCGTGCTTTGGGCACAATACTACTCCAGCACGTGGTGCTGCAACTACACAGTATGTTTATACTGCATTTGGCACGATGGTGCTACACTCACAGTACATGGGTACTGCAACTACGGTGCCGCGGGCACTACATTACGGCACGTGGTGCTGCGTTTCATAGTACTTTTGTACTACAATCATAATATATTACGGTGCTTCGGGCACTACATTTTGGCACGTTGTGCTACACTTAGGCTCGATGAGCTACTATTCAATATGCATGTGGACTTGTTATAGCTACATGTACGACTTATATATACATATACGACTACTCTACTGGACACGAGGCGTCCCACTTGATTTCTTTGCGTAGGAACACTCGCTATAGGCACTTGTACACTTATACGCATACGCAATTACCTTAATGGGCACGAAGTGCCACACCACGACTACTCAGGCATGTGATGCCTCATTCGATGAATACACTTTAATTTATTGGGATTACATTTATAGTACTTTAGTACTACAGGATAGTCTGATAGACTACGACGATATCATAGTTCTGGTCGAACTACATATGATACACAACTAGGTCGTTAGTACGACTACACATTTAAATTTTCAAAGTCCAAGGACTTTCATACAGACACCTTAAGTGGTTTCTAACTCATTGTCACTTTTATATCCGTGGACAACGGTGTAATACCGATTTACGTATGCAACAGCAATAATCAAAATCTTTGGATAAAGATCTCACACCTTGTCGTTTTACTTTTATTTAAGAATCATGCCGCCTAAACGACAAACCTACACACAAGCAGAACGTGACAAATACGCTGAGCAAAGAGTAGCTGAAGCTCTGGCTGCACAAAACCTAACGCGCCTCTACACCTATAAAGAATTTCTGAACTGTAACCCGCCAATCTTTGCTGGTACTGAAGGGGCTGTCGGACTGATCCAATGGATCGAAAGGATAGAAGCTGTCTTCCGCATTTGCAACTGCCCCGATGGATACAAAGTCAAATACTCCACCTACACCCTTCGAGATAATGCTCTAACCAGGTGGAATGCTCACGCCCACACCGTAGGGGTCGACACCGCCTATGAACTTTCGTGGGAGGAACTGAAACAACTGATGAGGGATGAATATTGTCCTAGCGAGGAACTACACCGACTCGAGAATGAACTCTGGCATCTTACCGTGAAAAACAACGACATCATGACCTATACCAATCGTTTTCACCGACTAGCACTCTTTTGCCCATCACTAGTAAACCCAGAAAGCAAACGAATCGAAAAATACATCGAAGGACTTCCAACACAAATAGCGGGCATGGTTACCTCCTCTAAACCCAACACTATTCGTGACGCCGTTCGCATGGCCCATAACCTCATGGCGCGGGTGGTTCAACGCGAAACCCTCACAACTGAAAATCATACACAAAAGTGGAATGGCGATTCCAGTACTAGTCATAATCCAACAAATCAACCCGAACCCTTGAAATCTTACCCTTCTGAATACAAAGGAAAGCGGGGCTATGCGGGGGATAAACCCTTCTGTCACAGCTGTAAACGTCATCACTCTGGCCCTTGTGGCTCACCTTGCGAGAGATGTCAACGATTCGGACACCAAATCTGGGACTGTAGAGTTCCTGCCAACCCCGACAAACAACAAACGTGTTTCAAATGTAACACTCCTGGACATTTCAAGAAAGATTGCCCAAATCAGAAACGAAAAATCCTCATGATCAACTCCGGGAGGACCGGACGAAACCGCGACAATATCACGGGTATGCCCCTACCCAATACTAAACTTTCAAATCAAACACAACGTTTCGATCGGCGGGAAAGTCGATTCCAAAATGATACCGATTACATAAATTAATACTGACTACACGAATGAAGCCAAACTTAAAAGCTAGAGTTTGCTTTCAGCAGACTAACCGACTGAAAGTATACAAAACACTCAGTCCTGATAGGACTACTCATCGAACGGTCACGTGGTGACAACTATCTAGTCCCGTATGGATTACAATGCAAACGGTCTCTTAGTGACTACGAATCAACGATAACTTGAACAAACAATATAGTCAGGATGTGACTACAACGATAAACCGCGACACAGTCATGGATTGACTGCCCTTCAATCACGTTATAAGACATGATATGTCTCATACCTACTCGATAAATTCCTCATACGTACATTGCTCCCTAGACCCCACACGACATGACATTACTTTAAATTTCGGGACGAAATTTTCTTAACAGGGGGAGAATGTAACATCCGGTCAAAAAGGACCAAAATTCGGGTCCAATCTAAATTTTAAATTGCATATTACATATGCGTATCAACGAAGTATTGGAGTATTACATATATATAAATGTGTATTAGTTATATATATATATATATATATATATATATCGCGAACGATTATTTATAAATTGCAATTGGGAATAAAATAAAAACATACGAAATAAAGTTATGAAAACTTTATTCCAAAACATTTCATGTTATAAAATGTTTCAACTAGTAAATATTTCAAAAACAAATAAACAAATTTTATGTAAATTAAAAGTATTAATTTATATTGAAATCGACAAATAACACGCGGGTATTTTGTACTGCGGTTGGAGACCACAGTATACAAAAGTGGGAGCTGAGTTTAACAAAACCCAACCCCCACCTCTTTTCTCCTTTCATTTTTCTTCATCTTCTTCTTTTTTCCATCCAATTCTCTCTCAAAATAACCACCACCAATCACCACCACCACCGCCGGCCGACCACCGCCGCCACCATCACCAACATTTTCGGAATCACCTTCACGAGTGGAACAACATTAACAAAGACAACACCATCGTTTTCTTCCTCGTTTGGCCTCGATTCGCATTTGTAAGAATTTCTCAAATTCTTAGATTTAACCATTTTGGGGTAATGTTTTAGTGTAATAATGTTTACATAAGTTGCTTATAACCTAAACAACCAAGAAACCACGATTTTACAGCTTGAAAATGCGTTCGATTTGCGATTTTGGCCGGAAAAAACGCGAAACCCGAAGGTTTCTGGGCTGCTGTTCTTGAGTGCGACACAAGCCTTGTGTCGCATACTGTGTCGCATAAACTATCCATGCGACACAACCCTTATGTCGTATCCTTGTGTCGTACCTTGTGTCGCAGACTCCATGCGACACAACCCTTATGTCGCTATTGATTTAGCATCACCCGCATTATGCGACACAACCACTGTGTCGCAGATCTTCTGTGTCGCACCATGCGACACAACCCTTGTGTCGCATGAACCATTTTTGTGTCGTATGTTATGTCGCAGAAAACAGAAATTAGCCAAATCTTTCTAAGTGTCGGAAAACGTTTTCAAAAGACACTTTAAATACGAGACTACTTGTACTCCAAAACAAATATACTTTATGAAGTATACGAAAACTCAAACCTAATAATAATATGAATTATTATTACGAACCATCCATAACGAACCGCACTTACAAACGTACGAAATCTCTCGTGTTTAGGACATTAGGAGATTTCACTTGGCACGACTCGTTACGCTAGGACGCTAACTCCTCAGGTGAGTTCATCACCCCACTCTTTTACTGTTTTCCAACTGATTTCGGGGTGGGAATGCATACTCCTGTTTTACTACTTTCAACTGTTCAAATCGTTACAAACGCTTTACTATAGTTTATGGTAACGGTGCTAGACCGCGACAGCTACGAACCATTTGACCATACTTAGGGATAATAAGTATGACTGTGTTAGTAACACCTAGAATTATATTACATATGATATCTAGGGAATAAACGCCTCACTACATCAGTGACTTGCTATTTACTAGTAATGACTAGTGGACTTGTGAATACCAACTAGAGGCACCGACTTGCTAGTTCAGTGATGACTATCTTTATGAACTAACGGATGACTTTAACTAAGTACTGAGAGTACTTCCCTACAGTTAAGTGACTTAGACTTTACATATTACTTCAGGCAAACTAGGTGACGTAGATACGTACCTACCTATTGATTACGATTATCCCTTACATCTAGGTGACGCTCCTACAATTCTTAGTATGATATACTACTGTGAATTACGTAACAACTTGAGGTACTGTTGAGTGCCTGTAACAATTTGCTAGCCTTGGGCTAAACTTACTTGCGGCATGTCGTGTACTGCCAAAACGATTACTTGCATCTCCTGCGGGAGAATAACGGACGCTGTCACTATATGTGAAGCAAAACGATGCCATGGTGGGTGGTACAAACACGATACCAACGTGATTGGTATTACGGATTTACAAACGAGCTCACGATACCACGGTGGGTGGTACAACTTACTTGCGAGCTGGATTGCTCACGATACCACGGTGGGTGGTACAACTTACTTACGAGCTAAATGCTCACACTCAGCAACGGACCTACGAATTATTACGGTCGGGGTCGTTGGCTCAGCATGTGGATTCATGCTCTATCGTAGTTCTACGGAATTGCACGGTTACTCATACTCAGCATATGGATTATGCTTCACTTACTTTCAGCAACGGACCTACGAATTATTACGGTCGGGGTCGTTGGCTCTATAAATGGTTAATTTACTTAAACATGGTCCTGCGGGACATAACTTGACACTTCCCTTGGGGGATAACCATTACCATCACTGTAGGCGATTACTAGATGCTTACGAGTCGGAGACTCAGGAAATTAAGAGCTTTTACTCACTTGACCGTGATTACGAAACCATTACCATCACTGTAGGTGATTACTAGATGCTTACGAGTCGGAGACTCAGGAAATTACGAGCTTTTGCTCACTTGACTGTGCTTATAAACTGTACCGATATGACACTACTACAAAACAGATAACTTGATAACGTTGCCGGGGTGCAACCTTTCATGCCAGGTGGCATCGTGACCTATTAGTAACCATAGTACTAATACTTGAAACCGTACAAACTATCCGTACCGTATTGCCGGGGAGCAATACCGACTGCCTAAGACTTTCTTGCTTGATTGCTTGCGGCCAGTAGCACGACAGATAGTCACCTTACGCTACTCTCGTATACATATTGCCAGGTGGCAATATCTTACCGGATAACACCCAGGCTGGGGATTGGTCCCCTTTACTTGACTAGAAACCTATTGATTAGGTTCACCTGCTTACCATAAATTACTTATAACTGCCTCGAGGGGCAAATGTTGTTATTTAAACTGCTAAACTTGATTGATATTTCTGAATGAAATATTTATTACTCGAACTACTTGTTTCTACAAATTACTTGTGAACTCACCAGCTTTCCAGCTGACCCTTTTAGTGTGCATTCTCAGGTACACTGCCGTAGTAGGATTGGCCTACAGGATTCTAGCTCGAGTCGCATGTTTTCAATACTCAGGATATTTATTGCATTTACTTCAGTACTAGTAGAATGTAATATTACTTTTATGCGATCTCGAAACTTGTAAATGCTTTAATTTCAGAAATGTAATAACTATTTTCAAACGTCTCATTTAGAGTCGTTCATTATGCATCTTATGCTGTGATATTTGATTTGGTAACACCCGACCCGATCGCTTCCGCAACCCGAAATTTGAGGGTGTTACATATAATTACGCCATAAAAAAAAATCTTTCGTTTAATGTTATAACTATATGTTTCAACAGTCACTCGAATCGTTTTACATTTTATCGTTTTATGTGATGTTGGGCTTGGCCCATTAAGTTTAGCCCGATTACTCGTTTAATTAAGCTAGGCCCATTTACTTACTATTTAGGCCCATTAAACTCATTTATATTTTAAATACCTTTAGCCCGATAAGGATTTAACCTATTTAACTTATTTGGGCCCAAAACATTTATACAAAACTTTCGACCCGTTAATGTATTTAATTTCGTTTAACTTTGGCCCATTTATATTTTATTGAGTTTGGCCCAATACAATTATAACCCAATATGTAATTTGTGGCCCAATATATATTTACATTATTTCAAGCCCAATAGCCACGTAGATAAATTTGGTCCATTAATTAACGTTAATCCAAACTATTTAGCCCATTAAATAACAACCATAGGACCGGCCCACTGAGTTATTTATATCAACCCATTTATAAACACAAAAGGTCCGGCCCAGTCCTTTTAACCTCAGGCCCATTTACTAAAACAAACACCCGACCCAATTTATTAATTAATCAGCCCAGCCCAGTACCTGATTAACAACCCGTTTGATACACCTACGGCCCAAACGCTTTAAACTAAACGGACCCTTATGGGTTGGGCCCAACCCGTACGGGTTGGGGTCCAAACCCAGTTCTCTGTTTCAGTCCGACTGTGTTTGGCCCGAATCAAAGCACTTTTCGTTTTGGTTTCGAGTTTGGTTCATTTGTATATGTATATAACGTAAAATAAACGAGTTATGGTGTGTCCAGTTTTCAATTTACATACATATACATACTTACATTATTAAGACAAAATTTTTGGTTCTAATAGTTTTTAAATTTTAATTTCATCATCATCATCATCATTATCATCATCATCAAAATCATTTCATCAATTATGTATACACATATATATAACTATAAATCTTCATACGTATACATAATAACTTGAAATTGATACAAATAAAATAAAATGAAAATAGAGACTTACAAAGATTGTGGAAATGAGATTATTAAGATGATGATGATACTGAGCCTCGTTCTTGTTGGTTTACTCCTACTGCTTTTTATTTTATTTGATGATGAAGAAAAGAAAAATGGAGAGAAAATGAAATGGCGATGATATGATATGAAAAAGAGGGAAATATGTGAAGTGAAGAAATGATTTACGAGGCATGGTTTTTAGATCAATTTGTCTGCTCAATTATTGAGTTAGGTGTTGATTTTTTTGTCCCGTTAATTTCGGTTACGGGTATAATTAGTGCAATATAAAATTTGATATTTGATATTTTTATTTTGTAGATGTTCTCCAGATACGTTATTTAAAATCAGAATAATGAGATTCTCATTATTTTAGACTGTTGTACAAATTTGTACATTTTACTGCGCGCATCCAATTGGGTGCCAAATTTCAGTTAAATTATGATTTCATATTTTGAGGTAATGTTCCAATTACTTTCAAACGTATGAGAAAAATAGAACTTTTTAATATTTTGATCTTTGGGTATGTTTTACAATTGTTCTTGTTCGCGTATAATACGTTTTATATATAATCGTATATCTAACATGTTTTATCTCCATATTATAATTTTAAGAATACTCGTAATTAATAATTTCATTATTAATTATTTTGTGTCACAAACTTTTGTATTTATTTTGTCGGATTCGTTCCGATACGTTTGTACGTAACTTTAAATAATTATGCATATATTTATTACTTTTTTTTTTAGTTCATACCGAGTATGTATATTTAAAGTTTAAATTCGGAGCGAATTTTGGGTCGTTTTTGACCGGGTGTCACATATTAGGTACGAATACTCGATACTAGTACGTGGTAAGGATGATCCAGGGTCGTTCCTCGTGATGGCAGAATTGAAACAGAGCTCGTTCAGATAACTTAGTGATCAAGCTAGGGTTTAGATAGTTGGATAGGTATTTGATTTGATTTTTATCTAATTAAAACTACTAAAACTAATAAAACATAAAAGTAAAAGGAAGCTAGCACATATGTAACACTTAAACGTAACAAAGACGTGGTTCATCATGATTTAGGATAGCATACAGTTATGATGATGTTTATTGGGGACACAGTCAGTTAACAGACAGATAAACTTAGTTGTAAACACTAGGACCCTACTTATTTAGTTCCGGATCTAAATACGTATGTCACTGAGTACCTAGGCTATCATGAACCCTGATCAGATCAGACTGTTTTCAAAACCCCCCTGAACTTGTCTTGAATAAGACTAAGTAACCCTTAAAGTATCTAGGGTGCAAGCATAAGGCAACAGACCACAATTGTATTTACTGACCTTTCTTAACCCCTAAGTCTATTTGTTATTATCTAACTGTGTACTGGTTGTTAACTGTTCTTATTCTAAACTATCGGTATTGTAGAGTTAAGCAATGTTTATGGAGCATTAAGCTCTCTTGACAGAACTCTGTATTCATTCATTAAAGCATATATTCTACCGTCATAAACATAGACCCTCCTTTACATTCAGGCGTTCATCCCTAGGAATACTCACGGTGTACAGGGAAATTAGGTATTTCCACAGTGTTCCTGACTCAAGGTATACTCACGATGTACAGTGCGTTGGGCATTTCCAGAGCTGTATTTAAACCTTGATGTATTAACGGTGTACAGGGCAGCGAGCAATTCCACAGCTTTAATTCCTAGACCCGAGTTCTAGAAGGGTCACTTCTAGGTATTTCACGATGAAACAGTCCTACGGCATTTCCTTAGCTTCCACGTATTTGTACTCCACCAGTGGTGTTTCCAACGCTATACGAAGTACTGTGCCGTTTTACAGAAAGTTCATAGCTTCCTACTGTAACTGGAGATAACTGTATCTACGTAGTATTAGGGTTTGCAAAGTCCTATCCTAAGGGCAACAGTCACGTGAAAGTCTGAAAAGGGTGATGAGACACTAGATCTATATTCAGGATAAGCTTAGACAGATAACAAAGTATAACAACTCCCAATTATATAATAATCGGGAACATTATTCCACAACGGATTGTGCCCACGACTTTCATAGCTTCCACGTTCCGTACTCCACATATTAGTTATGTTTCCGGCGCTATACAAATGAAAGCCGTATAACGTTACCTCCGTTGTTTCATAATAATGTTATCCCAATATCATATATTTGAAGTAACATCATCACTACTATTTAAATCATGACAAACATACAAGCACACTACTCACAATGCATAACAATAAACATTTCTAATATTAATAAATCACATACATCAAACAAGAACAATATGACAAATTAATAATAGAAAGGATAGATGATACCAATATGAATTGCGAGCAGAATAACAACTTGCATTTCTTCGTACAATATCCAAGTATTACAATGCTAGCTTCTACTAACTAAATTACATAACTAATAAAGAAAAGGAAAGGATTCTCCCCTAGCCTTCCCACTAGTTCCAAGGGTTAAACCCTAGAGAGAGAGACTAGAGAGAGAACCTAGACAAGACTAATTCTCCTCTAACTCCTAAGAGTAGTGCTAGAGAGAGAAACTATACTAGAGAGAGAGATGAGAGATATGGAATGAGAGGTGTAGAATGGTGTGTGAAATGAGGAGGATGTAACTCCTATTTATAGGCAAAGATCACCTTGGAGCCAAAGTAATGAGCCATGGAGCCAAACTTGGAGCCAAAGTTGAAGCCATACTTGGAGCCAAAAGAATACTACTTGGAGCCAAAGGAGAAATACGTACAAGCACCTAAGCACCACGTACAAGCGAACAAAGCATGAACGGAGACCACTTGGCATCAGAGAGGCCGTATATGGCCTTACAGGGGCCGTATACGGTGCTGTACAGGCCGTATACGGTCTTGTATAGGCCATATACGGTTCCCAAGGCCGTATACGGGGTCCGTCAGTTTTCGTTCGTTGCTTAAAACGCCCGTATCTCCTTCGTTACATGTCCATTTGACCTGATTCTTTCGCCTGTGATCTCATAATTCTGTTACGCTTCTAATGGTACCAATTTCATAGAAATTGGATGTGTTTAACTCAAGCATGTTTGGAATGACTTTTAACGATCTGTAGAAGCCGTATCTCTTTCGTTCTTCACCCAATTTGCATTATTCTTCCTGTCTCGTTTTTACCTATTACAACATATCATAAGGTTAGAATGTGCTTATCATAAGGTAAATGAGGGTGTGAGAATTGGTTGTTGTTTATTCGCTCTGTTTTTGCTCGTTATTTGGACGTTTTTAGTGGTTTTTGTAGCAACGCCTATATTTGGAGCACTTTAGTGAATTTTAGTAAATAATGATTGTTTTGGAATGTTTTCACTAAAGATGTGTCCAAAAAGTGTGGAATATCATACTTAAAAACATGACTTTTTGCGTCACATCAGTTCTTAAGGCTTTTAAGAACTGAGAGTTAGTTCTGATGAATAAGTCAGTCTGGTCTTGCCTAGCAGTGGTTTTCTGGTTGAATAGTGTTTGACCCTCGATAAATTTTGTGAGATTATCATCTTGACTAGTGATAGGCACAATGGTCTTCGCAGTATCACTAGGCGGGCTGACATCTGGTACAATTAAGGATAAGGGTTGGTTGTAGATAAGTTGTGGTTGTTGTGGGTAGGTTGGGTATCTTGGTTGGTATTTGGGTTGAAAGGTTGGTTGGTTATTTCGTTGAGGAAATTGAGTGCCTCGTGTCCTAGGTGGAGATGTTCGAGCGAAACCAGGTGGATTCAGCGATCGAGCTGGGAATTGTGCGTAGTAGACTGTGCCGTCAGCTGAATCTTCGTACTCAACTTGATATTCTTCCGTGGGAAGGTGAGCACAGTTCTGGCAAGCCTGAACTTGGTGGATCTGCTACAGTTGTTTCTTTAGGTCTCCTAACTGTTTCATCAATGACTCAATCTGCTCACTCAAGAATTTGATCGTCTCGGGCTAGATTTGGTTGTATGAGGATAGAGGTAGTGATGAGGATTGCTCATCCGTCTTCCAGTCGTGATGGTGCATCGTCATATTCTCGATCAGGTCCCAAGCTTCTTCGTCCGTGAGTTGCATGAAGTTGCCTTGAGCAGCGGCGTCAAGGGTAATGCGGTGGTTAGGAACAAGACCGTTGTAAAACGTGCATAACTGGGCAATCTTTTCGAGTTGGTGGTTTGGACATTTCTTCAGAATGATCTTGAATCGTTCCCATGCCGTGTAGATAGACTCATCATAAGCTT
The DNA here is from genome assembly GCA_949592205.1 of Helichrysum umbraculigerum. Lineage (NCBI taxonomy): Eukaryota > Viridiplantae > Streptophyta > Magnoliopsida > Asterales > Asteraceae > Helichrysum > Helichrysum umbraculigerum. The sequence continues at coordinate 44,078,373 of CATIUR010000001.1, forward strand.
GATGGAAGTTTGTGATGTCATTCTTGGACTTGGTTTGTTTGGACGGAGGAAAGTATTTGGTTAGGAATTTGGTAGCCATATCCGTCCATGAGGTGACTGAGCCGGTCTCAAGTCCCTCAAACCATGTCTGGGCATGAAGAGCGAGAGAATAGGGGAACAAGTATAGGCGGACTATATCCTGCTCAACCCCGTTCTGCTTGTAAGAGTTGGAAATCTGAATGAATTTGTCGATATGGGCGTTAGGGTCATCACGGGGTAAACCGTGGAATTGACAGTTGTCCTTGATAAGTTGAACGATGTGGTGTTTAAGTTCGAAAGATGCGCCTTCGATCACCGGATAGCTGATGGGTCCTCCTCGTCCTTCGATAGATGGTTTGGTATGATCGGCGAGAGTGATCCGTGCGGCCATCTGTTGGAAGCGAGAGCGTCTTTCTTTGCGGATTGTTCGGACAATTGACTCAGGATCGGGCGTGAAAATGAGTCGTTCATTTCTGGATGATCTGGTCGAAGGTCGTTGTGTGTTGTGGGAAGGAATTTTCGGTTGGAACAAGGAAAAGAAAACTACGGGTATTTACAGGTGGTACTAAATAGAAAAGTTCGTCTAGATGCCTAAGAGTCTTACGATTGATTCCCCGGCAGCGGCGCCAAAAACCTGATCGTGCCCCGAACGGTCGGTCAAGGAATCACTTCCTTGTCGTTGCCGGACCTTACGCTCGAGGCGGGCGATCGGAGGGTGGTTTTAAATTTATAGAGCTGGGGACCTAAGTTTTACTTATAACTATGGATAGCAGTAAGTAATGACTCAGGGTCGTTCTTAAGATCAACCGTATTGTGAAACCAAGCAGTCAAGATGATCGATTCGATTTAGTAGGTTTTGTAAACAAGAGATTTAATTTTTGGTTTTTTGATTACTTAGGTCCTAAATTAAACTAAATAAACAGCAAAATAAAATAGTAGATGATAATCAGTATGGAGAGGAGTGTTTGTTGTGATTTCATTAGCCAAAAGGGGAGATGATGTTTGGATTGATGTTTTGAAAACGTTCTTTCTAAGTATTTGTGTTCTAATGTTTTAGGTACTTTATGGGGTTAACACTAGCACCCTACTATCTGATTCCTCAGATAGCATGTCACTGAGTACTAGGTTGTCATGATTCTGATCAGATCAGGCTGCTGTCTGTGAAGACAAGTGACCCGTCTTGGAGTTAACTCCTGGGCGCATGAATAAGGTAACAGACCGATATTTAATTTCTGACCTTTCTTTGATACCATAAAGTATTCTAATTCAAATAGAGCATTTAAGACCTAATTCGGAAAGTGTCTGTTAACTTTTCATCGATGGTTTGTTAGGTTCTGATGTAGCGCAAAAAGTCACGTTTTTACCTGCATTATTTGTCCCATATTTAGCTCTTTTCTAACAAATACATCTTAAAATAATCATTATTCATTAACTTTTGTTAGAAAGGTATAAACTTGCCGGTCCTGTGAAAATCATGCAAAAAGGTCAGAAAACTAACCGAAATAGGCACCGAATTGAGCCAAACCCTAAATCTACAATAAACTCCATACCAAGACCTCACAATTATCTTATTTTGTAGCTATGGAGATTACGAGAACGTGGATATAAGGATTGCTCAAAACGGATCAAGGATGAAAAAGTTATGCAAGTTACAGCGCAGCCGAAAGCTACAAAATGTATTCTGGACACGCCTGGGCCCCACACATCCAATTTCTACCAAATTGGAATCATTAAAAGCGTAACGGAATTATGAAGCCGTAGGCGAAAGAATCAAGTCAAACGGACGCGAAACGAAGAAGATACGGCCTTCCGAAGTTGCGAGAAAAGTCCGAAAAATCACACGGCCAAGCACACGGCCACCACAGGGCCGTACATGGCCTCCATAGAGCCGTACACGGCCTGTTTAGAGCCGTACACGGCCTCTACAGGGCCTTACATGGCCTGTTTTGGTCTCACACGGCCTCGTTTTTGCTTCGTTGGCTTGTACGTGTGCTTGTGGACTTGTACTCTTGGATCCATGGCTTGCCTATAAATAGTGGCCTCATTCACCTCATTCCACACACCATTCTTCAACAAGAATTCTCACTTTCTCTCTCACACACTCTTTCTTTCTCTCTCTAGTTTAGCATTCTCTCTCTAGCACTACTCTTAGGAGTTAGATGAGAATTAGTAGGGTTTTAGTTAGTTAGTTCTTGGTTAATATTTAACCAAGACTAACGGAGGGGCTACTCTTGTAATAGTGTTAGGGATATTTCGAGGGTCTTATTTGTAATATTGTCCATAAATATTGCGGAGGTTACGCTCGTGTATTCTTTCAACATTATTCAAACTACGCATTACATTCGGTTATCTCTTTCCTTATCTTTCATAATGATGATTATTATTATTGTTGCTATGCTAGATTTAGGGTTGTTTGTTATGCGTAGGGAGTAGTTACCTTGTGCTTGTTATGATGTAGTTAATTTATGTATTGCGGGTGATGTTACTTTAAATATACAATTGGGATACTATCGTTATGAAACAACGGAGGTAACGTTATACGGCTTTCATTTGTATAGCGCCGGAAACATCACGAATGTGTGTAGTACGGAACGTGGAAGCTATGAAAGTCGTGGGCACAATCCGTTGTGGAATAATGTTCCCAATTGTTACATATTGAAAACCGGTGTACTGTTAACTTTACATTTATGAATTTCTAAACCTAAAAGTCTTTCCTCCAATAAACGTGGTTAGAACCTGTATGACAAGGAGTCATGTACCTTGATCAACCGGTCGCTACCTATCTGTGTTTTCAAATCAAGTAAATCAACATGGTCTGATTTGTGTAGCTGTGGAAATACTGCCAAAACCTTTCGTATAGTACACCGTGAATCAATCAGGGATTTATTGGGAATGTAGTGAGGGCTGTTTTATATCATAGATGGTTAAACGTTAATACAAACTTAGTTAAACTAGTCCAGAGTGACCATAAAGTATGTGGCACCGGAAAGACCGTAAAATGGTACAGTACTTCGTATAGCGTTTAAATACGTTGGAAAAGCTAAGGAACTGTCGTCGGTTGAAGACTGTGTCACATCCTGGTTGAACCACACAGCTCTGGACTAAACAAAGACCATTAATGTAGAGTTAGCAGTCACCAAACCAAGTCTTAATCATAAATGCCTTGTCTAGTCTTAGTATCTTCACAGTGTTAAGAACGGTCAGAACATTAGCGGGTCTGTTACTCTATCTCATGCGCCCAGGAATAATATCCCAAGAAGGGTCACTCCTCCACCATATGGAAAGTGTTGAAGAGTTGAGCAGCCTCCTCTGATCAGAATCACCATAACCTAGCAACCCAGTGACATACTGTCTGAGAAATCAAACAGTAGGGTGTTAGTGTTTACACTGTGAATACTTAGACGAAAGCAAGACACAAATCCTTAAAAGACGTTTTCATACTTAAACCTTAAACATCATCCCATGCATAAACTAATGAAGTCATAGCAAGCACAACCCTCCATTTTTACTTTTATGCTTTATTAGTTTAAGTAGTTTAATTAGATAATTAGATAATAAAAACCAAAACAACTTTCTGTCAATCTACTCAAACCTAGCTTAATTACTGATTTGTCAGAACTAGCTCTGTTTCAATTCTGCCGTCGTGAGGAACGACCCTGGATCATCCTTACCACATACTTATATCAGGTATTCGTACCTAGTATTAGTAGGTAGTTCTGAGGATTAGGCTCCCCCCCGACTCTTATAAATTTAAAACTTACCATCCCACCGTTGCGCCCGTTGCGTGAACGACCATTTCGGGCGTAACAAGTTTTTGGCGCCGCTGCCGGGAACGGTAGTACGATTCGGAGCCTGTTTAGATAGATTAGTTTTTAAGCGATCCTTTTTGACTTGGATTCACCGTACTTGTCAGAAGTTACTTTCTGCCCGTAGATTAGCGTAGTTAGCTTAGTTTAGCTTAGAATAACTTCCCTCCATACCACAACTTTAATTCTCAAAACCTTTTTCTTGTGTTGTCTTCACTGATAACTTGGCAATTGCAACTTTACAGCAACTAAAAGATCAAATTGATAGTCTTTTTAAAATAGTCCAAGATAGATACAGGAGTGATGCCGACTTAGAAAATGAATGGCAAAGGTGTAGGATGAATTATTCGGATAACATAGGGAACTTAGATCCTCAATTACAATATTAGTATAACCCTTATGCCTTCCAACAACACTACCATCCTGAACCATTCAGAGTCTACCCACAACCATCTTACCCTGTACACGAACCACAACCATACGAGAGTTCTAACTTGAGAGAAATGTCCATGACTAATCCCAACAGTAATGTCACTTTCTCACCCTCTTTCACCCCATATGAACAACAAATAGCTGACATGCTTAATGGATATACTGATAAGCTGTCAAAAATGGAAAAAATAGTCCAAGAAAGTTGTGAGAGAATTAGGGATCAAGTTACAACCATCTATAGAGTACAGGAAGATGAGAGGCATCCACACACCACACCTACTTCACTTGACATAGACTTTCAATCTCATAAGCCTGGTTGCAAAATTCTTCCAAACCCTTCACCTACCCAATCTTCTAAATCCTCACTTCCACCTATTCTCAACCTATCTACATCCGAAACTGATGAGGAGTTCATTCTAGAGGAACTTTCCGAGTCATTGCAACTTGAAACTCTTGGCCGGAGTGACGAGGATGACGAGGTAGACGAAGAGATAGAATTAGAGAGCCCGGAGATGGAGATTTACACAGAAGACCCAGAAGGACCAGAGGAATATGCACCAACTCCGAGAAGTGATCTCATTCCAATTAAAACCGACGTGGTTGACAACATTCCGCAACAATTTGTGGTTGACACTGTCCCACTTATCTTTCCGAATGAATCACCCCCTGATCTAGTTGTACCTTCTGCCTTAGACCAGCCAGTTGCCCAAGTAGTTGATGAGAATGTTGCTACAAGATTGGAGACGTCAACGGATACTGTCCCACCTCCATGCCCAGAGTACAACATTCTCACCAACTCAAAGACCATAAGAAGTAAGGTGGGTTTTGCATCATGGTTGTCTTACAAACCATCTCTCCACAACATAATGACGTATACGTCTTGGAGTGGTGAGGACACCTTTGACCAACCCATTTTGCCCACGGAGGTAATAAAAGTTGAGAGATTTGTTACGCCTCCGGTAGAACAATTCCATCACTTTGAATTATTTCCTCATATTGGACATACCCTAGCCTTGAATTGCCTTAAACTCTTAGGTATGTACCAATATTACCACTTGTGTCTACTGATGGATGCAAGGAAGCCGCAAGGATCTCCTGATATATAGTGTTAGAGTCAAGCTAGAGACTCGAACAAAAACAAGCGCTTCTCGGGAGGCAACCCGTGTCTAACGTAGTTTTGGTAGTAGTAATCATAATAGTAGTTAATTTAGGATAAGTAGTATCCTAACCTCAATAAGTAGAAAATGAAGCCCTAAATTGCATGTTCAAAGTTTTCTTTATTTTTATGAACAAAAAGGATGGTTTGCGAAATTACTTCATTGTAAGTCAAATTTTTGTCAAAACCTTAAAACTTCCTACTCCCGTTTGTTTGAACCTCATGGTAACATCTATTTTAACCATTATCTAAGATCTCGAGTTCTTACTATCCCTTACGAACACGGAAACCTACTAGAATAAGAATAAGGAACCGTAGTCATCTTATACAACCCATTCACATATTTCGAGCATTGGAGGTACTTACATATGTTTCTGTAAACATACATATAAGATCTTTAAATGATTTATCTGAAAACCTGATTTGTATGTTAATATGTGTATTATGCTCAAACTCGTTTAAAAATGTGTGTTTTGGAAATCTTTATACTTGGTTGCCTGATTTAAATTACTCATGCTAGTATTCCCATATTTGTTGTTATAGGCAACTGACACCTTTTTGTGTGAGATCAAACTCTAAGTCATACACTGGTTTGCTTCTTCAAAGTACTCGCTTTGATAGTTCTTTAGCAAACCAGTGATATGTGATTTGGAGAATGATCACTTGTTTGTTAGATCATGCTTGTTTGTTCTATTAAACAGGGACTGACGCCTATGGATAAAGAGCTTTTGAGTATAATGGAAAGACGACAAGTGGAGCTTACAAGTTCATTAAATGAGGAAACTTTTGAGGGTTGCTTTTCAGGAGAAGAGATGGCTCTTTCTGGCACATAGATGGTCACATTCTAGTTGTCCATGACTAGGTCATCGAATAGATCACATCAAAATTCACCACATCCCATAACTACACTTTACAATTTCCATGGCTGCTAGCATGGTGTTACATGGAACCCAAAATCATCACTACCATCCACCATCACCTTATCCACCCACATTCGTCCATCCATCCACCCCTTCACATTTATCATTACCATCCGGGATCATTTGTTCGCCATGGAATCAAGGAATGAGTACAGAGTATATGGGATGTAAGCTAGAGATCTCTGCTGATTAGAACAACATCAAGTTTATTTTATTAGTTTGTCGGAGAACATCTCGGATGAAATGGTCGTCGGATTCAGCACTTTCAGATCATCTAGAGCAATTAGTCTACATCAGCAGCTCTTGATGATTAGGATCCTCGTCCATTATCTCTACTCAACATATGGTGTATCTTGGTTGATTCTGCATGTATCCAGAAGAAGACATCACTTCGGTTCACTTTCTACAATCTATCCTTTTGGTCTTAGTTATTTTCGTGGGAAAGTTAGTGACAAGATTGGATGAAGAATATGCCATTGTGAGCTCGAGTGCACTTCATGAAGACTGACTTTGATCCAGCCAACACTGGTGCCAACACAGTCTATTTTTCAGATCCTCAGCTCACCGATGTGCTGACAATTTATGAGGTTGCGAATGAAATATTGAGCAAAGAGATGACGGATGTTCACGAAGAAACCGCATTCTGTAAGGAGCCAGCTAAAGAAATTCCAACCATCGGCAGATTGCGGATTCTTTCTTCAAAATATCTCTTGCCTCTATCATAGGGAAGTTCCTTTCCTTTCTGTTATGATTTTTTTTCCGTTACCATACATCCTAATATGCCTAAATTCTAAGTGTGGGATTTCATCCCACCATCTTTTCAAAAACACTTAAAATAGTGTGGGATTTTTCCCGAAGAAAATCCTCCATCTTAGCAATGAACATTGAGGACAATGTTGTTTTAAGTGTGGGATACACGGTATATAATACCGCAAGTTCATATTTGCCTATCCAAATTAATACCTCTACTTTCATTCAAAAAATTTTAAAATTTTTTGCAAAACCAACCTAAAAGGTTGAGATTTTAACCATCACAACATTCGAAAACCCAACCTCGATGGTGTCCGACATCCATTCGGTTGATTTCGAATGATTTTCTAAAGATTTTAGACTTAGAAGATTCTTTCAAAGAAACAAACTTTCTGTCAAAATAAATAAGTTGCTTTGGAAAGTAAGATAAGGCAATAATAAGAACGTATCTTAAACTGAAGTTGAGAAATCCTCTAGGCATCGCATGACTTGGTGCATATGACCATTTGATTGTGAGGTACTCGAGCCTTTAATAAGCATTCATTTTTAATGCTTCACTTTCATTTCTGAGTGTGCGCTGATGCATGTGTTTTTGAATTAGAACTTGCTCCTGTAATTCGTTTCGAGACCATACCAATGAGTGCCGTACGCGGTATAGGTGCAATTAGAGGATCTTGGCATTTATTAGGATTAACCCCTTCCTTTCATATCTTTTCAAGCCAACCCTTCCTACTTTTTTTTTTTTTTTAAGATTGTTGATGATCCGACTAGAAAACCCTTTGCGCCTTAGCCTATTTCATTTCTCTAAACCCTAAAACACTTCCCCACAACACAAACACTCATCATGAAAAATATTATCCGCCAAAAGACAGCACGAAAAATTGGTACTTGTCAAAAGAGAAGTTAAAGATGTCTCACTATACGAAGGATCTCCAAGGTCATAAAAATAAGAAAAAGAAAAAAGAAAAAGAAAATAAAAGTAGGCCTTGGAGAGCTCCTAGAAGAAGAAGACTACTCTCTAAAGAAGAAAAATCTATCAGAACTCAAAAGAAACATCAAGAAGAGATTATTCCTCTAGGAGATGAGTCTACTCTAGAAGTTATCTCAAGTGAAACTTGCTTTAATCTTTGAAAGCTCCGAGTCTGAAGTTCAAAAACCCTAAAACCATTTACCAACCTACCCCTATCCATACCCACTCTACCCTTACTCACACAACCCACTAAAATGCCCTGGGATAATTAGCACCGTTCTCAAAGGAGTGGTGGAGATTCGATTCTCGACCAAGCTTATGACGATAAGCACTGCATGACTGGCATTGAGCGATTTCGTTTCTATTAGATTATAGGTAACCCGATACACTTTGAGTGAATTGAGTGACCTACTTGTGAGAATCGCCCATTCATGTACATCTACGTTTCGAGAGTTGCAAAGTATGCCAACCAGGGTTGATCAGTTTTATGTTTAAGTACAGTTAAATTTTGTTGATGCTTACTTTCCGAAAATATTTATCTAATTTGAAGAAAGTGACATTCTGCAGAAGATACTCTAAGCATCCAAAATTATTTTTCAAAAAATTATTTTCCAAATGAGGTTTGCTTGAGGACAAGCAAAAGCTTAAGTGTGGGATATTTGATGTAGCGCAAAAAGTCACGTTTTTACCTGCATTATTTGTCCCATTTTTAGCTCTTTTCTAACAAATACATCTTAAAATAATCATTATTCATTAACTTTTGTTAGAAAGGTATAAACTTGCCGATCCTGTGAAAATCATGCAAAAAGGTCAGAAAACTAACCGAAATAGGCACCGAATTGAGCCAAACCCTAAATCTACTATAAACTCCATACCAAGACCTCACAATTATCTTATTTTGTAGCTATGGAGATTACGAGAACGTGGATATAAGGATTGCTCAAAACGGATCAAGGATGAAAAAGTTATGCAACTTACGGCGCAGCCGAAAGCTACAAAATGTATTCTGGACATGCCTGGGCCCCACACATCCAATTTCTACCAAATTGGCATCATTAAAAGCGTAACGGAATTACGAAGCCGTAGGGGAAAGAATCAAGTCAAACGGACGCGAAACGAAGAAGATACGGCTTCCGAAGTTGCGAGAAAAGTCAGATAAATCACACGGCCTAGCACACGGCCACCACAGGGCCGTACACGGCCTCCATAGAGCCGTACACGGCCTGTTTAGAGCTGTACACGGCTTCTACAGGGCCTTACATGGCCTGTATTGGTCTCACAGGGCCTCGTTTTTGCTTCGTTGGCTTGTACGTGTGCTTATGGACTTGTACTCTTGGATCCATGGCTTGCCTATAAATAGTGGCCTCATTCACCTCATTCCACACACCATTCTTCAACAAGAATTCTCACTTTCTCTCTCACACACTCTTTCTTTCTCTCTCTAGTTTAGCATTCTCTCTCTAGTACTACTCTTAGGAGTTAGAGGAGAATTAGTAGGGTTTTAGTTAGTTAGTTCTTGGTTAATATTTAACCAAGACTAACGGAGGGGCTACTCTTGTAATAGTGTTAGGGATATTTCGAGGGTCTTATTTGTAATATTGTCCATAAATATTGCGGAGGTTACGCTCGTGTATTCTTTCAACATTATTCAAACTACGTGTTACATTCGGTTATCTCTTTCCTTATCTTTCATAATGATGATTATTATTATTGTTGCTATGCTAGATTTAGGATTGTTTGTTATGCGTAGGGAGTAGTTACCTTGTGCTTGTTATGATGTAGTTAGTTTATGTATTGCGGGTGATGTTACTTTAAATATACAATTGGGATACTATCGTTATGAAACAACGGAGGTAACGTTATACGGCTTTCATTTGTATAGCGCCGGAAACATCACGAATGTGTGTAGTACGGAACGTGGAAGCTATGAAAGTCGTGGGCACACTCCGTTGTGGAATAATGTTCCCAATTGTTACATATTGAAAACCGGTGTACTGTTAACTTTACATTTATGAATTTCTAAACCTAAAAGCCTTTCCTCCAATAAACGTGGTTAGAAACTGTATGACAAGGAGTCATGTACCTTGATCAACCGGTCACTACCTATCTGTGTTTTCAAATCAAGTAAATCAACATGGTCTGATTTGTGTAGCTGTGGAAATATTGCCAAAACCTTTCGTATAGTACACCGTGAATCAATCAGGGATTTATTGGGAATGTAGTGAGGGCTGGTTTATTTCATAGATGGTTAAACGTTAATACAAACTTAGTTAAACTAGTCCAGAGTGACCATAAAGTATGTGGCACCGGAAAGACCGTAAAACGGTACAGTACTTCGTATAGCGTTTAAATACGTGGGAAAAGCTAAGGAACTGTCGTCGGTTGAAGACTGTGTCACATCCTGGTTGAACCACACAGCTCTGGACTAAACAAAGACCATTAATGTAGAGTTAGCAGTCACCAAACCAAGTCTTAATCATAAATGCCTTGTCTAGTCTTAGTATCTTCACAGTGTTAAGAACGGTCAGAACATTAGCGGGTCTGTTACTCTATCTCATGCGCCCAGGAATAATATCCCAAGAAGGGTCACTCCTCCACCATATGGAAAGTGTTGAAGAGTTGAGCAGCCTCCTCTGATCAGAATCACCATAACCTAGCAACCCAGTGACATACTGTCTGAGAAATCAAACAGTAGGGTGTTAGTGTTTACACTATGAATACTTAGACGAAAGCAAGACACAAATCCTTAAAAGACGTTTTCATACTTAAACCTTAAACATCACCCCATGCATAAACTAATGAAGTCATAGCAAACACAACCCTCCATTTTTACTTTTATGCTTTATTAGTTTTAGTAGTTTAATTAGATAATTATATAATAAAAACCAAAACATCTTTCTATCAATCTACTCAAACCTAGCTTAATTACTGATTTGTCGGAACTAGCTCTGTTTCAATTCTGCCGTCGTGAGGAACGACCCTGGATCATCCTTACCACATACTTATATCAGGTATTCGTACCTAGTATTAGTAGGTAGTTCGGAGGATTAGGCTCCCCCCGACTCTTATAAATTTAAAACTTACCATCCCACCGTTGCGCCCGTTGCGTGAACGACCGTTTCGGACGTAACAGGTTCAGAGCTGGTGGATGACCCAGTGCTGCTCAGAATGTATACACCGACGGCCGTTCCATAGCTTGGGTGTACAGGAACCGTTCCGGAAGGAAGGTTCCGACACTTACACGAGGTACTGGACGTTTTACGGCATTCCATGCCTTGCGTACTAATGCAAGTTAGAGTGTATACACCGACGGCCGTTCCGTAGCTTTCATGCATTTGTACTACACCAGAGGTGGTTCCAGCATTATACTAAGTAATAGGATGTTTTACGGTGTTCCACGCGTATTGCACATTCAGGTCACTCTGAACCTGTTTAAACTCAGTTTGTATTAAAGCGTACCCATCTATGATATAAACCCAGCCCTCACTTAATATTACCCAATAAATCCCTGATTTATTCACGTTGTACTATACATTAGGTTTAGCGGTATTTCCAAAGCTTCGAAATCAGACCATGCATAGATAGCACAGATAATTAATTACCCTTAGAATAAGGTTCGCGACTCCTTGTCTTTAAGGGTTTTAACCACGTTTATTGGAGGAAAGGCGATAGTTTGATGAACAGTTTATAATCATAGATGAAAAGTTAAATAGACATAGTTTTCATATTGTAACAATTGGGAATAATATTTCCACAGCGGATTGTGCCCACGACTTTCATAGCTTCCACGTTCCGTACTTCACACATTCGTGATGTTTCCGGCGCTATACAAATGAAAGCCGTATAACGTTACCTCCGTTATTTGATATCATCCCAATTGTATAATTAAATTAACATCATCTCCCATTGTAACGGCTAACTACATCACAACAAACACAAAAGCTAACTACTCACTAATCATGGTAACGAATCCTAAATCTAGCATAATAACAAAAGCATGCATTATAACATATAAGGATAGAGATAACCGAGATAAATGCGTAGTCTGAATATAAGCTGAAAGATTACAATGAGTAGAGCCTCCGCTATTACAAAAGCACCCCTCCAAGTATCTCCAACAAATATTACAAAGCAACCCCTCCGTTAGTCTCGTTAAATATTAACGAGAGACTAACTACTAACCTACTGATTCTCCTCTAACTCCTTAGAGAAGTGTTAGAGAGAGAAACTACTACTATTCTAGAGAGAAGTGTGTGAAATGTGGATGGTGAGAGGTGATGGAATGGTGTGAAAATGAGGAGGTGAAAGCCACTATTTATAGGCTTTCAAATTACAAATTTACACTCAACACCCTCGCACCCAATTTAACACTGAAATACACCCTCGAGCTATAAAATTCGACACCTAAAGGGGCGTATTCTACACCAAAAGGGGCGTATTCGGTAGCAAATAGGGCGTATTCGGTAGAAAACGGGGCGAATCCGGCACCATAGAGGGGGTATACCACCCCAAAAGGGGGTATACGGCCCCAAAAGGGGGGTATACGGCCCCATAAGAGGGGTATACGGCCCCTAAGGGGGGGTATACGGCCCCTGTGGGGTGGTATCCCCTTGGTCGTGGTCTTGTGCAATGGATCGTAGGTCTTGCGTGCTGGATCGTAACTTGTTTTGGCCCTATCTTCTGTTTTCAGCGTTCTTTATATCCACGAGATCGTAATTACCTGAAGTTCATAATGAGATAATCTAAGTATAATTTCAAGGTATTATGCTTTAAAAGTGCTCGCAGAACGTGAACGTATCGTTTGTGCTCTATTTTGTACGTTATTTGGCCATTTTACTTGATTTTTGAAGCAACGCCTTATTTTTAGCCCTAATGATGAATTATGGTGAAAAAGTATTGATAATGAATGTTTTCATCCATTTTGGGGCTAAAAAGGTGGGAATTATGTACGCAAAAATGTGAGTTTTTACGTCCAATCACTTTTTCTTCAATCTTCAATTAAAACACATTTCTGCAAATATTAACAAAATAAGTATCTAAAATCATATAAATACACTAAAATGTATATAAATATAAGGATAAATTACTATAAAATATACTATCTATTTGATGCTTATCAAATATCCCAACACTTAAGTTCTGCTTGTCCTCAAGTAGAATACTGAATAAAATTTAAAAATAAGCATCAAACTAATATTTAGGGATCAGAATACCAATACTAAAAATCTATTTCATACATTAAAAATTTAAACAATTTAATTAACATGGATAACTATAATGTATAAATAAAATTATTATTATTTGTGTAACATATAGCTCATGAATGATTACTAATATATTTGTCCACTTTAAACAATCTATATTTATATTTCTGAATACACTTTTATTGTTAGTATGTTTATTACTTATGATTTCCATATATGATATACTCTTAAACTTAATCATGCAATTTTCTTTTATATTCCAAATAAATATATGAAATCCATTTTTAAGAATCAAGACATTGGTGACAGGAGAGCGACATAACTTGATTCAGGTAAAGCAGTTTTATTTAAATCAAACCAGCGGTGACAGGTCTGTACAATCGTACAACAAAGCGACATAGTTTGATTTTTATTTTATATTTCTGAAAGATTTTTCTTTCTTTTTACTTTATTTAAGAATACTAATTAGAAACCAGGTCTGTACTTTCGTACAACAGAGGAAACAATTAGTAGACCCCCAAATGTCTTCATATAAGTATAAAGATATATAAAATTATTGAATGAAAAATTTAAAAATTAAGACTTTTATGTCATACATCATATTATGTACCATAAAATAATATACAAGTTATTTTATTAATTTATTAAAATAATTCAGAAATTTTCCATATAGATTGCCTATTAGTACATCATATTACATAACTATATATCACTCCTTATTTAAGTAGCTTACGTTATATATACAAAACAGTTAATCCACATTAAAGTCTAAACTTTTAAATACAAAACAAAACTTTTAATAAAAGTATTCTAACTAATAAATACTTAGTTATTAACTTTAAAAATTTTAAATTTTGATAAAATTTAAGAACAATAGAAACTTAAATGATTAATTAAAGAAATTCTTTTTCTTACGAACCCTATCCCCACACTTAAATTATACAATGCCCTCATTGTATAAAAATTGATAAACAAAAGTGAGTAAGGGAAAGAAAAATAGAACAGAAAACTCCCTGACTGAAATTATAAATTTCATCATCGGCTAAGAAAAATCTGCTTGGTTGGTTCCTTCATTTCTTGAAAAATAATATACAACATCCACACTTTCGTAGTTAATCACGATTGCATTTAGCATATCCAATATGCCTTTAAACCCCTCGGTATCCCGGGTGGATGAGTTATAGTCTCGTGAGGGTTTCCAGTTAACATACCCACAAAGTTCAATCCTGAAAAATAAAAACATAAAAGAAAAACATCACATATAAAAATAAACATGGGTTGTCTCCCAAGAAGCACTTTTGTTCAAATGTCGGTAAGTTCGACATTATCTGATAACTTATTCTTCCAGAGTTACTTCTGAAGTATGTTCAATAACATTATCTTCATAATATTTCTTCAATCGATGTCCATTAACTGTAAAAATAGCTCCATCGAAGGCAACTAAATCCACACTTCCATTTATATGAACTTGGTGAATAACAAATGGTCCGCTCCATCTGGATTTCAATTTACCCGGAAATAACCGAATACGTGAATTATATAAAAGCACACGTTCTCCAGCAACAAACTCTTTATCTCCCCGAAGTCTTGCATCATGCCATTTCTTCGTCCTTTCTTTATAAAATATTGAATTCTCATAAGCATTCCAACGAAGCTCATCTAACTCATGTAACTGTAAAAAGCGATGCTTACCAACTTCATCGGTATCCATGTTGCATTCTCGAAGTGCCCAATATCCACTGGTAAATGAAAAGCTTTTCCATAAATTAATCTATACGGAGTACAACCTCTAGGTGTCTTAAATGCTGTCCTATATGTCCAAAGTGCATCGTCTAACTTTTTCGACCAATCTTTTCTGTTGGAACCAACAGAACGTTCCAAAATACGTTTTAATGCACGATTGGTATTTTCAACTTTTCCACTAGTCTGTGGATGATAAGGTGTAGCAAATCGATGACTAACTCCATACCTTTTTAATACCTTCTCTAATTAAGTATTACAAAAATGAGTACCTCGATCACTAATCAATGCCTTGGGAGTTCCGAATCTGGAAAATATTTGTTTAAGAAATTTCACCACTAACTCTAGCATCATTTGTAGGTAATGTTTTTGTCTCAGCCCATTTAGAAACATAATCCACAGCTACTAATATGTACCTATTACCGTGACTCATAGGAATTGGTCCCATAAAATCAATATCCCAGCTCTTTGGCAAGAATCACAATTCTTAACAAATGCATATGTATCTTTAAAAATCGTCGGCCAATAAAAACATGCGTCAAATATTTTCTTTGCAGTGTAACTTGGTCCATTATGACCGCCTACTGGTCCTTCATGACAATGCTTTATAATCTGTTGAGCTTCTTCACCATCTACACATCTTCTAATTATGCCATTTGCACAGTATCTGAAAAGAAATGGATCTTCCCAAAAATAATACTTTAAATCAGAAAAGAATTTCTTCCTCTTCTGGTAATCCATCCTCGGTAGAATTTTAGTAACCAAATAATTTGCATAATTTGCAAACCAAGGTATCTCTGTTAATTCTTGTACTGTCATAAGTTTCTCATCCGGAAATGAATCTTGAATTTCCTCTTCATCCAACGCTTCCAACTCTGGATTTTCTAACCTTGACAAATGATCAGCTGCGACATTTTCCGCTCCTTTCTTATCCTTGAGTTCAATATCAAATTCCTGCAATAAAAGAATCCATCGCAATAAACGAGGGCGCGCATCCTGCTTATTAAACAAATACTTCAAAGCAGAATGGTCAGTATAAACTACAGTTTTAGTTAAAACAAGATATGAACGAAATTTATCGAAAGCAAAAACCACTGCCAGAAGTTCTTTTTCCGTAGTTGTATAATTTTCCTGAGCATCTGTTAATGTCTTACTGGCATAATAGATTGGCTTAAACTTCTTATCAATTCTCTGCCCTAAAACAGCTCCAACCGCATAACCACTAGCGTCACACATTAATTCAAAAGGTAAATTCCAGTTTGGACCTGTCATAACTGGAGCAGATACTAACTTTTCTTTTAATGTATCAAACGATTGTTTGCATTTGACTGTAAATTCGAATTTTGCATCTTTCTCCAACAATTGATTCAGCGGTCTTGCTATTTTTGAAAAATCTGGTATAAATCTCTGGTAAAATCCAGCGTGTCCCAGAAAACTTCTTATTCCTTTTACATTTGTAGGATAAGGTAATTTTGAAATAACTTCAATCTTCACTTGATCTACCTCAATTCCTATTTTGGATATTTTATGACCTAAAACAATTCCTTCTCGAACCATAAAGTGACATTTTTCCCAGTTAAGAACTAAATTTGCCCCTTCACATCTCTGCAACATCTTCTGTAAATTCTTCAAACAAGAATCAAATGAATCACCAAATACCGAGAAATCATCCATAAATACTTCCATGAAATCTTCTACCATATCATGAAATATTGCGATCATGCAACGCTGAAATGTAGCTGGTGCATTACACAAACCAAACGGCATCCTTCTATAAGCAAAAGTACCAAACGGACAAGTAAATGTTGTTTTATCTTGATCTTCGGCCACAATCGGTATTTGAAAATATCCTGAAAATCCATCCAGAAAACAATAGAACTCCTTTCCTACTAGCCTTTCTATCATTTGATCAATAAATGGTAATGGAAAATGATCTTTCCTGGTAGCATCGTTTAATTTTCTATAATCAATACAAACTCTCCATCACGTTACCGTCTTTGTTGGTATCAAATCATTCTTTTCATTGGGTATAACCGTTATTCCGCCTTTCTTTGGTACAACATGTACTGGACTTACCCATGGACTATCTGAAATAGGATAGATTAATCCTGAATCCAGCAATTTAATGATTTCTTTTCTGACAACGTCTTTAACATTCGGATTCAATCTTCTCAATGGTTGTACGACTGACTTAAAATATTTTTCCATCAAGATTTTATGAGTGCAATATGTAGGACTAATTCCCTTAATATCCGTGATTTTTCATCTATTGCTTATTTATGCTGTTTAAGAACCTGAACTAATCGTTCCTTCTCTGCTTTTGATAGTTTTGAAGATATTATAACTGGCAAGTCTGATGTGCCTTGTAAATAAGCATATTCCAAATGCGATGGTAGCTCTTTAAGTTCCAACTGTGGTGGTTCTTCAATAGATGTCTTGATCTCAAATATCTCTTCTTTAAAACAAGGAATATTGTTGACAGAATATGGTATCAATTCTTGGTTAATAATTTTTGCAACTGGCTGTATTGCTTCTTCTTCTTCAGGATGTTGTTGAATAACCATGGTTGCTTCTTACAAATCTTCATCTTCCTCCAATAACTTATCAAATTCTGCTAAATCCTTTTCAGTGTCGAAATCTTCAGTCCATCCATTAAGAATTTCTGTATCTGCTTGATCTTTTCCTAAAAAATCTTGAAAAGAAGAGTTATCCATATATTCATATGAATTTAAATAATAACAAGTATCATCCACATAATCAGGAAATTTCATGGAATTATTAACATTAAAAACAATTTTATCATTCCCTAATCTCATGGTAATTTTTCTATTAAAAACATCTATTAAGGCATGTGTAGTTGCTAAAAATTGTCTTCCTAATATAATAGGGACTTTAGGGTCTTCTACCATATCTAATATTACAAAATCACATGGAAAAACAAATTTATCAACTTTAATTAAAACATTTTCAACTATTCCCCTATGGTATTGCACAGATCGGTCAGCTAATTCAATACACATACGAATAGGTTTTGGTTCTCCTAATCCTAATCGCATATAAAGAGTATATGGCATTAATGAAATACTAGCACCTAAATCTGCTAATGCGTTTTCAATAGTAATTTCACCAATTTTGCAAGGTATAGTAATACTCCCTGGATCTTTGACTTTTGGAGGTAGCTTATTCTGCATTATTGCTGAAAATCTCGCATTCATGGTCACCTTTGTCACATTATCCAGTTTACTTTTGTTAGTCAGCAGCTCCTTAAAATATTTTGCATACTTCGGCATTTGAGCTATAGCTTCAACAAAAGGAATATTAATATGAAGTTGTTTCAGATTTCCCAGAAATTTGTGGTATTGTTCATCTTCTTTGTCCTTCCTCAGAGCAGCTGGATATGGAGGTGGGGTGGTATAGTCTTTAATGACTTCTTTAACCTTATTTTCTCCACTACTCTTTTTGTTTGGTTGTATGTCTTCATCAATTGTTTCTTTTTCAACCTGCTCAGATTCAACAATTTTATTAGTTATAACAGGAGAGTCAACATTCTTACCACTTCTGGTAATTACCGCTTTAGCTTGCTCCTTTGGATTTGTTTCAATAAATCCTGGCAATGTTCCTGGAAATCTCTCCTGTAATGTTTTAGCAATCTGATGAACTGATCCTTCAATTTGTTTGATTGATGCTTCGTTATTACGCATCCTTGCATCATGATCATCCATTCTTTTATTACTTTCTCCAACCATTTTTTCCAAAATACTTTCTAACGAATTTATCCTGTCAGAATAGGACGGATTTTGTCCCGTTTTGACATAGAAGCCTAGTGCTCCTTGTTCATACTGTTGTCCTGGTTGATTAACTCTTCTAAAATTAGAAACTTGACGATAATTTGGATTTCCTTGAAAATCCCCATACATAACTTCTTCAGCATTCATTTCACTATCATTATTAGGACATTCTGCCTTTAGATGATTTCCTTCACATATTTCACAACCAATCCTGATTGCATGAACTTGTTCATTCACTTTCTTAATATCTCTTCCCATACTTTCCAATTTTGCTGTGATAGCTGCGAGACCATCACTGTCTTCAGATATCCTTTTTCTTCCAGATGAACCATCATCCCATAACTGAGAATGCTTAGCTAATTCTTCAATTCCGGCTTTTGCTACTGCTGGAGTTTTCTTAGGTACTGGGCCTTGTGCATCTAATTGTTGACGTGTTGCTCGATCAACTCCTTTATAGAATACCGTTATTTCTTGTTGGACATTCAAATCATGTTGTGGACATTTATGTAACATCTCCTTATATCTTTCCCAAGCTTGATATAGAGATTCGTCGGGTTTCTGTTTAAAGTTCATAATCTCATCAATCATCTTCGACGTCTTGGAAGGTGTACAATACATTTTTAGAAATTTTGTACGAAGATCTTCCCAAGTAGTAATAGATCCGGCTGGTTCATTATTAATCCATCTCTTAGCCCCATCCTTTAATGTTAAAGAAAATACTCGTAACATAACCCGATCTCTTGTAACATTAGGAATATTAAACATATCTGCAATCTCCAAAATTTTCTCAACATGCTCATTTGCATCTTCTTTATCTTCTCCTATGAAAGGATTTTCTCTTAATTCTTTCAAAAATTGCCCCTTTAACTCAAACTCTACTTCTCTAGCAATGGCAGGCCTAACCACTCCCGGTCTCGGATCTCCACGAGTTTGAATCGTGTAATCCTCAAGCGTCATGTTAGCTATGTCTGCCATGTTTCTTTGTGCTGGTTCAGAATCACTTGGATATACTGTATGTTGTCTAGAAGGTACTTTATCTAACTCCGAATCGGAGTAATATCCTCTTTTAGCCGTTTTGACTAAACTGTTATGAAATATTAAGTAGTCTTCCTCAGATGAAATTCCGGGTTCTGGAGAATTAGGTGGCGCGTATGATAATCGTCTTCTAGAATGAAATTCTCGTTCTGGTTCGTCAAATGGACTAAGTGGATCCGGATGAAGTGTCCGGGTCATACATCCATCTGCAACAAAAACAGAATTTAGTAGTACTTTAAATTCAAAAGTAAATGTTAATTAATAATATACTAGAAATATTCTAGTTGGTATTTATGAATTCCGATACTTAATAATAAAACACATTCAAAATTAAATAATCGAAAAAGAATACCCCAACCCAAATTTCCTATTTGTTAATTATGCAAGTTAGTTATTTATACAACAGTTTGAAAATACAGTGGGTTTTGTCAAATTTCTTTTACAAAGCTAGTCAATAGATCTCGGTAGCTCCATTGATGGTACACAAAAGCGGAGAGACAGGTCAGCGCGAAGCTTATTAAAAACCTATTTCTTTCGAGAAGCACCTTACCTCTTATATGATAAATCAATGAGGTAGGGATTTACTCTCCTTATACCTTTGTTTTTGTAAGTATTCTCAATGGGTGAGCCGATATTTCTTATTTATTTTGCAAAGTATCAGAAATAAAAATTATACAAGTAAAATAATTAGTTTAATTAAAATACACCGCTCCCCCGGTAAAACAAAAGTTCAACCGGTTAAGTGTTCCCCGGCAGCGGCGCCAAAAACTTGATGTGTGGAAGTATAGGCAATTATAATCACAAGTTTTAAATTAAGGAAATACTAAATAATACTATCACACAATTCAGGCAAGATTGACCCGTTCATGTAATATAGCTTAATAAGTAAGTCCAAATTCGACCACAAGGAACACAAGAAACGTGATTCTTATTTATAACTAATTATCTATTTATTTCTAATTACAAATATTTACAATTATGATACAAATGAATTAAGGATCCAATTTACAATAATCTACAAGATAAGGGGGACGTTTTAGTTCAGAACGAACATATTTATAATTATATTTTGATACAGATTCTAATAGATAAGTTTCAGGAACAACTTAAGTATACTCAGATGGATAGAAGATTATAATTATTCAAACTATTATTTATTAAACTTATTATATGTACTTATGTCTATTTACTTTTTTGGCAATTATTATTGGTGAATTACTAATGTAGAAAATTACTTAAGGTTAAGCTAATCTTAATCATAGCAATACAGTCATAAGGTTACGCAAAGTATCACTAATTAATAAGATCTATCATTAGTTTATTAATACAATTTCTAAGGTTAGGCTTGAATCGCAATATTACTTTATATTAATGATTTATTCTTCGTTTATCGCATAAGGTTAAGATCAAAACATAAACACAATCACTTAATTTATATAAACTTAATATGGTCATCTTCGTTTAATATAAATCAGTCTAACTATGTCAAGAACAATCATCAATATATCATAATAAAGACAATTCTTGTATAATAAACATTCAATAATATAGTTCCAACATAAACATATACTTCATATAATAAAATCAATAAACATTCATTCAAATAACTATAACGAAAACCTAATTAACAAGTAATTCAAATAAACAATATCCATAAATTAACTCAATAAGGTTATTAAAGTTACAAGGATAAAGAAACCGAACCAATTATTGAACCAGCTTCTCCTAGGGTTAAAACCTTCAAACCCTAGCTCCTTAACCTCCAAAATCGCACCTTAAGTCGACCTTAAACCCTAATAATCGGTTTTATATTCTAAGAATCGTATATGAAAAACCTAAACTTAAGCCTCTATTTATATTTTTTCTGGCCGACTTCCCAACCGCCGGTTGGGACCTCCAACCGCCGGTTGGACTAATTTGAATCCTGGTCCAACTCCACGTGTTTCCACCGCCTTAAAACCCTAATACACCAACCGTCGGTTGGGCTTTCCAACCGCCGGTTGGACTTCAATTCCAGAATGTTCCAACTTCGGGCCAGGCCACAATTTTGGACTCTTTTAAATTAATATACGGTTTTAACTTCTTTCTTGGACCAATTCTTCATTTTAACACTTTTAGTCTTCAATTCTTCAAGGTTTAAACTCCTTTTTCTTCATTTCTTCATTTTCTTCAGTTTCTTGCAGTTTTGGATTCGTTCTTGTTCCTTTTTCTTCAATCTTCAATTAAAACACATTTCTGCAAATATTAACAAAATAAGTATCTAAAATCATATAAATGCACTAAAATGTATATAAATATAGGGATAAATTACTATAAAATATACTATCTATTTGATACTTATCACGCGTCATACTGAATATCACTCCAGAAATCGTTCAGTATCGTCTGAGATATAGGTGGAGACCCTCGCATATCGAATGCGTGAACGTGCAAAGAATGTAAGCACCTGAGCTACTTTGCTAGCTCCGCGTGCCGAAAGATCAAGATCAACAAGAATACTGTGACCTTTATCAAATTGACGCGCCATATCTGTATACAAACACAAATGACAAAACAAATAAAACACGTTAATGACAAATAATAAACTTTAAACTATAATGTTTTGTGAATCATAACAATCACCTAACATCTTAATTCTAAATTTATTATACTTCAAATATATATAATTAACTTGTTACTTATTATCGCAAGTCTAATATATATAATATTTCTATTTAACTTATAATCAAAATGTCGTAAGTATAATATATGTAGATATATAACTTATAATTAAATAATCTTAAGTTATATAAAGTATATATTATAACGTGTTAATTTATAATTCTCACGTCGAAACATATATTAGATTAACTTTTGAAGTAGAAAGTTAAATATCATTACAACTTATTACGTCAAAAGTTTAAGTTACGAGTTATAAAAACGAAAGTTTTTAACTCGCAGAGATTGAACTCAACTCGCAACTGAATTCGCAGGCAAGTCAATTCGCTAATCCAGTCAATCCGCAGGTCGACTTGCAAGTCGATCCGCTAATCAAACTCGATCCGCAAACGCTCAAACTCAACTCGCTGCGAGTTTAATCTGGAACTCAACTCGCTACATAAACTGACGCTGCAAGTTGAATTCCAAAATCGATTAATCTGTTAATTTTGACACAATCTATCGATATTTTTACGTTCATTAAGGTTCGATTAACATTAACCACAAGGATTCTTGTTCGATCAGTCCCTCAATCTACATAAATCGATCAAACTTTAAAACGAAACCCTAAATTATTAAAAATGTCGATTTCGAGTTAAATAAACAATGAAATCCGTTGATTTATACCTCAAAATGAGCGCAAAGGTAAGATGTATAAAAGCTATGGATTCAAAAACTCAGTCTCGTACTTGTGAAAACGAAATCAAACGAAAACGTAAAATCGCCTCGTTTCGCTCAAGTGGATTCGCAGAGATGAAGTGAACTCGCGAGTGTATGTGGGTTCGGTGGGTTTGACTGGTCGATCCGCACCCCTTTTATACTTTAGAATCGAATCGCAGAAATTTAAAGTCGATCCGCAGGTTTGACTAGTCAAACTCGCAGAATTAAATAAAAACTCGAATTTAATGCTAAGTATAAATTTAAGACCCATTATTTGTACAAGTCTAAAATAAAATCATTTTTCACTTGTATTTGTTACGATTGTTCAACACGGATAAGAATATATAGTATAATTTCATTCCAAAGGGTAAAACCTAATAAACACAAAAACTTTATTCAAACATAAAGCTAAAAATAAAATAAAATAAAAATATAATCATAAACGAACAGTGGTATCAAGTATCATTTTATTAATCATTTGAACAAAACAAAGAAGAATATACATAAATCAACTTAATAAGAATTTATCTGCTTAGGGATCATATTAGAAAGAACAAGCTATTTAGTTCTATTGAAAAGCATAAGTAGATTGTTAGTATTCATACCCCATGAAATTCAAATAAATTACAATAAAATCACAACATATTTTATCATTAATCCACTTATATTTATAAAATTATATCTTAGGTACCTTTATCCACATAGCATAATTGTAAAATACAATATTCACTCAAAGTGAATATATATTATGATAGATAATTCAAGACGATTACCGGTATTATGATCCACATAAACAAATTATACTCTCATATCTAAGCATCACTATCGCGTTCCTAGCGGTCGGTCGGATTTTTAGTTCGGTTGTTGTTCCGGCACAACCAGGACTCACGGCAGAGTGAGCTTTAAATTTATAAGAGCTGGGGCTCAAACTATAAGTTCTACCTACCTTGGAAGCAAGCAGTAAGTATAACTCGAGGTCGTTCTTAAATCGGAACGAATTGAAACGAAGCGGATTCACCAAAGATTATTTTCACTAATATGATAAGGGTAGGTAGATTGAATTTTGATAGGTTTTGTTTTATAATAATCCTAAATGCAGAAAAGTAAATAACATGAAATAGAGCTAGTGTTTAAGCAGACAGTAGAAATGTGATTGCTGAAACTTTGATAATTAAGGTTTCGGGAAGATGTTCTTTATAGGTTAGATTAGAGACTTGCCAGATAAAAGACAGACAAACTTTTGGTGTAAACACTAGGACCCTACGTCTCAGGATTAAAACCCTAAAAGCATATGTCACTGGAATCCTAGGCTGTCAAGAATCTAATCAGATCGGGCTGCTTTCAAACCCCCCTGAACTAGTCTTGAGTAAGACCTCAGTAACCCTAAAGTATCTAGGGATCAGGCAAGAGGCAACAGACCGCAATTGTATTCACTGACCTTTCTTAACACCTAATCATCTATTTGGTTTCATCGTGGCAGGTACTGATTGTATCCTATGTGTGTTAAACTATCGGTCTTAGTAGAGTTAAGCAGTGTGATGGAGTATTAGACTCTCTTGACAAAACTCTGTATTAATTCTATTTAAGTGTTTATTCTACCGTCATAATTATAGACCCTCCTTTATATTCAGGCGTTCATCCCTAGGAATAATCACGGTGTACAGGGCAAATTTGGTATTTCCACAGTGTTCCTGACTCAAGGCATACTCACGGTGTACAGTGCATTGGCATATCCACAGTGTTCCTGACTCAAGGCATACTCATGGCGTATAGTACATTAAGTAGTTCCACAGCTTGTATTTAAACCTTGGTGTACTAACAGTGTACGGTGCATCGAGCAGTTCCATAGCTATATTTAAACCTTGGTGTACTAACAGTGTACAGGGCAGCGAAGCATTTTCACAGTTTTGATTCCTAGACCCGAGTTGTAGAAGGGTCACTTCTAGGTATTCCACGATGAAACAGTCCCACGACATTTCCTTAGCTTCCACGTATTTGTACTCCACCAATGGTGTTCCCAACGCTATACGAAGTACTGTGCCGTTTTATGGAAAGTTCATAGCTTTATTGTGACACCCGCTAAATTAGGGCATCATTACTGTGCCTAATTATGTGCTTATTACGTGTATTTAGTACGAAATAGGACTAAGTACAGTAATTACCTAGTTATATATATGATGATTTTATATATATATACACGTATACTACTTGAACAAATCGTACAAATGGCGTCAGATAAAAATCTAACAACACAATACGGATGTTAGTGAAACTTTATTAAATAATATGGAATTATTTAATAACATTGAGTATTACTTTATATTATGTTTATAACATAACAAAAATGTACACTTTGTTTAAAACATTACCAAACACGACGAAAGCACACAAAACGCGCCCAACCAAAAGAAAATATTCCAAGTTATATTTTCATAACTCATTATTAAGTATTTTGATAAAATACTTCAGTTGAAAATATTTCGAATATACTTTAACATATTTTTGAAATCTTAAAAAAATATATTACGCGACTAAACGATCGGGTAAATGACTACGGGATATAACCAACTACAACTCGTGATACAAGATGCGGAAACACAACCACGCGAGCCGAGACCCAAAGGGGTCAGCCCCGACCCGCGGACCCAAACCACCGATCCACCCCCTTATAATCCCATTTTTGCCATTTCTTTCATTTTGTCACAACACAAACACACACACTCTCCTCTCAAAACCCTCACTCCTCTTCCTCTCTTCCACTTGGATCGGCAGCAGCAGCAAACATCACCACCATCAAAATCGTCCATCATCATAATTAGGACACAAGCACGAGGATCATCATCACCATCATCATCTTCACCTTCTTCGACTCTCGTTTTCGTGGTATGAAATCTTCTAACTCTTTTAAATTACTTAAAAAACTTTTATACACATGCTAGAACATTTACTCAACAAGATTATCTCCAAAAATCCCGCTGAAAACGCTTTGAAAATCGAAACCCGCATGAAAAACGCTGACAGTTCGTCCCGCGAGTTGAGATCTCGGATCTCGCGAATCGAACCGAGATCTCGACTCGCAAAGCCAATTAACGAATCGAAACGGACTACGGATCGAGTTGACTTGCGAGTCGAACTTTGATCGCGAACCCACTATGTTTTGCGAGCCCAATCTCATTTCGCACCGCAAACTCAATTCGCGACACCATTTCAGTCCGCGGCCAACCTTAGTCGATTTTTCCGAATATAAATTTCAGATGCGATTTTTAATAAAGCAATGTAGTAGAAATAAAAATTTTCCAAGCTGACCTGGCAGCTCGACCCCAGCCAGGGGCTCTGCTCCTAGGACCCCGCAAGGGGCAGCCGCCCCTTGGACCCCGCTACCAGGGGCGCTGCCCCCGGACCCCCGTCATCTAGGAACTTATAAATACTTTTTACACTAAGTGTCGAATACTCACATATAACGATACGTATAATAATAACACTTCTGGATTATTATTACAAAACCGTCACCAACGGGCCATACTTGTTTTCAAACTACAAACGGATTACTAAACAAACACCTGGACATTTCATAGTTGAGTGGACAACTAGCATGAGTGGTCTTTTAAGACACCAACATATTTACTTATTTACTTACAACCTTGTGCGTTTCGGACGCCAGAAGGTTGCAGGGTTCTGAGAACCGACACACTTACGAACTTACATCCGCGTTACTTGCTTGATTTCCCCTACATACCTACTAGGCTCAGGTGAGTCTCACAGCCCCTATTTTTACTGTTTTTCACTCAGGGGTGAGATGCATTACTTGTTTTACTTGAACACATGTACAGACTTACTATTTTACAGACTTACAGATTTACTGATATACTGAATTGCATGAGTTGCGATTAATCCCCTGAAGGCCTCTGAATCATAGTTGTTAATTATAGGATAAGCGTGAGTTTTAGTATATGGATCCATATGGGACTGACAATCCCCGCCCGGGGTAGCACGCACTACCACGAACCGTACTGTATAAACGGGCGTTTCTTACTCGTTACTTATGAGTGTTTTTGGATTAGCACTCACGGGGGCACACTACTCATACTAAATTGTACCTTACTGACACGTTAAGCTTCGACTATGATGCTCATGGCAATGTATATCTGTAACACCTGCATAATTAGGATAATTAATTATGCCTAATTGTTTGTAACTAGTTGTAATTAGTATGTAATAGGACTAATTACAGACTCTATTTGTATATATATATATATATAAGGTGATTTATATATATATGTGTGTACTTACGCGATTCGGATAAATCGTGCGAATTAACCGGACGGAGTCCGACACAGTTTATTTGAACGTTGGTGACAGAAATTTACTTAAATAATAAGAACGTATTTTGTTATATAAAATACGCAATTGAACGAACACTATTTATATATTATCGCGACGACATTTTAAATAATGCAACAAAACGTATTAAACGCGAATTAATAATTTAAATACTTCGACAAATGTTTTATTATTAATTTCAAAGTATTTTTATTTAAATATTCCAGTTACATTTTAAAATATAACGGTTTGGTTAAAATACTAAAAACAAAGGATTAAACGATTAGGACACGGTGTAAACACTGAGTTTTAGGGAGCGTTTTCCCCTCCCTCCCCCTTTGGATCAGCCAACCCCAACCAACCCCTCCTCCCATTCTTTCATTTTCACCATTTCAAACACACACACATCTTCCAAACACTCTCAACCAAATCCACACCAAATTTTCGGAATACAAACCGACCCACGAAAATTACATATTCGGAATCACCATCACGAGTGGAACAAGAATATCAAGATCGTTTTCATCATCTCATCCTCCATTTAGCTCGATTTGCAAAAGTAAGAAATTCCTAAAATCTTAGATCTATTCAATTTGGTGTAATGTTTTGATGTTTTGATGTGTACACAACTTAGATATAACCTAATACATGAAGAATACACGATTTTATAGCTCAAAAATGGGTTAGATTTGCGTTTTTGGTCGAAAATTCTTGAAACCCGAAAGTTTCTGGGCTGGTGTTCATACATGCGACACAAGCCTTGTGTCGCATAAACCCGTTTGTGTCGCACCTTGTGTCGTACCAATCCTTTAGTGTCGTAACCTTTGCGACACAATATTGTGTCGCACTCTATGTCGCATACTATGTCGTATTTAATACGACACAACCGTTCTGTCGCTATTGAATTAGCATCGCAAGCTTTTTGCGACACAACCACTGTGTCGCAGAGCTATTGTGTCGCATCCTTCATGCGACACAACCCTTGTGTCGCATACAAATCCTTGTGTCGCAGCTTATGTCGCAGAAAACAGAAAACTTGGAAATTTTAAAGGATTTTCACTATAGAAAAGTCAAAGTTACTGTAGCAAAAAGTCAAATTTTACTGTAGCAATTCACTGTAGCACATTTACTGTAGCAAAGTCAACATTTTAGAAATTTTGCTACAAACCGTCACCAACGGGCTAAACATGTTTTCCAACAAACAAACAATTACAAACATACGGACAAACACTGGATATACTAGTTGTGTACAACTAAACGAAACATCTCGTGAGACGCATACTTACATAACTTCATATGATTAGGCATTTGAAGGTTACGGGTTCAGAGAACCTACTTGCTTTACTTACTACTTGCTAATTGCAACTGATTACTACAAGACTCAGGTGAGTCTTACGGCCCCACTTTTACTGTTTTATCTTATTGGGGGAGATACATGCTAATGATTTTCTTGAACACAAGTACTAAACTGTTTACTATACCAAACGAAATTGCATGAGTTTACTTACAAACAGAAGTCTCTCCATCATATATCGTTAGTTATGGACTTAAGCGCGAACACTAGTTAATGGATCCATTAGGGAAATGACCCTCCCCACCCGGGGCAGTAGCGCTGCCACGTACTGATTTACACGTAGAAACGGGTGACTAATTATTCGTTACTGATGCTTGCTCATTTACGAGCATGTCACGGGAGCAAACTTATTACTTACGGGTTAAGCTTCGATTATGAGCCTCATGGCAACGGTATAAACTTACTTACTTACATTTGCGGGATTGCAAATACTGGTTTACGATTTCTAGATTGAAATTGCTGATTTTACGCCTGCGGGCATTACTGATGAAATCTCGTGTTCAAAGCTGATATTACTTACAAACCTGTGAGATTCACCAACCTTTTGGTTGACACTTTTTAGCATGTTTTCTCAGGTACTCGGATGGAGTAGGATTACTCCAGGATTTTTAGCTAGAGTCGCATGATTTCAACACAACTGCATTAACGGAGATTCTTAGCATTATCTTTTGTATATTTTGATTATGTAATAGAATCTCCCGCTACAGGCGCGGACTCTAGGGAAACTACATTTTTGTATACGAAAACACTAAGTTTTCAAACAATATATCTATGGAATGTAACTAATTTACAAACGTTGCATATAGATGTCGTTTACTTTATCTTTGTGCTGTGATATTTGATTAGTAACACCCCAAATTATGCTTCCGTAAAACAGTGAATTTCGGGGGTGTTACAGATTGGTATCAGAGCCTAAGGTTATAGTGAACTAGGTTGCATTTAGTGGGCCTAGACTATGACCGTTAGGCAGTATTCTCTTATTAGACATGACTGGTTCAGAAATTACAGCATACGACTTTAATTTAACATAGCCTGATCAACTATGTACAATTAAGGAAAGATGATGTAAGGTCTGAAATGATTATGTTGAACGGGGATACGTTAGTTGACTCTGACCACGAGAGAACCGGACCATTACTTGATACGTGCTAGACAATAGGCTGGATATGATATATGTATATATATTAGCCTCGTCTTACTTACATTCTGCCACAGGAATGGCAAACACACCACCTAATCCGTCACACTCTCACTCACATGGGTCACGGAACCCATGAGTAGCCAGGAGGAACACAAGGTCGCCTCGAAACAGCCCTTATCCTGTACATAACTCTCAGAACTCGGCACATCTCACGTTGCCAGTATTGGCTACCCAATTCCGCCGTCAGGAGCAAAGACTCGAAAGTCTTGAACGGGAACAACACCGAATGACCTACCTGCTTCGCCAAGCACTTGATCACATATCCCAACTCCAGCGAGAACAAGAGGATACCAACCTCTCTGTAAGCATAATTCAGGATTCAATGACCTCCGAATTAGGTGCGGATGAACTTGTACGAAACCGACTAGAGGAATGTGAACAGCTTTCACAGGAGACTGTGGATCACTCTCGAACACTAGCACAACGACTGGCCTTGGTGGAAGACAACGCCAGGCAAACCAATAGACTAGCAGAAACCGTGGACCGCCTTGTCGCGCTGATGGAACAAATAAATCTACATGAAGACTAGTGTAGTCTTTGTCTTGTAATCTATCTCGTAATCTTTTGACTATCTAGCACTACTCTATAAACTAGTCGGATGTAACAATTCCCGACACCTTTTGTAATATCTCTGTAGGATGTAACCTTTGAACTCACATTATCTATCAAGTTTCCCTTGATATTTCAACTCATAATAATTGTCATTTTTCCATGTTGATGTTATGTATTACTGCTTTTATACATGTACATCTGTGACAATTACAAGTTCCTACAAAATCTCATGTATCTCCATTTCTTTTATTGAAGAATCATGCTGCCAAAGACAAGACCATACACCGATGCCCAGATTACCTCCCTTATAACCCAGGCTGTTACTGAAGCCTTGGCTCGGAATACTCCACCAAATTCCACGAGGAACAGCGATGCCGCTGAAAGCCCTACTGCTAAACCCTGTTCATACAAAGACTTTCAGAACTGCAAACCTCTAAACTTTGCAGGTACTGAGGGAGCTATCGGTCTAGTACGCTGGATCGAGAAAGTCGAATCCGTATTTCTGATCTGCAACTGTGCGGAAGGAGACAAAGTTGAGTTCTCCGTTAGTACTTTTACTGACACCGCACTCACCTGGTGGAACACCTATGCCCAGACCGTGGGTGTCGCTAATGCTTACAAACTCCCGTGGGAAGAGTTGAAGGAGATGTTGAGGGGCGAGTACTGCCCCAGGGATGAATTGAAACAGCTGGAAATGGAATTTTGGAACCACAAGATGCAGGGTGATGACATCACCGGATACACAAACCGTTTCCACCAACTGGCACTTCTGTGCCCAACCATGGTCGATCCTGAGTATAAGAGGATCGAGAAATTCGTTGATGGTCTTCCTGAGAGACTCCAAGACCTGGTAACTTCTTCCAAACCGGGTACTATTCAGAGCGCCATCCGTATGGCCCATGAGTTAACGGCAAATTCTGTCCGCCGCGGCACAACTTCAACCCCATCTGCAAACAACAAACGCAAGTGGGAAGGTAACCCTAACTCATCCAACCAAACCTCCAACAAAAAAGCCTGAGTACATTAAGGCTTATTCATCGGGGACTTCGGAAAAGAAAGGGTACAGCGGGAACAAGCCCTACTGTTCCAAATGCAGCCGCCATCATGACGGTTCTTGCCCTTGCTCCAACTGCA
Source organism: Helichrysum umbraculigerum (assembly GCA_949592205.1). NCBI lineage: Eukaryota > Viridiplantae > Streptophyta > Magnoliopsida > Asterales > Asteraceae > Helichrysum > Helichrysum umbraculigerum. Next base: position 44,110,110 of record CATIUR010000001.1, read on the forward strand.
AACGGTTCGGGCATCTAGCCAAGGATTGCCGAACCAACATTTATACCCCCAACACTAATGCACCAAAGGCATGCTTTGGGTGCGGAAATACAGGGCATTTCAAGAAAGATTGCCCAAAGCTGAAAAACAACAACAACCCTGCTCGCAGTAGAGCATTCGTTATCAAGGCTGGGGAAGCCAGACAAGACCCGAATGTCGTGACGGGTACGTTCCTTCTCAACGACCTTACTGCTTCTGTATTATTTGATACCGGTGCCGATAGAAGCTTCATTTCTGAGAAATTTAGCCCTTTACTTGATATAACTCCCACTGCCTTAGATGCTAAATACATTGTAGAATTAGCTAACGGCAAACTGATTGAGACTGATAGCATCATACACAACTGTACACTTAACCTCACGAACGAAACGTTTTCCATTGATTTAATCCCTGTCGAGATCGGCAGCTTCGATATTATTGTCGGTATGGATTGGTTATCCAAGCACCGAGCTGAAATCATCTGTCAGGACAAACTCGTTCGCATATCTCTTGTCTCCGGTGGAACCTTAGTCCTACAAGGGGAGACCGGCAGACGAAATCTGAATATTGTCTCCTGTCTGAAAACTAGAAAATACCTACGAAAAGGGTATCAAGCCATCCTTGCACATGTAACGGAGAAGAAGTCGGAGGAGAAGCGACTTGAGGATGTTCCGATCGTGCGGGATTTCCCGGAAGTCTTTCCTGAAGACTTGCCCGGACTTCCGCCACCTAGACAAGTTGAATTTCAAATCGAACTTGTGCCTGGAGCTGCACCCGTGGCACGAGCCCCTTACCGTTTAGCACCATCCGAAATGCAGGAGTTGTCTAACCAACTACAGGAACTCCTGGACAGAGGATTCATTCGACCAAGTTCCTCGCCTTGGGGAGCTCCGGTCTTATTCGTGAAAAAGAAAGATGGATCTTTCCGCATGTGTATCGACTACCGAGAGCTGAATAAGCTAACCATAAAGAATCGGTACCCACTTCCTAGAATCGATGACCTGTTTGACCAACTCCAGGGATCGAGTGTTTACTCAAAGATTGATCTACGGTCGGGTTATCATCAACTCCGAGTCCGTGACAATGATATCCCAAAGACAGCTTTCCGAACTCGTTATGGGCATTATGAATTCCAAGTGATGCCATTCGGGTTGACCAACGCACCGGTCGTATTCATGGACCTTATGAATCGGGTGTGCAAACCATATCTTGACAAATTCGTCATTGTGTTCATCGACGATATTTTGATTTACTCTCGCAACGAGCAGGAACATGCTCAACATCTGAAAACCATTCTAGGACTTCTGAAACACGAAGAGTTATATGCCAAATTCTCTAAGTGTGAGTTCTGGATTCGAACCGTTCAATTCCTCGGGCACGTGATTGACAGCCAAGGAATTCATGTTGATCCCGCCAAGATTGAAGCAATCAAGGGCTGGGAGTCACCGACCACTCCAACCGAAGTGAGACAATTCTTAGGTCTTGCTGGTTATTACCGCCGATTCATCGAAAACTTTTCAAGAATAGCTGTTCCCCTAACCACACTGACTCAGAAGGATAAGAAGTTCGATTGGACGGATAAACAGGAGTCAGCCTTCCAGCTATTGAAAAACAAACTTTGCAGTGCACCAATCTTGTCCTTACCCGAGGGCACCGACGATTTCGTAGTTTACTGTGACGCCTCACACCAAGGACTTGGTTGTGTGTTGATGCAACGGGAAAAAGTCATTGCCTATGCCTCACGACAACTAAAAAATCACGAGAAAAACTATACGACCCACGACCTCGAGTTAGGTGCTGTGGTCTTCGCATTGAAAATCTGGAGACATTATCTCTACGGTACGAAATGCACTATCTTTACCGATCACAAAAGTCTCCAACACATATTCGATCAGAAAGATCTAAACATGAGGCAACGTCGCTGGGTTGAGTTACTTAGTGACTACGACTGCGAGATCAAATACCATCCGGGCAAGGCTAACGCCGATGCCTTAAGCCGAAAAGAACGAGTGAAACCCCTTCGAGTCCGAGCACTTTCTATGACAATTCGTAACGAGCTTCCTGCTCAAATCCTTACCGCTCAACTTGAAGCACTCAACGATGAAAACTTGAAAAATGAAGCCTTGTGAGGCTTGGATAAACAATTCGAAATCAAACCTGATGGAACTCGATACTTCTCTAACCGGGTGTGGTTACCCAAATTCGGAAACTTGCGAGATTTGGTGATGGCTGAAGCTCACAAATCTCGATACTCTATACATCCTGGTTCTGACAAGATGTATCACAACGTCAAAGTGTTGTATTGGTGGCCTAACATGAAAGCTGACATCGCCCTATACGTCAGTAAATGCCTAACCTGTTCCAAAGACAAGGCCGAACACCAAAGACCCTCGGGGTTGCTCCAACAACCTGAAATTCCTCGATGGAAATGGGAACAAATTTCTATGGACTTCATTACCAAACTACCAAAAACTTCGAGTGGTTGCGATACCATTTGGGTGGTCGTGGACCGTCTCACGAAATCTGCTCATTTTCTGGCCATCAAGGAAACCGACAAGATGGAGCGTCTGACTCGCATCTAAGTCAAAGAAATTATCTCGCGACACGGTGTACCTGTCTCGATCATCTCAGATAGGGACAGCCGTTTTACTTCTAACTTTTGGCAATCACTACAGAAATCTCTTGGTACTCGTCTGGATATGAGTACTGCTTATCACCCGCAAACCGACGGCCAAAGCGAGTGAACTATTCAAACACTGGAGGATATGCTACGAGCCTGCGTAGTTGACTTCGGTATTTCTTGGGAAAATCACTTACTGTTGTGCGAGTTCTCGTACAACAACATTTATCATACCAGCATTAAGGCTGCACTCTTCGAGGCACTTTACGGGCGTAAATGCCAATCACCTATCTGTTGGACTAGGTTAGGAGATTCCCAACTCACGGGTCCAGATATCATTCAAGAAACTACTGAGAAAATCGTTGGTATTCAAAACCGGTTGAAAGCCGCACGTGATCGTCAGAAAAGCTATGCTGACGTGAGACGCAAACACCTTGAGTTCCAGGTAGGGGACAAGGTACTTCTCAAAGTGGCACCGTGGAAGGGTGTCATTCGATTCGGAAAGCGAGGCAAACTAAATCCTAGATACATCGGACCATTCGAAATCCTGGAAAGGATTGGTCCAGTGGCATACCGCCTGCAACTTCCTGCTGAACTTAGCAGCGTACACAACACATTCCACATTTCTAACTTGAAGAAATGTCTGTCTGACGAGACACTGATTATACCGCTCGACGAAATTCAAATCGATGATAAACTTCATTTTGTCGAGGAACCTATGGAAATCATGGACCGTGAGGTCAAACGATTGAAACAGAGTCGTATTCCCATCGTAAAGGTCAGGTGGAATTCTAGGCGCGGCCCTGAGTTCACCTGGGAACGGGAAGACCAAATACGACAGAAATACCCACATCTCTTCCCAGATAACGCACCGTCCGTGCACCCAAGCTAATTTCGGGATGAAATTTCTTTAACAAGGGGAGATTGTAACACCTGCATAATTAGGATAATTAATTATGCCTAATTGTTTGTAACTAGTTGTAATTAGTATGTAATAGGACTAATTACAGACTCTATTTGTATATATATATATATATAAGGTGATTTATATATATATGTGTGTACTTACGCGATTCGGATAAATCGTGCGAATTAACCGGACGGAGTCCGACACAGTTTATTTGAACGTTGGTGACAGAAATTTACTTAAATAATAAGAACGTATTTTGTTATATAAAATACGCAATTGAACGAACACTATTTATATATTATCGCGACGACATTTTAAATAATGCAACAAAACGTATTAAACGCGAATTAATAATTTAAATACTTCGACAAATGTTTTATTATTAATTTCAAAGTATTTTTATTTAAATATTCCAGTTACATTTTAAAATATAACGGTTTGGTTAAAATACTAAAAACAAAGGATTAAACGATTAGGACACGGTGTAAACACTGAGTTTTAGGGAGCGTTTTCCCCTCCCTCCCCCTTTGGATCAGCCAACCCCAACCAACCCCTCCTCCCATTCTTTCATTTTCACCATTTCAAACACACACACATCTTCCAAACACTCTCAACCAAATCCACACCAAATTTTCGGAATACAAACCGACCCACGAAAATTACATATTCGGAATCACCATCACGAGTGGAACAAGAATATCAAGATCGTTTTCATCATCTCATCCTCCATTTAGCTCGATTTGCAAAAGTAAGAAATTCCTAAAATCTTAGATCTATTCAATTTGGTGTAATGTTTTGATGTTTTGATGTGTACACAACTTAGATATAACCTAATACATGAAGAATACACGATTTTATAGCTCAAAAAATGGGTTAGATTTGCGTTTTTGGTCGAAAATTCTTGAAACCCGAAAGTTTCTGGGCAGGTGTTCATACATGCGACACAAGCCTTGTGTCGCATAAACCCGTTTGTGTCGCACCTTGTGTCGTACCAATCCTTTAGTGTCGTAACCTTTGCGACACAATATTGTGTCGCACTCTATGTCGCATACTATGTCGTATTTAATACGACACAACCGTTCTGTCGCTATTGAATTAGCATCGCAAGCTTTTTGCGACACAACCACTGTGTCGCAGAGCTATTGTGTCGCATCCTTCATGCGACACAACCCTTGTGTCGCATACAAATCCTTGTGTCGCAGCTTATGTCGCAGAAAACAGAAAACTTGGAAATTTTAAAGGATTTTCACTATAGAAAAGTCAAAGTTACTGTAGCAAAAAGTCAAATTTTACTGTAGCAATTCACTGTAGCACATTTACTGTAGCAAAGTCAACATTTTAGAAATTTTGCTACAAACCGTCACCAACGGGCTAAACATGTTTTCCAACAAACAAACAATTACAAACATACGGACAAACACTGGATATACTAGTTGTGTACAACTAAACGAAACGTCTCGTGAGACGCATACTTACATAACTTCATATGATTAGGCATTTGAAGGTTACGGGTTCAGAGAACCTACTTGCTTTACTTACTACTTGCTAATTGCAACTGATTACTACAAGACTCAGGTGAGTCTTACGGCCCCACTTTTACTGTTTTATCTTATTGGGGGAGATACATGCTAATGATTTTCTTGAACACAAGTACTAAACTGTTTACTATACCAAACGAAATTGCATGAGTTTACTTACAAACAGAAGTCTCTCCATCATATATCGTTAGTTATGGACTTAAGCGCGAACACTAGTTAATGGATCCATTAGGGAAATGACCCTCCCCACCCGGGGCAGTAGCGCTGCCACGTACTGATTTACACGTAGAAACGGGTGACTAATTATTCGTTACTGATGCTTGCTCATTTACGAGCATGTCACGGGAGAAAACTTATTACTTACGGGTTAAGCTTCGATTATGAGCCTCATGGCAACGGTACAAACTTACTTACTTACATTTGCGGGATTGCAAATACTGGTTTACGATTTCTAGATTGAAATTGCTGATTTTACGCCTGCGGGCATTACTGATGAAATCTCGTGTTCAAAGCTGATATTACTTACAAACCTGTGAGATTCACCAACCTTTTGGTTGACACTTTTTAGCATGTTTTCTCAGGTACTCGGATGGAGTAGGATTACTCCAGGATTTTTAGCTAGAGTCGCATGATTTCAACACAACTGCATTAACGGAGATTCTTAGCATTATCTTTTGTATATTTTGATTATGTAATAGAATCTCCCGCTACAGGCGCGGACTCTAGGGAAACTACATTTTTGTATACGAAAACACTAAGTTTTCAAACAATATATCTATGGAATGTAACTAATTTACAAACGTTGCATATAGATGTCGTTTACTTTATCTTTGTGCTGTGATATTTGATTAGTAACACCCCAAATTATGCTTCCGCAAAACAGTGAATTTCGGGGGTGTTACAATATCAACCCGATTGCATTCGTGTAATCATTACTTACTACTTGGTTAAAACTGTACCAACACTTTTACTACTTGATGTGTTCAAACTAACTATTTACTACAAACCTGTGAGATTCACCAACCTTTTGGTTGACACTTTTAGTGATGCATTCTCAGGTACACAACAGCAGTAGGATGGCCTAGCAGGATTTGCTTACTAGCTTGAGTCGCATGCATTTACACACTTGGAGATTTTATGCATTTCTTTTGTAATAGATGTTATGTATAGAATCTATAGAATTTACTAGCGAACTCGACACTTATGTATTTTTGAATACTTATGTAATGTATTATTTTTCGAACGTCTCATATAGAGTCATTCACTGTATCCTTTGTGCTTGATTACTTGATTAGTAGCACCCCCAAAGCTTGCTTCCGCTAATCCGTAAATTTGGGGGTGTTACAGATTGGTATCAGAGCCTAAGGTTATAGTGAACTAGGTTGCATTTAATGGGCCTAGACTATTACCGTTAGGCAGTATTCCTTATTAGGTATGACTAGTTCAGGAATTGCACCATACGAATTTAATTTAACATAGCCTGATTAACTATGTACAATTAAAGGAAGATGGTGTGAGGTCTGAAACGGTTATGTTGAACAGGGATACACTAGTTGACTTTGACCACGAGAGAAACCGGGAATCATACTTGTCTATGCTACACACTCACTAGGCTATTATGTGATATACGTGTATATGTACATAGATAGGCCCCATCCGCATACTACACTCTAGGCTTTTATGTATTGCGGATATATACATAGGCCTCACACGTTAACACACTCTCTACCAGAATAACTAACTCTTCTCTCGTATCACATACGAAATTTCTCGCCATTATGCACCAGACAAACAATAGACTTGAACACCGCTGTATCACCTTAGGGTGAACTCAAATAATCACACGAACATCATGTTTGACACACGAAATCGACGTACTTCCAAGGACTAAAATCCCCTCTCTGTCATTTCTATAAATCTCAAAGCTGCAAACTCCCAAATGGACGACTACACGTCAGATAGTGACCAAGTCCACGAGGAACAAATTCAGTACACTTATCTCGATGGGGATATCATACCAGAAGGAGAAATCGTATTGGAGGGAAACAAAAATCAGAATTTTGAAATGATTGGCATCGACATTGAAGAATATGAAAGAGTGCGAGACCAGGCCGAGGAACTAGACGGTCGAAATTGGGCACTTAAGCGTAAGTGCATAGACTATGAACAGAGATTGAGAATCACAAACCGATCTCTCCCTACGCGAATCAAAGATAAGATCCGTTACTGGAAGAAAGTGGCTACCAACCTAACCCGTAGGACCAAAACGTGGATCAAACGATTGGGCAGGAAGTCAACGGAGGAGACTAGGTACCGCCAAACGACTCAAAGATACAGGGACATGCTCGAGGCATGCTATCACCCACATGACCTGAACCTGGAGCCGGAAGACGAGTCCGAAGGCCAGGAAGCCTAATTAAGAATGACCTAACGACAACCAGCATCAAATTCTGATAAACCCATATACAGCGGATGTGTAATCACGATGTATTGTACTAGAAACTCTATTCTGATGGCTATATAGTGATACCATCACATTTTGTATTAGGTTCCTTATATTCGACCGGATGTAACAATTCCCGGCATATTTTGTAAACTCTAACTTTTGTAACCTTTTGGATCTATATGAAAGGGATTACAACCTATTATGTATAATCTATCGACATGACATGTTTTGACACGCTTTCTCAAAATCTACACGATTGTGATAATCGTATCTTTCATTCGTTCCACCATACTATTATCAAAGACGTATAAAGATCGCGTGTATTATACACGACTAGAAAGACAGATGTATCATCATGAACAAAGCCTAACGCTAGCGGTATTACAGCTGATGCACCTCCCATTAAGACACGTCATCGTATTGACGCCCACCAAGGTTATTGGTCAACCACAACTCCTACGTATTGGAAACATCTTCCAACCATTGGATGAAACCCAGCGGTTAACATTTGACTCGATTTGCGATTTAATAGTTCAATTTTCAACTGGATTAGTGCCGCGAGGGACACTCACGATGACTAAGTCCACCACTATTCCCACGACAAATCGATCATTCTGATCATTACGGCAATAAGGACTTGCCACGACAGGACTACTCACTACTCATACCGAACGTTTGTTCACCTCGAAATAGTAACACGACCGCGATTGACTACTTTTCAAACACGATCCGATCATTGATATGCCTACGTTTAACCAAATTTACGATTGGAAATTCGCTACGTCACCCATTGATGCCTAGCAATACACCTATTTAACTCTCATGATTTATTCATGTACAAAAAAAAAAAAAAAATTGAAATACCTAAACAAAAATTTTCAGTTCAAGCGTATGACCCAACCCTTGTTATGGTATTCGCTTTTTTTTTAATTCCATCACTTCATATTCACCGTATAACAAACAACAACTAGCTAGTAGCGGGATATCAAACACGACGTCGTTTGGACCTTCATGCACCACTCTTTTACGTCATTTTCCCCATTTTACCGCCAACAACACCCGACAACCGCTTTTCGGAAGACGGCAGCTTTCCCCTACGTAGTAATCCACTTACTTCGGTACTGACCGACCCTAGAAACCAGATACCTCGCAAACGAACTCTTCACCGTCAATCTCATACCTGTCAAGATCGGAAGTTTTGACATCATCGTCGAGTATGGGTTAGCTATCCAAGCACACGTGACACAAGCCCCTCACCGACTAGCCCCATCTTCTAGTAACAATAACAAAAGGAAGTCTGATGGATACCCCAACCTTCAAAACCACACCAACAGAAAGTCTGCGACTACTAAGGCCTATGCTGCCAGTTCTGATGACTCGAAGACGTACAAGGGGAGCAAGCCCTACTGCTCTAAATGTAGGCTTCATCATGGAAATTCGTGTGACATCCGTCAAAATCTCAGGTCATTACCGCAATCGAATCTTAAATTTACAGAATTCCTCAAATCCTAGTGAAACTTAAGGTTATGACTCCTTAGGTCTACTAAAGTCGTAGAACGTCTTAGAGATTGCTTAGTGAATCTTAAGTTCCTTTAGATGTGCTAAATTAGGTTACTAAGTGCCAATTAAAAAAATATATATATCTATCTCTTTATATCTTCACAAAACCCTTATTGAATCGCAAAACCAAAAATTTCAGTGACTCGACAAAATAAATTCAATCGGATGGTAGCCGAATAAACACGAACGTTGATGAATACATTTATACCTGAAAATGGACGTTTTTACCTCTATTAAGGATTTCTGCGGGTGCTTCACTAAAAGAAAGTAATCGATCATCGATCCGAATCTCATCTAAGGGCAAGGTCTGAGAGTTATCTACGAGACACTTCTTAAGGTTGGAGACATGAAATATGTCATGAATGCCACCCAACTCATTGGGCAATTCAAGTTTGTAAGCCACCAGGCCTATTTATCTCAAGATTTTGGGCTTAGCTTGCCTTTCTTGCCAAAGCGTACATGTCCTTCCCAAGGTGATACTCTCAGAAATACTCTATCACCTATTCGAAATTCCAGTGGCTTTCCACGATTGTCAGTGTAGCTTTTATGTCTACTTTGGGTTGCCTTGAGTCGTTCTCTTATGGTTGTGATTTTGTCCACAGCTTCCTGAATGTTGTCTCGCCTTGTCAAGTGCTTCTCACCGACTCCGTGCCAACACAATGGTGATCGAAATTTCTGTCCATACAAGGCCTCAAATGGTGCACATTTGATGCTAGTGTTGTAACTGTTGTTGTAAGAGAATTCTATCAAGGGTAAGTGTACATCTCAACTTCCTCCGAAGTCTAGTACACATACTCGTAGTATAACTTCTAAGGTTTGAATTGTTCGCTCACTTTCCCATTTGTTTAAGAGGTGATAAGCAACAAGAAGGGTGTGGGGTGTCTTATGAATGAATTTATCGGTTTATGTGTTGTTAATTATAAAATTGTGAAGAACCAATATTCCAACACTCAAAACACCATGAAATTTGGACACTAACAATCATGCGACATTATATGACTTGTATAAAATTTTTTTGACAATTTAAGAATGTTGTATGCTTGTGTATTCAATTAGTAATCAAACGTAATATTGGACGTTAACAAACTACGAGGCAAAAACTAATTATATTGGCACTTGGTAATCTAAATACTTAACTAAGCGATCTTAACAAACCAATTTACCGAGAATCTAACTAGAGACCTCGTGTTCATAGGACTTGGATAGGAGTCTTACTCGAAAAGCACACGTATTACATCCATCGATTCACGCTTACGCTCAACAGTGAGTTTTCACAGCCCCTTTTTCGCTTGTTTAATATTTTGGGGTGAAAAGCATGATTCTAAATTTTTATTAAATTGGTTGTACTATCATTAACTTATTAAATTTTTGCCATGCTACTTATGCGAATTGGTGTGTATATTATTGTTATGCTTGAGTACTATCGTGCTAAAGTCCCCAGAAATACCTTTACACTACTTATTAACTCGTTATCGAGCCGTTGATATTTATGGATAGCGCTATTTAGGAGGAAACCACTCCTCACTTACACTGGTCGTGAGTGCATAGTATTACAGTACTCATGTTACCGATAGAACATGGAGCTTGGGGCATGTGTCGGTTGAATAGGTTTAGTAGTGGCCTCAATTGCATTAATACTCTTGTATACTACCTTTCATATTCGCAACTATTACAACCAATCTTTTTATTCATGTCATTTATAAAGCTTTTAATGTGTTTGTTTGTAACACTAAACCTGTGTACTCACCAACTATGACCATAGTTGACCCTTTTGTTTTATCATGCTTTTCAGGAGAACGACAGTAAGGTGCATTCTAGGAGTATATTAGCATGGATGCATGTTCACACGCGTTTGCTTTCTTTTGAAACTATGAATCTCTTTTGAAAACTTTATGAACTTAATGTAATCTCCTTTGGATCTATGTTTTGAACTTGTAGTAATTTGTAATACTTTTGCTAAATTATGTATGGTGTTACTTCTATATCTTGTGCATTGTTACCCGGTACTGTTACATCTCGTGTTTCCGCTTTAGCGGGGTGTGACAATTCATGTCCTTGCACAAAATACAACGATTTGTACATCTAGCCAAAGATTGTAGAACAATCATAACTGGTACCAACACTAGTGCACCCAAGACTTGCTACGGGTTCAACGGTACCGAGCCTTTCAGGAAGGACTGCCCAAAACTGAAGAACCAAAACAACAATGCACGTGACAAGCTTATATATTCAACGCTGGAAACAATCATCAAGACCCGAAACTGAATGTGGATACGATTCACTCTTAATCAACCTAATTACTTCTATACTACTTGATATATAAATCCTACCTATTGCTCAATGTTCCCTTTATTGCTATAGATCGTAGGCACAACCTAGGATAAACAAACTACTTATAGGCCGATAGGTGTAATACGTAATTACACTATGAACTTAACAAACAGACTCTTTCCCATGCATCTCACACTGGTTGAGACCGGGAACCATGGAACTATTGTCTTTATGCGTCATCTGCCCGAACTTTACACCGCAATTGTCTGTTCGGAGAGAACCGTTTGTATTTTTATTGTCTTCGCTAGAATTCAAATTTTATACTTAAGAACTCATACTCTCCATTACACAATACTTGAGGTCATCATTAAAACATCGTTTTAACAAAACACCCATTTCTTAGGAAATGACAAGCTACTCCACTGACAGCCACATGTCGAATGACGACCAACTTGAGGAGGAGCAGTCAATGTTTCCTTACCTACATATTCTCGAAAGCGACACCAAGTCAGTGATCAAAGAACCTTTGGAAGAAATGGCACACCCAGGAGGAATTGGAGAGGTTCCACCTCAACCCGTAGGTACAGAAGCTACTCAAATAACACGACCAAATTTCACTTCAAACTCTGCTACCGATGACCATACCCCAGCTACCGCTATCACCACTTCTCCTACTGTCACCACTCCTCCTACTATTACCACTCCGATCATTGTCAATGTAAACACTGACAACTCCCAGCATATAGACGAAACACTGAATGCATTACGCAATCAGCTAGCTACTGTTCAGGAGGAAATCGCCAATCTACGCCAGCACGCCCTCGAGCAGGGATTGCGCCTGCGAACTCTAGAATTCTATTGGGAACAATTAAGGTTCCTGTGCCCAACTCTAGGAAATGTACTCCAGTTGGTTTCTAACTCTGTATCACAGATAAATCAAGCTAGTATTCCTATTGTAAAGGATACCGAAGCCCAATCGACAAACCTCAAAAGGAATCCGGGAGAAAGCGTCAACACAGACTTTACTCAGCCCCGAACAAAAAGGGTAAAAACGACTCAAACTCACACTGCTGGAGCTAAAGGGAAAACCTATAAGGGATACAAACCCCTCTGTACCATATGCAATCGTCACCACACCGGACCCTGTGGTACTCCTTGCCGCCAATGCCAGACCTATGGAAACCAAGCCCAGGACTGTAAGTTTACACCTAAAAATACCGACTCTAAAGCATTGAAGGCTTGCTTCGAATGCGGAAATACTGGGCACCTCAGGGCTAACTGCCCGTCACTGACTGCCAAGGATAACAACAAAAAGGGGAACACTCGTACCGGAACCTCTACAGACTATAGCAATACCATAGGTACATCGCCACGCCACCTCCTGAAATCCTACACGATACTGATAGAGTTAGTTTACTCTATGACCCTACAACTATTACAGACGTTATAAACATAATAGACTTTACGAATTACTGTAGGCTACTAGTACACATTGTAGCTACACTCTAATTACCGACTGACTCCGTCCATTGGACATGGTCGACACACATCGAAACTCTTTGTCGGTAGGACACCATCCTAACAAGGGGAGGAAGACCCCATGATACAGGCATTTCATCACTGACATATCTCGCCGCCATTCTTAGATGACTTACCGATGATTACTTGAAGATATAGACTACTACTTAGAACAAATTTCGGGACGAAATTCTCCTAACAAGGGGAGAATGTGACACCCGCTAAATTAGGGCATCATTACTGTGCCTAATTATGTGCTTATTATGTGTATTTAGTACGAAATAGGACTAAGTACAGTAATTACCTAATTATATATATGATGATTTTATATATATATATATACACGTATACTACTTGAACAAATCGTACAAATGGTGTCAGATAAAAATCTAACAACACAATACGGATGTTAGTGAAACTTTATTAAATAATATGGAATTATTTAATAACATTGAGTATTACTTTATATTATGTTTATAACATAACAAAAATGTACACTTTGTTTAAAACATTACCAAACACGACGAAAGCACACAAAACGCGCCCAACCAAAAGAAAATATTCCAAGTTATATTTTCATAACTCATTATTAAGTATTTTGATAAAATACTTCAGTTGAAAATATTTCGAATATACTTTAACATATTTTTGAAATCTTAAAAAAAATATTACGCGACTAAACGATCGGGTAAATGACTACGGGATTTAACCAACTACAACTCGTGATACAAGATGCGGAAACACAACCACGCGAGCCGAGACCCAAACGGGTCAGCCCCGACCTGCGGACCCAACCCACCGATCCACCCCCTTATAATCCCACTTTTGCCATTTCTTTCATTTTGTCACAACACAAACACACACACTCTCCTCTCAAAACCCTCACTCCTCTTCCTCTCTTCCACTTGGATCAGCAGCAGCAGCAAACATCACCACCATCAAAATCATCCATCATCATCATCAGGACACAAGCACGAGGATCATCATCACCATCATCATCTCCACCTTTTTCGACTCTCGTTTTCGTGGTATGAAATCTTCTAACTCTTTTAAATTACTTAAAAAGCTTTTATATACATGCTAGAACATTTACTCAACAAGATTATGTCCAAAAATCCCGCCGAAAACGCTTTAAAAATCGAAACCCGCATGAAAAACGCTGACAGTTCGTCCTGCAAGTTGAGATCCCGGATCTCGCGAATCGAACCGAGATGTCGACTCGCGAAGACAATTAACGAATCGAAACGGACTGCGGATCGAGTTGACTTGCGAGTCGACTCGCGAGTTGACTTGCGAGTCGAACTTTGATCGCGAACCCACTATGTTTTGCGAGCCCAATCTCATTTCGCACCGCGAACTCAATTCGCTACACCATTTCAGTCCGCGGCCAACCTTAGTCGATTTTTTCCGAATATAAATTCCAGATGCGATTTTTAATAAAGCAATGTAGTAGAAATAAAAATTTTCCAAGCTGACCTAGCAGCTCGACCCCTGCCAGGGGCTCTGCTCCTAGGACCCCGCCAGGGGCTGCCGCCCCTTGGACCCTGCTACCAGGGGCGCTGCCCCCGGACCCCCGTCATCCAGGAACTTATAAATACTTTTTACACTAAGTGTCGAATACTCACATATAACGATACATATATTAATAACACTTCTGGATTATTATTACAAAACCGTCACCAACGGGCCATACTTGTTTTCAAACTACAAACGGATTACTAAACAAACACTTGGACATTTCATAGTTGAGTGGACAACTAGCATGAGTGGTCTTTTAAGACACCAACATATTTACTTATTTACTTACAACCTTGTGCGTTTCGGACGCCAGAAGGTTGCAGGGTTCTGAGAACCGACACACTTACGGACTTACATCCGCGTTACTTGCTTGATTTCCCCTACATACATACTAGGCTCAGGTGAGTCTCACAGCCCCTATTTTTACTGTTTTTCACTCAGGGGAGAGATGCATTACTTGTTTTACTTGAACACATGTACAGACTTACTATTTTACAGACTTACAGATTTACTGATATACTGAATTGCATGAGTTGCGATTAATCCACTTAAGGCCTCTGAATCATAGTTGTTAATTATAGGATAAGCGTGAGTTTTAGTATATGGATCCATATGGGACTGACAATCCCCGCCCGGGGTAGCACGCACTACCATGAACCGTACTGTATAAACGGGCGTTTCTTACTCTTTACTTATGAGTGTTTTTGGATTAGCACTCACGCGGGCACACTACTCGTACTAAATTGTACCTTACTGACGCGTTAAGCTTTGACTATGATGCTCATGGCAATGTATATCAACCCGATTGCATTCGTGTAATCATTACTTACTACTTGGTTAAAACTGTACCAACACTTTTACTACTTGATGTGTTCAAACTAACTATTTACTACAAACCTGTGAGATTCACCAACCTTTTGGTTGACACTTTTAGTGATGCATTCTCAGGTACACAGCAACAGTAGGATGGCCTAGCAGGATTGGCTTACTAGCTCGAGTCGCATGCATTTACACACTTGGAGATTTTATGCATTTCTTTTGTAATAGATGTTATGTATAGAATATATAGAATTTACTAGCGAACTCGACACTTATGTATTTTTGAATAATTATGTAATGTATTATTTTTCGAACGTCTCATATAGAGTAGTTCACTGTATCCTTTGTGCTTTATTACTTGATTAGTAGCACCCTAAAGCTTGCTTCCGCTAATCCGTAAATTTGGGGGTGTTACATTTATAATGTAACTGGAGATGACTGTATCTATGTAGTATTAGGGTTGATCAGATCCTATCCTAAGGGCAACAATCACGTTAAAGTCTGGAAAGGGTGTCGAGAAACTAGATCTATAATCAGGATAAGTTTAACCTAAACACACAGCATAACAATCTCCAATCATGTAAATAAGATATTAATATAACATCATCCCTATTCCTAATATATACATTTCAACAATCACAATATTAAACTACTCAATAATCATGGCAATAAACAAAGTACAAACTGAAATAACATAAAGTGCAAGCATTATAACAGTAAGTAAAAGTTTAGATATCACCGGGAATACAACAGTGTAATACTGAGGATTACAAATAGTCTGACTTGAAAAACTCATTACAATAAGATTACCAAGCTAAACCTTCCTCTAGACTCGAACCGTAAGCTCTACCCTAACATTTCTCCTCTAGAACTCTAGAGAGAGACTAGAGAGAGAAAGTAGAGAGAGAGAGAGAGAGAAAATGAGAAAAATGTGAAAGTGAGGAAATGAGTGGAATGAAGAATGGTGTGTGAAAATGGGGAGGTGATGACCCCTATTTATAGGCAAAGCTGAAAATCACACGTACAAGTCACAAAATAGTACGTACAAGCAAACGAAGCACAATATGGGGGAGCAGGGGCCGTATACGGCTTGTATGGGGCCGTATACGGTCTATGAAAGGCTGTATATGGTCTGTATAGGGCCGTATACGGTCCCCAAGGCCGTATACGGTGTCCGTCTGATTTCGTTTGTTGCTTAAAACGCGCGTATCTCCTTCGTTATGCGTCCGTTTGACTTGATTCTTTCTCCTATGGTTTTGTAATTATGTTACGCTTATAATGATGACAACTTCATGGTAATTGGATGTATAGAGCTTAGGCATAGCCGGAATAACTTTATAGGTGTCCGAAATCGTCGTGTCTTCTCCGTTCTTTACCCTTTTGGCATGATTCTTGATTCTTCGGTCTCGTTTTTACCTGTATTATCATATGATGAGGTTATAATATGTGCCTCATAGGATAGATGAGTCCGGAGAAATCAGTGCAAGTATATTTGTCCTGAATTGCTTGTTATTTGGAGGTTTTAGGTGATTTTTGCAGCAACGCCTATATTTGGACCACTTTAGTGAATTTTAGTAAATATTGATCATTTTGGAATATTTTCACTAAAGATGTGCCCAAAAAGTGTGGAATATTGCCTTTAAAAACATGACTTTTTGAGTCACATCAAGTTATCCCACACTTAGACGTTGCTTGTCCTCAAGCAATACTCAGTTTTAAGAGAGAAAACATTTTCAAATCTGGTTTTTAAGGGTGAGTTAAAGTAATTTCAAAAGATATCACTTCTAAAACAACTAATATTATTTAAGAATAAGAGGAAGGATAAGATGATCCTTTCAGAAGCAAGAAGCAATTATCCTCGGGCATACTACCAATTCTCGTGATCTTGGAGTACACATGACCAGGCGATCTCACTAAAGGTGGTCACTCAATTCACTCAAAGTGTATCAGGTTTCCTATCAATCTAGATCAAACGAAATCGCTCAAATAAACCAGTCATGCAGCACTCATCGTCATAGGCTTGGTCAAGAATCGGATCTCCACCACTTAGGTGAGGACGGTGCTAATTATCCCAAGACATTCAACAGGTTGTGGTGTTAGGTGAGGATTAAGGGTATGGATAGTGGTATGTTTTTGGGTTGTAGTGGTTGGAATCATCTTAAAACTCTAAGATAGTGAAAAACTTTATTTGAGAACAGAACGGAGGATTCTGTAGCTGCTCGTCTTCTATCGAATTTTTCTTGAGAAGGTGATACTTTGAAGCACTCAGCTTTATTTGATGGAACTATTTCTTTTTCTTTTCTTGATTTTCTATTTTTTTGTTTTCTTCTTTAGATTTTCCTTGCCAGAGAATTTCTAAGGATATTTTTGTTTTGTTTATTCTAGAAATCCCTTTTTGGAGCTATGATCTTTGATCTTGAACTTCGAATCTTTACATTGTGTCAATTTTTCACACTTCTTGAGATATAACTTTCAAAGAACACGAAAGAGGAAGACTTGGGAGCATAATCGAAGAGGATGTTCCAAAAGATGTTTTTCACGACCTCAGAAATTCTAAGATAAGCTTTTGGGAATTTTTGGGTGAGTAGGGTTTGCATTAGGGTTATTATAGAAACGAAAGGTTTAGGCTCAACAGGGTTAACTAGGCGGATCATCGATACCGAGAATAAGTATCGGAAGGGTTTTGGGCTTTAAGAGATATGTTAGAATTGGGTTTAAGTCCTACGGAATGTCGAGGTCATCTAACTGCACCTATACCGCATACGGTACACACCAATGTGGTCTCGAAACGTATGTCTGGAGCAAGTTCTAATTCAGAGATGCAAGCATCGGCACACAAGAAATGAAGAGTGAAGCATTAAAGATGAATGCTTTTAGGCTCAAGATACCTCACTGCAAAATTAGGGTTGTATGTGCCTAGCCATGCTCCTTCTAGATTATTGTTTCTTGCTCGAGAAATTTCTACCTTACTTTCCCTATATTCCAAAATAACTTACTCTTTTTTCGAAAATGGCTTCCTTCGAAAGTATTCAAACTCAAAAACTTAGAGTTAATCTCACGATTTAGCTCATAATTAAAAATTTTGAAAAATTTATTTGAAAAAAATTAGGTTTGGAGAAACATTTTCTGAGTTATGCTATTTTGGACATAAAAATTGCCTAAAATTATCCAAGGTATTCTATACCTGCCATCCCACACTTAGTGGAACATTGTCCCTAATGTTCTCTTGAGTTGAGATTTACTGGAGCTAAATCCCACACTTAGAGTTTGAACATGTAAGAAAATGTTTCTCAAGTGTTGAATTGGGTTTGAATCCCACACTTAGTGATAAGCTTAGGATAGGGCATAGATTGTAACAAACTAATCAAGACAAAATATATTTAATCATGAAATGGATAAAAGGTTAAGAAACTCCCCAGATAATGTTTGTGAAGCTTATGATAGGTTGCAGGAAGGAAGGAGTTGATATGAGTCTTCTTCCACATTCTTCATGAAGGTCGGTTAGCTTCAAATGAGTTATCAGGTGCATTGTATCCAATGTTATCAGAAATTCGTTCCAAATCTTTAAGTAGGGATTCTTGTGTTGTAGAATCCCATATGATGTTGGAATGGTTTCGATAAGTATTTGTAGTGTGGGGAAGTGATCCCACACTTAGTTCTTTGAAGCACTTGGATACAAGGAAGTTTCCTGAAGAACACGACTCCTCCACGAGATGTTTGAATGTTTCATTGTCTGAAAATATGGAAAGCTGGTCTGGGTTGCCTTTTAACTTCATGGATTTTCTTCTTGAGTGCGCATCATCTCGTCTATTTCCACGATCATTCATCACAACATTCTCACTTATTTCACTTATTCAAAATGAATGAAAATAAACATAATAAGTAGTGGCATAGCATAAATAATATAGATAGAGATAGAACGATCAACCAACTAGTGGATGATACAAATAAGTTCCAAAAGAAAGGTACTGCAGTAGCCAAACAAACACAGGATAATAATAATAATGTCTGAAACCAAAGTCAAATGATGTAAATGGAGCGGGTCTATGAGGCTGGTAATCCCTGGTCAGGTGCATCAGTCTGCTGAGTAGGAGCTGGTGCTGCAGATGGTCCTACGACGGATTGCTGGCCACTTGATACTCTATGTCCCTGTTCTTCAGCATTGATCAGTTTGAGCTGAACCAATATGTCTATGAGGGTAGCAGCTGGCAATCTCATCGGATCAGTGTAGCCCCACTCTAGCAAGATAGTCAAAGTAATCCCTGCTTGCTCAAGCAGTGTCATGTAAGCCTGATGCAGCATACTCTCTGTAGGCACATCTGAGGAAGAGATCGGTCCTAGGTTCAGTAACATCCTAGAAGTGTCAAATGATAAAGCATATGTGGCCAAGTAAACTGTGTCAGCACGGTGTGATCCACTGGTAACCGGCTGGGCAGCAGTAGGATGAGAAATCACAGGTGCAGAAATCACTGGCTGAACTGCCGGTATCTTGGTCTCAACTGACTGGACCTGCTCTGGTACTGGTGTGGTCAGGGTAGCAGGTGATGGTGGATGAGTGGTATGTGATGGGATGGATGTATGTGGTGGTGTAATGGCTGGTGGTGGTGGACCGCATCGGTACATATAAGGCTCAGGGTCAGGAATACCAAGTCTCCTAGAAATCAGCAGCTGGTGGGAACAGCTAACCTGAAGAGCATGTAAAAGATAGTACTGTGTCAGCGAGGTCACTGGATCTGTGTAGTGAACAGTAGCCTGAGCTGGTGGCTCGGCTGTCTCAGCTCCTCTATGCGGGACACTAGTATGTGCTCGGGCTCTATCAGATGGACCATCCTCAGTATCTGCAACAGGTGAAGATCCTCTAACTCGCTTCCTCGGGAGATGACATCCTGGAATGATCTACTTGGTGTTCTTCCATAGGCACTGCTTTTGCTTATCTACCTCAACAAGATGGATCAACTTATAGTACTCCAGGTTGAATAGCAGAGAACTAGAACAAACAGTGAACTCCTCAGGGTGAGCATCGGTCAACAATCCCATACCATATAACAATCTGGTGATAATCGACCCCATGAACATGTGCCTGTCCAAGTCTGTCTCCATCCAAAGTCTCTCAGCGATCAAGAAAGCAACATTCAGATTCTTTCCTCCTATTATTGCTTCCATGAACTTCAACTCCTCGGCACTCACAGCCCCACCTTCCTTCTTCCCAAATATAGAACATGCTAGAAACTTGTGAAGGACGTGATGAACCGGCTTGATAAAAGTGGATGACTTAACACAGCTCCTGAAGTTTGATCCTGTTAAATCCAATCTATATATCCTTATGGTTCCTGTTTAGTAGGATGGAGATGTCTTTAACACTGTTTCTGAACCATGCAGAGTTGACCTGAGACTCTGTATATAGACCAAGATACACTCCCAAGTCGGCAAATGAAATATGATGAATCTGTTCCTGAAACCTAAATGAAATCTTTCTTTTGTCGGAGATGCTCATCTTTGGGTTCAATTGGTATGTCATCATAAACTTGCTTACTACTTTTCGGTATGCATCCTCATCTATATAAAAAAGATGGAGAAGGGCATTGTTCATTTGACCCTCGGTCTCATACATTAGCAAATTCTTCAGCTCATCCTTGATTCCCAGCTTAATAATATCTTCCCAAACCACAAAACGATTACTGCCTAACGGTCGCTGCAACCACTAGCGAATGAGTGACCTATTTATCGAAGACTTGGCCAAGTAGCTGAGTAAAGGCGGGCAATTATCAATCTGTGACAAAAGACAAGAAAAGATTAAACTATAATCGTGGTGCATTAATGGATATGCTAAAGTACTTCCAAATTTTTAGAAAAAATTGGAAATGCAGGCTTTAGAAATGGGCATATCCATAAATTTCATATCACTAAACCTAACCGCAACCAATCACAAATCCACAATTCTTATCAACTTATGTCTAAACAAGGGAGAGTGGCACAAAGCTTCATGTTTCTAGCATAATTAAAGTGAGCATTTTAGTACTCAATTCTAATATTCCAAGCACTAAAAACTTAGATACTTTGCGTTTGTGGCTAACTAATTCAAATGAGCCCATTACTTTGAATAAATCCAAGGTCACATAATTACCTCAAGTAAATCAATTAATCACAAAAATGACATATTACCAAGTTAATATGCAATCCAACTTTCCGCAATTTTCAAAAGACATAGAGCTAATTACATGGTTTCAAGCAAAGAATGTAAGTAAACTTAATGACAAAGTGGTAATTAGAAGAATGGTATACTTGATCGTTTCATTTTAAAGTATCATACACTTTATTAATTAAAGTGCCGAATCTAAAAAATGATCAAATGAACCAAAGCTTGTCTTGGTAGTCTTGTAAGCTCTTTAAACTTAGAAAAGTCATAAACATGGTTTTAGTAAAAAGTTTTAAATAGAAAATGATGTTTATGAAGGTTTGACCAAAATTTGCTTACTTTAATTACCAAAAACTAGCTAAACCATCTTCTAATCGCAAGTGGTTAATCAAAGCATGCTAACACAATTCAATCAATAGAAGTCAACATAAGCAATTAATCAACCAAAAAGTCAAATAAGTCAAAGTTCATCCAAAAAGTCAACACTTTAATCTTTAAACTTGCAATTAAACCAACAAATCACTAGATTATATTTGTAATCATGTTAAGCATCAAGATAAGCATGGAATGACACTAAAGATCGCAACTTTTAACCATGAAATCTATGAAAACAAGTTACAAGCCCTAGTTTTTAAAGTTTCATGAAAATCACTAAATTAGGTCAAGAATTACCTTAAACTTGATGTTTTGATGTTGTGGATGCAAGAAAGATCATAAAATGATGAATTTTAAGCTTGGAATCATGCAAAATGGTTGAGTAATGAAGATTTGGTGATGGTGGGGTGTAGGCCGACAGTGGGAAAGGAAAGGAGAGGAAGAAGATGAAGTTTTTATGATTTTGTCCTTTTGTGTGTGGCTAAAAGTCCCTTTTATACCAATCTCAAATGCGATCGATTAAAATTTGCGAAAGCAACGAAACATACAAGTAAGATTTCAGAGTTTAAAAATTTTTAATAAAATGATTTTAAAAAGTATGTTCGTATTTTTCTGAATCTTTACACGTGGTCTGAAACAGTATCGCGAACTGTACGCGAAATTGCGTAAGCTTTTATTTAAAATAAAACGATGTTTTTGTGTTTTTTAAAATTCAAGACAAATTCAAAATTAATTTTTCAAAATTTAAAAATAAACTTTTTCTATCTTTTTGAAAATGTCTTAAATTCGTTACTGAGTTGCGCGAATTTGAATTTTAAAAGAACGTTTTCTTGTTATTTTGTGATAAAACTTTTAAAACATAATAATTAACCACTGATATTACTTAACCTAAATACTTAAAATAAAACTAAATTAACCGAAGTTTGGGTTGCCTCCCAAAAAGTGCTTGGTTAAAGTCGGTAGCTCGACTTTTGGTCAAATTTATTGAACATTGCCCAAGAGCAATTGTTTGAGTGAATTTGGTGCTCTTGGTTGAGGGAAAGTATAGCCAGGAATAAAATCACAAGTGAGAATCTTAATGACAGAGTCAACTAGGTCTGCGGGATGTAACGAGAATCGTTCGTGTTCTATGAGAAACATACGTTCCTTTTTGCCAAAATCTAGAAGATTGTCAATAAACTTGTTAAATTCCTTTCTAACTTTCTTATGGTTTGAAATTCCGTTTCGTGATCCGTTATCTATATGGTTGAGGTCATGAAGAAGCATTCCTAGGGTTTGTTGAAATTTCCATTCTTCTCTTGAATCAGGATCTCCGGTGGTAGTGTGAACTGACTCCGTGATTTCCTCGATTAAAGATGTTTGTGAAATAGTGAAAGGAAATTTTGACTGAGCGAATAATGAAGTGAGTGAGATGTTGATATTCTTTCTTCCAGCAAAGAAAGCAGCTTCCAGATTATCGTCAGTGGCTCCAGGGAATATTTCTAACAACTTGCTGATCATGTAGGTAGCGGGGTCAACGAAAAATGGAATTTTATTAGAAATGACGAGAGATATAACAGGATCCTTGCTGATCCAGAACTCGAGCTCATAAATCATTGCCGCAACATAACGATTAATTAGGGTTTGAGAAATCGGTTGATAATCGGTGCTGGCGAATAGGTCCATTAGTAGGTCTATTTCTGATTTAAGCTTTGGTTCTTGTTCTCGATAGTGTGTGAAGATACCTTCCTCCTTTTGATTCGGAAGATGGTGGAGAATACCAACCTGTTTCTTTATCTTACGAGTGACTTCTCTCTGTTCGACTGAAAAAGGAAAGTCAGATATTTTGAGATGTCTAGCAAATGCTCGACAAACATCCAATCTCCTATCAGGATCAAAAGAGTTACCCACGTAGCGGATATTTTCTTCAGGTTTGATTGGTAAAATCCTATCAACAACACGATAAATGGTGTACTCAGGTTCTGGTACGAGGTTTAGAAAGATAGGTGATTTCGGAAGGTACTCATAAACTTCTTCATCCCATAGTGGAAGACGTTCCTCAATAGGTGGGAAACGAAAGGGTTGAAGATGTTCAGAGTTACTCTCAACAAAATCAGATGAAGTAGGGAATTGCGAAATATTTTCTTAGGAGTATGAAATCTCAGGTGTAGGTATAACCTGATAGCTTGGAATGCTAGAGACAGAAGTTGAAATCTTCTGGTGAGATTCAGTAGTTCCTAAGTCAAGATCTAAGAATTGACATAGGGTTCTAGATTCGCCATCAGAGTCGGCGAAGATTTCTTCGGAGGCGGATAAAGATGAAGAGTGGAAGTCGGATCCCAACTCTTGTGAAAGGCAGTCGAAGAACTCGGCATCATCTATGGTCATCATCTCTTCAGGTGTCATATGTGGCAACGGAGAAATGGGAGACGGTGGCGAATCGTAGAATGATATTTTTGTGTTTTTCATTTTATTAACTAAGGTGATCTATCTAAATTATCCTAAAAATAAGCAAAAAACTTCCAAACAAGTCTGTGAAAACCTAATTGGAAAGGATCTCCTAAAAGCTATTTTATCTAAGGCGTCTTCAAATCGTAACGCTCTACGATCCCCGGCAGCGGCGCCAAAAGCTTGTCGCGTTCCTAGCGGTCGGTCGGATTTTTAGTCCGGTCGTTGTTCCGGCACAACCAGGAATCGTGGCAGAGTGAGCTTTAAATTTATAAGAGCTGGGGCTCAAACTATAAGTACTACCTACCTTGGAAGCAAGCAGTAAGTATAACTCGAGGTCGTTCTTAAATCGGAGCGAATTGAAACGAAGCAGATTCACCAGAGATTATTTTCACTAATATGATAAGGGTAGGTAGATTGAATTTTGATAGGTTTTGTTTTCTAATAATCCTAAATGCAGAAAAGTAAATAACAGGAAATAGAGCTAGTGTTTAAGCAGACAGGTAGAGATGTGATTGCTGAAACTTTGATAATTAGCGTTTCGGGATGATGTTCATTATAGATTAGATTAAAGACTTGCCAGATAAAAGACAGACAAACTTTTGTTGTAAACACTAGGACCCTACGTCTCAGGATTAAAAACCTAAAAGCATATGTCACTGGAATCCTAGGCTATCATGATTCTGATCAGATCGGGCTGCTTTCAAACCCCCCTGAACTAGTCTTGAGTAAGACCTCAGTAACCCTAAAGTATCTAGGGATCAGGCAAGAGGCAACAGACCGCAATTGTATTCACTGACTTTTCTTAACACCTAATCATCTATTTGGTTTCATCGTGGCAGGTACTGATTGTATCCTATGTGTGTTAAACTATCGGTCTTAGTAGAGTTAAGTAGTGTGATGGAGTATTAGACTCTCTTGACAAAACTCTGTATTAATTCTATTTAAGTGTTTATTCTACCGTCATAATTATAGACCCTCCTTTACATTCAGGCGTTCATCCCTAGGAATAATCACGGTGTACAGGGCGAATTTGGCATTTCCACAGTGTTCCTGACTCAAGGCATACACACGGTGTACAGTGCATTGGCATATCCACCGTGTTCCTGACTCAAGTCATACTCACGGTGTATAGTACATTAAGTAGTTCCACAGCTTGTATTTAAACCTTGGTGTACTAACGGTGTACGGTGCATCGAGCAGTTCCACAACTGTATTTAAACCTTGGTGTACAAACGGTGTACAGGGTAGCGAAGCATTTCCACAGTTTTGATTCCTAGACCCGAGTTCTAGAAGGGTCACTTCTAGGTATTCCACGATGAAACAGTCCCACGGCATTTCCTTAGCTTCCACGTATTTATACTCCATGTTGTGCTCACACCGTGTCGTTGTTTTTCAAATGATTATGCGAGCGCAGCAGGGGTTTTAAATTTATATTTTGCGGGGCTTAAATTATACGTACTACCTACTCTGGTTAGTAAGCGGTAAGTATGACCTAAGATCGTTCTATGAATCCAAACGTATGGGCGATTAAAGTTGACACTTTCAGTAGGGAAGTATTTAGGATGGCACAAAGTAGGTAGGTTTTGGGATTTAAAGACAGGTAATTAAAATGCAGGAAAGTAAATTGCAGAAAAGTAAAGTGCAGGAAAGCAGATAAAGATAAAGATGTGATTGCTGAGATTTCGATAATTAGCATTTCAGGATGACAGAACAAATAGGATTGATACGTAATATGGTAAATAAACTACTAGGCGTAAACTCTAGAACCCTACCAACTCAGTTTCCCATTGGCGTGTCACTTGGAACTAGGTTATCGTGATTCTGATCGGAGCAATACGCAAACTTCCAATACTCATCTAGTTGAAAGATGAACAACCTATTCTGGTTTTATACCGAGGTGCATGAATCAGTAGCGTATCGTCTCATAAGTCCGATCGTTCTTAACTCCTAAGGTAATTTAATACTTTATTAGCACGAAAATTAATAGCTTTGCATGTTTGGACCGTCGATTGTGTAAGACTTAGTGTTTTAAGGATTCTAGGTCACTAGGACTTTACTCTTATTCCTAAGTCTTGTTTTTGTTCGATTGAGCTTTAGTTACTTCGACTCATGATCTAAGTTCTCCTTTTCAAACAGTTATACATCCCCAGGTTATTCGCAGTTTGTTAAAACGTGTTTCATACGAGGACCATGCCTTTCAATAATAGACAGTGTACTTTACATGAGACTTCCACTGCTTCTTATATCCAACATGTGGTAAAGAGTAATTGACGGTGAAAGTGACACTCTAACTAATTAAATGTAAAGCAGTGCAGGAAAGTAAACCTAGTATGTACAACGAGTGATTTCACTGTGTCTTACTTATTGCATGTCATGGGCACAGATAACTACTTACCATAATTAAGGTTGATCAGGTCCTAATTACTAGGTTGCAGTCACGTGGATAACTGGAAAGGGTACTCCGTGAACTAGACTTAAATTCATAAAGTCTAAACAATACAAGGGTTATTATTTCCTATTTTATCTGAACGTAATTGACGAACATTATTTTGTAATGCATTGATTTTCGTAGGATACACCAGTTAGTTGTAAGTTGTATTATCCTTTCGGAATTCCTACTGTTAAACCAGAGCTGATTCCAATGATATAACTACCTTCGGTCGTTTATCGGCTTCCGTACGTTTGTACTTTGCACAATGCATTTCCAGCACTATACCGAATAAACAGTCGAATAGGGGCCGTCATACCATTTTACGATTATCGTACATTAGTTATGTAATGACATCCTTACTTAAAATTATCTACATCCGCAGCAATCACAATAATAAACTACTCGCAATTCATGGCAACAAATAAATCACATACCAGGCAATAATACATATTCAAATATGAAATTAGACAAGTATAATAAAAGTTTAGAAATCACCCGGAATTAAATGCGTAGCAGCGTATTATTATAATTGACAAACTCTTTCACACGTACAAAGATTGATCTCCAAATCTCTAGCGTTCGCCCTAGCTTCTACGTTAGTCCGTGGACTAATTACAATATTCCTAGAATGAGAAAGACTAAAAGACTACGAAAGATTATCTAGTGAGAAAGAAAGAGTGAAATATGCTAGAATGTGTGCATATGAGGTGTGTGTTTCAAATGAACCTAAGCAACCTATTTATAGGTGAGTTTTGGCTCATTTTAGCATCATGAAGACTTGAGGTGCATTTTAGAAAGACTAGCCAAAAGTGGAGTGTACAACTGACCGCACCGGGTACTGTACAACGCGAAAAGTGACCGCACCAGGTACCAAAACTTGCCAAAAACGGAAACCGGGACGGGGGTGAGGAGGCCGGCGGCGGTGGGCTGGTGGCCGGCGGCGGTGGGCCCTGCCACGCCCCGTTGCGCGATTTGTTGCTTCGTTTCTTGATTCGTGCTTGTTTTCTTCGTTATACGTCCGTTTGAGTCGATTCTTTTTTTGTTGGATTCGTAATTCAAAAACGAAGATTTTGACATAGGATATGCCTGAAAATGAGGTCCATAGCTCCAGATATTGCGTACGGATCATTTGGATCTTCCGGCGGGCGCGAAATCTTCATTTTTTACCCATTTTGGTTGATTCTTCTTCTGTTGGATTCGTATTTTGAAAACGAACATCTTGAAAATAATGGATGTTGGTGAAGGGCACTTTTGTCTTGAAATCTCGTTTTTATGCCTTGAATCTTCAAACGTGTGTGGAATCTTCATTTTACATCCGTTTTGCTTGATTTTTCTCGTGCAACCTTGTTTCAACTATCTTGGCATAATGTTACTTATTTGTAATGTTTTTGAATTAATATGCCAAGAATCGTTCCAGAATGAGGGAGATATCGGTGGTAAAAACGTGACTTTTTACGCGATATCAAGTATCCCACACTTAGAACTTTGCTTGTCCTCAAGCAAACTCATTCATAAAAACTTCTGGAAGGATTCTAATCGCATCAGTTGTTAGAAAACACTATCTTTAGAAATTATAAACTATGGTTATGAAAGAGTTTTTACTGGAAACTACGAGTTTATAGAATTTCGATACCTTCTTATATGATGATCATGACTAAACAATCCTCACAAGTGGGTCACTCAAATCACTCAAAGTGTTTAGGGTTTCCTACTTACTAGTGTCAATCACTCGGATAGCCAGTCATGCAGCATTCTCGTCATAGGCTTGATCGAGAATCAAATCTCCATCACTTTTGATGAGGACGATACTAACCTGCCGAGATAACTTGGAAGGAATCGGGTTTTTGGTTTTAAGAATGTAAGTGGTGATGGTTTTTCCTTGTATTTTCTTGAAGCTTTCCTTTGAAATTCCTTAGGTTTTTGGAAGGACTACATAACCTTCCTTCTTTGGATCGTTCCTTTTTCTTGGCCCTTTTCATGGTTGTGTCGGCGTGATTGGTTTGATTTCTTTTCTTCTACTTCGCCGATCTTGATAATGTACTTTGCGGCCTGGAAGGTTTCTAATGATCTTGAGTTATGTTGGCTTTTCTTTGCAAAAGGTTTTGGGAATTTGGGAGTGTCTCTGATGGTTTATGAGACTTTTGAGGTTCGAGATAAATGACAGGAAATCTTTAGTGAGTGTGAAGAGTAGGTGTTGAGTGGGTGGATGTTTGATGGTGGAAAGGTGTTTTGGATTCCTTGGAAGCTGTAAAGATAGGTTGTACCTATGCCACGTGTGGCACTCATTGATGTGATCTCGAAATGTATTACAAGAGCAAGTTCTAATTCAAATGCATACATCGGCACACACATGAAACGAAAAGTGAAGCATTAAAGATGAATGCTAATTATGGGCTCAATCCTCACGAATCGAATGTTTTGGTAAGTATGTGCCTAGCCATGTGTTGCCTTTTTCGTCCGTATCTTGATCTAAAACAGTTTTGTTTCTTTGTTAAAACTTGTTTCTAGCTATAGTTCATAGTTTTGAAAGATAGGATTTCCAGGAAACGATGTTTTTGAATCCGAAAAAGTTTGAAATTTTTTTCATTTTTAGTCTTTTGGTGAAAATATTGTTTGGCTTTGCCGCGGACAAGAGGTAAAACTTGCGGTTGTAAACCGAATATCCCACACTTAGAGGAACATTGTCCCTAATGTTCGAATCTATTTGTTGAATATTCTTGACGGAGTATCCCACACTTAGAGATTCTACTTATCTTTGGATTGTTTCACAAGTGTCATGTGGTATGAGATATCTCACACTTAGTGTTGGAACATTGGGTGAGATAATCAAAGCTTTAATGGATAAGGGGTTTTTGGAACGGTGTACCGCTTTTGCTGTGCGCGTCGTTTGGTGTGCGTTTAGAAGTTTGCTGGTCCGCGACTTGTAGATTACGTCTCTCAGTGTTCTCCACCGTGGGGTTCGTTGCTTCCTTTGATTTGGTCTCCGGTAAATAGTCGTTTGGTTCAACAAACAATCCACTCAATCATTTAAATAATAGCTGCTAACAAGAAAAGTAAAGTGAAAGCATAATAAAATAGTAAATATATAGATGTGATGTCGAAGCATCAATCGTACATCAATACAGATAATAATAGTAAAAAGTTTTGGTAGAAAGTAGAAAGAAGTCAGAAAGAGGAGCAATCCATTGCTCTGCTCATGGTCATACTGCTGCTGTAGATGTAGTGGGTCCAGGAGAAGTCTCGTCTGATGAGGAGTCATCATACTTATCATTGGTGCCTTCGTTTGATGCATCATGATTAGCTCCTTCGTCTGGCATGCCGATGGTAAAAGCTCCTTAGTCTACTAGCTGATCGATAAGTGGCCCGGATGGTATCTCGAAACTACCGAACGGGAACATGGCTGACCCTTGGTGTGTGTTGTCCTGGAAGAGATCTGTTTGCCTGTGAGAGGAGACTGGCATAGGTATAGTAGCTGAAGGGGTGGTCTGTCTGCCAGTCCTGGGGCTCTGAACTGTGACAGCCCGTGCCGATACTCTGGATGTCCTACATCCTCTTGATGTGTGGACTCTGAATGAACCAACAACTGACGGAATGGTTTGTCTGGTGACTGGGATCTGCACTGGAGGTGGCTGAGGTCTAGGAATGATAACCCGTGGTGGCATAACATGCCCACGGCCCGGTGGTGGTCGAGGTGCTGGAGTAGGAACTACAGGTGGATATAGGTGTGGTGGTGCTCGACCCATTCCACATGGTAAGTGTGGTAGTAGGGTCATGGGTATACCAGCTGCCTGCTGTTGCAATGCTGTATAGATCCTAGTCTGCATCTGCATATTCCAGTACCAGTAATCGGGACCTGCAGGCGCCCCGTAATGATAGATGAATGAAGGCCCTTTCGGTCTTGGGGCAGGAGTAGAAGGTCCTGCCCTAGTACGTGGTGGCTCTACTCGTGGTGGTGGTGGTGGTATGTCATCATCTTCATCGTCATCCTTGTCATCACTGTCATCCTCATCGGTATCTGACTCACTGGGCCCTTGCTGTCGTTTCCTTTTCTTTGTCTCTTTTGGTAGGACCAAATCTGGTATTAAAATGTCTACACTGTCAGGATCTGCTACCCGTGCTTTGATATAGACTGCGCCATCTCTCGTTATCCGGAGTATATCCATACTCCTAAGAAACTGGTAGTCAAGTAGCTTGGAACTCCATCCTGCTTTGAATCTTTCAACATCCGCTGTTCGAAGCAATCTCATATTTCAGATCAGGCGAGTAATTACTGCTCCCAGGTATGATCTTCTCTTGCCAAAATCCTTTTCCTGTAGAAGCCTCTGAGCGACTAAATAGGCAACCTGTATGTTTCTCTTTTCGAGAATGCTCGCCATGAGAGCGACATCGAATCCGGAGACTCGTCCGCTGGTGGTGTGTTTCCCGTCAAAGGAACAAGCTATGAGCTTGTGAAGAATCTGGAGAACTGGGTCCTTGAGTCGGGTCGCCTTGATTCCTGAAAAGTACGGTGTGGGGGACCATTGGCTCCATATTTCAATGCAACTGGTGGTGACAGAAACAGAGGTAGCTCCCGTGGTGAATAAAGGCGACTGTATCTCCTCAGGTGTGTACAGGCCTATGTGGAGTGAGAACTGGGCGAGTGACAGAGTGTGCGGGTTGCCCAAATACTGAAATGATACTGAACAATCTTCAATCCTCCCTCTTTCCTGAAAACTGAAGGTGGTCATAAACTCCGTAACCATTTCCACATATACGGGCTCATCAATGCTAAATAATCTCTTCAAGGGCTCGAACTGCTGCCCATTCACTGTGTAGCTAAGCAGGTCTTCGAGTCGCTGCTTGAGTCCTAAAGCTTGCATAACATCCCAATCAATGTGCCTGAGACGCCCGAACTTTTTGTCCCTCCATATACGGGCCATTTTATCAAAAGCTGGTGTGGCACTCATATATGCTAAAGATCCTGCAAGGGGTCGTGCTGGATTTAATTTCTTCTTGCGTGTCATTGTACCTGAGAACATTTAAAGTAATGGATTCTTCAAGAAAGAGAAATTCAAAGCACGCTTCGGGGAATTTCGAAGTGAGGGCTTTAATTTCTAGACAATCTAAAGATTTCATTGAACGTATAATGCTCCCATGTAACAAACAGTTAATCGTCAAGGTAATATCATCACTCAGGAAAGTATAGTCATGGAATGGCAATCGTTTTACTGTGAAGTGCTTGTCATTTACAAAGTTTGGTGCAGACCAAGTTTGAAATGATGAGAATTCACGAACAATGATAACATCATTATTGGTAAGGTTCGACTTTGGAAGTACAAATTGAAGTAAGGTTTTCAAATAAAAGATTTTGTCTTAAAATAAATTCAATACTTCAAGTTTACTTTTAGGTCAAAGCTTTTTTTTTTCAAATGATATTTTCGAATGTCCGCATGCCATAATTTTAACCTATTCATGCATGCATATTCTAATTCATTTTAAGCATTTCCTATTTGATAAGCAAACTAAGTTATGCATAAAAGAGGTTATCATGCCCATGTATTTGGTGTGGTCCAAGTCTTTTTATTCAAGAGTGATGATTCTCTAGTTATTGCCTAATTTGACTAGTCAAAACAAGTACAACATGGTCATGCAATTTTCAACTTATCATATTTTTCATGCAAGCTAGTCACTTTTTGTTGATTTTCAAAAGCCAAAATTGCTAAACCTAACTTGTACACATAGAGCAACTAACAGAGGGATTATGCAAAACACCACAATTACTAGGCACTTGGCATACTAACACTTAATTAAGCAAAGTTCTAAGCTAGATCAATTGATCAAGGTTTAAAACGTGGGGGTTTGCATGTATTAGTGGTAGGGACGTGTAGTAATAGAGCATTTAACCAAGGAAAACACTATTTCCTAGCTACTATCCTAGATAACTACAAGAAACAAGTTCCTAAAAGTTCAAAGTGGGTTTTGTGATCATACCTTGCTTAGAGCGAATGAAATGCAAAAACGAAAGTACAACCGAGAAGTATATGCAACGAGGGGCTCGAAAGGACAAGAGATTATGTAATTTGATGGAGTTTTGATGGTGGATTCATGGGGAACATGGCATGGCCGGTTTTGGAGAGGAAGGAAAGGGAGGAAGATGAAGTTTGTTGAGTGGTTTGAATTTTGGGGAGTTAATGAAGTTCATAGTGGTCCATTAGGGTACATGTACTTACCCTAAGTACTATGGCATTCACATGGTCCCTAAGATGAATTAAATGTCAAGTATTAATATTTCAAACTAATTTCCAATGTCCACTAATAATGGTGGTGAATCTTAAATATAATTCTTGTAACTAGTTACTTGTTAGTTTCTTGTTACGTCGCAAATATTTTAAGAAACGCGCAAAATTTTGCGGAACACTTAAAATCAACTTTTAAACATTAAACTTAAGCTATTTTTGGTGTTTAAAAATCTTTGTCTGTCGTGGACTTGTTGAATGTATCCGTTTAAGTAGAATACCCAAACGTTTTCACATTCTTTCAGTCACGCACGTGTTTCCAGGCAAACATTTAAAAGCGTTTTTCTTTTAAGGGAAACTTTCAAAAATTTATTATATTATATATTTATACTTAAAACTGGCTCACTTAAGGTTGCGAGCCTCGACCTTTTTCAGAAAGAATTGTTTTATGATCCTTTCCGATCCCTCCAAAGGGAAAGGGTCGAGATTTGCTCCCTTAATTGAACATTTTTCGGTACAAAACATTTCGATAGCTCCCAGATGACATTGTAAACTAGAAAATGACGATCCTCTATACTTCCTAGGATCTCTCGTTCCTCATACCCTAAATTGACAAGATCGTTAATCAACTTATTATATGCCTTCCTTATCTTCTTGGGATTTGATAGACCGTCGCGTTCTCCTTTGTTTTTGTAGTTCAGATTGTGAGTAAGTTTATTCACTGCTTCCATAAATGCATTCTCCTCCAGCGAATCGGGTTCTCCGGTTGTAAGTTTAACTAGTTTACCGAGTTCACTGATTCCGGCTTTTTGAGTGGAAGTGAAGGGGTACTTGGTGAAGGTGAAGATTTGAACAAGCTTGTCGTGGAGGTCTTTTCTTTTTTCAAAGAAGCTTGTGTCGATTTTATCCTTTGTGGAATTAGGGAAAACTTCTCGCAATTTTGAGATTAGGTAAGAAGCGGGGTCAACAACGAATGGAATTTTACCAAGAAAGGTGATCGGGTTTTGTTCTGTCCAGAACTCAAGTTTGTTGATCATTGCGGCGACATTGTGATTGATTAATATCATAGATATTGGAAGGTAATCCATGTCGGCAAATGATTTGAGGAGTAGATCTAAATCTTCTACAAACTTCAGTTCTTGGTCCTTGAAATCTGTGGAGTGGCCTTTGCATTCTTGATTTGATAGACGAAGAAGAAGGTTTACTTGTTTTTCCAATTCAGCAATCGTTTCTCGTTGGTTGAAGGAAAACGGGAGATTGATATAGGTCAATTGTATGACGAATGCTTTATAGACGTCCGCCCTTCGGGAAGGATCGAAAGAAGCACCAAGGTGGCGTTCTTTAAAACAATGTTGTTTCATTTCAACGGATGGAACCCTATCCACCATTCGGTATATGGTGTATTTAGGTTCGTATGAAGAGAATGGAAAGATACCATCATTGTGAGAATCGGATATGGTTTGGGTATATGCCGATGTCTCAGGAATGAGGGTAATTAGGTCACATGTTTTCGGGGGCTTTACTTTATGATTTTCTTCGGGAAGATAATCCAAGTGGACAGATTTTGACACTGTAGGCATTTGCAAAGTTGAAGAGTGATCTTCTGGAGATGATGTTAGGTCAGGTAGCTGATCCGTGACATCAAAATCCAGGAAATGGTTTGGGATGGGATGTGGAATCCTAAATTCTTCTAGGGAAGCATATAATTCATCCTTTGAAGTACTAATAGAAGTGGGTTTTCGAGACGTCATATTTAAACTGATATTATCCTAATTAACTAGTATTAAATTAACAGTAAACTAAAATTACGCAACCCAAACTATGGATCATTTGGATCTTCCGGCGGGCGCGAAATCTACATTTTTTACCCATTTTGGTTGATTCTTCTTCTGTTGGATTCGTATTTTGAAAACGAACATCTTGAAAATAATGGATGTTGGTGAAGGGCACTTTTGTCTTGAAATCTCGTTTTTATGCCTTGAATCTTCAAACGTGTGTGGAATCTTCATTTTACATCCGTTTTGCTTGATTTTTCTCGTGCAACCTTGTTTCAACTATCTTGGCATAATGTTACTCCACCAATGGTGTTTCCAATGCTATACGAAGTATTGTGCCGTTTTATGAAAAGTTCATAGCTTTATACTGTAACTGGAGATGACTGTATCTACGTAGTATTAGGGTTGATCAGATCCTATCCTAAGGGCAACAATCACGTGAAAGTCTGGAAAGGGTGTCGAGAAACTAGATCTATAATCATGATAAGTTTAACCTAAACACACAACATAACAATCTCCAATCATGTAAATAAGATATTAATATAACATCATCCCTATCATGTAAATAAGATATTAATATAACATCATCCCTATTCCTAATATCTACATTTCAACAATCAAAATATTAAACTACTCTATAATCATGGCAATAAACAAAGTACAAACTGAAATAACATAAAGTGCAAGCATTATAACAGTAAGTAAAAGTTTAGATATCACCGGGAATACAGCAGTGTAATACTGAGGATTACAAATAGTCTGACTTGAAAAACTCATTACAACAAGATTACCAAGCTAAACCTTCCTCTAGACTCGAACCATAAGCTCAACCCTAACATTTCTCCTCTAGAACTCTAGAGAGAGAAAGTAGAGAGAGAGAAAATGAGAGAAAAATGTGAAAGTGAGGAAATGAGTGGAATGAAGAATGATGTGTGAAAATGGGGAGGTGATGACCCCTATTTATAGGCAAAGCTCAAAATCACACGTACAAGTCATGAAACAGCACGTACAAGCAAACGAAGCACAATATGGGGAGCAGGGGCCATATACGGCTTGTATGGGGTCGTATACGGTCTATACAAGGCAGTATATGGTCTGTATAGGGCCGTATACGGTGTCATTCGTTATGCGTCCGTTTGAGTTGATTCTTTCGCGTATGGTTTCGTAATTCCGTTATGCTTCTAATGATGCCAAATTCATCGTAATTGGATGTATAGAGCTCAGGCGTAGCTGGATTGACTTTATAGGTGTCCGAAATTGTCGTGTCTTCTATGTTCTTTACCCTTTTGGAATGATTCTTGATTCTTCGGTCTCGTTTTTACCTGTATTATCATATGATGAGGTTAGAATATGTGCCTCATAGGATAGATGAGTCCGGAGGAATCAGTGCACGTATATTTGTCCTGAATTGCTTGTTATTTGAACGTTTTAGGTGATTTTTGCAGCAACGCCTTTATTTGGACCACTTTAGTGAATTTTAGTAAATAATGATCATTTTGGAATGTTTTCACTAAAGATGTGACAAAAAAGTGTGGAATATTACCCTTAAAAACATGACTTTTTGAGTCACATCAATCACCTTTATTGTTAGTATGAAAATTATCAAGTGTGATCTAATATATGACATACTGAAGATTTCTAGCAACACATATTCACTGATTTTAGATACAAGGTAGAGATTTATCAAACATACACTGGAATTTTAGATTTAGACAAATATCAAACATACCTTGAAGATACTAGTGGTCGCAGATCTGTATATAGTACAACAGAGAAACCCTTAGTATAAACAAAATATACTTGAGAATATTAACTTAACTAATGGCTCCAGGTCTGTACTGAGTACAACATAGTTTCCCTTAGTTAAGATAATACCTACTTTACAACTATTTGTCCTTTTTAATTAGCTTTAGATTACAGTGTATGTGAATACTATCATTCGACAATTAAGACTTACGTCATACATCATATAGAAGATACACTAGATAATAATCAAATAAATTAAAACTTCTTAAAAGCTTAGAGATGATTATACAACTTGCCTACCAGTATATCATATGATGAAGCTATCTAGACATTTAAAAACATGCAAATTATAACTTGTGGAAAAAGGTGTATAATCAAATAAATATAAATACATACCTGATAAAACAGCTGCAGTTTTAATGTAGCTTTAGTTGAATCTACTAACACATCATACTTAGGACTTAAGCTTATTATTGTGAAGCTTATTCTCCTAATGTACTATCATTTCCCATAGTTTTTGCAGATAAAAACTTAAACAATTTTAAATAATATTATTTTTATATTCTTTAATGAAGGCGATTCCCCTTAGGTAACAAGCAAATGAATGTCATACGCCTCCACGTTTTTTTTTTTTAATATGAAATAATACATAAAAGTACTAACTATTACAAAATACCCTTGGAAGACTAATCACTCTGGATTTCTCATTCCGTTCAGTTGAACCAACGTCTCAAATCGAGCTCTGTCGAAAGCCTTTGTGTAGGGATCTGCTAAGTTATCCGCAGTCGGAACCTTAACTAACCTTATCATTTTCTTCTCAGCACAGTCTCTAATAAAATGATGTCGAATATCAATATGCTTAGTTTTACTGTGCTTCACCGGATTGTTGGTTATCGACATTGTTGATTCATTATCAATCATCATAGGAGTATTGGTTACATTCAACCCATAATCCCGCAGTTGCTGATGTATCCAAAGTATTTGTGAACAACAGCTGCCAGCTGCAACATACTCAGCTTCACATGTGGAAATGGCTACCGAGCTTTGCTTCTTGCACTGCCAAGACACTAATCTACCTCCTAAGAATTGACATCCTCCAGTAGACTTCCTATTCTGATTGCATCCTCCATAATCCGAATCAGTATATGCTACGAGATCTAAGTCTCCATCAGTCAGATATCAAAGTCCCAGCTTCGGTTTCCCTTTGAGGTAACGAAAGATTCGTTTAACAGCTTGCATATGTGACTCTTCTGGATTAGACTGATATCTTGCGCATATACAAACAGCAAACATTATGTCAGGTCTAGAGGCAGTTAGGTACATTAGTGATCCGATCATGGCTCTATAAAGAGTTGGATCCACATCGCTATCACTCGATGTATCTGGTCCTAGTCCATGATTGACTGGAATAGGAGTATTGTAGATCTTACTTTCATCCATCTTAAAGCGTTCCAATAGCTCATGTGTATACTTAGATTGATGAATAAACAATCCATCCTTCTTTTGGTCAACTTGTAACCCTAAGAAGAAATTCAACTCTCCCATTGCAGACATTGCAAACCTTTTTCTCATGACTTTCTCAAATTCTTGACACATCTTTTTGTAACACCCGGTCAAAAAGGTCAAAATTCGCGCCCAATTTAAACATTTATTTACTCGTATTTAGTTACGTACTAATGCTAAAATACTTAAAACTTATATATATATAATTATATAAACGTACGTGATTATTTATAAAATTCAACATAACATGAGTTTGGGAGTAATGAAGTAATACGAAACCGAGACCCGGATGGGTTGGCCCAGACCCACGGATCCAACCCAACCGACCCGTGACCCCCCTTATTAACCCATCACCACTCCCATTTTCATTTCATTTTTCACCAAACACCACATTCTCTCATCTCCCTCTCTCTCTAAATCTCGACACTCTCTCTCTCTAAAATCGGTGGAAACAACAACATCATCATCATCATAATCGACCACCATCATCATCAACAACAACAACGAGAGCAGCAGCAGCTGCGGATCATCTTCTTCATCATCATCATCCCCATCTTCTTCGATTTTGGATTTTGTTGGTAAGGAGCTTTAAAACCCATTTAATATACTTGTAAAGCCTTTATTTACATGCTAGAACGTTTACTCAACGAAGATTTGTCCAAAAATGACTCAGAAATGTGTTTTTGAAACCAAAAATGCGAACAGCTCGTCGGGGGAGTCGAGATTCCAGATCTCAGTTCATCGAGCGAGCCGAGTCGAGTAGCGAGCCGAGTCGAGCTACGAACCGGACCAAGCAGCGAACCAAGCCGAGATGCGAGTCGAACCGAGCAGCGAACCGAGCTTAGCTGTGAGTTGAACCGAGCAGCGAACCGAGCCTAGCTACGAACCGGACCGAGTAGCGAGCCGAGTCGAGCTACGAGAACTGACCTAGTCTGCGAAATGAGTTTTTGCCCAACGATTCGACTTTCGCGTAACAACAACTACACTTTTTACAACGATGACTTACGAACAAAAATTATATTTTTGTAAAATAGATAACGAAACGATTTTAATAATGATTTAATTGAGAATTATTATTATTACAAACCATCACAAACGGACTGTACGCAATTCTAAAAACTAAACAACATAAGTGTACTTTCGTGACACGTTTAGCTAAACCGATTACTATCTTACTCATATAACCTCACGTGTTTAGGGCACTAGGAGGTTACCATTCGGACAACACACGTATCGTAGGATAGCTGACAACTCACAGGTGAGTTTCATAGCCCCTCCTTTCAAACTGTTTTACTGTTTTGGGGTGAGATGCATACTCGTTATTTACTATTCAAAAACCTATTTATGAAAATCACTCATTGTAAATGATTTACAACTACTCTCACTAGACTAGATCACTAGTCGCCTTTGCAAACACTCGTAAGAGATAGGTTT
Source organism: Helichrysum umbraculigerum (assembly GCA_949592205.1). Classification (NCBI taxonomy): domain Eukaryota; kingdom Viridiplantae; phylum Streptophyta; class Magnoliopsida; order Asterales; family Asteraceae; genus Helichrysum; species Helichrysum umbraculigerum. The sequence continues at coordinate 44,149,373 of CATIUR010000001.1, forward strand.
TATGAACACGGACCTTTCTAGATATGATGGAGTATCTAGACACTTCACCAAAATTCCAAGAACCTCAATAGCTGTAGGCTATTATTGTGAAATACTGGAACATTAGAAAGCATAATACTCGCGGCTAGAGTACATTAACCAAGAAACCAAGAAACCAAGGCACAAGAAACTAGAACCCAAGAAACTAAATTTTCGAAGTACAAGAAAACAAAAACTAGAAAACAAGAAACCTAGAAATGAGAAACAAGATCCTCAAGAACTCAAGATAACAAGAAACTCAAGATAACAAGAAATTAGATAACAAGAAATTAGAAACCAAGAACTAGAAATACAAGAAACAAGAACTAGATCCAAGAACTAGAAATCAAGATAGATCAAGAACTTACAAGAAATTAGATTCAAGAAAACTAGAACTCAAGGACTAGAATACAAGAAACACTAGATTCAAGAAACTAGAAATCAAGATAGATCAAGAACTTATGTGCAAGATCAAGAACTATGTGCAAGATCAAGAATTATGTGCAAGGTCAAGAACTCAAGATTTTCAAGATCAAGATCAAGAAAACAAGATTTTCAAGAACTTATGTGTTTATTATTACGTGTTATATACTTTCAATCTATGTGTTATGTGATATGTGTTATTTGCTAAATTGTGATACGTTCTAAATGCTATTTTGTGATATTATTGCCTGTTGTTATTATTGTGGGAACTGTGTAGATCAAGAAACTAGTCAAGAATCACCACACTCGAATCACCATTCATTTAGAGATTCCAAGAAATCAGGATCGTACACGGAGTGTACACTTAGCATAGAATTATGCTCACAAAGATTTATTCTTCCAACTAAACCTATGAACTCACCAGCTTATCGCTGACGTATTTTAGTATGCATTTCAGGTACTGCTAGTAGGATCGGCCCATCAGGATCCTAGCTCGAGTCGTATGCTTTTCAACACTGGATTTCATTGCATTTACTTTTGTACTATTAGTCATGTAATGAAATTATTTTGCGAACTCGCAACTTGTATAAACTTTTATTTTGGAAATGTATAACTATTTTCAAACGTCTCATTTAGAGTCGTTCATTATTTACCTTTGTACTTGTGATATTTGATTTGGTAACACCCTACCCGACCGCTTCCGCAACCCAAAATTTGAGGGTGTTACACTTTTCATCAGAAGATCCAAAGATAATGTCATCAACATACACTTGCACGAGAAGAAAGTCGTTCTTCTTCCACTTTACAAAAAGTGTACAATCAATCGATCCTCTTGTAAATCCATTCTCAAGTAGATACGTTGATAGTGTTCCATACCACGCCCTAGGTGCTTGATGTAATCCATATAGAGCCTTATTCAATCGATATACTCTATCTGGATACTCAGGATCAGCAAACCCTGGCGGTTGTGAAACATACACCAATTCTTCCACTTTGCCATACAAGAAGGCACTCTTAACATCCAACTGATAAACTTTTATCTCTTTGAATGATGCAAATGCTAAGAATATCCTAATTGCTTCAAGCCTAGCAACTGGTGCAAACACTTCATTGTAATCTATACCCTCTTCTTGGTTAAAACCTTGAACCACTAGACGAGCTTTATTGCGAATTACAATTCCTCTATCGTCTTTCTTACACTTAAATACCCATCTAGTTCCAATTGGATATTCTCCCTTTGGAAGGTCAACCAACTCCCATACTTGTAACTTAGAGAACTGTGACAGTTCTTCTTGCATTGCTTCTACCCACGAGCTCTCCTTTAGAGCCATTTGCACATTTTTCGGCTCAACTTGTGAGATAAAGCATGAATATAGACATTGATTAGTAATCCCTGTCTCTTTCAATGCAGTATACAAGCCTTGGTATTCTTGGTTTTCAGATGTACTAGTTCTGGATTGATGCCTAGTTTGAACCGGAGTATTAATATCACCGATGATGTTTTCAACGGGATGATCCTTACTTGTTCTAGTTGTAGTAACTTGTTCAACCGGTATATCATCTCCTAAATTAGTATCAATCTCTTCCAGTGAAGGTACATCTTCCGTACGAGCAGAAGATATCCTTAAATGTTTCAAAGGAGTAAGTATATCATCAAACTTTGTAGAAAGAGCATCAGGATCTTCTGTTTCTTGAGACTTATCCTCTGAAGGTTGTTGTGACTCACTTGTAGAAGCTTTATCTGAGTCAACATTAGTCTTAATTCCAGAATGTTGAACACTCGATGTTGAAGCAGGGTCATTATTCCCATCTTCAAACAATAAATGTTCAGGTATCTCTGAATTACTGACATAGTCACTGATGCGTGTGAAAGCGTCTTGTTTTATTATTTATAAAGTACAGGACACCAATCAATGCTATCACACAACCAGGCAAGAATACCCGATCGGAATAGTATAGCTATGGTAAGTCCAGATTCGAACACAGGGAAAATGGAATAAAAAGAATAAATAATCTTTTAAATTACAGAGAAAGGGGGGTAACGTTTTAGTTCCGTTAGAACAAGTGTTTTGTAAAATAACAAATTAAAATAAACTAAATAAACTAAGATTAAAATAAATAAATAATAATGTACAATAGGAAGGAACAAATAGTATGTAATAACTCCGCTCAGATTCATATATTCTGATTCATTTGCACATTAATTATCTAATTGTGATTTCTTTTATATCAACTTAATACCAAATTCTTCAATGACTATTAAATTGAATGTGAACTAGCCAACGTTTCGGGTCCAACTAATTCCTACAACTTAGGGTCCAACATAAAACACTGGTTCCAATGTCACAAGATGATCAGTCAATTATGTGCCTTTCCCTAAATCATGCATTAAACATTCACAACTCATTATAATTACTCTCGTGGTATGACTCAACAATACCCAATAATTAACTTATTGTCTTTTTCATTTTAAAGTGAATAATTATTAATTTCTCAACCTATCAAACTCAATCTATTTAGCAATGATCAAAACCCTAAGATTCTAACCATCAATAATTAATAAAATCAAAGGAAATCAATCTCATCAATCTTATTAACCACGTTGAGAACTAATAACTACCGGTTACCAATAAACAAGGATCTACGAGTAATATAATGGTTTTCAATTAAACAATATTAACAAACATGCAAATGTAATCATTCAATAATCATTATCCAAGGTTCATTATTACAAATACTAAATGTATCAATTCATCAAATATGAATAAATCATAATATTAAATACCAAAGTCATCAATGATATAAAATAAACGATACAAACCAAATGACGAACCACGCAAAGGTAGGTTGAAATGAATCCAACCTCCACTTCTTGTGCCTCCAAAACGTATTTAAAACTCGAAAATAACAAAACCTAACCTAATTTTTGAGTATAAATCGTATATATAAGTGTGTCAAAAACGTCTGACCTAGACCTCTATTTATACTTGCAAAATTGGCCTTTTGACCGCCGGCTAAATGTTTTAGCCGCCGGTCAACTTAATCTTTTACACGTCTGCAAACCGTGTTACTCACCACCTTTCACTTTTAGCTTTTAGCCGCCGGTCAAGAACTTTAGCCGCCGGCTAAATTTTGTTTCCAGAAGTTTTAACCTAACGGGCTGGATCTAGCTTTGGGCCACAAACTCTTCTTGCTTTGAGCTTCTTTTATCTTCTTTAAACCCAACAATTCATAAATCCGAATTTAAACTTCCCTTATGGCCCGATTCTTCATTTTATTCCATTTCTTTGTTATCTTTACTCTTAAATCCTTCGGCTTCACTCGATTCTTCAAAAATGCATCTTTTAATTCGTTATTTGACTGTTTTCCGCTCCTTTCTTCATAAACGCTCCATTTCCACATCTAATTGCAAATATGAACGAAATCAATATCTAACCTTAATTAAATGCAATAGAAACATCCAAGATTAGGGGTAAAATACTACTAAAATATAGTACTTTTGAGCGTTTATCAAACATCCCCCACTTGAATCCTACTTGTCCTCAAGTAGACTATCGATTCAAAAATCAAATTCTTAAGAAAACAGTCATCTCCATTAATCTAAATAACTAACAAAGGAATTACACAACATCGCCCATCTTCAACTCAAACGTTTAAATTTAAAAATCTGTTAATTCTAAAAACAATTATTAAGAAACTACGAGATTGCAAAAATAATCTACACATGAAGTTATTATTCTTAAAGCATCAAATAGTTCATAATGATTACTGATATTGTTATCCACTTAAACAATCTATATTTAAATAATTGAGCTCAACTTATTATTATTCACGTAGATATTCCCTTAAACTCCCAAAAGCTATATACTTTCATACTCATAATATGCCAATATTACATATTTTGAAGTTCTAATCAAAACAATCAATTTTCAAATCAAGACAGAGGTGACAGGTCTGTGCCTCAACACAACAAAGCAACATAATTTGATTTTCGTTTAGCAATAATGTTTTAGTCAAACCATTGGTGGCAGGTCTGTACCTCAGTACAACAAAGCGACTTAATTTGACTACATTTTAAAATCATGAGTTGTTAAACTCTTTTGCTCTTTTTCATTTAGATATACTGACGGAGACCAGGTCTGTACTTTTGTACAACAAAGGAAACAACACCCAGTATATCCCCAAATGATGTCAATTAAAATTCCAAACAAAAATATGGCATATCACACATTATTAATATGAAAATTAAGACATACATCATATATAGCTAAAGTTCATCTAAAATGTAATATCCACTCCTTAATTTATTTTCTTATAAGCTCAAAAATTCTCATATAAATCGCCTATCAATACATCATATAATGAAGCTAAATAACATTTTTCACAATTAATTTTTAATTATAAGTGTAGAAAATTAACCTACATAGTTACAAAATAATTATCTCTTGAAAACAAAAATTTAAAATTAAAAATTTGGTTGAAAAGCGGGCAACTTATAACCTCTTAGTTACTTATCTTAATAAGATAACAGTTAACCAAATTACAAAATCATCTACTCATTTACAGGACAATTATATGGAAACTTAACTCTTTTCTTTCCCATCCCCCACTTAAAGATGTACAATGCCCTCATTGTACAAATAATAGATTACTAAAATGGAAAAAAGAGAAAAGAACTCATAACAGAAAAACTCCCCTGGAATCGTGTGTGAAAAGGTTCGGTTCAGCGATTCTTCCAAACTTTGAGATATACAATAGCTCACACTTTCGTAGCTAATCACGATTGCATTTAGCATATGCAACAAGCCTTTAAACCCCTCGGTATCCCAAGTGGACGAGTTTTAGTCTCGTGAGGGTTTTCAGGGAACACACCCACAAAGTTCAAAAATAAAACCAAGAAATAAATTATGTACTGAAAATTAAACTAGCATAGCATAATAAGATAGTGCAAAGTAATAAACGTCAAAGTATTAGTACAGTCATCCAGCAAATAAAAATGTCTAATAAAATACTAGCAAACCATAACCACATCAATCACTGTCACCATCCTCTCCATCTCTGCGAACACCGGATGGTCCTCCATACTCTGATGGTACAAATGGGTCATAAGGAAGCTGACGATAATCAAACAGCTGGTGCATCAAAGAAGTAGTATAATCAAACTGTCTCTGGTGCTCTCGATAGTAATGCTGCTGCTCCTGATACCTGTGATCCTGAACAATCCTATCCTGCTCGTGATAATGATGCATCTGCTGAAACTGCTGCTGCTTTTACTCATGCATCCGACCAATCTCCTGCTGCAAATGATACATATCATATACTGGCCCCTGATAAACCTGTGGCTCTGGTGGAACCGCTGCATGCTCTATCTCTGGTACATCTACAGCCTATGGCTGAGCATCACGACGTCTCCTCAATCGTCTGCCTCCTGCAACCAATGGTGGGGTCCAAAGGTAGAAATCTCCCTCCAAAGGTCTCATAATAACCGAAATCTCCAGGAGCTTGTGAGCTCCCATAAACTGCATACCCGGAATAATAGGAGTACAAGACTGATACATCTCCTGTGTAAGACCAAACCACCTAGCCAATCTAGTCACATACTGACCACCACAAATAACACTCGAGGCCTTGGTACCAGTAGCCTTATGTGTCATCCAGTCTGCTAATCTCCAGGGAACATTCACATTCGTCCCCCGAGTAATAGAATGCAAATAAAACAGATCTATCTTATGTACCTTCTCATGCGCTATCTTCCTAGCACAGATCGAATGAGACAACATCCTATGTACCAGCTTATGTGCTGGACTCCTCACTAATACATCAGAAGGACCTCGGGCACCAAACTCTCCATTGGCTATATCTACCCAACCTGCAGCAACCTCCAGATCATCGTACCTATTCGTACGCGCAGCTCTCAGAAAATCCCTAAAATGAGGGTTAGCCTCCTCATCCATAGTATACAACCCAATGGCCTGTGCAAACTAAATCAAACTCAAACTACGTGGCTCACCACCAAGCATAAAGGTCAGAGTATGCTGTAACACATCCTCAGATGATACATCAAACCTAACAGAGCTATAGAACTCAACAACTAACTCCCTGAAAATAATCTCATGTATACCAAACAATCTAGCCCAAGCATATGAGACAAAACCAACACTCCCATCCTCGAGCAAATAAGTAACAGTCAATAATCGGTGCAAAGACTGAGTTCCTGTCTCCCGAGTGTCAGGATCTAAAACCATATCCATAAAATCCCAGTCCAAAACATATGAAGCTACAATATCCTGATCAATGTTGGCTCTAGCCTCGTCTGAATCCCTGCTCGGTCTCCAGGTGAGATAGCACCATGCATAAACTGGAGGATAGGATGAGTCCGAATAATGGGGTTAGCAACAACTGCCGCTCCCCTATCAACACGTAGATCATGCTCCATCTGTAAAAACAAATCTATAAATATTAAAAGAATTCTAATGCACATAAAAACTTTATTTTATACAGTTCTTTCCAGAGTTACATAATAACACTATCTACATAATAGTAATATTTACATAATAATTCTATTTACATAATAATCACGAAACTTAAAAAGATATACTTCTACGAAATTTGCAAATACCAAATTTAACATAATCATTTTGCAATTTTAAAAATTAGATTATTACGTACATAACCAACATTATCTATAAGTTTTTTTTTTTTCAGCCTAAAACAATTAGACTAACACATAAAAAGCATACAGGTAATAACGCATATAACAGGCAATTTCTACAGCAGCAAAATTAGTATTGATAATGGATATACTGCCTGACCCCATTTAGCCGGCGGTCTACAGGGTTGACCGGCGGTCTCTGCCGTTGACCGGCGGTCAAACAGTCTGTCCCCATGATTCCGACCAAATAAACGCCTTAACCCAATTATAATTCCAACATTCCTATACGTCAACCGACTTATTCCCACATTCTTTCATCAATCACAAAATAATAAGCTTTTCACTACATTATCACATAATCAAGTCACAATCCGTATACACGAACTAACATTACTCAATCTAACTAAGGATTCACACAAAAACATAGACAATTCGGGTGTTTACTAAGAAACCCCTAAACGTGAAACCCTAATTAAATCTTAATGTAAAAACGAATTGAAAGCAAGAATGCAAGTGAAAGCCACATACCCCTAAGCAATTTAGCGAGAGGTTTTTGGAGAAAATCGGTCGATTAGTAGGTGAAACTGAAATTTTTCGAGAGGTTTTTGGAGAAAAAATGGTGTTCAAATGAGGAAGAAAGAAGTCTGATCGGTTTTATTACCCCTAAGCAATTTAGCCGGTGGCTAAACTGTTTAGCCGGCGGTCAAATTGAATTTTGACCCGGCCCCCTCAATTTTTGGCCCATCCGATTTATTAAACTAATTTTAATTATTTAACTTAATTAAAATATTATTCTAAACCACCTAATTATATTACATCTAAAACAAACTTTATTAAAACACCTAATGATATTAACACATACTAACAATTAATCTAATCTCAACACATACTAACAAATGTCAAGAATAGTTTACTCAAATGATAATAATACAAAAATGAAGTAAAATAATGAAAATAAGAAAGTAGTCAAATAATTGAGATTCGAAAATTGAAATAAGAAAACTCCACTATAGGCACTGTTTGATCAGTTGAGCCCGTCAATTTCGGCTACTTCTCCATTATTTTAGCATTGTGGGGAGTCTTCAAGTTGGTCAATTTCTTAACAACTTCCTTGGCATTTTCCTCACCATCCAATTGCTTAACTTCATTTGCTAAAAGTCAAATACTTCTAAACACAAAATTAATTTGATAACAAAAGATACATAAATATTCACAATATTCACAATCAATTAATCAACAATGAACAAAAATTTACAAGATTAAAATTCTTTTTATTACCGCTTTCCCCGTCAGCGGCGCCAAAAAACTTGATGCGTGTGAAAGCGTCTCATTTTATTATTTATAAAGTACAGGACACCAATCAATACTATCACACAACCAGGCAAGAATACCCGATCGGAATAGTATAGCTATGGTAAGTCCAGATTCGAACACAGGGAAAATGGAATAAAAAGAATAAATAATCTTTTAAATTACAGAGAAAGGGGGGTAACGTTTTAGTTCCGTTAGAACAAGTGTTTTGTAAAATAACAAATTAAAATAAACTAAATAAACTAAGATTAAAATAAATAAATAATAATGTACAACAGGAAGGAACAAATAGTATGTAATAACTCCGCTCAGATTCATATATTCTGATTCATTTGCACATTAATTATCTAATTGTGATTTCTTTTATATCAACTTAATAATACCAAATTCTTCAATGACTATTAAATTGAATGTGAACTAGCCAACGTTTCGGGTCCAACTAATTCCTACAACTTAGGGTCCAACATAAAACACTGGTTCCAATATCACAAGATGATCAGTCAATTGTGTGCCTTTCCCTAAATCATGCATTAAACATTCACAACTCATTATAATTACTCTCGTGGTATGACTCAACAATACCCAATAATTAACTTATTGTCTTGTTCATTTTAAAGTGAATAATTATTAATTTCTCAACCAATCAAACTCAATCTATTTAGCAATGATCAAAACCCTAAGATTCTAACCATCAATAATTAATAAAATCAAAGGAAATCAATCTCATCAATCTTATTAACCACGTTGAGAACTAATAACTACCGGTTACCAATTGATGAACGCCAAAATGTGCTATTTTATAGTACTAATTACCCCTTAGTTTGATTAATTTCTTACGCATTTTATTTGAATTCGATACTCATTTCGTTCATATTTGCATTTAGGATTTAATTGGAGCTTGAATTATAAAAGAAGCGGAAATCGAGCGAATATCGAAGAAAAGTGGTGAAAAGTTTAAAGTTTGAAGATTGGAGGTCGTGGAGCTGAAAAGTTACATTTTCTAATCCATACGGCGTATGGAATCCATACGGCGTATGGATTGAGTGAGCCGGGCCGCCAGAAGTCGCGGGTCAGATCCATGGGCTTTGCAATCCATACGGCGTATGGAAATCCATACGGCGTATGGATCGTTTCGGCAGAAAACCTAAAAAACTCATTTTGCCTCATTTGAAAACACACACTTCAACCACTTTTTCTCCAGTCGATTTTCTCTGCAAAAACCTAAGTTTCTGGAGTATTTTTGAGGAAAAACATCAAGGATAATCAAAGGCTTTCATTCTTTCATTCGTTACTTCATTATTTCGGTTCGATTTCTTTTATATCTTTCATTCGATTATGATTACGGATATGATATTGAATCTGATTTTCTGTTATATTATGATTGGCTAAGTCTTTTATGTATTTGCTTAGATGATAATACTTATTTGATGGATTGATTGTTATAATTGCGAACGTATCGGATTTTATTCAATGTTTATGTGTTTATTCGTTAATCCTCGGGTATTTAATGATTGTTGCTGATTACCTAGCGTGAGTTCATAATCAGTTGAGATTGATTTCCTATTGGTTGTGGATTTATTGATAGTTGTTGATTTTGGTTGATAATTATTGTCGAATATATTGAGTTTGACGGGCTAGGGATAATAGTTAGTAATGATTATTAATGGACGAGATAACCTTAATCGGTTATAGACTTTGTTGATTCAAGTCAAAAGAATAAATCACATAAACGGTGTTGAATTAATTTAGAATACAGTTTTATGGACAACGTTAAATTGAACTGTTAATGTGTTGAAAACAACCTTGTGTCTTTCTTAATTGTATTGAATTCAGTTTATCTTGTAAGGAGGATTGATATATTTGAACGGGCACGATAGAATCCATACGTGAGCAATTGAATGAAATGATATCCAGATTTTAAGGAAACTAGTCTAAGCAAATGCATTTCTTTTATCATTTGAATCCAATCTTTTCTTTAATTAAGTTATTTTACTATTTCTTTATTTTCTAATTAAGTTTTAGTTAATAAATCATTTCTTTTATAATTGTTTATCAATTGTTCGATCGGAACTAAAACGTCCCCACTTTATACTGCTTTAATTATTCGTATTGATTTCCAATTTGTTAATATTGACATCCGTTCCCTGTGTTCAACTCGGACTTACTGAGCTATACTATATATGATCAGGTATTCTTGCTTGTGTTGTGTATAGTAAGTTAGGTATTTTCCATTTTAAAATAAAACCCCGTTTACACGACATCAAGTTTTTGGCGCCGCTGCCGGGGAGCGGTTTGTTTTAATTTGACAAATTGGAATTTGATCTTTGTATATTGTTATTTAAGTTCAGTTCTGCTTTATTTAATTTTCGAATTATATTTGTTTAGGATTGTTTAGTAAGTAATTCAACTAGGGTCTTGTTCTACTGATTCGGGAATTATATCACAGGAAGCTTATGACCCGATCAAGGAACCCTAATCTCGCTGATCCTTTTGAAGAACCTAAAAGAGTTTTTCGTCAGAGAAGACGGTTTGCTTCTGTACCCCCCAACTCAAGTTTACACCACAACCTTCCGTCGTATTTAGAAGGAGATTTTGGAGAGTATCTTCGGTCCTTATTCGAACCTCCGATCAACCAAGGAAACCCAAGAGACGCAATGGCAGAAGATATTGCCAACATAACGCTTGAAGAATATTCGAGTCGGATGCATAATGACCGTGGCACTGGAGTAGTAAGGCCAGCGATTGCACAAGATGTGGAGTTCGAAATCAAGGGACAGTTCCTCAAGGAGCTTAGGGAGAACCCTTTCCGAGGAGAAGAAAAGGAAGATGCTAATGATCATGTGGAGAAAATCGTTGAGATAGCCGATATGTTCAACGTTCCCAACATCACACGCGATCAAGTTATGCTCAGGGTATTCCCAATCACACTCAAGGGAACTGCTAAGAGATGGATTCAAAACGAGCCAGCTGGATCCATAACCACATGGGAAGACCTTCGCAAGAAGTTTCTGAAGATGTATTGTCCTCCTTCCAAAACTTCAAAGATGATTGATGCGATCAGAAATTTCAAGCAGGAAATGGATGAATCATTACACCAAGCTTGGGAGAGATATAAGGACCTGATGCATAAGTGCCCGCAGCACGACCTGAACGATCAGCAAATCGTGAGTATTTTCTATAAAGGAGTGGATCGTGCTACGAGACAGCAACTGGATTCCCAAGGGCCTATTCCCAAGAAAGTCCCTCGTGATGCTTTGACTGCCATTCGCGATCAAGCGAAACACTCTCAGCTATGGGATGATGGAACTTCTAGACGGAGGAGGTCTATGAATGATGAAGATGGATTTGCAGCTATCACCGCTAAGCTAGATAACATGGGCAGAGATATCAAGAAGGTTACTGAGACTGTCCATGCTATACAAGTGGGATGCGACAACTATGGAGGAAGTCATTTAGTAAAGGATTGCCCCGAGACGCGAACGGGAGAACATACTGAGGAAGTCAAGTATGGAGAAGCTCAAGCACCATATCGTCAAGGTGGTGGAAACTTTTTCAGAAGACCATATCAAGATGGAGGGTGACCGTTTCGCCAAACTCAACCTGGATTTTTCACCAAGGAGCAGCCAGGTGCCTCGTCGTCAGACAAGCAAGCTAATTTAGAAGAAATGATGGGTAAGTTTCTCACGTCCAATGAGAAATTCATTACGAGCTCTGGACAAAGGATGGATGCCACCGATGCTGCATTGAGAAACCAAGGAGCTGCGATTAAGCAAATTGAAGGGAATGTGTCCAACATAGCCAAAGTTCTTCAAGAAAGATTCCCTGGGACCCTACCTGGATACACTGAAACCAATCCACGAGATCAGGCGAAAGCAGTGATCACCCGAAGTGGAAAGGGTTTTGAAGACCCCATTCCAAAGAAGAAACCTGTTTCTCAACCCCTATCGCAGAAAGAGAAGGAAGTAGAAGTTGTGGAAAGTCCCAAGGTGGACACTGAGGCTGAACAAATTGCAAGAGATAAGCAATATGCTAAGGAGCATGCACCACCACCACCTTATCCAGCAGCTTTGAGAAGAGGGAAAGATGATGCTCAATACCACCAATTCCTAGAGAATCTGAAGCAACTGCACATTAACATCCCATTTGTGGAAGCCATTGCTCAAATGCCAAAGTATGCAAAGTATCTGAAGGAACTTTTAACTAATAAGAGTAAGTTGGCGGAGGCGACCATGGTGACAATGAACGAAAGATATTCAGCAGTTATGCAAAATAAACTTCCACCGAAAATGAAAGACCCTGGGAGTATTACCCTTCCTTGTCTGATTGGAAGTTTAGACCTTACTCATGCATTGGCTGACTTGGGGGCAAGCATATCAATAATGCCTTACACTATGTATGCCAGACTCAAGTTAGGGGAACCAAAGCCAATTAGAATGTGCATTGAGTTAGCAGATCGTTCGGTTCAATATCCTAGAGGGATGGTAGAGAATGTGCTAGTTAAGGTGGATAGGTTTGTTTTTCCGTGTGATTTCATCATTCTGGACATGGTCGAAGATAAAAAGGTACCTATCATTTTGGGAAGACCTTTTCTAGCCACTGCAAGGGCATTGATTGATGTTCGTGATAGAAAAATCACTCTGAGATTAGGAGAGGATGAAGTAGTATTTGATGTCAACAAATCAATGAGATATCCTGCTGCAGTTGATGATACGTGCTACTTTGTGAGTGCAAGAGAAATGACTGATGATGAAGAATTCCTTCAAAGTCTCATGGAAGATGAAGATCTTGATCCCATGATCTTGGAAGGATGGACGGGAAGCATAGAAGCAATTAGAGATATCGAAGAATTCGATAAAATGCTTGAGGAGTTAGAGTTCGAGAGTGATGAGGAAGTAGAAGATGATCAGCAGGCTGAGACTGAAGAATCGATTGAAACTAATGGTATTTTAGTCAAGAGAGAGAACCGCATCTCTATGCATGGGATTCCCTGCTCACGAGAAGAGGTGTTGGCATGTAAATCTTCTTTTGAAGAACCACCAAGGTTAGAACTGAAAGATTTACCGACCCATTTGGAATATGCATATCTACAAGGAGAGTCGGATTTGCCAGTTATCATTTCATCCAAGCTATCAGCAAACGAGAAAGAAAGTCTGCTAAAAGTTCTTAAGGAACATAAGCATGCTATAGCATGGACGATCAGTGACATCAAGGGAATTAGTCCATCGTATTGTACGCACAAGATCCTTATGGAGTCTGATTTCAAACCGGTTGTGCAACCATTAAGACGATTAAATCCTAAGGTTACGGATGTTGTGAGGAAGGAAATCATAAAATTGCTTGACTCTGGACTGATATACCCGATTTATGATAGTCCATGGGTCAGTCCAATTCATGTTGTGCCTAAGAAAGGAGGTATGACAGTGGTTGCTAATGAGAAGAATGAGTTAATTCCCACAAGAACCGTTACTGGATGGAGGGTCTGTATAGATTATAGAAAGCTGAATGATGCGACACGCAAGGATCACTTTCCTTTGCCGTTCATCGATCAGATGCTAGAACGTCTAGCTGGAAAAGAGTATTATTGCTTTCTAGACGGATTCTCCGGGTACTTTCAAATCCCAATTGATGCAAATGATCAAGATAAGACTACTTTCACCTGCCCATTCGGAACTTTCGCTTATCGGAGAATGCCTTTCGGTCTGTGTAATGCACCCGCCACATTTCAACGGTGTATGATGGCAATATTCCATGATATGGTAGAAGACAGCATGGAAATATTCATGGATGACTTCTCTGTGTTTGGAGATTCTTTTGATAAGTGTCTGGTGAATCTGAAGAGGATGTTGCAAAGGTGTGAGAATTCAAATCTCATCTTAAATTGGGAAAAATGTCATTTCATGGTACGAGAAGGAGTTGTGTTGGGGCATAAAATTTCGAGAGCTGGTATTGAAGTTAATCAAGCAAAGATTGAGGCGATAGCAAAGCTACCTCATCCGACGAATGTTAAAGGAATACGAAGTTTCTTAGGACATGCTGGATTCTATAGGAGATTCATCAAGGATTTTTCAAAGATAGCACGTCCTATGAACAAGTTGTTGGAAAAGGAAGCTAAGTTTGAGTTTTCGAAGGAATGCCAAGATGCGTTCAAGATTTTAAAAGAGAAATTGGTTTCTGCACCAATTATGATAAGTCCGAATTGGGATCTTCCATTTGAACTGATGTGTGACGCCAGTGATTACGCTGTGGGAGCAGTTTTAGGTTAGAGGGTTGATAAGAAGTTTCAACCTATTTACTACGCGAGCAAGACTTTGACAAGTGCACAAGAGAATTACACTACGACTGAGAAGGAATTGCTTGCTGTTGTTTTTGCATTTGATAAGTTTCGCTCTTACCTGGTCCTGTCAAAAACGGTTGTTTTTACCGATCACTCTGCATTAAGATACTTGTTTGGAAAACAAGATGCAAAACCAAGGTTGTTGCGATGGATTTTGTTATTGCAGGAGTTTGACATTGAGATTCGTGATAAGAAGGGAGCGGAAAATCTAGCTGCAGATCATCTGTCAAGACTAGAGAATCCGGAATTGGATAGGTTGGACGAAACGGAAATTCGAGATAAGTTTCCCGACGAAAGCTTGTTGAAGGCAATGCTGAATGAATTTCCATGGTTCGCTGATATTGCAAACTTTCTAGTTACAAAGACTCTGCCACCCGGATTGGACTTTAACCAAAGAAAGAGGTTTTTCTCATCTTTACGATATTACTTTTGGGAAGACCCATATATGTTCAGACAGTGTGCTGATGGAATTGTTCGACGCTGTGTTGCTGGAGAAGAATGCGATATTATCTTAAAGCACTGTCATGATGGTCCGGCTGGAGGACATCATGGTCCAAACTACACTGCAAGGAAAGTGTTCGAGGCAGGTTTTTATTGGCCAACAGTTTATAAGGATGCATTCAAGTATGTGAAGGAATGCGATGCCTGCCAACGTACTGGGAGAATTTCAAAGAAGGATGAAATGTTGCAAAACCCAATTTTGGTAAGCGAGATTTTTGATGTATGGGGTATAGACTTTATGGGTCCGTTTCCACCTAGCAATGGAAACAAATACATCATTGTGGCTGTGGATTATGTTTCTAAGTGGGCCGAAGCGAAGGCATTACCCACGAATGATGCTCGCGTTGTGGTAAATTTTCTTAAACAGTTATTTTCGCGCTTTGGAGCACCAAAAGCTTTGATTAGTGATCGAGGGACGCATTTCACAAATCTGCAATTGGAAAAAGTGCTGCGAAAGTACGGAGTTAGACATAAGTTTTCTACTGCTTATCATCCGCAGACAAGTGGTCAAGTGGAAGTGACTAATAGAGGGTTGAAGCGTATTTTAGAACGTTCAGTTGAAGGAAACCCCAAGAATTGGTCATACAAGTTAGATGATGCATTATGGGCGGCACGAACAGCATTTAAGTCGTCAATTGGAACGACTCCTTACAGCCTTGTTTATGGAAAAGCTTGTCATTTACCTTTTGAGTTAGAGCATAAAGCATATTGGGCTTTACAGAAGTGCAATCTTGATGAGAAGTTAGCTGGAAAGGAAAGAATGGAACAGCTAAATGAGTTGGATGAATTAAGAATAAATGTTTATGACAATTCGAGATTGTTCAAGGAGCGAACTAAGAAGTGGCATGATGCTCGTCTTAAGTCGAACCATACATTCGAGAAAGGTGATAAAGTTTTATTGTATAGTTCTAGATTGCATCTGTTTCCAGGAAAGTTAAAGACACGCTGGACTGGCCCATTTGTTGTTGAAAAGGTTTATCCGTATGGAGCTGTTGATTTACAAGGATATTCTGGAAAAACCTTCAAGGTCAATGGAAGTAGAGTGAAGAAGTACTATGGTGATATAAGGGACTCCAAGCGTGATTTGGAGATGGATTTGAATTAAGTGGCAAAGCAAGATGTCGAGCTTACCGACGTGATAAACAAAAGCGCTTTCGGGAGACAACCCGTTATTTTGATAATTTGTATTTTGTTTTATTGTTTTTGTTTTCAGGTTTGAACTTTGTGGGTGTGTTCTCTGGAAACCCTCATGAGACTACAACTCGTCCACTCGGGATATCGAGGGGTTTAAAGGCTTATTGCATGTGCTAAATGCAATCGTGTTGCCTACGGAAGTGTGCTTTGTATTTTATTTCTGAATGAAGTCCTTCAAGCAAATTGCCTTCTAATCAGGGGAGTTTTCTGTTTCACTTCTTTTCTATTCCCTTTAATTTTTGTTTACTTTTGCAATGAGGACATTGCATATTTCTAAGTGGGGGATGGGGGAAAAGAAGTATAGTTTTCCTTAACTTATGAATGGTAGTTATTGAAATATTGAGGTTAAGAGGCATTCTATGTGTTAGTCAGAAGTCTAGTTTTCCTTAACTTATGAATGGTAGCTATTGAAATATTGAGGTTAAGAGGCATTCTATGTGTTAGTCATTTTTCGGCCGAATTTTTGTTTTAAAATTGTTTTCTTTGTAAAGTTTAGCAATCTTGTAACATGCTGTGGGAATGCAAGGTATGATAGTTCATCTTATGATGTATCGATAAGCAATCTTTGTGGAAGTTTTTGAGCTAATAAGAAATTTAATGAATAAAGTAGGATTTATCCTATGAGGATCTTTTAGCAAGGTATGATAATCTTAATTCTCATATGATAGCGTGTTATAATCCATAATTTTGGGATCCTAATTATCATCATTTGGGAATATACTGGGTGTTGTCTCCTCTGTTGTAAGAAAGTACAGACCTGGTTTCCGTCAGTATATTTGAAAATTAAAGAAAATAAAGAAGAGTACAAAGGACTCATAAATTGAAAAAAACCAAAGCCAAGTTATGTCGCTCTGTTGTACTAAGGTACAGACCTGTCACCAATGTCTTTGTTTGAAAAATGATTGATTTATGTGGATGTTCTTTATTTGGAGAATTGTGACACGTTATCTATATAAGAGTATTTTGCTATCTGTGAATCTAGGGTAAGCCCTGCTAGAATAATAATAAGTTAAGCTCAATTTCTGAAATTTAGATTGTTTAAGTGGACAACAATATCGGTAATCTGAGTGAATTATCTTTTATGGGTAATAATAATCTGTTAGAATGGCTTCCCATGCAGAGTTTCTTGATTGTTGGGTTTTAAGGAAGATTCGATTTTAAGATGAAAATTTGGTTTGTCGAATGCTATGTAGTTTGTAAGTCCTTTTATCCATTGTTTGCCGTTCATATTTAAAGTTTTGAAATTTTGAATCTCTAGTCTACTTGAGGACAAGTAGGATTCAAGTGGGGGATGTTTGATGAACGCCAAAATGTTCTATTTTATAGTACTAATTACCCCTTAGTTTGATTAATTTCTTATGCATTTTATTTGAATTCGATACTCATTTCATTCATATTTGCATTTAGGATTTAATTGGAGCTTGAATTATAAAAGAAGCGGAAATCGAGCGAATATCGAAGAAAAGTGGTGAAAAGTTTAAAGTTTGAAGATTGGAGGTCGTGGAGCTGAAAAGTTACATTTTCTAATCCATACGGCGTATGGAATCCATACGGCGTATGGATTGAGTGAGCCGGGCCGCCAGAAGTCGCGGGTCAGATCCATGGGCTTTGCAATCCATACGGCGTATGGATCGTTTCGGCAGAAAACCTAAAAAACTCATTTTGCCTCATTTGAAAACACACACTTCAACCACTTTTTCTCCAGTCGATTTTCTCTGCAAAAACCTAAGTTTCTGGAGTATTTTGGAGGAAAAACATCAAGGATAATCAAAGGCTTTCATTCTCTCATTCGTTACTTCATTATTTCGGTTCGATTTCTTTTATATCTTTCATTCGATTATGATTACGGATATGATATTGAATCTGATTTTCTATTATATTATGATTGGCTAAGTCTTTAATGTATTTGCTTAGATGATAATACTTATTTGATGGATTGATTGTTATAATTGCGAACGTATCGGATTTTATTCAATGTTTATGTGTTTATTCGTTAATCCTCGGGTATTTAATGATTGTTGCTGATTACCTAGCGTGAGTTCATAATCAGTTGAGATTGATTTCCTATTGGTTGTGGATTTATTGATAGTTGTTGATTTTGGTTGATAATTATTGCCGAATATATTGAGTTTGACGGGCTAGGGATAATAGTTAGTAATGATTATTAATGGACGAGATAACCTTAATCGGTTATAGACTTTGTTGATTCAAGTCAAAAGAATAAATCACATAAACGGTGTTGAATTAATTTAGAATACAGTTTTGTGGACAACGTTAAATTGAACTGTTAATGTGTTGAAAACAACCTTGTGTCTTTCTTAATTGTATTGAATTCAGTTTATCTTGTAAGGAGAATTGATATATTTGAACGGGCACGATAGAATCCATACGTGAGCAATTGAATGAAATGATATCCAGATTTTAAGGAAACTAGTCTAAGCAAATGCATTTCTTTTATCATTTGAATCCAATCTTTTCTTTAATTAAGTTATTTTACTATTTCTTTATTTTCTAATTAAGTTTTAGTTAATAAATCATTTCTTTTATAATTGTTTATCAATTGTTCGATCGGAACTAAAACGTCCCCACTTTTTACTGCTTTAATTATTCGTATTGATTTCCAATTTGTTAATATTGACATCCGTTCCCTGTGTTCGACTCGGACTTACTGAGCTATACTATATATGATCAGGTATTCTTGCCTGTGTTGTGTATAGTAAGTTAGGTATTTTCCATTTTAAAATAAAACCCCGTTTACACGACATCACCAATAAACAAGGATCTACGAGTAATATAATGGTTTTCAATTAAACAATATTAACAAACGTGCAAATGTAATCTAACGGGCTGGATCTAGCTTTGGGCCACAAACTCTTCTTGCTTTGAGCTTCTTTTATCTTCTTTAAACCCAACAATTCATAAATCCGAATTTAAACTTCCCCTATGGCCCGATTCTTCATTTTATTCCATTTCTTTGTTATCTTTACTCTTAAATCCTTCGGCTTCACTCGATTCTTCAAAAATGCATCTTTTAACTCGTTATTTGACTGTTTTCCGCTCCTTTCTTCATAAACGCTCCATTTCCACATCTAAGTGCAAATATGAACAAAATCAATATCTAACCTTAATTAAATGCAATTGAAACATCCAAGATTAGGGGTAAAATACTACTAAAATATAGTACTTTTGAGCGTTTATCAGTCACTAATAGGAACTTTAAATGATGCAAAAAGATCAGAATAATCAAATTGTCAATCTAAGCCCTTATGTACATCTGGTGTATAGCTCGTAACTTCAATGTTATAAACTACCTCCAAACGTCCCGTGACCTTATTAAAGACTCTTTTATTTGGTGAATTAGGCATAAAACCTAGGAAAAATCCTTCGTCAGCCTTCTCACCGAATTTAGCTTGATGTCCAGTCTTTAATATTGTGCATGAAACTCCAAAGGGTTCAAACCCTTTTAAGTTAGGTTTCTTATTGTTCAAAAGCTCATAACAAGTTTTGTTCTGCTTTTTAACCGTAAGAACTCTATTTAGAACATGACATGTTGTATTCACTGCTTCTGCCCAAAAGATGACCGGAAGCTTTGAATCAGCAAGCATTGTTCTTGCAGCTTCAATCAACGTTCTATTTTTCCTTTCAGCTACACCATTCTGTTGAGGTTCATAAGGTGCACTGAATTGATGTTGTATCCCTTTGCTTAAGCAATAGATATTTAACGTTGAATTCTTGAATTCTGTTCCATTGTCACTACGAATACGCTTAACTCTCGTCTTATAGACATTCTCTATTAGATCAAAGAACTCCATTAAAATTCCAGAGTTTCATCCTTAGATCCCAAAAAGAATACCCATGAGAATCTAGAATAGTCATCTGTGACAACTAAACAGTACCATTTGCCACCTAGACTTCTCTTGCTTATGGGGCCAAAGAGATCCATGTGTAGCAATTCAAATGGCGAGGAGATTGAGTTTTCAGTCTTAGATCTGTGTGTTTTCTTGTGCTGCTTTCCTTTCATGCAAGGAACACACTTATCTTCAGACTCGAAACGTTTTTGTGGTACACCCAGAACTAATCCATTCTTAGTTATATAGTTCATCTTTCTAAAGTTCAGGTGTGCCATTCTCCTAAGCCATAATAAGGCATCTGCTTCAGAAGCCTTGGATAGTAAACATGTAGACACCATTGAAGAGCTAGGAACACCCATGTTGATAGCATAGATGTCCTTCTTCCTTGATGCCCTCATCAATATCCATTCTTCAGGAATTGTGAAGCCTAGCTTCAGAACTAAAGCCTCCTTTTCATTAAAATGAACTAGATGACCTTTATCACAGACTTGGGAAACACTCACTAGGTTGTGAGTTAGTTCTTCAACATAGTTCACATCCGCAAGAGTCAAAGTTCCATTTGAAACTTTTCCTTTTCCCGTAATTACTCCTCCTTTGTCTCCTGCAAAGTTAACCTTTTGCTTGAGACCTTCCATGAAGTCCTTCAGTAGACTTCGTTCTCCGGTCATGTGTCTTGAGCATCCACTATCTACATACCACCAGCTGTCCTTGTTCACAGTCTGCTCCTGCACATAACAAGTTGTACACAATTAGTTTTCAAGAGGGACCCAAGCCATTACGGTCTTGGTTTGTCCCTTATCATCAACAATCTGAACTTCCTTGAAATAACCATAACTGTTCCCATCGGGAGTCTTGGTCACTTTCACATGAGTTTGAGGCTGTTGATGTTTAGAAGTCTTTTGCCTATGAGGAGAGTGAGTAGAAAACCTCCTAGGCACATGACTTAGTCCTTGTGTACGTGAAGTAGAACCACTCTCTAACTGACTGTGGTTTCTACTGGGGGTCCTAAACCTCGATGGTGTCTTATCTCTAGGTTTATTTAAAACATTATCAGATTGAGAATAAAGCCGTTTAGGTTTAGGTGGAGAGACACTATGAGTACCATCTCTTTTCAAAATATTTACAGGTTTACTAAAATTAAACTAGAATTGGTCTATGTCTTCTCATTAATCACTAACTTAGATAATGCTTACAACTTCTTGTTAGGACAACAAGAAGCCACATGCCCCTTCTGGTGACATTTGAAGCACGACCTCTGTTTTCGTGACTTACCAACTTTTGCATTGTCAGTCGGATCAACTTTTGCATTGGGAGTCTTAGGCACTAAAGGATCAACCTTCTGTTCATTATTAATCTCATCATCAGTCTTAGTATTATTAATCACTCCACCCGATACAAACTGTATTTTAGTGAGATGTGAAATCTTACTATTATCTGATGACAGATTCTTAATAACACTCTTCTGTGCCTCTGACTGTTCAGGCTTATTAGTTACTAATTCCTCAGGACTAGCATCTGTCATTTCAGAATCTATAGGAATACTAGTATAATTGGCATTAAAAGGATGGGGTACATCATTGTATCCTATCCCAGTCTTGTCCTTTACACTGCGTTGAGTATCAAGCATTTTATCCATTTCGGAAGTTCTATAAGTTTCAATCTTGCGATTTTGCTTAACTAACTTCAGCTTGATCTCAGCTAACTCCCTATCCCTATCAGCGATTGTTTGATTCAAGTCCTTTAAGTTCAAATAGAGACCATCGATGATAATTGATTTTTCATTAATTTTATCTCTAAGTGCAATTTTATCAGAAGAATCAGACTTAATCTTATTTTTAAGATCTACCTTATCTGCACTTAACCTAATTACATCACTTTTAGCTTGTTCAAGTTCAGATATCATAGTCTTATTAGATTCATTATAAACACTGACTTGGGATGACAGGTTTTGATTTGACACAGTTAAAACACTTACTTGAGATTGTAAATCAGTAACTAAATAACAGATATCAGCAAGAGTAAGAATATCAATACATATCCTTTTCTTGTCTGTTTGCACTTCAGCCATGCATGCTACAAAATCATCTGGATTCATTTCAGCAGTTGAATCCATATACAGCACGTCATCATCACTTGCTTTTTCTTGACACTCCGGCACCTTCACTAGTAACTCATCATCAGTAGGCATATAGCTTGTGGACTCAGCAGTTATCTCTTGATCATCAATCTCAGCCATGAGAGCTTCTTTAGACTGAGCTTTCCAATCATAAGATCCATCTAACTGTTTCACTACTAAGGCTTTGGAAGCTAGAGTACTTCTCGAGCCTTGCTTGCCATTGCCAGTTTCAACCTTAGGTCTTTGACACTCACGAGCAAAGTGTCCATAACCTTGACAGTTAAAACACTTGATCTGCGTTTTATCAAACCCTGATCGATTGCGAACTACCTTTCTACCAGTCTTCTTTAAGAAATTTTTAACTTTCCTAGACAACATTGCAAGTTGATCTTGAAGTTCTATTTCTTCCAGATAATCAGGGTCTATCAGATCATAGTCTTCATCAAACAAGATGGGATCATTTATTTTACCCTGAATGTAGTTTTCATAGGAAGCAACAAAGGATGCAAGAATAGATAATTGTTGCTCAGCAGATTTCACACTCATAGGCATCTTTTGATGCCCTTGAGCTAACTTCTCAGCAGTTGTACCTTTACTTTCACTACCAGATGAGGTAAGTAGGCACAAATCATCTGTGATTATTTCACCATTTTCATCAGTATTACCAACTAACAAAGCAGTGGTCGAACTAGATGATGCATTTAAGAGAGATGTTTTTCCATGATATATCCCAGGATTCTGAACCTGATCAGAATCTGTTTCTCTCGATTTCTTGGTGAAATCATAACCATTTAGATTGTCAATAACCTGCTCTAAGGTCATGGTTGCATACCTTTCATCATTGTCATTAAGCATTACTCCATACATTTTCCACTTAGATGGTAAATGTAACACCCCCAAATTTAACAGTTTGCGGAAGCGAGTTTTGGGTGTTACTAATCAATAATCACAAGCACAAAGGATACAGTGAACGACTCTAAATGAGACATTCGAAAAGTTATTACATTAATACATAAGTAATTCAAAATACAAGCTCGAGTTTCGTGTAAATATCTAGAGATTCTAATACATAACAACTAGTACAAAAGTAATGTAATAAAATCTCCAAGCTTGTACATGCATGCGACTCGAGCTAAATAAGCTTATCCTGCTGGGCATCCCTATTGATGCTGTGTACCTGAGAAGCATTACTAAAACGGTCAACCAAAAAGGTTGGTGAATCTCATAGGTTTGTAAGTAAGTAAATAGTTGAACACGCAAGTAGTATTTGTAAATCATTTGCCATTCAGTAAGTAACGATCACAGGTCATGCTAATCGTTCACTTAAGTATTGATTGCAGGTCATGCTAATCGTTTGATACCCTTACCATGAGCCACCATAGTTGAAGCTTAACGTACAGTAAATATAGTACCCCCGTGAATGTTAATCCAAAAACATTCATACGAAACGAGTAAGAAACACAAAACAAATACTAGTATGCCTGTTTTTACGGTGAAAACCGCGGTAGCGCTACTACCCCAGGCAATGGATTGTCAGTCCCAAATGGATCCATTTACTAATTGATATTAGTCATCTGTTTCTATGGTGTAATCCGTGGTAACGCGATTACCCCGGACGGGGTACCCAAATGGATTCATTTGCTTGTACTTGCGCTTAAGAAAATGTTGCTTATGCAACGAGTGGAAAAGTTTGCCAGTATTAGTTTTTATGAAAACAAGTAATGCATCTCCTCAAAACAGTAAAAATAGTAAAAAGAGGGGCTGTGAAACTGTAACAACCCCAAAATTTGGACCAATTTAAAATTTTCCTAATTACGTGTTTATTACTTGTATATAATATGAAATATGATTATATACGTTATTTACTTATTATGTATATGTATGGATGGAATATATATATATAAACGCGTATACGATTCGTACAAATCATATAAAACTACAATTGTACAAACATACGGACGTTGGTAAAACAAATATTAAATAATGTGAAATTATTTAATTACTTTGACTATTACTTTATATTATGTTTATAATATAACGGAAAACGTACGTTTTAATTAAAACGTCATCGAACTCTCCGAAAACTCGACCAACCGACAAAACGAAACTAAGTTATATTTTATAACTTAGAATCAAGTATTTTATTTAAATACTCCAACAAAAATACCGGGGAACGACTCGTATTTTAAAACGTATATTAATCGCGTATAAAAACTATTTTAACGTTTAAACGACCGAGGAAACGAACACGTATTTGCGTAAACTAGGAAAAGACCAAAATACCCTTGTGGGACCCACTAGGGGGCCGGCCACATGGCTAGGGGATGGCCTTCCCCTTTGTTGCTTGTTTGACTCCATTCAATCACCACCATACCACTCCCATCCCCTCACTCATTCATTCCCACACTCCACTCAACCTCTATTCTCTCTCAACTCTCTCTCTAACCCCTCTCTCTCTCTAATTTTCGGCAGCCACAAGCCACCCAAAACCACCATCAAAAACCCCTTAAAACACTAAGCTCATTTGGAAGAAAACGATCACGAGGAGGAGCTTCACGTTTTCATCTTTTCGGATTCTCGATTCGTCGACTTTGTAAGTTTTCCGGCGACTCGTAAACTCTTCCGATTATCATTATTTTACATGCATGTTGTTCCCCTAGCTTTATAATGTCCAAATTATACGTTAAAACTCGTTTTTGGAACTCGAAAACTTAAACCGAGAACCACCACTGAAAACAGTCCACTTCCGGAATTTTTATAAAATCGTGTGTTCAAAATCAACGAAAACTTTCTAAATAAGAAATCTTCGTCTCTTCGTCGCCTACGACTTTCATGAAGGGCGTTTTGCCCAGAAATACACCCATCTCCGGCTAATACTAGAACTTTGGACTTAGTTCTGTTTGGAACCAAATCTGACCACACATCACTTTTATTTTTGTTTAAAATAGTAAACGGACATAAGAAAATACCATAAAATTCAGAAATGAACTTTAGATATATGAGAATATGTGTAATTTTTCGTTAGGCTTGAAATGGACTACAAATGGGTTAAATCGAGGGTTGGAACCGAGCCTAGAATCTGAAACAGGAAACCACTAAACTGAGATCAGTCCACTTCTCGAATTTTTATAAAATCATACGTTTGAAACTAGCGAAAACTTTCTAAACATAAAATCTTCGTCTTTTCGTCGGCTACAACTTTCGTGAAGAAGGTTTAGCCCAGAAACGCCCTCGTTTTGCTATAAAAATCAATTTACAAACATATATATTTTGTGTCAAAACTTTGGAAAAGATTAACTAAAAACCGACACCTCGAGGACCTCTAGAACCGAAAACTCAGTTGATAAAGTGATTATTAGCCATAATATGACTTAGGTAAAAGCCTCGGGTCAAGACTCGAACGTTTGACCCCAAAACCGAACCAAAATCATAAACAGACCTTTGTGTCGCATCGGACCAACAGTTCATGCGACACAACATTTATGTCGCATTCTATGTCGTATATTATGTCGCAATATATGCGACACAACTCTTATGTCGTACTATATGCCGTATCATCTACGACACAAAGTTTACCTATCGCTTGATTGCGACACAACGACTATGTCGTATCGTTGTGTCGTACCCTTGTATGCGACACAACCATTGTGTCGCATAAACACTAAACCCAAACCAATCTTTACGACACAGACCTTATGTCGCATGTGGTCTGCGACACAAGAATTGTGTCGCAGATAGCCCAGATCAGAAAACAAAATATTATCTAAGTGTTAGAATCACTTTCCAGATACTAAATCAAATACGATACGACTTACACACGAAAATACTATGCTTTTGGAAATATACACCAATACTCGAATACGTACAAGGACATACTAAACTAAACGTGAGATTACACTCACACACGCACTCGGAAATACTTAGGAGATTACACTCCAACGAATTTACTCTTGTACACTACATGGGATTGCACCCGATACGAACTTACAAGTTCACTCACTAGTTACGTGCTGGATTACACGTTAACTGATACGAACATACATACGAATACTTACGAGGTTTCACTCGTACCCTTTGGGGTTTAAGCCCATTGGAACTTACGCTAACGATACATGTTGTAATACAAACAAACGATCATACGCGTATACTTTACAACTGTACAACTACTATGAATACATAATAATAATGGATGGAATTATTATTACACAACGATAACAAACGGACCGTACAACTTTTATACAAACTACGATTTACAAACGAATACAAACTTACAAACAAACTAATGGACATTAACTAGTTTGGGAACAACTAGTATGGATACTTTACAAGTATTCCATTTACTTACTAAACCTTATGCGTATTAGGACGCTAAGGGTTGCTAGTTCGGGATACTACTTGCTTACTTACTGCATTGTCTGCCAGACTCAGGTGAGTCTCACAGCCCCTACTTTACTGTTTTATAATCAGGGGTGAGATGCATTACTGTTTTACATGAACACACAAAACTTACTTGCTTCCATGATTTAATTACTGTATGAGATTACGAATACGCCAACTGCATGAGTTTACGGCTAATCCAATGAAATCCTCCTGAACCATAGTTGTTAGTTATGTGATAAGCGCGAGTTTTAGTATATGGATCCATATGGGACTGACAATCCCCGCCCGGGGTAGCAAGCACTACCACGAACCGTTCCTGTAGAAACGGGCGTTTCTTACTCGTTCCGTATGAATGTTTTGGATTACATTCATGAGGGGGGTACCTATATTTACTGTACGTTAAGCTTCAACTATGGTGGCTCATGACAATTGTATCAAACGGTTAGCATAACCTGCAACCACCACTTATTAAAACTTAAGTTAACGATGAGCATAACCTGTGATCGTTACTTACTGGCTGGCTATGATTTACAAATACTACTTGTGTGTTCAAACTGTTTACTTACTTACAAACCTGTGAGATTCACCAACCTTTTTGGTTGACCGTTTTAGTAATGCTTCTCAGGTACACAGCATCAGTAGGGATGCCCAGCAGGATAAGCTTACTTAGCTCGAGTCGCATGCATTTACAAGCTTGGAGATTTTATTACATTACTTTTGTACTAGTTGTTATGTATTAGAATCTCTAGGAATTTACTTGAACTCGAGCTTGTATTTTGAAACTACTTATGTATTAATGTAGTAACTTTTCGAACGTCTCATTTAGAGTCGTTCACTGTATCCTTTGTGCTTGTGATTATTGATCAGTAACACCCAAAACATCGCTTCCGCAAACTGTCAAAATTGGGGGTGTTACAGATTGGTATCAGAGCCTAAGGTTATAGTGAACTAGGTTGCATTTAGTGGGCCTAGACTATGACCGTTAGGCAGTATTCCTCATTAGGTATAACTGGTTCAGGAATTACAGCATACGAGTTTAATTTAACATAGCCTGATCAACTATGTACAATTAAATGAAGATGATGTGAGTTCTGAAAGGGGTTATGTTGAACCGGAATGCATTAGCTGACTCTGACCTCGAGAGAACCGGGACTTTTACTTGATTGTGCTAGACACACACTAGGCGGTTATGTGTTATATATATATATACATAGGCCTCTTTCCCCGATACGATACTCTCTCTCGACTACTACGAAATTCACTTTCAAATTTTATCAAACAAACGACAACCCGACTCTCGTCGTTCCATCCTTATTCGATTTTTATAAATTCACAACTACCGACTTACGTCCGAAGACTTCCACACCGTTATAACTGACAACCATAGTTACTTGAACGTTCTTCGATAAAAAGATCGAGACCTTGTTTCCATTTGCTATTCTTACCTAATTCGACGTTTATAACATTCTACAACGTACCCCACCGCACCGATAGACATATAATACTAAAAATCATTTTCAACTCAAGTCTCCGTCATATTTCAAATTATACAATCGACTTTTACTATCAAAGTTTTATAACAAATGTATTTTTATCAAACATGTTACAAAATTCCTTACAAAATGTTTTATAAAATTTTCAAAATTTCGAAATTGTATAAACTTTAAACAAATTACAATCCTTGACGAAATTTCTTTGAACTTACTAAATCACCACCGTCATAATTCTTATTCAAATCCTCACATGTTCTTTATTATTGTTTCAAGGAACATGCCTCCTCGACGACAAATCATGCTTACTGAAGCCGAAGTCGCGGGCCTAATTGCCCGTAGTGTGGCTCAAGCTCTAGCTACCCGGACTTCAGCACCTGGTAGCGAAGATACCGCTAACAACGGACCCCAACCCAAAACCTGCACCTACAAGGATTTCCATAACTGCAAGCCGCTGAACTTTGCAGGAACTGAAGGAGCGATTGGTCTGATTCGTTGGACCGAGAAAATTGAATCAGTGTTCCTCATCTGCAACTGCAAGGAAGAGGATAAAGTCAAATTCGCCGCCAGCACCTTTTCTGAAATTGCCTTAACCTGGTGGAACACTTATGCTCAAACGGTGAGCATTGCCGATGCTTACAAACTACCGTGGGATGAACTGAAGAGTATGTTGAGGGGCGAGTACTGCCCAAGAGATGAGCTGAAGCAACTAGAGTTAGAATTTTGGAATCACAAGATGCAGGGTGACGACATCACCGGTTACACCAACCGATTTCACCAGCTGGCACTTCTGTGCCCATCCATGGTTGATCCTGAGTACAAAAGGATCGAAAAATACGTTGATGGACTTCCCGAACGACTTCAAGATTTAGTAACTTCGTCCAAACCAGGAACCATTCAGAGCGCCATCCGTATGGCTCATGAGTTAACGGCCAATTCTGTCTGCCGTGGCTCAACTTCAACCCCATCTGCAAATAACAAACGTAAATGGGAAGTGATTCCCCACTCATCCAACTCGACTTCTGACAAAAAGCCTGCAACAGTCAATGCCAATGACTCAAAGGCTTACAAGGGGAGCAAGCCTTTCTGCTCCAAATGTAGTCGTCATCATAACGGCTCCTGTCCCTGTTCTAAATGCAAGAAATTCGGGCACCTGGCCCAAGACTGCCGAACCAACCTCACTGGTACTGATACTTCTGCACCCAAAACCTGCTATGAGTGCAATGGTACCGGGCACTTCAGGAAGGATTGCCCTAAGCTGAAACCCCGAACCAACAATACAAGGAGTAGAGCTTATGTAATCAATGCTAGGGAGGATGACCCAAATCCGAGACTCTGTGATTTACTCAACCCGGGTACGCTTATTCTTTGACCACCCGAATCTGCTTTCTCATAAATCTCTCGCTTAATGACTTATGTATAACTGTATTTTATTCTGTGTGTTTTCTTTGATCCTAAGTACACAATAGGATTAGGAAACGACCGACTACTTAAATCCCGACAACACAATTTGCCTTACACTTTAGATACAGTAACCCAAACTCCCTTCCCAATTATCTCACACTGGTTGAGACCGGGAGCTCGTATGCTATTCGTTACTTTAAACAGATAAATTAATATAACTTCACTTACTTGAGGCAAATTCTTAAATAGAACACTTATTTCGTAGGAAATGACAACTCACTCCGTCAACAACCCTACACTGCAAAATGAACCGCTCAGTGAGGAACCGAAGATGTTTCCTTACCTCCTCGAACTCGAGTGTGATACAGAACACTCCGCTGAATCAGCAGCAGCACCTGCCCCTCCTGCTGCTCTAACTGCTGCAAAAGCATCAGTTGATGAAACCTTGACTGCTGAATCAGTCAGTCACCTTAACCAAACTATTGATTCGCTGCGAAAACAACTTACTGAAGCACGGGAAGACATTGATGACCTACGACGAATTGCTTTCCAAAATGACATACGTATGCGTGAGTACGAGCTACGTTTGATAGCTTTAGAAAACCCTACTTCACCACCAACTTCACAAAGTACTCCTACTGAAGAGGATACCGACACTGACTGTACGTCACCCCCAGCAAAAAGGGTGAAGATTACTCCCTCCAACTCTTCAGGAAATTACTTGGGAAAGAAACCTTTCTGTTCCCGATGCACTCGGCATCATGAAGGACCGTGTACCGTACCCACCGGTCGATGCAAATCCTACCCTAAAAGTACGAATCCTCCCAAGGTGAAACTCTGCTTCAACTGTGGGAGTGCTGGCCATCTCAAGGCCCAATGCCCACTACCATCAGGCAACAAAATTTAGGGTACGTTACCACTTAACGATTACTTAATTTCAAACACTGTAGGACCTACCCTACAACTGTAGGCTGCTAGTACACATTGTAGCTACCTGACTAGTATAGAACTACCGATTACTACTTCGAACAAATTTCGGGACGAAATTTAATTAACAAGGGGAGAATGTAACAACCCCAAAATTTGGACCAATTTAAAATTTTCCTAATTACGTGTTTATTACTTGTATATAATATGAAATATGATTATATACGTTATTTACTTATTATGTATATGTATGGATGGAATATATATATATAAACGCGTATACGATTCGTACAAATCATATAAAACTACAATTGTACAAACATACGGACGTTGGTAAAACAAATATTAAATAATGTGAAATTATTTAATTACTTTGACTATTACTTTATATTATGTTTATAATATAACGGAAAACGTACGTTTTAATTAAAACGTCATCGAACTCTCCGAAAACTCGACCAACCGACAAAACGAAACTAAGTTATATTTTATAACTTAGAATCAAGTATTTTATTTAAATACTCCAACAAAAATACCGGGGAACGACTCGTATTTTAAAACGTATATTAATCGCGTATAAAAACTATTTTAACGTTTAAACGACCGAGGAAACGAACACGTATTTGCGTAAACTAGGAAAAGACCAAAATACCCTTGTGGGACCCACTAGGGGGCCGGCCACATGACTAGGGGATGGCCTTCCCCTTTGTTGCTTGTTTGACTCCATTCAATCACCACCATACCACTCCCATCCCCTCACTCATTCATTCCCACACTCCACTCAACCTCTATTCTCTCTCAACTCTCTCTCTAACCCCTCTCTCTCTCTAATTTTCGGCAGCCACAAGCCACCCAAAACCACCATCAAAAACCCCTTAAAACACTAAGCTCATTTGGAAGAAAACGATCACGAGGAGGAGCTTCACGTTTCCATCTTTTCGGATTCTCGATTCGTCGACTTTGTAAGTTTTCCGGCGACTCGTAAACTCTTCCGATTATCATTATTTTACATGCATGTTGTTCCCCTAGCTTTATAATGTCCAAATTATACGTTAAAACTCGTTTTTGGAACTCGAAAACTTAAACCGAGAACCACCACTGAAAACAGTCCACTTCCGGAATTTTTATAAAATCGTGTGTTCAAAATCAACGAAAACTTTCTAAATAAGAAATCTTCGTCTCTTCGTCGCCTACGACTTTCATGAAGGGCGTTTTGCCCAGAAATACACCCATCTCCGGCTAATACTAGAACTTTGGACTTAGTTCTGTTTGGAACCAAATCTGACCACACATCACTTTTATTTTTGTTTAAAATAGTAAACGGACATAAGAAAATACCATAAAATGCAGAAATGAACTTTAGATATATGAGAATATGTGTGATTTTTCGTTAGGCTTGAAATGGACTACAAATGGGTTAAATCGAGGGTTGGAACCGAGCCTAGAATCTGAAACAGGAAACCACTAAACTGAGATCAGTCCACTTCTCGAATTTTTATAAAATCATACGTTTGAAACTAGCGAAAACTTTCTAAACATAAAATCTTCGTCTTTTCGTCGGCTACAACTTTCGTGAAGAAGGTTTAGCCCAGAAACGCCCTCGTTTTGCTATAAAAATCAATTTACAAACATATATATTTTGTGTCAAAACTTTGGAAAAGATTAACTAAAAACCGACACCTCGAGGACCTCTAGAACCGAAAACTCAGTTGATAAAGTGATTATTAGCCATAATATGACTTAGGTAAAAGCCTCGGGTCAAGACTCGAACGTTTGACCCCAAAACCGAACCAAAATCATAAACAGACCTTTGTGTCGCATCGGACCAACAGTTCATGCGACACAACATTTATGTCGCATTCTATGTCGTATATTATGTCGCAATATATGCGACACAACTCTTATGTCGTACTATATGTCGTATCATCTACGACACAAAGTTTACCTATCGCTTGATTGCGACACAACGACTATGTCGTATCGTTGTGTCGTACCCTTGTATGCGACACAACCATTGTGTCGCATAAACACTAAACCCAAACCAATCTTTACGACACAGACCTTATGTCGCATGTGGTCTGCGACACAAGAATTGTGTCGCAGATAGCCCAGATCAGAAAACAAAATATTATCTAAGTGTTAGAATCACTTTCCAGATACTAAATCAAATACGATACGACTTACACACGAAAATACTATGCTTTTGGAAATATACACCAATACTCGAATACGTACAAGGACATACTAAACTAAACGTGAGATTACACTCACACACGCACTCGGAAATACTTAGGAGATTACACTCCAACGAATTTACTCTTGTACACTACATGGGATTGCACCCGATACGAACTTACAAGTTCACTCACTAGTTACGTGCTGGATTACACGTTAACTGATACGAACATACATACGAATACTTACGAGGTTTCACTCGTACCCTTTGGGGTTTAAGCCCATTGGAACTTACGCTAACGATACATGTTGTAATACAAACAAACGATCATACGCGTATACTTTACAACTGTACAACTACTATGAATACATAATAATAATGGATGGAATTATTATTACACAACGATAACAAACGGACCGTACAACTTTTATACAAACTACGATTTACAAACGAATACAAACTTACAAACAAACTAATGGACATTAACTAGTTTGGGAACAACTAGTATGGATACTTTACAAGTATTCCATTTACTTACTAAACCTTATGCGTATTAGGACGCTAAGGGTTGCTAGTTCGGGATACTACTTGCTTACTTACTGCATTGTCTGCCAGACTCAGGTGAGTCTCACAGCCCCTACTTTACTGTTTTATAATCAGGGGTGAGATGCATTACTGTTTTACATGAACACACAAAACTTACTTGCTGCCATGATTTAATTACTGTATGAGATTACGAATACGCCAACTGCATGAGTTTACGGCTAATCCAATGAAATCCTCCTGAACCATAGTTGTTAGTTATGTGATAAGCGCGAGTTTTAGTATATGGATCCATATGGGACTGACAATCCCCGCCCGGGGTAGCAAGCACTACCACGAACCGTTCCTGTAGAAACGGGCGTTTCTTACTCGTTCCGTATGAATGTTTTGGATTACATTCATGAGGGGGTACCTATATTTACTGTACGTTAAGCTTCAACTATGGTGGCTCATGACAATTGTATCAAACGGTTAGCATAACCTGCAACCACCACTTATTAAAACTTAAGTTAACGATGAGCATAACCTGTGATCGTTACTTACTGGCTGGCTATGATTTACAAATACTACTTGTGTGTTCAAACTGTTTACTTACTTACAAACCTGTGAGATTCACCAACCTTTTTGGTTGACCGTTTTAGTAATGCTTCTCAGGTACACAGCATCAGTAGGGATGCCCAGCAGGATAAGCTTACTTAGCTCGAGTCGCATGCATTTACAAGCTTGGAGATTTTATTACATTACTTTTGTACTAGTTGTTATGTATTAGAATCTCTAGGAATTTACTTGAACTCGAGCTTGTATTTTGAAACTACTTATGTATTAATGTAGTAACTTTTCGAACGTCTCATTTAGAGTCGTTCACTGTATCCTTTGTGCTTGTGATTATTGATCAGTAACACCCAAAACATCGCTTCCGCAAACTGTCAAAATTGGGGGTGTTACAGAAACTCACCTGAGTCTAGCAGACAATGCAGTAAGCAAGCAAAGTAGTATCCCGAACTAGCAACCCTTAGCGTCCTAATACGCATAAGGTTTAGTAAGTAAATGGAATACTTGTAAGGTATCCATGCTAGTTGTTCCCAAACTAGTTAATGTCCATTTGTTGTTTGTACGTTTGTAATTGTTTGTAAGTTGTAGTTTGTAGAAAAGTTGTACGGCCCGTTGGTATCGGCATGTAATAATAATCGCATATTATTATTATGTATTTGTAGAAATTGTATAGTTGTAATGTACTTTGGTATTGCATTGTGTAACGTTCAAGTAATGTAAATCCGAGGGGATGTAATCTTAAAGTGTACGAGTGAAATCTCATAGGTCTTCGAGTGTAAACTCGTATTAGTTTGCGTGTAATCCCACACGTAAGTATTGGGCGTGACCTCATAAGTTCGCATCGGGTGCAATCCCGTGTAGTTGTACAAGTTTAAGTTCGTTGGAGTGTAATCTCCTAAGTATTTTCGAGTGCAATCTCGTGTGTGTCCGTGAGTGAAATCTCACGTTCGGTTAAGTATAATCTTGTACATATTCGAGTATTTGTGTATACTTCCAAAAGTATAGTATTTTCATGTATAAGTTATATCGTATTTGATTTGGTTGTCGAAAAGTGGTTTTTAAACACTTAGAATGTTTTTATCTTCTGTTTTTGGGTTTTTGCGACACTAAATGCGACACAGTGCTTGTATCTTATGATTTATGCGACACAATGCTTGTGTTCCGCAACACAAGGCTTGTGTCTTATGATACGCAACTTAATGCGACACAAAATGCGACACAGTCCTTGTGTCTTATGTTTTATGCGACACAATCCTTGTGTCTTATGGTTTATGCGACACAACGCTTGTGTCTTATGTCTGATGCGACACAACGCTTGTGTCTTATGTCTGATGCGACACAACGCTTGTGTCTTATGTCTGATGCGACACAATCCTTGTGTCTTATGGTTTATGCGACACAATCCTTGTGTCTTATGCTTCTATGCGACACAACGCTTGTGTCTTATGCTTCTATGTGACACAAGCCTTGTGTCTCATAGATTTTTGGTCTGATGCAACACAAGGGCTGTTACGTTTTTAAGCTCGGTTTTTGGGGTCAAACGACCTCGGTTTGACCCGAAACTTTTACACTAGCTTTAGAATGTTATAATGAGTTCATAAAAATTATTAGTTGACGTTTTTAGTGTTCGAGGTGTCGTTTTCTTAAAAGTGACCAAAACCGACATTTTCGATAATGTTTTCAAAAACGAGTTTTAATTATATATTTGGACATTACTAAGCTAGGGGAACAATAATCTAGCAAAATAATTGAAATCGGAAAAGTTCGAGAGTCGCCGGAAAACTTACAAAGTCGTCGGATCGAGAAACCGAAAATATAGAATTGTAGAGCTCGTTGTCGTGATCAACTTCCTCCAAACGAGCTAGGTGATTTAGGGAGTTTTTGTGGTAGTTTTTGGGCTAGAGAGAGAGACCGAGATAGAGAGAGAGTAGAGTTAGAGAGAGAGTTGAGAGAAAAGGGGTGGAGTGTGTGTGTGTGTATTGTGTATGGAAGAAGAAAGGTGAGGGGGTGTGTCCCCTTGTCTTGGCCGGTTGGTGGGGTCCACCATGTGTGGATCTCACCAAGTTTCGTTCCCTCGTGTTTGCGCTCCGTGCGGTGTTCTTTTCCCCGGTCATTTAAACGTTAAAATCATTTTATACGCGTTTAATTATACGTTTTTAAAATACGAGATATTTCGATAATTTAGTTGAAGTATTTTGTCGAACTTCTTGTTATTTAGTTATAAAATATAACTTTGTTTCGTTTTGTCGGTTGGTCGAGTTTTCGTAGAGTTCGGTAAAGTTTTAATTAAAAACGTACATGTCCGTTATATTATAAACATAATATAAAGTAGTAGTTGAAGTAATTAAATAATTCCACATTATTTAATAATTGTTTTACCAACGTCCGTATGTTTGTACAATTGTAGTTTCATACGATTTGAACGAATAGTATACGTGTATATATATATATATATATATATATCACCTATATATATATATATATATATATATATATATATATATATATATATATATATATATATATAAAGTAATTATCGTATTTAATCCTATTTCATATTAAATACACGTAATAAGCACGTAATTAGGAAAATTTTAAATTGACCCTAATTTTGCGGTTGTTACATTCTCCCCTTGTTAGGAGAATTTTGTCCCGAAATTTGTTGGAAGTAATAGTCGGTAGTTCGATATTCGTCAGGTAGCTACAACGTGTACTAGTAGCCTACAGTAGTAGGGTAGGTCCTACAGTATTCGTAGTAAGGCAGTTGTCAGGTAGTGACGTACCATTAGTTTTGTTGCCTGGAGGTAGTGGGTATTGGGCCTTGAAATGGCCGGCATTCCCGCAGTTGAAGCACAGCTTCACTTTAGGAGAGCTCGTACTCTTAGGATAGGATTTGCATTGACCGATGAGTATGGTACATAGTCCTTTATGATGCCGAGTGCACTGGAAACAGAGTGGCTTCTTTCCCTTGTAGTTTCCTGAAGGGTTGGTCGGAGAGATTTTCACCCTTTTTGCTGGAGACGGTGTACAGTCAGTGTCGGTATCCTCTTCAGCAGGAGTACCATGTGAAGTTGGTGGTGAAGCAGGGTTTTCTAAGGCTATCAAACGTAGTTCGTACTCACGTATACGCACTTCATTCTGGAAGACAATTCGTCGTAGGTCCTTGATGTCTTCCCGTGCTTCGTTTAATTGCTTTCGTACCGAGTTGAGAGTATCATTGAGGCGATTGACCAGTTCTGTACTCCGGTCCACAGTGACGGGTGTTGTGGTAACAGTTAGAACAGCAGGAGTGGTAGGTGCTGTTGCTGATTCAGCGGAATGTTCTGTATCACTCTCGAGTTCGAGGAGGTAAGGAAACATCGTTGGTTCCTCACTGAGCAGT
Source organism: Helichrysum umbraculigerum (assembly GCA_949592205.1). Lineage (NCBI taxonomy): Eukaryota > Viridiplantae > Streptophyta > Magnoliopsida > Asterales > Asteraceae > Helichrysum > Helichrysum umbraculigerum. The sequence goes on from CATIUR010000001.1 coordinate 44,186,627, forward strand.
TCATCATCCAATGTAGGGTTGTTGACGAAGTGAGTTGTCATTTCCTACGAAATAAGTGCTCTGTTTAAGAATTTTCTCAAGTAAGTGAAGTTCTATTGGGTGAATTGTTTAAAATAACGAATGGTAGGCGAGTTCCCGGTCTCAAACAGTGTGAGATAATTGGGAAGGAATTTGGTTGCTCTGTTTAAAGTGCATTGTAATTTACGCTTTCGGAATTTCAAGTAGTCAGTCGTTCTCTAATCATATTGGGTACTTAGGATCTAGAAGAGTATACATGAAATATGAGACAATCAGATAAAAGTTATTTGACGAGAAATTTTAAGAAATAAATCGAAGTAAATCAGTGTTGAGACCTGAGACACTGTCAGATCTGCTCAGAATACAAGTATGATTGCCGCTGTTAGAAGAAGTTCACCACTGTTAGAGTTTTTGTGTTGACAGTGCCACTGTCAATTAGTTTTAGTCTAACAGTGCCACTGTTGAACGTGTAATTTGTATTTTGTATTAAGTACTCAACCTCTGTTAGTAATATACGAGTACTACCCCTGTTAGATATATAGATAACCACTGTTGGTTAGATAAAGTTGGTTAGAGTTATATTAGGAGTAGATGAGGATTCCTAATATGTTTGATTCTGTAAAGGACTCTATATGTTATAAATAGAGATCCTGTAAAACCCTAGATGATACGATTCATTCTAGTTATTAGCTTCAAGGTTGTAAACCCTAACACAATTGTGTGTTCGTATTATTGTTAATAATATTGAAGCTTTTGGTTAGATATTCTGTTATATACAAGTTTGTTCTTCAAGTTATTAATAAACTATTCCGTAAGCTTATTAATAATCAATCAAAGTAATACATACTAAGATCTCAATCTGGGATCATCAAGTGGTATCAGAGCTTGATATTACTTTGATCTTGAAGAAGGTAATTGAAGTTTGCAGCTTTTTTCAACAAATAACAAGATGTCTACTGAAACAATGGAAGGTATACAAGCTACAAAGATTCCCATGCTCAAACCTAATGAGTTTGAGCTATGGCAGACTAGGATTAGGCAATACATGTTGCTTACGGATTATATGATGTGGGAGGTGGTTACTAATGGACCAAACAATACTAAGGATGCAGATGGTAAAAAGGAGGAAAGACCACCACCAAAGACTGATGCAGAGAGGAAAGAAAGAGCAACAGAGTGGAAGGCATTAAGTACTCTACTTTTGTCTATTCCTAATGAGTATCAGAGGAAATTTGAAAACTGTGAAGATGCTCAAGTTCTCATGGAAGCAATTGTTAAGAGATTTGGTGGTAATGACAACACCAAGAAGAATAAGAGATCTCTTCTCAAACAACAATTTGAAAACTTTGCAGGTGTAAAGTCTGAAACTTTGACTCAGACTTTCGATAGATTTCAAAAACTTGTGGGTGATCTTGAAAATCACAATGTCAAGATTGATAAGGATGATTTGAATAGGAAGTTTCTAAGATCACTAGGCACATATTGGAATATGTACACTGTGGGACTTAGACAAAGTACAGATCTTGAAGAAAAGGAGATTGAAGATCTATACAATGATCTGAGAAACTTTGAGCCTGAGGTGATGGCTCTAAAACAATCCAATGGTAGCTCTAACAATGCTGCTTTTGTGTCTGTTGGTGAATCTGGTAGCTGTAGCACATCTGGTGTTAATGATAATGTCTTGGAAGCTTTCTTTGCAAGTCATGTGAATTCATCCTTAACAACAGAGGATTTGGAACAGGTTAATGAAGAGGATCTTGAAGAGATGGATTTGAGATGGCAGATGGCTATGATTACTATAAGGGCAAAAAGGTTTATGCAAAGGTCAGGGAACAGAAACTTTACTTACAAGAGAGATGGTGTAGCTGGTTTTGACAAGAGCAAAGTGGAGTGTTTCAACTGTCACAAGATGGGACACTTTGCTAGAGAATGCAAGAGCACACAGGCTGGAGGATCTCAGAATACTTCTAATGGTATTGTAAGAAATAGTTCTGGTCCACAAAGAAGATTAGTAACTGTTCAGAACACCACTTCAGATTCATTGGTTGCACAAGATGGAATGGGAGGATTTGACTGGAGTGACCAGGAAGAGCTTGTAGTCAAGAATCAAGCTTTAATGGCTGTCACAGAAGAACCAGAGCCTTCAGACATTCCATATGAGGTACAATCTAAATTATGTTCTCCTACATGTAAGAAAATGGTTAAATTTTATAGGGATCATAATATGGTTGTGTGTAATGAATTGAAAGCTAGTGTGGAAAAGAGTCAACATGCAACTTTAGCTATTGAAAACTTAGAAAGACAGATAAAAGCTTTTGAAAAGAATGAATCACAATTTCACTTAGATATTAAATATCTGAATTGGGAAAAGAAAGCTTTACAAACAAAAGTTGATATGCTAAGTGCAAAGTTGGCTGAGGCAATTTCTGATAAAGAATCAATAAGGTTGAAAGTAGATGAATTGGAAAATGCTTCAAAAGGTGTTCAAAACTTAATCAAATCTCAAATTCATGATAAATTAAAAATTGGATTAGGTTACAACCTTAATGCTGTACCCCCACCTTATAATCATACTTACTTCCCATCTAAACTTGAGTTTGACTTAGAAAAACTTAAGGTAGGTGTGTCTGAGGAGGTTAAAAAGGTAGATCCAGTAGTTAATTGTGCTAATAATGTAAATTTTGATAAAGTGGATGTATCTGATTGGACTGAGGAAGATGAGAGTGATAGTGATAGCTCATCTAGTGGTAATTCTGTGGATGATTGTGTTAAGCCTATTACTGGTCTAGTTTCTGAACTAAATAGTACTAAACTAGAAGAGGGTAAAAAGTTGTTTGTTGAGAAAGCAAAGGCTCAGATAGATCAAGTTAGAAAATCCAATAAATCTAGATCTGGTCTAGGTTATGTGCACAAAAGAGTCAATCCTGAATTAAAAGATATGTCAAAAGATAAATCTGAGTGTGATAAATGTGCATGTAAATCAAACAGGTCTGATTTAAATACTGCAAATAATGTAAATAAATCCATTCCCAGGGGTAATCAGAGAAATTGGAACCAATTGGTTTCACAAAGGCTGGGTAATGGGTTTGAATGTGTGAAAAGAAAATCATGTTTTATTTGTGGTAGGTATAATCATCTTCAACAGGACTGTTACTACAATCCTAAAAATAATAGGAACAGTGGTAAAGAACAAATGTTGAAAATTAAGCCAAACAGAGGCAAGGCTGCAGCCCCTGTTAATGCTGCAGCAGTGCCACTGTCAAAGGCTAACAGAGGCAAGACAAGAACAGGGGAGGGTTTGACCACTGTCAGGCATGGTACCTCTGCTGGTGTTAAACATTTCAAAAGAATGTTTATACCAAGTAAAGCTACCACTGCTAGGGTAATAAATACGAATTTGAAGGTGACCACTGTCAGACCATTAACCCCTGTCAGGTCTAAAATGAATTTGAAGGTGACCACTGCATCTACATCAAATGTATCCAAAATCAATGGAACATTGAGATCAATCACCTTTAAGAGGGTTGATATCAAAAATGCTCATCGGAAACCCAAAGCCAAATTGGTTTGGGTTCCCAAGAGAAACTAATATGTTCTCTTTTATATGTGCAGGGCAAGCCAAAGAGCTTATGGCACATTGATTCTGGCTGCTCAAGGCACATGACTGGAGATAGGGAAAAGCTGCAGGACTTCAAAGCATTTAATGGAGGAGATGTAGCATTTGGCAGCAATCCTAAAGGAGGAAAGATCACTGGAAAAGGTAAGGTAAAATGCAGTAAGCTCACTTTTAATGATGTGTATTATGTTGAGCAATTGAGATATAATTTGCTTAGTGTGAGTCAAATCACAGATAAGCAAAATCCTGTTTATTTCACTGACACAGAATGCCTTATACTTTCTGAAAAACTCAAAATACCTGAAGATAAAATTTTAATGAGAGTTCCAAGAAAGGATAATGTATACTGTAGTGATCTAAACAAGATGGAATCTCAAAATGTTAACTGTCTTATTTCTAAAGCTACTGTTTCTGAATCTGAACTATGGCATAGGAGGATGTGTCACTTGAATTACAAGACCATGAATAAACTTGTTAGGAATAAGCTAGTGAGAGGCTTACCTGAAAAGTTATTTGAATGTAGTGACCACTGTGTAGCTTGTCTCAAAGGCAAGCAACACAAGACCTCTTATAAGACCAAGCTTGTGAATTCCAATACCACTCCCTTACACCTGTTACATATGGACTTGTTTGGCCCTACCAATGTAGCTAGTCAAGGGAAGAAATCTTACTGTTTGGTGATAACTGATGATTATTCTAGAATGAGTTGGGTATTCTTTCTTAGGACCAAGGATGAGACAGGTGAAATACTTAGATCATTCATAACTAGGATTGAGAATTCAACTAATCAAAAGGTTAAGATCATCAGGTGTGATAATGGGACAGAATTTAAGAATCATGACATGAATAAGTTCTGTGAGGAGAAAGGTATAGAAAGACAGTTTAGTGCACCTAGGACTCCACAACAAAATGGAGTAGCTGAAAGGAGGAATAGGACACTAATTGAGGCTGCTAGAAGCATGCTAGCAGATGCTAAACTTCCAATGTCCTTTTGGGCAGAGGCGGTCAGTACTGCTTGTTATGTTTTGAATAGGATTTTGATCATTAAACCTCATAACAAGACACCCTATGAGTTATTCTTTAAGAGAAAACCTTTGGTTAGCTTTTTAAAACCATTTGGATGTCCTTGTACTGTCTTAAATACCAGGGATCATCTTGGTAAGTTTCAGAGTAAGGTAGATGAGGCTGTATTTGTTGGATACTCTATTCAAAGCAAGGCTTATAGAGTATTTAATAAAAGAACTAGGATCATAGATGAGACCATGGATGTGACCTTTAATGAAAATACATCAAATGTAGAAGGAAAAGGTCCAGAAGTATTGTTTGATATTGATGCACTAACCCATGCTTTTAGATATCCAGATTTGTCTACTAGTGCAGGTACAGATGCAGGTAATGATGCAGGTGAAGATGGGCTTTCAGGCTCAAGTCAGACTAAAAAGGATGACTTGAAGTATGTATTGTTTCCTATTTGGTCTCCAGATCCTCCAGAAGCATTCCAATCAGAGCAACAAGAGAAAGATGGATCTTCAGATGATACAAGTGGGTCAATTGGCAAAAATGGTTCAAACAAGGATGAAGATGGTTCAACTCCAGCAGATCATCAACCATTTACTTCAAAGGGTTCTCATACAGATTCAGAGCATGATTCAGAAGGAGAGCATGCATCTCCAAAGTATTTTGAACAAAGTCCTCCATTTCAAGTCTTGGAAAGGACTTCTTTGTCAGATTCTGAAGCAACTCCAAAGCCTTCAAAAGAAAGAGAAGAAAGAGATTCTTTTTCAGAATCAGAAATGGATAATCTTTTGGGTCCTAATTTGGAAAGAGAATTACTTGATACATCCACATCTAAGTATCTGGTTCACAAAGATCATTCCTTGGATTTGGTCATTGGTGATATTAGCTCTCCTGTTCAGACTAGACATCAAACCAAGGTAAGAGAAGAAGATTTACATACTTCACTATATGTTTGTTTTCTTTCTCAGATGGAACCAAAGAAGGCAGTGGAAGCTCTCAAAGATCCAAGTTGGATAGAGTCAATGCAAGAGGAATTGTTGCAGTTCAAACTGCAAGATGTATAGGATTTGGTTGATTTACCAAAAGGAAAGAAAGCTATAGGCACAAGGTGGATCTTCAAGAACAAGAGAGATGAAAGAGGAATAGTGATAAAGAATAAAGCAAGGTTGGTAGCACAGGGGTACACACAGGAAGAAGGAATTGATTATGATGATGTCTTTGCTCCTGTTGCTAGAATAGAAGCTATTAGGTTATTTTTAGCTTATGCATCTTATCAGGATTTCAAAGTTTATCAAATGGATGTGAAGAGTGCTTTTCTTCATGGTCTAATTGATGATGAGGTGTATGTATGCCAACCACCAGGGTTTGAAGATCCAACATATCCAGATAGAGTGTGCAGATTGAAGAAAGCTTTGTATGGGTTACATCAAGCACTAAGAGCTTGGTATGATACTCTATCTGAGTATCTTCTCAAGAATGGATTCAAGAGAGGTACCATTGACAAGACTTTGTTTACCAAGAGGGTTCAGAGAGATATATTGTTGGTACAGGTTTATGTTGATGATATTATTTTTGGGTCAACTAGGGATTCATTGTGCAAAGAGTTTGAGGGCTTAATGCATAAGAAATTCAAGATGAGTTCAATGGGTGAACTCACTTTCTTTTTAGGATTGCAGGTTAAACAGAAGACATATGGAATCTTTATTAACCAAGGGAAGTATGTGCAGGATATTTTGAATAAATTTGGTTATAAAGATGTAAAGATAGCTAGCACTCCTATGGAAGCACACAAACATCTTAATTCTGATCCTGAGGGAGAGGAAGTAGATGTGCACTTGTACAGGTCAATGATTGGTTCTTTGATGTATTTAACTTCATCTAGGCCTGATATTATGTTTGCAGTGTGTCTTTGTGCTAGGTACCAAACCAATCCAAAGCAGTCACACATATATGCTGTGAAAAGAATCTTTAGATACTTGAAAGGTCAACCAGATTTGGGACTTTGGTATGCTAAAGGATCAGATTTTGAGCTTAAGGCTTTCACAGATAGTGACTATGGTGGTGAGAACATGGATCGAAAATCAACAAGTGGAGGGTGTCAATTTCTTGGAAATAGGTTAGTGTCATGGCAATGCAAGAAGCAGACCACAGTTTCCACATCTACAGCAGAAGCAGAATATGTTGCAGCATCAAGTTGCTGTGCACAGGTTCTTTGGATTCAGAATCAAATGTTGGATTATGGTTTGACTTTCATGAACACTCCTATTTATATTGATAATACCTCTGCTATTAGTATCATTCAAAATCCAGTTAAGCATTCTAAAACCAAACACATTGAGATCAGATATCATTTTATATGAGATTGTTATGATAAAAGATTGATTCATATTTTTAAAATTCATACTGATAATCAACTTGCAGATCTTTTTACAAAAGCATTTGATGTAGGAAGATTTACATTTTTGATAACTAATATTGGTATGATCAATCTCACTTAGTGTTTTGGTCTGGATTTGATACTAACAGGGACGAAGTATATTGTATGTGACAGGGTCAAGTGTTGCCACTGTTAGCTTCATCATGATAACAGTTGGTGCCACTGTTAGTTTACTTCTGCCACTGTCAATGTATTTTCAACCCCTGCTGTATATTTGTGTAGATTAACCCCTGTTGGTTGTTTTTCTTAGTTTAATATTGCAGGACTCAGCCACTGTCAAGAGACATCACTTGAGCTGGAGTCTAATGTTTTCTGTGTTGCTTCTTATTTTGGTTAAAAAAAAATACGGTTCTTTTTCTAAAAAAGCTAAGTTTATGCCCCTGTTAGTTCTAAGCTGGAGTTTCCCTGGTCGGATGCCCCTGCTAGACTATCAGCCGCTGTTAGCTTTGTTAGATGGTTAAAAAGGGTTAACTATAATTGACCAAGTGAGGTACCCCTGTTGGGCTTATTTGTAAGTTGTGCCCCTGCTGGGTATAACCAGCAGTGCCACTGTTAGTTCTAATTTTAGGGCTTGGCACTGTCATCATATAAGTACTCAAATACTTCACTTTTTCAATTACGCTTTCAAAATTTTAAAAACCCTTCAATAATCGCTCTCGTTTGGATTTGTTTATTGTAAACCGCTCTTCGTTCTTTCATCAATTTCATCAATGACATCGTCATCTTCATCTGATTCTGGTACTTCTACGCTAAGTGTTCATTCTGAACACAATATGAGGGCTTTCTTGAACAAAGAACTTGCAGATGATTATTTTCATCCTATTATCGATTTCTTAAGTAACTGTCCAGTTACTTATGCCCTTACTGTCGCTCCAAGATTGATACGATCACACATTCAAGAATTCTGGCAGAACGCAAAGGAAGGGAATGTTAATGGAATTACTCACATTCATTCCACTGTCAAGGGTAAGAAGGTAATGGTGACTGAGATTGTTCTTAGAGAACTTCTGCAGTTTGATGATGAAGGAGGAATTCTAGAATTATCAAGAGTTGATTTGTTTAAAGGCATAAATGATATGGGGTATGAAGGTCCTGGAAAAGCAAGATCATAATATACTTTCTTGAAGTCATGGTTCTGTCTTCAATGGAAGTTCTACATTCATACTTTTCTGGTATGTTTGTCACAAAAGAGAACTAGTTTTAATGAATTTAGTTCTAGTATTGCATATCCTATTATCTGCTTGGCACAGGGTATTAAATTTAATATGTCTAGGTTTATCTTAGATAATATGATTAGGAATGTAAAGGGTGATACATTCATTATGTACCCTAGATTTGTTCAGCTTTTATTGAATACTCAATTGTCAAATTTGCCAGCAGAGGATAGTGTAATAGTTAGTTCTACTCTATCCTTGAGGACTATTAGAGCTATGAACCAATATCAGAATACTTTTTCCAAGAAGGAAACTGCATTATTTTCTACAATGTTAGTTGCTCCTTCTGCCACTGGTGGTGTATTACCAATATCACTTGGACCAAATGATGACAGGCCAACAACACAAGTTGGTTCTGAACACACATCAGGAGGTGGCACCAAAAGAAAACAAGGGAACCAACAGCCTACCCAAAGTAAAGCCAAGAAATCCAAGAAGGCTAAACAGGCTGTGGAGATTCCTGTTTCTCCACAGTCTCAGTCAAATGATCCACCACAACAGGTGAACATACTTGATGAAAATGTTCATTCTGGAAGGGCTGCCACTACTGTTTCTAGCCCACTGGCAGGGCAGGATAGTGGTAACATCAATGAGACCTACCCAGAGGCAACTATATTTGATGAACCTATGGGTGATGATTCAAATGTAGGTCCCAGTACCAATAACAAAGGGACATCTGCAGTGGCAGATGTAGTCGATGATTCATCTAGGAGGTCACACTCCAATGTTGATGAGGCTAGTAATGAAACTAGGGAATTGACTATTGATGATTTGGTACATGATGTCAAGCTGATTTGGACTAAATTTGAAAAGGAAAGAGCTTTGAGAAGGGAGCAACAGGTTATGTTGGCTGCCCAGAGTGAATTGATAAAGAAGCAAAGGGAGGAAATTATTGATTTACAAAACAGGTTGGTAGTTGTTGAAGATGCAGTTGATAAAGTTTTGTTGCCTGCTAGGGAATCTTCAGGCAAGGGGGAGAATAAAGATGATGATCATGAGCAGAATGATATGCCTGAAGATAAGAAGAAGAATGGTGATGATTCAGATGGTCAAGATGATAACAATGATGGTAATACTGAAGGTGCAGGTGATTTTAGCTTTATGGATATACCTGAGTTGAATGAGATGAGTGATAGAGGTGTTGAAGATGAATTGAATGTCTCAGATTATGTGATTAATGAAGACATGGATGAACAGATGGTGGATGCTGAGAATGATAGGAGGATGGTGGTGTATGTTGGTGAAAATGTTGCAGATGATGATACACCAAGTGGTCCAGCTTTAAATGTTTTTCCATTAAACAAAGGATTACCTTTTAAGGCTGTGGCTAATCTGTATATCTGGGATATTATGGGAGCAAATCTTGATATGAGCAAAAGAGTAAGTTTTAGTTATAGGTTGGTGTATGAAGAAAAGAGTGATAATGATGATGATAAATCTGTTGAAACGGAGGATATGGAAGGTGGTGATGTAGAGGTTGAGGGGGAGTTTATAGAGGCAAAACCTGAAGCTAAAGAGGAAGAAAGAGTGAAGATTTATAATAGAAAGAAATCAATTCCAAAGAGAAAGTCTACCTCTGCTAAGGTACAAACCCCTGTTGAAACTCAATCTTTGACTACTGCTAGTAGTGTTTCTACCTCTGCTAGTAGTTTGGTATCAACCCCTGTTGAGGTATCTACCACTGTTGGTACTTCAACAGCTACCCCTGTTACTACAAATTCAACCACTGTTATATCAACCACTGTTAACACTTCATCTATTCCCACAACTGTTGGTACACCTACTGTTACTACAGTTTATACCACTGCTACAGAAACGACCACTGCCAGGGCTCTAGAAGTGCCTGTTACAATAAGAGAGCCTACACAAATACCCAAACCTAAGTCTGATCTGCTAAAGATTGATTCAAAGGACAAAGGTAAGGGAAAATTGAAAGAAGAAAGAAAGATTAAGAAGGTTGTAGAGCCTCCAATTGATTTGAATGAGGCAAGGAGAGTTCAGGAAGAGCATGAAGAGAGAATGCTAAGAATGACAGTTGAGTCTAAGAGAAAGGAAGGACCTGATGTTGATGTTATACTAGAAGACTTGAGTATGGTAACCTTATCACAGAAGGCTGCACAGATGCTGAATGATATGGCTACAAAAGGTCAAGGGTTGTCTGCTCAAAAGGTCCATGATATGATTAAGAAAAAGGTTGGTAATGATGGTTTGGATCCAGGGTTTGCAAAGCTCAAACAAGCTGTTGAAGAAAATGAAAAATTGAAAAGGCAAGCTGAGATTGAGAAGAAAAGAAACAAACCACCAACTGCTGCTCAAAGGAAAAAGGATTTGCTTAGAATTCTTGGTGATAGATATGCACCAAGAAGTGTGCTTGAAGGATGGGATGTACAGAAACTGGAAAGAGCATATGAAAAATATCAGAATGAGGAAAAGGAAGATTTTGAGAAAAGAATTCAGAAAGACAAATTCATTAAGAAAAAGTTGGATGAGGATAGAAAGAGAATTGCTGAGCAGGTGAGAAAAGAGGAGCAAGAGAGAATTGAAAAGAAAGAACAAGATGAAGCAGAAGCCAAAGAAAGAGAAATCAAAAGGCTTTCTGATCAAAATTTAAAGATAAGGTGGAATGGAGTTCTTGCTTCTGATAGTGTAGTTCCTGATTTAGAGAGAGATGCAGAAGAATTGAAGAAATATATCAAAGAAGTGAAGGATTATAAAGAAAATATTCACATCAATCATGATAGATCATCAAAGATAATTGAATGGAAAGGAATAAAATCAAAAGTTGCTGATGGTGATAAAGAACAGATCAAGATTGTTAGAGAGGATGGGAATGAGCAATGTTTGTCATCTGTTGCTGATGTGCTTAAGAATGTGAACAGATTAGACATTCTAGATCTGTTTGAGCTAAACAGTCAAGGAGATAGGCAGGCTTCACTGGTGATTATGGAAAGAGAATTGGGAAGATGTCTGAATATGTTGTTTGAGCCTGAGCCATTCATCAATTTGTTCTTAAATTGTATTGATGCTGTGAATACATGGAGACATTTTGTTAGAGCTGGAGTTCATATGATTCTATTCAGAAGTGGAATGTCAATCTACATGCTTGATGAAAGAAGATATGTTCTGGGAACTCAGACTCTAAGAAATGTGCTTGCATTTCAACTGAGAACTACAGTGATTTCAGAAGGAGCATTTAATGCTTTATATATGGTGCTCAATCAGTTCCATAAAAGAATGGAGTTGGAAAGAATGAAAGAGGAGGAGAGAAGGAGAAAACAGAATCAAACTCAGAAAGATGAAAAGAAAGATGAAGAAACTTGATTCATTGCTGAGAATGATCAAGTTTAGGGGGAGATTGTTGAGACCTGAGACACTGTCAGATCTGCTCAGAATACAAGTATGATTGCCGCTGTTAGAAGAAGTTCACCACTGTTAGAGTTTTTGTGTTGACAGTACCACTGTCAATTAGTTTTAGTCTAACAGTGCCACTGTTGAACGTGTAATTTGTATTTTGTATTAAGTACTCAACCTCTGTTAGTAATATACGAGTACTACCCCTGTTAGATATATAGATAACCACTGTTGGTTAGATAAAGTTGGTTAGAGTTATATTAGGAGTAGATGAGGATTCCTAATATGTTTGATTCTGTAAAGGACTCTATATGTTATAAATAGAGATCCTGTAAAACCCTAGATGATACGATTCATTCTAGTTATTAGCTTCAAGGTTGTAAACCCTAACACAATTGTGTGTTCGTATTATTGTTAATAATATTGAAGCTTTTGGTTAGATATTCTGTTATATACAAGTTTGTTCTTCAAGTTATTAATAAACTATTCCGCAAGCTTATTAATAATCAATCAAAGTAATACATACTAAGATCTCAATCTGGGATCATCAATCAGTTTGTCTAAGAATGAACATACCCTAGTTCGCATTCAGGTCTCGATAGGTTTTGTTCTTATAAAGCAAGGAGGTCATTGTATACTGTGTAATTTTGTTGACTATCCCGAATTTGAAATTTATTTAAAGTTGTGTACTATAAGTAAGTTTATACGGTTTTGAAATTTTGAGAATTTTATAAAAACATTTTGTAAGAAATTTTGTAACTTGTTTGATAGAAATACATTTGTTATAAAATTTTGATGGTGAAGGTCGGTTGAAAATTTTGAAGTCTGATTAAAACTTGAGTTGAAAATGGTTCGGTTGAAATTCTGGTCAGCGACAAAGTTTTGAAATTTTTGTTTAACATGATCTGTTTAAAAACAGAAGTTATGAAAAAGTTTCAGGGTAAAAGCATGTTGAAATTTGTCAAAAATGGTTTTCCTAGGATACACCTAACGATACAGTGGAGTACGTTGTAGATTGTCATAAACGTAGAATTAGGTAGGGGTAGCGAATGAAAACAAAGTCCCGATCTTCATATCGAAGGACGTTGGAGTAGCTATGTTGGTATTTGTGAATTCATAATAGTCGAATAAGGATGGAACGACGAGAATCGAGTTGTCGTTTGTTTGATGTAAGTTGAAAAATGAATTTCGCAGTAGTCAAGAGAGAGTATCGTATCAGGGAAAGAGGCCTATGTATATATATATATATATATATATATATATATATATATATATATATATATATATATCACATAACCGCCTAGTGTGTGTCTAGCACAATCAAGTAAAAGTCCCGGTTCTCTCGAGGTCAGAGTCAGCTATTGCATTCCTGTTCAACATAACCCCTTTCAGAACTCACATCATCTTCATTTAATTGTACATAGTTGATCAGGCTATGTTAAATTAAACTTGTATGGTGTAATTCCTGAACCAGTTATACCTAATGAGGAATACTGCCTAACGGTCATAGTCTAGGCCCACTAAATGCAACCTAGTTCACTATAACCTTAGGCTCTGATACCAATCTGTAACACCCCCAAATTTAACAGTTTGCGGAAGCGAGTTTTGGGTGTTACTAATCAATAATCACAAGCACAAAGGATACAGTGAACGACTCTAAATGAGACATTCGAAAAGTTATTACATTAATACATAAGTAATTCAAAATACAAGCTCGAGTTTCGTGTAAATATCTAGAGATTCTAATACATAACAACTAGTACAAAAGTAATGTAATAAAATCTCCAAGCTTGTACATGCATGCGACTCGAGCTAAATAAGCTTATCCTGCTGGGCATCCCTATTGATGTTGTGTACCTGAGAAGCATTACTAAAACGGTCAACCAAAAAGGTTGGTGAATCTCACAGGTTTGTAAGTAAGTAAATAGTTGAACACACAAGTAGTATTTGTAAATCATTTGCCATTCAGTAAGTAACGATCACAGGTCATGCTAATCGTTCACTTAAGTATTGATTGCAGGTCATGCTAATCGTTTGATACCCTTACCATGAGCCACCATAGTTGAAGCTTAACGTACAGTAAATATAGTACCCCCGTGAATGTTAATCCAAAAACATTCATACGAAACGAGTAAGAAACACAAAACAAATACTAGTATGCCTGTTTTTACGGTGAAAACCGCGGTAGCGCTACTACCCCAGGCAATGGATTGTCAGTCCCAAATGGATCCATTTACTAATTGATATTAGTCATCTGTTTCTACGGTGTAATTCGTGGTAACGCGATTACCCCGGACGGGGTACCCAAATGGATTCATTTGCTAGTACTTGCGCTTAAGAAAATGTTGCTTATGCAACGAGTGAAAAAGTTTGCCAGTATTAGTTTTTATGAAAACAAGTAATGCATCTCCCCAAAACAGTAAAAATAGTAAAAAGAGGGGCTGTGAAACTCACCTGAGTCTAGCAGACAATGCAGTAAGCAAGCAAAGTAGTATCCCGAACTAGCAACCCTTAGCATCCTAATACGCATAAGGTTTAGTAAGTAAATGGAATACTTGTAAGGTATCCATGCTAGTTGTTCCCAAACTAGTTAATGTCCATTTGTTGTTTGTACGTTTGTAATTGTTTGTAAGTTGTAGTTTGTAGAAAAGTTGTACGGCCCGTTGGTATCGGCGTGTAATAATAATCTCATATTATTATTATGTATTTGTAGAAATTGTATAGTTGTAATGTACTTTGGTATTGCATTGTGTAACGTTCAAGTAATGTAAATCCGAGGGGATGTAATCTTAAAGTGTACGAGTGAAATCTCATAGGTGTTCGAGTGTAAACTCGTATTAGTTTGCGTGTAATCCCACACGTAAGTATTGGGCGTGACCTCATAAGTTCGCATCGGGTGCAATCCCGTGTAGTTGTACAAGTTTAAGTTCGTTGGAGTGTAATCTCCTAAGTATTTTCGAGTGCAATCTCGTGTGTGTGCGTGAGTGAAATCTCACGTTCGGTTAAGTATAATCTTGTACATATTCGAGTATTTGTGTATACTTCCAAAAGTATAGTATTTTCATGTATAAGTCATATCGTATTTGATTTGGTCGTCGAAAAGTGGTTTTTAAACACTTAGAATGTTTTTATCTTCTGTTTTTGTGTTTTTGCGACACTAAATGCGACACAGTGCTTGTGTCTTATGATTTATGCGACACAATGCTTGTGTTCCGCAACACAAGGCTTGTGTCTTATGATACGCAACTTAATGCGACACAAAATGCGACACAGTCCTTGTGTCTTATGTTTTATGCGACACAATCCTTGTGTCTTATGGTTTATGCGACACAACGCTTGTGTCTTATGTCTGATGCGACACAACGCTTGTGTCTTATGTCTGATGCGACACAACGCTTGTGTCTTATGTCTGATGCGACACAATCCTTGTGTCTTATGGTTTATGCGACACAATCCTTGTGTCTTATGCTTCTATGCGACACAACGCTTGTGTCTTATGCTTCTATGCGTCACAAGCCTTGTGTCTCATAGATTTTTGGTCTGATGCAACACAAGGGCTGTTACGTTTTTAAGCTCGGTTTTTGGGGTCAAACGACCTCGGTTTGACCCGAAACTTTTACACTAGCTTTAGAATGTTATAATGAGTTCATAAAAATTATTAGTTGACGTTTTTAGTGTTCGAGGTCTCGTTTTCTTAAAAGTGACCAAAACCGGCATTTTCGATAATGTTTTCAAAAACGAGTTTTAATTATATATTTGGACATTACTAAGCTAGGGGAACAATAATCTAGCAAAATAATTGAAATCGGAAAAGTTCGAGAGTCGCCGGAAAACTTACAAAGTCGTCGGATCGAGAAACCGAAAAGATAGAATTGTAGAGCTCGTTGTCGTGATCAACTTCCTCCAAACGAGCTAGGTGATTTAGGGAGTTTTTGTGGTAGTTTTTGGGCTAGAGAGAGAGACCGAGATAGAGAGAGAGTAGAGTTAGAGAGAGAGTTAAGAGAAAAGGGGTGGAGTGTGTGTGTGTGTATTGTGTATGGAAGAAGAAAGGTGAGGGGGTGTGTCCCCTTGTCTTGGCCGGTTGGTGGGGTCCACCATGTGTGGATCTCACCAAGTTTCGTTCCCTCGTGTTTGCGCTCCATGCGGTGTTCGTTTCCCCGGTCGTTTAAACGTTAAAATCATTTTATACGCGTTTAATTATACGTTTTTAAAATACGAGATATTATTCGATAATTTAGTTGAAGTATTTTGTCGAACTTCTTGTTATTTAGTTATAAAATATAAGTTTGTTTCGTTTTATCGGTTGGTCGAGTTTTCGTAGAGTTCGGTAAAGTTTTAATTAAAAACGTACGTGTCCGTTATATTATAAACATAATATAAAGTAGTAGTTGAAGTAATTAAATAATTCCACATTATTTAATAATTGTTTTACCAACGTCCGTATGTTTGTACAATTGTAGTTTCATACGATTTGAACGAATAGTATACGTGTATATATATATATATATCACCTATATATATATATATATATATATATATATATATATATTAAGTAATTATCGTATTTAATCCTATTTCATATTAAATACACGTAATAAGCACGTAATTAGGAAAATTTTAAATTGACCCTAATTTTGCGGTTGTTACAGTAAACCTTCAACAAACTTGTCGGTTTTCTCCATCTCAGTAGTGACGATTTCATGGTGGTCAAGCTCACTTAGCAAGTGGTAGAATCTAGTTATATAAGCATCAAGATCTTTTCCGTTCAAAGCCTTAATAACAGTAAACTGCTTTTTGAGGAGATTCTTCTTGCTTGCCTTAACCTGAGGACTACCCTCACATCTTTTCTCAAGCGCTTCCCAGAGTGCTTTAGCAGTATGGAAAGATTCGTTAGTAAAAAAATGACTATTTAG
The DNA here is from genome assembly GCA_949592205.1 of Helichrysum umbraculigerum. Lineage (NCBI taxonomy): Eukaryota > Viridiplantae > Streptophyta > Magnoliopsida > Asterales > Asteraceae > Helichrysum > Helichrysum umbraculigerum. The sequence continues at coordinate 44,203,193 of CATIUR010000001.1, forward strand.
AGCGCAGTGTTATAGCGGTTTTACGTGAAAACCGCTATAAAAAGTAAAAAGTGGGTTCAAAATTTGTTTTGAAACGGTTTATTGGCATTACTTGTAGCGGTTTTAAAAAAAACCGCTCTAATTACTTATATTTATAGCGGTTTAGTAAACACTACTTCAAAAAATACCATTATTTGTGGCGGTTTAAAACAACCCGCTTCAAAAAAGTGCAATTTTAGAACGGTTAAGTAAAAAACCGTTTCAAATAGAATAAAACGGAGCGGTTATTTAGAAAGTAAAGAAATGAGTTTGTAAACCGCGCTATAAAATAACAAAGAACCGCTATATAAAATATAAAAGAATTATATAGCACGTTTTTTGTGAACCGTGCTATAAAATAACAAATGACCGCCCCATAAAAAGTATTTTATAGCGCGGTTCACATGAACCGTGCTATAAAATAACAAATGACCGCCCCATAAAAAGTATTTTATAGTAAATTAATGTAAGATTAAAAGAAACTATGAATTAATATTTTTTTAGATCTGTGTTTTGGTTCATCAGATCTGTGTTCTTACATATCTATATTTCTGTTCAGATCTCGTCCGTGATGATAACCTACATCTGGTTGTATTTCATCGGTTGTTATTGTGAGCATATGTTTCTTCTATGTATATGTATATACAATAAACATAAAAATAATATATAATTTATAGTGTGTTTATATCTGTTGCAGTATCCTCAAGAAACAAATGAGCGAGTGGACTAGTGGTTACTGGAAGGGCGATGAGTTGCAGTGAATCGTTAGTGCAATTGAAGAAGTTTTACTTTATAAATATATGGTTGTGGACTTGTAGTATAGTACTGCTATGTTCAAATCTATGTATTTTTGATTTATTGTAATTTGTTTATTTAAGATTTGTAATTTTTTGTTATATTAAAACAGATTGATATTTTTCCTTTCAGTTATTGTGTATTATATTTATATAAGTTGAAAAGAATCTAATTTTTTTTTTTCATAAAAGAAAATTAATTTGAATTTGAAATATAAGTTGAAATAAAAATAATGAATATATTTGTATGATTAGCGGGAAACTGAAAATGAATATATGCTTTTAGGGGTAAAGGTGAATTTCTTTTAAATTTTCGTTTGACTTTTGAAGCGGTTCATTAGCCCAACAAACATCTCATTTATTGTCCAACAACCGATCTATTAAAGCAAAGTAACCGCTTCAAATTCATTCTTTTGAAACGGTCGTTTGACCGCTATAAAAGATGTTTAGGTTTTTGTGTCGCCGGCATCAGGGGCGGTTAAATCACCGCTTCATATGGCCTTTTTCACCGCCATAAATATCCATATATGTACTAGTGATTTCAGCTGATGATTTATCTCCTTTGAAAGACTCATTTTAATTGAAGAATGAGATTTATTCTCAACCTCAAAATCTTTCCTCTGTTGCTCAGTCATAAGCTGGTAGGATACGGCTACAACAGCATTTTCAACAGTGGCAGTAGGTGCAGTGTATCCATTTTTTATACACATCCAGATTGACAGATCATGGAATCTACAGTAAGATTCAAATCTATCCCCCCAGCTATAATAGTCTTCAAGTCTTAACAATTTAGGTGGAACATTAGATTTTCCAACCTCGTGTTCCATCTCGATCATTCTACTTAAATCAGACATCTCGAAAGTTCAAAAATTCAGACTGTTTTGCGAGTTCAGAAGTCAATTCGCAACTCAGTTCAATTCGCAATCTCAGCTCGATTCGCAAAACTCAGTTTTCCAATCTCAGTTCGGATCGCAAAAGATGTCGATTCGCAAGTGATCTCGGTTTGCTAGAGATCTTGGTTCGCAGCTAATTTCGACTCACGAAACTTAGTTGGATTTGCACGTTTAACTCGGTTCGCAGACAGCGCTGAAACCCTAATCTCAACTCGCGAAACGGCTGAAAAACCCAAAAACGAAAATTTTAGGTATTTTTAAGTTAAAATTAGTAGATTTCGATCGTAAACTATCCCAAAAACGTCCAGAGAATGATTTTGATTGTTTTTACACACTAATGCACGTCAAAACAATCCTAAATCACACGTTATTAACCCGAATAACCTTGACCTTACTAGTATTTAGCCCGAAAGCTCTGATACCAATTGTAAGTCCCACTGTTCTTGGATCGATAACGAGGTTATCTATAGGTATTAAGGTGCGGAATCCCTTAATACTAGTTACACGATTGTATAACGATTAATAACGTTTATATTAACTAATAACTTTGCTTTATACGTAAACTGTCAAAGCCTAGCCGTTAGTCTTATCTTTTTCTCTGGAAATTGCAGAAAGTCAGATCGCCAAAATCAGATTTGCCAAAAATTCTGATTTTCTAAACCGAAAATCCTATATATATTTCAGTCGACTCGCACGAACTGGGCATGCGAGTTCAGTTCGAATCGCAGCCCAAGTCAGCCCAGTGACTTGGCTCAGTTCACTTCGAGTATTGCGAGTTCAGTTCTCAACTCGCAAGACCAGACTTGCGACTTGAGTTCTCGACTCGCCAAGCCTATGACTTTAGTTCGTATTCGATATTTGTCTAACACTTTAACACAATAATACATTTAACAAATATTAATAAAAAAACTAATATCATATTATTTACAAATCTAAACCAATAGACAAACTTGATAATAATTACACCAGTACTATTTCAAGCTAGATCTGGTGTCACAATCTATGTCTCAACAAATAATATTTATAATAAAATATATTTATATGATGTATTGAGTATAAATTCATCATTAATATTTTTAACATTACTAAATATAATGTTTTCTATTATATTTATCAAAGAAACTTCTTAATTTTCAGAAAAAATCCATTTATATTTTCAAAAAATTTAAATATAATGATTGTTGTTACATCTCTTATTATATTTTAATAGTTATATAAAAGTTATATAGTATATTGTTGAGTTGTGTATTTTAAATCAATAAAAAATGATTTAGTGTAAAGATTTAGTGTAACACATTAGAGCAACTTTTTTTTAGTGGAAGCATATTCTTTAAAGATTCTTTTTTTTTGCACTAAAATAGTGCAATTTGATACACTAAAATAGTGCATACATTGGAGATGCTCTTAGGTATTAGTTATTTCATTTGTCATTGATTTCAAGTTATTCACAGTTTTGCTACCGCGTTAACTTTTGTGTTGACCAAAATGTGTGGTTGAAAATAGCTTCCCCCCATCTTCCATTTTTATAATTTCCTCTTGATCTTCCCTATGTAAGAGAGCGCATAACATTCACCACGGCACATCTTATATTTACCAATACAAATCTAAAAACAAAGTTTATTTTTAGCAGTAAATTAATAGTAATCAAAATCGATAATATAAAAATTATATTCACGGATGAATTTCATTTTTAAGTTAATTATAACACTAATTGATATATATTTATTGAATGAATTGTTAATATTGATTATAATGAATGTTAACAAAAGTTGATATTATCCATTAATATTAATATAAACATATGTATTTGACTAATAATATAAATTGAACAAACATTCATTAATGAATTTTTATGTTGTAAACTCAATAAATTTTATCAATTAATATGAATATTTAATAAAAATTAATGTTAAGGTGTTTATCACGTAAATTTAAATGAATATCCGTTTAATGAGTGTGAGCCAATCAGTCAAATACACGTTCCTCATAAAATTTGTCAACTTTTATATTTAGGGTAAATTGCATTTTTTGTCCTTTTGGTCTTGTTAATTCGCTGATTTTATCCCTTTACTTTTTTTTTTCGCAGCAGTCATCCCTATACTTTTCAGATTTCGCTTTTTTCGTCATTTCCCATTAAACATAACAAGTAAGTCATTAAGTTAGCTTGAAATGACTAAAATACCCTCAACCTTTTTTCATCTTCTTTGTCCCTCATTCTCCGTCCCCATGGGCCATGATACTATTCATGCTTCTTCGATATCCCATAACAAAAAAAAAAAACACAAAACCCATATATATACCATATATATATGAAATCAAAAAACAAACACACATGTTCTAACTTATGTTCCACATTCTAAACCATTATACATTCTATAACAATGATCGTATATATACAAACACCAAAATCAAAAACCATAAACCAAATGTTGAAATCATATCACTAAAAACTCACTAAAATTGAAACGTAGACATGTTGTAACCGAATCCCCAACCAAATCGCCATCTCCGGCGAACGAAATACGTCGAACCTTTGGTTCTAATTATGTGCATTTTTTGCGGAAATTAATAAAGAAAAACAACAGATATCCTTGAAAGCAGTTTAGATCTACTTGCTGAAACTACAAATCATGGTTTTAACTTCAAATACGAAGCTCCGAGCTGCGGCGGCTAAACGTGCAACAACCACAGCACCTCCGGCGATCACCATTACCGCTACTATTATCTCCGATGGTTTTCGTACTCCAGATCGAGCTTTTCATACTCCGATTATTCTGATTCCGAGTAGATCTGGCTAAAATCCAAGCGACGGTCGTTTGTATTTTGTATACAGCCACCACCGTATCGGCAGCGACAACCGCTGCCATATGCTTATAGTAGTGATTGTCATTCGTCGTCATGGATGGTTATTGACGGAATTGGGGATCGAAAAAGTTAATTTTGGTAAAGTTACTCATCAATTGTTTTAAGTACGGCAACCGTTCCATGATTCCTCATTTTGTCATGCCTCAGCTCGGTCATTTTTATTTTTTCAAGAAGGGTTTGTTTTTGTATGGTATTGAGTTTGTTCTGATTTGATTCCTACTTTGATTTTTTTATTCTAGATCTGTGGTCATATATATATGATGATGATGATAATGTAATGTTTTTCGGATTTTATATTTCATATATGTATATGATTTTGATTAGAATCTGGGTGTGGAATCAGGGTAAGTTGGTGATCGGTGATGATTTGATAAAAATCTGGGTTTTAGAAAAATGTTTGGTTATGTTTGAAGAAAGGTACTGAAACACCCCAAATTTTAAAAAGTATTATTGTGTTAAAAGTAAATGTAATTGTTTTAACTTATTATTGTTTTAGGTGAAATAAAATAATAATAACTGTAAGTCGGTTTTAAAGTTCCAGACAATGATAAGTGCGAGGTGTAAAATAAATACATACATATCTATTACACATAAGTATCATGTTTCATTTTCAAGAATTCTCAAGGAAATTCACGACTATGAAGAACGATCGCAGGAACCAAAAACCAATTACTAAAATCATCTCAAAACATCAAATTGAAGTTTCTTAACTCGAATTCAAGTCTCTCTAACTACTATAATTAAGGTATGATTATGTGTTCTTCATTTCTCTAACCCTAGAAATGGGTTTTATGTAGGATTAAGGAATTTATGAGTTCTAACATGAAATTAAGAAAGGTTATGGTATAATTATGATGTAGAAGTGTTATAATTTTTGTGGTTAACATCAATTTAATCTAAAACTTGATGAATTAAAGTATAAGAATGATGATTAAAGATGAGTTTGGTTGATTCATGTTAATTGGTATAAGTTTATCCTAATTATGAGTTAGAGAGTTGTTATGGTAGTAAAAAGAGTGTTTAAAGTAATAAATCAAGTTAATTAACCTTTGAATCTAGTATGATCATGATGGTAAAAGTTGTTAAGTTAATTGAAAGTGATTATGATCTTATGAACTAGTGGAAGTTACTAAATTGTAAATAACAAGAGTGTCTATGATATGATTATAATGTTTTGATCATAATCCAAGTAATAAGTTAAATATCTAAGAATTGAGTTAAAGATGATCATGAATATGTAAAGTTATGTTTAGTTGATTAAAGATCAACTTATAAGAGTAAAGAGTTAATAATGACGATTAGTGGAATTTGATCGTCATGTTATCCTAAATGTGTTGTACATGTATATGTTATGTAATAGGTGATCAAGAATTATGGCATCCATGTTTAAGAATTAAGTTGCATAATCATCTTTAAAGCTAAAGTGAGTATTATGGGGATTAAATGGATAACGGTTATATGTTCCAGATTGCTTCCGAGCAAGAGGTTTATATAACCGGGTGGAAGTATTGTTATGTTTTACTAAAGTTTAATATTGACTTTATATGTATCATTGAATTATTATGTTATGGTTTTAGCATGTGATATGTATATACATGCTAAATGGTAAGTGTTGATGGGTTATATGGTATAAGCTTTTGTAAAGATTATATAAAGTTATGATATATATTGTTTCCATTACTTACTTATAAGTAGATGGATATGTGGAAGAAGTTATGTGAAAGTATCTCCATGACTTACTATGTAAGTATATGGATGATTGTGGAAGTAAGTAATGATCATGTCATTAGCTTGATGTTTAGCCAAGTAATGATCATGACATTAGTTGGATGGATAAAGTTTAGCCGAGTAATGATTATGACATTAGCTTGATGTTTAGCCAAGTAATGTTCATGTCATTAGCTCGATGATGTTGATTCTTATGATGTTGCACCCTCAAAATCACTGTTTAGCGGAAGCAATCATTGGGCGCGACTAATCAAGTAATCAAGCTCAAAGGTAAAGCAAACAACTCTACATGAGACGTTTTATAAATAGTACAAAAGTAATTACAATGTTAAAGTTATAAGTTTACATCATTGGCGAGTTCGCAAAATGAATTCCTAAGGATTCTAATACATAACCGTATTACAAAAGAAAATGTAAGAAAATCTCCATATGTGTATAATGCATGCGACTCGAGCTAGCTAGCATGTCCTGAGGGCAACCCCATTGTTGCTGAGCACCTGAGAATACAACATTAAGGGCCAACTAAAGGGTTGGTGAATCTCACAGGTTTAATAGTAAAACATGTTATGATGCACAAGATTTATTCAGTGAATTGCACTCAAGCAATTAAAATAAACAAATAAATTGTTTCCGATTTGCCATAGCCATGAGCCCACGGTTCGAAGCCTAACCCGAATACTGCCTCCCGGAGGTGTCTAATCCGAAACACATTTTAGACAAATACTAAAGTGCCTGTTTGACGTGGTTGTAGCTAGCAACCCGAATGGGGACGTCACTCCCATAATAGATTTATTCTCTAGTAGTCGCGCCTTTACAGTTAACGAACCATGTGTGATGAGGACTTTTACCGGATTATAAAACAACTCATGTAATAACCGAATAAAATAACCGAATTAAATGACCGAATACTTGTGATCATGAAAACATTTAAGCATTGGATCTCACCCCGAAGTTTAAAAACAGTAAAATAGTAAAATAGGGCTGTAAGACTCACCTGAGTCTCCGAGCAAACGTTTAAGTCAATAAACATATATCCGATATGGAATAGACAACCCGAAACCTTCAAATGCCCTAAGCATGTAAGGTTATATGTGAGCGAATGTCTAAAAACATCATTCCCGATATTTGTCCACTCAACTAGTTAATGTCCGATTGTATTTTTGATATCGTTTGAGTTTGTTGTTTGTAAACGTGTACGGTCCGTTGGTGACGGTGTGTAATAATAATTCAAGTATTATTATTATGTGTTTCGTTGTGTCGTATACTTGTAAAATATATTCGTATGTTTGTCATTTGTATCGAGATGTGAAAGTGTCGTTCGAATGTAAGTTCATGCGAGTGTAAACTCGTGTGAGTGTAAGCTCGTATATATAATAATCCGTGCAGAGGCGAATTTGAGGGTGTGCAGGTTGAGCTATTGCACAGGGCCCTTAATTTTCGTGGGGCCTAAATTTTTAAGTTTTATGCTATAGGTGGTTTATTTTTGTAATTATCAATCTCATTAAACAAAGTCTTATGATGCTAAATACAATAATTATTGAATGTAGACAAAAAAATCTATTTGTTTCAATGGAGGATGTGTGGTTACAAGTCTAGTTTGAGGAAGAAGACCTTTTATTCAAATTCTCCACTAATTAAGGGCCTATAACTTATTTATAGCACAGGGCACCCAAACTTAACGAGACGCCCCTGAATCCGTGTGAGTGTAAGCTCGTATATATATATATAGTTGTTGTGTATACTTGTCAAAGTATAAAAGTTTCCATGTACAAGTGTCATTGTGTAAGTTTCGGTTGTTGTAAGTATTTGATAAATGACGGGGTTCAGGGGCAGCGCCCCTGGCAGCGGGGTCCAAGGGGTGGCAACCCCTGGTGAGGTCCAAGGGCCAGAGCCCCTGGCTGGGGTCGAGCTGCCTGGTCAGCTTGGAAAATTTTTATTTCTGCTTATATTGCCTTAGTAGAAATGCATAGGAAATTCAAATTTGGATCAATCGTCAAGTGATAAAATTTAAGTTTCGACACTTAGTGCAAAAAGTATTTATAGGATTTCCTATTATTGGCGACACTTCGAGGTCACTGTCACACATGGCGACACTTGGTTTGGTGCGACACTCATGATCAGTGTCGTAGGTACTGGTTTCGACACAATACGCGATCCTCAAAAATAAAACACGCGATCCTCTATAGACTAACACGCGATCGCGTGTTATCTACTTTCATAAAATTACGCGATCGGGTGAACGAAAAAACGCATCCGCGTGTCACACATAGCAATCGGTTCCTCGCTAAAATTATCAACAATACGCGATCGGGTGTAGTTTAATACGCGATCCTGGTAATAAAAACACGCGATCGCATGTTACCTAGTCTGAAACGCCCCAAAACTTGAATTATTTTTTTTTTAATATAACACAGAAAACATACTCTATTAGGTCCCATACATCGTAAATCACTAGTTTAAACTAACACGGAACGTTTACGACTCAAACATATAAACTAAAATGAAAACCACAAAAAAACCTCCACTACCCGCCGGGTAGTATAAGTACCCGCCGGGTACTCTACAGATCAGCCGAGTCCAAACCCAAGCAGCCGGGTCATTTAATAAATTCAGTAACAGAAACAAAAGCTAGTTTAAAACCTATAGAAGCAGCCGGCTTCCTTAACAACCAGCCGGGTACTCCATGTACCCGCCGGGTAAATCCCCTGCACAGCAGGTCTGCAATTTTAATACCAAAATACAAATTTCCGACGCACATAACTTTTTACACGGTGAGAGTTAGACCACCAAATTTTGCAGGCACCTCCACAATGCCAAAATGAAACTTTTTATTTTTGTACTTTTCCAAAATTTACGAAAATGACAAATCTGGACGTGTCACCAATTTAGTGTCATTTCGGCCACTTTGGTGAACGTATTAAATCCCAAACCACATGATCTCTAACTTAACCCTTTAGCACACTCACTTGACACTTGAAAACAAACTTAAAGAACACATTTGGCCATTGATTCACTTTCATTTAAGATCTAAACAATTCTTTTCACACACAACCACATATTTGACCCATGTTGACACTCTCGACCCGTTTAACCAAAACAACCATATTTAACACCAATCACTTCTCTAATCCAACCCACAACATGTTTTGACTCTTTAAAACATAACTACATCAATCGTTATACACTTCACTCTTTTAAACCATAATTGGGCGATTTACTCAATTGATCATCAAAACAACAATTCAAAAGAATGAAGCATATTCTAACCACAAACATGCTCCATATCCACGTCACTAACTTCACATAAACTTTCTATCCACGTGTCGCTAGCAAAACATCAACCTATAACATAAACACTGAAACGGGTAAGCACAACTGCTTAGTGAGTACACAGGCAATCAAACAAGCAATCCACATAACACTTAACACATATCAATACAATTACATAAGCACAAAATCACTGAGCTCTGAACGCTAAACACTATGCTAACCACAGTTAGCTCCATGATCACCAATGAATCTTTACACATGATCATTCCACATAATTTAACCAATAACAATCAAAACACTAATCAACAACAACTTTTAGTATAATCTTAAATACACACATAAGAAACAAAATATATAACAAGCAACTTCCACTTGATTGTATGATCCTCTTACTCAGAAGTAATCCGGAAACATATACAACCAAATCATACACTATTCACCACATCATCACTATTTAATCCACATATAACACAATTCATCTACCATCCGATTGTGCCACCTCTTGCTCGGAAGCAATCTGGAACCCACACAATCGAATCATACACTATCAATAAATAACTTTACCATTGATTGTGTAAACCTCTAGCTCGGAAGCTATCTGGTACATATACAACCAATTCCTATCCTTTACCGTTAAGCTAGTGACGTTCTCATTACTTGACTAACATCAAGCTAATGAGATAATCACTACTTTTCTTACCAAGTATCATTTAATCACATAACAATTAAACATAAACAAGTAATTTAACACAACAACTAAATTAAGAAATAAACATAATTAAACAAACATAAACAAATAACTTATTCCTTGATTGTGTAAACCTCTAGCCCGCAAGCTATTCGGTACTACACAATCACATCACCTGTTTAACCCCCCGTATCACTCACCTCATTACTTTAGACGAATTCACCAAATAAATCAACATAATTCTCCACGTATGCTTTCCACATCTTCACATCCCTATCATATAATATAACACATAATAACACTTTTAGACACTAATCATTAACAACTTTAATCATGTTCAATCCCTCCCCCACTTTGATTATACTTACTTTGATTCTTTTATTAACTACACTAAAACAACTCTTTTCATGATCATAATAACTCCATGTCTAATTATCAAACTTTCCTCTTAAATTCTTGTTCCAACATCATAATCATACTCTATTAACATCACTAATTACATCTTTATGCTTGTTAACCTCAATTCATACACTTTTAGCAAAACCCTAGAATTACTCAAGAACACCAAATCATGAATTCATCATTTTCACAATGTTATATGATTACCAACAATCATAATAACATTATCTAACATCAATTCTATCATTTTCTAGCTTCAATTTCATATTAAAACCTTCCTTTTATCAAACCCATCAAAAACCCAAAACCTAGGTATAGAACATGAAGAAATTCAACTTACATAAGGTTAGGAATGATCATAGGATGATGATTCTGATTTCTCTAGCTTAGATTGATGATTAGAAACTGATTTTGGTTCCTCATAAGGTCCCTGCGATTTTAGTTCTTCATGTTTTTGGAGTTCTAGAATATTTTGGTAGAAACTGAAATAAGCATGAAGCTATCCACGTACATATCTATATATTTCTATTTAAATTTTATTCCCTTTAATTCTTACAGTCTGGAACTGATAAAACCCTTTACGTTTTCTATCGTTTTATATTACTTAAAACCATAACAATTTAAAATAATATACCCCCGTGTTCTAAAATAAAACCTTTATATTTTTGGGGTGTTACATAGTCCAACTGATTCCTCTCCAAACTTATCAATAATACGCGATCATGGAGACAATAATACGCGATCGTGACGAACAAAGCACGCGATCGCGTGGTTTGTTCGTCCCGTGGTTGTTCGTGCAAATTTCAGTGTAAAACGATTTTTACCCTAGTTTTTTGGACATCATTTCGTTAAGTGGACAAACAAACATGTAAATGAACACTATTTAAGTAAAACTACCGAAAAGTAGGAGGTTCTTACAACGAGAGTGGAGATCGAAGGTGAAAACGAGATGGAGATGTGAAACCCCTGCTTTTTCCTTGAAATTCCTTTGCGAAAAATGGTGATGTTCAAAAGGTGATGGTGATGATCGACTGTGGTGTTGGTGGTGTTGCTGGTTGTTTTGTTTTTTGCTGAAGGAAAAAGAAATAGAGAGAAAGAGAAGAGATAAGGTAGAGAGGGTGGGTGTGTTTGGTAGAGAATGAAATCAAGATGGGGATAAGGGGTATGGGTCGGTTTATGGTGTGGCTCCAAAGCAAGTCTCAGTCTGGAAATTTTGTTCCACATTTCATGTTACACCCGGTGCCCGTTTACCTGTTCGTTTATACATTTAATTACTCGTGTAACGTTTTTAAATATTGTATTTGTTATCGAGTAGTCGCGTATTTTTTTTTTTTCAACCGAAGTATTTTACCAAAATACTTTATTTACCTTTTAAGAATATAATTCGGTTTTAAATTCGTTCGTCGGACGCGTTTCGCGTGTTCTTCTGTCGCGTTCGGTTACATTTTAATAAAATGTAATACATGTGTTATATTATCGAAATAATATAAAGTAAATAATTATGTTATTAAATAATTTCATATTATTTAATAATTGTTTCACCAACGTCCGTATTTTGATTTGAGAATATTGATCCGACCCGAATTTGTACGATTTAAACGAATCGTATACGCGTGTATATCTATAAACATACAAATTTCCACACATATTTAGCCTAATATATAAACTAAATACACGTAATTACACACTGATTAGGAGCTAATAATAGTCCTAATTTTACCGGTTGTCACATATGAATTAACCTGTGAAAGTTATTAAGGATCCTTAATGTTAAGAAAAGATGCTTTAGTATGCATACCATTGAAAGGTATGGTGCTAAATGGCAAGGTCAAGATTAACCTCTATAATTGCTTAAAAGCTAAGTGGTAAAGTTAATACTTATTGTTGTTATGCTTATGTGTTGATTAAGTTGCAAAGATATTCATTTAGTTTGCCATATGCTTACTAAGCTTAAAGCTTACCTTTTTAAGTGTTTAATGTTGTAGGTGTTTGGTTCGGTTGAACCAATTGGACAAGACAAGTAGATCATGGTGGCAAGAAGTAAAGTGGAAAGGGAGCTTGCTTATATGGTTAGATAAAGCTCCCCCTCTTTTAAATTGTCGTTATGTATGCCCTTGTGTAAATCGCCCAAAAGTGTTTTCAAGGTGTAAATATTAAAAGTGTAAAGTTAATGGTGATTAAGAATGTACACCTTTGACTTGACAAAGTCAAAGTAGAAAAGTGGTTAAAGTCAAAGTATAGTAGAAATGTGAAACGGGTCAAAAAGTGTCCAAATGGACGATAAATGGGTCAACGTGTCAAAATGGGTCATGGTACAAGTATGCAACTTGTTGCTATTGGGTTAAGTGTCAAATGTATGGTAGAAGATGTTGGTAAAAGATGAAAGTCTGAATGTGAGTCAATTGTGATTTGGGTTGATCAATAAAAGTGTCCGAAATGGCCATAAACTAGTCACACGTCCGTTTTCTTGGTAAACGCGTACTTTGAAAAAGTGTAAAAAGGAAAAGTTTTATATAGTTATAGTGGAAGTGTATGCAAAATTTGAGGGTCTAAATGTTTACGAGTAAAAAGTTATGCGCGTTTGAATTTAGTCCTGAAACCTGTGTTTGAAAGTTGGTGTCTGGGTGCAGGGCTAATATGCGATCGCGTGGATTTGCACGATCGCGTATTTTAGTGAATTTGGTTACAGAACGTTTTTGGTGTGTTAATACGGGATCGCGAAATTCTTTTGGTAGGATCGCGTACTGATGTATAATACGCTATCGCGTATGCAATGTCGGATCCCGTATTAGGTGTGAGAAATCTGAAAATGCATAAGTGTTAGAGGTACTTTAGAGACATCTTTTATTTCACAGTTTTTGTCAGTTTCAGAGTTTTGTTTCTTTTCAAGTGAAATGTAATTGTTTAAGTTACGTAGGGACCTAATATGAATATGAATAAGTTATGTGACATTGTTAAGAATGTTTTCACATTATATATATATATATATATATATATATATATATATATATATATATATATATATATATATATATATATATAAAACGTTCAAGTTTCGGGGCATTTCAGGTACTTTGGTCAATTTACAGTCACTTAACATCTTATTTGTTAGGTTTAACAGGAAATGACGGAATAAAAGAATTTTGAAAAGTATAGGGATGACTGCTGCGAAAAAAAAAAGTAAAGGGACAAATACAACGAATTGACAAGACCACAGGGACAAAAAATGCAATTTAGCCTTATATTTATGTTGTTAACATTCATTATCATGAATTTTAACGAGTTTGGATCTAATATTTATCAATTGATGTCATAACTTACAGGAAAAAATTGATCAACAAAGTTAGACATTCATAACATCGATTTTGATTAACATTTATTAATTATTTAACTTTATATATATATATATATATATATATATATATATATATATATATATATATATTGATAAAGGTAAGATTTATCATGATGAATGTTAACTGCTTCCCCTTCTCAAAAAAGTGATTTCTTTATATATATATATATATATATATATATATATATATATATATATATATATATATATATATATATATATATAGTGGTATGATCCATAGGGAAGTCCATTTTTTGAGGGAAGGGGGAAGCGTTAGTACGCATCAGGAAGCATACTACCTTCACCTATACTAATCTCGAAAAAAGCAAACTGAAATTTAGTAAATGTTAATCAAAATCGATGTTATAAATGTTAAGCTTCCTTGATAAATTTTTTCTTCAAGTTATAGTATCGATTTATGAATATTTGATACAAATCCGTTAAGATGCATCGCGGTGCATATTAGTTAATCTGCATTGTGATGCATCTTAACAATAAAAATATTTTTCAAATAATGTGAAGTTTTATGATGCATCGCGATGCATCTTAGTTAGTATGCATCACATTGCATCTTAACAATTAATTAAATAAATATTCATCAATTAATGTTATGACTTAAAAATGAAATTCATTCGTTAAAATATTCTTTATAGCATCGATTTTGATTACTATTTACCGATAAAAATAATTTTTTGTTGACGTTTTAATTGATAATTGTAATATGCTTCCTGATGCGTACTAACGCTTCCCCCCTTCCCCCCAAAAAGACACTTCCCTCTTGATCACTTATATATATATATATATATATATATATATATATATATATATATATATATATATATATATATATATATATATATATATAATTGTAAAATAAAGTTTAGAATAGAATAAATAAAATAGAATATGAACCATTGGATTGATGATCTGATGCATAACTATGGACATTTAATATTTAATTGTTTTAATTAGAAATCTTGATTATTAGGGGTAAAAGTGACATTTGCAAACAACTCATTCAATTCTCTCTTGAAATCTCTTTCACAGCGAGATTTGAAGAAGAATCTTTGAAAAAATTGATTCCTTGCAAAGTTTTAAATATGTACACCTTAAAAATGGTTGATTCACATATACAGAAACATTGATTCACATATATTCAAACTTTGATGCATATATATTCGAGTTGTGATTCACATCATTTATTTCGATTCACAATCCCTGACTAACAAAGAAGGTTTTACCTTAGATCACAATGTAACACGTACATAAATTTAATAAAACTATAAAATTGAAACATAAAATTAATAGAATCACAAAATGGCCTACAAGTTGACGGCAAGACCGAATTTCTTGTATTGGTCGAGCAAGAAAAGAAGAGTGATAAATAAAAATATAAAGATGACATAGAAATTGAAGTGTTGTAACGGATTATTAGGATAGAGAAATTTAATGTTGTGTTTAGTGACAATAAACAAGACAAATAAAATACCCAAAATATCCTCTTAATATATTTAAATTCTATCTTTATTCTATTTATTCTACAATAAGGTTTATTCTATTTGATCCAAACCATATATATATAGAGTAAATTACATTGCCAGTCCCTGTGGTTGTCCCTACATTACGGACCCAGTCCCTGGGTCGGGTATTGTGCGGGTTCAGTCCCTTGACCCGGATTTTTGTTTCATTGCCAGTCCCTCATCCATATGAGTTCGATTAAAATGACTTAAATACCCTTAAACTTTAAATTTTTTTATTTTCTAATATATTATCTATTTTTATATTCCACGTGTCAAACCTACTTTGTAAATGTGTTTTATTTAAATAATAAAAAAATAGGTAAAGCCACAAAATGACAAAATCATTTCATCTTCTTCAACCTTTCACCTGCAAGGCTACACCCTTTCCCAAAATTCATGTTTCTCTATACGCACAACAATCAGCACAACAATTTTCATGTTTCTTCACCTACAAGTCTACAAAGATTTTCCATTTCTTCCACCATCAAACCACGCACGTCCGGCGACTACCATTTTCGCCGGCAGCAAAGCAACCACACCTTCACCTCAACACTGCTAGAGATCCACAATTGCACATTCAACTCTCTTTATCGGTCGTTAATATCACGATCACAGTAGACACGGTTGTCTTTTCCGGTAACAACTCCGGTGATGGAATGAAGTGAACGATTGAGGTGGAGGTGTGCGATGGAGAGCTAGCTGGCGCCCGTTTGCTATCCGCTGAAAACCCGCCGCCACCGTCGCCCAGATCTGAAGGGCGAAGGCGGTTCTTCACGACGGTGCTTGTACAACAGCTTGATTCTTCTCCAATGACGGTACATACATTGAGATGTTGCTTTCTTTTTGATCGGTTTGTGATCGTTTTGGATACATGTATATTGATCTAAGAAATGAGAATGAAATCAAAAGGAAAAAAAAAAAGATGTTGCTTTCGTTTGCTGCTTTCCTTTCTACAACTATATATTTTGGATATATGTATAATAATAATAATAATAATAATAATAATAATAATAATAATCTTATTAGTTTATTATATTTAAAGAAAGATAATATGAAAATGAAAAGAAAATAAGAAAAAGACTATTGTACCCTTATTCTAATTGGAGGAGGGACCGGCAATGAAACAAAAATCCGGGTCAAGGGACTAAAACCGCACAATACCCGACCCAAGGACTGGGTCCGTAATATAAGGACAACCCCAGGGACTGGCAATGTAATTTACTCATATATATATATATATATATATATATATATATATATATATATATATATATATATATATATATATATATATATACCCATTATTAAGCGTTTCCATGTTTTGGCTTAATTACCTTAGTAGAGAGATATCGGAAATACCCAAACTACCCCTATCTTAACTCCATTCATATCATAACTCACATATAATACCCTAACCAACACGTAAACACATACCAACATCTAAAAAACACACACCTCCCTCCCCCTCCCCACTCTCTCCCCCTCTCTCTCTATCCATTATCAATACACAAAACACATAAAATGTCTAAGAAAAACTCAATACCGGAAAAATGAGCCCCCGCGGATGTTTCTGTCGGAATCTTCGGAACATCGCCGCTGTTTCTGTCAGAATCTTCGGAACATCACCACCATAAAAACCACTTAAAAATCTATGCCCGTTGCGTTTATTTAAATTTTCCGTTAAATGATTTAGATCTAAAAGATTTGGAGCTCGTGAAGGAACGACCACCGACACCGCATCTTCTGAAACCAACGTCGGGTATTTTGATTATTTTTCTTGAAATTTCTAATTCGTTTTTATTTGGATCTAAAATTTCTATTTGTTTCTTCTTGGATCTAAACTATTTTATATGTTATGTAGTGGGATCTGGGGAGAACCACATCACCACACGTTTGGGGATCCAATTTTTAGCCTAAGCAACATTCGCTGTAAACCACCACTATCCGCCACATTCACTGTCAATAAACTAACACCGATTTTATTCTGATACTTTTTTCTTCTTTTGTTTATTGATCCCGATTTTTTGCAGTGAAGACCCCGGCGCTGTTACCTGATCATCCTTTTTAGTTTTACATTACAGTTGCTTTTTATGGTTCATATCTTTATCGTTTTATACTTTCTGGTAAAAGATTTGTGTTTGTGTGGAATTTTTCTAACGACTTGTACCGTACAAGTTGGGCTGTGGTATGCCACCGAATTTTGATTTTGGATTTTGATTTGGCGGTGGATAGAAATTGGACAACGATGGTTGTACGGTACAAGCGTCTAATGCGTTGCTAAGTTGGAATTGGTAAAGAGTTTAATTTCTTCATGAATATGTGACAATTTTTTATTTTTTTTTTATTTTTTGTTTGGAAATTACAAACCTTTTTCAATTAACAATTAATTAACAAGTATAATAGGCAACAACTAGAACACCTTTTTCAAGGTTATCAAAAAGAAAGCAAATCAAAATTACCACAATTATTTACAAAAATATTCAAATTTAAATAGTCTACATCTAACATCTATGTTACAGCAAGTCTTTAACTTTGTTTAAAATATAAGTCTTTAACTTTAAACGTGCAAGTCCTCAACACTACAATTTC
Source organism: Helichrysum umbraculigerum (assembly GCA_949592205.1). Lineage (NCBI taxonomy): Eukaryota > Viridiplantae > Streptophyta > Magnoliopsida > Asterales > Asteraceae > Helichrysum > Helichrysum umbraculigerum. Next base: position 44,221,312 of record CATIUR010000001.1, read on the forward strand.
ATTTAGCATGTCCAAATTCTAGAGTTTAACTCTTAAATGGTACTTATTCACCCTTTTACACTCAGAAAATCAATTTAAACATGAACGTTTTTATTATAAAATTACTTATTTACATTTTTGTTTTGTTAGAACAAGGTGATATAATTACTTTCTTGAACTTATATAATCTATTTACAAAGTTGTTAATAAAGTTATGTTCTACACAGAAAGAAATAAAAAGATCATTGACATAAGCATATATAATTCGTACAAACATTCTATAATTATTTGTAAAGAACTTAACATGTTATTAAACCAATTGAATCATCATCGATTAAATAATGACAGAAATATTCAAAGATGACATTATATTGACGAACATACTATTGTACGTAACAAAAATAGATAAAAGAGTGTTACCGCTGCATTGCGCGGGCTATTTACTAGTATATATATATATATGTATATATCTTTTATTAAAGAAACAAATAATCAAGAATTAGTGACGGTTGGACCCTCCCGAATTGTTTTATCAGAAGCAAAAATGAGAACCAAAAAAAATAATATTAATATCGTGTTTCTGAAATTTTTATATGAAGAGAAGAGAAGGAAGTCAGAGGTTGATAAGTCAACAATGCCATATTTTCTCTCTAAATTTCCTTTTATTTCTCTCCATTTCGTGAACATGAATCATATAAATTTTATTTATATCTTATCATGAAGAATTAAAAGGAGAGAAGATTAAACAAATTACAGTTAGAGGGCAATAAGCCAATAATGCAATCTTTTCCCTCTAAACTTCCTTTCATGTCTCCAATTCGTGAACATGAATCATATAAATGTTATTCCTCGCTGATTCATGAAGAATTGAAAGAAGAGAAGATTAAATAAGTTATAAAATGTTGTTCCTCTCTACTTCGTATTAATTACATCATTTTCGATCTCTTATAAATGTTATTCCTCTCTACTTCGTATTAATTACATCAAATTCTCTTATTTTCTTCCAATCAATAACTCGAAGCATACTCTTGAAGTCAGAGACTTTTTAGAGCACAAATTAAATTTCAACCAACATGTCTCTTTCCATTCAACGTTCAAACGTACGTGATAATGAAGAAGCTAGCACGACACACCTTATTTCTTATGTCGATATTTTTAAAATGTTGTACTAGCTACATAATATTGTTTGATTACGTTACCTTGAATAAATTTTATCATTTGACGATTATTTTATTAAGTAGTATACGGTTCAAATCTAATCTAATCTAAATTCTAAATTTAACTATAGGACAATACCTCATTCGTTTTATTTTTTTTTTCTTTATTGTAAAATAGAAAATAATAATCTTTGAATTATTATGGGATAAGTGTCTGAAAATGTAGCAAACCTTGACAAAATCTCTATTGTATGTACCAACTTTAAAAACCTCTATTGTATGTATCCAATTTTCGATTATTGCCAATTGTATGTAACCTGGATAGCGTGTCATTGTTGGTGCATTTTGTGTCAGTCAGTTGGTCAACATATGTACGTGTCAAAGTCAATTAGTCTGGATATTTGTCAATATGTATTAGATAGAAAAGTGTATGAAAATAGTGAATATAGAAATGTCCAAATGTGTTTAGGCCACATTTAGTCGGTGTCGCTATTAGCGACACTTGGCTAGTGTCGCTAGAGGTGTTGGATAGACTATAAATAGAGGAGTTAAAGTCAAAATTAGGGTTAGACTTTTGAGGCATTAGAGAGAGCCGTTTTTGTGAGAGAGGAGAGGAGAAAAACGAGTTTGAGTTTGTATCTTGTAATCTTGATTATTCAATTGTGAATATATACAAAGATTATATAGAAATCGTGTGTTCGTGAATCATTATCAATTGTTTGTTATTCCGCACTAGCAATTGATCATTTGATCCGATCAGATCCAAGGCAACAACGGGACTTCAGAGCCAAGAATCAAGGATTCGTCGATTTCGGATCGTTATTTTGAGCGTTTTCGGTTGATTCACGAAGGTATTAATTGTTATTAATATTTTCTAAGTTGATTTGCTTGATTAGATCGATTTCTGGAGGTGTGTTTGTGATGTGGAACCAACATTGTTCTCTTCAACAAAATAATAATAATAATAATAATAATAATAATAATAATAATAATAATAATAATAATAATAATAATAATAATAATAATAATAAGTTTTATCTTAATGGTATGTTTAATGTTTTATTTAATAGTTTGCAACCTTTGATTTGTCTTAGACTTTTGATTAGTCTTAGACTTTTCAAATCCATAAGTTATTAGGCTTTTTTTAGCCTATATTAAGGCTTATTTATGTAATAGAAAAAAGTTTTAAGTTGATGATTATATGAAAGTTAAAATTCCTCTCAAATTGTGTTGTTCAATTGAGTTGGAAAAATTCTAACCGCGATATTCTTATGAATCAACGTGTGTTGGAAAAACCTATTTCGCGGTATTCTTTGTGAATCAACGTGAATTAGAAAGAATTATTCTTGGGTATTCTTAGAATCAACAAGTCTAATTTTTGTTATCTTATTTCTCGCTGCATCAGTTGATATCAGAGCCGAATTTCCTATTCAAAATGACAGTTTATGATGTCTATGAAGAACTCGAGAAACCAAATGAAGATGAGAGTTTTTTTATAAACAAAATTCTCGATGGCAAATTTGAGTTTTCTAGTTATGAAGAAATGGAAGACATATTCCATCCAAGTTGCAACAACGAAAATGGCAATGATGATGTCATTATGGATGGAGGAAGTTGTGTGAATATAGCATCAATTGATATGCATGTTGAATCTTTCGAATTTGAGGTGGACGCTAAATCTCATGAATCTAATTTTGATGATGCTTCTTTTGAGCCAGATTTGGATCATAATTCTTTCAAATATGACATGGTTACTAAATTTGTCAAATTATTTACATATGGTTGTCAATTTCAAAAAAGTGATTTGATTGTTGAATTCTATGTTTGCTCATTGTTCTACAAAAGTGATGTTTATAGTGGCCACCGTCGAGCAATGATTGTATATGGAAATGATTGGAAGATTAGATGCAAGATGAAAGGGGTACAAAGTCTATGTGAAAGGACTTGAGGACAAGTCCCAAATTAGAGGGGGAGAATGATGTGGAACCAACATTGTTCTCTTCAACAAAATAATAATAATAATAATAATAATAATAATAATAATAATAATAATAATAATAATAATAATAATAATAATAATAATAAGTTTTATCTTAATGGTATGTTTAATGTTTTATTTAATAGTTTGCAACCTTTGATTTGTCTTAGACTTTTGATTAGTCTTAGACTTTTCAAATCCATAAGTTATTAGGCTTTTTTTAGCCTATATTAAGGCTTATTTATGTAATAGAAAAAAGTTTTAAGTTGATGATTATATGAAAGTTAAAATTCCTCTCAAATTGTGTTGTTCAATTGAGTTGGAAAAATTCTAACCGCGATATTCTTATGAATCAACGTGTGTTGGAAAAACCTATTTCGCGGTATTCTTTGTGAATCAACGTGAATTAGAAGGAATTATTCTTGGTATTCAGGGAATCAACAAGTCTAATTCGTGTTATCTTATTTTCAATCTACATCAGTTTGTGTTGGATCGACGTTTGGTTTTCGAAATTTCGTTAGGGTTTCGGAAAATTTCGATTTTTGAGGTTTTTGGTCGCTGCTGCGCGATTTAGCGACACTTACCAGCGACACTTGGTCCTTTAGCGACACTTCCTTGAGTGTCGCCAATTAGGGTTCCAGTGACACTTGTCTTTTAGCGACACTTAATCGAGTGTCGTCATTTGACTTTCTGCGGTACTTCAGTGCGTCACTTCAGTGCGACACTTCCTAGCGACACTAACCTAGTGTCGCGTTAGATTCGAAAATATATATATATATATATATATATATATATATATATATATATATATATATATATATATATATATATTGAAAGTCCCGTAATCACTATTAGTTAGTGATTTGGAATCACAAAGTGTAAAGTTTAATTGTAGAAGGGGGGTTGAATACAATTTAAAAACAATTTCAGATTTTACCAAGTGTTTCAGATTGTTTTAAATTGATTATCTATAACAGAGTATGACGGTATTGAAATAACAGATTAAAGATATAACAGTATCAAAGAACGACAAGTAATAGTAGCTGAAAGTGAATTGTATTTATTAAATTCACAAAGTGTTGAATGCGGAATGGATTAACCAAAGTTAATCCAATTCAAACACTTAGCTAAATTATTACAATGAAGAGTATTAACTACAGTGGACAGAAACGCTGATAGTTAACCTCGCTGAGTCTTAATATACACCTAGACAAACTAGTTCTCTGACAAACAGAAGAACGGTGCATATATCGACTAGCCTCAATAGTACAAAACACTGAACTATTTATACTACAAGAGTTCCTAAAATATCGCCTACAAAATAGGATCTTGGAAGGACACGTGTTGCTGCTTGATTGGTCCTGATCTCTGATAAACTGACATTCTGCGGGTCCTAATTCTGTTACCGCAAATATCTCATTACCTTAAAACCAATCACTTGCTGCCACGTAATCTTTCGGGCATACTTCGAACTGGAACACTCTTGCTGATGTATAGATAAGTACAGTACTTTTTAGTACTGGATGATTGAGAGGCTTTATTGAATAGTCACTGAAGATGCAGCAATCCTCCTCACTCACTGCGAGCTAACTTGCTCTTGTAGAATGAATTGAACAAAAGATCTTCAGTGACTAGCTGTTATTCTGGCAGTGACTTTTGCCTTTATTGATTTGAAGAAGTAATGCTCTCGCTGACGTAGATCAGCGACACACCAAGTTGAGCTTTAAATCTTCCTCAGAATATCGAACAGAATGAATGACGATCAGCGAAACCTATCATTAGCAACAGCAGCTTCGATACAATCCATTTCTTCATTAAGTAGTGTATAGTTGAGTTGGTCAGCGACCAGTGACTTCATCGTGGTCAGCGACCAGTGACTCAACAATCTCCCCCTAAATGATTGTGATTGAAGCTCCCTAGACAAACTTGTTGCTGTGAAAGTTTATAGTCAATGTTTAAGAGTTTAAACATTCAGTGACTGTATACTTGTGATCCATTCATCTTTCTTTTTGGATTCTTTTGATATGATCTGAGTTTTGCACTTTGGTTTTCTCAAAAACTAAATTAGGTTTCATTGAACTGTATATTACAAGCTTCAATTTAAACACCCCCAAACTTCTTCTTCTTTTACGATGCCCAATTCACTCTGTAATTCATATTTGTCACTGGATGGCAGGAATCTGTACTGTCTAGCAAGCCCTTCTTCCATGATTGCTTTTCTCATAATTGAGTTCTTGGGAAGCACGCTGACTATTCTGATGAGATGTACAAGCTGCTCATGATCTATCTTTTCAAGTTCTGATTCTTTTTGGAAACACAGCTTTCCATTGAAGTCCCTGTAAACAATCCCTTTCTCACCTTCAGTAACTTCAATGCCCTCAACCCTTGGCACTCCATCAGGAATTAACAGATTCAGTTTGCTGGTGTTTGGGATTCTGATAATTCTGTTGGTACCTGCCCTATACCTTGGACTTAGTGGCTGTACAATCTCCTCACCAAATATGACAGTGTCTTCTGGTCTAAGTAACTGTAGATCCACCATTTTCTTGAACAATCTGTCAATCTCAGCCAGAACTTCTTCCTTTGCAGCACTTGAGGAGTGATTGATAGCAAGTCTAATTTCATTCCATTCTTCTCTATGAAGTTTACAGACTTGATCAAGATTGATTGCTTGAGAATCCAATCCTCTGTGGATAAGTAGCTGAGCTTGAGACTTGTTCTTCGGCTTCTTCAGGTAGACTTTTGTGATAGGAGCAGGGTTTGATCTTCCAACCATTCTGACAGCATATTTCTTTCTGTCAATCTCATCCAACATTTTATCAGCAGAGGTCTTTGCTCCCCCTTTCTTTTTCAACTTGCTGCCCTTTTTATTTGCACAAATCTCTTGTTGAAGATCAGATTCTTCAACATCTTGAAGGAGTTTAGACAGCCTATAGTCTTCATCTTCTTGCTTTCTTTTTAAGAAGATTTCTCTTTCTTTTTGAATGGCTTCATCTCCACTCAGCTTCAATAGATAAGCTCGATCAGAATCAGCTTGTTCTTTTAGCTTTCTCTTTCTTTCTTCTTCTTCTTCTTCATCTAGCTCAGCTTGAAATTTCAAAAGCATCTCCCTCTCATGCTTCTGTCTCTCTTTAATTTTTCTTACTATTCGCTGCTGTTCAGTTTCTTCACGATGAGAACTTTCTGAAGTTACAACTGATGACAAAAGATGAGCAGGAACAGAAGAATCTGACTCTGTGATCTCAGATTGAGTGTGATGATGAGTTGTAGTAGTTGTTGCTTATGTTGGAGTGGTGATAGTGGGAATTGAGATGGTGATCTGTGTGGTTGCTTTTGTGGTTGGTGCATTTGTTGTTGCTGGAAGTGGGGTTGATGATCGTGTTGTTGCTGTTGTCTGGATTGTTGCTGATGTTTGGATTTCTATTGCTGGGGATGCCTCAGATATGACAGTGTCAGTATGGGGTTGCTGAATGATAGTTTTGAGATCGTGCATAACGGCTGCTATTTCTTCTTCAGAGAAGTTTATCTTTTTAGAAGAAATGAACTCTGATGTGGGAGACTCGCTGGTCCTTTTTCTTTTTATTAAAATAGAAGAGATTGGTAGCAGATCTTCCATTTGATCATCAGAGACTACTGGTTGCTGATTTGCTTGTTCTTCTACTTGATCATCAGTAACCAGAATAGAAGAGATTAGTTGCTGATCTTCTTGCTGATCAGCTACTTGATCATCAGTGGCAACTAGTTGCTGATCTTCCATCTGATTAGCAACATCTTTTTCTTTCTTATCATTAGAACCAGCATCAGTGCCTTTTTCATTAGTCCCATCATTCTTGACTTCTTTATCAGCATCTTTATCAGCACTATCTTGCATATCAGCATCATCCTCTTTCTTTTCATCACTTCCATTATTTCCATTATTGTCATCATCATCATCGTCATCTCCTTCATCCATATTGACAACATCATCTTGTTGTTGTCGATTCATCCATTCCCACCTCATCACCTCAAAGCTTGCTGACTCCCCCATAACTCGTGCATTCTCATCAGCAACCCACTCTTTGACTAGATAGTCATACCTTCTTTGTTCATCAGGATGAAACTCAGGGAAAACACCTATCTCTCTTTCCTCAGTGACATCCATATCTGATGAGTCATTGTCAAAGGGAGTGTAATCCTTAGCATCATCATCCTTAGCATCATCATCATCTTCATTCTCCCCCTCAGCCTCAGAAACAAATTGAATAATCTCCTCAAGTCTAATGCAGATTTTCTGATGATCTTCATGCATAGTTTCTAGACCAGTGATGGTTTCATGATGGTTGGAGATAATTTGTGGAAGCTTACTGATAATTTTATCAGCATGAGTGATATAATCCACAACAGAAGATGCCATCGTTTTTTGTTTTTCATTTAGAGAGATTATTGCATCTTCATGAGTTTTGAGGCTGATTCTGGTGAATGATGCGAGATCAGTAAGAGACTTTGCATGAGTTTCCAGAAGTCGATAGTGATCTATTTCAGCATTTGCAATAAGAGAGACCTTTTCTTTGATAGAATCACTCCAATCTGGAATGGATTCATAAGCTGCTGCAAGAGAGTGAACCTTATTAGTGAGATCAGTGAGTTTGCCAGTCAAAATCTCTCTGTCTTCAGTAAGCATCCGAATTTGTTGCTGTGAAGCAGCAATGTACTCAAGCAGCAATTTGTCTGTTGATGATGTGGTGGAAGTTGATGCTTTGTTGGTTGGTGATTTTTGAGTTGGATGGGAGATTGGTGGAATTGTTTGTGATTCAGATTGAATGTCAACATCTGGTTGAGATGGTTGATCATCAGCATGTTGAGCAATGTTATCACTGGAAATAGACATTTCATCTAATTCCTGAATGGGTGAAGTTATGAAATCAGCATGTGGTATAGTGGAGAATGGTAGAGATGAAATAACAGTATCATCTGGCTGCTTATTCATCTTTGGAAGTGTAAGATCATAAGATCCATGTTGCTGATCTTTTTCAGAAGAAGATGAAGAAGTATCCATTGGTTGGGCTTCCTCAACATCATCAACTTTTGTTTTAGCTGATGGATCATTGGAAACAGAAAGGTCAACCTGTATCTCTCCCTGTGACTGGGGAGGGACATTGTCAGTTGGTGCAGTGAAAGATGAGAGTTGGCCCGGGTCTGTAGCCAGTGATGTGTCATCAATAAAGAGTGTGTTAACACCCGCTGATGACACTAGCCCTTTGACTGAAACATCATCCTTTTGTGAGAATGATGAGTGGCTGATGGGTTGACTCGATGGATGGGTGTGGGTTGCACCCGAATCACTGCTAACAATGGGCTGAGCCATTGTAGCTGTCTGTAGGCTTCCCTTTATAGAGTCACTGGACTTTTGTGAGTCCAGTGAAGCAGTTTTAGGCATAGGTTGATCAAGAGTGCCCGCAGGGACTGAACATTCAGTTGCTGCTTCACTCTTGGCGTCCTTAGACGTCTTTTTCTGACTCTGTCCCTGATCCTTTGATGTCAGGGACTTTAACTTGATTTTCTTAAGAGCAGTTGGTGGCTTTTGCTTTGGTGGTTGATCAGCAATGGTCACTGGAGGTGTGATCAGTGACGTGATCGATGGGGGGGCAGAACCAGACGGATGTATAGCTTGTAAAGGCTGGGGTGCAAGTATCCCCTTTGGTTTCATAAAATCAGGGAGAAGCACAGTTGCAGTTTTACTAAAAATTTGACTTCCTATCAGAGTAGGTTCAAAACCTCTAAATGAAATCCTGTCATAGGATTTAAATTGATCTTTAAAAATAAGTGAAAGGAACCTAGGATAAGAAACAAATTTTGCTCTGGTAGATTCACAGATTCTAGAAACAATATCATCAAAAATCATACTTGCATAGTCAACTTTTAAGGAGTTGACCAGTGACCAGCTTAACTGTGCTTCTAGGGAGTTGAATTGATCATAACTCCCTGTTTTTGTGCCCAAAGATTGAATAAAGTTTGAAAATAGGGCATTCCACACACCATCCATTTTAGATTTATGAACAGTAGAGTACTTACGATTTCCATTGCTATCCATAGTGTATTTGTAGTGAATCCCAGTAAGATTCACTATGCCTCCTTTGGCATCTTCTTTGTCAGGCAGTGGGTCGTAAGTATCGTGCTCAGGGAGTTGTAAAACAGTACGGATGGTGTGTGCAGAAACGATTATTTCTTGACCTCCGTTATCGATAAAACCTTTAAGTTGAGAGGTACTATTTACGATTGAGTGAGTACAGGTATACCAAAACTCACTCAACCATTATGGATTCATCTTTTCAGGAGATAATGTGAGAGCAGGGAGAATAAAATGATTTTTCAGAAAAGTGATAATCTCTGCGTACTCTGCTTTAGGGCATGAAAGATTACCCAAATAATTTGCTTTTGGAACTGTAATGATATCATCTTCACCGACTGCAGGAGCTCGAAGAGCTTTGATATCTGCAGTGGCAGTGTATGAGTTGAGAAAATATTTTGATTTAGCCATTACAGAACCTTTGAAAATCGTAGATTAAACGTTTATTTTAGGGTTTTGGAAATGCCAAAGGTTTTTCGAAAATTAGTAAAGTGTAAAGGTTTACAAGTTGCTGATTTGTAGGTTTAAATAGTACACTTTACTAATGATCGTGTGGCTAGGATGAAAACAACGTGGGCAGTCGTGGTGGAAGATGTAGAGGTGGAGAGGGTTATGATGGTGGTGCGTGGTGGCATTAATGGTGATGGGAGTGGTGTGCCGGAAAAAGTATGCTGACGTAGGAAAGAGAGTGTCAGAAGCGCGCGATTTTTCCGATATACCATAAAACATTTAATTTTGAAATCCGTTAAGTTAAATACACAGAGTACTAAATAAAACGAATGTTTTGTTAATTGAAAATCACCATTAAATGATATCTTCAGTGAGTTTGAAAGTTACTGAAGATACATAATCAATTTTCTTGATTTACCACAAAGAAAAATGGTCAAGAATAATGACATTGTTTCTTTATTTAGGCAAGGATGTAGTCTCGCTGATTTAAACACAACTTAGAATACTGAATAAACCATAGAGATGTGATCATTTTATAAATAAAGAAAAAAGATTATTATTCTTGAATAAACCATAAAGATTTTTTTTTTATTATTAGTATTATTATTTTTTTTTTTAAAGAAAATCATGAGTAAAGATTATGTTGTATATAAGTTGTATAACCTATCATTAGCTTGCTTCGTCACTGATTAAGAACAACTTAGAATACTAACAAAATCAGCTTAGAAGAAATTAAATCACTGATATAAAACAGTATGACATCATAATAAATACTCATGAGATAAAATGAACTACATGATTAGTCCAATTGATGAACCCATCCAGAGATAGGTTCATAGTGACCAAGCGCTGGTTTTGGCTTCCACTGATTTGAATAAACTGTGTATGAATGTTCACTGATGGTGTTTTGTTTTTCAAGAGGTAAAACAGAACATTCAGATGACACATGTTGCCTGTTGCCACATTTATAACACTTTTTGTTCAAAGAGCCGATCTTTTTGGCTTTCTTCTTCTTAAGTTGATGATCTGACACAATCACACAACTTTTCTTGCTGATTGTTACTTCTTGCATCTTTGACTTTAGGTCACTGATGGAAGTTGTCTCAGTGACAGATACAGTGTCCGAGAAGTTACTGATGATTGTTTGATTTTCATCGATAGTTTTGATGAGATGAGACGTTACTGATGATTTGACAGATTTCAAAATATTTATCTCATCATTATCATTTAAGTCATCAGTATCTTCAGTGACCATCTTGCTTTTAGTAAAATAGTTTGGTCGTGGCTCACTGAAGATGGAGATGGGTTCAAATACAGCTTCTGAAAAATTACCCTTGGGATCAAAAACAGGGTCAACCATTGTTGAATCAGCGAGGGATGCAGCATATTCATAATCTCCTCCCAAAATAGCTTTGACTTGTTTTGGAATTTGATTATTCACACAATGATTGACTTTATCATTTGACTTACACCAAAATTCTATGACCTTTTTAAGCTGTTGAAATTGTGTTTCAAACTTAACTTTTTCTTGAATACACACTTGATTAGCATGAATTTGTGCATCAAGATCAAGTTTTAATTTCTTCAACTTTGACTCATTTTCATTTTGATCATTAAGTTTGGATTGTAAGTTACAAATTTTACGTTTCTGCCCTCTTTGAATATCATGAGCATTTGATAAGTCAACTATCAAAGACTCAAAGATCTTATCTTTTTCAGCAGCTGTATATGTTTTAAAACAATGTACCTTGTAAAGAGTTTCAGGATCCCATTCAGATGCTGAACATTTAGGAGTGACTTCTTTGATATCTCCAAGAGGTTCAGTGTCATTTGCCATCAGACAGTACTCCTTATCTAAACAAATCATTGCTTCTTCGTCATCAGATGATGAGTGTAACACCTGCTAAATTAGGATAATTATTTATGCCTAATTAATTGTAACTAGTTGTAATTAGTATGTAATAGGACTAATTGCAGACTCTATTTGTATATATATAAGGTGATTTATATATATATGAGTGTACTTACGCGATTTGGATTAATCGTACGAATTAACCGGACGGAGTCCGACACAGTTACTTGGACGTTGGTGACAGAAACTTACCTAAATAATGAGAACGTATTTTATTATATAAAATACACAGCGAACAAACATTATTTATAATATCGCGACGACATTTTAAATAATTTAACGAATACGTATTAAACGCGAGTTAAGAATTTTAATACTTCGACAAATGTTTTTATAATTAATTTCAAGGTATTTCATTAAAATATTCCCGTCACCTATTAAAAATATAACTGCTTGATTTAACGTTTAAACGACGGAGGAAACGAACACCGCACGGAGCGCGGAGGCACGGACTGAAAATAGGAGGCTTAACCTCCCACCTCCTTTTCTCTTCTTTTCATTTTCTCATTTCTTTCTCTTTCTTTCTCTCTTTTCTCTCTAATTTAAAACCACCACCAATACCATAAATCGCAAAATAACAACACGAAACGACACCGGATCACACCACTCCTTTGGAATAAAAGAACCACGGCATCCCGATCTACCTTTCCATCTTTTCGGATTTTCGATCCGACATTTTGTAAGTTTCCGACAAAACCCGAAACTCTCCGTTTTTACTCATTTTTACGTTTTTATGATTTATATATGCTTAAAATGTCCAAAAATGGGTTGGGTAAAAGATTTGGACCTAACGCAAGTTTTTCGACCGATTTTCCGGCCACCAATCTCCGATTAGACCGCAACGTCGCAGAGACGCTGGGCTATCTGCGACGTAGCTCAAAACGTCGCAATACACCTCACAACGTCGCACATAGCGACGTCGTTACCAACGTCGCATTAAGTGGCCAACGTCGCACTTAGCGACATCGACCCCTACGTCGCGCAAATACTCAACGTCGCATATAGCGACGCCAGCCTTTACGTCGCATTAATTTGCGAATGTCACACTTAGCGACGTCGTACTCAACGTCGCAATCCTTACCTGCGACGTCGCACCCAACGTCGCAGAAATCAGAATTTTTAAAGAGATTTTCACTAAAACTATGTAGAAAATGTGCATTTTTCCCTCCGAGCTGACTCGGCAGCTCGACCCCGACCAGGGGCTCTGCCCCTTGGACCCCGCCAAGGGGTTGCTACCCCTTGGAACCCCGCAACCAGGGGCGCTGCCCCCGGACCCCCGTCGTTTCAGTACAAAATGTTTCAAACGAAATGATAATACTTTGACTATTACTAATACAAACCGTCACCAATGGGCCAACCATGTTTTCTGAAAACAAACGATAACGAACCAACTTTGGACATGACGAGTTGTGTAGACAACTAGCCTAGATGGTCTTGCGAGACATCTACTTACTTAACTTTATATGTTTAGGCATTTAAAGGTTACGGGTTCGGAGAACCTACATACTACCTACCATTTGCTACTGCTTACTACTCGACTCAGGTGAGTCTTACGGCCCCACTTTTACTGTTTTATCTTATTGGGGGAGATACATGCTACTACTTTTTCTTGAACACAAGTACTAAACTGTTTACTATACCAAACGGAATTGCATGAGTTGTTACTATTTACAGAAGTCTCTCCATCATATATCGTTAGTTATGGACTTAAGCGCGAACACTAGTTAATGGATCCATTAGGGAAATGACCCTCCCCACCCGGGGCAGTAGCGCTGCCACGTACTGATTTACACGTAGAAACGGGTGACAAATTATTCGTTACTGATGCTTGCTCAATTACGAGCATGTCACGGGAGCAAACTTATTACTTACGGGTTAAGCTTCGATTATGAGCCTCATGGCAACGGTATAAACTTATTTAATTACAATTGCTGGATTGCAATTGCTGATTTTACGCCTACAGGCATTACTAATGAAATCTCGTGTTCAAAGCTGATATTACTTACAAACCTGTGAGATTCACCAACCTTTTGGTTGACACTTTTTAGCATGTTTTCTCAGGTACCCGGATGGAGTAGGATTACTCCAGGATTTTAGCTAGAGTCGCATGATTTCAAAACAACTGCATTAACGGAGATTCTTAGCATTATCTTTTGTATATTACGATTATGTAATAGAATCTCCCGCTATACGCGTGGACTCTAGGGGAAACTACATTTTGTATACGAAAACACTAAGTTTTCAAACATTATATCTATGGAATGTAACTAATTTACAAACGTTGCATATAGATGTCGTTTGCTTTATCTTTGTGCTGTGATATTTGATTAGTAACACCCCAAACTATGCTTCCGCAAAACAGTGAATTTTGGGGGTGTTACAGATTGGTATCAGAGCCTAAGGTTATAGTGAACTAGGTTGCATTTAGTGGGCCTAGACTATGACCGTTAGGCAGTATTCTTTTATTAGACATGACTGGTTCAGGAATTACAGCATACGACTTTAATTTAACATAGCCTGATCAACTATGTACAATTAAGGAAATATGATGTAAGGTCTGAAATAATTATGTTGAACGGGGATACGTTAGTTGACTCTGACCACGAGAGAACCGAACCATTACTTGATACGTGCTAGACACTAGGCTGAATATTATATACTTATATATATTCGCCTCGTCTTACTTACACTCTGCCACAGGAATGGCAAACACACCACCTAATCCATCACACTCTCACTCACATGGGTCACAAAACCCACGAGTAGCCAGGAGGAACATGAGGTCATCTCGAACCAGCCCCTATCCTGCTCATAACTCTCAAAACCCCGGCACATCTCACGATGCCGGTATTGACTACCCAATTCCGCCGTCAGGAACAAAGGCTCGAAAGTCTTGAACGGGAACAACACCGAATGACCTACTTGCTTCGTCGAGCACTTGATCACATATCCCAACTCCAGCGAGAACAAGAGGATACCAACCTCTCTGTAAGCATAATTCAGGATTCCATGACCGCCGAATTAGGTGCGGATGAACTTGTAAGAAACCGACTAGAGGAATGTGAACAACGTTCACAGGAGACTGAGGATCACTCTCGAGCACTAACACAACGACTGGCCTTGGTGGAAGACAACGCCAGGCAAACCAACAGACTAGCAGAAACCGTGGACCGCCTTGTCACGCTGATGGAGCAAATTAATCTACAGGAAGACTAGTGTAGTCTTTGTCCTGTAATCTATCTCGTAATCTCTTGACTATCTAGCGCTACTCTATAAACTAGTCGGATGTAACAATTCCCGACACCTTTTGTAATATCTCTGTAGGATGTAACCTTTGAACTCGCATTATCCATCAAATATTCCTTGTTATTTCAACTCATATAAATTGTCATTTTCCATATGATGTTATGTATTACTGCTTTTATACATGTACATCTGTGACAATTACAAGTTCCTACAAAATCTTATGTATTTTCATTTCTTTTATTGAAGAATCATGCCGCCAAAGACAAGACCATACACAGATGCCCAGATTACCTCCCTTATAACCCAGGCTGTTACTGAAGCCTTGGCTCGGAATACTCCACCAAGTTCCACGAGGAACAGCGATGCCGCTGAAACCCCTGCTGCTAAACCTTGTTCTTACAAGGACTTCCAGAACTGCAAACCCCTAAACTTTGCAGGTACTGAGGGAGCTATCGGTCTAGTACGCTGGATCGAGAAAGTTGAGTCTGTATTTCTGATCTGCAACTGTGCGGAGGGAGACAAAGTTAAGTTCTCCGTTAGTACTTTTACTGACACCGCACTCACCTGGTGGAACACATATGCCCAGAATGTGGGTGTTGCTAATGCTTACAAACTCCCGTGGGAGGAGTTGAAGAAGATGTTGAGGGGCGAGTATTGCCCCAGGGATGAATTGAAACAACTAGAAGTGGAATTCTGGAACCACAAGATGCAGGGTGATGACATCACCGGATACACCAACCGTTTCCACCAACTGGCACTTCTGTGCCCAACCATGGTTGATCCTGAGTACAAGAGGATCGAGAAATTCGTTGATGGTCTCCCTGAGAGACTACAGGACCTGGTGACTTCATCCAAACCAGGTACTATTCAGAGCGCCATCCGTATGGCCCATGAACTAACGGCAAATTCTGTCCGCCGTGGCACAACTTCAACCCCATCTGCAAACAACAAACGCAAGTGGGAAGGAAACCCCAACTCATCCAACCAAACCTCCAACAAAAAGCCTGAGTACATTAAGGCTTATTCATCCGGAACCTCGGAGAAGAAAGGGTACAGCGGGAGCAGACCCTACTGTCCCAAATGCAACCGCCACCATGACGGTTCTTGCCCTTGCTCCAACTGCAAACGGTTCGGGCATCTAGCCAAGGATTGCCGAACGAACATTCCTACCCCCAACACCAATGCACCAAAGGCGTGCTTTGGGTGCGGAAATACAGGGCATTTCAAGAAAGATTGCCCAAAGCTGAAAAACAACAACAACAACCCTGCTCGCGGCAGATCATTCGTTATCAAGGCTGGGGAAGCCAGACAAGACCCGAACGTCATGACGGGTACGTTCCTTCTCAATGACCTTACTGCTTCTGTGTTATTTGATACCGGTGCCGATAGAAGCTTCATTTCTGAGAAATTTAGCCCTTTACTTGATATTACTCCCACTGCCTTAGATGCTAAATACATTGTAGAATTAGCTAACGGCAAACTGATTGAGACTGATAGCATCATACACAACTGTACACTTAACCTCACGAACGAAACGTTTCCCATTGATTTAATCCCTGTCGAGATCGGCAGCTTCGATATTATTGTCGGTATGGATTGGTTATCCAAGCACCGAGCTGAAATCATCTGTCATGACAAACTCGTTCGCATACCTCTTGTCTCCGGTGGAACCCTAGTCCTACAAGGGGAGACCGGCAGACGGAATCTGAATATTGTCTCCTGTCTGAAAACCAGAAAATATCTACGAAAAGGGTATCAAGCCATCCTCGCACATGTAACGGAGAAGAAGTCGGAGGAGAAGCGACTTGAGGATGTTCCAATCGTGCGGGATTTCCCGGAAGTCTTTCCTGAAGACTTGCCCGGACTTCCGCCACCTAGACAAATCGAATTTCAAATCGAACTTGTGCCAGGAGCTGCACCCGTGGCACGAGCCCCTTACCGTTTAGCACCATCCGAAATGCAGGAGTTGTCTAACCAACTACAGGAACTCCTGGACAGAGGATTCATTCGACCAAGTTCCTCGCCTTGGGGAGCTCCGGTCTTATTCGTGAAAAAGAAAGATGGATCTTTCCGCATGTGTATCGACTATCGAGAGCTGAATAAGCTAACCATAAAGAATCGGTACCCACTTCCTAGAATCGATGACCTATTTGACCAACTCCAGGGATCGAGTGTTTACTCAAAGATTGATCTATGGTCGGGTTATCATCAACTCCGAGTCCGTGACAATGATATCCCAAAGACAGCTTTCCGAACTCGTTATGGGCATTACGAATTCCAAGTGATGCCATTCGGTTTAACCAACGCACCGGCCGTATTCATGGACCTTATGAATCGGGTGTGCAAACCATATCTTGACAAATTCGTCATTGTGTTCATCGACGATATTCTGATTTACTCTCGCAACGAGCAGGAACATGCTCAACATCTGAAAACCATTCTAGGACTTCTTAAACACGAAGAGTTATATGCCAAATTCTCTAAGTGTGAGTTCTGGATTCGAACTGTTCAATTCCTAGGGCACGTGATTGACAGCCAAGGAATTCATGTTGATCCCGCCAAGATTGAAGCAATCAAGGGCTGGGAGTCACCGACCACTCCAACTGAAGTGAGACAATTCTTAGGTCTTGCTGGTTATTACCGCCGATTCATCGAAAACTTTTCAAGAATAGCTGTTCCCCTAACCACACTGACTCAGAAAGATAAGAAGTTCGATTGGACTGATAAACAAGAGTCAGCTTTCCAGCTATTGAAAAACAAACTTTGCAGCACACCAATCTTGTCCTTACCCGAGGGCACCGACGATTTCGTGGTTTACTGCGACGCCTCACACCAAGGACTTGTTTGTGTGCTAATGCAACGGGAAAAAGTCATTGCCTATGCCTCACGACAACTAAAAATTCACGAGAAAAACTATACGACCCACGACCTCGAGTTAGGTGCTGTGGTCTTCGCATTGAAAATCTGGAGACATTACCTCTACGGTACGAAAAGCACTATCTTTACCGATCACAAAAGTCTCCAACACATATTCGATCAAAAAGATCTAAACATGAGGCAACGTCGCTGGGTTGAGTTACTTAGTGACTACGACTGCGAGATCGAATACCATCCGGGCAAGGCTAACGTAGTTGCCGATGCCTTAAGCCGAAAAGAACGAGTGAAACCTCTTCGAGTCCGAGCACTTTCTATGACAATTCGTAACGAGCTTCCTGCTCAAATCCTTACCGCTCAACTTGAAGCACTCAACGATGAAAACTTGAAAAATGAAGCCTTGCGAGGCTTGGATAAACAATTCGAAATCAAACCCGATGGAACTCGATACTTCTCTAACCGGGTGTGATTACCCAAATTCGGAAACTTGCGAGATTTGGTGATGGCTGAAGCTCACAAATCTCGATACTCTATACATCCTGGTTCTGACAAGATGTATCACGACGTCAAAGGGTTGTATTGGTGGCCTAACATGAAAGCTGACATCGCCTTGTACGTCAGTAAATGCCTAACCTGTTCCAAAGTCAAGGCCGAACACCAAAGACCCTCGGGGTTGCTCCAACAACCTGAAATTCCTCAATGGAAATGGGAACAGATTTCCATGGACTTCATTACCAAACTACCAAAAACTTCGAGTGGTTGCGATACCATTTGGGTGATCGTGGACCGTCTCACGAAATCTGCTCATTTTCTGGCCATCAAGGAAACCGACAAGATGGAGCGTCTGACTCGCATCTACGTCAAAGAAATCATCTCGCGACATGGTGTACCTATCTCGATCATCTCAGATAGGGACAGCCGTTTTACTTCTAACTTTTGGCAATCACTACAGAAATCTCTTGGTACTCGTCTGGATATGAGTACTGCTTATCACCCGCAAACCGATGGCCAAAGCGAGCGAACTATTCAAACACTGGAGGATATGCTACGAGCCTGCGTAGTTGACTTCGGTACTTCTTGGGAAAATCATTTACCGTTGTGCGAGTTCTCGTACAACAACAGTTACGATACAAGCATAAAGGCTGCACCCTTCGAGGCACTTTACGGGCGTAAGTGCCGATCACCTATCTGTTGGACTGAGTTAGGAGATTCCCAACTCACGGGTCCAGATATCATTCAAGAAACTACTGAGAAAATCATCGGTATTCAAAACCGGCTGAAAGCCGCACGTGATCGTCAGAAAAGTTATGCTGACGTGAGACGCAAACACCTTGAGTTCCAGGTAGGGGACAAAGTACTTCTCAAAGTGGCACCGTGGAAGGGTGTCATTCGATTCGGAAAGCGAGGCAAACTAAACCCTAGATACATCGGACCATTCGAAATCCTTGAAAGGATTGGCCCAGTGGCATACCGCCTGCAACTTCCTGCTGAACTTAGCAGCGTTCACAACACATTCCACATTTCTAACCTGAAGAAATGTCTGTCTGACGAGACACTGATTATACCGCTCGACGAAATCCAAATCGATGATAAGCTTCATTTTGTCGAGGAACCTATGGAAATCATGGACCGAGAGGTCAAGCAATTGAAACAGAGTCGTATTCCCATCGTAAAAGTCAGGTGGAATTCTAGGCGCGGCCCTGAGTTCACCTGGGAACGGGAAGACCAAATGCGACAGAAATACCCACATCTCTTCCCAGACAACGCACCGTCCGTGCACTCAAGCTAATTTCGGGACGAAATTTCTTTAACAAGGGGAGAATGTAACACCTGCTAAATTAGGATAATTATTTATGCCTAATTAATTGTAACTAGTTGTAATTAGTATGTAATAGGACTAATTGCAGACTCTATTTGTATATATATAAGGTGATTTATATATATATGAGTGTACTTACGCGATTTGGATTAATCGTACGAATTAACCGGACGGAGTCCGACACAGTTACTTGGACGTTGGTGACAGAAACTTACCTAAATAATGAGAACGTATTTTATTATATAAAATACACAGCGAACAAACATTATTTATAATATCGCGACGACATTTTAAATAATTTAACGAATACGTATTAAACGCGAGTTAAGAATTTTAATACTTCGACAAATGTTTTTATAATTAATTTCAAGGTATTTCATTAAAATATTCCCGTCACCTATTAAAAATATAACTGCTTGATTTAACGTTTAAACGACGGAGGAAACGAACACCGCACGGAGCGCGGAGGCGCGGACTGAAAATGGGAGGCTTAACCTCCCACCTCCTTTTCTCTTCTTTTCATTTTCTCATTTCTTTTTCTTTCTTTCTCTCTTTTCTCTCTAATTTAAAACCACCACCAATACCATAAATCGCAAAATAACAACACGAAACGACACCGGATCACACCACTCCTTTGGAATAAAAGAACCACGGCATCCCGATCTACCTTTCCTTCTTTTCGGATTTTCGATCCGACATTTTGTAAGTTTCCGACAAAACCCGAAACTCTCCGTTTTTACTCATTTTTACGTTTTTATGATTTATATATGCTTAAAATGTCCAAAAATGGGTTGGGTAAAAGATTTGGACCTAACGGAAGTTTTTCGACCGATTTTCCGGCCACCAATCTCCGATTAGACCGCAACGTCGCAGAGACGCTGGGCTATCTGCGACGTAGCTCAAAACGTCGCAATACACCTCACAACGTCGCACATAGCGACGTCGTTACCAACGTCGCATTAAGTGGCCAACGTCGCACTTAGCGACATCGACCCCTACGTCGCGCAAATACTCAACGTCGCATATAGCGACGCCAGCCTTTACGTCGCATTAATTTGCGAATGTCACACTTAGCGACGTCGTACTCAACGTCGCAATCCTTACCTGCGACGTCGCACCCAACGTCGCAGAAATCAGAATTTTTAAAGAGATTTTCACTAAAACTATGTAGAAAATGTGCATTTTTCCCTCCGAGCTGACTCGGCAGCTCGACCCCGACCAGGGGCTCTGCCCCTTGGACCCCGCCAAGGGGTTGCTACCCCTTGGAACCCCGCAACCAGGGGCGCTGCCCCCGGACCCCCGTCGTTTCAGTACAAAATGTTTCAAACGAAATGATAATACTTTGACTATTACTAATACAAACCGTCACCAATGGGCCAACCATGTTTTCTGAAAACAAACGATAACGAACCAACTTTGGACATGACGAGTTGTGTAGACAACTAGCCTAGATGGTCTTGCGAGACATCTACTTACTTAACTTTATATGTTTAGGCATTTAAAGGTTACGGGTTCGGAGAACCTACATACTACCTACCATTTGCTACTGCTTACTACTCGACTCAGGTGAGTCTTACGGCCCCACTTTTACTGTTTTATCTTATTGGGGGAGATACATGCTACTACTTTTTCTTGAACACAAGTACTAAACTGTTTACTATACCAAACGGAATTGCATGAGTTGTTACTATTTACAGAAGTCTCTCCATCATATATCGTTAGTTATGGACTTAAGCGCGAACACTAGTTAATGGATCCATTAGGGAAATGACCCTCCCCACCCGGGGCAGTAGCGCTGCCACGTACTGATTTACACGTAGAAACGGGTGACAAATTATTCGTTACTGATGCTTGCTCAATTACGAGCATGTCACGGGAGCAAACTTATTACTTACGGGTTAAGCTTCGATTATGAGCCTCATGGCAACGGTATAAACTTATTTAATTACAATTGCTGGATTGCAATTGCTGATTTTACGCCTACAGGCATTACTAATGAAATCTCGTGTTCAAAGCTGATATTACTTACAAACCTGTGAGATTCACCAACCTTTTGGTTGACACTTTTTAGCATGTTTTCTCAGGTACCCGGATGGAGTAGGATTACTCCAGGATTTTAGCTAGAGTCGCATGATTTCAAAACAACTGCATTAACGGAGATTCTTAGCATTATCTTTTGTATATTACGATTATGTAATAGAATCTCCCGCTATACGCGTGGACTCTAGGGGAAACTACATTTTGTATACGAAAACACTAAGTTTTCAAACATTATATCTATGGAATGTAACTAATTTACAAACGTTGCATATAGATGTCGTTTGCTTTATCTTTGTGCTGTGATATTTGATTAGTAACACCCCAAACTATGCTTCCGCAAAACAGTGAATTTTGGGGGTGTTACAATGAGGAATCAGAATTACTGAATGAACCTTCTTCAGCAACAAAACCTTTTCCTTTCTTCTTCCCAGATTTAGCCAATGCCTTTAATTTCTTGTATTTTGCCTTGTACTTGTTGTACTTGTCATTTCTGACATCTGGCATGGGTTCAGGGACTTGATGCACTGACTTTGATCTGCATTCAGCTGCAAAATGACCAATTCTGCCACACTTGTAGCATTCACCTTTAGATTGAAATTTATCAGATGATGGAGCACCAGCGAATCTTCTTGATCTGGTGTTCCTTCTGAAATTAGCAACCATCATGGCCATATCCTTTTCAAGATTTTCCAATCCTTCATCATACTCATATTCTGACTCTTCTTCATTCTGACCATCTTCTTCCTCAGCTATCAGTGACTTCGAGCTTTTCTTAGACACTTTTGACTTCTGTCTCTGATCGATTTCATCAAGCTCTGCTACAAGGGCATTGGATATCTTCTGACTTCCAAGAGTAGCACGAATATGCTCACTCTGATCAGCTTGTTTTTCAGACTGCTCCCAATTGAGCAAAATACCATAGACCTGAGTTAAATTCAGAGTTGAATAATCATTTCTCTGTCTGGTACACGTTGCAATGGTTCCCCAGATTTTCCTTGGCAGCAACTCAAGAAACTTTTCAACAACAAATCTCTGTTCCTTGCCTATACCAGCCTTCTCCATTTTGTTCATCAGTGACTGGTATCTGGTGTAAGTTGAAGACAGAGATTCATTTGGTTCCATTGCGAACAACTCATACTGGCGAGTGAGATTGACTTCCCTGCAGCGAATAATATCAGGAGTTCCAATATATATATTCCTAAGGGTATCCCACATATCTTTAGCAGTTCTACAAAGTCTAATTGATTCGAACACTTCATCAGGAAGTGCCATGCCTATGTAGATTTTAGCTTGTTTATCAAGTCTAACCAATCGCCTATCCTCATCAGTCCATTGTTCCTCTCCTTTAGGTAAAACCATTTCTGGTATAGCTGGAGTAGTAGCTGTTGCAATTACAGCAGGAACAATAGTAATTGGGATATGGGGACCATTGGTTATGATATTACAAAGACGGTCATCAACTAAGTCCAAAAACATCATCATCCGGGACATCCAAGTTTCAATCCTTGAAGGATCAAAAGCTGGAGGTTTGGTTGTAGAACCATTTCCCTTTTGATAATCAGAGTCAACACAGCTGTACTTTACTGATTCCATAGCAGACCTGGTTAATTGAATTTAAACCAACTCTGCTCTGATACCAATTGAAAGTCCCGTAATCACTATTAGTTAGTGAATTGGAATCACAAAGTGTAAAGTTTAATTGTAGAAGGGGGGGGGGGTTGAATACAATTTAAAAACAATTTTAGATTTTACCAAGTGTTTCAGATTGTTTTAAATTGATTATCTATAACAGAGTATGACGGTATTGAAATAACAGATTAAAGATATAACAGTATCAAAGAACGACAAGTAATAGTAGCTGAAAGTGAATTGTATTGATTAAATTCACAAAGTGTTGAATGCGGAATGGATTAACCAAAGTTAATCCAATTCAAACACTTAGCTAAATTATTGCAATGAAGAGTATTAACTACAGTGGACAGACACGCTGATAGTTAACCTCGCTGAGTCTTAATATACACCTAGACAAACTAGTTCTCTGACAAACAGAAGAACGGTGCATATATCGACTAGCCTCAATAGTACAAAACACTGAACTATTTATACTACAAGAGTTCCTAAAATATCGCCTACAAAATAGGATCTTGGAAGGACACGTGTTGCTGCTTGATTGGTCCTGATCTCTGATAAACCGACATTCTGCGGGTCCCAATTCTGTTACCGCAAATATCTCGTTACCTTAAAACCAATCACTTGCTGCCACGTAATCTTTCGGGCATACTTCGAACTGGAACACTCTTGCTGATGTATAGATAAGTACAGTACTTTTTAGTACTGGATGATTGAGAGGCTTTATTGAATAGTCACTGAAGATGCAGCAATCCTCCTCACTCACTGCGAGCTAACATGCTCTTGTAGAATGAATTGAACAAAAGATCTTCAGTGACTAGGTGTTATTCTGGCAGTGACTTTTGCCTTTATTGATTTGAAGAAGTAATGCTCTCGCTGACGTAGATCAGCGACACACCAAGTTGAGCTTTAAATCTTCCTCAGAATATCGAACAGAATGAATGACGATCAGCAAAACCTATCATTAGCAACAGCAGCTTCGATACAATCCATTTCTTCATTAAGTAGTGTATAGTTGAGTTGGTCAGCGACCAGTGACTTCATCGTGGTCAGCGACCAGTGACTCAACATATATATATATATATATATATATATATATATATATATATATATATATATATAAATTTTGGCAGGAAATCTCCGAAAAATTTTGCGTTTCCAAAATTTTTTCTTAGCCTTAAAAGTGTTCAATTTTAGCTTGAAAAAAGTTTCATTTTACCCGGGCATTTTTGGACGTTTTTGAACGTTTTCGGACAAAATTATGGCGGGAAATTCGCAAAAAATTTATTGTACCAAATTTTGTTTTTGGGCTTAAAAGTACTTAATTTTAGTGTCGGAAAAGTTTCGCTATACTCGGGTCATTTTTGAAATTTTCGAATTCAATTTTGGAGGGAAAAGTTGCAAGAAGCTAAATAACTTTCTGGTTTGAAGATGTCTTCTAAAGCTCTTATGCGTTACAATGGTGGACCTGTTAGAGAGAATGAGCCCCCTATGTTTTCATCATATAAAGATTATGCTGAATGGAGATTTGATTTCGAAGCCTTCATATCTAAAAATGATCCAGATATGTGAAACTCATTGGTTGAAAGATATGAAAGACCAGTAGTTGGACCAAAGAATTTAAGAGTATCACCACAAAAGTCTTACAATGGTATGACTCTCGGGGATAGAAAAGCTTGGGATATTGAAAAGAAAACCCATGCTGCAATATCAAAATGTTTATCAAATGACGTTAAAAAGTTGTTCAAACATTATGATATTGCATACGATCTCTGGCATGCAATTGAAAAACGATGTGGGGGATATGAAAAATACTGTGACAACCGTCAATTTAGGACTAGAATTTAGTGCCTAATCAAGTTTTAATACATGTAATTAGTTATGTGTTAGGCTAATTAATGTATCAATTATTATATATATTGTTGAATATATATCTACACAATTATGCGGTTTATTTAAATCGTACGAGTTTCAAATCGAATGAATTTCGATACAATAAATACGGACGTTGGTGAATAATTTTATTAAGAAATACAAATATTATCTAATAACTCAATTTTATTCAGAATCTCATTTATTGTAATATTTCGTATCCAAGTTTTATTACACAATTAATGTATACGAGATTAAAAATACAAACGCGCAAACAAATAAAACGAATTTCCCTTTTAAATATCATAAATAGATAACTGGTAAAATTTTACAATAAAATATTTTATAATAATTTATAATTTAAAATGGAAAATTTAAACGAATAAAATAAATATTTAACGTTAAATGACTGAGAAAACGAACACCACGCGGAGCTCGGGACGGAGACTGCGAGGTGAGGCTTTCACCTACACCCCACCTCTCCTTCATTCTTTCTTTCATTTTCATTCTCCAAAAACACACACACACCAAAAACACTCTCACCAAATTCATACAAAATTTCGGATTCATCAAATCCGACAACAAAACTTACATTTTCGGAACCACCATCAAGTGAGGAACAAGATTAACAAAAGCTCTACCATCGTTTTCGGCCTCCATCTTCTTCGATTTGCATTTGTAAGGAAATTTCTAAAAACTTAGATTTGTTTAGTTTTATGTAATATTTTGATGTTTTGATGTTTACACAACTTATATATGTCCATTACAAAGATTAGAACACAGTTTTATAGCTTAAAAACGAGTTTAAATTGAGTTTTGGCCGGAAAAATCGCGAACAGCCGGACTTTCTGGGCTGGTGTTCATCCATGCGACACAAGCCTTGTGTCGCATGTTGTGTCGTATTTTGCCCTTTATGTCGCACCTTGTGTCGTATAAATCCTTTAGTGTCGTAACTCATGCGACACAATATTGTGTCGCACTCTATGTCGCAAACTATGTCGTACTTCTATACGACACAACCACTATGTCGCTATTAAATTAGCATTTCGTATTCGATGCGACACAGTCCCTGTGTCGTATCCTTGTGTCGCATGACGTCTGCGACACAACCATTGTGTCGCATGTCAAATCTTTGTGTCGCATGTTGTGTCGCAAAACACAGAAAAACCAGAATTTTGAAGTCAAAGTTACTGTTCAAAAAAAGTCAAATTTACTGTAGCAGTACTGTAGCAAAGTCAACATTTTAGAATTTTTATTATTTCAACTAAATCACCAACGGGCCGTACACGTTTTCAAAACTTACAAAACAGATTATTCAATCAACCAAGTCGTAGTAACTTGGATAATTTAGTCAATCAAGTCGTAGTAACTTGAAACAAAACAATTAATCAACCAAATCGTAGTAATTTGGACATATATAATTAAATAACAACTACAAAGGTAGTCTTTCGAGATACCGGTACAATTAATAACAATCAAGTGTCGTGGACACATTCAGGTTTCAAGTCTTTGGACATTAACTCACAGCTAATTACTTCAAGTTTATTAACTTAAACACTCCAAGACTCAGGTGAGTTTCATAGCCCCATTTTTCACTATTTTACAACTAGGGGTGTGATATTACTACTCGATTTTGTTTTACAAGTAGAACGCAAGTGCCAAACTTCAAATACTACATGAGTTTCAAGCTAATCAATTTAAAGTCCTCTATAAGCATAGTCTCTAATATTTTAGCGTGAATGTTAGTATATGATATCATATGGGATTGACAATCCTCATCCGGGTTAGCACGCACTAACCGGTCAAACGGATGTATTAGCATTTGGGAAGACGAGTGTTGATTAGGCACTCGTAGGAGGCATTTCAAGTTAGGTTTCCTTAAGTGGGCCTGACAAATCAAGTTAAGCTCAGACTATGTGCTCATGGACAGTATAACTTTTATTTTGCTTAATTGCATTTTAAATTCAATATAAATCTTGCGGTTCTGACAGCTATACATTGACATACAAACCTGTGAGCTCACCAGCGTTTTCGCTGACCCATTTTAGTATTTATCACAGGTACCCAGCAGTAGGTTGGCTGCATAAGCAAGAAATATTAGCTCGAGTCAGCATACATACAACTAGAGATTGGACTGCATTATTATATTTTGTAAAAGTAATTATGCTATGTAATCTCTCGATTTCAGGAATCGAGCTAATGTAACTATATTTTGATGTAAACATTTACTTTATCTATACAAGTTTAAAACGACGCATATAGTGGTCGTTCATTATATCTTATGTGCTTTGTATATTGATTAGTGACACCCAAATCAAGCTTCCGCAAATCATTAAATTTGGGGGTGTCACAGATTGGTATCAGAGCCTAAGGTTTTAGTGAACTAGGTTGCATTTAGTGGGCCTAGACTATGACCGTTAGGCAGTATTCCTTATTAGTCATGACTAGTTCAGGGATTACATCATACGACTTTAATTTAACATAGCCTGATCAACTATGTACAATTAAAGAAAGATGATGTGAAATCTGAAAGAGTTATGTTGAACAGGAATGCATTAGTTGACTCTGACCTCGAGAGAAACGGGACTCAAAACACGTCTGTGCTAGACACTCAATAGGTTATTATGTGATGTACATATATATATATACATAAGTAGACCTCATTACAACTTTAGGCTATATTATATTATATGAATATAGGCCTCTTTCTCTCTAACGCTTTGTCTCGAAATGACAAACACACCACTAGTTCATCATACTCGGACTAGTATCTTATTTCATTTCCTTGTTCTTTCTTACTCAGCATCATGCCTCCTCGCCGTCAAATTACCCTTAGCGAAGCTGAGATCGCGGGAATCATTGCCCGCAGTGTGACCGAAGCCTTGGCTACCCGAACACCACCTGGTAGCGAGGACACATCAACCAATACTCCACCACCCAAACCTTGCTCCTATAAGGACTTTCTTAGCTGTAAATCGTTATACTTCAAGGGCACGGAAGGTGCCATTGGCTTGATCCGTTGGATTGAGCGTATGGAATCTGTTTTCAGTCTCTGCGACTGCACTGAGAACAACAAGGTCAAATTCGCTGCTTACACCTTTCAGGAAGGTGCACTCACGTGGTGGAAAACCCACGCAAACTCTGTAGGCCTTGAGGTTGCAAATCGGCTTCCTTGGGCCGAACTGAAGAAGAAACTGACAGAAAAATACTGTCCTGAAGAGGAATTGCACAGGCTGGAAGAAGAATTCTGGCATCTGGAGGTGCAGGGAAATGATGTTGCTGAATATACCACCAAGTTTCAGCAGTTTGCCTTATTATGCCCGGGTTTGGTCGAACCAGAAAGTAAGGGCATTAAGAAATACATTCGTGGACTTCCCGAGAACATCCAGGGCAACGTCGCCTCATCCAAACCAACTACTACTGAGAGTGCCATTCGATTGGCCCACGAACTCATGGCTCTAGTTGTCATCCGTGAGACTTCCAACACCTCATCCTCTAACAACAACAAACGCAAATCTACTGAGCACCACCACAACTCAAACAAGAAAAACAACGCCATCCAAGTCTACAACACCAAGTCTGAATCCAACCGCAGCTACACCGGGGACAGACCTTATTGTCCCAAGTGTAACTATCACCACTTTGGTCAGTGCGGTACTCCTTGCAACAACTGCAGGAGGTACGGGCATTCGACTAAGGATTGCCGAGCCCCCAAATCCAACAACAGCCCCTCTGATAAAAATACCCGACAACCTAAGTCCTGCTACGAATGTGGAAACCCAGGACACTTTAGGGATTCTTGCCCAAAATTGAAGAACAAGGGCAACAACAACAACCACCGCAACAACAACAACAACACCAAAAGTAGCGCCTTCGTGATCAACTCAGGGGACGCCCGTCAGGACCCGAACGTGGTCACGGGTATGTTCCTCCTCAACAATTTAACTGCTTCCATACTGTTTGATACTGGTGCCGATAGAAGTTTTATTTCCGATGAATTTTGCCCTCTACTTGACATTACACCTGTTGCTTTAGACGTTAAGTACACCGTAGAGCTAGCAAATGGCAAATTGATAGAAACCAATAGTGTGATGCCTAATTGCACTTTAAATCTAGCCGACGAAATCTTCCCCATAGATCTTATGCCTATTGAAATAGGAAGTTTCGATGTCATCGTAGGCATGGACTGGTTATCCAAACATCGTGCCGAAATCATCTGCTATGACAAAATTGTTCGCATACCTCTCACTGTCGGTAGAACCCTAGTCATACAGGGGGAGACCGGAGGGACGAGGCTTAACATCATATCTTGTCTTAAAACCCGAAAATTTCTGAGAAAGGGTTATCCATCAATCCTCGCGCACATCATGGAGAAAAAGTCCGAGGAGAAGCGACTTGAGGATGTTCCAATTGTTCGAGACTTTCCAGAAGTCTTTCCTGAGGAACTGCCTGGTCTACCACCACCAAGACAGGTTGAGTTCTCAATCGATCTTGTACCAGGTGCTGCGCCTGTGGCCCGAGCACCATACCGTTTAGCTCCATCCGAACTTCAGGAGCTGTCCACCCAATTACAGGAACTCCTGGAACGAGGATTTATCAGGCCGAGTTCTTCACCTTGGGGAGCTCCGGTCCTATTTGTTAAGAAGAAAGATGGTTCTTTTCGAATGTGTATCGACTATCGAGAGTTGAACAAGTTAACTGTCAAGAACCGGTATCCACTTCCTCGAATCGATGACCTGTTCGACCAACTTCAAGGGTCGAGTTGTTATTCAAAGATTGATCTCCGATCCGGTTATCACCAATTGCGTGTTCGCGATGCCGATATTCCAAAAACCGCTTTCAGAACCCGTTACGGGCATTACGAATTCCAAGTGATGCCATTCGGCCTAACCAATGCACTGGCTGTATTCATGGACCTTATGAATCGGGTGTGTAAACCTTACCTTGATAAGTTTGTCATTGTATTCATCGATGACATCCTCATATATTCACGAAGCAAAGTAGAGCATGCGCAACACCTCAGAACCATCCTTGAACTACTTAAACACGAGGAGCTCTATGCCAAGTTCTATAAGTGTGAGTTCTGGATCAAAACCGTTCAATTCCTTGGTCACGTGATTGACAGTCAGGGGATTCACGTCGACCCGTCAAAAATCGAGGCTATCAAAGACTGGCAATCGCCAACCACTCCGACCGAAGTACGGCAGTTTTTAGGACTGGCCGGATATTATCGACGATTCATTGAAAATTTCTCCAAGATAGCCATACCACTCACGACGCTGACCCAGAAAGACAAAAAGTTTGACTGGACTGATAAACAAGAGTCGGCATTCCAACTCTTAAAACAAAAGCTTTGCAGTGCTCCTATCCTATCTTTACCTGAAGGCACCGATGACTTCGTGGTATACTGCGATGCTTCTCATCAAGGTCTCGGTTGTGTGCTCATGCAACGGGACAAAGTCATAGCTTATACTTCCCGACAGCTCAAGATTCATGAAAAGAATTACACCACCCACGACCTCGAGCTAGGAGCTGTCGTTTTTGCCCTCAAAATCTGGAGACATTACCTTTATGGTACCAGGTGTACAATCTTTACCGACCATAAAAGCCTTCAACACATATTCGATCAGAAGGATCTCAACATGAGACAACGTCGATGGGTCGAGTTGCTTACCGATTATGACTGCGAGCTCAAATATCATCCAGGCAAAGCAAATGTTGTTGCTGATGCCCTCAGTCGAAAAGAGCGAGTGAAACCACTTCGGGTTCGAGCCCTCAGTATGACCATTCACAACAATTTAAACATTCAAATTCTCACTGCTCAACTCGAAGCCTTAAAACCCGAAAATGTCAAAGATGAAGCCTTGCGGGGCATGGATAAACAATTCGAAATCAGACCTAACGGGATTAGGTATTTCTCAAACCGAATCTGGTTGCCTAAATATGGGAACCTACGAGACTTGGTGATGGATGAAGCTCACAAGTCTAAATATTCTATCCACCCAGGGTTCGATAAAATGTACCACGGTATCAAGGACTTCTACTGGTGGCCGAACATGAAATCTGAAATCGCCACCTATGTCAGCAAGTGCCTTACTTGCTCCAAAGTCAAAATCGAATATCAAAAACCTTCTGGTTTACTTCAACAACCCAGTCTTCCTGAATGGAAATGGGAACAAATTGCCATGGACTTCATAACCAAGCTACCCAAATCCTCGAACGGTTGCGATTCCATTTGGGTGATCGTGGATCGTCTCACAAAATCTGCCCACTTCCTGGCAATCAAGGAATCTGACAAAATGGAACGCCTCACCAACATTTATCTGAAGGAAATCGTGACCAAACACGGTGTTCCAATCTCAATTATCTCCGATAGGGATAGTCGTTTCACTTCACAATTTTGGCAATCACTTCAAAAATCCCTGGGTACTCGACTGGATATGAGTACCGCATACCATCCTCAAACCGACGGTCAAAGTGAACGAACCATTCAAACACTTGAAGACATGCTACGGGCCTGCGTAGTAGACTTCGGTGTAAACTGGGAAAAACATCTACCATTGTGCGAGTTCTCGTACAACAACAGTTATCATACCAGCATCAAAGCTGCACCCTTCGAGGCACTGTACGGTCGTAAGTGCCGGTCACCTATCTGTTGGACCGAAGTTGGGGACAGCCAACTCACGGGTCCAGAAATCATTCACGAGACGACCGAGAGAATCGTAGAAATTCAAAACAAACTCAAAGCCGCGCGTGATCGTCAGAAAAGTTATGCTGATGTGAGACGCAAGCCACTCGAGTTCCAGGTTGGGGATCGAGTTCTACTCAAAGTATCGCCTTGGAAAGGCGTAATCCGATTTGGCAAACGAGGGAAGTTAAATCCCAGATACATTGGACCATTCGAGATCCTCGAAAAGATTGGTCCAGTGGCATATCGATTGCAGCTGCCATCCGAACTCAGCAGCGTGCATCCCACATTTCATGTTTCAAATCTGAAGAAGTGTCTGTCTGATGAGACACTTATCATTCCACTCGATGAAATTCGAGTTGACGAAAAACTTCACTTTGTTGAGGAACCCGCTGAAATCATGGATCGTGAGGTCAAACAACTTAAACAAAGTCGTATTCCTATCGTCAAAGTTAGGTGGAATTCGCGGCGCGGTCCGGAATTCACTTGGGAACGGGAAGACCAAATGCGACTCAAGTATCCTCAACTCTTCACTGATTCAACGTCAAACACGACTTCAACATAAATTTCGGGACGAAATTCTTCTAACAGGGGGAGAATGTGACAACCGTCAATTTAGGACTAGAATTTAGTGCCTAATCAAGTTTTAATACATGTAATTAGTTATGTGTTAGGCTAATTAATGTATCAATTATTATATATATTGTTGAATATATATCTACACAATTATGCGGTTTATTTAAATCGTACGAGTTTCAAATCGAATGAATTTCGATACAATAAATACGGACGTTGGTGAATAATTTTATTAAGAAATACAAATATTATCTAATAACTCAATTTTATTCAGAATCTCATTTATTGTAATATTTCGTATCCAAGTTTTATTACACAATTAATGTATACGAGATTAAAAATACAAACGCGCAAACAAATAAAACGAATTTCCCTTTTAAATATCATAAATAGATAACTGGTAAAATTTTACAATAAAATATTTTATAATAATTTATAATTTAAAATGGAAAATTTAAACGAATAAAATAAATATTTAACGTTAAATGACTGAGAAAACGAACACCACGCGGAGCACGGGACGGAGACTGCGAGGTGAGGCTTTCACCTACACCCCACCTCTCCTTCATTCTTTCTTTCATTTTCATTCTCCAAAAACACACACACACCAAAAACACTCTCACCAAATTCATACAAAATTTCGGATTCATCAAATCCGACAACAAAACTTACATTTTCGGAACCACCATCAAGTGAGGAACAAGATTAACAAAAGCTCTACCATCGTTTTCGGCCTCCATCTTCTTCGATTTGCATTTGTAAGGAAATTTCTAAAAACTTAGATTTGTTTAGTTTTATGTAATATTTTGATGTTTTGATGTTTACACAACTTATATATGTCCATTACAAAGATTAGAACACAGTTTTATAGCTTAAAAACGAGTTTAAATTGAGTTTTGGCCGGAAAAATCGCGAACAGCCGGACTTTCTGGGCTGGTGGTCATCCATGCGACACAAGCCTTGTGTCGCATGTTGTGTCGTATTTTGCCCTTTATGTCGCACCTTGTGTCGTATAAATCCTTTAGTGTCGTAACTCATGCGACACAATATTGTGTCGCACTCTATGTCGCAAACTATGTCGTACTTCTATACGACACAACCACTATGTCGCTATTAAATTAGCATTTCGTATTCGATGCGACACAGTCCCTGTGTCGTATCCTTGTGTCGCATGACGTCTGCGACACAACCATTGTGTCGCATGTCAAATCTTTGTGTCGCATGTTGTGTCGCAAAACACAGAAAAACCAGAATTTTGAAGTCAAAGTTACTGTTCAAAAAAGTCAAATTTACTGTAGCAGTACTGTAGCAAAGTCAACATTTTAGAATTTTTATTATTTCAACTAAATCACCAACGGGCCGTACACGTTTTCAAAACTTACAAAACAGATTATTCAATCAACCAAGTCGTAGTAACTTGGATAATTTAGTCAATCAAGTCGTAGTAACTTGAAACAAAACAATTAATCAACCAAATCGTAGTAATTTGGACATATATAATTAAATAACAACTACAAAGGTAGTCTTTCGAGATACCGGTACAATTAATAACAATCAAGTGTCGTGGACACATTCAGGTTTCAAGTCTTTGGACATTAACTCACAGCTAATTACTTCAAGTTTATTAACTTAAACACTCCAAGACTCAGGTGAGTTTCATAGCCCCATTTTTCACTATTTTACAACTAGGGGTGTGATATTACTACTCGATTTTGTTTTACAAGTAGAACGCAAGTGCCAAACTTCAAATACTACATGAGTTTCAAGCTAATCAATTTAAAGTCCTCTATAAGCATAGTCTCTAATATTTTAGCGTGAATGTTAGTATATGATATCATATGGGATTGACAATCCTCATCCGGGTTAGCACGCACTAACCGGTCAAACGGATGTATTAGCATTTGGGAAGACGAGTGTTGATTAGGCACTCGTAGGAGGCATTTCAAGTTAGGTTTCCTTAAGTGGGCCTGACAAATCAAGTTAAGCTCAGACTATGTGCTCATGGACAGTATAACTTTTATTTTGCTTAATTGCATTTTAAATTCAATATAAATCTTGCGGTTCTGACAGCTATACATTGACATACAAACCTGTGAGCTCACCAGCGTTTTCGCTGACCCATTTTAGTATTTATCACAGGTACCCAGCAGTAGGTTGGCTGCACAAGCAAGAAATATTAGCTCGAGTCAGCATACATACAACTAGAGATTGGACTGCATTATTATATTTTGTAAAAGTAATTATGCTATGTAATCTCTCGATTTCAGGAATCGAGCTAATGTAACTATATTTTGATGTAAACATTTACTTTATCTATACAAGTTTAAAACGACGCATATAGTGGTCGTTCATTATATCTTATGTGCTTTGTATATTGATTAGTGACACCCAAATCAAGCTTCCGCAAATCATTAAATTTGGGGGTGTCACAAATACAGGATTAGTAAATTGGAACTTGTCAAGAAACAGTTTGACACATTTGATTTACTATCAACTGAATCTTTGGACATTGAGTTTAAGAGATACTCCCACATCGTAAGAGAATTGGCTGAAGGAGGAATAGTACTTACTAATGGAGAAGTAAACAAGAAGTTATTAGGTACTTTACCTAACAATTGGGATTCCAAGGTGAAAGTTTTGGAACAAGATCCAGAACTTGAACTCTTGGATTTGGAAGATCTTATTGGTAGATTACAGATGTATGCTCGTGACATGAAGAAGAAAGAAAAGATGTCAGAGGCGTCTGATATTCAAAATCATAGTCTGAATGATACTTCCAGATCTAATTTCAATTTAGCTACATCTCCCTCTGGGAGCACTTCATATGCTTCCTATACTTCTCATACAGCTCCTTCAAAGGCTACTGAGGATCATGCCACAATCTTTGCAACTTTCCTCAACTCTTATGAGAATTTTCTTTCAAAGAAGGCTAGTACTCTGCAGCTTACTGAGGAAGACTTTGAACAGATCGATTCTGACGATCTCGAGCAGATGGACATCAAATGGAGTATGGCCATGATAACCCAAAGAACGAAGAAGTTTCTTCAGAAAACGGGTAGAAAGGATTTGGATGATGATGGTGATACATGTCTTGGTTTTAATAAAAGCAAGGTGAAATGTAAAATCTGTCAGAGTTATGGACACTTTGCTAAAGAATGTGAGAAGGAAAAATATCCCTCATCTGGATTCACTACACATTCAGCTCCCAAGACTCCAGAGAACAGCACAACATCACAGGCGATGGTGGTGTTTAATCAAGGAATGTTTGATTGGAGTGCGCTTCAAGGAAAGATTCAACATAGTGCTCTCTTAGCAAAATTACATGAGGTAGAAACAGATGCTGAAGAACCTTTTACTTGCATATCCTGTATTAAATTGGCAGCTTCTTTAAAATGTTTTCAAATAGATAATGAAGACTTGAGAGAAAACGTTGTTAAACTTACTGAGTCAAACAAGTTTTTAAAAGTAAATGAAAAACTTTATGATAAGAAATTCGAGGCTTATAAGTTACACACGCAGACTTATAAATCAAAAGTTTTTAGTCAACAAGATGCTATAAATAGCTATCTTAAAGAAATCGAATTGTTAAACCAATAATTTTCTGATTTAAAGTCTCGGTCTGTGAATTTTAATAGAAAAATCTCAAGTTTCTCAGAGTCTCTTGACGTTTTCGATGAAATTGTTAACAAGCAAAGGACATACAAGAATAGTAAGGCTGGTTTGGGATATGAAGGAGTCCCACCTCCTACTAACTACTATCCTACGCCTGTTAAGGAGGGCACCGAAGAACTTGTAGTTGACTACTCATCATGGTCAACTACAAAATCTAAAGAAGCTAAGAAACAGGCAAAGGAGAAAGCGAAAAGGCCAGAGTATCCTTTACCTAAGTTTGTTAAGTCTGATAGTACACCTCCAGTTAGTGTAGAGGAGGGTGTTGAGATAGAGGATCTACCGGAAGAGGCGAAAATTAAAATTGAAAAAGTTAATGTTAAGTCTGAAAATCATATACTTACCAATGAAACTGTAAAGGTTTCAAATAAAACGGATAAAAATAAGGTTGAAAAAGAATCCAAAAAGGTTCAAATCAAATGAAGGACTCAAATGTAAAATCTAAAAATGAACAACCTTCTCCATCAACTTGTTCAACTTCAAAGGCTTCTACATCAACGTGTACACATAAGTGTTCACGTTCTGTAAATGCCTCATCTCCTAAGCCTCCTACAGTTTATTCTCCACCTCAACCTTTTATGGGTAATCATTGGAATAAGTCGTATGTTGAACGGCGTTCTTGTTTCCATAATGGACAACAAGGACATATAATTAGGTATTGTAGGTTATTATCCCTAGATAGGTTTGGTAGAGGGATGCCAAGAACTTCTTCTTTTAGGAATTCATTTTTAAAATCTTTTTCTGGGTGTGGCTCGTATTCGCCTATGTCAAGATATGCATCCTCTTCTCCCAAACCCGTGGCTAGAGTAAACAAAGTTGTGCCTAGTAAACCTCAAGTTCAACAGCACAACATTGTTGAAAACAAATCATCCGAACCTAAGCAGGTTTGGAAACCAAAATCCACAAACAACACATCAATGAAATCTTCTGAGTTTTTAAAATATTATAAACTCATTGATGTGATGATTATGGATGATCTTGGACAACCCAAGTCTATCAAGGCTTGGGTGTCCCATAAGTACTAATGTTTGATTGTTTGTGGTGATGTAGTCAGGTTTTTGATAGCTAATATTTTAGTGACTGCAAGAATGTGGATACTGTTGGAGGGTTGTTTTCAAGGTGGTTATGTGTGATGATTTGTGATTGGATGGATGAGATTTTTTTGAAGTTTCGAGATGGTAAAAGTGCTAAAAGACATTTGACCTGACTTGATATGTGATTTTGATAATTATCTATTTTTATTTGTTAGATGCAACAGCCATTCTTTATACTTTTTAGTATTAAAGAAATGCAATGTTGCGAAATTTCTTAAATTAAAAATACAAAAATATGTTTTATGTTTTTGGATTGGATATAAGAATTTGCTGTTTAGGGGGTGTAATTTTGAATATTAAAATTTTCTGATTATTTAGTTCAGAAATGTGAACAGCAAGATTCTTAATTCTTGAAAAGACGATGGGTTGTGTCTGTAAACAACTTAGGATATGATAGTACATCGGGTGACATGCACAAAATGGAATTTTAAGGTTTATCTTGGATGTGTCAGTAGGTTTATCTGACATATTTAACACAGCTTTTATAAACATTAGCTTCATCATATGATGTATCGGTAGGCATGATACACACCGGTCTGTGAGTGAGTAAGAAGTAATATCAAAACTTGTCTATTACTTTGTGAAAAATGTTATATGATGTACGACATAAGTCTTAATTGATGAATGAAGGTACTACCATACGTTGTCATAATTATTATGTAAGTGCAAAATTGGCATATAGTAATAATATGATTATTAGCCTAACTAATGGTGACTATTGTTGTACTCTCATACATACCTGAATCCATTAGTTATGCAAATAGTCTCAAACTTGTTTTGTTCATACTAAGGGACCCTCTGTTGTACTAAGTACAGATCTGGGGCCACTAGTATCTTCATAATAGGTTTGATGTATGTCTAAATTTAAAGGTCAAGTGTATGTTACGAGATAGCCGAGATAAACTTGGTCTTGTAATCTCTACATTGTCTGTAAAATTTGCAGCGTTATATGTTTTACTAAAATTTATCAGTATATCATATAATAGGTTTCACAAAATTAATATTAATACTAACAATAAAAGTTAGCTCACACATACAGATGTAACATGTTTAAGTGGAAAAACAATACCAGTAATCGTCTTGAAATAATTTTTATAAAATGTGTTTTAAGCATGCTAAGTAAATTTAAAGTGGACCAGTATACTGATAATCGAAATAACACTTACTATTTTCTAATAATTGCATGTTGGTCTGATATGATCTCTAAGCAGACCTAAAACAATCATATCCCCAATTTATTTTATTTTTATTTTTATGTATTCTTTACTTTTCATTTATAAAGAAAATCCAAAAAGATTTTATTTCTATGTTATTTTCTTCAACTATCACATATCTTGTTAAAGTCTAATATTGAAGATGTAAAGGATGTCGGTTATTCTCCAACGACTGTGAAGATAAATTCTATCGGAGAAGCGGTTGATGATTGAAAGATGGTCACTGAATATGAAGATCTAAATGTATGTCATTCACATGAATATGGACATCAAGATTTTTCTGAAGACCATGCTACCTCAATGGGCCGGGGGAGATTCCGATTGTTGAAGACATGAAAGAGTTTGTTGATGAAGACTAATTGAAGACTTATTTGACTAAGCTGCTGACATGGGGGAGTTTGTTGGTGCATTTTGTGTGTCAGTCAGTTGGTCAACATATGTACGTGTCAAAGTCAATTAGTCTGGATATTTGTCAATATGTATTAGATAGAAAAGTTTATGAAAATAGTGAATATAGAAATGTCCAAATGTGTTTAGGCGACACTTAGTCAATGTCGCTATTAGCGACACTTGGCTAGTGTCGCTGTTGGGTTTATTCTTGGGTTTCCAATTATGTGAAATTTTTTAAAGGCCCAACAAATTTGGCCCAAATACAAGACCCATATAATCTTGTGTTTAGGGCATTTGTGTCGTATGAGTGTGTGTGAGAAATCTACTAAAGATTCAAAAGAGAGAAAAGAGAAAAAGAAAAAAAGATCTCATTCCCGTATTTCACTGTAGCAGGCCGGAAATCGGACGATCCCCGGAGATTGAACCGTCGGATCGTTCTCAAATTTGGACAGTGTCTTCCTGACATCTGGACCAACGTTTTGACCGTTCAGTTTTTCGTTTTGAGCTCTGGAGGTCGAGATATTAAACCTGGACAATAGCAGTTTTTCAGGGGTATAATTTTCTTCATTTTTCTTTAGAGTGATTCCATACTTGTTGACGTTGTAGTTCAAGAGTATGATGATTATTGTATACCTCTAGTGAATCTAGAGAAGACCCGTTGTATTTCTCTCTTGTTGATATTAGTGGATTTTAAGTGGCCTACGGGTCCCGTGGTTTTTACTCTCGCCTTGAGAGATTTTCCACGCAAAAAGTTTCGTGTTCTTTGTGTGTTCGTGGTTATTATTTATTTCTGTAATTTGGGGCTGTTTTTGATTGCATTTGGTGTACCCTAATTGTTTGCATCCTCATTGGTTCATACGGGTCGGGAAAGTATTGTCAAACGAGGGTTTTATTCCGCATTTGTATTTACCGTTGTGGCATATTTCCCATCAAATTGGTATCAGAGCTTTGTTTATTGGATTTGACTTGTGTGAACGATGGAAGCTAATACAACTAGGATGATTAATTTAAATGGTTCTAATTATCATGTTTGGAAAGGCAAGATGGAGGTTTTTATTTTTCTGAAGGATTACTATTTGCCTGTTTTTGCTACCGATAAACCTGAGGATAAATCGGATGCAGAGTGGACTATTTTGCATAGACAGGTCTGTGGGTATATTCGGCAGTGGGTAGATGATAATGTTTTGAACCATATTAGTGGGGAGACTCATTCTCGTACTTTGTGGAACAAGCTTGAACAGTTATATGCTCGAAAGACTGGTAACAACAAGTTGTTCTTGATTAAGCAGATGATGGGTTTGAAGTACACTGATGGGACTCCTATTTCAGATCACCTAAATGCGTTTCAGGGTATTATAAATCAGCTTGCAGGAATGGGTATCAGGTTTGAGGATGAGATTCAAGGTTTATGGCTACTTGGTACATTACCGGATTCTTGGGAGACTTTTAGGACATCTTTGTCCAACTCCGCACCGGATGGTATTATCACCATGGAATTGGCTAAGGGCAGTATTTTGAATGAAGAGATGAGAAGAAAGTCACAGGGTTCCTCTTCACAGTCAGATGTCTTGGTCACAGAAACACGGGGGAGAAGTCAAAGTAGAGGTCCGAGTAATAGAGGTAATCACCGCAGCAGTTCCAGCAAAGGAAAGTTTGCTGATCTTGAGTGTTATCATTATGGTGAAAAAGGGCACACAAAATGGTACTGCAGACAGTTGAAGAAAGAAAGGAGAAAGGTAAACAAGAAGAACAAACAGAAGAAAAATGATGGTGGTAATGACAAAGCTGAGGTTAATTCTATCACTGATGAGTTCTTTGTTTGTTTTGATTATGATATGGTTAACTTTACTCACGATGATACTAGTTGGGTTGTTGATAGTGGTGCTACATGTCATGTTGCAACACGTAAAGATTTCTACTCATTTACACTCCGGGAAGTTATGGATATGTTAGGATGGGTAATGCCGGGTTATCAAAGATCGTTGGTATTGGAGTGGTCTGCTTGAAGTTTGATACCGGGATGGAGCTGGTTTTGCATAATGTAAAACATGTCCCCGATATGAGACTTAATGTTATTTCTGCAGGCATTCTTGATGATGATGGTTACCATAGCGGTTTTGGTAATGGTATGTGGAAACTGACTCTTGGTTCTATGATCGTGGGAAGAGGTAAGAAAGACTCAAGATTATACATCACACATCCGAAGATCTTCAAGAACATTGTTAATGTGGTAGACAATGCTGACACGACTGATTTGTGGCATAAGAGACTTGGCCACATGAGTGAAAAAGGGATGTCTATCTTGTTGAAGAAAAATATGTTATCTGGTGTGCTTGATAGTAATTTGAGTAAGTGTTCTCACTGTTTGGCAGGGAAACAAACCAGAGCTGTCTTTAAAAGACATTCTCCTTTTGGAATGGAGAATATACTTGATCTTGTGCATTCTAATGTTTGTGGTCCTATGAAGACTAGGACACTTGGTGGGTGTTCCTATTTTGTTACATTCATCGTCGATCATTCCAGAAAGGTGTGGGTTTATACCTTGAAGTCAAAGGATCAAGTATTTGATGTGTTTAAGCAGTTTCATGTCTCGGTTGAGAGACAAACTGGGAAGAAGCTCAAGTGTGTTCGTACTGATAATGGCGGTGAATACATTGGGCAATTTGATGCTTACTGTAAAGAGAAAGGTATTCGGCACCAAAAGACTCCACCAAAGACACCACAGTTGAATGGCTTAGCAGAGCGGATGAACAGAACATTGGTAGAGAGAGTCAGATGTTTGCTTTCACATGCAGGGTTGCCGGGTTCTTTTTGGGGTGAGGCTTTGAATACGGCAGTACATATTATTAATCTAACCCCTTGCGTTCCTTTGCATTTTGATGTTCCTGACAGTGTTTGGAGCGGCAAAGATGTTTCTTACCGTCACTTACGAGTCTTTGGATGTAAGGCTTTTGTGCATGTTCCCAAAGATGAGAGGTCAAAGCTTGATATGAAGACTAAGACATGCGTGTTCCTCGGTTATGGCCAAGATGAGTTTGGATACAGGTTGTATGATCCAGTTCAGAAGAAACTTGTACGAAGCCGAGATGTTGTGTTTGTTGAAGATCAGACTTTAAAAGATGTTGAGAAGACAGAGACAGTTCCTCAACATAATGATGATCTTACTGATTTGGATCCAGTTCCTCCACAACATGTTGATTCACAGTTTGGA
This sequence comes from Helichrysum umbraculigerum, assembly GCA_949592205.1. Taxonomy (NCBI): domain Eukaryota; kingdom Viridiplantae; phylum Streptophyta; class Magnoliopsida; order Asterales; family Asteraceae; genus Helichrysum; species Helichrysum umbraculigerum. Next base: position 44,263,216 of record CATIUR010000001.1, read on the forward strand.
GATGATGTTCAGAATGATGAACAGGGTACTGACGATGTTGATGCTCATGAGCAACCAGAGATAGATGAAGATGTTCATCCAGAGTTACCAGTACCAGATGTGCCACCATTTGTCCCACTTAGGCGATCTACCCGAGATCGTCATCCTTCTACTAAATATTCTGCTAATGAGTATGTTTTACTTACTGATGGGGGAGAGCCTGAGTGTTATGCAGAAGCTATGGAAGATGAACATAAGAAAGAGTGGGTCGAAGCCATGCAAGATGAGATGAATTCCTTACATGAGAACAATACTTATGAATTGGTGAAGTTGCCTAAAGGCAAGAGAGCGTTGAAGAACAAGTGGGTTTATAAGGTGAAGATGGAAGAGCATACTTCTCAACCCAGGTACAAAGCTAGATTAGTTGTTAAAGGATTCAGTCAGAAAAAGGGTATTGATTTTGATGAGTTTTTCTCTCCGGTCTTGAAGATGGGATCTATTCGAGTAGTTCTTGGTTTGGCTGCTAGCCTTGATCTTGAGGTTGAGCAGATTGATGTCAAGACAGCTTTCCTTCACGGTGATTTGGATAAGGAAATCTACATGGAGCAACCTGAAGGTTTTCGGGTTAAGGGTAAAGAAGATTATGTGTGTAGACTTCAGAAAAGTCTATATGGGTTGAAGCAAGCACCGAGACAGTGGTATAAGAAGTTTGAATCGGTTATGGGAAAGCAAGGCTACCGAAAGACGACTTCAGATCATTGTGTTTTCTTTCAGAGGTTTGGTGATGATGATTTCATTATATTGTTGCTATATGTTGATGATATGCTGATTGTTGGCAGGAATATTGAAAGAATTGCGCAGTTGAAGCGATAATTGAGCAAGTCTTTTGCTATGAAAGACTTGGGGCCAGCAAAACAGATCCTTGGCATTCGGATTTCTAGAGATAGAGGTGTCAAGACGTTACATATGTCACAAGAGCAATACATTAAAAAGGTGCTTAGCAGATTCAACATGGCTAAAGCTAAAGTGGTTAGTTCCCCTCTTACTACCAACTTTAAGCTAACAGATAGAGATTGCCCTTCTTCAGAGAAGGATGTTGAAGAGATGGATAGAGTTCCATATGCCTCAGCAGTTGGAAGCTTGATGTATGCTATGGTTTGTACAAGGCCAGATATAGCTCATGCAGTAGGTGTTGTTAGTCGGTTTATGTCAAATCCGGGTAAGAAGCATTGGGAAGCAGTTAAGTGGATCTTGAGATACTTACGAGGTACTTCCAAATTGGGTATCACATTTGGAAATGGGAAGCCGATGCTTGTTGGTTATACAGACTCTGATATGGCAGGAAACAAAGATAACATGAAATCCACTTCAGGATATTTGATGACCTTTGCAGGGGGAGCAGTTTCATGGCAATCAAGATTGCAAAAGTGTGTTGCCTTGTCTACAACCGAGGCTGAGTATATGGCAGCAACAGAAGCGTGCAAAGAACTATTGTGGCTGAAAAGGTTTCTACAAGAGCTTGGTTTCAAGCAAGAGCGCTACATGGTACTTTGTGATAATGAGAGTGCAATTCATCTTGCTAAGAACTCTATGTTTCACAAGCGAACAAAACATATTGATGTGCGGTATCATTGGATTCGAGATTGCCTTGAAGATGGTTTATTTGAACTTGATAAAGTTCATACCGATGATAATGGTTCTGATATGTTGACGAAGGCTTTAGCAAGGGAGAAGCTCAAGGTTTGTTGCTCGATCGCCGGGATGGCGAACTCTTCCACATAATCGGAAAGGGGGAGATTTGGAGATTTGTTGGGTTTATTCTTGGGTTTCCAATTATGTGAAATTTTTTAAAGGCCCAACAAATTTGGCCCAAATACAAGACCCATATAATCTTGTGTTTAGGGCATTTGTGTCGTATGAGTGTGTGTGAGAAATCTACTAAAGATTCAAAAAAGAGAAAAGAGAAAAAGAAAAAAAGATCTCATTCCCGTATTTCACTGTAGCAGGCCGGAAATTGGACGATCCCCGGAGATTGAACCGTCGGATCGTTCTCAAATTTGGACAGTGTCTTCCTGACATCTGGGCCAACGTTTTGACCGTTCAGTTTTTCGTTTTGAGCTCTGGAGGTCGAGATATTAAACCTGGACAGTAGCAGTTTTTCAGGGGTATAATTTTCTTCTTTTCTCTTTAGAGCGATTCCATACTTGTTGACGTTGTAGTTCAAGAGTATGATGATTATTGTATACCTCTAGTGAATCTAGAGAAGACCCGTTGTATTGCTCTCTTGTTGATATTAGTGGATTTTAAGTGGCCTACGGGTCCCGTGGTTTTTACTCTCGCCTTGAGAGATTTTCCACGCAAAAAGTTCCGTGTTCTTTGTGTGTTCGTGGTTATTATTTATTTCTGTAATTTGGGGCTGTTTTTGATTGCATTTGGTGTACCCTAATTGTTTGCATCCTCATTGGTTCATACGGGTCGGGAAAGTATTGTCAAACGAGGGTTTTATTCCGCATTTGTATTTACCGTTGTGGCATATTTCCCATCAGTCGCTAGAGGTGCTGGACAGACTATAAATAGAGGAGTTAGAGTCAAAATTAGGGTTAGACTTTTGAGGCATTAGAGAGAGCCGTTTTTGTGAGAGAGGAGAGGAGAAAAACGAGTTTGAGTTTGTATCTTGTAATCTTGATTATTCAATTGTGAATATATACAAAGATTATATAGAAATCGTGTGTTCGTGAATCATTATCAATTGTTTGTTATTCCGCACTAGCAATTGATCATTCTATCCGATCAGATCCAAGGCAACAACGGGACTTTCAGTCATCCATACGAAGCTCCCACGTGACATTCTCACAAAGCGCCACGTCGAAAAATTACATACAATAAGCATAAATCGGTAATTGGATACACACAATAGAAGTTTTAAAAAGTTGATACACACAATAAAGTTTTTGTCATAGTTTGATACATTTTCACATACTTAGCCCAATTATTATTGTAGTACAGTTAGCCAAAAAATATCAAAAAACCCAATAAAACATTTTAATAGTCTCTAAACATCAAAATTTATTCATAGTGAGGATTATAATTAAATATTGCATAACCTCTTGTACATTGTATTTGTATAAATATATCAGGGCAAATTATCCGAAAATATAATTAATTTTGTCAAAATTTGACGATAAAGATAATATGAATTTTGTCGATGACCTAGAAGGACTCACATTTTAAGATCGTGTTGTAAAAGATTTAACTTTATGGAATCGTGCCCTCAAAGATTTTAACGCTCCAATGAAATAGGGTTTAAACACTAAAAAGTATAAGTGTTCATATAGTATCTTTGTTGGGTCTACAATGTCATTTATCAAATGAATATATGATATTGTCAAACATAAAAAAATAAAAAATTCAAAAGTAATTTTAACTTTAGTTCAACTTTTAGTAACTTAAATCCTTTTATGACACGATTTTAATAAATCAGTTCTTTTAGGCACCGACAAAGCCATATTTTCTTTATTGTCAAATTTTGATAAATATATTGACTTTCTCCCGGTAAACTATACTTTTACAAAGAATATATCCGAGATGTAGAAAATAGTTTCCTTAGAAAATTAAAGTATAATAATGTGTGGTATTTTTTGGACCGATGATTTCATGTATTTTCAAACTAAAAGACCAAGTTAATAATTCCTTCTGAATTTCAAATACTAGATGGCATGCTCTGGTTTTCAACATTGATAATATTAGAATCATATCGAGGAGTTTTTCTTTAGATATTTTCAATTCCGAGAGGTTTTGAAATTATATACCTTTACACACGTAGAATAAACTCTTAATTAGTAACCCAACAATTACTTTTAAATTATAGTAGCAATTAATTACATTGCAATGTAACGGTTACATTGCACGTACCCTATAATTATTTTATGGTGGTGAATAATAATAAAGGTAAGGAGTACATTTTCTACATTTTTTAAATCGTCCATGTGGTTCAAAAATTGTCAAAGATTTATCACTTATCACCGAGTTCTAATTTTTTTTTTTTTTTTTATCTTAGGGACGACCCATGTACAATTTCTAAAACCACGTGGACGTTTTAAGTATTCGAGGTTAGTGTCTTGTAATACATCTAACTTGTGTCTAATATTTATTGTGTGTATCCAACTTAAATTTGCTGTTTTTAATGCATTCAAGTTTTAAAAAGGGTATTTTGATGTGTCGCTTATTTAAGGTGCCACGTGACATCCGGAGAGTTTAACACATCATCAAAACGTCACCAAAATACACTAAAAATACTTTTTGAAAGTGTGATGCATTAAAAATAGCAAACGTAAGTTGAATACACACAATATACATCAGATACAAATTAGATGTATTTCCATAAATTAACACCTAAATATTTTACTATATATAAAGGCTGTTTTATACTTTTAACATATCTTACGTCTTATCAATATTATAATAGTGAGTGTTGAATAATTATAACTGGTCGTTGGAATTTTTGATAAATTCAGAGTCGTCATCATTCTTATTGCGAATAAAATGAACAAAATTGTCAATTCTGATCTTGAAATTGTAAATGTGTAAGAAAAGAGGAAACCGCTTTATTATAATTAAGAGTTTTAGATATTAAACTATAAGTTAAATATATCTGTAAACAATAATTATGTTGTTTCAACATTTTAAAAATTATTAAACATCTCAATAAAATGATATTCATACAAAAAATTGTTATACTTTTAGAGACTAAATTATTTATGATCGATTCACACTACAACAGGAAGAAGCTACTGCGACGGACTTATGCGTCGTTAATCTGTGGCAATAGGTCTGTTGCGACATATTTGCGATGAAAATCAGCTGTGGCAAAAAAGAGCGTGGCAATTGTCATTTGCGACCACAGATTGCTACGGATAAGTATATTGCCACAGATATAGGCTGTCGCAAGGCTGTCAGAAGAAAAATTTGCATAACTTACTAAAGTTGGCATATACCGACAGCATTGCGACCATAATTTGCGACGGTTTTTCGAGGCAACTTATTGCCACAGATTATTCTTGTAGCTTGCTATGTATTTGCTACAGAATTTATAACCCAAAATCTGTCGCAAATGTTCCGAAATCATAAAAACCGCATTTTCCAATTTTCCTGTTTTTCCAGGTTAAAATTGAATCTTTTAATCAAACTCAAATTTAAGGAAATTAAATTATGAACATGCATATATATATATATTACAAACTGTAAACAAGCACAAATATCCAAAAATGTGATTATCCTACAATAAGTTACAAAGTGATTGAAGGTATAATCGACCAATTTTTTAGCTATCCTTTCACCCTTTACTCTTTCTCTATTTATTTCGCTTTCTTGTTCTTGTTCAAGATCAAATCTTACTAATTCTCTCTATCTTTGCTTGCGCAAACGCCAACATTCGATAATGCATCCATCTTTATAGGTCATCCAATACATTCATCCTCGATCCCTACTCCGACAACGAAGGATCCAAAATTAGAAATCTTATATTGAACTAAAATGAGTAAAATCAGTGAGTATAATCTTGAATAAAAATGAAGAAACATAATTGAACATATAATGAAACAAAAATGCAACACCTCCTCTTAAAGTTTACCTCTTTTCAGCAGCATATAACTAACAAAAATAGTCGCATTAGCGGTAAAAACTAACAAAGAAGTATAGCTTTAGATTGCACTTTTTGTCATCTTGAAAAGGCTTAAAAGCAAAGAATATACCTTCTTTAGAACTTTGATTTCGTGGTTGTGTTCTTTCTTTCCTTCAGCAAGTAACCTCCTGCCTCCTACAAGAATAAATGGTTAAACTCGCGATAAAAATAAGGAACATTAAATGCTTGACAAACATATCAAGTCTTGCTCCTTTCCCACTAACCATGACAATAGTCTAACAAATGGAATGCATATAATTGATAAGTACATGCTAATCTTAACCTCAGTGGATCTACTTCACAAATAACAAATGTTCAGGTGCATTAGTATCCTCAAGATCCTTCAAATGTTAGCCTCTTCTTTTTAATGAATAATCTGGCTCACTGATTTATGAAATCAACAAAACAATGAGACATTAAAACATTTCCCTAAAATTGAAAAATAATGATTGTTTGCTAGACATATATGAGACTTCAAAAACATAATGTTCACAACACAATGGCATAATAAATGAATGTTTTGCAAACAATGAATATTAACAGAACTTCAAGGACAAGTAAACAACTCACATTAATAGACACTGGCATCAAATTGGCAAAACGATTAACAATTTTTTTAAAAAAAAAAATCTAGTGCTTATAACATTTTCAAGAACTAATATGGAGTAGTAGTCACTTTGACCAATATTGTCAATTTAAAAGGCAAGGAAAATCAATAACAACTTAATTAATATAAGAACTTCAACGAATCAGTCAATATATAAAAATACAGAAAATGAAATAGATCTCAAGAATTAATACCTAACCTCTACCATTCACGATGAGCAATCCTTCTTCACGCATTTTGGTAAGCGGTGGAAGCACGGGTCCATCAGATCTGAAGATTTCATCATAGCATCATCATAATCCTAATTTGCACCGTTTGAAATCGGTTGAGAAGATGGATCTGGAATCGAATTTGAACCGAATCCGATTGGTGAAATTGAAGTACGAATCGTTGTCGTTGTCAAATCAGCCTAAAAATAATCTCCTTGTAAATCTCTTTCACCCTTCGAACTCTCTGGGGGTGTTCAAATGAAATGGAAGACCTAAAGGTGAGTGGAGGCTGATTGAATGGGGTTTCAAAAAAATTGGGTCTGAAATTTTAGATGGCGCCTAAATTGGGCGGCACAATGGATTTTAATTCCCAAAAAGATTCAAGTATAGAATCGAAAACACTACAAATACATTTAAAATAAAACTAGCCTATTTCCGTATAATACGGTGGTGACAACTAACTAATATATTTTCATTAGGGGTGTGCATGGATCGGTTAATAGAAAAAAATTAACCATAACCACCATGTCGGTTAATGAGAAATCAAATCCTTCTGTTAATGGTTAACCGCCTATCGGTTAATCGGTTAATTTGGCGGCTATGGGTCGGTTAACGGTTAACCATAAGTTTTCTATGAAATTATAAAAAGACAAAATGCAACACGATGGTGGAAGAAAATAACCTTATAAAGTAAATAAAACATCTCACTTTTGCTTATAAAGCATTGACCGTTATCTATTGTTGATATCAGCATTTTTAAAAGTCGTTAAACGACAACTTAAATGTATGTGTGTATGTCAGCTTCGACATATAAGAAGTATATATCGATCTAGTAGTAGTTTAGGTATACGTATGAACAAACATATTAACATGTACAAATATTGTGTCTTTGATATGTAACACACATATAAAGATAATTTTGATATTGATATGTATGTAACTTGTATAATCAAGCAAACGCAAAACGTCAAAAACCTGTCGCAAATCCGTAGCAACTCTAAATATTTTGTAACAGATTTGCTACAACCTAATTTGTGTTTATTTTATAAAAAAATAGTTTTAAATAAAAAACACACATGTATGTTTGTACATATTACTATATGGTTCCGTAAGTACTTTAAAAAAATTAAAAGCGAGTGAATATACATATTCATATATAAGTATGTGTATATGTCAAGTTTGACATATAAGAAGTATATATCCATCTAGTAGTAGTTTAGGTGTACATACGAACAAACATATTAACATGTACAAATATTGTGTCTTTGATATGTTACATTCATATAAAGACATAGTTGATACTCCTATGTATGTAATTGTGCTTGTAAAAACAAGCAAACGCAAAAAGACCTGTAGCAAATCCGTAGCAACTCTAAATATTTTGTGACGGATTTGTTACAACCTAATTTGTTTCATTTTTTTAAAATATAGTCTTAAATTAAATACACACATGTATGTTTGTACATATTACTATATGGTTCCGTAAGTACTTAAAAAAAAATTAAAAGTTAGTGAATATACATATTCATATATAAGTATGTGTATATGTCAAGTTAAACATGTAAGAAGTATATATCCATTTAGTAGTAGTTTAGGTGTACGTACGAACAAACATATTAACATGTACAAATATTGTGTCTTTGATATGTTACATTCATATAAAGACATAGTTGATACTCCTATGTATGTAATTGAACTTGTAAAAACAAGCAAACGCAAAAAGACCTGTAGCAAATCCGTAGCAACTCTAAATATTTTGTGACGAATTTGCCACAACCTAATTTGTTTTATTTTTTTAAAAAATAGTCTTAAATAAAATACACACATGTATGTTTGTACATATTACAATATGGTTCAGTAAGTACTTAAAAAAATTAAAAGTTAATGAATAAACATATTCATATATAAGTATGTGTGTATGTCAAGCTCGATATATAAGAAGCATATATGTATCTATTTGTAGTTTATGCATATTAACAACAAATATATTAACACATACGAATATTGTGTCTTTGAAATGTTATAGTCATATAAAGACAAAGTTGATACTCCTATTTATATAATTGTGCTTGTATATCAAGTAAACGCAAAACGGAAAAAATATCGGTAGCAAATCCGTAGCAACTCTAAATTTTTGTAATGGATTTGCAACAACTTAATTATTTTGTTTATTTTATTTTTGACGATAAAATTTTGCAACCAGTTTGTGGCGGATTCCCTTTATTATTATTTGATATATTCATATTTTCAGTTCAATTTTGCCACCGATCCGCTACGAATATTATCATTGTAGATTTTAATATTTGCAAGTTATTATTTATGTTTTTTAGTCGTTGCAAATTTGACACAAATCTGTCACAAAACATAGCCAAATATTTGAAAATTAGATCAACCTTTTAAATTATGATAAGTTGTCATAAGTTTGACACTAATCCGTCGCAATACTTAGTCAAATATTTGATAACTTAGACAAATATTTGAATTCCGACTTGTAGTCGCAAGTTTGACACTAATCTGTTGCAAAATTTGGTCAAACGTTTGACTTTTGATGTGCCGTCGCAAATTTGTCACTAATCTGTGTCAAAATTTAGTCAAACCTTTGACTTTCGTTTTCCGAATATATCGTCACAAAGCGGTGGCAAATGCGTCGCAAATGCAATAAATTCGCCACGATTTTATTATCGTCGCAAAATTCTGTCGCTGTTGCCTGTTTCTGTAGTAGTGTCAGTAACGAAAGCTATTCATATTAATTTTTGACGGACCAGTACCTTTTAGCTATCATGCTCCAGTTAACGCATAAACTATATCTATAGTCATTCACAACCAACGAAAGCTAAAAGGTACACGTCACCGGAATGCTATCTCCTTCAACACAAAAAATCCTAGAGAAGACACCCTTTGCGATGATGTAATATATCTCTTTTATTTGGATGTCGAATAGAGAGAGAAAAAACTCGATTAGTTGGACGAACTGGTCTTGTAATCCAAATCCCGGTTAATCTTTTTGTATATATTCATGTTACTGTCTCTTGTAACTTGCTAGTGGACATTTTCTAATGCAATCGTTATGCTGTTAAAAGAAAAAGAATCAATATGTAACAGAGAGCTATTATTTGCATCACTAATTACATGTTACGGAAGGATCAAAATATGAAGGTGTTCAGAGTCAGAAGGATGTGTTAATTGTTAACGAAATCCAAGTTGTCTCGTTTTTTTTTTTTCTAAGTTGTCCGAGTGGTGTGCGCGGGTCCGAGCAATGGTTCATGAGTGCTGTGTGTATTCCGAGGGAGATTGGTCTTTCAGGTGGCATCATATCGTATTATTGGAGTAATTTTTACTGCTTTAGTTGTTCTTTCGTATACATTGATGTATCTGTGTTGTTGCTTATGTGGTGTTGTTTTTGTTGTGTTTGGTGTGTCTGCATGCTCCTTGTAGACGTTTGGTTGGATTTTGCTCTTTATTGAATGGCTTTTAAAAAAATAAAGAAAAAAAAAAAATGTTTGACCATTTCCAACCCTCTGTTTCCTTGGTCAACACGTGAGCCCTAGCCTTCCGCCTACTGTTATTCAAGAAAATACAAAATTACCAGTCAAACATCCAATCCAATTAACTACTCCATTACTAGATGGGCTATCTATATATACCACCCACCCCTTCATAGTTTTTGAGCAAATCATTTATTCAACCAATTAGTAACACATAAAACTCCTTAAAGTTTTAAACACACAGTCTCATCATTAATATATAGTTTTGTAATCTTGCTAAAGATGGCATTGATCAAGAAAACAAGTATCCTTTTAGTTGTTATGGTGATCATGATTGTTGTTGGGAGCCCACTTGTTGTTCAAGGTAGACTCTTGTGTGATGACTTTGCTAGCACAAACCATCTTGCTTCAACGGTGTACGAGAAGGCCACAACCGGTGTGTCGATTTGGCTCCAACGGCTTGCATCAGGGCCTAGCCCTAGAGGACCTGGTCATTAGCAGCCTGATTAGGTGCCAAATAAGGAGATCGTATATTCATTAATTCATTTCTTTGTTTTTTAAGTTGTGTTACAAACTAAATATACTTATTTAAAGCTAGCTATAAGAAATTTTATAGCTATAAATTAAGTGCTAATTAAAATTTAGTGAAGTTTGTATCTCTGTCACCTAGATTCTAGGTTTGATTTCATTATACAGCTTGTGAGCATGCAATTAAATCGGCGACTATTAATTTTTAGAGCTTTGTTATATACTGTCGAGATACATTCACATTATTTGCGATCGCTGAAGATCGAGTTGTAGAATGCGAGACTTTGTGATATAATATATATATGTTGTTCACTAGTCGCTACATGTAATTTATGGGTCATATATGATTCTTTTTGGTTAATTGAGTTATGTGTATGTACATATTGGTTGCCTGGTTGGTATATATGATACGGGTATATTATATTGTACCCTATAATTACATGCATGACGAATGCATATACATTTCAGTAACATTTGTTAGATGACTACAAGTTCGATCATGAACCCTGGTAAACAGTAATATTGCATGGTGAGGTGTTTTCTGATAGATTCTTTGGTTTAACATGAACCCTAGTAAACAGTAATATTGCTGGGAGATCGACGACAACAATAAGAAATTACACAGGAATATATATAGCTAGTTAATAATGAAAAATAAAAAAAAAATTTACGTTGAAAAGAAACCTCTCAAGCAGAGAGTAAAAATTATGGGACGCTCTAGCCACTTAATACTCTTGGATACGCTCTTACCTCTCTAAAAGGTAGATTACAATAACCAAGTTGCTCTCAACATTATTAATTACCAGAGACTTACAGCATATGGAGGGAGAATCATATATAGTATGACCTTTCATCGAACCTATCTTATTTCTCAACATCCTCACCAAAATCCTGGGCAACACCCAACTTTCTCATTAAGTTAACTTCTAGCTTTCTTATCATCACTCATTTGATTATCAAAAATCCTCTTTTTAGAAACATAGTTGGGTTCAAAAAACACATTTTTCTAAAATTTGGGAGAACGTATCAATGGAGGAGATCCGTTTATTATTTTATAAAACTTTACTAGAGCTGGCAAAATGGGCGGGTCGGGCGGGTATGGGCTACGGGTCAAAACGGGCACGGGTATAAACGGGCTTGGGTCTAATTGGGTGCGGGTCTAAACGGGCTAGGGTCTAAACGGGCTATTTAAAAATTTCATAAAAAAATGTTCTAATTCACTAAAATATATATATCTTCTAAAATAAATTATACATTTTTAACTATATAATATAAAAAATATAACATGATGGTTAGCCATTTAGATCCATTTATGATTTGAGTTTTACCCAATTAAGCCCATTCCTAAAATTTCTCAAGTCCATAAGAACCCAAACTTTATGTCAATATACCCACAATTGCCCATATGCGAAGCAAATGGGCAGAATTTGCCAGCGCTAAAATATCTCAAAAATGACTAGTCATCATAATTATTACACGTTATCATTTCAATGAACTCATTACGTTATTTTTTTTTTCTTTGGTGGATTTTAAGAGCGCTGTACATTGTAATATCATATGTGTTTTAATTACAATGAACTAAAATAAGATTAGTTAGGAAAGTTAGGAAGGGTAAGTTTTCATATATAAATCCTCTTTTGCATAGGAACGTTACCTATATTTTTTTAGAGATTTTAATTTGACGTGATCACATGCACCATATTGAATATGTCCTTCCATCTGTCCATATATGTTTCAATTTTATAATAGCTACTCGTTCTCTTACAAAATTAATTAATGAGTTATCGTATTTTATAATGTTGTGATGATAAGTTTTGATATGTTATATATTCGGATCAACTGTTATGCTTTCTTAGTTTACCCGCCAATACATACCGTGTGAGTAACAATCAAATAAGAACAGTAAAAACGCTTCAAATTTACACTCAGATTCAATGAAGTCATTAGAATCACATTCGTATATCTCAAATATGCAAAGAAAAATAAATGCACATTTCTAGAAAGATATAAAATCTAAATTAACGACATATTGATGCATGATTTCAGACTTTCATCTAAAGTTATGCATCAATAGATTTTTCAATTTTTATACATTTCAAATGGCACATTTATTTCTATGAATTAAATGGCTTGGTTAAAAAATATATAATTAGTAGTGATTAATCTGTAATTAAAAGTCTTTATTTTCTTAACGTGTTCATTGTTAGAACAGACCTTTAATTTGTCATAGAACTATTGATAATCCGTTAGTTACAATTTGTCTTATTTATTTACTATAAGAAATCCAAGAATTATACGCGCTTCGATAATCTTTTTTTCTTAATCATGGTATTGTCCCACTAAGACGTTTTCCTTACAAGGTAATTGCCTCGAAATGAGGGGCATTCTATCTCTCAATATCTCTAATCATCATGTTAAACTATCGTTAAAGATTAGCTAATTGACTGTTATTTTACATAGTCAAATATATATATTTCTTGCCCAGTTATCTAAATTAATTCAATAAAATAATGATCAGATGTACACCTCGATTCTATAAGCTGTTATAACAAATTGGGTGATGATTTTTTCACTGTGAGATTTGATGGCTCAACGGGTAAATACTGTGCAAAGACAATACCACCCTTACCTTCTTTTAACAATTGCTTTACACCCTTTTTCACGACCCTTAAAAAGGGAGTTGTTAGATACAACAAAAATATTACTTCATACGCCATATTGTACAATCGTCTAAGCTCACGGTACAAACAGACTGAAGCATATGTTTGGTGGATGAATTAAATTCTTTGTTGTATATATCACTTCCTCTTAAAAACTGCAAATCTTTTCATAGTAATTACCTGTGTAACCAGTAAATCTCTTTGTGGAAATATCACGCTACTAACAAATTTGCTTAATTCACAATTATATATTTAGGAAATTTATGTGTGTATGATAATAAAAATGTAGCCAAAATTAGGAAGAGAATCTTCAATAAAAGAACTTCTTAATTATTGCCAAAGATAATTAATACAACATCGGTAGGCTTAAGCGAGTAGGACCAGTCAAATATGTTGATTTCGTATATTAAGTCATCTATGCATGCAATTTTTGATGTATGCATGTGATCAGAACTGAGATGTAATCAGAAGTAGGGTTCTCAGCTACGCTGCTGGTCACATTTTTATAATAATCTTATAATCATATATAAGTTGCGAAATTATGGATTGCAATAAATGAAAGTCGTAAAAATAGAATGCATGCATTGATTTGGTCTCCATTGATCGATCTTGATCACGTTTTTCAACTTGGTTGACCAAAAGGTTACGTGGTTCACCGTATATACATATACATAGTTTATATATATGAACCTGCGATTGAATTAAAAAAAAAAACGAACGTGTACTAATAAGGAAATGTTGGACCAAGGCCAGCTACATCATTAATTTCCAAGGTTTACTTTTCCACACAGCTAAGCAATTAAGTTAGACCGTTTGTACTGATCAACGTACAACAAGCTAGCAACTACAAATGTACGAACTGCATGTAAGCATCACAAGTCTTTATGTATGTATATGTATGTAAAAGAGACTCCATATGAATGTAATTAATGTGTAGCAGTTAATTATACGTTATGGATTTAGGGTAAGGTTCAAATGAGACTAAAAATTTATATAGCTTCCCACCCTAAACTCAAATGGGACAAAAATTAAGAAGGCTATATCATTGAGTCGTCCCGAAACCCCAAACTCCCAACCCTAAACCCTAAATCTCAAACCCTAAACGCTTTATAAAACTCTAAACCCTAAATCATACTAAACCCTAAACCCTAAACCCTAAACCCTGCTAAACCCTAACACTAAACCCTGCTAAACCCTAACACTAAACCCTGCTAAACCCTAACTCTAAACCCTAAACCCTAAATCAAATGTATAATCAATCACTAACACATGTGTTACTAAATGTAAAACCCACCAAAATAATGAAAAAAAAAAAGTTCGTCGGAAGTATGCCTTGATGGACGGCAAATCGAAGAAGATAAAACGCTGAAAAATATGGTGCAATTTTCATGATTTTTCGACTTGTCGTTTGTGAAATATTTAATTTTTAAAAACGTGGATGAGAGAGAAAAAAGTGACACATGAAATATTGTGGTTGGTTTCCCAATTTTCACACAAAATAAATGGTCTCAATTGAACTCTTCTCTACGAATTTAATATATTGCATAAAGATAATTTTACTTTGATACAGTAAGTTCTTGTCTCTAAAAGCGGCCATATGGGTTATGCAAGCATCGACATGACATTGTTTTCAATAAGAAGTTGCCAAGAAGCAACATGGCACGGGGATGAAGTCAAAATATTCTCATTTACGTATGTGGATCACAAATAGAAGTAACAAAATTTAACTCATCTAGGTAAATATAATGGATTTGTAAGTTGTAACCCTAACTCGGCTCGCTCTATAAGTTTGTAAATAATACTAGTTAACCTTCGAAAATGTGGTATGGTTTATAAAAACTCGGTTATATACATATATACATACATACATACTATACATGAAATGGTAAATTCAAGTACACGTCATGATATGCACACATATATTATTAATTAGAATTAGAATTAGAATTAATTAAATATGAAATAAAATAAGACGTAAGTTTGACTGAACTAGCAGTTATGCTACTATCTTTCTATGCACCTTCTTCCCCTTTATTATTTCAAGTCAAACTTATACTCTCTTAGTCTCGATATCTACATAAATATAAATATATTATATCAAATAAAGAAATATATATAATGCACAACCATCATATATTGTATGTTTGTATATAAATACCTCCCAGTTTCAACAGGTTTTTTCACATCCATTCAAGCAAAACTAGTTCAAAAAGCTCTAAATGGGTATCAAGAAAACATGCACCCTTTTGGCTTGTATGTTGATTTTGATTGCTGTGATGAGTCCATATGTAGTTGAAGGAAGACCCTTGTGTGAGGAGTTTACAAGAGCTAACGATCTCTACTCATCGGTTTACGAAAATGCTAAAATCGGCATGTCATTATGGTTCGAGCAACTCGCATCTGGACCTAGCCCTAAAGGACCTGGTCATTGATCTTAATCTTGTATATATTATTTTATTTAATTAGCTAGGTCACTCAAAGAATAATGGAGACATCTAGCTGTCTAATCTTTTAATTTCTTGTTTGTTTCAGTTTCATGTTGTATACAGTGTAAATTATCAATGTTTATTCATAAGGTCTTTTTTTTTTTGGACGTATTAATTGATAATCATAAAGAACATGTGAAATAAGATAATCTTCTTGCAAACGTTGATAAGTGGCAACGGTGAAATAAGATAATCTTAATTGCATTAAAAACTCTCATGATGATGATCGCCGGTTATGTTTTGTGGAGTAGAAATTTTCAATATTTTATAAACGCAAGTACTCACATACGTCTATCAAAAAATTACTTTTTTTATCAAGGAATATCTATGTTTTTCTCAATTCAGAACTTAGTGGTTATAAAATTACCTCGATATTACTAAACGGAAATTCTAGCCTTATGTTTAGTAGTATTTTTTAAGACTTGCGGGTAATTATTAGCTTCAAACATATTCCACACATTTTTAGAATTCTTCACAAATTACACTTTTTACCAATTAAATAACATATTTATAACTAAAGTCTTTTTCGATTGGTTGAAACATAGAATTTGACACTTATTTAGGACAACCCAAACGAGCAATGTGGACATTTATAATAAGACGGAAGGGGTATTAATTTACAATTATAAGAATTAATTACTTCCAACATGTCAACTTTCTGATAACTAACAAGCCAACGTAAAATGGAGAATCAAATGAGGGATAAAATGGTAAATCAAGTTCATCATCAATTCCATAGGCGGATTAAACATTTGAAATTGCTCAAATGTCCTTCCTTTCTGAAGCAACTAAAACGTAGTTAATTCTAATTTTTTACAGTATATAGGTGCGTTTGGCAAAGTAGATGTTTTTACAATATATATAGCTGTGTTTGCAAAGTAGATGTTAGATAGAGGTGCAGCTTACGTTAAAGTTGGTAGTTAATTAAAGTTGGTAGTTGAAGTTTATAAGTTAAAAGCTAGAACTTAAGTATAATTTTTTAAGAATGTTTGAATAAAAATAATATGACATCAAATATTTTTTAACTCAAACATTATTTAATGAATGAGAAATGATAATGACAACCCTAATTTTATAAAAATTTAAAATGAAAATTTTAATTTTTAATCAAAAATCTCATTTAATACATCACAAATAAAATTAAAGTTTCAGTAAATTAAATACAAACATTGAGTGATTTATTTATAATTAGAACTAATAAAGAAACTTTAAACTTCAATAAATGCATTAGAATTAATATATTGATAATAATCTCCATATTTGATTAAGGATGCTAATTACACCTAGGTTAATATTGCACTTAGAGCCAGCTCCCGGGTTATTTTTTTGAAAGAAAAGAAGAGAAGAGAAGAGAAGTGGAAAGAATAAAAAATACATCGTGTTTACGAGTTTTGTTTATGGAGATAAGAAAAGAGAAACGGCAAGAGGATTCAACATTCTTTTTTCTCCAAATTGGTAAGATTTGGAAGGATGGAAATTTATAGAAGTTATAAAATGTCGCTTCTTTTCATTTCTCTCCAACTCGGGAATACAAAACATATAAATTTCAGTTGTATTTTTCCAACTCGGAAACACAAAAACGTTTTTCATTTTCTTTTATTTTCTATCATTTTATCTTTATGTAATAAAAGAAGTGAACTAGTGTAATTAATTACATCAATGACTTTTTTTCTTTTAATTTTTTTTGTTCACTTTCTTAATTTGTAACGTATTATGTAAAGCATCATTTCGTACAACAAATATTTAGTTAAATTTCTCCATGGAATTGAAATCGTAGACCTTATACAAAGAGAGGAGATAGAGACAGAGAGAGTAAAAGTAGAAGAGGTTGTTCAATAAAGAAGGGTAAAAAATGAAGATTGAGAGAATCAATAGAATTGCTCCATTATTTATTTTGAAACCTTCCACTCAACTTTTAAATAAAATTACATATTCGAAATCAACTTTTTTTTCTCTACAATTTGAGTTCCCAGAAGCTATACTTTCGATATAATTTTCTTTTTGTTTGCCGAGTTTTAGAAACTGCGACTTATATAAGCACATGTGATTTTATGTATAATCACATGTGATATATGATAAAAATTTAACTTTGCTACACGATTATTCTTTAATGGTGTATGGATGTTAAGTCACTCATGATTACAACTTATTAGACATTCACATAACTAAACATAATCAAATTTTATATATTGCATTCGTTTTGTGCCAAAATCACATGTGATTTGCTTATTTGAGGTTTAATTACATGTGTTTTTGAAATGAAATATGGGATACTAGCTTATAATTCACATGTAATTTCACATTTATATTTATTTACATGTATAATTATATTTAATTATTTGAAATTCGTATTTATTTACACTTTAATCACATGTGATTACTAATTCAATATTTAATCACAAACGATTACAACATCTTTTTCTTTTTGTTGGTTTATTAAATTATTAAATAAATTTTTTTGCGTGTGATTTTGTACTTATAATTTTTAAATTTGATTATTTATAATTTATTATTACTAGTGATCCGAATCTTAAAATTTGATCGTAAATATAATCACATGTGCATATTAAATCGCACTAAATCACACGTGATTTAACATTATGAATTTTAAATACCCATTTGAAAATAATAATAATAAATAAATTCTTTGAAAGTATATCATGTGAGATCTCTAATTAAAGATGAAAAGACTCTGATTTCAATAGTGTAATTGTTATAATTTATAAATTATGTTTTGTTAGATAAATAATTTTAATTAAAAAAGAGGAAAATAAGTATTTGAAATGGACCAATCTTATTAATTCTTCATATTTTTCATTTTATTGTCATTTATTGAACTTTATTCTAAGGGAGAAATGACAAATATAGAGATATATAAAAAAAATATGCATTAAGGATACCACATTGAACAAACTAAATACAGGTATTGTCTAAGTTTTAAACTTAGATTGATTTCTAGTATTTTAATGCATAATAAATATTCCAGAAGAACCCAAAGTGTTATGTTTTGATTTTTAAAGTTTTCTCTTTTTCAATTTTGACCTTAAATATTTTTGATCGTGTTATAAAATATGTGATGAAAATTATACCAATGATAATACATTTAAACCCAATCCATTTATATATTTTACATCAAGTATTATATAATATAAACAAAAATATTTAATGTCAAAGTTGAAAAAAAAAAATTTAAAAAGTCAAAGCATGACACTTTGATTGACAAAAGGAGAATATATCAAGTATCAACATATTTTTAATTAATTTACGTTAACATTTTTTATTTTTCTTTTGAATAGTTAAGATTTCATTAAGAGCTCAACCGAAAGCAAACAATTTACATTCACATTTGTATTATGTGCATTTATATAATATAATTTTTAATATACACATTAAAATAGATACTCCGTATTACAAATGCAGACAATAGATATGAGTAAACATTACAATATAAAAAGACGTAATTTGACTGGTCTTGTATATTGGAATCACTACAGGTCAAAAAGACCCTCCTCGAATGAACAACAAATTCAATATTAATTTCTAGGCACCTTCGTCTATTCCAAGTCAAACTCTCTAGGTGTATATATATCTACATCTAATCTAACTACTAATAATAATAGATGCATCTAATATATAAAATCTAAATCAAAGTATATATATACCTCTTCCCTCCACACTCTTCTTCACATTGTACTAGTCTCAAAAACCTTAAAAGTTAATTAAAAGTAATTAACAAGGTTATTTATAAAGTTAAGATACCAGTTTCGCTATAATCTTCGATCTTGATTCGAAGATGGCCTTTAAGAAAATGTGTACTCTTTTGTCTTGTTTGGTGATTTTGGTTGTTGTGATGAGTCCACATGTAGTTGAAGGAAGAGCTCTGTGCGAGGAGTTCACCAGAGCTAACGATCTCTACTCGTCGGTTTACGAAAATGCCAAAACGGGCATGTCTTTATGGTTCGAGCAACTCGCGTCTGGACCTAGCCCCAAAGGACCTGGCCATTAATCTGATTATGCATGGAGTAGTTAGTTCATGCAGAAACTAAAAAGAGAAATTAATTCGTCAATTCTTTTCTCGGTTTTTCGATCAGTTACATGTGTATGGAATTGTCTAAAATATATTTTTCTTGCATATATATATACAATGTAAAACACCAATATTTGTACGTCCTTCCTTTTTCGTTTGACTTCTATTAACATTGAGGTGAAATTTCCATCAAATATAGTTAATTACTTGTCTACTTATTTGTGAAGTTATTATGAGATGCTTACACCTCAATTCAAACGTGATTTATCTAGAGGTTTTACACGATGTATAAACAAAATTAGTACCAAAACACGAGTTGTGTATTTCTTTCAGATTTAGTTTTTTTTTTTTGAAAGGCAGTAGAGTGATTCCGGGCGGTTAAGGCTACTAGGCAAGCTAGTGGACTCGATGCGCTGGCGAGGTCACTATCCCCCACTGCTTCTAGAAGGAAAAACCCCACAAGGTTCCGAGCGAGGCTCGAACCTGGGCCTTGTGGGTAAAACTCCACTGCATCAGACCAGCTAGGCTGGCCATCATTTGCTTTCAGATTTAGTTGTTAGCATTAACTTTCTCATTTAGGTAATATTATCATTTTTTTCTCGACTTTGATTCTCATCCACTATATGCTACCACTAAACGATCAGATCATTTTATAGTTATTTAAAATACTTATGTATGTAACATTATTCTTAATTTCTCGGTTATCACTGCCACTACAAAAAAAATGTTAATTCTCCACGCTTTTTTCTTCACACTTTTATAAAGTGTTGAATTATTTGCTAAGTTATTCACACTTATAAGTGTGTACAAAATGTTCACGCTTTTAAGCGTGAAGAAATTGAACTAATAACAATCTTTATTATAATGTTCACACTTATAAGTGTGAAAAAATTGAACAAAGTCCACACCTAAAAGCGTGAAGATTATTGCTGACACTCAATTTGTTCACGCTTCTTAAGCGTGAAGAATTTGGGTGTTAAGAAATAATTTTCATGCTTTAAAGTGTTGCAAATATAACATTTTTTCACGCTTGTAAGCGTCAACATTGTGATATATATTATTATTAGTTCAATTTGTTCACACTTAAATGCGTGAACATTTTGTACACATTTATAAGTGTGAATAACTTAGCAAATAAGTTAACACTTTATAAAAACGTGAAGAAAAAAGCGTGGAGAATTGACACTTTTGTTGTAGTGCGCCTTCTCATTCCTTCGACTGGTCTTGATTTTGCATATCGTTGCCGATCACCACTGATTTTGTTCAAAGAGTGTCATTGCAACATACGAGTATTCTATTAGTGTTATTGAATTCCCCTTTTGATGTATATATGAAAACGAAAATGCATGTTATAAGACTTTCTTTATTTTCAAAGGTGAATACGAAGATCTAACAACACACATTACACATGTTATTTATACATTTACGCACATTACTATTTACACATATCTGTTACACTTTTGTCTTTAGTGATCGAGAATTCAACTCACAACGTCCTGATACTTAGCATATATTTGCAACTTGTGACTTATTTTAATCGCAGGTGTTGCTAATTAGATTCCTTTGATATGAAATGTTAAGGGTTATAGGCTACGGACTTTCACTTTTGTATCAAGTTAGATAACGAATCAATTTTATTATTAATTCGTAACAAACTTACAAATTTTGTGTCGAGTTATATAATAGATATTACGTGGCATATTATCGTAATGTCACGCTAGTAAAACAATTTTAATAATATGTATAAGTAACCGGAAAGAAAAGAGATTACGGTTTTCAAAATATATTACCCAAGACATTCGACCAAAACCTTAAAGCACGAGTACCTAACAGAAGTAATTACTACCCAATAAAAGTTTTGTGAAATTGTAAAATGATAGATGATTATTAAAAGTATATTACACACTATATACGGAAAGGAGAGTGATTCATACACCACCAAAAGTTCTCCGTATACCACTAACTATGCTTTACAGTGTTGTACAGTACAACATCATGAAGCACAATTAGTGGTGTACGGAGAATTTTTGGTGGTGTACGGAGAATCACCCAAATGTAAAATTGGGTAAGTAAGTTAATATTTAATAGATGTGAACTTTCTGAAAACAAAACCAAATTAAGAATATTATTTTATTGTTTTGACTTATTAGTAGCTAGGTTCATATTTAAATTGACATTCGTCAATATATATTTGGAGTCTACTTGTTAATTATTAATTAACACAATAATAATAATGTCATAATCTAAGAAGTTCCTACGGTTCTCAGCTCGATCGCCTTTTTATACTTTTCTATTTGATGCATCATTAAATAATTTCCAATTACGAATAAATTAACCAACAGTCATATTCAGAACGTATATGCATTTATTTAATGAACACCAAATTTGACTAATCACTGAATTAGATTACGACTACGTACCACATACATACAAGTTTAAGCTTACATCACATTTTATATTTTTAATCAATTTCAATTTGAGCTTAGATTTGCATGCATTGGAAACTTAAGTACGTGTAGTATACGTGCCATTTTCTGTATTTTTTAACGAGGTGATGGAAACAACAAATAAAATGATTCATATACCAATATTATGTTATTATATACTTGTATTGTGAGCCTCAAATGTTGTACAGTTTGGTGTATTAAACAATTTCTTTGTTTTATTTATCATCTCCTTTTTTTAACTACTGAGGAGTATATTAAAATGCACACCAACAAGATACTAGATGCAAAAAGTGTGTTACGTGTTTCACTTGATAGGGGTTATATATCGAATCCACCAAATTCAAAGTAGTTTTCTTATCCCTACAATAAATTTAAGTGTAATAAAAAAGTTTAACTTCATCACAAATTGTATCTAGAGGGGAATCTATGCCTAATTTAGGTGGGTCCAGTTAGTGGTGAACAAAATCGGTTTATAACCGAACCTGACCCGAACCCGGAACCCGAACCGGGTTTTGGTCAACAAGTGAAAATCGGTTTTTGACCTAACTCGAACCGGGTTTTTGACCAACCCGAACCGGGTTTTTGACTAGTTTTCGGGTTTTTTCCGGGTTTTCAACCGGATTTTTGACCGGGTTTTCAACCCGACCCGGTTTCAACCCGGTTTTGAATTCTAAATACGCAACCCGGGTTCCAACCCGCCGGGTTCTCCCAAAACCCGAACCGGGTTCAAAAAACCTGGTTTTTTTTAAAACCGATTTCGGCTTTTTTTCGGGTTCGGGTTTTTTGTTAATGCCTAGGTCCAGTGACCGTGACCATCCTTGGAAATAATTTGTCACCACAGAACCCATATAAATTTTTATTGGACCCCATTAAAACTCGTTTTGGACCACCCCCCCCTAACTTTAAACTTACAAGTCCAACCATTAAAATTTAGCCCAATTCTATGTCAACAAAAGTAAAAGAATATATTAAGCTAGTTGTACTTTTGATGTCGAGATTTGAAATTTTTAATAAGAGTTGGCCAAATTCAAAAAATGTAGATATTTTATAAACTATTGTATAAACTTGTTATGTATTTATAGAATCATCACTTATTTGTTATATATCCGCTGTAATTTTATTTGATTGATTATTTTGAATTTGGTTATACATATTGTTAATGTTTGATTGATTATCATGCTATCTTAGTTTTGCAGTTTGATTTGATTTGATTCATGCTAATGTAGTTTCTTTATTTTTCGAAATTTTTTTAAGTTGTTAGTTGTGACAACGGGAAAGTTCTTAATTCTTTCGGTTGCAACATTAAACTAGTTGCAATATAAAACTCCTTAACAAGCAACGAGAAAAGTCATGAAACCTCGTTGATATGATTTACATTTAATTTACTCTTTAAGACTATAGTCAAATGGAAAATGCTATTTGTAACCCTTAGGGCTATGTCTAAGGTTCTAACTTCCATCCAAAACCGCCCAACTTTCTTTAACCGTCATAAACCGCCAACCACATATAGTTAAATAGGCAACATAATTAGTTGGCGGTTTTACAGTAGTTTGCAATTTTCAATAGAAGTTGACGGTTACTTTCAGAAGATTATATTGTTATTCATAGCCCTAAGGGCTAAGGATAGGAAAATCCTAATTAAATTTATGTTTTATATAATTTTATGTATTGATGACCCGACCCGCATGTGTAACCCCAATTTTTTGTGTCAATTTAGCAACGTCAAAATTTCACGAACCCACATTAGTTTAGATCCTAGATTCGCCATTGATTGTATTACTCATTGGTCTTTTCACATTGAATGTGATTTGTTTTCTATATGTCTTCATATCGTTTAAAGAAAAGTTTGAAATTCACCGTATCTAAGTATGATTTATATTTGCCACGAAAAGAAGATGCACACGAAATTAATGATTTGATATCATTGAAATTTCGTATCACTACAAAAAAAAATGTCATTTAATCACAATTTTTTCTCTGCGCTTTTAGAAATGTGTAAAACTTTTTACAAAAGATAAGATTTTCCACACCTATATATGTAAAAAAGAAAATTTCACATTTGTAAGTGTGAAGAAATTACAACTTGTCTACACTTAAAAATGTGTAATTGATTTGTAACACGTATATGATTTATCCACGCAAGAGGAAGTGTAGATAAATTGAATGTTACAAATTGAAGTTCACACCTATAAATGTAGATAAATTTAGATTTCTCCCACTTTTAAGTGCAAATTAAATTTTTTTCCTTGTACGTAAATATGTGAAGATTGTGACCATTGTTTATATAATTCACACTTATTGATGTAATAATTATATACACAATTAATTATAAGTGGACAATTTAACATAATTTCACACATCTTGTAAAAGTGTGGAATAAAAAATTTGGATAATTTTCCACATGATGTATTTGTTGTACTGTATGTCGATGTGCCATTTTAAATAACGATCAACAAATTTGATTTCATTTAGAAATATGTAGTAGAAATATCATCGTAATAAACAATGGTACGTATTTGAATATCGACTGTTTGTAAAAATGATCAATTTAACACGCAGAATGATCATTGTTAAAGTTAGTTATTTTCATCGATTTACGGTTCTTTTACATATTAACTAGATCATAACCCGCAAAATTTGCGGACTAATTAAAAAAATGAATAAAAACAATGAAGCACTAATTAAAAAAATGCATAAAAAGTTTGGACAATGTGAATTAATGTATTGTGAATTAATAATAGCTTCAACCATCGCTTAGGTCCAGAGATCATCCATCTGCTCCTTATACAGACTACCAAAACTTCCATTCAATTCATATCCAAAACTTCCATTCAATTCATATCATACGACAAAGATAGGGGCCAAAATGAAAGTGACATACAATAATCCCCAAACCAACATAGTCATCAAAGTTTGAGTAGAAATACGAAAGTTACCCACAACCGATAGGAATTGTAAAAAGAGATCAAGAAGTTGCTTTTTAACATAGATACTAACTATAACAGTAATGACCCTTACCCATCCCCCTTGACCATCCAACTTTTTCACCTCCAATGATTATGCTCATTACAATAATCCGAGCAAAAACAGAACCAAACATAATGACTTTAAGGGTCATGTAATCATGTATCAGAATATATCTTCCATTCTTTACAAACATAATATCTGAAAGAGATGCTACAACCTCACTGAAAACTAATTTTGAACCGGGTGATTTTGTTCCTCAAACCCAACAAAACAAAAGAATGAATGTGAGAAATTAAAACAACATATGTAGTAATGATTTCATAAAGAGAATGTATAAAAACCTACAAAAGTGCTTACAATTTAGGATGTCCATCGTATAATGCAGACTCAATCAAATTAATAATGCGGATTGACCCTTTGAACTACTATACGCTAGTGTATTACAATGAGCATAATGAAAGCCAGCAGATGCAATCAACTCTGCAGGTAAGCAAAATTAAAAACCAAGGTTCTTAAATATATTGTTGTTAAAGAAAATCAGACATAAGTAACTTTACTACTTTGATGATCAAGCTGGAACACAAAGGGAGTGTTTTACATACGGAATAAAAATTATATAGAATAATTATCTCAATTCTTGAATAAAATAATAGAGGAAGCTTACTACACTAAAAATTTAGTTTGGGCAATATTCTGATACACTTGAAAGTTGGAACCATTTTAATGGTTTTCTCTTAAGAAATTTTTTATTTCCAAACCCTACCAATTCAGTAGGATCAATAAACTTGAAGCTTTTACTTGTAATTTAGAAAGCTTACTCCACCAAAATAATATTTTGGGTTTGGGTTAGCTTACTGCACTAAAAATATATATAACAAAATTATCTCAAGTATTGAATACATTTATTTAGAAAGCTTACTACATTAATAAGTTTGGGCAATTTTTCAATACACTTGAACCATAGAAACTATATTCTGTTAAGGGATTGTTTCAATACACGTACTTCACCATTTAGCATGGACACCTTAAAGGTGTATTTAAATCCCAGTGGCATCAAAAGGGTTCTCCAGATCACCATGATAAACTACAAAGCATATATGGCATTAAGTTCAATTCAATTCCTTATGAAAATCTTCTATGATTAACGAACACAAAGATGTTTGACATTTTGAACTTGCATGAACAGAGATACGACCACATGACAGAAAACTAACAATCAACCCTTTACATTTTAGCCCTTATTTTTCAAAATTTCGGCTTGAGATAGAAAACAGCTCCATTTATATCAAAACGGGTTAAAAATTGCCACTTCTAAATTCTATATAGTAGTGCTTACATAAAGGTGAGTTAAGTTTAGTGTATTAGAGACTTGTAACGTTAAAATCTAATGAAAATTATATTAATCATGTGCCCGCGTGAGATACATAAAAAGAATGGGATAGAGAGAGAATTCTAACCTTCAATGAGACCACGTCAATTTCAATCATAATTAACTCACAACAGGTCAAACTGAAAAACTATTTTAAAAACAATAGGTATACAAAAGATTGGTTTGAAAAGGTAAGATGAGCTGAAAGTCATCATAAGTGTAATCAAAAGCTTACAAACTCTAACAGATTAATTATTTATAGAAAATAAAATGCTTATATAGCCTTGACCCGTTCCTATCTCATTTTACCACAACTGATAAAACCCAATCGGAAGAATGACCTACCTCATCAACCCCACCTCGAGGGTGATAACAAAAGTTATTCAGTCCCACAATTAAATGTGGATAAGAAGATGGAGGACCATAACTCTAGGAACTGCCCCTAAACTAAAGCTAATGGAGGAGGAACGGAAACCTGAATTGAAGAATATGCATAAAGTGAGAAATATTATAAAGGTAAATTACCTGTTTTCTACATCCCTGCCCATTTTGCCACATGTAGTTGTGAGAATTATCAAAAAGAAAGATAAATCACCTGTTTGCAACATCTCACGTAGCTAAGTCTTTCTCCATCTATTCGCCCCTAAACTTTTCTAACCAACATGGAGTTTTTGTGAATGAGAGTAGCTAATGCCTCACTTCCAATGTGTGTGTTATAGGAATCATCTGCATTAAATGACACAAATAAACAATCACTAAAAACTTTGTTAGTAAACAAAATAACCGTAGTAAACAGGTGATTTATCATATAAACAACTATGTAAGTAAACAAAATAACCGTAGTAATAGAAAATGACAAACCAATAAAAGGAAACAAATATATATTAGAAGCCATAATATAACTCATTATATGACTTCCTCTTTCTGGGATTGTCCAAAAATGCAGTAAAAAATTGTTACATTCAGTAAAGTTAAATCTGAAACCAATAATGCAAGAACAATTAGATTAAGCTATATATGTATGATATCAAGCTATAGCATCTAGTAACTTGAAGTTTCAATTTCAATAGCAGAATTCATGGATAACATAGCCATGAATCTTGAATATTTAGAAATATTTAAAACGGAAGATGGGACAAACGGGGATTTTGCCAATGCTTCATCCTATTTTATAGCATCAATTTATTACTACGTATCTTGTTTAATGCTCTACTTATTTCGTATATCAGATATATAGAGCTACGCATGAACGGGTCAGACCCGTTTGGACTCTATAGCAAAAAATTCCCATTGGGACCCCTTATCCCGTTTGGAGAAATGCATTAACGTGTCACTTTTGGCCAACTAATTATTCACAACTAATAAAGAGGGTTGGTTTCATGTGAAAGAAAGAAACAAAATAAAAATCTCAAACCTTTAAAATCAAGCTTGGTGTTTGTAGATACATGTGGTGGTCTGATTACCTTATGCTTTGTGCTTCATCAACACTGATTGCATCTTTGCACGTTTTGTAGGCGTGAATGAGATATACTTATCGGACTGGGATATACTTGTCGGACTGACTTGAATACAGCCATGTAACTTAACCAAGTTCAGGAATTCTTGCTTGGTCAGACTTCTCTTCTCAGCAAGTGTGTCAACAACATCCTCCATAAGTTTCCTATTAGCAATTGGATCTGTAGAAGAAACCATTTACTTATTACTTGAAATATCGTATATCAACCATCAAGTTTTCCCAAAACATATATAGTGTTATACCTCCGCATGTCCATAACATATATTGAGGATCAGAATTGCCTCAGCATCAATATCGTGATTTTCTGATCTCCAGTCATATATATAAACAAAAGAATAAGGTATCGATATAGTTATTAATTTCGAGAAGAAACCCAAATCTTTACATAGTCAAAATTCGTACTAATCTTTTACCTTATATAGAACTGAAATTAAAATTTTGGCCAAAAGTATTTTAGGTCAGCAAAACCCGTATAAAGAAAACACATGTCTCGACCTGTTACCGAACAAGCCTACCTCCTTGCCCATATTGCCACCTGTAGTTGTAAGAATTATCAAGACGAAAGATAAATCACCTGTTTGCTACGTCCCATGTAGCCCAGTCTTTCTCCATCTATTTGCCCCTAAACTTTCCGAACCAACATGGAGTTTTTGAGGATGAGAGTAGCTAATGCTTCACTTCCAACGTCTGTTATAGGAATCATATACATTTATGAAACAAATAAAAAATTACTAACAACAAAAATCCTGATGAATATACAATCTTAAAAGTCGAGGATATGAAATAACTTTTTCTAATCACCATATAACTCTCTATATATATATATATATATATATATATATATATATATCAAAAGCCATATTATACCTCATTAGATAACTTCCTCTTTCTGGGATTCTCAAAAAATGCAGTAAAAGTCAGTTCTAATTTAGCCATTTTACCTGAGCTGCAACTCCATCATGTTAAAGGGTAAAATTCCCACATAAAGCTTCTGATAAGTTGCGCATTAGTGTAGGCGACACCACCTGTTACTCCGGTTGTAGCAGTAGATTGTACAACGTTCATCCCAGCCTCTAAAGGTTTAAACATCACGGGCTGACCGAGAAGTAGATGACCAGAGAGAGCATATGCCATTGGCATAGATATTACATCATGAATTCAATGTACCTGCTTCAAGACTCATGTTAGATTGCTGATAGAAGTAGTCCCAGACCCCAGTACTGATAGTAGCTTAGTCCTGTACAAAGCTAATAACTTCAAAAGTCACGAATATGAAACATTGCTAAATATGAAATTTAACATCATATGAAAACAAAAACATGTAAAATCGTAATCTTTTTTATTATGTTTTTTAACTCAATCAAACACATATAAAGGTAAATCAACTTTATGGTAATTAGCTAAAACTTGAATTAGATAGGTATATGTCGTGTTTCTTCCACTTCTTCAAATCAAACATTCAGATAGAAAATTGCCAACCACGTGCATTTTAATCGAATATGGTTCATTCTATACAATAAGAGAGTAGTACTCATGAAGTATAATGAACAATACTACCGACCCTCATTTCCACATTTAACACTTTTGGACCTTTTTCTTTGAATAAAAACCATCCATCAGTTTACTTAAATCATATATTAAATAAATGAGGCATATTGCACTTAAACGCTTTAACCTTATAGACTCTAGACATTAAGATATAGTATAACCCAAATGAATGGGTCAAAATCACCACTTATAAGATCGATCAATAATTAAACGTAAGTAAAGTGCCTTGGCCAGGGAGCATAGCACTTTTAAAAATCTATATAAATGTCACCAGGTGCTTCAAGTTCCAAAGAACAACGACACCATCAACATGTGCTTCATTAATCCGTATATCCCTGTGTATTTGTATATTAAAAGACCCCAAGCCTTTAAAATAAAACCCATTCAATTAGGACGAAATAACATCTTTAAAAGCTTCGGTTCATGGCTACACAAATTAGCATAACACAAACAAAACTCATTCAAAGTGGGGTGCATAGCTTTAATTCTTATTATAAACCTTATTTAGAGAAAAAGCACCATTACAAGCCTACATAATAATACAACTAAAAGTAGCTTGACAGAGTTAGGGGCTCTAGTTCCATGGTTGAAAAACATAAGCTATACACAAAATTCATCCTTTTCTAGTTTCATGTGTTACTGGATATGAATTTTTTCAAACCCAACAGAGATAAATGTTACGTTACTATATCCCAACTATATACTGATATGAGATAGCCTCATCATCATGACATGAAGAGTACAATATTTAACCCTAGAGCCCCTAACTGCATACCTCTAAAGCTAAGTGAATCAAGAACAAATGTTAAATCATGATCCACGGCTTACTGTAAATGTCATCAGGACCTAAAGAAAGTATATGTGAAAACATATGACACTCTAAACTGTATTTTATAGATACAAAGAAAAAAAATACACCAAATATAATCCACATTGTATTTTAAAAGGGTTAGTACTCATGGTGAGTTTCGTGTTTCGGTCTACCCTTGATATGACGAACCTTCCACCTTAATAAACAAATGAACCTCACATAGTGCTTACCTCTAAAGTGCATGCTAAAACTGATTCTCAAATGTCAATATACTTTTTGCATAACCATACGATCTGAGAAGGCTCTACCAAAATACTCAGCTACATGTAAGGTCTGAACAAAGACGTAGGCAGTAATTTAGCAAACATAATAAACTAAAAAATATCATTACCTGCTGCATAAGAACATCATTTGCGCCCTCAAATGTCAACTGCACATTCCAAGTCATAAAAAGGTCAAAAAAGAAACTCAAATGTGTAGTCATAACAGATTATACATATCTGGTTACAGCATATTATTTACAAAAAGATTAGGTTACTCACACCCAATGAACTAGAGTTATTATAAACATAAGAGTGCACATTAAGCAAACACAGCCAAACTCTTTAAAATAGAAAACCATATTCGAATTATCTTTGAAACATTCTATTAGACATTTGGTATGCATATACGTTGATGAAGTGAATTAAAAGAAGTACAATAAAAACAATATAACTACCTACTGCCATATAATGTGTCTACCTGAGTGGAGTCAACGATTAAACCTTCTCCCTGACCTGTTGTAGATCACACTTCCAGCCGGCCCATCACTAAATGCGGACTTCTCTGTATAAATACAATCAGCTGGAAAAGCCTCAACAACATTCAACGGTAACAAAGCTTATCCCTATGATTCAAACTGAGAAATAAGTAAATACGTCAATCACCACACTCACCAAACGTGACATGTCTACCACTAAATTGTCCAGATCGAGTACGCTTATACAGCTAATCACAAAAGACCAAGGCATGTTCCACCTGCAACAATCTAAATTAATGTCGCCCTTATTTGATTTCCGGCAAACACTTATAAATACACAATCCAAAAACCTTATACAAACCTCAAAACTTGCAATTGACATTACCTCAAACACCTTGTGTGCTTCCAGTAAACTTCAAAAATCATAAGATGCAGAGTAGCCCATGATGACAACCACTAAATCGATTTATATAAATTTATTTGATTTCGATATATCTAATCAATTACAAAACCGATTTGCTTGATTTTAATCTGTGAGTATTCTGTATGTATCATTTGAGGCGTTACCATACGGAACTGATTTGCTGCACAACAGCTATGATTTGATACAATTGTTATAAACGTGAAATAATACATAAATGTGAGTAATTAACATAAATCAAGCAAATCCATATATTGCATCAATCGTACCAGGAACGTGGGTTACCCTTGCGAATTTTGATTTAACCCTTGACAAGATCTTGTACCCATATATTTCTTCGTCCTCTACCGCTTCCTCTTCCTCCTAAGAAATCATCAGTATCACTATAATTATCGTAATCTTCATAAGCATCATCATCATCGTTGCCATAATCAGTGTTATCATCGTTTTCTGGTACCATTATCTCGTCAGGTTTTATGGTTTCTTTGATTTCCATTACCCCATTA
The DNA here is from genome assembly GCA_949592205.1 of Helichrysum umbraculigerum. NCBI lineage: Eukaryota > Viridiplantae > Streptophyta > Magnoliopsida > Asterales > Asteraceae > Helichrysum > Helichrysum umbraculigerum. Next base: position 44,295,201 of record CATIUR010000001.1, read on the forward strand.
TTTATTTTTGTTCGTCAGGGGCTAGGGTTTAATCAATCAAGGGTTGGATTGTGCGATTATTTTGAAAGGAAGGGGAAGGGATAGGTACGTGATATATGAGGGTCTGGAAAAAAGGAGTCCTAATCTTTAAAGATTAATAAATCATTTGGCTAATGAAGATCAAGGGCTGTAATTTAGTAGGCTAATCCAATGAAAGGTGGGGATTAGTTTTTGAGAGATAATTAAGGAGAAGATTAACTAATATTGGTTCTCTTTTAATAGATAAGAGAGAAGAGAGATTAGGGAGTATTTGGACTTGGATTTGATGAACATTTGGACGCATTTATAGCTAGATATACACATTTACACAAGTATGTACATATATGAAGATCTCTCAAAATTTTTTTAATAAATATTTTTTTTTCAAGATGTTAATGATATTTTATAACTTTATACCTGACATATTATAACTCTATCGGTACGTACGTAATAACTCTATCGGTACGTACGTATATGCAGCACACATGCTTACATATCGCATGCATTTTAAAACTTAGTATATGTTTATTCTTCAAATTAAAGGTTTGTTTAGTGTGAACAGAAGCGGATGTAGAGGGGGCATGGGGGGCAGTTGCCCCCCAAAAATTTTCAAATCATGTAAAAGATAAAAAATTTAAAGGTATTTATTATATTTTAAAGCTTTTGACACCCAAAATTGAAAATTAATAATAAAAAAAATTGTTTGCCCCTCACATATTTAAATTCTAGCTCCGCCCCTGAGTGTGAACATGTAACCTTTTAGAAGTGTTCGTTGAGTGTGAATGTGTATATTTAAGTTCATGTTTTTGTACGTTAGGAACAAACAAACAACATTTTTCCCATCCCATTACTAAAAAAGTGACCCTAATTAATGAACCTCATTATATATTTTTTTATATGATTTATTTGATTTAAATATAATTTTTAACATTAGCTAATCTCCTTTATTATATTATAAAAGAAACAATTATATAGGTTGCCCTTCCTAATATAACCCAAATTAACTTAATCCCACCCCTTAATTGTTGGAGGGCAATTTTTTTGAACCATTGATCTTCTAATTTTTTTGTTGTCTACCTAAATAGCAATCCCCTATTAGCCTAAATGACCATACTAACCTCATTGTTATCCCTTAGTTAGCTGTATCATGAGGTACACGTTTTTAATTTTCAAATTTTCAATAAAATAATTAATACAATTAATACTAATTAATGCTTAAAAATTTAATTAAATAATAAATAATTAATTAAGTAATAAAAAAGGGCATAAACCACGTCCAACAAAAAAAAAGGGGAAACAATCTTTCACACGGCTCAACCTGAACCCCTTTCTGTTTGTCGTCATTCTCGACTACCGGAGGACGACGAAGCACAACCATGTCTGCCTGAAGGCACGCTATGTTACGGTGGCGTATCCAACAATTCCGATGCTTTTCGTCTCATGAAACAAATGGTTTATTTCGATTTTCCACTTCAATCTATAAAAGAACAAACTTTATCAACTAATTTACACTAGCTTCATATTTCATATATTGATGAATTTAATCAGATAATATGACTGTTATATGTGCAGGGATTTGAAGCAGAAGCTCGTCTTAGGGTTAATAACATACAACAAACATGTCGTAAGTTTGTTTCAAAATCCGTAATTACTTACAAAATTAACACATATAGTAAAGTGTATTCACGCTCAAAATAAACAATATCTAAGACTATCTTTAAGGTCTCGATTTGTATTATAGGCAACCATGATATAATCCCCATGAAAACAATGTTAACAAGAAAGTTTAAATTTTATTCGAATTTTGATTGCTTATTTGTAAATTATGTTACCCTTTTGATTGAACTGTGATAATAATGTGATATATGTTGTAATTTTTGATTGAATTGGTGTGAATACATGATGGGGGTATTTGCGCACACTATATGTTTGATGAAATGTCTGATTGAAATAAAATGATGTAAACTAATGATTTTGTGGATGTGATTGGGGTTTTTAGGTGGGATGGGAATTAAGTTGTTGTGTTGTTATTTTTCTAATGAAGGTGGATTTGCTTCTAACATCCAGGTAAGTTGATTCAAAATTATGTGCCCCGTGAAAATGTTACGTTTTTCTTGTGTAAAATGACGTAATATTTATCCCTTTTGTAAGTGACGATAGCAAACATATAATATCTGTTACTTATATAAATCATTGTTTGGAACCTTTTTTATAGAAAAACGAAGAAGGTCTCTAGAAAGAGCGAAAGTTGGGTACACATGAAAGGTAGCTTTTATTGACCTCTTCATAAGTATGGTTTTTAAGTATGCATTGTATTTATAAATCTAACCTCTTGTTGTGTTGTTTTAGATTGTTATTAGAATGGATGTCTTTGCATCTGACATGTATGAAGATCAAGATAAAACTTATAAATTTTGCACTATCCAACTATGAGTATAAGTTAGAAAAATTGAAAGAATTATGTTGATGCTGAAATTCGAATATAATTAGACTAGGTTGAAATCAACATTAGTGGGTTGGGTCGGGTCAGCTAGAATAACAAGTAGACGTATGTTCTGAATGGCAACTTAGGACATTTGAGTGATTATAACATAGTATAAAAACTTTAGAAAAATTATGGAATTCTTATTGCTTTCCAGAAGGAAAAAAAAAAGGATATAGTACTTGCATTCCAGAATAGAGCTTTCTAAATAGGTAGTTGATGCGCCACCAGCGGTCAGGTCAGGAATCGCTTCCTGTCGTTGCGGACCTTTCGCCGGCGGCTGCACCAGTGGGTAGTTTTAAATTTATAATTGTCAGGACCTAAATCTTCCAAACAACGTACTGATACTAGGTACTGATACTAGCAAGTGGTAAGGATGATCCACGGTCGTTCCTCACGACGGTATTAAGGTTAACTAACAGTTATTGAGATGGACCTGATACTATGTTAATTGTTTAAGTATCCTAAGATTAAGCTCTTCAAACGTATATTAAGGTTAACTAACTTCGAGGTCCCGAATGTTATTATCTAATCAACTATAATTTAATCCAGTAATAATTATAACCTATCACCCTGTGCAATATTTTTAAGTTATAATTAAAACATAAACCTAAATTATTAATCAATATCATACAAACGTTCGCTATAGCATGAATCTCATAATCATATAATCAATATAGATATAAGCTTAATAACATTCATAAAACCAATCAACATAAACACATATTCAAATAATCATACAAACATCATTCATCTAAACAAATATGTTAAATAAATAATCAACATTCAAATAGTAAGAAAACAATATCTAGATACAAATAAACGGCCATTTAGTAAGTAAAAGATGTAGAATCGAACCAAAGAAACTGAATTACTCTTCGTTAGGGTTGAAGGTCTTCAATCTCTAGCCTCCTAGCTTTCAAATTCGACATAAAGTCGTTCTTTAACCCTTACAATCGACTTTTGCTTTCTAATTTAGTATCGGGATATATTTTTCGTAGCTGAATAAAGCCTCTATTTATAATATTGTTGGGCCGCCATGCCAATCGGCGGTTGAATTAGTTAACCGGCGGTTGGTTAAGAAATCCGTATTTCCCAAGAATTGCTTCCACTGACTTATTCATGTGATCTTTGATCAATTTCTCGAAGATTGTGTCCTGTGTCCACAGCTCCACCGCCATGCCATCTCCAACTCTCATCTTGGGCCCACGTGAACTAATTATTTAATTTCCTTAGCCTAATAAATGCCACGCCGCGTTCTGTTGCTTTCATATTTTCTTTGGACTTGACCATGCCTTTTGACTTTCACGTGAAACCTGCAAGGAAACCAAAATCATCATCATTATTAATATTATAATTATTATAATTACTAACTTTATTATTATCGTTATTTACTAACTATATTATTAGTATTAAAGTTTTAATTTATAATTATAACTAACTTTTATTACTAACCTAATCATTAGTATTATTATTACATTATTGTTACATTATTATTATTATTATTATTATTATTATTATTATTATTATTATTATTATTATTATTATTATTATTATTATTATTATTATTATTTAACCCAAATAATTATTTGGTCCAACTCGTAAACTTCAATAAATCTTTTAATCTAATTATTTTAGCGCAATCCATTTAACTTTCCAAACTCAAATATTCGCGAACTTTATTTATTTTTTATCACTCGTTTAACCACTTTGTACCAACTATATTTAGGTCTAATTAACTTTTATACAAAATTTACTTTATTTGATAAGTTTATAACTTATTTTCATTCATTTTCTAATTTAAGCTCAATTTTTACCTATTATATAAATATGAACGAAATAAGTATCTTTTATCAAATAATTGTAATAAAAGTATATAGAAATAGAGAAATATTATTATATAAATATAGTATCATTTGATGCTATCAAATATCCCCACACTTAAGTTCTGCTTTATTTCAAGTAGATATATATAATTTCATCATAAAAACTTGATAAGCATCAACTAATACTTAAGAATCAGAATACCCAAATCAAAAATATGTTTCATAAGTTAAAATTTTAAACAATTTAATTAACATGGATAACTATAAAGTACAAATAAAAAATTATTATTATTAATGTAACATATAGTTCATGAATGATTACTAATATATTTATCCACTTTAAACAATCTATATTTATATTTCTGAATATATATTTTTATTTGTATGTATATTACTTATTATTTCCACATATGATATACTCTTAAACTTAATTATACAATTTACTTTTATATTCAAAGTATATACATGAAATCCATTTTTAAGAATCAAGACATTGGTGACAGGTCTGCATTTCCATGCAACATAGCGACATAACTTGATTCTGGTAAAGCAAATCCAATTTAAATCAAACCAACGGTGACAGGTCTATACCTTAGTATAACAAAGCGACATAGTTTGATTACTTTAGGAATCATATGATTTTAAAGAATTTATATCTCTTTTTGCTTTATTTTTAAGAATACTAATTAGAAACCAGGTATGTACTTAGTACAACAGAGGAAACAATTAGTAAACCTCCAAATGTTTTCACATAAGTATAAAGACATATAAAATTATTACATAATAAATTTAAAAATTAAGACTTTTTATGTCATACATCATATTATGTATCATAAAATAATATACAAGTTATTTTTTTAATTTCTTAAAATTCAGAAATCCTCATATAGATTGCCTATTAGTACATCATATCATGTAATTATATATCACTAATTATTAATTTGCTTACGTTATATGTACAAAATAGTTAGTCCACATTAAAGTCTAAACTTTTAAATTCAAAACAAAACTTTTAATAAAAGTATTCCAACTAATAAATACATAATTATGTACTTAAAAATTTTAAAATTTATAAAAATTTATAAAATATTTATTATATAATAGGACAAGTAAACATTTAAATAAGAATTTCTTTTCTACCGACCCCTTCCCCATACTTAAATTATACAATATCTTCATTGTGTATAAACATATAAAAATAAAGTGAGAAAAAAGAAGAAAATAAATTAGAACGAAAAACTCCCCTGAATATTGAAGCATTATCATCGGTTAGTTCAATTGTAATTGGTCTTCTTCTGGATCCTTTAGCGTAGTATACAACAAAGCACACTTTCGTAGTTAATCACGATTGCATTTAGCATACGCAACAAGCCTTTAAACCCCTCGGTATCCCGAGTGGACGAGTTATAGTCTCGTGAGGGTTTCCAGGGAACACACCCACAAAGTTCAAAATTTCCAAAAATACTCAGCATTGTTCAGCTGAACTAATTGACAACTTCGAAAAGTGGCAACGATATTCTAATGAATGTAAACAAGCAAACAAATTAAACGTACCAGATAATATACATAATTAGAAATAAAAATATGAAAAATAAAAACTAATGTTAGAACGAAAAAATAAAAATATTAAAGATAAGAAAGAAACACATAACAACATGCTACTAATTACTATCATTGTGGTCATCTCTCCTGCGCTAGTGGTGTGGAAAATATGTATTACACTGCTTGCTGTTCTTAAGGTTATCCTTAAATAAAACCAACCGCCGGTTGAAATAATCAACTGCCGGTTGGACAAGTCTATTTGCGTCTCAAATCACTAACCTATAAACAGCCTATATATGTTAATTCTAATTGCTTATGTATCCTTTGAAGCTATGTATTTCGAATTTAATCATCTAGTGCGTAAAATTAAATAGCCTAGTAAAGCCCAATATAAAATCTAATCATGATCTGGATCCCTAATTAAAAATCGTAGTTTACCTCGTAGTATGTTTAAAGACCCAAAGATGTTTTTAACATGTTAATCCAATAGACTTAAAGCCTAACATCTCATAATCATACTAATGCTCAAATTAAAACTAACCCAAATAGTTCAAAAAAATCTAGCTTAATTTGTTAAGAGTCCAGCTTTCAACAAGCCCAATTTAAAAATCAAAACCCAAATTAGTAAGCTTATTTAACAATAAACCCATCAGTTTAAAAATAATTTTAAAAATCATTTTAGCCCATTGTTTAATCAAAATAGTATCTGACCCAATTCTTTTTAATTCAAAGCCCAATGTTTTTTAATAAGTCCAAATAATTAATTTTAAAATTCAATCTTTTGATCCAATTGTAATTAATCAGTGTAGCCCAAAACCTAATTGGCCCAAATCTCCATCATTTAAATCCCAGCTATTGAAAAGTCCATCTATTATTAAAATAAGCCCAAATAATTGTAGCCGAAATTATTATTATTATTTTTTTATTTTATTTTATTTTTCAATTTAAAACCCATATCAATTGGCCCAATTAATACTAAAGAAATTTAGCCCAATCTTGAGAAACATGCCCAACCGCCGGTTAACTATGTCAGCCGCCAGTTGGTTGCTAGCAGCGGTTTTTCAAAATAACGACCTTTATATCATATTTTGTTTATTTAACCCTATATAATTTAATTTACGTACCTGAATTCCAGCAGTGTTTTCTAGTAATTATGGTTTCTTAAACCTATCCTTAAGAACAAATTAAAAGGAAAAATAAAAATAAAACACCTAGAAATTAAAATCTAATACAACTAACTACGAATTAAAAATTACAACCTAATGTACTAGCACGGGTTGCCTCCCGAGAAGCGTTTGTTTTTGTTTGAGTCACTAGCTTGACTCTAACCTCACTTACCTAAAAATCTGGTGACTTTCCCCACACTTAAAAGTAAGCATGGATGGTAATATCTATAAATGTTCATAAAATATAAATTTAATAAAATTAAAGAAAATACATACTTATCGTTTATAGCATGCAAGTAATCCTTCCGTGATGCTCCATGATCTTTCAAAAATTGTGAGAAACTTTCCTTCCGCTCGAAATGCCCAAAAGGATCTTCATACCGGTAAAACAATGAACCTGTGCTTATAGACACTACAACCGTTGGTTGCGTCGACTCAACCACCGTTTGGATTTCAACTGGTTCGGTTGCTATCTGATTACCGCAAGTTATGTTCTTGGTTTCTTCCCCAATCCTTACCATTGCTTGATTATCCTTTTTCTGCTGGTTCACCTCCGGATGTGATGACGAAGTGTCATCAATAGCTGGATCCATAGTGGCTATTAATTCCTCTTCTGTCATAACCCCATATTGGTTTTCCAATTCAATGATTTCCTCGTCATTACAATTGATTAACGAGAGCAATTCCTCATCAGAATCTTGATAATCTTGTTTAGGCAATATCGAACATTCCACTTCCTTTTCTGCTACCAGATTAAATTCACTAGAAATATCATTAGAAAATAAAGATTCATATAATTGAGAACACTTATCTGTTTGAATCATCTCCTCAAGTTGTTGAATGGAATCTCCTTGACTGTGGCCAATAGTTTCGGTATCTTTCAAGTTTTCGCTTGAAGTCTCCATAGATTGCGTAGCTTTCACAATCATTGGTCGAGATAAGCTTGTGAAAATATCATCAGGAAATCTATTCATGTACTCCTCAATTGTCATGTTAGCAATATCTTCGTTCATATGATAGTTTTTCAAGTTTTGAAAAATCACAGGAATATTATTCATATTCTCGTACATACCTGTTAAACTAAAAAGAAAAAGAAAAAGAGTAGAAAAGAAAATAAAATGAAATAAAAACTAACTAAAAATAAAATTGATGTACAAAGCTAATCAAAAGTCCTCGGTAGCTCCAATGATCATACACAGAAGCGGAGAAATATGTCAGCGCGAAGCTTATTAAAAACCTACTCTTTTCGGAAAGCAGAGCGACCCTCCTTATACCTCTGTTTTTGTTAGTAATCCCAATGGGTGAGCCGATTTTTCGATTGACTTACAATGTACAAAAATTTATATTATACAGGGGAAAAATTAAAAATTTACCGCTTTCCCCCGACAGAACAAAAGTCCAACCGGTTAAGTGTTCCCCGGCAGAACAAAAGTCCAACCGGTTAAGTGTTCTCCGGCAGCGGCGCCATGTATCACACCCTGCAGCAGATGCAAAATATATGGACATCAAGTTCAGGACTGCAAATTTCCCCCTATGAGCGCCAACTCTAAAGCCTTGAAAATTTGCTTCAAGTGTGGAGGCGCTGGGCATTACAGTGTTGACTGTCCGCTACTGAAGATCAGGGACAACAACAGAAAGAAGAAAACTCGTGGCAGAATCGTTACAAATAACACCAGTGAAACCAAACTTGACCCAAACAGTGTTGTGGGTACGTCTCTACACGACAACTTAAAATCTTATACAATATCAGTATCATTTATCTCACTCTACGATATAACTGGCTATCCTAAACTTTATAAACATGGTAAAATTTACAACATCACTCCAGGCTACTAGTACAAATCGTAGCTATACTCTGGTGACAAACCGACCGACCTTGTCCCGCGGACATAATGGTCAACAACATCGAAATTCTCCTCTTCCCTTATTTTAGTGGCCAGTAGGGCACTAGTTTAACAAGGGGATGAAGACAAAACAAAGTTGGATATTACCCCACTCGACACATCACACTATCTCACATAGATGACACACTGAACACGACTTCGAACAAATTTCCGGATGAAATTCTCCTAACAAGGGGAGAATGTGAAACCCGCCAAATTAGGACGTCATTACTGTGCCTAATTACATTATTATTACGTGTATTTAGTATGAAATAGGGCTAAGTACAGTAATTGCTTATATATAGATATAATGTTTATATATATATACACGTATACGATTCGTTCAAATCATTCAAATTAGTGTCGAATAATTAACCGACAACACAAAATACGGACGTTGGTGAAACAATTATTAAATAATATGAAATTATTTAATAACATTGGTATTTACCTTATATTATGATGATAATATAAAAAACTTATACGTTTTATATAAAACGTAACGTAGGCGACAAAAACATATGAAACAAACCTGGCAACCAAAATAATAAAAATTTATATTATTAAAATTTTGAATAAAGTATTTGGAATAATACTTCGAAATAAATAATTATGTGTATTAACTGTTAACTAAAACAATTGGAAACGTACGCACGATTAACGGGTTAAATACCTAAAATATTTTTACCCCAAAAATATCTGGGGACAAATTTGTATGGAAGCCATACTCTCTCATTGAAAAACCGCAACGATAATACTCCCTCCACTTCTTATTATATTCAAACACAAACACACACACAACCAACACCAATAAATTCCAACAAGTTTTCTCCCTTTTGATCTTCCCTCTCGGTAGTAGCAACAAGAACAACAACATCATCCATCAAAATTTTTAATCAACATTCACTAGCATTTCAAGAGAAGAAGAGGAGAACAAGCCACAGGATCATCATCATCATCTTCAGCATCATCATCATCTTTTGTTACTTCAACAATTTTTTTTAGTAACCACTGTGAGAACATTTCCTTTCTTAGTTCTTTCATGAAAAACTTGCTATAATATGTTAATAGTTCACATCGTGAAAGATCAAGCCCAAAAACGGAATAAAAACTAAACAAAATGTATACAAAATCTGTTACGAACAACTCAACTAACTGTACAAAAATATGCACGTGATCGCGTGGTTTTAAGGTAAAATCACATATAAAATGTTACGCCATCGCATGATTTCTAAAGAAAAAGTTACGTATTATAATTAATACGCGATCGCGTGTTCTTGTTTGACGAATCAAACGCGATCGCGTGATATCTAAAAACTAAATTGCATATTGAGGAACAATACGCGATTGCGTGACACATGAAAGTTGGAATTACGTATAAAAGAAACAATACATGATCGGGTGGAATGATTCACATGATTGGGTGAATTGAATTCACATGATTGGGTGAATTTATTTGCATGATTGGTTGGATAAGTTCATATGATTGCATGATTTCGATTTCATGTTCGCGTACTAATTTTTAAACTTTTCACATGATCGCATATTTATTCAACTATGGTCTCGTGCTTCCCAAATAAATAAACAATACGTGATCGCGTACTTTTACCCGATCGTGTACTTTAGTTCAATTTTGTTACAGAGCTACGACTCAATGTACATAAAAATTATTTCAAATGTTAACTTTTAGTAGCTACATAAATAGAGTAAATGAATACGAGTATAACAAATTTTGTAAATGGTATCCTTGTATACGTAACAGTTAACTTTGTATTTGTATATATATATACACACAACGACAAATATTACATGCATATATATACTTACGGATAAATATTTACACAATGAACGAAACCTATATAATTATACATATACAACGTACTAAATGTATTTATATATATATACAACGACTATATCTATGTATATATATAACGAAAATAAACTATATATATATATATATATATATATATATATATATATATATATATATATATATATTATATACATATATAGATATATACTTACGCGCAACAAATAATTATATAATGTTTGTATACAACGATTAATACAATTGTAAATTGTAAAACAAATACTTTCAATTCGGGAAATACAAATATTTTCAGAACATCACCAACGAATCGTACACGATTTTAAATCAAAGGATCTTCCGAATCGAGTGAATTATTAACATAGTTGAGCATTTAGCCAACTACTTACATTAGTATCTCTTGCGTTTAGGTAGCTAGAGGTTACAGGTTCAGAGAACCTTCTTGCCTGACTTCTGCTTTACACTACTAGACTCAGGTGAGTCTCACAGCTCTGTTTTTACTAAGGGGTGAGATGCATTACTTGTTTTACTGGAACACATGTACTGATTTACTGCGTTACCGATATACTGATTGCATGAGTTACGTTATAATCCACTGAAGTCCTCTGAATCATGGTTGTTAGTTATCAACTTAAGCGCAAGTTTTAGTAAATGGATCCATTTGGAACTGACAATCTACGCTTGGGGTAGCACGTACTACCACGAACCGCACTATATAAACAGGCGTTACTTACTCGTTACACATGAGTGTTTTTGGATTAGCACTCACGGGGGCAAATTACCTGGTACTTGGTTGTACCTTACCGACTGTTAAGCTTCGGCTATGATGCTCATGGCAATGTATATCCACTTTATTGCATTCGTGCAACATTTTTACTTGAATGGGTTCACAACTGTTATTTACTACAAACCTGTGAGATTCACCAACCTTTTGGTTGACCTTTTTAGTGATGCATTCTCAGGTACTTAGCAACAGTAGGGTTGCCCAGCAGGATTGCTTGCTAGCTAGAGTCACATGCATTACATACTTGGAGATTTTTCTACATTACTTTTGTATTAGCTGTTATGTATTAGAATCTCTAGGATTTTACTTGAACTCCAAGCTTATGTATACTAATGTAATGTTGTAATACTTTTCAAACTTCTCATATAGAGTCGTTCACTGTATCTTTGTGCTTGATTACCTGATTAGTCGCGCACAATGATTGCTTCCGCTAAATAGGGAATTTGGGGGTGCGACAGATTGGTATCAGAGCCTAAGGTTATAGTGAACTAGGTTGCATTTAGTGGGCCTAGACTATGACCGTTAGGCAGTATAACTCAGTAGGTATAACTGGTTCAAGGATTACATCATACTAACTTAATTTAACATAGCTTGATCAACTATGTACAATTAAAGGAAGATGATGTGAGATCTGAAAGGGGTTATGTTTGTTACGAAATGACCACGTAAAATAAATGCATGTCTGGAAAATGTTTAAGCCTACGGAGTCACACGTATAGAAACTTATGCTCAATATAATTAGTTAATATATATGTTAGATATATTAGTGCGTTCACGTTTATGGAATATTCTAGAAACTTGATCCAACCGCCGGTTAGATATGTCAACCGCCGGTTGGAATCAAATATGGTAAGGCAACACGCGGGTCGTGGAATGGATACTTAGGTCAAAATACAACCCAACCGGCGGTTGGGAAGCTCAACCGGCGGTTGGAGGTCGGCTCCAGCAAGTATAAATAGAGTCTTAGCCTCAGCCTTAAACCACACAATTTCTTGAAAGCTTAATTCGATCTTAGGGTTAAGATTGCGAATTAAAGTGCGACTTAGGAGCTATAAAGCTAGGGTTTGAAGGTTTTCAACCCTAACGAAGATCGGTTCTTGTGTGGTTCGACCAAAGAAGAAAAGCACAAGAGTTGTAGGTATTGTGAACGGTGTACTAGCATACCTATTGAGTTGCTGCCATGTGTGCGATCGTAGAAAGGTTTTACTTTAAACCTTAATAGTTTTTCAGGAGCTCTGCTAAAAGTACATGATTCTTTTCTTAACTAATTATATATACGTGCTTATTCGCTTCCGCAATTGTGTGACAATATGATTATCTGTATGCTATACTCTAACAGTGGTATCAGAGCCACACATATGTGTTATAATTAGTTAGATCTGTTAAACATTAAATTTGGTGAGGTTAAGTTGTTTGATTCGATTAATAGCTAAGAAAATAGTTTTGGTTGTACGGAGATTAAGTTCGAATGACAAAGTAGGTCAAAAATTCGTTCCAACCGGCGGTTGGACAACGAAACTAGGGTTTTACAGTCCCGTTAAAGGAATTACGATTTACGATTCCAACCGGCGGTTGGAACTTGAAACCCTAATTTTGGTTAAATTGTTAAAACTCAGAAAATCCCATCAGAAATTTAAGGTTTAAAATAATAACATAGTTAATGTAAATTATTTGTTATTATTAATGTACTTTTAATTAGCAAAGAAGGGGTATCCATGAAATTCATGCATAGTTTGTCATGGATATCACTTTGATATTAATTGTTAATAGTATTACTTGTTTAAATTGTTAATTGACAAGGTGTCCCTAGTTGGCCATATTTCAAATGTTGCATGAACATTAATTGTTAATTGATTAGTAGTTTATAATTTGCTTAATTATTGTAACTTGTGTAGCAAAATGGTTTTATGAAAAATAAACTGACTAATAACTATGAAATTAGATTTATTATTTCCTTGCAAATCTTATTGTCAACTTGGGTTGGGCTCACATACCGTAATTTTCCCCCACGACGAGGTTTGCAAGTTAATAATTTGTTTTAAACCACGACTAGGAGCTTGTATAAGAGAAATATCTTCGGCTTGGTGTCTAAGATGACGGGTTGGATAAAACGATGTAAAGATCCTAGCCCCTCCTCTGGCATCTTCATGGCCTCTCTTGTACATGGCCGAAAAGGTTTAAAACATTATTGAATCGTCAATCTTAATAAAAGTACAATCTCTAATTTAATATGAATATTAAATTAGACATCTTGACGCACGTTAATAAGTACATTAACTGGAATAGTTTTATTAAAATCTATGATACGAAGATGTGTGCATGCTTCTTCGTACATATTTGATACACATTATCAAAATTAATTACCCATTTAAATTAAGTCATTTGACATCCAATTTGTAAGAACACTTGTACTTGCTTTTTGCTCTGCGTGAGACGTAGGTGAATTGTATCCAAGGTAAATTACCACTCATCGTGAGATAGTGGTGGACTATTTACACTTCTTAATTGGATAACTCAAAGCGAGTTAAGCGGTGAGATCCTTAAGCCCGTGGCATAAGATGGGATGAAACATGCTTAATGAAACTTCCAGCTTGATCACTAAGTACACATTAAGTCCCATAATTTCTAGGAATTGCACTTGTAATGCAATTATTGATCGTCACTTACCTTTTGAATACACTATTGCTAGCAGATCAACTGATGTGATGGTGGTATGCCAAGTAGGATCCTAGACTTAAGAAAATTAATTGCTTTATATATATATATATATATATATATATATATATATATATATATATATATATATATATATATATATATATAAGCATTTGGGTATTTAATTTTCTTAAGTATTTATTATCGAAAATACTAAATTTGAACTTTTATCTATTGTAGATGGCAAATCCTGCACCGAACTCGAATTATTCGGCTTTCAGGCAAATGCTAGAAAGAGAAAAACTTTCTGGAGGAAATTTCAATGTTTGGTTTCGTCAGCTAAGGATTGTCGTTCATGCTGAAAAGAAAACTGATGTCATTGAATAGCCATTGGGACCTGCTCCTACTGCTACTGCTCCTGCTGAGGAATTAGCAGCTTGGAGTGCTCTGTATGATCGTCATAATGAAGTTGCTTGTTTGATGCTCGGCAGCATGACTCCCAAACTTCAAAAGCAATTTGAAAGTTACAGCCCACTTGATATGATAACAGAGCTTAGATCAATGTTTGAGAAACAAGCTGGAGTTGAGTTATTCGATTTGATCCAATCGCTCCATGCTTGCAAACATGAAGCAGGGACACCAGTTAGCTCTCACGTTCTGAAAATGAAGAGCTATTTGGATCAATTGGAAAGATTTCAGTATGCTTATCCTTTGCCTATTGATGTTGGCATGATTCTCAATTCCCTTTCAAAGGATTTTGAGAGATTTGTGTGCAACTACAATATGCACTGCATGGGAAAAACAGTTGCTGAACTCCATGCCATGCTCATTGAATATGAGAAGGGTCTTCCAAAGAAACCGGCTGCCCCACAAGTCCTTGCGATTAGAAGTGGCAAGATCCAGAAAGACAATAACCCGCAAACTAAGGGAAAGTCTAAGGGCAAGGGAAAGCAAAGTTCTTATGTCTCTAAACCTAAGAAAACCCCTCTAGCAAAGGAAGAGCATCCGGCTAACGATGAGGCGTGTCACCACTGCAAGGAAGTGGGGCACTGGATGAGGAATTGTACTGCCTATCTTGCTGAGTTGATGTAGAAGAAGAAGCAAGCCGGCCAGACCGGAACTTCAGGTATCTTCACCATAGAATTATATTCTTTCTCTAATTCAAAATCCTGGGTATATGACACTGGATGTGGTACTCATATCTGTAATACCTCACAGGGACTTAGAGTAAAGAAGAAGCTGAAACATGGGGCTCTCTACTTGTACGTGAGAAATGGTTTACCTGCAGCTGTAGAATCCATTGGAAGTTTTGACTTAGTCTGCCTTCGGGCTTAATTATTGTATTAGACAATTGTTATTATATACCTACTATTACTAGAGGTGTAGTTTCAGTTTCACTTTTGAAAGATAGTGGATTTATCAATGTTTTTAATGATTATGTTATTTCAGTTTCTAAGAATAATGTTCATTATTTTAATGCTATTCCTTATGATGGTATTTACGAAATTGATATGCATGATCGTGTTTCAAAAGATAATTCTATGTATTCTGTTAGCAACAAAAGAGCCAAGCCTAACTTAGACTCAACCTATCTTTGGCATTGTCGTCTTGCATACATTGGAAAGAAACACATTGAAAGACTTCAACGTGAAGGGCTTTTAAAATCAAATGATGATGGATCCTTTGACAAATGCGTATCTTGTGTTTCTGGCAAGATGACAAAGAAACCCTTTCCGCATCAAACGCAAAGGGCTAAAGATCTACTTGGAATCATACATACGGATGTTTGTGGTCCATTTAGACATGTGTCAAGACAAGGTGCTAGCTACTTCATCACTTTTACTGATGATTTCATTTGTTATGGTTATGTTTACTTGCTTAAACATAAACATGAAGTCTTTGAAACATTTAAAGTGTTTAAGAATGAAGTAGAAAATCAACTCGGTAAGACAATCAAGATCCTTCATTCGGATCGAGGTGGTGAATACTTAAGCCATGAGTCTAAGGATTATCTGCAAGCGTGTGGAATTGTCCAACAGATTACTCCTCCATACACACCGCAACATAATGGAGTATCGGAGAGGAGGAATCAAACCCTGTTAGACATGGTGAGATCCATGATGAACCTTACTACTCTCCCATTATCATTTTGGGATTATGCTCTAGAATCTGCTGTACGTATTTTGAATATGGTTCCAACCAAGAAGGTGGATAAGACACCATATTAATTATGGCATGGGAGAGTCCCTAATTTATCTTACTTAAAGGTCTGGGGATGAGAGGCGCTTGTGAAGAGGGATACGCCTGACAAACTCGAGCAAAGATCTATTAAGTACATCTTTGTAGGATACTGTTGCGCCGTCAGAGTGCTGACTCAGCCGCGGTCATCAGGGTGCACGGCGGTCCTGCAGGCAACGACGCAACAACGTGACAACGTGTTAGGTTTTAAATTTATATGAGCTGGGGCTCAAACTATAAGTACTACCTACTTTTGGGGAGTAAGCAGTAAGTATAACTCGAGTGTCGTTCTTAAAATAGGAGCAAATGGAACCAAAAGGGACTTACCGTAAAAGAGCTTTCTGATAGGATGGGTTTATAAAAGTAGGTAGGTTTTGGTTGGTTTATCTAATACTAAATAAAACAAGTAAATAAAATAGAGAGTAGGCAACATGTAGAGCGTGATTGCTGAAACTTCGACAATTAGGGTTTCTGGATGATAAAGATGATTGGAGACTACCTTGGGCAAATCATTAGACGGACAGTCGATGTAAACACTAGGACCCTACGTTTTAGTCTAAAAGCCTAAAAGCCTAAAAGCATATGTCACAGAATCCTAGGTTATCCGGATGCTGATCAGAAACAGGTTGTTCAAACCCCCCTCACTTGCCTTGTAAGACTAAGCGACCTCTACGGATGATATATCCTGGGTGTAGGCATAAGGTAACAAACTGCAATTTTCTATCTGACCTTTCTTAACACCTAAATCTATATGAGTTTATCTAGGTATGTACTAATTGTATGCTGTGTATGTTGAGCTGTCGGTTATGTTGAGTTAAGCGGTTTAAGTATCTTGTATTACAGCCGAATACTTGCTTTCTTTTCAGAACTCATTTTTTTATCAGGTTTAAGCATAATTAACTCCGTCATGAATTAGACCCTCCTTTGCTATCAGGCGTTCATCCCTAGGAATACTCACGGTGTACAGTGCAATTGGCATATCCACAGTGTTCCAGACTCAAGGTATACTCACGGTGTACAGTACATTTGGCATATCCACAGTATTCCAAACTCAAGGCATACTAACAGTGTATTGTACATTAAAGTAGTTCCATAGCTGTATGTTAACCTTGGTGTACTAACGGTGTACGGTGCAGCGAGCATTTCCACAGCTGTATTTTAACCTTGGTGTACTAACGGTGTACGGTGCAACTAGCATTTCCACAGCTTTATTGTTCCTAGACCCATATTCTAAAAGGGTGACTTCTATGTATTCCACGATGAGATAGACCTACGGCAGTTCCTTAGCTTCCACGTATTTGTACTCCACACGAGGTGTTTTCAACGCTATACGAAGTACTGTGCCGTTTTACGGAATATTCATAGCTTCATACTGTAATGTGAGATAACTATATCTACGTAGTATTAGGGTTGATCAGATCCTATCCTAAGGCAATAGTCACGTGAAAGACTGGAAAGGGTAGACACTTTATGAAGTCTATATTCATGTAAACCTCAACTAGATACACAGCAAAACAATCACCAATCATAATATTGGGAACATTATTCCATAACGGGTTGTGCCCACGACTTTCATAGCTTCCACGTTCCGTACTACACACATTCGTGATGATTCCGGCGCTATACAAATGAAAGCCGTATAACGTTACTTCCGTTATTTTGAGAATGTTTATCCCACTGAATTAAATATCATCCATAATCCTAATATCTACATTTCAACAGTCACAGTATTAAACTACGTAAATAGCATGGCAATATTCGCAACACAAACAAAGATATCATGCGAACAAAACATAATAACCGTAAGTAAAGGAATAAGTAATAACCAGTATTTAAGCAGCGTAACACTGAGTAGTACAAGCCAGAATCTTGAAAACTTCAATACAATAAATTTCCCAAGCTACAGCTATCTTCCCCACTCGAACCGTGCCTACATCTCTCTAGTTCTCTAGAGAGAGAAACTAGAGAGAGAAACTAACCTAATCTAAACTAGAGAGAGAAAGAGTGTGTGAGAGAGAAAGTGAGAGAATTCTATGAAGAATTGGTGTGTGAAATGAGGTGAACGAGGTGCTCTATTTATAGGCAAGCCTTGGATCCAAGAGTACAAGTCCACAAGCACACGTACAAGCAAACGAAGCAAAACAAGGCCGTGTGAGAGCAACAGAGGCCGTGTACGGAAAGTAGATAAATCTTTTCGGAAAGTAAGCATCAACAAAAATTAACTATACTTAAACATAAAATTAATCAACCCTTTTTGGCATACTTTGCAACTCTCGAGACGTAGATGTACATGACTGGGCGATTCTCACAAGTGGGTCACTCAATTCACTCAAAGTGTATCGGGTTACCTATAATCTATAGAAACGAAATCGCTCATTGCCAGTCATGCAGTGCTTATCGTCATAGGCTTGGTCGAGAATCGAATCTCCACCACTCCTTTGAGAACGGTGCTAATTATCCTAAGACATTTTAGTGGGTTGTGTGAGTAAGGGTAAAGTGGGTAAGGATAGGGGTAGTTTAGTCAATGGTTTTAGGGTTTTTTGAACTTCAGACTCTGAGCTTTCAAAGATCAAAGCAAGTTTCTCTTGAGATAACTTCTAGAGTAGACTCATCTCCTAGAGGAATAATCTCTTCTCTTGATGTTTCTTTTGAGTTCTGATAGATTTTTCTTCTTTGGAGAGTAGTCTTCTTCTTCTAGGAGCTCTCCAAGGTCTGCTTTTCTTTTCTTTTTCTTTTTCTTTGCTTTTCTTTTTTCTTTGCTTTTTTATTTTTCTTTTTCTTATTTTTATGACCTTGGAGATCCTTCGTATAGTGAGACATCTTTGACTTCTCTTTTGACAAGTACCAATTTTTCGTATTGTCTTTGGCAGAGAATATCTTCGTGATGAGTACTAACTTCGCTTTTATACCGTATCTTCATTTTGGATTTCTTTCTTTAAACTCTTGATAGGTACGGAGAGATGTTTGAAGATATGACACCAATAGAAAGATATCTCAAGCAGTCCTTTACTTATGATCTATGAAGATTCACGAGCTGGAATGGTGTTTGGTGGGAAAGTGTTTGTGTTGTGGGGAAGTGTTTTAGGGTTTAGAGAAATGAAATGGCTAAGGCGCAAAGGGTTTTCTAATCGGATCATCAACAGTCTTTGAAAGAATGTTGGAAGGGTTGGCTTGAAAAGATATGAAAGAAATGGGTTAATCCTAATAAATGCCAAGATCCTCTAATTGCACCTATACCGCGTACGGCACTCATTGGTATGGTCTCGAAACGCATTACAGGAGCAAGTTCTAATTCAAAGACACATGCATCAGCGCACACTCAG
Organism: Helichrysum umbraculigerum; assembly: GCA_949592205.1. Classification (NCBI taxonomy): domain Eukaryota; kingdom Viridiplantae; phylum Streptophyta; class Magnoliopsida; order Asterales; family Asteraceae; genus Helichrysum; species Helichrysum umbraculigerum. The sequence goes on from CATIUR010000001.1 coordinate 44,314,946, forward strand.
AAACGAAAGTGAAGCATTAAAAGTGAATGCTTATTAAAGGCTCAAGTACCTCACAATCAAAGGGTCATATGCACCAAGTCATGCGATGCCTAAAGGACTTCTCAATTTTAGTTTAAGATACGTTCTTATCTTTGCCTTATCTTACTTTCCAAAGCAATTTATTTATTTTGACAGAAGGTTTATCTCTTTAAAAGAATTTTCTAAGACTAAAATCTTTTGGAAAATATTCAAAATCAACTGAATGGATGTCGAACACTGTCGAGGTTGGGTTTTCGAATGTTTTGGTAATTAAAAATCTCAACCTTTTGGGTTGGTTTTGCGAAAATTTTTTTTGAAAAAGTTTGAATGAAAACGGAGGTATTACTTTGGACAGGAAAATATAAACTTGTGGTATATATATACCGTGTATCCCACAATTAAAACAACATTGTCTTCAATGTTCATTGCTAAGACATAGGATTTTCTTCGGGAAAAATCCCACACTTAGGTTTTGAAATAGTGGAACAATTTTAAGTGTTTTGAAAAATTTGGTGGGATGGAATCCCACACTTAGAATTTAGGCATATTTGGATATGTGGTAATGGTGAAAATCATGCCAAAAGGAAAGGAACTTCGCTACGATAGAGGCGAGGAGATGGTATTAAGAAAGAAGCGGCAGTCTGCAGGTGATTGAAATTCCTTAGTTGAATCCATGCAGAAAGCAGTTTCTTCATGAATGATCGGTATCTCCTTTCCTCAATTCTCATTTGCACAAACACAATTCACTTATTCTAAATAAGAAGAAAAACAGAGATAAAACATAATAAGTAAACTAAACTGATAACTAAATACTGAAAGATAAAGAAACTAAACAGACTGTGTCTGATAGTTTATGTCCCAAAAATATAACAAAGTAAAGTTCCACAACCACACAATAAGTCAAAAGTATGGAATAGAGGAAATAGTAAGTATGTAGATATGGGTGCACGGATCTAGGGTGCTGGAGGACCCTGATCAGAGTCCTGAACAGAAAGCTGAACCGGTGGAGGAACTAAGGATGGTCCAGCAACTGACTGCTGACCACTGGAGACTCTCTGTTCCTCTGACCTCACCTGCCTATACTGCATCAATACATCTCTAAGGGAGCAAGCAGGTAACTTCATCGGATCCTCTAATGCCAACTGTCTGAAATCCTCAAAAGTCATCCCCTCTCGCTCCATCTTGGATCTGTAGATGTGCCTAAGTATCTCCTCTGTAGGAAGCTCATCAGAAGGAATAGGGTCTAATGCCAACAATCCCTGAAACTATGATAAAGTGAATGGATCAGTGCCCAAATGAACAACATCTGGTCGGTAGGAACCAACAGCCTCTCCTCCTGCGGACTGCTGAGAAGAACGGGCTCTACGGGCTGACACAGTAGGATGTGGGAATGCAACATCAACCGAAAAACAGTGCTCGACTGACCGTGTGGGTGGAATGGTAGTGGTAGGTGGTATGTGGGTAGTGTATGGTGGTATGGTAGTAGGTGGTGGAATGGTAACGGATGGTGGAATGGTAGTGGATGGTGGAATGGTAGTGGATTGTGGAACTGGTGGTAGTGGCACACACTCGTACAGGAGCGGCTCGAGAGCTGGAATACCTAAAGCCCTAGCTAATAGTGCCTGATGCGCGTTGTTGACAGACAACGCGTGCAATATGAAGTACTGGGTCAAGGGAGTGACTGGATCTGTATGTCGTATCTGAGCTCGGGGACCTGATGTCCCAACCCCAACATCCCTGACTGGTGTCCTGGTACTCCTAGGCACAGCTGGTACTCTATCCATTCTATCAGCAACCGGAGTCTCAACATCCTCCTCTCTGACCCTCTTCCTGGTCATGAAACATCCAGGGCTAAGCTCATCAGTGTCCTTCCAGTAACACTGTCTCTCAGAACCCTCAGTGATCAAATGGATCTGTTTGCAGTAGTCCAAGTCACATGGTAATGAAGTGGAAGACACTCTATACTCGGCCTCATGACTCTTTTTCAAGAGTCGCATCCCTCTCAACAATCTGGTGATGAAAACTCCCATAAACACATGCTTTGTTAGGTCCAAGTTCTTATCATTCGCCATCCTCTCAGTAATAATGCAAGCCACACTGATATTCTGGCGGTTCATGATAGCATCAATGATATACAACTCATCCCCATTTATCGGCCCGGTCTCCTTCTTTCCCATAATAGATGTAACAATCACCTTGTGTAGGAGACGTAACTGAGGTAGAATCAAAGCTGAGGACTTGGCACCACAAGTATAATGTGTGCCCGTCAGCTCACTCCAAATGACCCTATGGCTCCTCTCGGGATGATGAGGAATCGTCTGATGACTATGTAAGAACCAATCTGAGCTAATCTGATCCACTGAATACAATCCCAAGTGCCTAGCTAAGCTCGAAATAGAAACACTCTGGCTCTTCCCTCGGTATTTAAATGTTATCTTCATGTCATCTCCAATCCCTAACTCTGGGTCAAGCTCAAATGTCATCAGGAACTCAGTAACGACCTCGGGGTATATGGGCTCACGAATGCTAAAAAGCTGGATCCAAGAGCCGAACTCGCGTCCCTGAACCTCATATCCTATCAAATTCCTCAACCTATCCTCAATTCCAAGTTTCCCCATGTCTTCCCAAACTATGTACCGATTACTTCCAAATGCCCTCTTTAGCCATCTCCGAATCAAAGTCTTTTCTTGTGTAGTCGTGGCCAAATAAGCAAGAGTAGGTGGAATTGGGTCCATCTGTTTAAGAAAAACAAGGAAACAAATCATATAACAATAATTGGACAATATAATATTTATTCCAAATTTTCAGAAAAAAATCGAAATGTAGGCTTTAGATTTTGTAATTATCCCATTATTTTTCTATGATTTCTCCTAAAACCGCAATCATCAATCCACAATTTATCCAAATAAACAAAACCGCAGCTTTCCTATTTTCTAAGCTTACTTAAAGATGAATATTTCTAAGTAATCAAATAATCAAGCAAGCATCATGATCATAAATCATATAATTACCTTACTTTGATTAAAATAAGCAAGCAAAGCGATTTTATTTACTATCCATTATTTTGGTTAAGCATAAGATTTTAATTAGAGGGTGATTAATTTGAAATCTCACTAACTTTACTAGTTAAAGTAGTGCTATTCCAAATATATTTAATTGCATTTTCATGAAGCAAATTACACAAAGTTTAAATAAATACCATTTAAAAATAATGATTTTAATTAAAGTAATGGTTTTTAAATAGTTTTGTATAAAAAGCTTTACTTTAATTCATAAGCATGAAATTAAATCAATCCTCTCATCCTTAACAATCACTTACTTATGTAAACTAATCATTTTAAGCGCAAATTGATCACCGAAAAGTTAATCATAAGCAAATAATCATTCAAGAAGGTCAAAATTGCTAAAACCCTAACATAAAGTCAACTTTCAAAATCAAAACATCAAATCTAACCATGGCAACCTCAAATTACTTCCGCAAACATGTTAACAATCAAGCATATAACACTTTGCAAGCAAAAAACATGTAACTTGATGATCAAAATCCAAGATCTAAGCATAAACCCTAACTTTATAAAAATATTCAAAATAATGATCTTAGGTTAGAATCATACCTCAATCTTGATGTAAAGATGATCTAGATGCAAAAGAGATGAAGATATGGAAGATTTGAAGCTTGATTTGAAGAAAAATGATGGAAAAATAGAGAAATGGAGATGGTGATGGTGGGTGACGGTTTGGAGAAGAAGAAGAGGAAGAAGAAGTTGCTTTTTACTTTTTGTAAAAAGTGGTGGAAGCTTCCTTTGCTTTATGCATTTTGCATTTTTAATTTAAATGCGAACGAAACGAAACATATACTTGGGTTTTTAAAGTTTAAATATATTTTTTTATGAAAATCAACCAAAATACGCACGAAGCTTTCATATTTAAATTCGTATATTAAAAAAGTAACATTAATTTGCGTGCGAAAACATTTGCGTTTTTAAATACGTTTTATTAAATCTTTTTGTGTTCTTTAAAATTCAAAACCAATTTAAATAAAATTTTCCAAAATTTAAATAAAAACTTTGTCAAAATTTTGAAACGTTTGGATTTTGCGAAAATTCGTTTAAAAACTTACGCGTTTAAACTTTAGAGAACGTTTTTCTTTGTTTTTATAAAAGTAAATTAAAAGAGAATCTAATTAAAATTATTTTTGTCCTAATTAACAAAATATTCAAACCTTATTTACATTAGACCATCACCATTTATCTGTCAGTGCTTGTGACGGCACTTTCAGATAAGCCTGAAATATGCGAGAAAGTGTGGCGAAGAACGAACGTACCTTGAAGCGCTTTAATGATACTAAGAATTAGGTTAGCGGGATTTATATAATAACGCTCAAATTCTCGTAAGAATTCTCTTTCTTCTTGACCTAATGCTAATAACGCATCAATGAATTGGTTAAATGCTCGTCTTACCTTCCTCGGATTCGAAATACCATCCCTGAATCCTGTGTCTATAAAACATAGATCAAAGAGCAATTCTCCGATGACATGCTGAAATTCATTTTCTTCTTCTGAATCAGGGTTTCCAGTAGTAGAGTGAACTACTTGGGAAATTTTTCTGATGTAGATCCTTTGTTGCTCAGTAAAAGGGAATTTAGATGTTAGTAACAACTGAGTAAGCTTAACATGGATTTCTTTCCTCTTTTGAAAGAAAGCAGAATCCATGGCTTCCTCAGTAGAATCAGGGAAAATTGATCTCAGTTCATTAATCAGATAAGTGGCAGGATCAACAAAGAACAGTTTAACACATGGAATCAAAGTATAAGTGATAGGGGCTCTTTCAATCCAAAATTCGAGTTCGTCAATCAGGGCAGCAACATAACGATTAATCTTAATCTGTGAAACAGATGGATACTCGGTGCTAGCTATTAGATCCATTAGTAGGTCTAACTCTGATTTCAGTGATAACTCGTCTTTTTTATTGTAATTAGCACGTAGACATGTTATTAACCTATCGATCACTACAAAGGTCTTCCTTTGCTCAGTTGAAAAATGGAAATCGGATATCTTAAGGTTTCTAAGAAAATCAGCACATATATCTATTCTCCTACTGGGCTTGTGAAAGTTTCCTAAGCGGTGTTCATTACTTGATTCTGGTGGGTTATTACTTGATTCAGTGTTGGGCAGGGTTGGTGTTTCTAATTCATGATCCTCCGGACACTGGAGACGCTCATCCACTTCTACATTTTGGAAAAGAGTAGTGGGGTAGGCTCGCAATATATCTGGAAAATCATACCTGAAGTATTCATCTAAGCAATGAAGTCGCTCATTCAAATCCATCCAAGGCATTGGTGGATAGAAGAAAACTTCAATACCAAAAGGAACGTCTTCTGGTAGGGTGGCAGGTCTAAGGTAATGTGGGTACTTAGATAAGATTGATAATATCTCAGGGTCAAGTGTGGGTTGACCACTTAATTCAATAGTGACAGAAGGTGGAATCTTCTGCTGAGATGTATCAAAACCTAGGTCTAAGGATGAATATTCGTCAATCTCAACTTCCTGGTTAACACATACCTCTTTGTGGGAAGACACAAAGAATTCCGCATCGTCCATGATCGTTATCTCATCCATGGGAGAAATAAGATTGGAAGGAGAATTAGGGTTTTCAAGGGTTTTCTATTTTTTTTGTATTTTCTAAGTTACTAAATTAACTAACTACTAAAGCAAATAACTTCCTAAAGTAATGAAAATCTTAAGGAAGGGTCTCCTAAAAGTCAACTATCTACGGTAATCTTAAAGTTCACTACGCACAACTGTTCCCCGGCAGCGGCGCTAAAAACCTGTTGCGCCGTCAGAGTGCTGACTCAGCCGCGGTCGTCAGGGGTGCACGGCGGTCCTGCAGGCAACGATGCAACAACGTGATAATGTGTTAGGTTTTAAATTTATATGAGCTGGGGCTCAAACTATAAGTACTACCTACTTTTGGGGAGTAAGCAGTAAGTATAACTCGAGTGTCGTTCTTAAAATCGGAGCGAATGGAACCAAAAGGGACTTACCGTAAATGAGCTTTCTGATAGGATGGGTTTATAAAAGTAGGTAGGTTTTGGTTGGTTTATCTAATACTAAATAAAACAAGTAAATAAAATAGAGAGTAGGCAATAGGTAGAGCTTGATTGCTGAAACTTCGACAATTAGGGTTTCTGGATGATAAAGATGATTGGAGACTACCTTGGGAAAATCATTAGACGGACAGTCGGTGTAAACACTAGGACCCTACGTTTTAGTCTAAAAGCCTATTGGCATATGTCACTGAATCCTAGGTTATCCGGATGCTGATCAGAAACAGGTTGTTCAAACCCCCCTCACTTGCCTTGTAAGACTAAGCGACCTCTACGGATGATATATCCTGGGTGTAGGCATAAGGTAACAAACTGCAATTTTCTATCTGACCTTTCTTAACACCTAAATCTATCTGAGTTTATCTAGGTATGTACTAATTCTATGCTGTATATGTTGAGCTGTCGGTTAAGTTGAGTTAAGCGGTTTAAGCATCTTGTATTACAGCCGAATACTTGTTTTCTTTTCAGAACTCATTTTTTTTATCAGGTTTAAGCATAATTAACTCCGTCATGAATTAGACCCTCCTTTGCTATCAGGCGTTCATCCCTAGGAATACTCACGGTGTACAGTGCAATTGGCATATCCACAGTGTTCCAGACTCAAGGTATACTCACGGTGTACAGTGCATTTGGTATATCCACAGTGTTCCAGACTCAAGGCATACTAACGGTGTATTGTACATTCAAGTAGTTCCACAGCTGTATGTTAACCTTGGTGTACTAACGGTGTACGGTGCAGCGAGCATTTCCACAGCTGTATTTTAACCTTGGTGTACTAACGGTGTACAGTGCAGCTAGCATTTCCACAGCTTTATTGTTCCTAGACCCATATTCTAAAAGGGTGACTTCTAGGTATTCCACGATGAGATAGACCTACGGCAGTTCCTTAGCTTCCACGTATTTGTACTCCACACGAGGTGTTTTCAACGCTATACGAAGTACTGTGCCGTTTTACGGAATATTCATAGCTTCATACTGTAATGTGACATAACTATATCTACGTAGTATTATGGTTGATCAGATCCTATCCTAAGGCAATAGTCACGTGAAAGACTGGAAAGGGTAGACACTTTATGAAGTCTATATTCATGTAAAACTCAACTAGATACACAGCAAAACAATCACCAATCATAATGAGATTCCCTTACACTCACCACTCTTGATACATGCAAACCTCTCACCTTTCACTCTCATTTTCACCTTCACACTCTTCTCTCTACTCTCTTACTTCACTTCTCTCTCAAAAATCCAGAGATTTCCACCTCCTAAAACCACCACAACCACCACCCTAAGCCACCATTGATCAAGGGCAAGAAGAAGGAAACAAGCTAAAGAACACTTTCTCCATCATCTTCATCATTTCTTCATCATTTCTAAGTTTGAATACCCATCCTCTCTCTTTCAAACTGATTTCAAGATGTTTATTTACTTGTTTTGTAGCTCATCTAACACTATTATGTTCAAATAAAAGGTTAAAATACATTTTTGTGACACATATGCAAGAAGACAGATTCTGTCCCAGAAAAGTCAGTGTACTAAAATGGTCATATCTTGAGTTTTACTAAGAGTTAGACAACGAGTTTTTTTTGAAAAGTTTCGTATTGAAAATAGATACAACTTTCGTGTTTTGCACTTTTTCCAGATCTGTACGGATTTTTGGTTATAATCTGATCTTTACGACTAACCTGAAAGTTTTCGATAAATATGTTCGGTTGTTACGCGGAATTATTTAAATATGTAAATGGACACTATAGTTGCTGGAAAAATTATATGTTAGACTAGAAACCTTGTTGATCAGTTGGTAAAATTTGTGAGACTTGATGTGGACTAGAAATGGTAGAAATCATATGGCGAATCAAACCGACAAAAACCAAAAACATAACTTAGGGGCTGTTTTGGAACTTTTGTAAAACCGGCACTTTGGGTGAACTTCGACACGAACCGACAAACTTTATGGACTCCATAAACTGATATAAGGGTTGGGTAAAAGTTTCGGGTCAAACCGAGTAGGTTTGACCAAGTCAACAAAAACGGCTCGGTTATTAAAAACGACAAAACTTACTATTTTTGGAAAGTGGTAACAAAAAAATGGGTTTGGGTGACTTAGTTAGTAACTTGGACCTAAAACTAAACTTAGAAAGTTTCCCGAATTAGAAACCGACACAGAGAACACTTGAACCAAATATTCTAAGTCTTAAGTAGAGACACTAACCTAGTGATGCCACAATTTACAAGTGTTGCTACATTTTGCTAGTGATGCTACAATTTCTGAAAATATCCTAAGTCTCAAGTAGAGACACTAACCTAGTGATGCCACAATTTACTAGTGTTGCTACATTTTGCTAGTGATGCTACAAATCCTGAAAATATCCTAAGTCTCAAGTAGAGACACTAACCTAGTGATGCCACAATTTACAAGTGTTGCTACATTTTGCTAGTGATGCTACTATTTCTGAAAATATCCTAAGTCTCAAGTATAAACACTAACCTAGTGATGCCACAATTTACTAGTGTTGCTACATTTTGCTAGTGATGCTACAATTTCTGAAAATATCCTAAGTCTCAAGTAGAGACACTAACCTAGTGATGCCATAAATTACTAGTGTTGCTACATTTCGCTAGTGATGCTACAATTTCTGAAAATATCCTAAGTCTCAATTAGAGACACCAGGTTTGACCAACTTTGACCAATTTGACTAGGTTCGACCAGTTTGACCAGGTTTGACTAAGTTTGACCAACTTTGACCAGTTTGACCAGGTTTGACCCAGTTTGACCAGGTTTGATTAAGTTTGACCAACTTTGACCAGTTTGACCAGGTTTGACTAAGTTTGACTAGGTTTGACTAAGTTTGACCAACTTTGACCAGGTTTGACCAACTTTGACCAGGTTTGACCAACTTTGACCTACGGTTTGAGGTCTTTACGAACTAAATAATCTGTTAGCAACACACGATATGTATTAATAAATATTATACAACAAAACAAACTTAATAATAATGTCTAAATGAATTATAATTACAAACTTTCACCAACGGGTCGTACATGTTTTTAATAAACGAACTTGAACAACTTATTTGGACATACTAGTTGATGAACTAGCTCTAGGTGGTTATTAACCCTCCACCTACACGATTGGCTTAAGTGGACATTAACCCCCACTTATACAATCGCTATAGATGGTCTTATGGGACATCTACTTACACAACCTTATACGTTTAGGACGTTAGAAGGTTGCACACCGGCTTGCTTGCTTATTTGATATTTGCTTGCTACTTGCTAATCTAAGGTGAGTTTCATAGCCCCTTTTTACTCGTTTTAATTATTTTGGGGTGAGAATACATACACACATGTTTTATACAACTGTCTTTATACATGCTTCATACAACTATCGTTATGCAAATGCTTTTATACATCTGTTTTATAAACAATGGATAACAAAGGAAACAAAGGAAAACAAAGGAAACAAGGATAACGCATGAGTGAGACCATAATCCAATAAAGCCCTCGCACATCGTAGTTCGTTAATTTTAAAGCCTGAATATTATTGAATAGATTTATTGGGGATTGACACCCCCGTCCGGGCTAGTCGCTCTAGCCAACCCACGGACGCAGTATTATTTGTTTAAATGAGTGTTCCGGATTAGACACTTGCCGAGGCAACAACAAGGGTTAAGCTTCGAACTGTGAGCTCATGGCGCAAAGGATAACAAATGATAACAAAGGAAAACAAGGAATACCTAATGATAACTTGATATTTTTACAACTGTTTTTGCATACGTGCAACACAACGGAAATCTCATATTTATTACTTATGTTTACAACTGCTTGCAAACCTATGAACTCACCAACTTTATGTTGACCCTTTTAGTATGTATTTCTCAGGTAACCCGCCGTAGTAGGAAGCATAAGGATAAGCTTAGCTCGAGTCGCATGGTTTTCAAAACATCAAGGAACTAGATTGCATTTACTATATTTTGCAGATATAATTATGTAATTCTAATTTATTATGCGAACTCTAAGTACTTTTGTAAACATTTGAATTATTGTAATGTAACTATTTTCAAATGTCTCATATAGAGGTCGTTTGCTTTAATCTTTGTGTTGTGATATTTAATTTGGTCGTAGCCCCCGTGACACCTCATGTTTCCGCTGCCACATGTTTTGGGGGTGCGACAGATCCGGAATCTGAAAAATGGCTTGAAGCTGCGAATGTGGAAATGAGATCCATGAAAGATAATCAAGTCTGGCGCTTGGTTGATCTTCCACCCAATGCTAAAACCGTTGGGTGTAAGTGGCTCCTCAAAAAGAAGACCGACATGGATAGAAATGTACACACCTATAAAGCTCGTCTCGTAGCGAAGGGTTATACTCAAATCTACGGAGTTGACTATGATGAAACCTTCTCTCCTATAGCGGACATTAGGGCTATTAGGATTCTTTTAGCCATAGCTGCGTACTATGACTATGAGATTTTTCAAATGGATGTCAAGACTGCCTTCTTGAATGGTTACTTAGACGAGGATGTCTATATGGTTCAACCTGAAGGTTTTATTGATCCAAAACATCCCAACAAAGTATGCAAGCTTCAAAGGTCCATTTACGGACTAAAGCAAGCATCAAGAAGCTGGAACAAGAGGTTTGATGAGGAAATCAAAAGGTTTGGATTCACTCAAAACCCTGATGAGCCTTGTGTATATCACAAAGCTAGTGGGAGTAATGTTACTTTCCTTGTCTTATATGTTGATGACATATTGATCATAGGAAATCACATTCCAATGTTACAAGATGTAAAATCCTACCTTGGAAAGTGTGTCGCTATGAAAGACTTGGGAGAAGCAACATTCATTCTTGGAATCAAGATCTATAGAGATAGAACAAAGCGGTTAATTAGACTAAGTCAAAGTGCTTATATTGATAAGATCTTAAAGAGATTTAAGATGGAGAATTCTAAGCGTGGAAATGTACCAATGTTAGAAAGACTTGACTTAAATAGTAAACAATGTGCTTCTACACCCGAGGAGGTGGAGCGTATGCAAAGGGTTCCTTATGCTTCGGTTGTTGGATCTATAACGTATGCGGTTAGATGCACTAGACCTGATGCGTTCGCACAAAACATAACTAGCCGTTTTCAACAGATTCCAGGTGAATGTCACTGGACTGCTGTGAAAAATATTCTCAAGTACCTACGGGATACTAGAGATATGTTCCTAGTTTATGGTGGAAATCCTGAAGCTGAGCTCAAAGTGACTGGATACTGTGATGCTGGATTTCAGACTGATAGAGACGATATGAAGTCTCAGACAGGATACGTCTTCATATTGGATGGAGGCGCAGTGGATTGGAAGAGCAAGAAGCAATCCACAACTGCCATGTCTGCAACAGAATCAGAGTACATAGCATCTTCAGAAGCTGTGATGGAAGCTGTCTGGATTAGAAAATTTATTTCTGGGCTTGACGTGGTACCCACAAATAAAAACCTCATGGAGTTTTACTGCGATAACTCAGGAGCAATTATCATTGCCAATGAACCTGGAGTTCAAAAAGGGGCCAGACATTATCCTAGAAGATATCACTATGTTCAAGAGCAGATTAAATTAGGTGAAATCAATCTACTCAAAGTTCACACAGATGATAATCTAGCTGATCCATTTACGAAGGCTTTAGCTAAGGGAAAGCTTAATCAACATGCCGAGGGCATAGGACTTCGTTATGCTAGTTATTTCATGTAACTCTGTGTTTTAGTATTTGGATAAAGGATGTAGAACAAATTATTATCTAATAAATGAATTAAAGTACCTGGTATGTTTGTTTTCATTTAATAATAAATTATATCCTATATTTGCATGTTTAATCCTTGAATAAAATTGTTAAATTATTCTAAAATGTCCATTATCGATTAACTATGTGGGAATGTAGTTAAACTAAGATAAATCTGAGTGATTGGTATGGATGGTCCCTCCAAACTCACATGATATCCATGAGATGCATATCGGACTACCCCAATTAACAAGTTATCATTTTATGGATCGGCGTCATTAAGTGATACTCGTAAATGATTGCTTTACTTATCCTTAGACTTGAGATGCAAGTAGGTTTTGCATGTATGGATTGCATCTTCTTGATATAGTTCTAGCTGTCCTGAATAAGGTGGTAATAAAGGGCTATTTTCAGAAGTGTAGTGAAGTACATGACTGACACGTGTAGTCAAGATAGGATTTGTTCCTTCAAAACTATCTGTTGAAGTATGATACCACTGGGCCCCTCATTAGAATTAATTAAGATATTTGTACGGCCGTACCCAAATGAATTCCAGATATGTCTCGATTGATTTGGTAATCTTAATTGATTAAAGAAATGAGAAACATAATCGTTAATTTGTGGAATGACATTGATCCATATCCAAAATTAACAATGAATCTGTAACAAAGGGATAGTAAATGCTGAAATCGTTTTACTTGAGAAGCTTAATTATACTTTAAGAAACTATATTAAATTTTGAGAAACTATAGTATATTTTAAGAAACAATACTTAAACATTTCTGGGAGTATTATATATTGGCGTGTTGCTAGACACTTACCAATGTTATTGCATTTATTATGACATGATCAAGTGGGAGCTGTTAGGAAATGACCACGTAAAATAAACACATGTCTGGAAATATTTAAGCCTACGGGGTCACACGTATAGACACTTATGATCAATATAATTAGTTAATATATATGTGAGATATATTAATGCGTTCACGTTTATGGAATATTCTAGAAACTTGATCCAACTGCCGGTTGGAATCAAATATGGTAAGGCGGTGGAACACGCGGGTCGTGGAATGGATACTTGGGTCAAAAGACAACTCAACCGGCGGTTGGGAAGCTCAACCGGCGGTTGGAGGTCGGCTCCAGCAAGTATAAATAGAGGCTTAGCCTCAGCCTTAAACCATACGATTTCTTGAAAGCTTAATTCGATCTTAGGGTTAAGATTGCGAATTAAAGTGCGGCTTAGGTGCTAGAAAGCTAGGGTTTGAAGGTTTTCAACCCTAACGAAGATCGGTTCTTGTGTGGTTCGACCAAAGAAGAAAATCACAAGAGTTGTGAGTATTGTGAACGGCGTACTAGCATACCTATTGAGTTGCTGTCGTGTGTGCGATCGTAGAGAGGTTTTACTTTAAACATTAATAGTTTTTCTGGAGCTCTGCTAAAAGGTACATGATTCTTTTCTTAACTAATTATATATACGTGCTTATTCGCTTCCGAAATTGTGTGACAATATGATTATCTGTATGCTATACTCTAACAATGTTGAACAGGAATACACTAGTTGACTCTGACCACGAGAGAAACGGGACTCATACTTGTCTGTGCTAGACACACTAGGCTATTATATGTTATATATATATATATATATATATATATATATATGGCGTACTCGCTATAGAAATAGCCGACTCTTCTATCGTAACACCTACGAAATTCGCTCACCAATATGCACCGAGCAACGACAACTCGAGAACCGTTACACTACCTTAGGGTGAACTCTAATGATTTATAAAATCACACTTAACACTCAAAATCAACGTACTTCCAAGGACTAAAACCCTTTCCTACCATTTCTATAGAACTCACTCGCGAGGAAGATGGCAAGCTTCACGATGGACGATTGCCCGTCAGATGACGACCAATTTAACGATGATCAAGTTCAGTACATGTATCTCGATGAAGAGATAGATCCAATGGAAGAAATCGTGAATGAGGAGATCGAGGATCAAAACTTTGGAATAATCGACATTGAAGAATACGAGAGAGTACGAGATCAGGCCGAAGACCTAGATGGCCGAAATTGGGAACTTAAGCTGAAATGCAAGACCTACGAGCAAGAGCTGAGAATCCTAAAAAGATCCATTTCCGAACGAATCCGAGATCGGATCCACTAATGGAAGGAAGTAACTACTAATTTAAGTCAAAGGACAACAACGTGGATAAAATGGATGTACCGAAAAGCAACAGAAGATGCTTTTATTCATCCTGCGCCTCTACAATACAGAGATATGCTTGAAGCACGTTACTACCCTCACGACCTGAATCTAGATTAGACTGACGATAACTAAACTATAACTACCTTCACCAACCTTTTGGTTGACCTTTTTAGTGATGCATTCTCAGGTACTCAGCAACAGTAGGGTTGCCCAGCAGGATTGCTTGCTAGCTCGAGTCACATGCATTACATACTTGGAGATTTTTCTACATCACTTTTGTATTAGCTATTATGTATTATAATCTCTAAGATTTTACTTGAACTCCAAGCTTATGTATACTTTTGAATACTAATGTAATGTTGTAATACTTTTCTAACGACTCATATAGAGTCGTTCACTGTATCTTTGTGCTTGATTACCTGATTAGTCGCGCCCAATGATTGCTTCCGCTAAACAGTGAATTTGGGGGTGCGACATATTTCGGGTGGGAAATAGAAAATACGGGCGAGACCCAACCATATACGGTTGGGACAGGCCGTATACAGTTGATCCTAGGCCATATACTGCCTTCCCAGGCCGTATACGGTCATGTCTTGGCCGTATACGGTCAGTCTTGGCCGTATACGGCTTGGCTCGCCCATATTTTTGCTCTTCGATTCTTCGTTTCTTCGTTTGGGCGTAACTTCTTCGTCGTTTATCCGTTTTGAGCGATTCTTGCGTCCACGGTTTCGTAATTTCCAAAGGAAGAAAATGACACTGATTAGAGGTCAAAAATCTAAGTGTAGTTTTAAAAAGCTTTGGAGCGAGTGAACGATAGATTCGTTGATCGTTATAGCTCCATTTTACTAGTTTTAAGTTCATTTTAGTTGATTCTTGAAGCATTGTCTATATTTCGGTCCCCTTAATGAAATATAGTAAATATTAGTTCATTTCAAATGTTTTCATTAATAAAAGGGCCAAAAAGAAGGGATAATAATACGTAAAAACATGACTTTTTACGCGTTATCAAGTATCCCACACTTAGACTTTGCTTGTCCTCAAGCAAAACTTCAAAATTCTCACCTACTTCCTTTTGAAAACATTTGAAAGTGTCAATGAATTTTAGGGAATTACCTTGTTTTTAAGAACAACCATCATCATATACAAGTAAAGTTATTTCAAAAACTAAGAGAAAGATAAGGTAATCGTTTCAGAAACATGCGTGAAATGATTCTCTTAGACATGCTTTCAATTCTCGTGATCTTGGAATTTACATGACTAGGCGATCTCACCAGGTGGTCACTCAATTCACTCATAAGTGTATCAGGTTTCCTATCAATCTAATCAAATGAAATCGCTCAAAAGCCAGTCATGCAGTATCCATCATCATAGGCTTGATCGAGAATCAAATCTTCACCACTTTGATGAGGACGGTGCTAATTATCCCAAGACATTCTGTGGGGTTGTAATATTTAGTGAGGGTTAAGGGGTATAGATAAGTGAGAAGTTTTCGGTTTAAAAAGGGTTTTGCTTATCTTAAGACTTTTTAAACTTAGGAAAAACTTTTATTTAGATCATCTTTTTAATGAAAACGGAAACGTATAACGATAAGGAAAGAAGATAGCTACTTTAACTTCTATCTTTTGAAAACACTTTGGAAGATTTTATACTCGATAAGGATCGGAGTTTTCGAGAGATTCGAAGCACTTAGCTTTATTTCATACGACATATTTTTCTTTTTCTCTTTTTTTTATTTATATATTTTTTTTCTCTTTTTGGCTTAAAACTTTTTTTGCCAAGGAATTTCTAGGGGTTTTTTTATTTTTATTATTATTTTTTCATTGCCCTCAGAAATCCTTTCCTACTTTTCATTTTTTAATCTTTTGACAACTTCGAATTTACTTGGTGTCAATATTTCACACCACAAGACTCTCGTTTTTTGAGTATTAATTATGGAAACGCATACGAGAAGTTTTGAGTAAACATGAAATTTGTGATTTTTGAGTGAAAGCAAAAAGAGTATGTAAATAGCGGTTTTTCAAAAATTTAAAAATTTTAAGATAAGTTTTTGGGAGGTATGGGAGTGAATGGGTTAAAAGTGTGGGTTTGTCAAGAAAGGAATAGGCTAAGGCTCAAAAGGGTTTTCTAGGCGGATCATCAACACTAAAAATAAGTGTTGGAAGGGTTTTGGGGTGGAAAAGAAGGCTAAAATGGGGGTTTAATCCTAAGGAATGTCAAGGTCCTCTAATTGCACTTATACCGTGTACGGTACTCTACCAATGTGGTCTCAAAATGCATGTCAGGAGCAAGTTCTAATTCCGAACACATGCATCGGCACACACAACAAACGAATAGTGAAGCATTAAAGATGAATGCTTTTCATTTAGCTCAAGATACTTCACTGCAAGTATGAGTTGTATGTGCCTAGTCATGTGATGCCCCTCTTAGATCGTCATTTCATTTTAAGAAATTCCTAACTTGTTTAATCATAGTTTCCAAAATAACTTACTCATATCTAAAAATGATTCCTCTCAAGACATTTTAATTCAAAAATTTTGATAAATTTTAAGCAAAAGTGAGTTTTAAAACTTTGAGGAACATTTTCCGAGTTCGCTTTTGGACAAAAGAATCAAATCTAGGTATTCTATACCGCTATCCCACACTTAGAGGAACATTGTCCCTAACGTTCTCTTGAGTTGAAATTTCACTGAAAGTGAAATCCCACACTTAGAGTTTGAATATATCGGAAAATATTACTCAAGTGTTTGTTTTTGGGCTGGAATCCCACACTTAGTGATAAGCTTAGGATATGGTATAGATTACTTTTATTATTTAACGGTAAAAGTAAAACAAATACGATCATAACAAAACAAGGATAAGGACAGAGAAACTCCCCTATACGGATACGGTTGTGAGCTGAGGATCTGAAAAGTAGACTATATTGCCACCAGTGTCGGCTGGGTCAAGCTCAGTCTTCATGAAGTGCACTCTAGCTCACGGGAGCATATTCCTCATTCAAACCATCCACCAATTTCTCACAAAAATAACTCATACTAAAAGGATAGATTGTAGAAAAATGAAGTGATAACATCATCAGGATGCAGGCATAATCAACCAAGATACACTAAATTTTGGATAGAGATAATGGACAAGGATCCTAATCATCGTGGGCCACTGATGTAACTTTAACGACTCGTGATGATCTGAAAGTGTTGAATCCGATGACCATAAACTTCTATCACCCAGGATCTTCTTCGACGAACTGATGAGATAAATGTAATGTTGTTCTTGTCGGATGAGATCTCCAGCTTCCATATCAATCCCGTCTTTAATCCCATATTGTCCATTCTTTGGTCAGCCTATATTCCTAAGGTATAGCAGTGAATACTTATAAGCTGGTAAATACTGCTAGCGTTGTGGTGGTTCATGGTCCCCGATAAGTGTGAATGGGTGGATAGGTGGGTGGATGTGGCTGTGATGGTGATGGTGGTTCCGGGTTGCATGAAACTCTATGCTAACAACCAAGGTGTGGTAGGGGATGATTGGATTATGGAATATATGGGAACATATGGCGAAAGTCGAGGTTATCTGGTCGATGAACAATTCCGAGAGAGCTAGAATATGATCATCTTTTGTATCCTAAAGATATATCATTTCCCTTACTAAGCAATGCTCCAAAGTTACCCAATCTTGTGAACGATAATACTCCCCTTGTCATTTCTCCGTTATACTCGAAGATTCTCCATCCATAGGCGTTGGTCCCTGTCTGTTAGGCATTTGTACAAATAATAGAGTAGACAAATGTGATCTAATAGGACATGTAATTACTCCTTAAGTCATAGACTCATTGGTTCGATAGAATATATTATTTTAAAAGTGAAGGTTTTTTTAAAAAAAACCAGTGTATGACTTGGAGTCTAATCACTCACTTAAAAGCGTCGGTCACCTATAATTTCATTTCAGCGCAAACAACATATATGGAAATACTAGTCAAATCAGGTAGCCAAGTATAAGGATTTCCAAAGCACATATTTAAAACGAGTTCAAGCATAATACACATATTGACATACAAATTATGTTATAAGGCATTGAAAGATCTTATGTATGTAAGTACCTTAAATGCTCGAAATATGTGAGTGGGTGTGTATGATGACTAAGGCACCTAGATAACAAATCATCTAGCAGGCTTCATGTTTGCAGATGAAAGGATGTTGAGAACTTGAGATCTTAGATAATAGTGAAATAAATATAGCTATGAAGTCCAAACAAGTGGGAGAAGGAAAGTTTCAGGTTTTAAGCAAAACATTGACTTTATATTTTGAAAACCATGACTTCAATGAATATGAATTTTTAAGTTCCAAGTCATTTTGAAAATCATTCCTCTTTGTTCAATTAAATTGAAAAAGGCTTTAAACATGCTTTTTAAGATTTCATTTTCATACTTATTGGGGTTAGTTTACTACTTATGCTAGATTAACTACTATTACTAATAATACTAAAGCTACGTTAGACACGGGTTGCCTCCCAAGAAGCGCTTGTTTTTGTTCGAGTCTCTAGCTTGACTCTAACTCTATTTTTTAGGAAATCCTAGCGGCTTGCTTGCATCCATCAGTAGACGCAAGTGGTAATATTGGCACATACCTAGATAGTTAAAGCATGTCATTCCTAGGGTATGTCCAATCAAATGAGAAGGTGCGTCAAAGTGAGTGATTTGTTTTACTTGAGGTATAATAAATCTCTCAAATTCTTCTACTTTCTCAGTTTGGATGGGCATAATGGGTTGGTCAAAGAGGTCATCATCACTCTATGACGTATACGTAATTATGTAGTGGAGAGATGGTTTGTAGGGCAACCCTGACGCAAAACCCACCTTACTTCCTATGGTCTTTTGGTTGATGAAAATATTGTACTCTGGGCATGGAGGTGGGACAATGTCCATTTTTGTCTCCAATATTGTAGCAACATTCACATCAACTACTTGGGCAATTGGTTTGTCTAAGGCACTAGAGGGTTCTAGTAGATCAGTGGGTGATTCATCAGGAAAGATATGTGGGATAGAATCAACCACAAGTAGTTGTGGGATAGTATCAACCACGTTGGTTTGAGTTGGGATGAGATCACATCTCAGAGTCAGTGCGCATTCCTCCCGTCCTTTTGAAGCTGAGTCTTCTGTGTAGATCTCCACCTCCGGGCTCTCCATTTCTAACTCCTCGTCTACCTTGTCGTACTCGTCACTTTGGTAGGGAGTTTCAAGTTGTAGTGGTTCGGAAAGTTCTTCTAGGATGAACTCTTCGTTGGTCTCGGACGATGATAGGTTAAGAATGGGTGGAAGTGAGGACATAGAAGATTGTGTAGGTGAAAGAGTTGAAGGAATGTTGCGACCAAACTCATGAACATTTTTTTTCTCATTATTTTTCCACATTCATAAACGCTAACCCATTTATTTCCCTCCGGTGATTTGAGCATGTCGTCCTCTTCATCATTTTCGTTCAATTCAAACCCTAATCGTGACCTTCCAACACACTGCAACTGCAATCCCCCTCAATTGTTGAAGAAACGCACATCGTGGACCCCTACCAACCCTGCTCGTCGCTTTCTGACTGGTCCCATATCCATGGTGAGCTTTAATTTTGATGAACTCTAAATTAATACAGTACCGTTTCTTTATATAACGTAGGTCGTATAAATTATGTGTAGAGTCCTTTGAAACGTTGTGGCGCGTATTGGTTTATTGATGAGGAACTAACTAATGATTGGTACAAGTTCAATTTCACTGAACTTTACAACGCATTGAATCGAGATCAACGACAAACATTCAGGGAATGCATGATGAACAGAGAAAGGCTAGACAAATGAATGAACACTTTGAGCTTTACAAGTCTAGAAAAGAAGAAGATATCTTGCAGCTGCAACTTGAGTTGCATACAGTGAAGGCAAAGAATGTGTTGATGAAGAAGTTTTTGGTAATTTTGGTGATGATTGTTGTATTTCTAGTCATATGTAAGTAGGATTGTTATGGAGGTTTCTTTTGACTGATGTACTGTAATAGCAAGGGTGATAGCAATTGTAAGTTGGTAAGTTAGATGTAGGTGTTAATGTTGAATTGAAGTCACTTGGTTGTAGTTTGGTAACAATTTAATGCAAGTTTGTTTGAAAATGGTACTGTAATATCAACTGCATTTACATTTACATGTAACTCATCAACAACTTTTAATACCAACTACAGCATGTACATTGCAAGTGTATTGCAACTGTATTATAATGGGTCGATTATAATGGGTCTGCAGTCACATTTACATGTAATACCAATTGCAACTATACATTTACATTGCAAACATGTTTTTATTGCAACTGCAGACATGGGTTATAACGTGTATTAACAAGCATCCAAAGTACAAAATAGGAAACTTTTAAGACAATTGAAAATTCAACATTAAGCAAAGCAGTCAATAAAGGCACTTCTGCATACCACACTAGTCTTGATAAAAGCACACAAGCATCCAAAGTACCAACAATATAATACAAATTAAAGACACATGGGTTTGTCTAGGACCACTAAACCTGCATACTGCTACATTACTTTGACCTGGAAAGCATAAATACAACAAAAATGTGGAGCAAAGGGACCAATCGAGCACATGGGTTTGTCTTGGACATTACATTAAAATCCTACTTAAATATTACTGTCCATTCATAATACCCCATCTCCACTGCTCACCACCATACGCTGCTACTCATCAGGTTCATCTTGCAAAGTGAAAGGCTTATCCATTGATTGGCCAGTTCCATCTTTTGGAAGTTTTGCCCTCCATATGTTTGCAATTCTCTCATACTTCTTTCTGGGTTTGACATGATGTGGATCTTTCTTCCAAATGAAACCCTTTGGATGAACCTCACCAATAACTTCAGATTCATTGGGTTGTGTCGTGCTATCTTGAGTCCATGGATGTGCCCTGCTTTCTTGAGTAGGTGGTTCTGTATCATGGAAAAGCCTTCTAGTAGTAGGTGGCTGTTCTATTTCAAGTTCCTCATCAACAATTTCTTCATCCAATCCAGATTCATTAACTATCTCCAAGTTTTCATTCCACAGAAGGTTAGTCTCCTCCAACACTGGTTGCTCTTTAACATCACCAGGAACAACTTTACCAAATATCTATATTTATTAAAACATCATGAGTTTGGATCCATTATAATTAGCAGACACAATAAAGTAACAATAATATGATTGGTGAAATTAGAAATTACCTCCTCATCTGTGACAAAATCAGATCTCTCTTCATCAGGTGTATTAACATCACCAGGAATATCATCACCAATCATCTATATTTATTAAAACATCATGATCTTGGATCCAATAATAAGCAGACACAATAAAGTAAATAATAGTATGATGATGAAATTAGATGTTACCTCCTCATCTGCATCAGTAGGATTAACATCACCTCTTCCACCTCTACCACCTCTTCCACCTCTGCCACCTCTACCACTTCTTCCACCTCTGCCACCTCTTCCACCTCTACCACCTCTAGCAGATGTACCACCTTTTGTTACCTTTCCAACTGTCATACCATCATCTTCATCAACACCCACAACACCACTAGGTCCTGCAATTGAAGCACCACCTCGACCCTTTCTCCTACCTCTACTAACTGATGCAGGCTTTGGTTTAGTTGGATTCTTGCAATATGTTTTGTTGTGACCCTTTTCGCAACAGTTGTGGCATGTCGTTTGTCTTCCAACCCGACTGGCGGCTTGATGATTATTTTTTGTTTGTGCCTTATCTTTTTGTGTTTGGGTCGTCCAGACATTCTTCTCATGATTGGTGGGACCACTGGTGGATAATCAGTCTTTGGCCAACTTGCAGAACCTTTAAAAGGCCTAATAGAATATGCATATGTGTTCTGCCAGTGTTCCTTTTTCAACCATGGACTCACTCTCTCATCTGGTTCAATATTGCAGTGGATGTATGCTTCAACAACATGAACTTAAGGCATACCACTCAACTCCCACAGCTTACATTCACATGTTTTTGATTCTATGAATACACCAAATGATTCATTTGCACTTCTGACTTCAAAAACTTGAAATTCACTTTGGTACACAACGCATTCCCTAACATAAGCAATATAGTGATAAACAAAACATTATCTATGTAAAGTAATTAATTAAGGACCCATAAATATATTAAATACTTTTTGATAGATAGTATACCTCTGTTTCACCTTCTGCAACTCAATGTACTTTCTGATAGATGGACAAATTGTATCTTCTAGTGCACGTGCCTGTTGTTTCATACTGTACAGCCTTTGCATTAGGTAAAGTCTAATGTCTTCAAGCATTGTGATGATAGGTTTATGTTTGGCATCCAGTATGGATCTGTGGTAACTCTCACATATCTCATTCTCATATGCTGCACATGCTCTGTCCATTGCAAAGTATGCCCTGCACCATTTGTTTGGATCCCTCTCTATCAGGTAGTTGTAAGCATCCTCATCTAGCTGTTTAATGTCTTGCATTATGTGATTAAACTTATCAACTATGATACTTGAAGCTGTAGACCAGAATAATGCTCTGAATTCCACTCCTGACCATTACTTCTTGAAGTTGGCATAGATATGCCTGGTGCATTGTCTATGCTCAGCAACAGGCAACCATGTTCTAACTGCCTCAATCAGTCCCTGCAACAGATGATTGATACAACATTTGAATAGATAATGATAGACAACGAATATAAACTACAACATTTGAATAGATACTGATATGATATACCTTGTGTCCATCTGAAATGATTGTCACATAGTTGCCATTGTATAACCTTAAATCATCACACAATGAAGCTAGAAACCAGCACCAGTTGTCTTTGTTTTCAACATTCACAACTGCCCAGGCAATTGGATACATTTGATTGTTAGCATCCCTACCCATTGCAGTCAACAACTCTCATTTAAATTGACCCTTCAGAAAACACCCATCAAGTCCTATTACCCTTCTACACCCATCCTTCCATCCATCTTTTACACCCTTGAAACAAACATACATCCTCAGAAAGTATTGATCATTACAATGTTTACCTTTCTCTTCAGTCTCAAGCTTAACAGTTGATCCAGGATTACTATCTAACAAAGCTTGTCTATAATCCCACAATCTTGCATAATGCTCTTTCAAACCCCCCTCATGATCAAATATTGACCTTTGCTTTGCTCTCCTGCACACATTCATGCTAACATTAATCAAGAACTTGGATTTAATGTTTTCTCTCGTCTGTCTGATTGTCAGCTTCTTATTTTGCATAATCTCTTGAGCATAATGCTTGGCAATCCACTTATAATTGACCAATGAACCAAGGTCAAAGTTCCTGTTACACTTATGTGTAGGGATTAATGACTTGATCTGAAAAGATCTTTCAGTTGACATCCATGTGGCCCAAAGCCTGAATGGACACACTTTCTTCCCTGTTTTGTTTCTTTTTACTAGAGTGATTACCTTTTGGACCCTTACCTTCTTGCACTTTCTCTTGTTTGCCTTTCCTTTCTTTGGGGTAACACCTTTCTTTGGGGTTACAATTTTCTTTGGAGTTTCATTCTTTTTACCAACAGTGCTACTTGTTACTTGACTGGTTTGTGTCTCATTTTCATCCCTCTCCATTTTAACTTAGCTGCCAATTCCTTCTCAAGCCTCTTTCTCTTCATGTTACCACTAGCACACCTGCCCTCATCCACATTCCTACCACATTTCACCAATAAACTCCTCCAATCATTTCTGCCATACCAGAGTTGATAACCATGTGCCACCCCATAATTAGCCATACAAAATTTAAGCTGGTCAGGATTAGAAAACCTCAAACCTAACATGGGTCTCATGTCTTTCCAATCTTGGTCAGGGTTATGAATTGGATAGGTAACACCAGCTTTTACTTTGTACTTAGGATCTAACTCTAACTCCTCAAGTATTTCTGGGTTTGATCTACTGTCAATTCTATGAAGATCCACAGGATCATAAGAATATGTCTCATTAAAAGAGCTAAGAAACTTATTAGTACAAAGCTTGTTCAGGAAAGGGTCATCAATGCCTTTGTGTGGGATAACAACTAGGTCCTCACCTTCATTGTGCATTTGCACATAGGGTAATACATCTTCCTCAATCTCAATGTCAGAATCATCTTCAGAACTATCATTTAATTGATCATCATTTTCATTTAACCAAGACATAATGTCATACCCCATGTGTTCATAGTATATATGCAATTTACCCCCTTGTCATGTACAATTAAATGGCTTTCTTTCAAATGACCATCATGCATAATCTCCCTTAACCCACTTTGTAAACTAAACCCAGGAATGCAGAGTACCGTAGCAAGAAGCACTCAGGTAATCAATAAGTTTTTCAAAGGGAACATGACTGAGATCTTGATCTACCATAGTATCTGCATCTCCATTTCGGTACCTTAAAGGCTTTGGAACGAAGACTCCATCGTGGTGCACAGTCACCTCCAAATAAAACCGCTTACTGCTCATCTGCAAAAAAACATTTTAAAACTTAAATTAACAACCTCATTTTCATGTATTATACCAACAATTAACGAATAACAAACAAAACTAACATCGGATTATTATCACAGTACATGATAATATAGCGTTGCAAAAATTAGGGTTTCAAAAATTGGGGCTTTTGAGTAAAAACGTCGCTATTCATCCACATTCAACCACAGATGTGTTATTTTTCATCAAACAAACATGAATCAAACTAAAACCCTAATTTTGATTGTTTATCTTCCAAATTTAGGGTTTCAATTTTTGCATCCAATTGATCTAATCTAAATAAAATGAACAACAGTTTTTGCTACTACAATACCTTACTCAAAGAGCGAGAAATGCCACATTAACAACACGATCTACCAGAAAGTGTAAGGATTCTTCATGTACAATGAATGAGGGTGACGAGCGGGTTTTGAGAACAAAGTGTTTTTGTGTGTTAAATGAGACGCGAAACTCAATTATCATATTAATATTGATACGTATTTTAATTTTAAATATCCACGTCATATTTTATTTCCATGTCACCATTAATAAATAAATGATAATTGTTTAAAATAGAAGTTGACCGGTCAAACCGGTTGCAGGTTACCATATTACTTACTTAAGTACGAAACTTCCCGGTTTGTTGCATACTTGAGCAATTATATTGGTAGGTTGCATACTTGGAACAAATTTAGGCAGTTCGTTGCCGATTTTTGTCATTTACCCTTTGAGAAACTAATGAACTGTATGAAAATGAAATAGTAATGCAGAAAGTACCTATGTCACAACCATTGAAGGTGAGTACAGCATTCGCAAATGTGGAATTATCGGGGCCTATCCAAAACAATGAGTAGTCTTCCATACTGCGACCCTCTTCTAGATTCCAATGCAATCCCCCAATCCTATATGTTCTGCTCATGGCTTCTGTAACACCCCCAAATTTCGGGTTGCGGAAGAGGTCGGGTCGGGGTGCTACCAAATCAAATATCCATAAGCACAAACGTATATAATGAACAACTCTAAATAAGATGTCAAAAATACATTACATTAATAAATAAGTTTATACAAAAGTAGTTGGAGTTCGCCAATGATTCCTAGAGATTTCAATACATGACTAATAATACAAAAATAATGCAAAGAAATCTCCAGCTAAATGTATGCATGCGACTCAAGCTAGGATCCTGACGGGCCGATCCTACTAAAGCAAGGTTACCTGAAAATGCATACTAAAATAGTCAGCTATAAAGCTGGTGAGTTCACAGGTGTTTATCAGAAAAAAGTAATAATGATTTTGCAAATTATTTCAAGAAGTATAAAAATTATACTTAGTAAAACAGTAGTGTTTAGGTGTATACAATCTTGTATTACAGTTTAACCTCGAACGAATCTTAGCTTCTTAAGTTCTATTCTTATTTTATCCAGTTTCTATTTTCTTGAGTTTCTTGAATCTATGTTTCTTGAACTTGTAACACCTCGCAGATTTGAACACGATTAATTTCATTAATCACTTGCAATTTTAGGCTAATTCCCTACTTGAGTGAATTCACAACACATTTTAGAGGTAAGTCTAGCATAGCCAACTAGATAATACGCGTAGTATTTCGTATTCGTAATTAGTTGTAATTACGTACTGAACAAAATTATTTAATAAAACGAAATTATTAAATAACTTAGTAGCGAATAAATATTTTGTCAAAAATATTTACAAATCATTTTATAACGCAAAACGTTTAATTCGTACAATTTAAATAAAACAAAGTTTAAAATTTTATAACTAAATTAATTTGGTTTCATAAAAGATCCTAATTAAAAACATAATGAAATATGTAATTAAAAATACATTAGTTAAAATAATGTAACATTTAACGATCGGGTAAACAAACACGGAACGAAAACGCAGGAGATGAAAATGGGGAACCAAAACCCATTTCCACCTCCCAACTTTCTTTCATTTCATTTCTCCTTCTCTCTCTCTTCCTTTATTTTTCTCTCAACTCTCTCCCTCTCTAAACTCACAAAATCACACAAAAACCTCAAATACTACCACAAAAACGTCACGAATCGCCTCGCTCCTTTGGAATAAAACGACCACGGCATCCCGATCTACACTTCTACCTTTTCGGATTTCAAATCCGACACTCGTAAGTTTCCGACAAATCCCGCAAATCTTTAGATTTCGAAGTTATAATAAATATTTCATGTTTAATACACTTAGATTACCATGCCTTAGTGTTCTAACAACTGAAAATGTCCAAAAATCGACCCAAAACTCGTTTTTCCCGAATTGTTCGTCGAACAGTCCGCTACGTCGCATCTGGCTTGGGCTAAATGCGACGTCAGCCCCTACGTCGCAGAACATCTCACAACGTCGCATACTGCGACGTCACCGTTAACGTCGCATTAAATTGCGAAATCACACATAGCGACGTCAGTCCCTACGTCGCACTAGACCCAGACATCGCATATAGCGACATAAGCGCCTACGTCGCACGCGACGTCGCACCCTACGTCGCATCACAACCCAGCGTCGCACCTTGCGTCGCTAAAAACAGGAAGTTTAAAAACTAGTTCTCACTAAGTGTTGAACTAACCGGAAACGCATATCTTTATAAGATACGATTCACGAGCTTTACAAACAATACAAACACACTTATTTTACCGAAATTAGGATTTCAAACTATCACCAACGAATCGTATACATTTTCACAAACAACAAAATACAACGTAAACGTTTAACAAATACTTTGGACACAACTTGGTTGTACGAACACTAGCATGGATGATTAGCCTAGACATCCACATACTTATTAATCTCATACGTCTAGGACGTTAGGAGATCTCGGACTGTACTTGGGCTTAGGTTTGCTAGCACTCGCACTACTTAACTCAACAGGTGAGTTCACAGCCCCTACTTTTACTGTTTTAACTGCTTTGAACAGGGGTGGAAAACATAGTCAAACATTTTTATACAAACATGGTTGTATACTATTTTACTCAAACAAGTGGAGTACATGGAACTAGTAAACTGACAAACAAACTGACGATTTCAACTTAATATGTAATACTGCCCGCACGTGGTCCATATACGGGTCTTAGGGGAAGTGTTACATATTACTTTCATACTGCCAACGCAGTAGACACATGAACACGTTTTAGAGAACGCTGGAGGATAACCAGCAACACTTTATATAACGGACTGGGTAACTAAAAGTCCCTACTTGACATGGGCAACACTACTGAAAAGTCCCTACTTGACATGGGCAACACTACTGAAAAGTCCCTACTTGACATGGGCAACACTACTGAAAAGTCCCTACTTGACATGGGCAACACTACTGAAAAGTCCCTACTTGACATGGGCAACCCTACTGAAAAGTCCCTACTTGACATGGGCAACGCTACTGAAAAGTCCCTACTTGACATGGGCAACACTACTGAAAACAATGGGTTTCCTACTAACATGTACCCACCAAACGATTAGGATTGTAACACTGCCGCACGTGGTCCAGGTACGGGTCTTAGGGGAGTGTTACACCTACGAACAACTAATAGGATACTTACATTCCTACTATAACTTGAACTATATTTTTGGGCAATATCCCAACGAAACATATCTACGATTAGGATACGTATAATCCTACAAAACATACTTGAACACAGGATACTGTTTTTCCTACAACTAATAGGATACGAACATTCCTACAAACAACTATTTGAAAACATATTTGGTGTTACGAATACTATTTTTGGGCGACATTCCCACGATACGTTATAAACAACAGTGGTTTATCACAACTGAACTTGCAAACATAAAACCTGTGAATTCACTCAACCTAGTTGTTGACTTTTACTATGTTTTTCAGGGAATTAGCTGCGCATGTAAGAATCGCCAACACATGGAGAATTAGGCGACCCGTGAAGCTTTAGGATGCCAACTTTTGGAAAAACATATGGATTTCTTTAGTATAACTGAATTGTTTTAGTCATATTTCAGAAATCTACTTTTGTAAACTTACTACTTTTAACTTATACGATTTGATGAATCGTAAACATGTAATTAATACTTTTGGCATCTTAATATATATTTTTCTGTTGTAATCATAAGCTCTGATACGTATGCATGCTTTGTTATTGTGACACCCCAGTACTTAAACTAAACGCTTCCGCTAAACAAATTTGGGGGTGTTACAGATTGGTATCAGAGACATTGGTTATAGCGAACTAGGAAACTTTAGGTGACTTAGCGACCTAGAGACCTAGACTATAGCCTTGGCTAGAACGTACATGCATACATACATTTGCATACATCTAAACTATCGTTACGATAACTCGATACGCGTGAACTATTCACCACATTCGACTCGTTCATTGTACTCAGATCTCATATGAACCTGATTGTATTAGACGGTTGATGAAAAGAAGTATGTATTTAGCATCATATAATGACGCCTGGCCAACGTGATTATATTATACTAAGTACATATGGGTGTTTCATAGTCGTAAGATACGTGATGGGGATTCAACAATTTTTCTTGATATTCGAAAACTTGAAATATGTGAAACTTTACTCCTCACATATTTTTCATCGGCATTGACTTCTGCATCTTTTCATCGCAGAACGTCAGCATGCCGCCTAAACAAAGAAATACTCGAAACAGTCGACGAAATGTTCCTCCTCCACCACCGCCTCCAGAAACAACCGAACAGATTATCGAACGCCGCGTGGCTGAAGCCATCGCACAATACGAGGCTAGCCGCAATCGTGAAAACCTGACCAACAATAGCGGAGCCACTCCAGTCAACAGCGAAACCCCAAACAATACCCAGCAGGGGTGTTCCTACAAAACCTTTCAGTCTTGTAAACCCAGCACCTTCACCGGGACTGAAGGGGCCATTGGCCTAGTCCACTGGATTGAGAAAACGGAATCAGTCATCGACATCAGCGACTGCACCACCGACAAAATTGTGAAATACGCCACCTGCACTCTAGCCGACAAAGCGCTAACATGGTGGAACGCGCAGGTGCAAATCATGGGACGCCCAGCTGCTTACTCCATCTCATGGGAGACACTGAAACGAATGCTGATGGAGGAATTTTGCCCTCCCAACGAGATGCAGAAACTTGAAACCGAATTCTGGAACATCCAAATGATCGGCGCTGATATTTCCGGTTATACAACTAGATTTCAGGAGCTTGCACGTCTTGTGCCTCACATGGTAACCCCCGAGAGCAAACGCATTGAGCGTTACAACAGGGGTTTGGCACCACAAATCCGAGGCATGGTTATGTCCTCCAAACCCGCCACTTTTAGGAGCGCAGTGGATCTGGCTCACAGCTTAACCAACGACGCGGTCGAGATTGGAACCCTGAAAGCTATCACAGGGAAAACTGAACCTACCCGTACTGATGCGGGCGAATCTGCAAACCACAAACGCAAATGGAACAGCGAGGGTAACGACCGTCAGGGTCAACAAAACAGAAACCCGGGAAACACCCGAGCCTTTGCTGCGATCACCAACACTGAACAGAAATCCTACCTTGGTAACAGGCCCAAGTGTGGGAAGTGCGGAAAACATCATGAAGGAGATTGTTTCTTCTGTGATAAATGCAACCGATTCGGACACAGAACCGAAGCTTGTAGAACTCACCCCACGAACAACGAACAACGAACAATGAAACACTGGCTGTTTCCGATGTGGTGACCCGGGACACTATCGAAATCAGTGCCCCCAACTCAACAACAATCAAAATAACCACAACCAGAACAACCCCGGGAACAACAATCAAAACAACAACCGCATCGCAACCATACCACCGGGGCGTAGCCGCGCATATATCCTCCGTGCACCAGAAACGGTTGCGGATCTCAACTAGCACGGTATGTCCTAACAGCTGTTGCTACGATTTAACATACGTTTTTATTCGAATGTCGATTTGAACACAACACTTGGTAAACCCTGAACACGAAACGAAACACACAACATATTGAACTATGCCGCGAGCATAATTAAACTGATTGAACTACTATGGCAACAATTGAACGCCACGCAAACTATTGTTAACAACATGACTTATCGGAGAACATGCGCCGCGGGCGATCCGACTTGGTTTTAAATCTCGGGACGAGATTTCTCTAACGAGGGGAGAATGTAACACCTCGCAGATTTGAACACGATTAATTTCATTAATCACTTGCAATTTTAGGCTAATTCCCTACTTGAGTGAATTCACAACACATTTTAGAGGTAAGTCTAGCATAGCCAACTAGATAATACTCGTAGTATTTCGTATTCGTAATTAGTTGTAATTACGTACTGAACAAAATTATTTAATAAAACGAAATTATTAAATAACTTAGTAGCGAATAAATATTTTGTCAAAAATATTTACAAATCATTTTATAACGCAAAACGTTTAATTCGTACAATTTAAATAAAACAAAGTTTAAAATTTTATAACTAAATTAATTTGGTTTCATAAAAGATCCTAATTAAAAACATAATGAAATATGTAATTAAAAATACATTAGTTAAAATAATGTAACATTTAACGATCGGGTAAACAAACACGGAACGAAAACGCAGGAGATGAAAATGGGGAACCAAAACCCATTTCCACCTCCCAACTTTCTTTCATTTCATTTCTCCTTCTCTCTCTCTTCCTTTATTTTTCTCTCAACTCTCTCCCTCTCTAAACTCACAAAATCACACAAAAACCTCAAATACTACCACAAAAACGTCACGAATCGCCTCGCTCCTTTGGAATAAAACGACCACGGCATCCCGATCTACACTTCTACCTTTTCGGATTTCAAATCCGACACTCGTAAGTTTCCGACAAATCCCGCAAATCTTTAGATTTCGAAGTTATAATAAATATTTCATGTTTAATACACTTAGATTACCATGCCTTAGTGTTCTAACAACTGAAAATGTCCAAAAATCGACCCAAAACTCGTTTTTCCCGAATTGTTCGTCGAACAGTCCGCTACGTCGCATCTGGCTTGGGCTAAATGCGACGTCAGCCCCTACGTCGCAGAACATCTCACAACGTCGCATACTGCGACGTCACCGTTAACGTCGCATTAAATTGCGAAATCACACATAGCGACGTCAGTCCCTACATCGCACTAGACCCTGACGTCGCATATAGCGACATAAGCGCCTACGTCGCACGCGACGTCGCACCCTACGTCGCATCACAACCCAGCGTCGCACCTTGCGTCGCTAAAAACAGGAAGTTTAAAAACTAGTTCTCACTAAGTGTCGAACTAACCGGAAACGCATATCTTTATAAGATACGATTCACGAGCTTTACAAACAATACAAACACACTTATTTTACCGAAATTAGGATTTCAAACTATCACCAACGAATCGTATACATTTTCACAAACAACGAAATACAACGTAAACGTTTAACAAATACTTTGGACACAACTTGGTTGTACGAACACTAGCATGGATGATTAGCCTAGACATCCACATACTTATTAATCTCATACGTCTAGGACGTTAGGAGATCTCGGACTGTACTTGGGCTTAGGTTTGCTAGCACTCGCACTACTTAACTCAACAGGTGAGTTCACAGCCCCTACTTTTACCGTTTTAACTGCTTTCAACAGGGGTGGAAAACATAGTCAAACATTTTTATACAAACATGGTTGTATACTATTTTACTCAAACAAGTGGAGTACATGGAACTAGTAAACTGACAAACAAACTGACGATTTCAACTTAATATGTAATACTGCCCGCACGTGGTCCATATACGGGTCTTAGGGGAAGTGTTACATATTACTTTCATACTGCCAACGCAGTAGACACATGAACACGTTTTCGAGAACGCTGGAGGATAACCAGCAACACTTTATATAACGGACTGGGTAACTAAAAGTCCCTACTTGACATGGGCAACACTACTGAAAAGTCCCTACTTGACATGGGCAACACTACTGAAAAGTCCCTACTTGACATGGGCAACACTACTGAAAAGTCCCTACTTGACATGGGCAACACTACTGAAAAGTCCCGTTGCCCACTGAAAAGTCCCTACTTGACATGGGCAACACTACTGAAAAGTCCCTACTTGACATGGGCAACCCTACTGAAAAGTCCCTACTTGACATGGGCAACGCTACTGAAAAGTCCCTACTTGACATGGGCAACACTACTGAAAACAATGGGTTTCCTACTAACATGTACCCACCAAACGATTAGGATTGTAACACTGCCGCACGTGGTCCAGGTACGGGTCTTAGGGGAGTGTTACACCTACGAACAACTAATAGGATACTTACATTCCTACTATAACTTGAACTATATTTTTGGGCAATATCCCAACGAAACATATCTACGATTAGGATACGTATAATCCTACAAAACATACTTGAACACAGGATACTGTTTTTCCTACAACTAATAGGATACGAACATTCCTACAAACAACTATTTGAAAACATATTTGGTTTTACGAATACTATTTTTGGGCGACATTCCCACGATACGTTATAAACAACAGTGGTTTATCACAACTGAACTTGCAAACATAAAACCTGTGAATTCACTCAACCTAGTTGTTGACTTTTACTATGTTTTTCAGGGAATTAGCTGCGCATGTAAGAATCGCCAACACATGGAGAATTAGGCGACCCGTGAAGCTTTAGGATGCCAACTTTTGGAAAAACATATGGATTTCTTTAGTATAACTGAATTGTTTTAGTCATATTTCAGAAATCTACTTTTGTAAACTTACTACTTTTAACTTATACGATTTGATGAATCGTAAACATGTAATTAATACTTTTGGCATCTTAATATATATTGTTCTGTTGTAATCATAAGCTCTGATACGTATGCATGCTTTGTTATTGTGACACCCCAGTACTTAAACTAAACGCTTCCGCTAAACAAATTTGGGGGTGTTACAGATTGGTATCAGAGACATTGGTTATAGCGAACTAGGAAACTTTAGGTGACTTAGCGACCTAGAGACCTAGACTATAGCCTTGGCTAGAACGTACATGCATACATACATTTGCATACATCTAAACTATCGTTACGATAA
The DNA here is from genome assembly GCA_949592205.1 of Helichrysum umbraculigerum. Classification (NCBI taxonomy): domain Eukaryota; kingdom Viridiplantae; phylum Streptophyta; class Magnoliopsida; order Asterales; family Asteraceae; genus Helichrysum; species Helichrysum umbraculigerum. Next base: position 44,348,602 of record CATIUR010000001.1, read on the forward strand.
CTCGATACGCGTGAACTATTCACCACATTCGACTCGTTCATTGTACTCAGATCTCATATGAACCTGATTGTATTAGACGGTTGATGAAAAGAAGTATGTATTTAGCATCATATAATGACGCCTGGCCAACGTGATTATATTATACTAAGTACATATGGGTGTTTCATAGTCGTAAGATACGTGATGGGGATTCAACAATTTTTCTTGATATTCGAAAACTTGAAATATGTGAAACTTTACTCCTCACATATTTTTCATCGGCATTGACTTCTGCATCTTTTCATCGCAGAACGTCAGCATGCCGCCTAAACAAAGAAATACTCGAAACAGTCGACGAAATGTTCCTCCTCCACCACCGCCTCCAGAAACAACCGAACAGATTATCGAACGCCGCGTGGCTGAAGCCATCGCACAATACGAGGCTAGCCGCAATCGTGAAAACCTGACCAACAATAGCGGAGCCACTCCAGTCAACAGCGAAACCCCAAACAATACCCAGCAGGGGTGTTCCTACAAAACCTTTCAGTCTTGTAAACCCAGCACCTTCACCGGGACTGAAGGGGCCATTGGCCTAGTCCACTGGATTGAGAAAACGGAATCAGTCATCGACATCAGCGACTGCACCACCGACAAAATTGTGAAATACGCCACCTGCACTCTAGCCGACAAAGCGCTAACATGGTGGAACGCGCAGGTGCAAATCATGGGACGCCCAGCTGCTTACTCCATCTCATGGGAGACACTGAAACGAATGCTGATGGAGGAATTTTGCCCTCCCAACGAGATGCAGAAACTTGAAACCGAATTCTGGAACATCCAAATGATCGGCGCTGATATTTCCGGTTATACAACTAGATTTCAGGAGCTTGCACGTCTTGTGCCTCACATGGTAACCCCCGAGAGCAAACGCATTGAGCGTTACAACAGGGGTTTGGCACCACAAATCCGAGGCATGGTTATGTCCTCCAAACCCGCCACTTTTAGGAGCGCAGTGGATCTGGCTCACAGCTTAACCAACGACGCGGTCGAGATTGGAACCCTGAAAGCTATCACAGGGAAAACTGAACCTACCCGTACTGATGCGGGCGAATCTGCAAACCACAAACGCAAATGGAACAGCGAGGGTAACGACCGTCAGGGTCAACAAAACAGAAACCCGGGAAACACCCGAGCCTTTGCTGCGATCACCAACACTGAACAGAAATCCTACCTTGGTAACAGGCCCAAGTGTGGGAAGTGCGGAAAACATCATGAAGGAGATTGTTTCTTCTGTGATAAATGCAACCGATTCGGACACAGAACCGAAGCTTGTAGAACTCACCCCACGAACAACGAACAACGAACAATGAAACACTGGCTGTTTCCGATGTGGTGACCCGGGACACTATCGAAATCAGTGCCCCCAACTCAACAACAATCAAAATAACCACAACCAGAACAACCCCGGGAACAACAATCAAAACAACAACCGCATCGCAACCATACCACCGGGGCGTAGCCGCGCATATATCCTCCGTGCACCAGAAACGGTTGCGGATCTCAACTAGCACGGTATGTCCTAACAGCTGTTGCTACGATTTAACATACGTTTTTATTCGAATGTCGATTTGAACACAACACTTGGTAAACCCTGAACACGAAACGAAACACACAACATATTGAACTATGCCGCGAGCATAATTAAACTGATTGAACTACTATGGCAACAATTGAACGCCACGCAAACTATTGTTAACAACATGACTTATCGGAGAACATGCGCCGCGGGCGATCCGACTTGGTTTTAAATCTCGGGACGAGATTTCTCTAACGAGGGGAGAATGTAACACCTCGCAGATTTGAACACGATTAATTTCATTAATCACTTGCAATTTTAGGCTAATTCCCTACTTGAGTGAATTCACAACACATTTTAGAGGTAAGTCTAGCATAGCCAACTAGATAATACTCGTAGTATTTCGTATTCGTAATTAGTTGTAATTACGTACTGAACAAAATTATTTAATAAAACGAAATTATTAAATAACTTAGTAGCGAATAAATATTTTGTCAAAAATATTTACAAATCATTTTATAACGCAAAACGTTTAATTCGTACAATTTAAATAAAACAAAGTTTAAAATTTTATAACTAAATTAATTTGGTTTCATAAAAGATCCTAATTAAAAACATAATGAAATATGTAATTAAAAATACATTAGTTAAAATAATGTAACATTTAACGATCGGGTAAACAAACACGGAACGAAAACGCAGGAGATGAAAATGGGGAACCAAAACCCATTTCCACCTCCCAACTTTCTTTCATTTCATTTCTCCTTCTCTCTCTCTTCCTTTATTTTTCTCTCAACTCTCTCCCTCTCTAAACTCACAAAATCACACAAAAACCTCAAATACTACCACAAAAACGTCACGAATCGCCTCGCTCCTTTGGAATAAAACGACCACGGCATCCCGATCTACACTTCTACCTTTTCGGATTTCAAATCCGACACTCGTAAGTTTCCGACAAATCCCGCAAATCTTTAGATTTCGAAGTTATAATAAATATTTCATGTTTAATACACTTAGATTACCATGCCTTAGTGTTCTAACAACTGAAAATGTCCAAAAATCGATCCAAAACTCGTTTTTCCCGAATTGTTCGTCGAACAGTCCGCTACGTCGCATCTGGCTTGGGCTAAATGCGACGTCAGCCCCTACGTCGCAGAACATCTCACAACGTCGCATACTGCGACGTCACCGTTAACGTCGCATTAAATTGCGAAATCACACATAGCGACGTCAGTCCCTACGTCGCACTAGACCCTGACGTCGCATATAGCGACATAAGCGCCTACGTCGCACGCGACGTCGCACCCTACGTCGCATCACAACCCAGCGTCGCACCTTGCGTCGCTAAAAACAGGAAGTTTAAAAACTAGTTCTCACTAAGTGTCGAACTAACCGGAAACACATATCTTTATAAGATACGATTCACGAGCTTTACAAACAATACAAACACACTTATTTTACCGAAATTAGGATTTCAAACTATCACCAACGAATCGTATACATTTTCACAAACAACGAAATACAACGTAAACGTTTAACAAATACTTTGGACACAACTTGGTTGTACGAACACTAGCATGGATGATTAGCCTAGACATCCACATACTTATTAATCTCATACGTCTAGGACGTTAGGAGATCTCGGACTGTACTTGGGCTTAGGTTTGCTAGCACTCGCACTACTTAACTCAACAGGTGAGTTCACAGCCCCTACTTTTACTGTTTTAACTGCTTTGAACAGGGGTGGAAAACATAGTCAAACATTTTTATACAAACATGGTTGTATACTATTTTACTCAAACAAGTGGAGTACATGGAACTAGTAAACTGACAAACAAACTGACGATTTCAACTTAATATGTAATACTGCCCGCACGTGGTCCATATACGGGTCTTAGGGGAAGTGTTACATATTACTTTCATACTGCCAACGCAGTAGACACATGAACACGTTTTCGAGAACGCTGGAGGATAACCAGCAACACTTTATATAACGGACTGGGTAACTAAAAGTCCCTACTTGACATGGGCAACACTACTGAAAAGTCCCTACTTGACATGGGCAACACTACTGAAAAGTCCCTACTTGACATGGGCAACACTACTGAAAAGTCCCTACTTGACATGGGCAACCCTACTGAAAAGTCCCTACCTGACATGGGCAACGCTACTGAAAAGTCCCTACTTGACACGGGCAACACTACTGAAAACAATGGGTTTCCTACTAACATGGACCCACCAAACGATTAGGATTGTAACACTGCCGCACGTGGTCCAGGTACGGGTCTTAGGGGAGTGTTACACCTACGAACAACTAATAGGATACTTACATTCCTACTATAACTTGAACTATATTTTTGGGCAATATCCCAACGAAACATATCTACGATTAGGATACGTATAATCCTACAAAACATACTTGAACACAGGATACTATTTTTCCTACAACTAATAGGATACGAACATTCCTACAAACAACTATTTGAAAACATATTTGGTGTTACGAATACTATTTTTGGGCGACATTCCCACGATACGTTATAAACAACAGTGGTTTATCACAACTGAACTTGCAAACATAAAACCTGTGAATTCACTCAACCTAGTTGTTGACTTTTACTATGTTTTTCAGGGAATTAGTTGCGCATGTAAGAATCGCCAACACATGGAGAATTAGGCGACCCGTGAAGCTTTAGGATGCCAACTTTTGGAAAAACATATGGATTTCTTTAGTATAACTGAATTGTTTTAGTCATATTTCAGAAATCTACTTTTGTAAACTTACTACTTTTAACTTATACGATTTGATGAATCGTAAACATGTAATTAATACCTTTGGCATCTTAATATATATTGTTCTGTTGTAATCATAAGCTCTGATACGTATGCATGCTTTGTTATTGTGACACCCCAGTACTTAAACTAAACGCTTCCGCTAAACAAATTTGGGGGTGTTACAGAACTATTCTTGAATATCACAATTAAATCAATTAATTTCTTGTTATCTAGTTCTAGTTTCCTTGAGTCTTGTTTCTTATGTTCTTGAAATGTCTAAGTCCTTGGAGTCTAGGTGTTCTAGTTTCTGGTTCTTGTAATTTCTAGTTTCTTCTTGACAGTTCTTAACAGATAAGTTCTTGATTCTTGCAAATAAGTTCTTGATTCTTGCAAATAGGTTCTTGACATTCTTGACAATTTCTTGCCATCACATAGGTTCTTGACATTTCTTGACATTAATTGATTGTTTCTTGAATTTCTTGTAAGTCTTGTATTCTAAGTATCTTGTAACTTCTTGATTCTAGTTTCTAGTGTTCTTGTAATCTAATCTTGTGTTATTCTTGTATTTAAATCCCCTGACATTCTTGTATTCTAGGTTTGTAATTACGTTTTCTTGTATTCTTGAAATATTCTAGTTTTCTTGAAGTCCTAGGCAAGTAATCACATTGTTTCTAAAACCACACATAATAGTAAACACCACAAGGAAATTAACTAACACACATTTGGTACATATAATTAAGCTACACATAGATAAGCTACACCTGGATAAGCTACACATAAAAGGATAACACATTTGAGAACTATCACAAATACACAATAATTACATAGCCTGTAATAATTAACCATTTAGTAATCTCACCACAACATGTAATTTGTATACGTAAGAGAGTACACGTATCAGAAGCTAGATTAAAGTACAATACCAAAGTGTTATCAAGTTGTGATCCTAGCATAATCAGTGTTAAGTAATCATCGTGTTAAAATGGTAGTTTTTAATAAACAATAGTTTATAAAAACGTCGTGTATGCATTTCCACCCCGAAAACAGTAAAACGTTTGAAAGTGTGGGGCCGTGAACTCACCTGAGGAGTTAGCAATCCTAAGCAAGCTTATACCGCGTCGTAATCTCCTAGTGTTCTAAACACACGAGATTATAATGAGTGATTGGACGTTTTAATAAACTATCTGTATTAAATGTTTATCCGATTTAATTATGTCCAAGTATTCGGTTTGTGTTAATATTTGAAGTTTGTAAAAATAAGTACGGCCCGTTGGTTATCGAATTGAGATTATATTCTAAAAATATAATTTTGTTTATTTCGTATAAAAATAACATCGTTTGTTTTCGTATGAAAGTATTTCGTATATTTTTCGTACCGTATTAAAATATTAGCGATTCGTAAATTTAATACTTTTTGAAAAAGTATTTATAAAAATGTTCAATTTTGGCGACACTTGAAGCGGCACTTTGTTTGGATCGCGACACTAAGGTTAAAATAGAAAAATACACATTTTCAGCATTTTTAGCGACACTTATTTTTAGGCATTTTCAGTTTTTAGCGACACTTATGGAAGTGTCGCAAATGGCTTATTTTAGGCCTCACTGGGCAGTTAGCGACAAGAGATGAAGTGTCGCTAAATCATTTAGCGTCACTTGTCAAAAGGACCGGTTATGACCTGTTCCGAGTTGGCCCTCCGGGTCCGGGTCGACCCGCCGGTTTCTTTGTGTTTTCCGGCCAAAATCACGCAAACTCAAACCGCAAACAAGTTTCTAATCCAATTTTCAAGCATAAATTCGTGGATAGAACACAACTACATGTTTATTTAAGCTTTTATAACTCGAAATAATCAAAGAAAGGGAAGGTTGCTCACGGGGGAAAGTGGTGACCGGAGGTGACGATGATGGTGCCGTGAAGGTGATGAAGATGTACACGATGATGGTGCTGGTATTATTCTGCCCCAGTTGTTGTCGATCGTGTGGTTTGGTGCTCGGTGGTGGTGGTAACCGAGAGAAAGAGATGAACGATGATGAAGATAGATGATCGATGATGATGTTCGATGAGGAGCAGAAAAAGATGATGATTAATTGATGTTGTGTTGTTGGATTGTTCTTGTTGTTGATTTGGGTTGTTTTCGTTTGATGAGATAAAGAGCACAGAGAGATGAGATATATAAAACAAAAATTAAGAAGAAAAGGAAGATGGGGAAAATGGAAGGGAACAAAAGGGTGCGTGGGTTTGGTGGTTAAAGTCTACCAACCAGATCCACATTTTGTGGATGGTTGGTCCGGCTGGCTTATTTTGCAGTATTTTTTCCACTCGTTCGTGTACCCGATCGTAATAAAATGTGTTATTTTTATTCTAAAAATTTATTAGTATTCTTTCGAAATGTTTTCGAGTTGAAACATTTTAATTTTATATAAGGTTTGTGTTACAAGTTTATAAGTTTGTCGCGCGCTCTCAACTAAATAGAAATACATTTTTAAATGAAACAAAAATGCATTTAAATGTTTTCCAAGTGAAATGATATTATTTTCGAAAATAATATATTTGTTAGAAAAGTTTGCACCAATGTCCGTTCTGACTTTTCGAGCGCTTTCAGATTTGTTATAAGTGATTTTTAGATAATCGTTTCATGTTATATATATATATATATATATATATATATATATATATATATATATATATATATATATATAATACTTGAGTACTTCAGTAGTATTGCGTTATAATACGCGGAAAGAAAGTTTAAATTGGGCCCGAAATTTGGCCCTTTTTGACCGGGTGTTACAGCATCACCACAATTTCCGTTGGCAACAGAAGTTTTTGTTGGAACCATAGATTGGCTCATAACATCAGCATAATGTAGTTCAAATCTGGATCTATCTCCACACAAACTTCTTGTTTCAACTGCTGATGCTTCTATGATATCTTGTAATGCATGCCGATATTCCAATCCATATAGGACCTTCATTAGTCACAAAGAGAATGTAACAATAAATATAAAGAAGCATACATGGACACATCAAAAGAACGTTTACCTTTCATCACAATCTAAAAATCTTCAGCCCCAATAGATAATAATTATATAGATATAAGTCATTACAAAATTACTTTTTTTGTTCATTTTTCAACCATATTACATTGTTTAACCAACATACCTAGAGATTCTATGTTCATGTCATAAGATTCTTCTTTAAGTCCAATTCAATAGTATTACTTCTATAATCTTCATGTATATTGACCTCAAAGCATATCATATGAACTTGGTGTTGGAAATAGTGTCCAAGGTCATAACTAATTGGTAAGACTATTATAAAGGTATGGTCCTTTTTGGGTTGCCCTCGATGAATAGTAAGAGAAACCTATTAAGAGATCATATTAATTGGAATTAATATCATAGTTAATTAATTAGTTTGTTGATTTATCATAGTTGATAAATTAATTAGAAGCTAAAAGTAATTAACAGAAATTATAAAGAATGTTTAGTTAGTTTATTAATTGAATATTTATTACAAACTAAAAGGAACATTCTGGAAGCGAGTTCCAACCGGCGGTTGGAGGGTTCAACCGGCGGTTGGAGGTTAGGGTTTGTAAGGCGGTGCGACGCGTGTATGACTTGGGAAAGGATTAATCCCAACCGACGACTGAAGGCTTCAACCGGCAGTTGGAGGCCGTCTGAAGTTGTCCCACATCGGCCAGGGATTAAAACCCAAGGGCTCCTCCTCCCCTATAAATAGAGGCCATCCCTAAGCTTTCAAGGCATCCCAGTTTCGAATTGAATTCGATAATTTCTCACTTTCTCATTCCAAATCCTTGTAAGAGTTTTTACAACTTAGAGTTGGGACCCTAGGATTTGGAGTTTCTCTTGGTTCACGGGTGTGAAACATTAGAGGTGTTCTACTTTGGGCACTTGCCATCCAAAGCATGGAAGGTCGAGCAAGGAGTCTGCGTGAAGGTTCTGCAAGGTGGTCTGCGCGTGAGAAATTGGTTTTCTCAAAGGTTAGTATTTTCTCATTTATCTATTTATTTTGTTATTGTTAATAGCTTTATTAAGTAGCGGTCCTTTAGGGTTTAGTTTCCTATTTGATCTAGATTAATTGTTATTTTCCGATGCATATGTTAATCTAGTTAGGGAATAGAAAACCCAACAGTGGTATCAGAGCGTAGGCTTAATAAGGTTGGAAATACAAAATGTAGATAAATTATATTATTTGGAAATAAAACTGTCTTTTATTTTGTCCAAATAACTAAATTAAATATATATGTATAATAGATTTATATATGTATACAGTTAATTTAATTATATATTAATCAGACCTTAGTATTTTAATGGTTTAAAATATATGCTCAATTTTAAATTGTTTTAAAATAGAACCCTGAACCTTAAATGTTTAAGAGAGACCTTATATATAATATGATTTATATATATGCATCATTTAAGTCTAAATATATCGTCAGTCAATTGACATATCGGCTCACCCGTAGAGAACAAACTATAAGATAGGTATAAGGCGGGTCGCTTTGCTTCCCTAAAGAAGTAGGTTTTTAATAAGCTTCGCGCTGACCTGCTTCTCCGCTTCTTTGTGCGTTCAATGGAGCTACCGAGGACTTTTGATAGGATGATGTCAAGATTAAAAGTAGGCTTAAAATAGTAAAACAAAATCCCGTTTTAGCTATAGAAAAATGTGAAAAGTATGCTAACCCATGAAAACTGCACAAATCTCGTATGGACTGTTAATGGAGCGTGTGTGGTTAACCGACACATTAATGTGAGGACATATTGAGAGGTGATGTGGGACTCGCAATTCTCGAGCGTACTCGAGCCGAGCACCACGCGGGGTTTGCATGGTTAGTTCACCATCTAATCATGATCCTCGGCATCCTAGTCATGAAAGGTAGATGAGCATAACCGAGATTAACATGCCATTGATACATATCAATGAATCTCAAAGATCTAGGAGTTTCATAGAAATGAAATAGACAAAAGTATTTTGTTATATGATTACGGCTACCCTTTTCATAAAACTGAAAATATAGATCCTAGCCTTAATTAGAAATTGGGTAATTAATTAAGGAATAGTCAGACTAACTAAAATAGTTTTTATCTCAAAAATATCTGTTGAAAATGGTAATAATCCTCTCGTTCCCAATTCCGCAAATAACCTAAACTTCTCGCTACTCTCAGTTCTTGGGAGGGAAAGACTTACCAGTTCAAACTGTATGGACGGGTGATGTAACCCTAGGTTCACTCTAAAGGAACAAGGAGTATGTTCTTGATGAGCTGTGAAGCCATAGGTACGAGAACAAGAAATGTGTTCCCGACGAGAATAAGGAGTATATTCTCGATAAGTAAATTCCCACTATTGATAATGATTCAGCCCAAGAAGAGATTAAAGCTCACCGGAAATATTATGATACCAAGTCTTGGTCAACATAATTCTGTCCGGTCAGCCAGCTTTTTACAAACAGTTTGTAACCTCATGTCAAATGGTTTTGAATGAAAGAGAGACCTGAATAATGGAACTCCAAAATTACTAAGCAAGGGATCAATAAGATTGATGTGCCCTCTAGCTCAGCAGCTCCTGTGTTGTCAATTGGTCATGATGCAAAGGAAAGGAAGAGATCTAGAATAGCTACTAATGGAAAGTCCAATCATAGGGCCAAGAGAAAGATTGAATATGAAATTGCACCTGCAATGATACAAAGGAATCAGTGTGATATACTGCAACACAGAGGAGCAATAGAAGCGTTGCTGCCCAAAATCTCTGAAAGACTTTAAAGACAATAAGGTTGAAAAGGATTCAGGTATATAAATGATCGAACTCCACGATACTACGACTTCTAATTCGTAGGTCTTGAATACAAGGTGTGGTACTCACATTTGCACTGTATTGCAAGGCCTAAAGGAAAGTAGAAGTTTGAAGCATGGAGAGCTCAACTTAGTCATGGGAAACAAGAGAGTCATGCCCATTGGAAAGTTGAGCTTATGCTAAAATCCGGAGTTAGGATACATTTAAATAATTGCTATTATTCGTCAGAAATGACAAGAAACATAGTGATTGGACGTAAAAAGTCACGTTTTTGCGTACATAATTCCCATCTTTTTAGCCCCAAAATGGATGAAAACATTCAATATCCATACTTTTTCACCATAATTCATTATTAAGGCTAAAAACAAGGCGTTGCTTCAAAAATCAAGTAAAATGGCCAAATAATGTACAAAATAGAGCATAAACGATATGTTCACGTTCTACGAGCACTTTTAAAGCATAATACCTTGAAATTGTTCTTTGATTATCTCATTATGATCTTCAGGTAATTACGAACGCGTGGACATAAAGATCGCTGAAAACGGATCAAGAACGAAGAAGATAGGGCCAAAACAAGTTACTATCCAGCACGCAAGACTTACGATCCAGTGCACAAGACCACGACCTAGGGGATACCACCCCACAGGGGCCGTATACCCCCCCCCCCCCCCTTAGGGGCCGTATATCCCCCTTATGGGGCCGTATACCCCCCTTTTAGGGTGGTATACCCCCTTTTGGGGTGGTATAGCCCCCCTTTTGGGGCCGGATAGGCCCCGTTTGCTACCGAATACGCCCTATTTGCTACCGAATACGCCCCTTTTGGTGTCGAAATCGCCCCTTTAGGTGTCGAATTTCATAGCTCGAGGGTGTATTTCAGCGTAAAATTGGGAGCGAGGATGTTGAGTGTAAATTTGTAATTTGAAAGCCTATAAATAGAGGCTTTCCTTATCTGTTATAATGTTATAATGTCATTTCACACCATTCAAAAAATAAATTCATTCATCACTTTCACACACACTTCTCTCTAGAATAGTAGTAGTTTCTCTCTCTAACACTTCTCTAAGGAGTTAGAGGAGAATTAGTAGGGTAGTTAGTTAGTAGTTAGCTTCTCGTTAATATTTAACGAGACTAAGGGAGGGGCTACTTTGTAATATTTGTGGGAGATACTCGGAGGGGTGCTTTTGTAATATTCGAGGCTCTGCTCGTTGTAATCTTTCAGATTATATTCAGACTACGCATTTATCACGGTTATCTCTTTCCTTATCTGTTATAATGCATGCTATTGTTATTATGCTAGATTTAGGATTCGTTACCATGATTAGTGAGTAGTTAGCTTGTGTGTTTGTTGTGATGTAGTTAGCCGTTATAATGAGGGATGATGTTAACTTAAATATATAATTGAAAACTATGTCTGTTTAACTTTTCATCTATGATTATAAACTGTTTCAAAACTATCGCCTTTCCTCCAATAAACGTGGTTAAAACTCTGAAAGACAGGGAGTCGCGGACCTTGTTCTAAGAGTAATTAATTATCTGTGCTATCTATGCATGGTCTGATTTCGAAGCTTTGGAAATACCGTCAAACTAATGTATAGTACAACGTGAATTAATCAGGGATTTATTGGGTAATACTAAGTGATGGCTGGTTTATATCATAGATGGGTACGCCTTAATACAAACTGAGTTTAAACGGGTTCAGAGTGACCTAAATGTGCAATACGAGTGGAACACCGTAAAACGTCCTATTACTTAGTATAGTGCTGGAACCACCTCTGGTGTAGTACAAATGCATGGAAGCTACGGAACGGCCGTAGGTGTATACACTCTAACTTGCATTAGTGCGCAAGGCATGGAATGCCGTAAAATGTCCTAGTACCTCGTGTAAGTGTCAGAACCTTCCTTCTGGAACGGTTCCTGTACACCCAAGCTATGGAACGGCCGTCGGTGTATACATTCTGAGCAGCACTGGATCATCCACCAGCTCTGAACCTAACAAACCATCGATGAAAAGTTAACAGACGCTTTCCGAATTAGGACTTAAATGCTCTACTTGAATTAGAATACTTTATGGTGTTTAGAACGGTCAGAAATTAAATATCAGTCTGTTACCTTATTCATGCACCCAGGAGTTAACTCCAAGAAGGGTCACTTGTCTTCACAGACAGTGTTGGGGGTAGAGCAGCCTAATCTGATCAGACTCATGATAGCCTAGTACTCAGTGACATACTGTCTGAGGAATCAGATAGTAGGGTGCTAGTGTTTACACCATAAGTATCTGAAACACGTAGAATACAAATACTTAGAAAGAACGTTTTCAAAACATCAATCCAAAACATCATCTCCCCTTAAGGCTAATGAAATCACAACAAACACTCCTCTCCATACTGATTATCACCTACCATTTTACTTTGCTGTTTATTTAGTTTAATTTAGGACCTAAGTAATTAAAAACCAAAAATCAAATCTCTTGTTTACAAACCCTACTAAATCCAATCGATCGTCTTGACTGCTTGGTTTCACAATACGGTTGATCTTAAGAACGACCCTGAGTCATTACTTACCGCTATCCATAGTTATAAGTAAAACTTAGGTCCCCAGCTCTATAAATTTAAAACCACCCTCCGATCGCCCGCCTCGAGCGAAAGGTCCGGCAATGACAAGGAAACGATTCCTTGACCGACCGTTCGGGGCACGATCAGGTTTTTGGCGCCGCTGCCGGGGAATCAATCGTAAGACTCTTAGTTATCCAGACGAACTTTTCTATTTAGTACCACCTGTAAATACCCGTAGTTTTCTTTTCCTTGTTCCAACCGAAAATTCGTTCCCACAACACACAACGACGTTCGACCAGATCATCCAGAACTGAACCACTCATTTTCACGCCCGATCCTGAGTCGATTGTCCGAACAATCCGCAAAGAAAGACGCTCTCGCTTCCAACATATGGCCGCACTGATCACTCTTGCCGATCACACCAAACCGTCTATCGAAGGACGAGGAGGACCCATCAGCTATCCGGTAATCGAAGGCGCATCTTTCGAACTTAAACACCACATCATTCAACTTATAAAGGACAATTGTCAATTCCACGATTTACCCCGTGATGACCCTAATGCCCATATCGACAAATTCATTCAGATTTCTAACTCTTACAAACAGAATGGGGTTGAGCAGGATATAATCCGCCTATACTTGTTCCCCTATTCTTTCGCTCTTCATGCTCAGACATGGTTTGAGGGACTTGAAACCGGCTCAGTCACCTCATGGACGGATATGGCTAACAAATTCCTAACCAAATACTTTCCTCCGTCCAAACAAACCAAGTCCAAGAATGACATCACAAACTTCCATCAAGCTTATGATGAGTCTATCTACACGGCATGGGAACGATTCAAGATCCTTCTGAAGAAATGTCCAAACCACCAACTCGAAAAGATTGCCCAGTTATGCACGTTTTACAACGGTCTTGTTCCAAACCACCGCATTACCCTTGACGCCGCTGCTCAAGGCAACTTCATGCAACTCACGGACGAAGAAACTTGGAACTTGATCGAGAATATGACGATGCACCATCACGACTGGAAGACTGATGAGCAATCCTCATCACTACCTCTATCCTTCTACAACCAAATCTAACCCAAAACGATCAAATCCTTGAGTGAGCAGATTGAGTCGTTGACGAAACAGTTGGGAGAGCTAAAGAAACAACCGCAGCAGATCCACCAAGTTCAGGCTCGCCAGAACTGTGCTCACCTTCCCACGGAAGAATATCAAGTGGAGTACGAAGATCCAGCTGACGGCACGGTCTACTACGCACAATTCCCAGCTCAACCACATAATCCACCTGGTTTCGCTCGAACTTCTCCACCTAGGACTCGAAACACTTAATTTCCTCCACGAAATAACCAACCAACCTTTCAACCCAAATACCAACCAAGATACCCAACCTACCCACAACAACCACAGCTTGCCTACAACCAACCCTTATCCTTAACTGCACCAGATGTCAGCCCACCTAGTGATACCACAAAGACCATTGTGCCTATCACTAGTCAAGATGACAATCTCACCAAATTTATCGAGGATCAGACACTATTTAACCAGAAAACCACTGCTAGACAAGACCAGACTGACCTATTCATTAGAAACCAACTCTCGGTTCTTAAAAGCCTTGAGAACCAAATCGGTCAGTTGGCTCAGCGTCTTGACACCAGACCCCAAGGAACCCTTCCCAGCAATACCATTCACAACCCACACGTAGAAGAGGCCAAATAAGTAACCTCTAAAGACCCACAGGTGACACCGAGTCAACCTAATACTCCTTCACCGGTGAAGGAAGAATCTCCTGTCCTGAAGACAGTTGAGACCCCATCCATACCCACTCCTGAAAGAGAAGTAAGAATTCCATTCCCTAATCGTCTAAAGCAAAAGTACAATGTCAACTCCTTCAAACTCGACTCAAAATTCTTAGACACCGTGTCTAGAATTCCTACCAGTACCAAGTACATTAAACGAATGCTTTCTACCAAAGATAAGATACCCGACGTATCTAAAATTCTCCTGAATGGGGAATGTTCAGCCGTCATAAGCAACCTGCCCGAAAAACTAGGAGACACTGGTCGCTTTACTCTGCCCTGTTCCATCTATCAGTCAGGCATGATTCGCTCCTTGGCCGATCTTGGAGCCAGTATCAATCTCATTCCTTATTCTCTATATGTCAGATTAGAATTAGGAAACCTTAAGCCTACAAAGATGAGCATGCAGCTAGCTGATCAATCAATTCGATATCCACGGGGAATAGCTGAAAACATAATGGTTAAGGTTGATAAATTCTTTTTTCCCACTGACTTTGTTGTGATGGATATACAGGAAGATATCAATATACCAATCATCCTAGGCAGGCCTTTCATGAACACTGCTCGCGCTATCATTGATGTATACTCGCAGACTATTAGCCTTCGAGCACATGGAGAGACTGTATCCTTCCAGGTTGACCAGGCTGATAGTTCTCTACTAGAGAATGTTGAGATATACACAATCTCTACTAGCAGAATCACTTTAGATGATGATACATCCGAATCAGAACCTTCAGACTCATATGAACCCGATAATCATACATGTCTCATCTCTGCAACCGAAGAATCAGACTCAGAAGAAGATGAGATGGAAGAATCAGAGACAGAAGAAGAAATGGAGGAATCCGAAGAAGAACAAGAAGAGGAAGAGCCAGAAGAAGAGGACGTATATCAATCTACACCACCTCACAAGTACGTCCCTAACTCTCAGCATCCGACAGAAGAGATCATGCAACTCGAGTACATTCAAAATCCAATCATTCTGTCAGATGATGATTCAGAAAAAGACCCATTGATTGATCACTCTCCCTATGAAAGAGACATAGAGATGGACTTTTCTTAGCCAACATCACAAATCATCGACGCATCCCAGCCACCATCCGATACTGTTGAGTTCCCTGATTCTCAGGATTCTGATACTCCAGCAAAGGACAGTGACGAAGATGACATTGTCTTCATGGATGTTCCGATAGATGTTCGCTCTATCCATCTTCATGCTCCTTTTGCCATTCCTGACCCTTCTCTCGAGATCATCCAAGTTCAGGTCGTCTCTACTCATGAAGGGATGATCAGTGCCCTAGAAAGATTTAAGAATGATTTTCGTACGATAATGACTGTTATCAGAGACTCAACAAATGAGTACACCCCATGGCAGAGAGAGTTAATCGAAAATCGAGGCTGAATACACGGTCTATCGTGCTAATAACTCTCGGAGTCCTCAATTCCTACAAAACCGCATTAATGCCTTCGCCAAAAATCTAGCAACTCAGCTCCTGCACGAACACTCTGATAATGAAGAACCAACTGCAGACGAGTCAGAGTTCTTCGAAGGACAAAAAGTCATATATGGCAAGGTTTATGAAGCCCTAATCAGGCCCGCATTTCCATATTCTAACCAACAAATGAGTTTGCTACATTCTTATAGGTACAATTTGGACTATGCATATAACACGCACCTAATTTCACTTGACATTTTTTTTTTAAACCCGGAAGCGAAATCCCATTCATATTCACATGGATGACATTATGTCATCTATCAAAACATATTACAAGTTATAAGTATTAACTGCTAGTTTACAAACCATTACTTTATCATAATTATTATATAACAAAACACCAGCAACTGTATCTAACAAAATCAGAGTAATCCTGGTCAAACAACTCCCAGTCACTCCTTGCCCCGTCCCAAAACATCACATAAACCTGCAAGGAGTAAACAACGGGATTAGCACGAAGCTAAGTGAATTAACCTGTTACAACAGTTTGACTTAGCTATAACAATATCAATTTAACAACAATATCACTTTGACACAACATCACCAAGAGGATCGGTGGTCCTTGTGAAGCCCTCTGACCGCGGATGGCCCACCAAGCAACACTTACAATCACTGCAGGCCAATACAGTTTTTTTACCGATAACTGATTGCTACCTTTAATCAATATGTGTTCCATTCTCAACACATGATTACAAATCTCACATTGACTAACCTGTAGCAATCAGTCCAACAATTGTTGACCCCCGAATCACCAAAATGCACGTAGGCAACACATCACAGTTATATATATTTATATCAGCAATATAATCAGTAATCACTATATTTATATCTTTGTAACCAATAAGTCACAACCAAACCACACTGAAGTTCCAAGTCTATTCACCTGTAAACTTCACTCCACTTACTCAGCTGACTAACTCACTGAGTCTTCGGTGTATCTGTAAACACCACAAAGCAATTTAGTTAGCAACTGATTTCAAATCTCACTTCAATTAAATCAATATAGTCACCTATAACCAATAAAACATATTACATGTTTAGTATAAATAACAACTACTAATACTGTACTTGTATTATAATATGGTCATTACTCATTATAACCAATGTTATAATCTCTAAATCATTTTTACATAGGTTATTATGAGATGTATAAACCACAACAGTCTGCTGTTCATAACAGAAATGAAATAGGCCTGTGCAGGCCTCAATCGCGCCGCAATCTACTATAATCGCGCCACTATTTAACCTTAATCGCGTCGCAATAAGATGCAATCGCGTCGCGATGGACCTCAGATCACGCCGCGATCTAACGAGATCGCGCCGCGATCTTCATCGGCGCCCAGACTCCTGAACCTGCATAACCTGCTGCTGTTGCCCGAAAATTGCAAACAAAAATCACCTTCCAGCTCTCATAACTCAGTTTCTAAGCTATAACTAACTTCACATATGTACATACTATAGCATAAAGCAATTACAACATCATATATAACACTTAACTCATTAAACTATGAATTTCATCAAATTATTTATAAACATGAACTTGAATTCAAATTAAACTTACACTCACTAAGATGAAGATGATGAATTAAAGGGAAGATCAGAATCAGATTATAGCTTCACTAGTTGAAATTCTTGTTTTAGATTTAAGTGTAGTTTAGGGTTAAGGTTGTTGATATGCAAGGGAGGTGAAGGAAACAACTTTCCTTTTAGGGAAAGGAAATAAATAGGTCGGCTTAATTTTTACACCGACTCCGCACTCACTTAAAACTAGTCCCCTTTAAATCTATTGTCTGGAACCTAGAAACCATTTTGCAAGAAAACTATTTTATTTTACCGTGAGCTACAACTATTTAAAACGGTAAATAATTCACTAGTCACAATAAATCCTTAACCAATTTCCTATTTTATAAATCCAACATATAAAACACGATATTTAAATATAACAAATGATAACATCTAATTTTAAAAGAAATTACCAGACGTCCACAAAAGCGGGTGTTACAAATCTCCCCTCCTTAGGAAGATTTTGTCCCCGAAATCTCGCTAGACTCAAACAAATGAGGATATCGTGAGCGCATGCTCGACTGAGTCTCCCAGGTAAGGTTCGCCCCCAAACTATGTCTCCATTTCACTAAAACCATTGGGATCTCTTTCTTACGTAACTTAGTCACCTTTCTATCAACTAACTCAATCGGTTCCTCAACTAGTTTCTGACTAGAATCGACTCTAAGGTCCTGTAATGGAAGGATTTGGGATTGATCCTCCACATTACATTTCCTCAAATAACAAATATTAAAAGTGTCATGAATACCAGATAACTCAGGAGGAAGATTCAAGGCGACTGTCTGATCATTAACCACCTGCCTGATTCTGAACGGACCAATATACCTCGGGGCGAGTTTTCCACGCTTCCCAAATCTGATTACACCTTTCCACGGGGAAACCTTTAAATAGACAAGTTCACCCTCAACAAAAGTAACAGGATGACGGCGTGGATCAGCATACTGTTTCTGTCGATCTCTGGCAGCTTTCAGTTTCTCACGAGCTATAGCGACTTTATCGGCTGTAATATGTACAATATCAGGACCTGCAAACTGCTTTTCTCCAGCCTCTAACTAGCAAGTAGGTGTTCTGCAGCGACGTCCATATAACATCTCGTAGGGTGGCATGCCGATGCTGGAATGGTAAGAGTTATTATAAGCAAACTCTACCAAAGGCAAATAAGAATCCCAAGAACCACCGTACTCTAATACACAAGCCCGCAGCATATCTTCCAGAGTCTGAATGGTACGCTCTATCTGACCATCTGTCTGTGGGTGATAAGCAGTGCTGAGGTTAACTCTGGTACCCAATTCCCGCTGTAAACTCTGCCAAAACCCAGAAATAAACCTGGAATCCCTGTCTGACACAATCGATAACGGTATCCCATGCCTCGAAACTATCTCATGAATGTATAACTGGGACAATCGAGTCAAAGAAGCAGTCTCACTGGTAGCCAGAAAATGAGCACTCTTAGTCAATCTATCAACAATCACCCAAATCATATCATTACCTTTCTACGTTCGGGGAAGTTTGGTGACAAAATCCATAGTAATATGTTCCCATTTCCACTCGGGAATATCCGGCTGTCTCAATGAACCATACGGTTTCTGATGTTCTGCTTTCACCTGGGAACAAATGTGACAAGTTTCTACAACACGTGCAACATCGGTTTTCATTGTAGGCCACCAATAAAGAGGTTTTAGGTCATTATACATCTTTGTACTTCCAGGATGAACAGATAATCTAGATTTATGTGCCTCAGATAATATCAAATCCCGAAGTCCCCCAAACAATGGAACCCAAACCCGTGACTGAAAGGTTTTCAAACCCCGAGAATCATCAACTAATAAATCCTTTCGTTTCAGCAAAATTTCAGATTTCAAATTAACATCCAATAAAGCCTCGGACTGTGCAGCTTTTAACTGAGAAATCAAATCAGAATGAATGTCTAAACGCATAAAACATACCCGATCAGAAGGCATTTTTCTGCTCAACACATCTGCCACCACATTAGCTTTACCCGGGTGATATCGGATTTCACAGTCATAATCCTTAATCAGCTCCAACCACCGCCTCTGTCTCATATTCAAATCTTTCTGAGTAAACATATACTGTAAACTTTTGTGGTCAGTACAAATCACACATTTAGTGCCATATAAGTAATGCCTCCAAATCTTTAATGCAAATACCACTGCAGCAAGCTCTAAATCGTGTGTAGGATAATTCTTTTCATGAGTTTTCAACTGACGAGAAGCATAAGTAATTACCCTATCCCTTTGCATTAAAACACATCCCAACCCAGCATGAGAAGCATCACAATAAACAGTAAAATCATCAGAACCATCTGGCAAAGCTAAAACTGGAGCCTGACATAATAACTGTCTCAGAGTCTGAAAAGCTATTTCTTGCTGATCACCCCACTGAAATCTAACATTCTTACGTGTCAATTTGGTCAACGGGCTTGCAATCTTAGAAAAGTCTTTAATGAACTTTCTATAATAACCCGCCAACCCTAGAAAACTTTTAATTTCAGAAGGAGATTTAGGTGTATTCCAATTCATCACAGCCTCGACCTTAGAAGGATCGACTTTTATCCCATTATCACAAATGATAACACGTAAAAAGTCATGTTTTTACTTACGTTATCTTCCACATTTTAGGCACAAAGTTAACTAAAACGCACTTAAAAGGACATTATTCATAAAGTTTTGTTAACTAAGTCAAAACGGAGTCGATGTTTGTAAAATCACTGAAAATGGCTTGAAAAATGTAAAAAAACAGGGCAAAACTGCTTCACCGTACCTCCGTTCATTCATTTTAATGCATCTTGAGCTACACTCCGAGTTAGGACCTCTAACTTATGTCATTTTCTTCGTTAGGAAATTACGAAACCGTGAGCGCGAGAATCACTCAAAACGGATAAACGACGAAGAAGTTACGCCCGAACGAAGGAACGAAGAACCGAGGAATCAGGATACGGGAGAGCTAGACCGTATACGGCCAAACCAGACCGTATACGGCCTAGCACAGACCGTATACGGCCTAGCTAGACCGTATACGGCCTAGCACAGCCGTATACGGCCTGTGTTCTCCCGTATTCACCCTATGCTCTCCCGTATACGGTCCAGTTCAACCGTATTTGCCCTAGCTCAACCGTATCGTGCGTTTGGTCAATAAAAATCAGACTTTTATTCGGGTTTGCGATACGGTTGTGCATTTGAAGGTTTGGATACGGTCTACGGATACGGTTGTGCGTTGCCTATATATTGAAGCCTCATTTCCACATTTTCAACACAATCCAACAAATCATCCATCCAACACTCTCATACTTCAATTCTCTTCGTTTTCTTTACGTTTTTATAGTTTTACTCTCTCTCTAGGATAGTTTAGATAGTTTCTCTCTCTAGAGCTCTCCGTCTCTAGAGAGAGAGAGATAGTTAGTTGGTTAGCAGTAGAGAGAGAAGGAAGCTGGTATTGTAATCACGGTGTAATAAAAGCATTCTTGGTGCAAGACTCTGTCTTTCTTTTCAGCCGTTACGCTGCTCAATTTACTGGTGATATCTATCTTTTCATACTTATACTATGTCCGAATTATTTCTGCCTGCTTGTATGATGTATGTTACTGTTATTGCCATGCTTATTGAGTAGTGTGCTGTTGCGGTTGTTGAAATGTAGATAATTAGACGTAGGGATGATGTTGAATTAATCTTTAAAACTATATAATTGGGAATTGTTATTTTTGTTATGTCTAAAACTTATCATGCATCTAGACTTAGTTATGGATCACCCTTTCCAGTCCTTCGCGTGACTGCTACTTTAGGCTTAGAACTTGATCACCTCTAGGTACAGTAGGAAGTTATCTGTGTTATAGTACGAAGCCGTGTCTGTCACTGTAATTCGGCTGAAATACTGAGTATAGCTTTGGAAACACCACTGGTGGAGTACAACGTGGAAGCTCCGGAAATAGCCGTATGTGCCAACACTGTGGACTACCTAGAGACCCTAGAATATGGCCTAGGAACCAATATAACTGTGGAAATGTTACAGTACACCGTATGTCCACCCCTGGAACTGAAGCTATGGAAACATTTCGACATAGTACACCGTACCTGTACCTAGGGGTAAAAGCTACAACATATCCCTGGTTACAAAGGATCTGTGGAACTGTTTAAGTGCAGTACATCGTGAACGGTGCCTAGTGTGGTACGCTGTGGAATGAGTATGCATTGTACACCGTTGGTGTTCCTAGGGCTGAATGACTGATTGCAAAGGAGAGTCTAGATCATGACAGAAGTAATTGAACTAATCAAACGTAAGGAATGAGTCTAGTGATGAAAGTCAAGCCCAGCAGTGGTTCAGAGTTCTTAAAACCCCTAGACTCTACAAAACTGATAGTTTAGAATAACAAAGTAATAATCTGAACAAGTTTAGGAGATGGCATTTACATTTAGGTGTTAAGAACGGTCAGAATAACCCAATGGGCAGTCTGTTACCTTATTCCTGCACCCTTCAAGGGTCACTAGTCCAAAAGACAGTGTGGGGGGTTGAGCAGCCTGTTCTGATCAGAATCACGATAACCTAGGTGCTCAGTGACATACGGATTCTGGTAATTAACTAGAATAAGTAGGGACCTAGTGTTTACACCCATAATGCATTTGTCTATTAACTGAAAATGTCCCCAATTATCTTTCTAATAAGCATCATCCCGACAACCGATTATCGAAGTTTCAACTGCCGCAATTCTCTATCTGTCTACCTAGCTACCGATTCTCCTCTATCTTTTATTTTACTGCACGTAGTTAATTAATTAAATTAGAAAACTAAAACACCAAAAACCTACCTACTTGCACAAAACCATCCTAAAAGTGAACCCTATCTTTGGCATCGCTTCGTTTCAATTCGCTCCGATTTAAGAACGACCTCGAGTTATACTTGCTGCTTACTCACCCTGTGTAGTAGGTAGTATTTATAAGTTGAGCCCCAGCTCTTTATAAATTTAAAACTCACTGATCCAGCCAAGCGGTGGTTAAGTCCTGCTGACGACAAGGACGGTTCACTCCCAAGGTGAGCTAAAGAGACCCGACCGTTGGGCTGGCATCAAGCTTTTGGCGCCGCTGCCGGGGATCGTAGAGCGTTACGATTCTGAAGTCGCCTTAGATAACATAAGCCTTTAGGAGATCCTTTCCGTATAGGTTGTCTTCAACTTATCCGAAAGTTACTTTCTTTAGAATAAATTAGATTAATTTAGAATAAAATAAAAAAATTCAAAAATATCTTTCTACGATTCGCCGCCTTCCTATCCCATTTCTCCATTCGCCTGCAAAACGACTGAAGAAATGACGACTATGGACGATGCTGAGTTCTTCAACCACTTGGAACAAGAGTTGAAATCCGACTTTCACTCATCACCGGAAGAAGCCTCCGCTGGACCAGACGACGATTCTAGAACCTTAGGGAAACTCTTAGATCTTGACTTAGGAATCCATAAATCTCAACAGAAGATCTCAACTTCTGCTTCTAGCATTCCAAGCTATCAGGTTTTGCCTGCACCTGAGATTAAACATTCCTTAGAAAATATCCATAGATTCCCTGATTTTGTCGATAATTTTCATGGAAACCCTCAACCCTTTCATTCCTCATCCAAAGAAGAACGAATCCCCATAAGGAATGAGGATATTCATGAACATCTTCCAAAATCACCAATTTTTGTAAACCTCGTACCAGAACCCTCGTACACCATTTATCGTGTTATAGATAAGGAAATACCGAAAGATTCAGATAGTGATGAAATCCGATACGTTGGTTACTCTTTTGATCCTGAGAAAAGGTTGGATGTATGCAAAACATTTGCCTTACACTTAAATATGTCTGATTTTCCTTACTCAGTCGAGCAAAGAGAAACCATCTTAAGGATTGATATACTCGTAGGTATTCTCCACTGTCTTCCAACCCAAAAGGAAGATGGTATCTTCACACGATATCGAGAGCAAGAGCGAAAGCTTTTATCAGAAATAGATCACCTCATGGATCTATTTGCTTGCACCGATTATCAACCGGTTTCTCAAACCATGATGAATCGTTATGTTGCAGCTATGATAAAAAAGCTTGAGCTATTAACTTCTAAAGATCCCGCGATCACTCTCGTCATTTTTGGAAAAATTCCATTTTTCGTAGATCCTGCCGCTTACATAATCGCCAAGTTGCAAGAAATATTTCCTGGAGCAGACGACAACAAGATAGAAGCCGCTTTCTTTGCTGAAAGAAAAGATATCCACGATAAACTCGCTTCGTTGTTCGATCAATTCAAATTCCCTTTCACCGTTTCTCAAAGATCTCTAATTTTGGATATTGCCATTGCAGTGCAAACTACATATGGTAATCCCGACTCAAAAGAGGAACTTAGGTTTCAGAGAATTTTAGGAAATCTTCTTCACGATCTTAATAATATAGACCGCGGTGTGCGAATGGGAATTTCAATTAAAAAGAAAGTTAGAAAGGAATTTAATAAGTTTGTTAATAATCTGCTAGAATTAGGCCGGAAAGAACGTAGGATTCTTAGCGAATTCGAAAATTTCTCATCACACCCTGCCGAGCTAGTTGATTATGTCATTAACATTCTAAACTGTGATTTTATTCCTCGCTATACTTCAAGATTGCTTTCGAGCAATCCCCTTTAAACTGTTTTGGAACAATAGTCGAGCTACAGACTTAAACCAAGCGCTTTTTGGGAGGCAACCCAAATCTTTAATTAAGTCTTTAAAATAATTTTCTTAGGTTAAAAATAGGTTAGTTTAATTCGTTTCTTAAGAAAAATCAAAAAGCTCTTAAAATCTTTGTCTCCGCAAAATCTGCGCAGTTTCTAAAAACGTGAAATTCTTAAATTCAAATATTTTTAGAAAGTTTTTAAATTGTTTGGATTTAAAAAGAGTCAAGATTTTAAACCAAAAATATCGTTTGTTTTATTAAGTAGTTTTCCTTACGTTTTAAATAAAACCAATCTTTTTGCTGTGCACAGTTAACTACAGTCTAATACCAAATTTTAAACTTTTGCTAAAAATATTTTGCTAAGGTTTTTAATTACCCAAATTATCTTGTAATCACATTTTAAATGGTCATTTACCTTAAATGGAAAAAGGAGGGAGATAAAAAGATGGGGAATGAGTCAAACAAAGTCAAAACACATAAAAAATCATTTTTTCTCCTCTTTCCCCCTCCTTGGCCGACGGTTTCACCACCCCCACACCAAATCCACCATTTTTCACCATTGTTGCTCAAATCAAGCCTCATCTCTTCATATCTAGGTCATTTTTAGTTCATTTAACATCATTGCATCTTCATTAAGGTATGATCCAAGCTTTAACCACCAAAATTCTCTAACTTTGTTAACTTAGGGTTTCAAGTTAGTTTTTGAAGATTTGTGCTTTACATTGCGAAATTGAGCTTTGATTCTTGCTTAGTGATGATATAGGATGATGTAGGAACTAGCATTACTAGTTAGATTGAAGTAATTTGATGTTTGACTTTTGAAAGTTGACTCTTCTTTGACTTTTTGGCTAGTTAGTCCACTTTGACCATTCGATGATTAAATTGCTTATGATAAGTTGTTTATTGATTGCTTGATGCTTAAAATGATTAGTATAACTTAATCGTTTGCTTCATTTGCGGTTAGATGTGTGTTATGGTCAAGTTAGCAAATTAAAGTGAGCATGAAACGTTGACTTTTGATTAAACGTCACCATTTTGAAATAAAACTCTTGGTTAAAATGATGTTTTGACTTAAGTTGATGTTAATGCCTCCCTTTGATTTGCTAGTTCAAGTTAGTATTACTATGAATTGGGCAAATGACAAAAGGAAACCTTACTTTGGTAAAGTCGACTTTAAAAAGTCAAAATGCTTAAATTTTAGTAATACTAGTAACCATTCTAGTTAAAGAGTCATGGTGGTGTTGTAAAATTATATCTTTAAAAGTATTATGGCAAGTCTTGAATTAATGCTACACTTTCCTAAAACAACTACTTTTAAAAATTCTAAAGTAGCATTTATAAAAAAAATTTGCCATAATCACTTTAAAAGATCCAATCTAACAACACGATTGTCAACTAGGGAACTTTGTTGCATTACTTGCATGATTTGGTTAAAAATGCTAAATACTTGCTCAAATAATCATGATAGTTTGCATTAGTATGCGGTAATAGGTTATGCTTGCCATGATAAGGTAATTACATGATTAAGACTTAAATCTATATCATACATGCTTATGATGGTTAAGTAGTCTTTTGACTTGTCTTCTAGAAATCATTAAAGACCTAATAGCCTATTATTGTAAACCAAAGTTTCTTGTGATGGTTGGAAGTTGAGTTTGGTGGTATTACTAGTTATTACAGGTTTTTGGGACTGCTCATTTTCTAAAGCCCACATTTCGAATTTTCGTTAAAAATCTAGAAAATGAACTATTCCATAAACTTGTGATTATTCTTGGTAATTCACTATGTTCTTGTTTTTCTCTTATTTACAGATGGCTGAGATTCCTCGCTATATCAGGAAATCCATCAAAGATCCAGAGATACGGGAAAAGTTTCAGACATGGTTAAAACATGATTTAGGGGAAAATAGGTACATAGTGTGGGAAGACTTGGAGCAGATTGGTTTAAAACAAGGTTTTGAAAGATTGATTATGTTCAAGGAAGGGAAGCGAAATCTGCGAGCCTGGAAGAATCTGTTTGAGATTAGGGAAAATGTTTATCGGAAATTAGTTGCTGAATTCATGGTTACCTTCCAGTTTGACAAGACAACCGATAAACTAAATGATGACCGAATGATCAGATTCAACTTTTTGGGCAACCCTCAACAAATGTCATTAGCAACTTTTGCTAGTCATCTTGAGCTATACACTGAGTATCAAGTCACTACTTCTTTCTTCTTGAAAGCAAACAGAGAGGTGAAACAGCGAGACCACACTGCTATCTGGCAAGAATTGACTGGAAATCAGTTTCAGTCCAATGTCAAGGCCACCAGTTTTCTTGATAAGCACCATCAGGTTCTCCACAACCTCCTTGCATGTAGCATTCGAGGAAAAAGAAAGACCAAAGGAGCTGTTGGAGTAAAAGATTTGCTGATTATCAAGAGCATTATAGAGCAGGAGCACGTGAATGTTGCTTATATAGTTGCTGATAGGATCCTCACTGAGTCAGGATACACCGAATCAGAGTCTGCTTACATGGGAGCAGTAATCACTAAGTTAGTTAAGAGAATGGGGCTGTTAACTGAGGAGGTGATCGGTAACTTGACACCGGTAGTGAACAGGGTATCTAAGCCGTATAACATCAACTACATGGTCAAAGTATGGTTGCTAGAGAAGGATGTTGATGGGCAGATTAGATGGAAGGAAGGTGAGATCATTCCGGGAGTTCATATGAGACCCCCGAGGAGCAAGAGTGTTAGGTTTGAGTTCGATGACAGCACAGTCCACCGACAGCCTAGGACCACTGTTGCTCATGAGCGAGAGGAGGGAGAGACTGCCGCTGCTGAGGCACAGAGTCCACTGATACCGCCTGCTCGAGAGTTTGGTTGAGGAGATCCGGTAACATCCGAGCTCATGTACGGTGTGTTGGGTATGCTTAACTCACACTACACACAGGACACATATTTGGCTGCTGAGTTTGGATTCCCACCACCTGCACGCCCTACATGGGTATGCGGCCCACGACCACCCAACTACCACACCATGCCACTACACCCACTTTCCATGACACCATCCACTACCACCATTCCTTACACTACCATACCACCCACATCTTCCACCCGCACTGTGCACATCGAGATCCCTCGTGCCCGCCGTACCAGGACTACTCCTGCGGCTGAGCCGGTTTTCTCTGTACACACTGCAACACCACATATGCCGCATATCCCATATGTTGGGCAGCCATCCTCCCGTGCCATGACCCGTCCAGGACCAGCTGAGTCAGCCATATCAGACACATCTTCAGAGACAGACTCACCTCAGTCAGGTTTTAGACAGGACATGCAGGTTGACGATCAGGTTCAGGTTCAGGCTGACTATATGCCAGACATGACTACTGCTGCTTTGCCTACTTTGTCAGGACTCACAGGGATGTTTCAGAGCAACCCAGTGCCATCCTCTGAGCTTCCACCGTACCAGATGCCCGGTGCTTCCATTGGATCGTATGAGATTGCAGACATGGGACTAGATCCCAACTTCCATTTGTACCCGATCCAGCCACCAGCATCAGGCAGACAGCGCAGTTCATCTTCAGCATCAGTCTCCCGCAGAGCCTCGAGTGGACAGCACTCTGCTTCACGTGCTGGACCTTATGGCTCCATGCCACCTCCAGCTCATGGACCACCAACCAACCAGGATCTTCCTCGACCTTGAGCTCATCTTATTTCACTATCATTTATGTTGGATGACTGTATTACTCTATTACTAGTATTTGGGATAACTGTATTAACTGTTGCTGCAGACTTGTATTGGTCCCAACCTGTGATCTGGTTGGACCCACCTATCTATCTTATCTTATCGTTTATCTATTATTTTACTTATGTTATGTTTTGTTTAGTTAATTTCTAGGTTACTTGCGAATAATAGAGAGCAGTAGATACTATAAAAATTTCCCAAGGAGAGCCCGAGATGACGCGCAAATCACGCAAAGATCCTGATTCGTGCCTATTGAACTACCCTACCAAATCAGAATCTTCAAACACACATCTCAGTCTTTTCTAGGGGAGTTTTTCGTTCCACTTTCTTAATGATTTGTTTTCATCGCCTATAAATCTCCGTGTTTCCCATCATGCTTAAATTCTAAAGTGTGGGATTATAAATCCCATACAAATCAAACCAACTTAGAAATAGAGTTCCAAAATATTTTCAAGCTTTAAGTGTGGGATTCCTCCCAAAAAGAAGAATTTCAGACTTAGTTTGAGAACATTAGGGACAATGTTCCTCTAAGTGTGGGATACACGGTATGATATACCGTATTCTTTGACTTTGATTGCTTGTCCAAAGTATAAC
Organism: Helichrysum umbraculigerum; assembly: GCA_949592205.1. Lineage (NCBI taxonomy): Eukaryota > Viridiplantae > Streptophyta > Magnoliopsida > Asterales > Asteraceae > Helichrysum > Helichrysum umbraculigerum. The sequence goes on from CATIUR010000001.1 coordinate 44,377,165, forward strand.
TTTCTTAAAAACAAGTCTAACTTCGACAGTGATGTTTTCACTCATTCAGTTGGCTTAAATTTTTCTAAAAACCTCATTTGTGCTAAAATTTTTAAATTTTTGACTCTAAATAATTTTGAGAAAGATTGATTTTTCCAAAAAATGGATTAAACTGCTTTGGAAAGTAAGATAAGTTAAGATACGAGTCCCTTAAAAATGAAATGTTAATTGAAGAGCATCGCACGGCTAGGCACATACACCCTTTTTGCAGTGAGGTACTTGAGCCAATAAAAGCATTCATCTTTAATGCTTCACTTCTTCGTTTGATGTGTGTGCCGATGTATGTGCTTTGAGTTAGAACTTGCTCTCGGTATACGTTTCGAGACCACACCAATGGGCACCGTACGCGGTGAAGGTGCAGTCAGAGGACCTTGACATTTCATAGGACTAAAACCCCATTTCTTAAAAGCCTAACCCGTCCAACTCTCATTCGTGAGTGTTGAAGATCAACTAGTTAAACCCTTTGAGCCTTAACCTTTCATTTCTTCAAAACCACCATTCACCACCTACCCTCACCTTTTCAAAAATTTTAAACTTAGAACGTTTTGGAGTTATGAAAAGCGTTATTTAGGCATCCTTGCCACTTTTGTCTCACACACTCTCAGTTTCTCTCTGTGTTCTCTCAGAAATCTTGCGTGTGTTAAAAATTCATATATCTATTGAAAGCAAAAATTCAGGTGCGAAAAATTGGCACCTTTTCTGAAAAGCTCAGTCAAAATGAGATGTCAAAAGGACAAAGTGTCCAGGATCTCTCAAAAAAATATATAGAAAAGAAAAAAAAAAAGAGAGAAAAATCTCTGAAAAATTCCCACAAAAATAAAATAAAGCTTAGTGCTTGAAACTCTCAAAGAATGCCTATTCAGAAAATCAGTCAACTCCGCGTGCGTTCTCGAGAAGAAAGTCATCAAAGCTACCTTGCTTCATAAATAAAATTCCTTCGTGTGCGTTTCCCGTTTTAAAGAGTGTCTAGATAATTCGATTCATAACTTTAGGACCTCTAAGTTTAAATAAAATACCCCATTTTTCACTTCCAAAAATTCACCATCCTCCGTACCCCTTTGTTCCATCACCCACTCAAAAGCCCGAAAAATGTCTTGGGATGATTAGCACCGTTCTCATTGAAGTGGTGGAGATCCGATTCTTGATCAAGCCTATGATGAGAAGCAATGCATGACTGGCTTTATGAGCGATTTCGTTTGATTAGAATGATAGGAAACCCGATACACTTTGAGTGAATTGAGTGACCACCTTTGTGAGATCGCCTAGTCATGTACAATATCCATCGAGAATTGTGAAAGTATGCCAAGCTTAACATTTCAGGTTTAAGGGGGGACTATCTTAATGATGCTTGCTTTCTAAAAAGGTTTACTCAGTTTTTGATAAATTGATTGATCTCTGGTTGTTTACTGTCAAAGATTCTCAAAACCAGATTTTTCAAAACCTTATAGCAGGTGAGAATTTTAAAGTTTGCTTGAGGACAAGCAAAAGTCTAAGTGTGGGATATTTGATAACACGTAAAAAGTCATGTTTTTACGTACGTTATCTTCCACATTTTAGGCACAAAGTTAACTAAAACGCACTTAAAAGGACATTATTCATAAAGTTTTGTTAACTAAGTCAAAACGGAGTCGATGTTTGTAAAATCACTGAAAATGGCTTGAAAAATGTAAGAAACAGGGCAAAACTGCTTCACCGTACCTCCGTTCATTCATTTTAATGCATCTTGAGCTACACTCCGAGTTAGGACCTCTAACTTATGTCATTTTCTTCGTTAGGAAATTACGAAACCGTGAGCGCGAGAATCACTCAAAACGGATAAACGACGAAGAAGTTACGCCCGAACGAAGGAACGAAGAACCGAGGAATCAGGATACGGGAGAGCTAGACCGTATACGGCCAAACCAGACCGTATACGGCCTAGCACAGACCGTATACGGCCTAGCTAGACCGTATACGGCCTAGCACAGCCGTATACGGCCTGTGTTCTCCCGTATTCACCCTATGCTCTCCCGTATACGGTCCAGTTCAACCGTATTTGCCCTAGCTCAACCGTATCGTGCGTTTGGTCAATAAAAATCAGACTTTTATTCGGGTTTGCGATACGGTTGTGCATTTGAAGGTTTGGATACGGTCTACGGATACGGTTGTGCGTTGCCTATATATTGAAGCCTCATTTCCATATTTTCAACACAATCCAACAAATCATCCATCCAACACTCTCATACTTCAATTCTCTTCGTTTTCTTTACGTTTTTATAGTTTTACTCTCTCTCTAGGATAGTTTAGATAGTTTCTCTCTCTAGAGCTCTCCGTCTCTAGAGAGAGAGAGATAGTTAGTTGGTTAGCAGTAGAGAGAGAAGGAAGCTGGTATTGTAATCACGGTGTAATAAAAGCATTCTTGGTGCAAGACTCTGTCTTTCTTTTCAGCCGTTACGCTGCTCAATTTACTGGTGATATCTATCTTTTCATACTTATACTATGTCCGAATTATTTCTGCCTGCTTGTATGATGTATGTTACTGTTATTGCCATGCTTATTGAGTAGTGTGCTGTTGCGGTTGTTGAAATGTAGATAATTAGACGTAGGGATGATGTTGAATTAATCTTTAAAACTATATAATTGGGAATTGTTATTTTTGTTATGTCTAAAACTTATCATGCATCTAGACTTAGTTATGGATCACCCTTTCCAGTCCTTCGCGTGACTGCTACTTTAGGCTTAGAACTTGATCACCTCTAGGTACAGTAGGAAGTTATCTGTGTTATAGTACGAAGCCGTGTCTGTCACTGTAATTCGGCTGATACTGAGTATAGCTTTGGAAACACCACTGGTGGAGTACAACGTGGAAGCTCCGGAAATAGCCGTATGTGCCAACACTGTGGACTACCTAGAGACCCTAGAATATGGCCTAGGAACCAATATAACTGTGGAAATGTTACAGTACACCGTATGTCCACCCCTGGAACTGAAGCTATGGAAACATTTCGACATAGTACACCGTACCTGTACCTAGGGGTAAAAGCTACAACATATCCCTGGTTACAAAGGATCTGTGGAACTGTTTAAGTGCAGTACATCGTGAACGGTGCCTAGTGTGGTACGCTGTGGAATGAGTATGCATTGTACACCGTTGGTGTTCCTAGGGCTGAATGACTGATTGCAAAGGAGAGTCTAGATCATGACAGAAGTAATTGAACTAATCAAACGTAAGGAATGAGTCTAGTGATGAAAGTCAAGCCCAGCAGTGGTTCAGAGTTCTTAAAACCCCTAGACTCTACAAAACTGATAGTTTAGAATAACAAAGTAATAATCTGAACAAGTTTAGGAGATGGCATTTACATTTAGGTGTTAAGAACGGTCAGAATAACCCAATGGGCAGTCTGTTACCTTATTCCTGCACCCTTCAAGGGTCACTAGTCCAAAAGACAGTGTGGGGGGTTGAGCAGCCTGTTCTGATCAGAATCACGATAACCTAGGTGCTCAGTGACATACGGATTCTGGTAATTAACTAGAATAAGTAGGGACCTAGTGTTTACACCCATAATGCATTTGTCTATTAACTGAAAATGTCCCCAATTATCTTTATAATAAGCATCATCCCGACAACCGATTATCGAAGTTTCAACTGCCGCAATTCTCTATCTGTCTACCTAGCTACCGATTCTCCTCTATCTTTTATTTTACTGCACGTAGTTAATTAATTAAATTAGAAAACTAAAACACCAAAAACCTACCTACTTGCACAAAACCATCCTAAAAGTGAACCCTATCTTTGGCATCGCTTCGTTTCAATTCGCTCCGATTTAAGAACGACCTCGAGTTATACTTGCTGCTTACTCACCCTGTGTAGTAGGTAGTATTTATAAGTTGAGCCCCAGCTCTTTATAAATTTAAAACTCACTGATCCAGCCAAGCGGTGGTTAAGTCCTGCTGACGACAAGGACGGTTCACTCCCAAGGTGAGCTAAAGAGACCCGACCGTTGGGCTGGCATCAACAAATCACATGCCCTAAAAACTGTACTTCCCGCAACCAGAATTCACATTTCGAAAACTTAGCATACAAATGTTCCCTTTTTAAAGTTTCCAAAACCAGTCTCAAATGCTGTTCATGTTCAGACTCAGACTTTGAATAAATCAGAATATCATCAATAAATACAATCACAAACTTATCAAGAAACGGTCGACAAACCCGATTCATTAGATCCATAAACACAGCAGGGGCATTAGTCAACCCAAACGGCATAACTAAAAACTCATAATGGCCGTACCTGGTACGAAAAGCAGTCTTAGGAATATCTTCTTCACGAACCCGCACCTGATGATAACCTGATCTCAAATCAATTTTAGAAAAATACGAGGATCCCTGCAACTGATCAAATAACTCGTCAATTGTGGGTAAAGGATATTTATTCTTCACAGTCCTTTTATTCAGCTCCCTATAATCGATACACATACAAAGAGTGTCGTCTTTCTTTTTCACAAATAAAACAGGAGCGCCCCAGGGAGAATGACTAGGTCGTACAAAACCCTTATCTAACAGTTCCTGAATCTGAGTCATCATTTCCCGGATTTCAGAAGGTGCTAATCTATAAGGAGACTTAGCTACAGGGGAAGAACCAGGAATCAAATCAATCTGATACTCAACCTCCCTAACAGGCGGCAAACCGGGCAACTCATCAGGGAAAACCTCCGGGTATTCAGAAACCACCCGGACATCAGACACAGACTTCTTTTCTAACTTGGTATTCACAACATAGGCCAGATAAAATTCACACCCTTTAGCTAGAGATTTTCTAGCTTTCATCACAGAAATCAATGGAATACTGCATTTTTCCCTTTCTCCTCGAGCCACTACATATGACTCCTCGAAAATTGGGATTTTAATCAACTTTTTATGACACTCGATATTGGCTTTGTTTTGACTCAGCCAATTCATACCTAACACCACATCAAAACTTGGAATAGGCAACAGAAGAAATGAAACAGGGAAGTCATGACTCTCTATCGTAATACTAGCCCCTTTTACCGAGGTGGTAACAGGAACCATTTTGCCATTGGCCACTTCTACTTCAATAGGATTCACAATCAACGAGGGAGTCAACTTTAACTTTTCACAGAAATTCACATATATAAATGAACAGTTTGCTCCAGAATCAAAAAGTACACGTGCTGGTATAGAATTAACAAGAAAAGTACCAGTGATAACGTCATCAGTGACAACAGCCTCATCCACGGTCATCTGAAAGGCACGACCAGTAGCAGATGGCGGAGTTTTCCGCTTTTGGCTCGAAGAAGAAGAACCACCACCCATACCCGATCCCTGTCTCCTAGCGTCAGAGCAGTCACCAGCTCTATGACCTTCCTTACGACAGTTCCAGCATACCTGATTAGGATAAGTACAATCTCTGGCTGCATGTCCCAATACCCCGCATTTGATGCACCTAGATGTTTGAGGAGTGCAGGGCCTAGTGTGTCTAGCTTTACACTTAGAGCAATAAGAACTGTCAGAAGTATTATTACCAAAACTAACTCTCCTGCTCGGCTGTGTACTCTGTCCTTTCTGTTTGCCACGATCAGAAGAATCACTCTTTTGCCTCTGTTGAAACCTTTCTTTATTTCGCAGTCTCTTAGCCTGAATATCACTGTCAACAGAACGGGCTAGATCAAAAGCCTGTGAAAGTGTACCTGCTAATCTCACAGTAGTACGGTAGTCAGGAGGTAAAGCTCTAACAAACTGATCAATTTTGGTCCTATCAGTCGGGACCCACTCCTGTATAAATCGCGGATTTTCTGAAAACTGTCTTATAAGCTAATCAATACTCATCTGATCAGTCTTTTCCAAATCAAGAAATTCCTGTCTGATACGAGAAAGATTAAACTCAGAACAAAACTGCTTACAAACCTCAGCATGAAAATCTGGCCATCTGATAGCACTAATCTGCTGTGGAGTCAATGGTGCAGTAATCGAGTCCCACCATGACATAGCCTGTCCCTTTAACAACTGTACTGCATAACGTACCTTATCCTCCTCCTCACAATGACAAACATCCAGTTTCCTCTCAACATCACTTAACCAGTCAAGGGTAACAGTAGGATCAGTACTCCCAGAATATACAGAAGGATTACTAGACATGAATGTTTTAAGAGAACAACTTTTCTTTAACTGCTGAACTGGTGAGAAAATAGGTATCTGAAAACCAGCAGATCCAAATGTAGAAAATGGTACAGAAGTCTAAAAAGTATACCCCTGAGTTTGCTGCTGAGAAACATACGGAACTGATGTTGGGGCCCGAAAAGTAGATGTAATAGGTGGAACAGTACTCTCAACATGTGGCTGGCTCAGAATTTGACGTTGAGAAAGCTCGGCCAACTGTTTCCTTTGATCTATCACCTCAGCCTCTAATCTCATCATATAATCACGATCAGATTCTCCACCCACTGAATAAGAAGTGCCCTGATTATCTGGAGGTACATCTGTCTCTGAGGCATTATTAAGGGTAGGGTTCGGTTGCTCATTCTCAGTCATCATGTAATCACAACACATCTCACAACTCGTTAATTGTTAGTACAATAATACTAACCAAATCACAATTCATAACTAATCCCGTAACCTGGAATGTTTGACCAATACCACTAGGTTTGGGATTGAACACTTAATCACTGCTCAATTCGCCCAAACCTATGCTCTGATACCAATTTATAACACGCACCTAATTTCACTTGACATTTTTTTTTTAAACCCGGAAGCGAAATCCCATTCATATTCACATGGATGACATTGTGTCATCTATCAAAACATATTACAAGTTATAAGTATTAACTACTAGTTTACAAACCATTACTTTATCATAATTATTATATAACAAAACACCAGTAACTGTATCTAACAAAATCAGAGTAATCCTGGTCAAACAACTCCCAGTCACTCCTTGCCCCGTCCCAAAACATCACATAAACCTGCAAGGAGTAAACAACGGGATTAGCACGAAGCTAAGTGAATAAACCTGTTACAACAGTTTGACTTAGCTATAACAATATCAATTTAACAACAATATTACTTTGACACAACATCACCAAGAGGATCGGTGGTCCTTGTGAAGCCCTTTGACTGCGGATGGCCCACCAAGCAACACTTACAATCACTGCAGGCCAATACAGTGATTTTACCGATAACTGATTGCTACCTTTAATCAATATGTGTTCCATACTCAACACATGATTACAAATCTCACATTGATTAACCTGTAGCAATCAGTCCAACAATTGTTGACCCCCGAATCACCAAAATGCACGTAGGCAACACATCACAGTTATATATATTTATATCAGCAATATAATCAGTAATCACTATATTTATATCGTTGTAACCAATAAGTCACAACTAAACCACACTGAAGTTCCAAGTCTATTCACCTGTCAACTTCACTCCACTTACTCAGCTGACTAACTCACTGAGTCTTCGGTGTATCTGTAAACACCACAAAGCAATTTAGTTAGCAACTGATTTCAAATCTCACTTCAATTAAATCAATATAGTCACTTATAACCAATAAAACATATTACATGTTTAGTATAAATAACAACTACTAATACTGTACTTGTATTATAATATGGTCATTACTCATTATAACCAATGTTATAATCTCTAAATCATTTTTACATAGGTTATTATGAGATCTATAAACCACAACAGTCTGCTGTTCATAACAGAAATGAAATAGGCCTGTGCAGGCCTCAATCGCGCCGCAATCTACTATAATCGCGCCGCTATTTAACCTTAATCGCGTCGCAATAAGATGTAATCGCGTTGTAACAACCGGCAAATTAGGACTAGAATTAGTGCCTAATTCTTTGTAAATACATGTAATTAGTTCTGTGTTAGGCTAATTTATGTATCGGATTATATGTTGGTAAATATATACAACTTTGCGATTTGGCTTAAATCGTACGCAACTTAAATAGAATGAAATTCTATTTGATTAATACGGACGTTGGTGAACAAAGATTTATAAACAAAAATAACGCAACTATGACCGAAATGCTATTTTATAACAAATAGTAACTGCCTCGTATTACACGATTGAGACTTACACGATTTAATAACAAAAGTAATTAAATTTAATTTAAACTATTAAAGATTTAAGGAAATAATTTAAGTAAATTATTTAACAAGACTTGTGATTTTATAAATATAATTAAACGCGTAAAATAAATATTTAACGCATAAACTATGGAGAAAACGAACACCGCACGGGATGCGGGGAACGGGAGCTGAAAATGAGGCTTTCACCTACATCTTCACCTCCCACTCTATCTTTCCTCATTTATTCTTTTCTTTCTCTTTCTTCTTTTCTTTTTCTCTCTCAACTAACAAACCAAACTACCACCACCCACTTAAATCACCAAATAACACCATCAAACCTCACCGAAACATACCACTCGTTTGGAGAAAAGTGACCACGACTACACGATCTACATTCCTATCTTTTCGGATTTTCAATCCGACACTTTGTAAGTTTTTGACAAATCCCGACATCTCTCGTTTTTGATCATTTTTACTAGATTATGGTTTAAATAGGCTTAATATGTTCATATAAGGGTTGGGTAAAAGATTTGGACCGAACGGAAACCGGAAAACTCGTTTTCGGCACATTTTCCGGCCAACAGACCGCTACGTCGCACCTGGCCAGGGGCCTCTGCGACGTCGCGACCTACGTCGCACAAAAACCTCAACGTCACACTAGCGACGCAGCCTATTACGTCGCATTAACTTGCGGACGTCGCACGTAGCGACGTAGACTTTAACGTCGCAAACCGAACCAACGTCGCATTAGCGACGTCGCCCCCTACGTCGCATTGATTTGCGAAGGTCGCATCATGAGACGTACCTGCCTACATCGCACCTTACGTCGCTTGCAACGTCGCATGCTACGTCGCACAAACCAGAACCTTGAAAACTCACATTTTCACTAAGTGTCGAACTTTTACAACCTCAAATCCTTATACGATACGACCTAACAATCATAATAAAACATACTTTCCTATTACAATTACTTTAATTTGCGTATTGAATGATAAACTTTAATTATAACAAATCACCAACGGGCCGTATACTTTGATACGAACGCGAACAAACCAACATTTAAACACAACGGGTTGTATGAACAACTAGCCTAGATGGTCTTGCGAGACATCTACTTACTTAACCTTACGTGTTTAGGCACTAGAAGGTTACGGGTTCGGAGAACCTACTTGATTTACTACTACTTGCTATTTACCACTGCTCGACTCAGGTGAGTCTTACAGCCCCACTTTTACTGTTTTATACTTTGGGGTGAGATACTTAGCAACTGTTTTACGTATGAACACAATGTACTGAACTGAAAACATTACTGATTACAAACAAACGCATGAGTTACTTTTATCCACTGAAAGCCTCCTAATTGTAAGTTGTTAGTTATGGACTTAAGCGCGATTACTAATAGATGGATCCATTTGGGACTGACAATCCCTGTCTGGGGTGGTAGCGCCACCACGTACTGATTTACACGTAGAAACAGACATATTAGTATTTGTTACATATGAGTGTGCGGATAGCACTCACGGGGGTACGTGATATATTCACACTACACGGTTAAGCTTCAACTTATGAGCTCATGGCACTGTACTGATTAACTGATTTACTTACTTTGCTTGATAGCAATACGGGTACATACTTGTGGTTCATAACACCTACTTATTACTAAACCTGTGAGATTCACCAACCTTTTTGGTTGACACTTTTTAGCTTTGTATCTCAGGTACACTTACGGAGTAGGATCACTCCAGGATTACTAGCTAGAGTCGCATGATTTACAAACTGCATTTAACGGAGATTCTTTGGCATTATCTTTTGTAACTATGATTATGTAATAGAATCTCCCGCTATACGCGTGGGCTCTAGGGAATTACATTTTGTATACGAAAACCTACGGTTTTCAAACGATTATTATTTATGAAACCTTTTTGGAAACGTCTCATTTAGAGGTCGTTTACTATTAATCTTGCGCTTTGTATATTGATTAGTAACACCCAATGTATGCTTCCGCAACTCGTTAAATTTGAGGGTGTTACAGATTGGTATCAGAGCCTAAGGTTATAGTGAACTAGGTTGCATTTAGTAAGCCTAGACTATGACCATTAGGCAGTATCCTTTATTAAGTATAACCGGTTCAGTGATTACATCATACGAGTTTAATTTAACATAGCCTGATCAACTATGTACAATTAAGCAAAGATGATGTAAGATCTGAAAGGAGTTATGGCTGAACAGGGTACAATAGAAGACTCTGACTTCGAGAGAACCGAGACTTAAACATGTTTATGCTAGACACTCAATAGGCTATATTATATAGGAGCTATATGAATATAGGCCTTAATCTTACTAACGCTTTGTCTCAGAAATGGCAAACATCCCCTCCGATTCACCTCGTCCTCAATCCGGGTCGCAGAACCCAAGGGTAGCAAGGAGGAACAACAGGTTGCCTCGAGCTGGCCCGTACTCTACTCACTTCACCTTGCCGGCCTTAGCTGCTAGGGTGAACCAACACGAGCAACGACTTCGCACCATGGATGTCGTGTTGCAGGAAACAAACGAAAACTGGAGACTTACATCACTTGAGCGCATCGAACAAGTCTCTGAGGATCACGAAACCACCGTTAATAATGTGGACGTTCTTTTCAACAAAGTGGTGGAGATAAGCGTGGAAACCGCTCTTTTGAAACACAGACTTGATGAGTGTGAACAACGCTCATGGGAAACAGAAGAATCTAACCGCGGATTGGTACAGCGACTAGCATTAGCTGAAGACAATGCTCGTCAAGCCAGCAGACTTGCAAATACTGTGGATCGTCTCATCGAAATGATGGAGCAGATTAACCTACGTTAAGACTAGCGTAGTCTTTGTTTTGTAAACTATCCTGTAATCTAGTAACTATCTAAGCGCTACTCTATGTTTAAGTCGGATGTAATAATTCCCGACACCTTTTGTAATACATCCGCAAGATGTAACCTTTGAACTCGTATCATCTATCAAATATTCCTTGCTGTTTCGACTCATATTAATTGCCACAATCCTTTTCATATTGATGTTATGTATTACCAACTTTATACATGTACATCTGAAATAAATGCAATTTTCTTACAAAATCTCATGTATCTTCATTTCTTTTATTGAAGAATCATGCCGCCAAAGTCAAGACCTTACACTGATGCTCAGATCACGTCTCTCATAACCCAGGCTGTTACTGAAGCCTTGACTCGGAATACTCCAACTAACTCCACAAGAAACAGCGATGCCGCTGAAACCTCTGCTGCTAAACCTTGTTCATACAAGGATTTTCAAAACTGCAAACCCTTGAGCTTCAAGGGAACCGAAGGAGCCATCGGACTTATCAGATGGTTCGAAAAGATGGAATCCGTTTTCCGCATCAGCAAATGTACGGAAGACGACAAGGTTAAATTCTCCACCTGCACCCTCGAAGATGGTGCCCTCTCATGGTGGAATTCCTATACCCAGTCTGTGGGTATTGACACCGCTTATCTACTCCCTTGGGAGGATCTGAAGAAAATGCTCACGGATGAGTATTGCCCGTCCGAACAACTTCACAAGCTGGACGAAGAGTTCTGGAACTTAAAAGTGCAAGGAACTGATATCGTTGGATACACCACCAGATTCCAACAACTCACCGTCCTTCGCCCAGCTATGGCAGGTACTGGGCTCGACAAGATTAAGAAATACATCCGCGGCCTCCCGGAACCCGTCCGGGGAAATGTCGCCTCATCAAACCAAACCACCCTTCATGGTGCCATCCGGTTGGCCCATGAACTTCTAGCTATGAACGAGGACCCAGAACCACCCACTCCGTCCTCCAACAGCAATAAACGAAAATGGTCCGACAACCACAACAACCACCAAAACAAGAAACCTGAAACCATTAAAGCCTACACCTCCAGTTTTGATGACAAGGGAGCGTACAAGGGAACCAAGCCCTACTGCTCCAAGTGCCAACGACACCACCATGGTTCGTGTCCCTGTAGCAAGTGTAAGAGATTTGGACACTTGGCTAAGGATTGTAGATCAAACACCACTGACACCAACACCTCTGCACCAAAGACCTGTTATGGGTGCAACGGTACGGGGCATTTCAAGAAAGACTGCCCGAAGCTGAACAACAACAACAACAGGAATAACAACAATGCTCGAGGAAGAGCTTTTGTGCTGAAATCTGGGGAAGCCCGTCAAGACCCGAATGTGGTCACGGGTACGTTTCTTCTCAACAACTTGACTGCATCTGTATTATTTGATAGTGGTGCTGATAAGAGCTTTATTTCTGACGAGTTTTATCCACTACTTGACACCACACCTATTGCCTTAGATTCTAAGTACACAATAGAATTGGCAAACGGAAAACTTATTGAGGCCGACAGTGTGATACCTAATTGCACTTTGAACTTGGCTAACGAGCTCTTTTCCATTGACTTGATACCTGTCGAAATCGGCAGCTTTGACCTCATCGTCGGTATGGATTGGTTGTCCAAGCACCGAGCCGAAATCGTGTGCTTTGAGAAAATTGTACGCATTCCTCTCGTCACCGGTGGAACTTTGAGCATACAAGGGGAGACCGGTGGGATGAGAATAAATATCATTTCTTGTATGAAAACCCGAAAATACTTGAGAAAAGGGTACCAGGCAATCCTCGCACACGTTATGGAGAAAAAGTCGGTGGAGAAGCGACTTGAGGATGTGCCTATTGTTCGAGATTTCCCAGAAGTCTTTCCTGAAGACTTGCCTGGCCTACCGCCAACTAGACAAGTCGAATTCTCTATTGATCTTGTGCCCGGCGCAGCACCCGTGGCACGAGCCCCTTACCGACTAGCCCCATCCGAACTTCAGGAGTTGTCTACTCAGCTACAGGAACTCCTGGAAAAGGGATTTATTCGACCAAGTTCCTCACCTTGGGGAGCTCCGGTCCTGTTTGTGAAAAAGAAACACGGTTCTTTCCGCATGTGCATCGACTACCGTGAACTCAACAAATTAACTGTCAAGAACCGTTACCCACTTCCTCGCATCGATGACCTGTTCGACCAACTTCAGGGGTCGAGTTTCTACTCAAAGATCGATCTACGGTCAGGTTATCACCAACTCCGAGTCCGTGACGATGACATCCCGAAAACTGCTTTCCGAACTCGCTACGGGCATTATGAATTCCAAGTGATGCCATTCGGCTTAACCAACGCACCGGCTGTATTCATGGACCTTATGAATCGGGTGTGCAAACCTTACCTTGACAAGTTTGTTATCGTCTTTATCGATGACATCTTGATTTACTCGCGCACTGAACAAGAACACGCGCAACACCTGAAAACTATCCTAGAGCTGCTCAAACACGAAGAGTTATACGCCAAATTCTCTAAGTGTGAGTTCTGGATGCAAACCGTTCAATTCCTTGGACACGTCATTGACAATCAAGGGATTCATGTCGATCCTTCAAAAATCGAGGCTATCAAGTGTTGGCAAGCACCTACAACACCAACCGAGGTACGCCAATTCTTAGGACTCGCCGGATACTACAGGCGGTTCATTGAGAATTTTTCGAAAATAGCCCTACCTCTCACTGCACTGACTCAAAAAGAAAAGAAGTTCGATTGGACTGACAAACAGGAGTCAGCTTTTTAGCTACTAAAACAGAAACTCTGCAGTGCACCTATCTTATCCTTACCCGAAGGCAACGATGACTTCGTGGTATAGTGTGATGCTTCACACCAAGGTCTTGGTTGCGTGCTGATGCAACGAGACAAGGTTATCGCTTACGCCTCTCGACAACTCAAGGTCCACGAAAAGAATTACACAACTCATGACCTAGAGTTGGGAGCTGTTGTATTCGCTCTAAAAATTTGGAGACACTACTTATACGGTACCAAGTGTACAATCTTTACTGACCATAAAAGTCTCCAACATATCTTCGATCAAAAGGATCTCAACATGAGGCAACGTCGATGGGTCGAGTTGCTTACTGACTACGATTGCGAAATTCGCTATCATCCAGGCAAGGCGAATGTTGTCGCCGATGCCTTAAGCCGAAAAGAACGAGTGAAACCACTTCGAGTTCGAGCTCTCAGTATGACCATTCACAACGACTTTATCAATCAAACTCTCACCGCTCAACTCGAAGCACTCAAACCAGAAAACTTGATAAACGAGGCCTTACGGGGCATGGACAAACAATTTGAAACCAAACCTAACGGGGCCAAATACTTCTCGAATCGAATCTGGTTACCAAGTTTTGGGAACCTGCGAGACTTGGTGATGAATGAAGCTCACAAGTCAAAATACTCTATACACCCCGGTGCCGACAAAATGTATCACGGCATCAAGGAAATGTATTGGTGGCCCAACATGAAATCTGACATTGCAACCTATGTTAGCAAGTGTCTTACTTGTTCTAAAGTTAAAGCTGAACACCAGAAACCTTCCGGTTTGCTACAACAACCCGAAATACCGCAATGGAAATGGGAGCAGATCACCATGGATTTCATTACTAAACTCCCGAAAACTTCTAACGGTTGCGATACCATTTGGGTGATCGTTGACCGACTCACTAAATCTGCTCATTTCCTAGCCATCAAGGAAACTGATAAGATGGAACGTTTGACACGGATCTACCTGAAAGAGATCGTGTCAAGACACGGCGTACCCATCTCAATCATCTCCGACCGAGATGCTCGATTTACTTCTCGCTTCTGGCAGTCACTGCAAAAATCTCTTGGTACTCGTCTGGATATGAGTACGGCTTACCATCCTCAAACCGACGGCCAGAGCGAACGAACCATACAAACACTGGAAGACATGCTACGAGCCTGCGTAGTTGACTTCGGTAAAAACTGGGAAAATCACTTACCATTGTGCGAGTTCTCGTACAACAACAGTTATCACACCAGCATAAAGGCTGCACCCTTCGAGGCACTGTACGGTCGTAAGTGCCGGTCACCTGTCTGTTGGACTGAGGTGGGGGATACACAACTCACCGGTCCAGAAATCATACATGAAACAACTGAAAAGATCATCGGCATACAAAACCGACTAAAAGCCGCGCGTGATCGTCAGAAAAGCTATGCTGACGTGAGACGCAAACACCTTGAGTTCCAAGTAGGGGACAAGGTACTTCTCAAAATGGCACCGTGGAAAGGTGTCATTCGATTCGGAAAACGAGGCAAACTAAATCCTAGATACATCGGACCATTCGAAATCCTTGAAAAGATTGGTCCAGTGGCATACCGCCTGCAACTTCCTGCTGAGCTTAGCAGCGTTCACAACACATTCCACATTTCTAATCTAAAGAAATGTCTGTCTGACGAGACACTGATGATACCGCTCGACGAAATTCAAATCGATGATAAACTTCATTTTGTCGAGGAACGTATGGAAATCATGGACCGCGAGGTCAAACAACTAAAACAGAGTCGTATTCCCATCGTAAAAGTCAGGTGGAATTCTAGACGTGGTCCTGAATTCACCTGGGAACGGGAAGACCAAATGCGACAGAAATACCCACATCTGTTCCCAGACAACGCACCGACCGTGCAATCGAACTAATTTCGGGACGAAATTCTTTTAACAAGGGGAGAATGTAACAACCGGCAAATTAGGACTAGAATTAGTGCCTAATTCTTTGTAAATACATGTAATTAGTTCTGTGTTAGGCTAATTTATGTATCGGATTATATGTTGGTAAATATATACAACTTTGCGATTTGGCTTAAATCGTACGCAACTTAAATAGAATGAAATTCTATTTGATTAATACGGACGTTGGTGAACAAAGATTTATAAACAAAAATAACGCAACTATGACCGAAATGCTATTTTATAACAAATAGTAACTGCCTCGTATTACACGATTGAGACTTACACGATTTAATAACAAAAGTAATTAAATTTAATTTAAACTATTAAAGATTTAAGGAAATAATTTAAGTAAATTATTTAACAAGACTTGTGATTTTATAAATATAATTAAACGCGTAAAATAAATATTTAACGCATAAACTACGGAGAAAACGAACACCGCACGGGATGCGGGGAACGAGAGCTGAAAATGAGGCTTTCACCTACATCTTCACCTCCCACTCTATCTTTCCTCATTTATTCTTTTCTTTCTCTTTCTTCTTTTCTTTTTCTCTCTCAACTAACAAACCAAACTACCACCACCCACTTAAATCACCAAATAACACCATCAAACCTCGCCGAAACATACCACTCGTTTGGAGAAAAGTGACCACGACTACACGATCTACATTCCTATCTTTTCGGATTTTCAATCCGACACTTTGTAAGTTTTCGACAAATCCCGACATCTCTCGTTTTTGATCATTTTTACTAGATTATGGTTTAAATAGGCTTAATATGTTCATATAAGGGTTGGGTAAAAGATTTGGACCGAACGGAAACCGGAAAACTCGTTTTCGGCACATTTTCCGGCCAACAGACCGCTACGTCGCACCTGGCCAGGGGCCTCTGCGACGTCGCAACCTACGTCGCACAAAAACCTCAACGTCACACTAGCAACGCAGCCTATTACGTCGCATTAACTTGCGGACGTCGCACGTAGCGACGTAGACTTTAACGTCGCAAACCGAACCAACGTCGCATTAGCGACGTCGCCCCCTACGTCGCATTGATTTGCGAAGGTCGCATCATGCGACGTACCTGCCTACGTCGCACCTTACGTCGCTTGCAACGTCGCATGCTACGTCGCACAAACCAGAACCTTGAAAACTCACATTTTCACTAAGTGTCGAACTTTTACAACCTCAAATCCTTATACGATACGACCTAACAATCATAATAAAACATACTTTCCTATTACAATTACTTTAATTTGCGTATTGAATGATAAACTTTAATTATAACAAATCACCAACGGGCCGTATACTTTGATACGAACGCGAACAAACCAACATTTAAACACAACGGGTTGTATGAACAACTAGCCTAGATGGTCTTGCGAGACATCTACTTACTTAACCTTACGTGTTTAGGCACTAGAAGGTTACGGGTTCGGAGAACCTACTTGATTTACTACTACTTGCTATTTACCACTGCTCGACTCAGGTGAGTCTTACAGCCCCACTTTTACTGTTTTATACTTTGGGGTGAGATACTTAGCAACTGTTTTACGTATGAACACAATGTACTGAACTGAAAACATTACTGATTACAAACAAACGCATGAGTTACTTTTATCCACTGAAAGCCTCCTAATCGTAAGTTGTTAGTTATGGACTTAAGCGCGATTACTAATAGATGGATCCATTTGGGACTGACAATCCCTGTCTGGGGTGGTAGCGCCACCACGTACTGATTTACACGTAGAAACAGACATATTAGTATTTGTTACATATGAGTGTGCGGATAGCACTCACGGGGGTACGTGATATATTCACACTACACGGTTAAGCTTCAACTTATGAGCTCATGGCACTGTACTGATTAACTGATTTACTTACTTTGCTTGATAGCAATACGGGTACATACTTGTGGTTCATAACACCTACTTATTACTAAACCTGTGAGATTCACCAACCTTTTTGGTTGACACTTTTTAGCTTTGTATCTCAGGTACACTTACGGAGTAGGATCACTCCAGGATTACTAGCTAGAGTCGCATGATTTACAAACTGCATTTAACGGAGATTCTTTGGCATTATCTTTTGTAACTATGATTATGTAATAGAATCTCCCGCTATACGTGTGGGCTCTAGGGAATTACATTTTGTATACGAAAACCTACGGTTTTCAAACGATTATTATTTATGAAACCTTTTTGGAAACGTCTCATTTAGAGGTCGTTTACTATTAATCTTGCGCTTTGTATATTGATTAGTAACACCCAATGTATGCTTCCGCAACTCGTTAAATTTGAGGGTGTTACACGCGTCGCGATGGACCTCAGATCACGCCGCGATCTAACGAGATCGCTCCGCGATCTTCATCGGCGCCCAGACTCCTGAACCTGCATAACCTGCTGCTGTTGCCCGAAAATTGCAAACAAAAATCACCTTCCAGCTCTCATAACTCAGTTTCTAAGCTATAACTAACTTCACATATGTACATACTATAGCATAAAGCAATTACAACATCATATATAACACTTAACTCATTAAACTATGAATTTCATCAAATTATTTATAAACATGAACTTGAATTCAAATTAAACTTACACTCACTAAGATGAAGATGATGAATTAAAGGGAAGATCAGAATCAGATTATAGCTTCACTAGTTGAAATTCTTGTTTTAGATTTAAGTGTAGTTTAGGGTTTAGGTTGTTGATATGCAAGGGAGGTGAAGGAAACAACTTTCCTTTTAGGGAAAGGAAATAAATAGGTCGGCTTAATTTTTACACCGACTCCGCACTCACTTAAAACTAGTCCCCTTTAAATCTATTGTCTGGAACCTAGAAACCATTTTGCGAGAAAACTATTTTATTTTACCGTGAGCTACAACTATTTAAAACGGTAAATAATTCACTAGTCACAATAAATCCTTAACCAAATTTCCTATTTTATAAATCCAACATATAAAACACGATATTTAAATATAACAAATGATAACATCTAATTTAAAAGAAATTACCAGACGTCCACAAAAGCGGGTGTTACAATGCATCTGGGAACCCTGATGAGGAAGTAGACATTCAGATGATGAATGATCTTAAAGGATTGATGGATTCCATTGCCGATAATGACCACATTGATGACACCTCACCACATAGGTTTTACATCGACTGCACTATTGAACACCACGCCCACAAGATTATCGAGAAGCTCGAGTACGTGAATTTAGAAGAAAGGACGCGTGCCATCCCGTCTTCCATACCAGATGGGACAATGATTAACACTGCAAACTTTACCACGGAACGACTCTTAGAAATCTTTGGTACTGTTCCCTCAGAAGAACCTAGGCAACTATTCCATGATGGTCTACGTGAAGTCTACTACAGAATCTTGAACAACTTTCAGAATTCCATCCTCATGTATTCCGATCATCAGAGACAGCTTCTCCAGGGTATCGAAGGATCTATCCATGCACTAAGAAGAGACCCCAACACAGCCGATCATGAAGATATGCATCTGCGCTTCTTTGGTTTCATGGATTCCTTAGGAGGAGAACATCCTGAGCGTGAGGTTATCAGATCCAATAGGACCCTCATCTTTGATCCCAACTGAATCATCTCAAAGACAGTCGATGATATCACCTGGGATCTCCTTCACTTGCAAAGGGTTGCTGAAAAACACTTTGAAAGCTTCCCTCTTCATGTGGAAAGGATCCCAAACATCACTCAGGTCATCACTCGCGACTTCTTGAGATTCTATTCCAGGGTCCAACCTTCCAGCACCATTGGCCCTGGAAGTTCCGCCACTCACTGATTCTGAAGGAAGGAAAGTCGAGCTCTCGACTCTAAAAGCAGCGCTTCTCGGGAGGCAACCCGTGGAATAATAAGTGTGTTTTTGGTGTGTTAATAAGTGAAGATAAATCTCTGAATATCCTTCACACTTGGATATACCTCGAAAATATTTTCAAAATATTTCACAAGTCGCAACTCATTTTTGCAGAATCACTTGTCTCAGAAAAATAGGAAAATACTTTCAGAAAATTAGATCATATGTTTCGAGCATTTGAGGAACTTGCATACTACTTTTATGCATTATGCTCGAACTCGTTTAAAAACATATGTTCTACAAAATGATTTGTAATAGAAAACATCTTTTCATTCTGAGACAGTGATTCCTTTTCATTGCAAAAATATGGAGTTAAAAGGTATATCCAACGTGTTCACACTTAAGAGATTGATTCAAAAAAGATGGTTGAAATGGAAGGCAAAGCTCATAATCAAAGGCAAATCCCCCTAAAGCTGAATAATCCTCATGGAGTTGCTGCAAAACAAAGACTTTCATCTTCTCGGCACATATTCAGATCTTCAGCTTTAGCTATTTGGGGAGTTTCTTCATCCTTTCTCTATTTTTATCTTTCTGCTTTATGTAGTACTGTTAATTAATAAAAGTAATCTATACCATATCCTAAGCTTATCATTAAGTGAGGGATTCCAGCCCAAAACAAGCACTTGAGAAACATTTTCTTACATGTTCAAACTCTAAGTGTGGGATTTTACTTCCAGTAAAATCTCCACTGAAGAGAACATTAGGGATAATGTTCCTCTAAGTGTGGGATAGCGGTATAGAATACCTAAGATAGATTTTTATGTCCAAATAGCAACTCAGAAAATGTTCCTCACTTTAAAAATTGATCAAATTTTTCAAAATTTTTTGCTTTAAACAAAGAAAAGCATGAGCTTAACTTCGACAGTAGATGGCTACTCATTCAGTTAGCTCTGCTATTTTTTTGAATTTTAATGTTTCTAAGATGAGCTATTTTAAATATGAGTAAGTTATTTTGGAAAGTAGTATAAATAAGGTAGGAATTTCTCAAATTAAGAAATGATAATCTTAGGGGCAACGCATGACTAAGCACATACAACCCATATTTATTGCAGTGAGGTATCTTGAGCCTATAAAAGCATTCATTTTAAATGCTTCACTATTCATTGGTTGTGTGTGCCGATGTATGCATTTCTAAATTAGAACTTGCTCCTAGTATGCATTTGGAGGCCATATTGGTGAGTACCGTACGCGGTATAGGTGCAATTAGATGACCTTGACATTCCCTAGGAAATAAACCCATTTTTCTCATATCTCTTCATGCCTAACCCTGCTGATACTCACTTTTAGTGTCGATGATCTGCCTAGTAAACCCTGTTGAGCCTTAACCTTTTCATTTCTTGAAAACCATTTATTAAAACCCCATCCACCTCTATACCCACCAAAATATTATCTTGGAATTTTTAAATTTTTGAAAAATGCTATTTAGGTATTCTTTTTGCTTTCACTCAAAAATCACAAATTTCATGCTTTACTTAAAATATCTCGTGTGCGTTCCCATAATCAAAATCTCAAAAAGATCGAGGATTCTGAGGTGCGGAAAATTGGCACCAAGTGAAATTCGAAATATCAAAAGATTGAAAAAATGAAAGTAAGAAAGGATCCCAAAAAGGGAAGTAAAAAAATAAAAATACCTTAGAAATTCCTTGGCAAAGAAATTTTAAGCCAAAAATAGAAATAAAGCTAAGTGCTTCAAATCTCTCGAAAACTCCGATCTCTGAAAAATATATATTCCGTGTGTTTTCAAAAAGATAGAAGTCAAAATAGCTATCTTTTCCTCCTTACCGTTATCCGTTTCCGTTTTCATTAAAAAGCGTATCTAAATAAAATTTTTCTTAAGTTCAAAAGTTATAAGATAAGCATAACCCTTTAAACCTAAAAAATACCCACTGTCCATACCCTTAACCCTCACTTCACACTACAACCCGATGAATGTCTTGGGATAATTAGCGCCGTCCTCACCTAAGTGGTGGAGATATGATTCTCGATCAAGCCTATGACGATGAATGCTACATGACTGGCTTTTGAGCGATTTTGTTTGTTTAGAATGATAGGAAACCCGATACACTTTTGAGTGAATTGAGTGACCACCTGGTGAGATTACCTAAGTCATGTGTATGCCAAAGATCACGAGAATCAGAAGCATGCCCAAAGATATTCATTTCTTATTTCTGGAACAAACATCTTATTTATCTCGATTTTCTAAAACAGGTTACTTGTATGAGGAATGGTTGTTCTTAGAAATACTTTAATTCGCAAAAATCGGACTTAAAACATCTTTTTAGTGAGGATAGTTGAATATTGCTTGAGGACAAGCAACGTCTAAGTGTGGGATATTTGATTGGACGTAAAAAGTTACATTTTTGCGTACATAATTCCCACCTTTTTAGCCCCAAAATGGATGAAAACATTCAATATCAATACTTTTTCACCATAATTCATTATTAAGGCTAAAAACAAGGTGTTGCTTCAAAAATCAAGTAAAAAGGCTAAATAACGTACAAAATAGATCACAAACGATACGTTCACGTTCTACGCGCACTTTTAAAGCATAATACCTTGAAATTATTCTTTGATTATCTCATTATGATCTTCAGGTAATTCCGAACGCGTGGACATAAAGAACGCTGAAAATGGATCAAGAACGAAGAAGATAGGGCCAAAACAAGTTACGATCCAGCACGCAAGACTTACGATCCAGTGCATAAGACCACGACCAAGGGGATACCACCCCACAGGGGCCGTATACCCCCTTATGGGGCCATATACCCCCCTTATGGGGCCGTATACCCCCCTTTTGGGGTGGTATACCCCCCTTTTGGTGCCAGATAGGCCCCGTTTGCTACCGAATACGCCCTATTTGCTACCGAATACGCCCCTTTAGGTGTCGAATTTCATAGCTCGAGGGTGTATTTCAGCGTAAAATTGGGAGCGAGGGTGTTGAGTGTAAATTTGTAATTTGAAAGCCTATAAATAGAGGCTTTCACCTCCTCATTTCACACCATTCAAAAAATCAATTCATTCATCACTTTCACACACACTTCTCTCTAGAATAGTAGTAGTTTCTCTCTCTAACACTTCTCTAAGGAGTTAGAGAAGAATTAGTAGGGTAGTTAGTTAGTAGTTAGCTTCTCCTTAATATTTAACGAGACTAAGGGAGGGGCTACTTTGTAATATTTGTGGGAGATACTTGGAGGGGTGCTTTTGTAATATTCGAGGCTCTGCTCGTTGTAATCTTTCAGCTTATATTCAGACTACGCATTTATCACGGTTATCTCTTTCCTTATCTGTTATAATGCATGTTATTGTTATTATGCTAGATTTAGGATTCTTTACCATGATTAGTGAGTAGTTAGCTTGTATTTTTGTTGTGATGTAGTTAGCCGTTATAATGGGGGATGATGTTAACTTAAATATATAATTGAAAACTATGTCTGTTTAACTTTTCATCTATGATTATAAACTGTTTCAAAACTATCGCCTTTCCTCCAATAAACGTGGTTAAAACTCTAAAAGACAGGGAGTCGCGGACCTTGTTCTAAGAGTAATTAATTATCTGTGCTATCTATGCATGGTCTGATTTCGAAGCTTTGGAAATACCGTCAAACTAATGTATAGTACAACGTGAATTAATCAGGGATTTATTGGGTAATACTAAGTGAGGGCTGGTTTATATCATAGATGGGTACGCTTTAATACAAACTGAGTTTAAACAGGTTCAGAGTGACCTAAATGTGCAATACGAGTGGAACACCGTAAAACGTCCTATTACTTAGTATAGTGCTGGAACCACCTCTGGTGTAGTACAAATGCATGGAAGCTACGGAACGGCTGTCGGTGTATACACTCTAACTTGCATTAGTGCGCAAGGCATGGAATGCCGTAAAAAGTCCTAGTACCTCGTGTAAGTGTCAGAACCTTCCTTCTGGAACGGTTCCTGTACACCCAAGCTATGGAACGGCCGTCGGTGTATACATTCTGAGCAGCACTGGGTCATCCACCAGCTCTGAACCTAACAAACCATCGATGAAAAGTTAACAGACGCTTTCCGAATTAAGCCTTAAATGCTCAACTTGAATTAGAATACTTTATGGTGTTTAGAACGGTCAGAAATTAAATATCAGTCTGTTACCTTATTCATGCACCCAGGAGTTAACTCCAAGAAGGGTCACTTGTCTTCACAGACAGTGTTGGGGGTAGAGCAGCCTAATCTGATCAGACTCATGATAGCCTAGTACTCAGTGACATACTGTCTGAGGAATCAGATAGTAGGGTGCTAGTGTTTACACCATAAGTATCTGAAACACGTAGAATACAAATACTTAAAAAGAACGTTTTCAAAACATCAATCCAAAACATCATCTCCCCTTAAGGCTAATGAAATCACAACAAACACTCCTCTCCATACTGATTATCACCTACCATTTTACTTTGCTGTTTATTTAGTTTAATTTAGGACCTAAGTAATTAAAAACCAAAAATCAAATCTCTTGTTTACAAACCCTACTAAATCGAATCGATCGTCTTGACTGCTTGGTTTCACAATACGGTTGATCTTAAGAACGACCCTGAGTCAATACTTACCGCTATCCGTAGTTATAAGTAAAACTTAGGTCCCCAGCTCTATAAATTTAAAACCACCCTCCAATTGCCCGCCTCGAGCGAAAGGTCCGGCAACGACAAGGAAGCGATTCCTTAACCGATCGTTCGAGGCACGATCACATAGTTTCGTTCATGTTTGTTTAAAGATAATTATCAGTTTTCATTTTATAATGAGAATGGTGATAAAAGCTTCTCCTTGCAAAGGCATGTATGGAAATGTTGAATATGTCAGCAAAGAAATTTAAAAGTTGGTTCGTCTAATATGCTTGATAAATCCAAATTGTGGAAATTATAGTCTTAGGCACGTAAACAAGAAAAGCATCACCAACTCCAAAAGGATGGAGTGTTGGAATCATTCGACCTTAAAATTGGATGATGTATGCAAATCTTGTTTATTGAGCAAGATGACTAAATCACTATTCACATATTATATGAAAGAAGTGATGGATTATTTGACTTGGTATACATGAATGTATGTCAACCATTCCAATGCGCCATAAATGATGGAAATAGCTACTATGTTGCTGATTACTTCAGTAGACATGGATATGTTTATATGATTAAACATAAGTCAGACACTTCTGAAAGTTCAAAAGGTGTTAGGATGAAATAGAGAACCAAACGGGCAGAAAGATAAAGGTACTCCGATCCGATAGGGGAAGAGAAAACCTTAGTATCGAGTTTCTTGATCATCATAGACATTGTGGAATAGTTTCACAAATTAACTCCTCCTAGAACACCATAACTGAATGGAGTAGATGAGAGGAGAAGTAGAATCCTGTTAGACAAGGTTCAATCAATGATGAGTCAGGTAACACTTCTAATAGCTTGTGGGGTTAGGCATTATAGACAGTCGCACATATCTTAAATCTAATACACCAAGAAAGTTTCAAAGATGACTTATGAGATGTGGAAGAGAAAAGGTTCTTCTCTTGGGCACATCCAGATCTAAGATTGTGAAGTTATCGTTGGACGAGAAACTTAGCACAGACTAGAAGTCAGATCTGAAAAGTATCTTTTCATCGGTTATCCACAGAGGTCGTTTAGATATTTGTTGCTCAAAAGGGAGTGTTTCTTGAGAGAAAAATAATATCTAAAGAGGACAGTGGGAGTATAATTGATCTTGAAGAAATTCAAGGATCTACCGATAAAGAACCTATGGCAAACACTGACACTCAACAAGAGGTGGTGACACCTGTTGAACTTGATGACATATCATTTCCCGCTCGCAGTTGTAGAGTTAACAAACCTCCTCGGTTCTATTATGGTTTGCATAAAGAAGAACATGATAAGATTAGTGACAGTACACTAATTGAATTAGATGAGTCTGCTAACTACAAAGGAAGTGATGGCAGGCCCTAAGGCTGCTAAGTGGAAGGAAGCTGTGAAAAGTAAGATTCAGTCTATGTCTGATAACCAAGTTTGGAATTTGGTTGGCACTACACTCAGTCTCAAGACGATGAGTTGTAGGTGTATATTCAAGAGGAAGATAGACATGGATGGGAAGTACACACTTATAAAGCTAGGATGGTAGCGAAGGGCTATACTCAAACCTTCGGGATTGATTATGAGGAAACCTTCTTACCAGTAGCTAGGATTAAGTCAATTAGGATAATGCTTACAATAACTGCATTTCATGGTTGTGAAATTTGGCAGATGAATGTCAAAACCACTTTCCTTAACGGGAAACTGACAGAGGATGTGTTCAAGGCACGACCGGAAGGTTTTGAAAGAGAAAAATATCCTAATAGAGTGTGTAAGCTTAAGAAAGCCATTTATAGACTTAAACAGGCTTTTTGTAGCTGGAATCTCTGCTTCCATGAGAAAGTCAAACAGTTTAGTTTTCTAGAAGCAAAGATGAGTCCAGCATATGTGTCAAATTCAGTGGGAGCATTGTAGTCTTCCTGGTATTATATGTGAATGATATAATACTCATAGGAAATGTAATCCCAACATTACAAGGTGTAAAGAGTTGATTGGGAGAATATTTCGCTGTGAAAGATTTGGAAGATACAATATATTCTTGGTACAAAGATTTACAGAGATATATTGAAAAAGTCTCAAAGGACTTAACCAGGACATGTACTTGAAATGAAATTTGGAAAAGTTTTAAAATGGAGAATTCTAAGAAAGGGAATCTACCCTTACATCATGGCATAAAGATTACTAAAAGATTAGTGTCCAAAGACTGCACAAGATTGGACCAACTGAGTCGAGTCTCATAGGCTTCGGCTATATGATCGATCATACATGCCATGAAGTATACAAGAACCGATGTCTCGTTTGCTTGGAGCATAGTGAGTTGACATCAGTAGAATCCTGGTAAAGGTCATAAAACAGATGTAAAGAATATTCTTGAGTATTTGAGAAATACTAAAGACAGGTTCTTAGATTATGGTGGAGAAAAGAAACTTAGAGTAACGGTTTATATGGATGTAAGTTTACGAACAGACAGAGATGATAGTTGTTCATAGTCTGGTTGGGTACTCTTACTAAATGGGGGAACGATAAGTTTGAAAAGTTCAAAGCAAGATACAATAACAGATAGGAATCTAAGTATATTGAAACTTGCGAGACTTCAAGGGAAGTCATCTGGATGAGGAATTTCAATGGTGATCTTGGAGGTGTTCCAATAGAACAAATCCTAATGAAATATTATGTGATAAACGGAAAGTCCCAAACCACATTGAAATAAAATACCATTTTGTTCAAAGGAAGGTACAAAAAGGGACACGTGATTGTGATGGACACACGATCAGTAAACATGCTAGGAGCATAGGTTTACGAGATAAAGTTTTAGCTGTTAGTTTGATTTTGAAACATTACAAACAATGATGGGAACTAGAATAGACTTGGTGATAAATGATGGAGATTATTTATTGGAAGGAGTTCTACCAATTACTATCGTTTATCATTGTGTTTCAGTTTAGTGTGTTTAGACAGCACTTCCAGAGTAATTAGATTCACTCAAACCTCCTCAGTCGATCACACTATAGGAAGTATGTGGCGAATTAAGACTGTCATGGAGTGTTAGTAGATTGTCTATGGAGATTAGACATTGTATGGAGATTGCTGCAACACTCATGGGTACTTAATGAGGATTTAAGTATAGGAGAAACCCGCACTCATGGAAGTTACTTCATGGATTGAAATCAAGATTAACTCTGAGATGATAATATCTTATATTCTTAAAATGGAGATACATGAGTTTCTAGTTTTCAAGTCTGTTATACTTTAGTTTATTCAAACGCTGTGCGTAAATGCCAGTCATAAAGGATACGCTAGGTATGACATGATGAGTTGACTAGTGCTGTGTATGAGAAATTTATTTGTTCATTTTGCCTAAGAGGAAAAGCGATATCGATTGGCCCTCTGATGATTAAATGTTGACTCATAAAGTGCTTGGCCAAGCCATGACTAAATTGATATGTACAATTCTGTAGTCCCATATAGTCA
Source organism: Helichrysum umbraculigerum (assembly GCA_949592205.1). Classification (NCBI taxonomy): domain Eukaryota; kingdom Viridiplantae; phylum Streptophyta; class Magnoliopsida; order Asterales; family Asteraceae; genus Helichrysum; species Helichrysum umbraculigerum. The sequence continues at coordinate 44,404,802 of CATIUR010000001.1, forward strand.
AATTGATCGGAAATCAGAAAACATGATCTTGAATCTGGAGATTGATTAAATCCATGTCCCAGTTTCATACGATATCAGAAACAAAGGAATATATGATCACTTATCTAAAAGGACTGTCACTGGATATGATCAGAGTTCGGCAGATGCATTGGATGGCACCTCTACTTAGGGTAGAGACAGACCAATAGTAGTTGATGACTTGTCCAAGTGGGAGACTGTTGGAAATAGTGTCCAAGGTCATAACTAATTGGTAAGACTATTTTAAAGGTAGGGTCCTTTTTGGGTTGCCCTCGATGAACAGTAAGAGAAACCTATTGAGAGATAATATTAATTGGAATTAATATCGTAGTTAATTAATTAGTTTGTTTATTTATCATAGTTGATAAATTCATTAGAAGCTAAAAGTAATTAACAGAAATTATAAAGAATGTTTAGTTAGTTTATTAATTGAATATTAATTAGAAACTAAAAGGAATATTCTGGAAGCGAGTTCCAACCGGCGGTTGGAGGGTTCAACCGGCGGTTGGAGGTTAGGGTTTGTAAGGCGGTGCGACGCGTGTATGACTTGGGAAAGGATTAATCCCAACCGCCGGCTGAAGGCTTCAATCGGCGGTTGTAGGCCGTCAGAAGTTGTCCCACATCGGCCAGGGATTAAAACCCAAGGGCTCCTCCTCCCATATAAATAGAGGCCATCCCTAAGCTTTCAAGGCATCCCAGTTTCGAATTGAATTCGATACTTTCTCTCTTTCTCATTCCAAATCCTTGTAAGAGTTTTTACAACGTAGAGTTGGGACCCTAGGATTTGGAGTTTCTCTTGGTTCAAGGGTGTGAAACATTAGAGGTGTTCTACTTTGGGCACTTGCCATCCAAAGCATGGAAGGTCAAGCAAGGAGTCTGCGTGAAGGTTCTGCAAGGTGGTCTGCGCGTGAGAAATTGGTTTTCTCAAAGGTTAGTATTTTCTCATTTATCTATTTATTTTGTTATTGATAATAGCTTTATTAAGTAGCGGCCCTTTAGGGTTTAGTTTCTTATTTGATCTAGATTAATTGTTATTTTCCGTTACATATGTTAATCTAGTTAGGGAATAGAAAACCCATCACTTGGGTTAATAATGGTTTAATCACCAAACTTTCAAACTTTTTTTTCGTTTTAACCATTCTACTTTTTTTTAAATGTTTTAACACCTTAATTTTTAGGTTGACCAAAATTTAATCCTTTTAGTTTGTTTGACCATTTAAAATAACCATTTTGGTAACCGATAACCAGTTCTTCAGGTTTCATTAATGAATTGAACATAAGTTCAAAAATGGTTTAATCACTAAACTTTTAACTTTTTTTTCAGTATAACCCTTCAACTTTTTCTCTCATGACTTAACCTCTTAACTCTTACTAATTTTTTACTTTTTATTATTTAAAACATAAACATAAAGTAACTTAAATACAAACATATCATTAACTAGCTGGTATGTACGTATTAAATATTTATGATTTTAACAAAGGGTAATACTTATACATAATAATTGTATTTTCCATATATTTTAATCAAAATATTACTTTTATCATAAAGAATAATATATGTGTATATATCATGTTACAACATATATCTTTATAAATATATAAGTATATGTAGTGTGATATAATGCTTATACATTAAGTATAATGCCATCACAAATAATTTTATAATGTTTTATTTAGATAAAAGTACATCTATAAAATATTAAATATTGTCATGTCTAACAATTCTAGTTTTATAAGAATATTTGTAGTGAGTGTATGTGTGTGTATTATTTTATATAAATATAAATATTTCCTAGAGAAAGTTATTTTTTAGATGTGATATGATAATTATTTTTTCGTGTATGTAGTATAGCAATTATTTATATTGAACTGGTTTATAATATATACATGAGTTTCAAGATGAAATAATAGAGATTAAATTGATTTTTGGAAATTTTAGAATGATTAACCTATGATAATAGGTTATCATGGTTATTTTAACAAGTTATTAAAAGTTAAATGGTTAAAAAGTTGAAGGGTTAAAATGAAAAAAAGTTGAAAGTTTGGTGATTAAACTGTTATTAACCCTATAAACTTCTAGCAAAATCAAAAACTTCTGATGTCATACCATCGTTTTACGATTCTAACTTTACTTGAAGCTTAGACAATTACATGAAAATTGATCTGTACAAACCAAGAGTACATAAGTATATGTATGTTCTAATTTTATAAAAAGTACTTCACAAGAGAACTGACTATTAGCAGCACGCTTAGGTGGGATACAGGAGCTCGTCCTACAAGCACTTCTAGAAAACAAAAAAAAAAATAAAAACATATAAGATCATATACAACATTCCCATTTTATATACACTCTCTATATATCAATTCGATAAGCAACACAACTTTTTCCCTCTCTCTAGCAAGTCCCTACAACTTAATAGCCGCCACCACATTCGTGCTCTTTCTCCGGCCGTCGGCTTTGGCCGGCGGTCCGGAGGACTTCTCTCCCGCTCAACACTCTCTTCTGTATATACATTCTTTCTATTCGTGAAGTTTTCATTTTTTTTTTCATCCAACAAGCTTTTACAAGGGTGGTCGTGGTTTTACAAGTGACTCCCTAAGTTTTGTGCGGTGGTTTCAGCAAGTGATTCAAGCGGTGGTTGCAGGTAGTTATGGTTGATGGTTGATGGCGGTATCCGGTCAGTTTTTTCAGACAGTACTGGTGGTTTAGATGGTTAATTTTTAGGCGGTCTCGGGTGGTTTTGTGAGTGATTGCTGGCGGTTTCAGGTGATTTAGATGGGTAATTTTCAGGCGATTTCGGGTGGTTTAGATGGGTAATTTTCAGGCGGTTTCGGGAGGTTTAGATGGGTGATTGTAGGGGGTTTTGGGTCATTTCGATGGGTGATATCAGGCGGTTTTGGGTGGTTCCGATAGGTGATTTTGGGCGGTTTTAGGGGGTTGTAGTTTGTGATGGTTGTTCGGTGGTTTTTCTTTTCAGGTGGTTCCATTAGGTGGTTTAAGGCGGGTTTAATTGATTTCGGTCGGTAGTTGTAGGTGGTTTCAGGTCAAAAGTTTCAGTCAGGTTTAAGATGGTTCCGATGGGTGGTTTGGAGGGGTGGTTTAAGGTGATTTTGCTTGTGGTTTCAATTTGTTGTTTCTTGTAGGTTGTTTCAATGATTGTATGTGATTTTTGGTTGGTTCGGTCGTTCAAGAATTGGTTTCAGGTTGTAGTCTTACGATCGTTAATTGTTTCTCCCCTAACAATCTCTGCATTTCACGATACCACCACTCAGTCAGATTGTGTATTCGAAACTGTTTGGTTTAAGGTTTTGATTGGTTTTTTCTCAGTTGTCGTTGTGTTGGTCATGGTTGGTTTTTCACCCGTTTACATGCTTTCTATTGGGTGATTGCCCTTAAGTTGTCATGTGTGGTGTTGGTTTGGTTTGCGAGGCGCTCCTTCGATTGTCGGGTTGTAGCTGTAATCGTGTTATTCTTTTTTTGGGGTTAGTTTTTTATGAATCGAGTTGTAAGATGGTGTTGGAATTGAGTGAACCGATGTAGATGTTTAGGATTTTGATCAGAACTATTTTTTGGGTTATTGTAGTTTTTAGGTGGTCGTTTGCGTTTTGGTGGTCTAGCGTTGGGGTTATAAGGTGGTTTTAGGTGGTGATTTCAAGTGGTCGTTGTTCGCATTTCAGTGGTCTCACATTGGGGTTATAAGGTGGTATTCGGTGGTGGTTTATAGTGGTTGATGTTCGCGTTTTGGTGGTCTCCTGTTGGGGTTATAAGGTGGTTTCAAGTGATCATTGGTTGCGTTTCAATGATCTTGCTTTGGGGTTATATTGTGGTATTAGGTGGAGGTTTGTAGTGGTTGTTGGTTGCATTTTGGTGGTCTTGTTTGGGGTTATAAGGTGGTATAGGTAGTGGCTTCAAGTGGTCGTTGGTTGCGTTTCGTTGGTCTCACGTTGGAGTTATAAGGTGATTTCAGGTGGCGGTTTCAAATGGTCATTGGTTGCGTTTCGGTGGTCTCGCATTGGAGTTAATAGGTGGTTTCAGATGGTAGATATAAGTAGTCATTGGTTGCATTTTGGTAGTTTCGCGTTGGAGTTATAAGGTGGTTTCAAGTGATCGTAGTTGTTGTTCATGTGGTTTGTTGTTATGTTTGGAAGTGTGTTTTAAAGTTGTTTCGTGTAGAAGGAAGTTGAAGATTGAATGTTTTGGGGTGTAACTTTTAGGGTGAATTTGTTTGTTTGAAGTTAAATAGAGTCGTTTTGGGGTGGAAGGAAGTTTTAGAATCGATATAGTTGTATGGTCGCTTCGCTTGGTAGTAGTTATCATTTTCTATCGTTGTAATTCCTAGCATCTTGCTAGTTTTTTCTTGGTAATAAAATTGTCTGCCTTTTCCAAATAAAATATAAGATCATATACAATAAGTGAATTTACTCAACTTACCATTACCGGCTTCGTACTAGACGACGCATAATTACACAACTGTTTAGCACAGTTAGACACATTTATCTCAGCTTTCCCAAAAACGAAGAAAGCAGGCAGCTTTGACGTTTTAAAACGAAGAAAAAAAAATTTTAACAGGAAAAAAACAATCCAATAAGGAAATACCCAAAAAGATAACAAATTCACGGGCTGAGACAAGTATGACCATAATGAATAATGCAATAGGCATTTATATGCGATGCACCAACTTCATCAACACAACAACTACCATATGTAATATCGGCCATTACATACAACCCAATATCCTTCACATTGTTTTCATTAAGCTCGTTACGTAACACGCGTACGACTCCTGTCAACTCCTTTAATAGCTCATCAGGGAAGTAAACATAACATAATTAATCTAAAATAAGTGGCCATCTTCAAAAATATAAATAAATAAATTCTACAAAATCACCCAATTCACTTTCATACAAACCAAATTAATTTTAAATTCGTAGCGTGTCAACTTATGAAGCTGTATGGGGACTACCTCGTTAGATGGGCGAGAGGGATGACACACCTTAGTGAGAAGGAAGGACTACAGTCTGGTTATGTGTTTGTATAAGTAGATATCGTTGAAGACAGTTGTGATGGATTACCGATCCCAGTTGAAAGATATGGCATAAAATATATAAGAGATGCAAGAAGGGAAGTTATTCAGTAGCCACGCCAAGAGATCAAGGCAAGCAAACTTTAATCTGGATCAACGTGCGTGTGTGTTATATGTCCTATTGATTTTAGTAAATTTTTTCTTTAATGTAGCTTGGTGACAACATGTCGCCACTCAACTCTATCACTTAGGCAATCGGTAATGGGTTTATCAGTGTTTTGTTAATGTAGGTTGTACCCTCAACTTCTCTACAACCAGAGCCATCTAACGAGTTTACACGTTTGGAGGATAAGTTAATGACTGGACCTCTAAGAATTAGAGAGCTGGGCGTCCGTTTCACCAACCACTTTATAGACAAGGACAGTCTGATCAAAATTATATTTCCATTGGGGATGTATCCGGGTTTTGTTGGTCCGTGTGTAGAATGGATTGATTACTATGCGGTGCTAGGTTGGCTGACGAATGATTTTGATTGATACCTCCATTATGTCTTGGTGGGCAATGTAAGTTATATAATAATGGTTTGTAAAAAGTGTATCTATATATAATTATATTCGTATAATTTCTTACTTCTACTATTTTATCATAATTTTAATTTTAGGGACTTGTGGGTCAATAGAGAGGGGCAGTCACTTCCAAACAGATGTGCATTCCTACATCCTGGTATGTGCCAATCATTGTATTGCGAATAGGAGGCTCGTGACATTACTGTTCTTACCTATCACATCAGATCTCAGTTTCTCCACCACACTGACAAACAGTTCTTCATGGCTCCAAATAATCACCGGTGGTACGTTTTATACCAATGTGTGTGTGTATAGGGTATATATATGCTTTATGGTTTTAACTATAAGTACTCAATTTATTTACAATCTAATATATATCTAAAAAAAAAAATTTAATTAGTAGTACTTAGTGGTTCCTCTTCATTCTCGACAATGTCAAGCGTACGTGCTACATCTTAAATTCAATGATGGGTTCAAGAACTAAGGATGATTATCCATTTGTTTCTCGGGTGGAAGAGTAAGAGTTTTTGAGTATGTATATTATTTTTAAGATAAATGTAGTTAATAATATTTTATTGTTAGGTGTGGTCTCGAGAGCTGGAATTGGAATATGGTGAACTCTCCATAACAACGTTCAAGTTGGGAATCTGGTTACTACGTTATGAAGAATATGTTTATCATGATGATGACTAACCAAGCAAGCAGCCCAACTGATGTAAGTGTTCACAAATATGAAAATATGTTAATAAATTTTCTTGTTGTAGGTTACTTAACTTGTTAATTGAATTTGGTTATAGATATGGAGAGACACTGAGAGTTACACCTACATGGACATGGAGGATACGGTATGTCACAACATTAGAAGGTTTGCCGACGTTTACCTGTCATGAACTCGATCTCATGATTGTTTGGATAGTTAGATGAACTTGATATTAAGATATTATTATATATTTTTTATGTTTATACTGTAACACCCCCAAATTTGATGATTTGCGGAAGCTTGATTTGGGTGTTACTAATCAATAACAAAACACAAAGATATATAGTAAACGACTCTATATGCGTCCTTTTAACAAAATATATTGATAATAGAAATGTTTACAACATTTAAGCTTTACATAGCTCGAGTTTAAATCAAATGAGATTTTAGTACATAAGTACTTGTACAAAATATACTAATGCAAGAAAATCTCAATCTTCTGTGTGACAACCGTCAATTTAGGACTATAATTTAGTGCCTAATCAAGTTTTAATACATGTAATTAGTTCTGTGTTAGGCTAATTAATGTATCAATTATTATATATATTGTTGAATATATATCTACAATTATGCGGTTTGTTCAAATCGTACGAGTTTCAATAGAATGAATTTCGATACAATAAATACGGACGTTGGTGACCAACTTTTATCTAATAACGCTTATGTCAAAAGTATTCTTATTATAATACTTCGTATCCATTCGTGCCGCACAATCAGAAAGTTACCAAATTTAAAATGTAAAACGCGCAACCAAATTAACTTACGTTTTTATAATTCAAATATAAAGTGATTAGTAAAATATTTAAATAAAATATAGCGTGATAATTTGTATTTTAAAATGTACCAATTAATATTTAAAACAATTATTTAACGTTTAAATGACGGGGCAAACGAACACCGCACGGAGCGCAGTGCGCGGACTGAAAATGGTGGGGATTCACCAAAACCCCCTCCACTTTCTCTTTTCTTTTCATTTCTTATTTTCTTTCTCTCTCTCTTTCATTTCTTTTCTCTCAAAACCCCAAACACCCAAAAACTCACAAATTCACAAAATAAGCACCTCAAACAACCTCGGATCTTCAAGCCCATTTGGAAATAAACGACCACCTCGCGACGATCTACAATCCTACCTTTCCGGAATTTCATTTCGGCGATTTGTAAGTTTCCGACACAACTCCGAAAACTCTCGTTTTTAAGTTTTATAACTTGCTAGTTGTTTGTATAACCTTGTAATGTCCTAAAATGGGTTGGGTAAAAATATTAGGCCGATCGATGGCCGGAAAACGCGTTTTTGGAGTTGAAACTCCGATCAGACTCCGTACGTCGCATTTGGCCTGGAGCAAATGCGACGCAGCGACCTACGTCGCATTATATCCTCAACGTCGCATATAGCGACGCAGCGACCTACGTCGCATTATATCCCCAACGTCGCATACAGCGACGCAGCCTATTACGTCGCATTGACTTGCGAACGTCGCACATAGCGACGCAGACCTTAACGTCGCAAAAACGAACCTACGTCGCATAAGCGACGTAGCACCCTACGTCGCTATTGACTTAGCACTGTTGACCTTAGCGACGTAACCCTTTACGTCGCAAAACTCTTACGTCGCAGCCTACGTCGCAGGCTACGTCGCACAAAACAGAATCTTCAAAACTCAAAATTTTCGAAGTCAAAGTTACTGTTCAAAAAAAAAAAAAAGTCAACATTTTAGAATTATTATTATATCAACTAAATCACCAACGGGCCGTACACATTTTCAAATACACAATTGAATCAACTAAGTCATAGTAACTTAGATAATTTATTCAAACAAGTCGTTGTAACTTGTGTCAATTCAATCAAACAAGTCGTAGTAACTTGTAATAATACCATCAACCAAATCGGGGTAATTTGGACATTAAGTTAGACAAACAATTTCAATGGTAGTCTTTCGAGATACCAATACAATTAATAACAATTCAAGTGTCGTGGACACATTCAGGTTTCAAGTCTTTGGACACCAACACACTGCTAATTACTTCAAGTTTAATTGCTTAACATTTCAAGACTCAGGTGAGTTTCATAGCCCCATTTTCACTGCTTTTCAACTAGGGGTGTGATATTACTACTCGATTTTGTTTTACAAGTAGAACGCAAGTGACAAACTTCAAATACTACATGAGTTTCAAGCTAATCAATTTAAAGTCCTCCATAAGCATAGTCTCTAGTATTTTATAGCGTGAATGTTAGTATATGATATCATATGGGATTGACAATCCTCATCCGGGTTAGCACGCACTAACCGGTCAAACGGATGTATTAGCATTTGGGAAGACGAGTGTTGATTAGGCACTCGTAGGAGGCACTCCAAGTTAGGTTTCCTTAATTGGGCCTGACAAATCAGTTAAGCTCAGACTATGTGCTCATGGACAGTATAACTTTTATTTTGCTTAATTGCATTTTAAATTCAATATAAATCTTGCGGTTCTGACAATTATACATTGGCATACAAACCTGTGAGCTCACCAGCGTTTTCGCTGACCCATTTTAGTATATATCACAGGTACCCAGCAGTAGGTTGACTGCACAAGCAGGGATTTCTAGCTCGAGTCAGCATACATACAATTAGAGATTGGACTGCATTATTATATTTTGTAAAAGTAATTATGCCATGTAATCTCTCAATTTCAGGAACCGAGCTAGTGCAATATTATTTTTGATGTAAACGTTAACTTTATTAATACAAGTTTAAAACGACGCATATAGTGGTCGTTCATTATTATCTTTGTGCTTTGTATATTGATTAGTGGCACCCAAATCAAGCTTCCGCAAATCATTAAATTTGGGGGTGTCACAGATTGGTATCAGAGCCTAAGGTTATAGTGAACTAGGTTGCATTTAGTGGGCCTAGACTATGACCGTTAGGCAGTATTCCTTATTAGTTATGACTAGTTCAGGGATTACATCATACGACTTTAATTTAACATAGCCTGATCAACTATGTACAATTAAAGAAAGATGATGTGAAATCTGAAGGAGTCATGTTGAACAGGAATGCATTAGTTGACTCTGACCTCGAGAGAAACGGGACTCAAAACACGTCTGTGCTAGACACTCAATAGGTTATTATGTGATATACATATATATATACATGAATAGACCTCATTACAACTTTAGGCTATATTATATTATATTATATGAATATAGGCCTCTTTCTTTCAAACGTTTTGTCTCGGAATGACAAACACACCACTAGTTCATCATACTCGGACTAGTATCTTATTTCATTTCCTTGTTCTTTCTTACTCAGCATCATGCCTCCACGTCGTCAAATTACCCTTAGCGAAGCTGAGATCGCGGGAATAATTGCCCGCAGTGTGACTGAAGCCTTGGCTACCCGAACACCACCTGGTAGTGAGGACACCGCAACCAATACTCCACCACCCAAACCCTGCTCCTATAAGGATTTCCTTAGCTGTAAACCACTATACTTCAAGGGCACGGAAGGTGCCATTGGTTTGATCCGTTGGATTGAGCGCATGGAATCTGTTTTCAGTCTCTGCGACTGCACTGAGAACAACAAGGTCAAATTCTCTGTTTACACCTTTCAGGAAGGTGCATCCACGTGGTGGAAAACCCACGCAAACTCTGTAGGCCTTGAGGTTGCAAACCGACTTCCTTGGGCCGAACTGAAGAAGAAGCTGACAGAAAAGTACTGTCCTGAAGAAGAATTGCATAGGCTGGAAGAAGAATTCTGGCATCTGGAAGTGCAGGGAAATGATGTCGCTGATTATACCACCAAGTTTCAGCAGTTTGCCTTTTTATGCCCGGGTTTGGTCGAACCAGAAAGTAAGGGCATTAAGAAATACATTCGTGGACTCCCCGAGAACATCCAGGGAAACGTCGCCTCATCCAAACCAACCACTACTGAGAGTGCCATTCGATTGGCCCACGAACTCATGGCCCTAGTTGTCAGCCGTGAGACCTCCAACACCTCATCCTCCAACAAACGCAAATCCACTGAACACCACCACAACTCAAGCAAGAAAAACAACGCCATCCAAGTCTACACCTCCAACTCTGAAACCACACACAGCTACACCGGGGGCAGACCTTATTGTCCCAAGTGTAACTATCACCATTTTGGTCAGTGCGGTACTCCTTGCAACAACTGCAGGAGGCAAGGGCATTTGACTAAGGACTGCAGAGCCCCCAAATCCAACAACAACCTCTCTGACAGAAATACCCGACAACCTAAGTCCTGCTATGAATGTGGAAACCCAGGACACTTCAGGGATTCTTGCCCAAAGTTGAAGAATAAGGGCAACAACAACAACTCCCGCAACAACAACAACGCCAAAAGTACCGCTTTCGTGATCAACTCAGGGGACGCCCGTCTGGACCCGAATGTGGTCACGGGTATGTTCCTCCTCAACAATTTAACTGCTTCCATTCTGTTTGATACTGGTGCCGATAGGAGTTTTATTTCCGATGAATTTTGCCCTCTACTTGACATTACACCTGTTGCTTTAGACGTTAAGTACACCGTAGAGCTAGCAAATGGCAAGCTGATAGAAACCGATAGTGTGATACCTAATTGCACTTTAAATCTAGCCGACGAAACCTTCCCCATAGATCTTATGCCTATTGAGATAGGAAGTTTCGATGTCATCGTAGGCATGGACTGGTTATCCAAACATCGCGCCGAAATCATCTGCTATGACAAAATTGTTCGCATACCTCTCACTGTCGGTAGAACCCTAGTCATACAGGGGGAGACCGGAGGGACGAGGCTCAACCTCATATCTTGTTTAAAAACCCGAAAATTTCTGAGAAAGGGTTACCCTGCAATCCTCGCGCACATCATGGAGAAAAAGTCGGAGGAGAAGCGACTTGAGGATGTTCCAATTGTTCGAGACTTTCCAGAAGTCTTTCCTGAAGAACTACCTAGTCTACCACCACCAAGACAGGTTGAGTTCTCAATCGATCTTGTACCCGGTGCTGCGCCTGTGGCCCGAGCACCATACCGTTTAGCTCCATCCGAACTTCAGGAGTTGTCCACCCAGTTACAGGAACTCCTGGAACGAGGGTTTATCAGGCCGAGTTCTTCACCTTGGGGAGCTCCGGTCCTATTCGTTAAGAAGAAAGATGGTTCCTTTCGAATGTGTATCGACTATCGAGAGTTGAACAAGTTAACTGTCAAGAACCGGTATCCACTTCCTCGAATCGATGATTTGTTCGACCAACTGCAAGGGTCGAGTTGTTATTCAAAGATTGATCTCCGATCCGGTTATCATCAATTGCGTGTTCGCGATGCCGATATTCCAAAAACCGCTTTCAGAACCCGTTACGGGCATTACGAATTCCAAGTGATGCCATTCGGCCTAACCAACGCACCGGCGGTATTCATGGACCTTATGAATCGGGTGTGCAAGCCTTATCTTGACAAATTTGTCATTGTCTTCATCGACGACATCCTTATATATTCACGAAACAAAGAAGAACACGAGCAACACCTCAAAACCATCCTTGAACTGCTTAAACACGAGGAGCTCTATGCCAAGTTCTCTAAGTGTGAGTTCTGGATCAAAACCGTTCAATTCCTTGGTCACGTGATTGACAGTCAGGGGATTCACGTTGACCCGTCAAAAATCGAGGCTATCAAAGATTGGCAATCGCCAACCACTCCAACCGAAGTACGGCAGTTTTTGGGACTTGCCGGGTACTATCGACGCTTCATTGAAAATTTCTCCAAGATAGCCATACCACTCACGACTCTGACCCAGAAAGACAAAAGGTTTGACTGGACTGAGAAACAAGAGTCGGCATTTCAACTCTTAAAGCAAAAGCTTTGCAGTGCTCCTATCCTATCATTACCCGAAGGCACCGATGATTTCGTGGTATACTGCGATGCTTCTCATCAAGGTCTCGGTTGTGTGCTCATGCAACGAGACAAAGTCATAGCTTATGCTTCCCGACAGCTCAAGATTCATGAAAAGAATTACACCACCCACGACCTCGAGCTAGGAGCTGTCGTTTTTGCCCTCAAGATCTGGAGACATTACCTTTACGGTACCAGATGTACAATTTTCACCGACCATAAAAGCCTTCAACACATATTCGATCAGAAGGATCTCAACATGAGGCAACGTCGATGGGTCGAGTTGCTTACCGATTACGACTGTGAACTCAAATATCATCCAGGCAAAGCAAATGTTGTTGCTGACGCCCTCAGTCGAAAAGAGCGAGTGAAACCACTTCGGGTTCGAGCCCTTAGTATGACCGTTCACAACAATTTAAACATTCAAATTCTCACTGCTCAACTCGAAGCCTTAAAACATGAAAACGTCAAGGATGAAGCCTTGCGAGGCATGGATAAGCAATTCGAAATCAAACCTAACGGGATTAGGTATTTCTCAAACCGAATATGGTTGCCTAAATGTGGGAACCTACGAGACTTGGTGATGGATGAAGCTCACAAGTCCAAATATTCTATCCATCCGGGATCCGATAAAATGTACCACGGTATCAAGGACTTCTACTGGTGGCCGAACATGAAAGCTGAAATCGCCACCTATGTCAGCAAGTGCCTTACTTGCTCCAAAGTCAAAATCGAATATCAAAAACCTTCTGGTTTACTTCAACAACCCAGTCTTCCCGAATGGAAATGGGAACAAATTGCCATGGACTTCATAACCAAACTACCTCGATCCTCGAACGGTTGCGATACCATTTGGGTGATCGTGGATCGTCTCACCAAATCTGCTCACTTCCTGGCAATCAAGGAATCCGACAAAATGGAACGCCTCACCAACATTTATCTAAAGGAAATCGTGACCAAACACGGTGTTCCAATTTCAATTATCTCCGATAGAGATAGTCGTTTCACTTCACAATTTTGGCAATCACTTCAAAAATCTCTGGGTACTCGACTTGATATGAGTACCGCATACCATCCTCAAACAGACGGCCAAAGTGAACGAACCATTCAAACACTTGAAGACATGCTACGGTCCTGCGTAGTAGACTTCGGTGTAAACTGGGAAAAACATCTACCATTGTGTGAGTTTTCGTACAACAACAGTTATCATACCAGCATCAAAGCTGCACCCTTCGAAGCACTGTACGGTCGTAAGTGCCGGTCACCTATCTGTTGGACTGAAGTTGGGGATAGCCAACTCACAGGTCCAGAAATCATTCACGAGACGACCGAGAAAATCGTTGAAATTCAAAACAAACTCAAAGCCGCGCGTGATCGTCAGAAAAGTTATGCTGACGTGAGACGCAAACCACTCGAGTTCCAAGTTGGGGATCGAGTTCTACTCAGAGTATCGCCTTGGAAAGGCGTAATCCGATTTGGTAAACGAGGGAAGTTAAATCCCAGATACATTGGACCATTCGAGATCCTCGTAAGGATTGGTCCAGTGGCTTATCGATTGCAGCTGCCATCTGAACTCAGCAGCGTGCATCCCACATTTCATGTTTCAAATCTGAAGAAGTGTCTGTCTGATGAGACACTTATCATTCCACTCGATGAAATTCGAGTTGACGAAAAACTTCACTTTGTTGAGGAACCCGCTGAAATCATGGACCGTGAGGTCAAACAACTTAAACAAAGTCGTATTCCCATTGTCAAGGTTAGGTGGAATTCGCGGCGCGGTCCGGAATTCACCTGGGAACGGGAAGACCAAATGCGACTCAAGTATCCTCAACTCTTCACTGATTCAACGTCAAACACCACTTCAACATAAATTTCGGGACGAAATTCTTCTAACAGGGGGAGAATGTGACAACCGTCAATTTAGGACTATAATTTAGTGCCTAATCAAGTTTTAATACATGTAATTAGTTCTGTGTTAGGCTAATTAATGTATCAATTATTATATATATTGTTGAATATATATCTACAATTATGCGGTTTGTTCAAATCGTACGAGTTTCAATAGAATGAATTTCGATACAATAAATACGGACGTTGGTGACCAACTTTTATCTAATAACGCTTATGTCAAAAGTATTCTTATTATAATACTTCGTATCCATTCGTGCCGCACAATCAGAAAGTTACCAAATTTAAAATGTAAAACGCGCAACCAAATTAACTTACGTTTTTATAATTCAAATATAAAGTGATTAGTAAAATATTTAAATAAAATATAGCGTGATAATTTGTATTTTAAAATGTACCAATTAATATTTAAAACAATTATTTAACGTTTAAATGACGGGGCAAACGAACACCGCACGGAGCGCAGTGCGCGGACTGAAAATGGTGGGGATTCACCAAAACCCCCTCCACTTTCTCTTTTCTTTTCATTTCTTATTTTCTTTCTCTCTCTCTTTCATTTCTTTTCTCTCAAAACCCCAAACACCCAAAAACTCACAAATTCACAAAATAAGCACCTCAAACAACCTCGGATCTTCAAGCCCATTTGGAAATAAACGACCACCTCGCGACGATCTACAATCCTACCTTTCCGGAATTTCATTTCGGCGATTTGTAAGTTTCCGACACAACTCCGAAAACTCTCGTTTTTAAGTTTTATAACTTGCTAGTTGTTTGTATAACCTTGTAATGTCCTAAAATGGGTTGGGTAAAAATATTAGGCCGATCGATGGCCGGAAAACGCGTTTTTGGAGTTGAAACTCCGATCAGACTCCGTACGTCGCATTTGGCCTGGAGCAAATGCGACGCAGCGACCTACGTCGCATTATATCCTCAACGTCGCATATAGCGACGCAGCGACCTACGTCGCATTATATCCCCAACGTCGCATACAGCGACGCAGCCTATTACGTCGCATTGACTTGCGAACGTCGCACATAGCGACGCAGACCTTAACGTCGCAAAAACGAACCTACGTCGCATAAGCGACGTAGCACCCTACGTCGCTATTGACTTAGCACTGTTGACCTTAGAGACGTAACCCTTTACGTCGCAAAACTCTTACGTCGCAGCCTACGTCGCAGGCTACGTCGCACAAAACAGAATCTTCAAAACTCAAAATTTTCGAAGTCAAAGTTACTGTTCAAAAAAAAAAAAAAGTCAACATTTTAGAATTATTATTATATCAACTAAATCACCAACGGGCCGTACACATTTTCAAATACACAATTGAATCAACTAAGTCATAGTAACTTAGATAATTTATTCAAACAAGTCGTTGTAACTTGTGTCAATTCAATCAAACAAGTCGTAGTAACTTGTAACAATACCATCAACCAAATCGGGGTAATTTGGACATTAAGTTAGACAAACAATTTCAATGGTAGTCTTTCGAGATACCAATACAATTAATAACAATTCAAGTGTCGTGGACACATTCAGGTTTCAAGTCTTTGGACACCAACACACTGCTAATTACTTCAAGTTTAATTGCTTAACATTTCAAGACTCAGGTGAGTTTCATAGCCCCATTTTCACTGCTTTTCAACTAGGGGTGTGATATTACTACTCGATTTTGTTTTACAAGTAGAACGCAAGTGACAAACTTCAAATACTACATGAGTTTCAAGCTAATCAATTTAAAGTCCTCCATAAGCATAGTCTCTAGTATTTTATAGCGTGAATGTTAGTATATGATATCATATGGGATTGACAATCCTCATCCGGGTTAGCACGCACTAACCGGTCAAACGGATGTATTAGCATTTGGGAAGACGAGTGTTGATTAGGCACTCGTAGGAGGCACTCCAAGTTAGGTTTCCTTAATTGGGCCTGACAAATCAGTTAAGCTCAGACTATGTGCTCATGGACAGTATAACTTTTATTTTGCTTAATTGCATTTTAAATTCAATATAAATCTTGCGGTTCTGACAATTATACATTGGCATACAAACCTGTGAGCTCACCAGCGTTTTCGCTGACCCATTTTAGTATATATCACAGGTACCCAGCAGTAGGTTGACTGCACAAGCAGGGATTTCTAGCTCGAGTCAGCATACATACAATTAGAGATTGGACTGCATTATTATATTTTGTAAAAGTAATTATGCCATGTAATCTCTCAATTTCAGGAACCGAGCTAGTGCAATATTATTTTTGATGTAAACGTTAACTTTATTAATACAAGTTTAAAACGACGCATATAGTGGTCGTTCATTATTATCTTTGTGCTTTGTATATTGATTAGTGGCACCCAAATCAAGCTTCCGCAAATCATTAAATTTGGGGGTGTCACATTCTGTATGCTGACTCGAGCTAAAATCCTGAAGCAGAAACATCCTACTGCTTGGTACCTGCGATATATGCTAAAAGGTCAGCTAAAAGCTGGTGAGCTCACAGGTTTGAAATCAGTTAATATAGTGTGAACCGCAAGATTTAAATAATGAATTGCATCCAGCAATTTAATAATGAATTGCATCCAGCAATTAAATGATTGTCATCGTGTATACAGCCATGAGCACATAGTTGAGCTTAACTCGAGGGCCGGGTCCCCTATAGAGAATTCCGGGCGAGGTGCCTCCACGAATGCCTAATCAACATTCGTCTTCCCAAATATTAGTACGTCCGTTTACCCGGTTAGTGCTTGCTAACCCGGACGAGGTGGGTCAATCCTATATGGTACCATATACTAATATTCACGCTACAACGAATTAACAACTATGCTGACGGAGGACTTTAAAATGATTAGTTTCGAAAAACTCATGTAGTATATAAAATGTTTGTACTTGCGTTCACATGTTAAAAGTTGAGCAATATATCACACCCCTGAGTAAAACAGTAAAAGAGGGGCTATGAGACTCACCTGAGTCGTTGAGTTTATGAAAATAAACTGAGAATGATTAGCCGAGAATCGAAGTCCAAAGACTTGTAACCTGAGGGTGTCCACGACACGCGATGGTTATAATATGCGAAGGTATCTAATACGACTACCTTGTAGTTGTTCGTCCAACTATAATGTCCAAATTACATTTAGTTGATCTATTCGAATGTTTGAAAATATGTACGGCCCGTTGGTGACGGATTTGTAATAATAATCTCAACTATTATCATTTTGATTTCGTGTCGTTTTACTTGAAAAATGTGTTTTGATTGTGTTTTAGAAGCCGTTACGGAATCTAAGTACGGGGGTCCGGGGGCAGCGCCCCTGGTAGCGGGGTCCAAGGGGCAGAGCCCCTGGCTGGGGTCGAGCTGCCAGGTCAGCTTGGAAAATTTTTATTTCTACTATATTGCTTTGACGAAAAAACGCATCTGGGATCTGAATTTGGGTAAATCGAGTGATAAATTTCGAGTCTCGACACTTAGTAAAAATCTATGTTTTTGAGGTTCTGATTTGTGCGACGTTGGGTGCGACGTCGCAGGTAGGGTTGCGACGTTGAGCATGACGTAGCTAAAGGCGACGTTTCGCAATTTAATGCGACGTAGGGTGCTGCGTCGCTAATGCGACGTTGGTTAAGTTGGCGACGTTAAGGTCTGCGTCGCTATGTGCGACATTGACAAGTCAATGCGACGTAATAGGCTGCGTCGCTATATGCGACGTCGAGGATTCGTGCGACGTTGTGACTGACGTCGCACTATGCGACGTTACCAGGGGTTTTGCGACGTCGCAGCTGACGTCGCATAAATCTGGGTCCAAAAGCGACGTAGCGTTCTGTTGGCCGGAAAATGTGTCGAAAACGAGTTTTTCGGTTTCCGTTTGGTCCAAAACTTTTACCCAACCCATATTTGGATATTATAAGTTGATATAAACTACTAACAAGCAAAAACACTTGAAAACGGGAGATTTCGGGATTTGTCGGAAACTTACAAATTGTCGGATCAAAAATCCGAAAAGATAGGATGATAGATCGTGGTGTCGTGGTCGTTTTTCTCCAAAGCGATGCTATGATCCGAGTGCGTTTAGTATGTTTATTTGATGATTTTGTGAGTATTTTGGAGGTGGTGGTGGTTAGAGAAAAGAAAGAAAGAGAGTGTAAGAGAGAGAGAGTGATAAGAGAAATGAGAAAGAAATTGGTGGGGAATGGGAGGTTAACCTCCCATTTTTCGCCCCGCGTTCCCGCTCCGTGCGGTGTTCGTTTACTCCGTCGTCTAAACGTTAAATAATTATTTTACATTTTAATTATAAGTTTTAAAATACAATTTATTACGCGATATTTTATTTATATATTTTTCAAATAAATTTATATTTGAGTTATAAAATGTAAGTTTGTTTTTTTAGTTTGCGCATTTTAATATTTTAATTTGTGTAAGTTTTGTTTGTACGATACGAATGAATACGAAATATTATCATAATAATATTTTTGACATAAGGGCGTTATTTAATAAAATTGGTCACCAACGTCCGTATTAAATTGAATCGAAATACATTTGATTTAAATTGCGTACGATTTAATCAAATCGCATTTTCGTATATATTCAACAATATATATATAATTCGATACATTAATTAGCCTAACACAGAACTAATTACATGTATTAACGTATGATTAGGCACTATTTACTAGTCCTAAATTGGCGGGTGTTACATATACAATACGGGTTGATATATGTTTGTCGCATTTATATATGTTGTTGATCATTTGCTTTGCTGGAAATCAATATGGTCATTATTTGGCTTGTGAAATTTGGTAATTGCATGAAATCGATAGCTACTTGAGTTTTTGCAGTGATATGAAAACTTATATATATTCAGGCACTTTAAGCGGTTATCGGGTCCCCGCAAAAAAAAACTAAAAAATATATTCCATTTTTTTAAATTTATTAATTAATCGGCATTAATAATAATAACAGCGATTCTCACCTACCGCCTTATAAATGAAGTAAAATAAATAAACATTTATAAATAAATCAAAAATATTATCGCCATGAACTACAACATAACCGCCTAACTGTGCATTTAAAATCTGACGCCAACCTTGCAACCGCACCGCCTTAATTTAGATAAAATACCCGCCACTAAATGACATCCAATACTTTCGCCGATGTCAAAAATAAACCGCCCATAATGGTTTAGAACCGCCGTACATCAAGATCATTAAAGGCGGTGTTTTCACCGTCTCTAAAGATATCTCCATCTTAAACGACGCTCACATACATGGCGGGCGTGTCACCGTCCGTAATCAGTTGCGTAGCCACATGTGACATAGGTAGGGCCATGGCCCACCCTAAACTTCTTATATGTAGTAATAGGTACTTATATTTTTCTAGTTGTTTAATACTTATATTTTTCTAGTGGTTTAATAAACAAGTATCTCTTGGTCCACCCTAAAAAAATATAAGTCACCAAACAAGTTGGCCATCCTAGTTAAAATACGAAAACCATTTAGGAGTATTGGTTCGGATTACTGTATTTTACTTCGGTCTTGTACAATTTATCTCAAATTATATATTAGGCATATTAACTTTGTCTTCTTGTGGTCTATTTCAATGTGTTTCTGTATTGGTGACTTTGTTTTGGTTTTATTCTTTTAATGGTATATTGTCTGTTTGTTTCAAAAAAAATATTAACTTTGTCTTCAATATATTAACTTTTTAACCAATGACGTTTTCCTTTTCGATTCGGTAAGTTAACTATGTTTTTCTTAAATGGTGAATTATACAAATTTTGTTTGCTTAGCTATGTTTACCTTATTCTTTTTTATCAATACTTTATGTTATGTTATTTATTTGTGAATATTGAAGTTAATTGTTTGAAATGGATACATTTAACAATAGTTCACAGTATAATAAAGTGCAACTTTTTCAAGTTTTTTTTAAATATAATTATTGTTACATTTTGGCCCGCCCTAAACAAAAACTCTGCCTACGCCACTGCCCGTAATGGGCTTTTTCACCGCCCATAATGTGCATTTTTGTAGTAGTGGGGTGATTATACCCGAAAAGGCAGAGCCGGAGAGCTTAATGATAGAGAGTTTGAAGTTAAATCATAATTAGCATATGGTCCTATTTTTTAGATCTCATAATTGTTGTGGGTAGATTTTTATCTAACATTGCAGGATCCTTATTAGCATCATATACTCGTCACACAGGTATGAAAAGCATTTACATTTTATATTCATGTAGCAGGATAACGATAATTTGTAAGTATACTTTCAGGATCACGGTTATAGTTAAGGATCCTGGAAATGTCTATATTATTTTTCTTGCAGGATCCTATTCTGGATATATTCGTCTAACATAATTGTGCAGGATCTTGGACGAAGGAAGTAATTAAGCAAGGATCTTATGTTTATTCTGGAGTGTGTATAGCTCAGGATCCTGGATCTATATTAATTCAGGATCATGTGCTATATAACACGTTTGTTTTTCTCGAGTATTGACCAGGTGCTGGATGAAGCGCGTTAATGAGATATGCTCCGGATTATGTGAGGAAGTTCTGATACGATTCAATGAGGACGAAGTCTAAAGCACGTGTTAAACGAAGTCAAAAGAGACGTTGGGAGTCTTCACCATTCCTCGGAGGATCCCTAAAATCTCGGATAGTTTGTTAAACGCTCTTAGTATATATTTGAGGCATGGATGATCGATTAGGTTAACGAATACTTACTATATTTCACCTGCAAAACACTTATTCTCTGCTCTCATTCACTCTTGAACACATTCACCAACACTTAGTCAATTTCGTAGAGAATCACATAGCCGATCATCCTTGTGCTCTTAGTTTGTAATCAATTACTTTCATTTTAATAAGATTAACAAAGGCAAGGATCACTTGATCCTTCCCGAGGTTTTGTGCCGGCGATCAACCTTGATCAAGGGCTTTCCTCGTACATCATTGTGTCGTTTTTACTTATTTATTACTTACAATGTTCTTCGTCATTTACATTGTAAATTTGTGATCTCTTGATCATCAATTCTGTTCTATACTTGTGTCTCATTCAAAGTATTTCACCAAACTTCACTTATAAGTGCTTGTTTTCATTATTAAACACATTTTCAACAAGGATCCACGAATCAAAGGATTCAAGGCATAATTTTTATTCAAAATTATTGTTTACTCATATAGATAATCGTGTAAAAGCGTAATTATCTTGAAAGTAATTTATAGCACCAAACCTCACTTTTCAAAATTTGATCACTTAATTGCTTAGTGTAATTTTTTACCAAAACAATAATCATGGTATTTTATCTAATACATATATTTAGATTCCAAAGATAACGGGATCTGATTGAGTATAATCCCATAAACTATGGAAACAGTAGGAAAATTGTTACTCGGAAAGTTAAGATAAATTAATTATTGAATTTGATTTGCTAACCTAATTCATTGAAGGATTTGGTTAGTTTATATCCCATGGAAACATTATATAAGTTCAATAATAACACATCATTATTCTTCATTACTTCTGTCAAAATTATGAGTGTAGCATGCACATGATACAGATACATAAAAGTATCATTAATCTTGACTAATTTAACATCTAGTAATGAATAACAATACAAATGTTTCCATAGACATACCATAATTTGAACAAATTTGGTATCTAGAAATGAATAACAATACAAGTGTTTGCTTTTTGAATGTGATCAGTTGAAGGAAACAGAAACATTCTTTCAAATGGTCTAACATCTAAGGTTATCGCCTGGTGCAACACCAAGTTGGTCACAATATTGAGTGTAGTACCCGACACGAGCACTCACAGTGGCCGAATTACCACCATCGCATTCCAGTCTTCCATTGATGGCTCGAATAGTAGCACCAAATCCTTGACCAGAAACTATGATCGAGTGTACATTGTTCATCCAAAACCACAAAGCGGTCCTAAAGGAAATGTTTGGGTCTGTGGCCACAATTTCAGGATTGTTTAATCCATCAAACCCAATGCTTTGCCCGGCTGGACCATAGTTGTAGTTCCATGATAGTTGGATCGGACCTCTCCCATAGTAACCCTTGTCAGGGTTACATGGATATTGAGTGTTATTTTCGTCGCAATAGTCATTTGAAGGACCGTTGATTTCTTCGATGTAGCAAAAATCTGCTCAAGCATTGTAAATTTGAAGAGTTCAGAAGTCGAAAATAATTTTGATGAGATTAAAGAACTTAATATGTAGATTGTAAAAATTTGGACTTGTCACGATACAAATTAATTAACATTGTGACATGTAATAAAATTAAGGGATAAGGTATGGATAGGCCACCGAAGTATTCACAAGTTCACCGAATAGCAACACGATTTCGGAGGCTGACCCAAGTATTACTTTGTTTCATTTTGTCAATTTCGACAAAAAG
The DNA here is from genome assembly GCA_949592205.1 of Helichrysum umbraculigerum. NCBI lineage: Eukaryota > Viridiplantae > Streptophyta > Magnoliopsida > Asterales > Asteraceae > Helichrysum > Helichrysum umbraculigerum. The sequence continues at coordinate 44,427,325 of CATIUR010000001.1, forward strand.
GATCGTTGAAGAGTTGTAAAGTCACATTAGTGCTCGTAAGTTCCTAGTTTTGCTACATCTAGAGTCGTCAAAAAATTGTAAACTTAGAGGCGTTTTTGACAAACAAATCTTAATTGAGTCTATTACTGTATCTCTGTAGGTTCCATGTTAGGCAACCAGAACAAAAGTTTCTCTGTAGGTTCCATGTTAGGCAACCAGAACAAAAGTTTGTTACTTTGCATAGTATATATTGTATGTGTTTTAATTACTATTTCACAAAGAGAATGCGTAATAATATGAGTAATATAGCAATAATACAAAATTAGAAGATTAGTGATCTTACGTCCAGTTTCATGAGTGACATGTGCAAAGAAAGCTGCAATCTCACGTCTCGAATCATCTTCAGAACCAACTCTACCAAACTGAGCATAGTTTCCAACGGCTTCAAGGAAGGTGGCTCGAGTATAAAACCCTCTCCCTTGACAACTAGCATCCGATTGGTCTATTATTCCATTAAAAAATGCATCCGTCACTATACTATCAACTGACACATCATTTGTAGGTGGTGGGGCGAAACAAGGCCCTTGTTGGCACCCAGTGCCACAATACGCCTCATCGCTACCACAATAACCGAACTGGCTGCAACATAAGTCCGGACTACAACCGCAGTTTTGGGCAGTTGCAGTGAGGATTGTGGTGAAAAGTAGTCCAGTGATGATCAAGATTGATGAGCATGTTTTCATTGTGGTTTGTGTTGTTTTGGTTTGTTAGTGGGATGTTTCATATAAATTATTATGGTGGCTTTCATCATTTATTTATAATGGTGTGTAAACAGTGTAGGGATTTAAGGTAGTGCTTGGTTATGGGAAAATTTTGTACCAGTTGTGGTGTTTGACTTTGACACTTTGTACATAAATTGACTTTGTCAAATTTGTTGACCTATTAATATGTAGGATTGAAAATTGGTCCTTAATAGATCTTTCATTTACGATTTTAGTTGACATTTTAAACGAAATTTAAAGATGACAGTTATGACATTTTGGACATGGAATAAGCAAGGACCGAACTAGAATGAAACATCACTCGTAGCACATTTTTTCTCGTAGAATTAAAATTAAATAAAATAAATGTCAAACTAAAAGTGTACAAATTTAAAGAAAAAAAATCAACTAACATACTGGACGAAGTTATATTGGTTAACCAGTTCTTTTTTCATAGAAATGATTCCACTTCAAATTTTGAACTAGTTGCACTGATACAATATCGAACTTTTTCTAAAAAGATTTTGCAGATTTTACAAATATGTGAGACATATTGGCTAATGACACGTGACACCCCACTATCATAATAGAAGCCATAAAATATAAGTCAATTTAAGACAAAAGTAAACATGAAAAATGTTATACTAAGTATGTGCAATTTTACTAAACCCTAACATAGAAATCGGTATTGGAATATAAGGTTAAAACTATATTCGCTCCATCTTAATTTAATTGTTCAACATAGTATTTAAAAAACTGTCACTTGAAAAAATTATTGTAAGAAAATTTTAACCTCTCAAATTATCTCACTTATTACTCTTAATTACTTATTATCTAAATAATTCAAGTTAAATTAAATATGCTTGGTAAAATTGACATTTAATCAATCTATTTAATCTGTATCTTAAACTAAAAAGAAAATTGTTGGGATAATTAAAGTGAGACGGAAAAAGTAATACACAATTTTATATAGTCTCCGTCTCAGTCAAAATGTCCACTTTGACTTTGCACACAATTTTATGATTCTCCACTAATTACACTTTTCACCAATCAAATTACATATCTACCCACTAAGGTCTTTTTCGATTGGTTGTAACATGGAAGTAAACACTTATTGGGGACAACTAAAATAGTAAGATGGACACTTGTGATGAGATGGAGGAGTAGTAAATTATATTTATGGTCATTATACAATACAAGTATACAACATTAAAATATCAGAGTTATAAAGGTTTAACTAGTGGGATTGTGGGGATGGAATGGAGGAGATAGTGTATGAACCGCGTGAAGAATGTGAAACATGAGAAAGTGGATATTAATATGAATAATTAAATAAAGTGTTTGTTGACCTTGACATGGTATGGTATCTAAAGTTGACTAGTTGACTTTGTCTAACTCATTTGATTTTGAAATGTCACAAGTTAATTAGGAAAAACTCACATGCTATTATGATATTTTTTGATTCGTAACTGGTGTTGGTGATACACAAAGAATAGTAGTTTTGGAATTAGATCAAAGAAGAAACCTGTTCTAGACTAAATAATATACGAAAAATAAATAAGAAAATATTCAACGAATTGTACTTGTGATACAAAAACAACAATTTCTTAACTGCTTATTACCATTTCGTTACAAAACAGCATGTGTTCTGCTGTTCTGTTCGACCCAACGTGACCTTAATTTACAACGAGAACCCGTAAGATTTAGAAGGCTGTTTCTTTCGGCCAAAATCGTGAAACCACCATCAACCAGAACGTTATTGAAAACATAAATTTATATCATCAAGTCCTGAAGGTTATCATACAGCGTTTTGGTACATAGGTTATTGTACCGTGTTTTGGAATCCAGTTCGTGATTCATGGCTACTGTAGCAAATTAGGTAACTATGGATTGCCCAAATAACATTTGTAATCTATCCTCTGATTTCAAAGAATGACTCACTTTCTAACACTGTTACAGATAACTGCCAAGTGACATTAGGCTTGTTTTAAGGTCTCTTTTATGGCCTAAATATCATTAGTCATCATTTTTTTTTTTGTGGCTGCTAATCTTTAGCTACGGCCATCCTTCTCGAGTCAATCACCAGTTCTTCACGTGAACTTGAACACCAAAAAGCTCCAAAGTAAACAGCACAACTGATAAAATGATATATAATTGACTAGATGAAACACTGAATTACAACATATGGGGTTTCTTTCTGATGATTCATATAAAAAAGCTAATGCTAAACAAATTTTAATAAGGGAACTTATATCTTGTGCTCGCTTGTTTCATCGTTGCAACCGGACGCCTTGCCAGTTCTTCCAATTATGAATGACTCAGGTGCATTACTATTACTATTGATATCATGACCTTGAAAAGATCGTGATGCGAAATACTCCAACCCTGATTTAGCTGTTCCTTTGACCATGATTTTATGATCCTTACCATGCTCCTGCAGTGCCTTCTGTGTCATGTATGCTAAAGCAAGAGCTCCATCTTCTTCTTCAATGTTGATATCTGGTTCAACCCACAAATCGATTATGTTTAGTCTTTGGAATGGGCATGTAAGATGCAAATTATGGAAAGAAGAATGTGGTGCCTGCAAGTCTCACAAATGGACACTTGAGGACCTGGCATGAATCAACATATCAAATGAAATTGCAATGATTATTATGTCCTAAATCTACGAGGTCAGATGGATCAAATGTTGAGATTCGCCCCGATGTTTACTTATCATGAATCCATTTTTTATGCATAAAGTCAATATCTGAAGTAGTAACTATTTATATAATTGTATTACTCGCAAAAAAGGACAAAAGAAGTATTTAGAGATAAACCCAACCAGACTCGGTACAAAATTACTTATTTTGAACTGTTACTCAAATTGGTCAACTCGTACATTTTGCCACCTCTCTAGACATTGACAGAAGACACGATTGAATAAAACAACCCATTAATACGGGTCAACTTATTGATTCATCAGAAATAGTCCAGCTTAGATGATCATTATAGATGTACTGTACAGATCTCAAAAGCATAACAACTCAATTTTATTTGAATCAAGCTGGTATTTTCACAAATGTGTTACATAGATACTCAAATGTACATATGTGGGAGCCCCTCCATGTATAGCAACTAAAACCATTAAGCACACTACCAATGGAAATTGATGTGGGGGTTAAGTTAGCTTTTGTGAAAATGAACTGCTAACATAGACGAACAAAATTGCAAGTTGGAGACGACAAGGCTATTTCCGAACCCCACCACAAAAAAAAAAAAAATTCCTAAAGAATTCAAAAGGATTGAAAGTCGTCTGAAGGGTTAGTTTAGCTCATAAAGCCTCTTAATTCGTTTTATTAAAGAGAATAGATTATTATTGTAGTTGATTACTTTCATAATCATATTTAACGCATTAATCATATGCTACTTTGAATAGCTATGCAGCATAATGGTTTTCAACCATCAGAAATGTCTGGTACATGCTTCTATAAATAGCTATGCAACATAATGGTATTAACTGAAAGCATTTCAGGCCAGTGCACCACAAAAGAAAAGCTTGAATGCAAGCGTTAATTGAGTTAAATATCATGTGATCTTTCTTCAGATTGTTACAGCATGAAGTAAAGGTACAAGATAACATGTTACCTTGCGAATCAGGATCTTCTATGTATCCACCTTGGAGAAATGAAAATCTTGCTTCTTCTCGTTGATTTTCTACTCCTGCAGGTGTTGAAGCAACCAGGTCCTGAAATTCCATTACATATTTAATTTTCCAGTCCACTCACTTCCCCTGCACAAAAAGAGATTACATGCTCTTAAAGGTACTTAAACTGGGATAAATGATGATAGATTATAAATATAAGCAATATTAACTCCATGTAAGTATGAATACATACATGTGCATCAGAATGTATCAACGTATATATATGTAATCACATACCCACGTAGGCGCGTATACACATACATGTTATGAGCATTGTTTTTGTAGGAAGCAAATGTTATTTACAGGCATATGAATCCTAATTAATACCCGACTAATCTATAGAAACCAATAAGATTAGCATATTTTTGTAGAATGCAAATGTTATTTATTGCCTATTATCTCTCTACACACTTACACAATGCTGAATAGATTATAGATAAAACCAGAGAATCAGTAATTTGATGGTACATTTGGTGGACGATTGCATATCGCACTAATCAAATGAAGACAATTAATGGGTACTACAAAAAGTGTGTTCCATATGCTGAAGAACCACGGATTGGAAAGAAGAACGTGATTACAAATAGTATAATAATGAGGTCATAGAAATATAATACAGAGTCAACTGCAAAAAGTTTACTACAGGTCTACAGCAACACAGCAAGTTGATATTATAAAATACCTGTTAAACGCAAGAATAGCTTCAAAAGGAGTAATAACAGGAGCCAAGAACTCTTTGCTATCCAAAAGTGCAGTTTGCGCACATGAGATATAAATAAAGACATCACACTGCAAAATTAGGAACTGGTCATGAAACCTATAAACATCATCTCCGAAAAACTATTATCTTATCCAAGACTATTTCAATTCAGTTATGAAATGTAGTTCTTCACCAAGTGTTATTTATATCTCATGACCCATAACAATCTTTTCTGTAATAAATACACACAAAAAAGTCACTCAAACCACACAGGTTGTCAACTTTACCTCTGGAAAGTTGGCAAGTTTAGAAGGATTAGGCCGTCCCATGACAAGTGTGTAGGCCTTCTTCCCATCCTTCGTAATCATCTCTTTTATTTGATGGATCAAACTAAGATACCCAGCGGCATATAGAATCCAACATCAATAATCATGAATCCTCAGGTACGAGATATAGAAAAGCATCAGCTAACTACGTAACAACCTAAACTAATATAGAAACATACCAACACCAAGCGTCCCAACCAATATTCCAACAATACCGGCATCCTTTGCTTTCTCAACTAGATAATATCTGCATAAACGTTATAAAAATGAGAAACTGTTCAAGAAACTAGTAACTAATCAGAAATTCAGAACCTAGAAGGAAACTGTTTATAAAAGAGATGACAGATAAGCAATGTACCTACGCTTGAGAATTCTTCGTTGTTGAGAAGTGTCTGTTAATAATAGATTTTCTGTTGAGTCATATCTGACTGAGACAATCATCCCGTAGAAAAATAATTAAGAATAAATAAATATGTAAGATAAAAAGGAAAAGAAAATAAACTAATGTTTATAAAGAGTCATAAGAAGGACCATCTATCAAAAAGTACTAGATACAGGTTAATAGTTTCTACTTAAATATTTATAAATTAAATTGACCAGCAATCATATACTTAGAATTGTATCATTAGCCAACACAGAGCAAAGGACTATCACACAAAAAAGTCTAACATCAGATCAAACATAGAACTTAAAGGAAACTAAACAGAGCTGTTCGTACAAAAAATGAAAAGAATAACTGCCGCTATAAGTGGCAATTTCAGCCCATGTATGGGTTGACGGGTTTTACTGGGTTATACTTATTTTATAACAGATCAAGCACGAAAAATAAAAATAAAAAAGAATTAGCTAACAGGGAAATGTGTTACATGAGTCAAAAGTTGTCCAAGTGTATTCAATTCGCATAAAACCTCATATACCGTTTCATTAAATTAGAATTAGAATATAGTCTATAGCTGTTATAATGTAGTTTATGTAATAACTCAAGCCAATGATCTCTTACCCAAGTGGTAAGAGTGAGGTGGGAGGCTTGCCTCCCTGGAGGTCTGGGGTTCGAGCCCAGGCAGTGGTGTATGGGGTAATTAAAATTTGGCCGTTCAAAAAAAATGTAATAACTCAAAGCATTGATTATTTATTAATTTTAAGGAGAAAGACAGAAAGGATTTTGTGGATTAGCTCAACGACAACAACCCAACCCATTTCAACCCTAGTTACCCATTAGGACCGATTACCCAACCCTGCCATTTTCCCACCTCTAGTAGCCACTCTGATTCATCTCAGGGGGATCAGAAGAAAGCAAAAAAATACCTATCATTCTATAAATAACAAACAGATAAGAAAGAGTAACAAAATGAATATTGTGGAGTAGTCATCAGCAAGAGAACTGTAAAGCATTCATCATCATGCTATACAAAAATATATATGAATTTAATGTGTTATACTTGCATTGTAGCATAACCTTCAGAGAGGTTCGCATTATACGTTTGAGAAACTAATGAACTGTATGAAAATGAAATAGTAATGCAGAAAGTACCTATGTCACAACCATTGAAGGTGAGTACAGCATTCGCAAATGCGGAATTATCGGGGCCTATCCAAAACAATGAGTAGTCTTCCATCCTGCGACCCTCTTCTAGATTCCAATGCAATCCGCCAGTCCTATATGTTCTGCTCATGGCATCACCACAATTTCCGTTGGCAACACAGCTGCTAACAGAAGTTTTTGTTGGAACCATAGATTGGCTCATAACATCAGCATAATGTAGTTCAAATCTGGATTTATCTCCACACAAACTTCTTGTTTCAACTGCTGATGCTTCTATGATATCTTGTAACACATGCCCATATTCCAATCCATATAGGACCTTCATTAGTCAAAAAGAAAAATGTATCACAATCTAAAAATCTTCAGCCCCAATAGATCTAAAATTACTTTTTTGGTTCAATTTTCAACCATATGACAGCGTTTAACCAACATACCTACAGATTATATGTTCATGTCATAAGATTCTTCTTAAAGTCCAATTCAAAAGTATTACTTCTATAATCTTCATGTAAAATGACCTCAAAGCATATCATATAAACTTCTAGCAAAACCAAAACCTTCTAATGTCATACCATCCTTTTACGTTTCTAACTTTACTTGAAGCTTAAATAATTACATGGAAATTGATCTGTACAAACCAAGAGACAAGAGTACATAAGTATATGTATGTTCTAATTTTAAAAAAGTAATTCACAAGAAAACTGACTATTAGCAGCACGCTTAGGTGGGATACAGGAGCTCGTCCTACAAGCAGTTCTAGAAAACAAAAAAAATATAAAAACATATAAGATCATATACAATAAGTGAATTTACTCAACTTACCATTACCGGCTTCATACTAGACGACGCATAATTACACAACTGTTTAGCACAGTTAGACACATTTATCTCAGCTTTCCCACAAAGAAGAAAGTGTTAGGAATTTGCAGCGGAAACATCCAACTAACAACAACTAGCTGTTAGCAAAAAATCAAACCCAAACAACGCTCGTGTAATTGAGTTACACCCACACACAATATACGGATAATAATTGTAAACCTAGCAATTAAATACAAAGCAACAAGATAATAAACACGATACGACAAAAGAATTTAACGTGGTGATGTCCAATCTCCAACTTGAAGATTGGTTTAGTCCACGGGCCAAACCAAAGAGTTTTTTTTTTATTACTATTACGGCTCAAGGGTTACAATTACATAGGGGTTTATATTTATAAGGTATCACAAACTTGGGCAACAAGCCAAACCAACAAAACCTTAGCCCGTTAATTAATATTCACAAAGCCCAACTATCTCCCACTTGAAGATTAATCAAACCCCAAAACCAATAACCTGCCTTCACAATCTCGTCCCTTCACCAATGTCACTCGTTCAAACTTCATACCGCCGAATACCATTCGGGACACGCCGCTCGACCACATAGAGCCGGAAGACTTTCGATACAAAGCTACCAGAACACTCACATCATGAAACTGGAACCACTCTCTAACCACCACCATCATCTTCTAGGCCTAAGAAGATTCGTTGAAGCACTCCAAAGGATTCTAACAAGAGACACCCATCTCTTCAACTCGTCGATTACAACCACGTCTGATCCTGCCACCGACATGTCAACGACTATCCGTACAGAATTTCATCCATCCGATTTTCCTTCCCAGCAATCAGAAAATCGCCGATAGAACAACCCGTAGATTATCATCAAGGTTTATCCATGAGAACGCAGTCACAACCTTGAAACCTACATTACCAACTTTCGCTTTCCCGCTGGTACACCGACCCAAAAACGTACATACGATTTCTATCAACACATCTTCTCTAACTCAGCAGCCCGCTCCCACTGTACGAATCAAAATAACAACCGCGGCTATCTGAGAAGATTCTGGTTCATAACACCCGGTCAATCGCAAATTACTTTGCCATTGGAGAGTAACAACGAAGGTCCAAATGCTCTAGTGTTGCCGGAATCCGCACACTAAACCTGTAGAAACTCGAGATCCATCAATTGCACAACCGTCTCAAGACTCTCACTAGTTGCCAAACTCCCACTAGCTTCGACACTTCCCTCGGTTCCAAACTCCTAAGAGTTTCCCGAAACTCTCAACAATATTGGAAAGCTCAACAGGACTTACAAGATTATCTGCCTCTAACCCCACTTGAAAATTCCCAATCGGTTCCTCCATAAGATCCGCTCGATCGTTGAACTCAACTCATCAATTGATACCCGAGCCCAGTCGAACGTGTTCAATCCGACATCTTCTGCAACCAATATCTTCAAGTGAAGGAGCTCTAACCTGACTAATCATTCCAAACATATGGAATTCCCAACCAAAACCGTGGTCTCCCGTTTCAACCCGCGAGCGATTACCAAACTCCCTTGATAACTCCCACTGGCGAATAACGGATGTGGTACCATTTATTATATAATCTACCCAACCGAAAAAACCATTCTATTTAGCACCGTAACAAACCTCACATCTTTGAATAACCTAGTCCGTATCAATGAAGTTCCTGAAACATCACGTCCCTACACTCGCAACATCAAACCCTAAGTTTGATAAAATTCATTTATTCTTTTGCACGGGATCGCAAAGAATAAAGAACCTGAATCCATAACGTGGATCCCAAAACTCTATCCGCAACAAACCAACAATCGAACCCGATCATCCAATCCATTACCACCGTCGTGAACAATCACCGTCACAACGCAACCGACCTCCCACCGTGTCGTCACGTCACAACTAACTAGAAAAAACCCTAACATGTTTGATCTAGACAAACAACTCGCCGAGCACATAAACTTTGCTTTCTGAGTTCTTCGTGATCCAACAAAAAAACGAGTTAGACGATCTCGATAATATGTTGCAATCAAATCCTAAACCGTGTCGTTACAATCGTTACCCCCGCTCTTCTTCCGGATCTAGATCTACTCCGATTACCTGCGCACAATAATCCAAGATCTCTATCTCCAAATAACTAAAACCCTAACATATCAAACGAACCTCATCTTGATCATACTTTCATCCGCCATCATTCCCAATCGCTCAACCTAGAGCTCTGATACCAGTTGTTAGAAATTTGCAGCGGAAACATCCAACTAACAACAACTAGCTGGTGTTAGCAATAAATCAAACCCAAACAACGCTCGTGTAATTGCGTTACACCTACACACAATAAACGGATAATAATTGTAAACCTAGCAATTAAATACAAAGCAACAAGATAATAAACACGATACAACACAAGGATTTAACGTGGTTATGTCCAATCTCCAACTTGAAGATTGGTTTAGTCCACGGGGCCAAACCAGAGAGTTTTTTTTTTATTACTATTATGGCTCAAGGGTTACAATTATATAGGGGTTTAAATTTATAGGGTATCACAAAGTTAGGTAACAAGCCAAACCAACAAAACCCTAGCCCATTAATTAATATTCACAAAGCCCAACAGAAAGCAGGTAGCTTTGACATTTTAAAACGAAGAAAAACCAAATTTAAACAGGAAAAAAACAATCGAATAAGAAAATACCTAAAAAGATAACAAACTCACGGGCTGAGACAAGTTTGACCATAATGAATAATGCAATCGGCATTTATATGCGATGCACCAACTTCATCAACACAACAACTACCATATGTAGTATCAGCCATTACATACAACCCAATATCCTTTACATTGTTTTCATTAAGCTCGTTACGTAACACGCGTACGACTCCTGTCGACTCCTTTAATAGCTCCTCAGGGAAGTAAACATAACATAATTAATCCAAAATAGGTGGCCAGCTTCAAAAATATAAATAAATTCTATAAAATCACCCAATTCACCTTCATACAAACCAAATTACTTTTAAATTCGTAGCGTGTCAACTTTTGAAGCGGCATGGGGACTACCTCTTTAGATGGGTGAGAGGGATGACACACCTTAGTGAGAAGGAAGGACTACAGCCTGGTTATGTGTTTGTACAAGTAGATATCGTTGAAGACGGTTGTGATGGATTACCGATCCTAGTTGAAAGATACGGAATAAAATTTTAAGAGATTCAAGAAGGGAAGTTATTCAGTAGTCACGCCAAGCCATCAAGGCAAGCAAACTTTAATCTGGATCAACGTGCGTGTGTGTTATATGTCATATTGATTTTAGTTAACTTTTTTCTTTAATGTAGCTTGGTGACGACATGTCGCCACTCAACTATATCACTTAGGTATTCGGTAATGGGTTTATCTGTGTTTTGTTAATGTAGATTGTACCCCAAACTTTTCCATAACCGGAGCCATCTAACGAGTTTACAGGTTTGGAGGATAAGCTAATGACTGGACCTCTAAGAATTAGAGAGTTGGTCTTCCATTTCACCAACCACTTTGCAGACAAGGACAGTCTAATCAAAATTATATTTCCATTAGGGATGTATCCGGATTTTGTTAGTCCGTGTGTAGAATGGATTGATTACTATGCGGTGCTAGATTGGCTGACGAATGATTTTATCAATACCTCCATTATGTCTTGGTGGGCGATGTAAGTTCTATAATAATGGTTTGTAAAAAGTGTCTATATATTATTATATTCGTATAATTTCTTACTTCTACTAAAGTAAAGTAACATCCCATACCGCCTTCCGCGGGTTAGGGCCCAATACCGTCTAAGACAGTCTATGGGGGAGGTTAGATGTAGACAGCCTTACCCCAAACAAAGGTAGAGAGGCTGCTTCCATTTCTACCTAAAGGTAGAAAGGACCTCCGGCCTTTTTGCAGGGGATGGGATTCGAACCCCTGACCTCTTGTTCAGAGGCAAGAGACTCAGCCACTAATCCAACCCTTCTACTATTTTATCATAATTTTAATTTTAGGGACTTGTGGGTCAATAGAGAGGGGCAGTCACTTCCAAACAGATATGCGTTCCTACATCCTAGTATGTGCCAATCATTGTATTGCGAATAGGAAGCTCGTGACATGACTGTTCTTACCGATCACATCAAATCTCAGTTTCTCCACCACACTGACAAACAGTTCTTCATGTCTCCTTAAAATCACCGGTGGTACGTTTTATACCAATGTGTGTATATATAGGGTATATATATGCTTTATGGTTTTAACTATAAGTACTTAATTTATTTACAATCTAATATATATCTAAAAAAAATTAATTAGTAGTACTCAGTGAATCCTCTTCATTCTCGACAATGTCAAGCGTACGGGCTATATCTTAGATCCAATGATGGGTTCAAGAACTAAGGATGATTATCCATTTGTTGCTCAAGTGGAAGAGTAAGAGTTTTTCCGTATGTATATTATTTTTAAGATAAATGTAGTTAATAATATTTTATTGTTAGGTGTGATCTTGGGAGTTGGAATTGGAATATGGTGAACTCTCCACAACAACGTTCAAGTTGGGAATCTGGTTACTATGTTATGAAGAATATGTTTATCATGATGATGACTAACTAAGCAAGCTGCCCAACTGATGTAAGTGTTCACAAATATGAAAATATATATGTTAATAAATTTTTTGTTGTAGGTTACTTAACTTGTTAATTGAATTTGGTTATAGATATGGAGAGACATTGAGAGTTACACCTACATGGACATGGAGGATACGGTATGTCACAACATTAGAAGTTTTGCCAACGTTTACCTGTCATGAACTCGATCTCATGATCGTTTGGATAGTTAGATGAACTTGCTACTAAGATATTAATATGTATTTTCTATGTTTATACAATACTGCTTGATATATGTTTGTTGCATTTATATATGTTGTTGATTATTTGCTTTGCCGGAAATCAATATGGTCATTATATGGCTTGTGAAATTTGGTAATTGCATGAAACCGATAGCTACTAGAGTTTTTGCAGTGATATGAAAATCTATATATATAACGCACTTTAAGCGGTTATCGGGTCTCCGCCAAAATAAACTAAAAAATATATTCCATTTTTTGAAGTTTATTAATTAATCGGCATTAATAATAATAACAGCGGTTCTCACCTACCACCTTATCAATTAAGTAAAATAAATAAACATTTATAAATAAATCAAAAATATAAAAGCCATGAACTACAACATAACCGCCTAACTGTGCATTTAAAATCTGGCACCAACCTTGCAACCGCACCGGTGTCAAAAATACCCGCCATTAAATGACAACCAATACTCGCACCGGTGTCAAAAATAAACCGCCACCGTACATCAAGATTATTAAAGGCGGTGCCTCTAAAGATATCTCCATCTTAAACGACGCTCACATACATTGCGGGCGTGTCACCATCTGTAATGGACTTTTTCACCACCCGTAATGTGCATATTTGTAGTAGTGGAGTGATTACACCTGAAAAGGTAGAGCTGAAGAGCTTAATGATGGAGAGTTTGAAGTTAAATCATCTTTAGCATATGGTCCTATTTTTTAGATCTCATAATCATGGTATTTTATCTAATACATTTAGATTCCAAAGATAACGGGATCTGATTGAGTATAATCCCATAAATTGAGAGTACGGGTGTACATAAATGGTCTGGAACCGCTAGAACCGGTAAACCGAACCAGGACCGGACCAGAACCGAACCGGACCGTAGCACAATGGTCCGGTTCTCGGTTCTATATTTTAGCCTTAATGGTTCACGGTGCGGTTCGGTTCTAGAACCGGTAAAAATGGTTCGAACCGCCAGAACCGGTTTCATAAGAAAAGAGAGAGATATACTTGATATATATATCTTTTAATATCGATAGAAATTGAGTTATATAATTAGATTTTATAAATTGTTATATTAATTATAAGTATATATATTTTTTTAGATTTTTATCTTCTATATTCTATGCACCGAAAAAATTCAACTTACATTTTCTTTCTGGATACTTCCCTGATGATGTTTTTTTGATAGATTGTTAACGATTGATCCATTTAATAAATCCTTTTGGGAACTTAATCAACCATATTCTTTTGTATTCGACATACATGTATGTTTTGTTTGAAAAAAACATAGATGTATCCAAGGGCAGAACCATGTACATGGTAGGGGTAATAGTTGCTACGGATCCATTCGCTACATATAATATAAATTTCTTATAAAAAAATTGCACTTTTTGTTACATTCTTTGTTTGTGCTACGGGTTCAAAAAATCTAAGATATCAATGTTACGGGTCACTATAAATCCTGGATCCGCCACTAGATGTATCCATATTATGTTAGAATTACAACGTTTCAATATTGATTATTAGACGATTTTAAGTTTTTTCTAATTCCTTAATTATTTTATTTAATTTGATAACTATATGCTTTTACACATCTTCTTCTTTATAAAATACACGCGTATATTATTTGGTTCGCGGTTTTGAACCAAAACCGCAAGAACCGAACCGGAACCAAACCGGACCAGAACCGAATTACATGGTGCGGTTCATGGTTCTTGATTTTTCATTTAACGGTTCGCGGTCCGGTGCGGTTTTGGTCCGGTTCGGTGCGGTTTTTGGACCACATACACCCCTATTTGAGAGTATATAATCCCATAAACTATCAGTATGGAAATTGTTTTTTTGGCAAAAGCATACATAAAATACCATTACACATAGAAAGCATTGAAGGAAAATTGTTACTCGAAAAGTTAAGAAAAATTAATTATTGAATTTGATTTGCTAACCTAATTCATTGAAGGATTTGGTTAGTTTATATCCCATAGAAACATTATATAAGGTCAATAACAAGACATCATTATTCTTCATTACTTGTGTCAAAATTATGAGTGTAGCATGCACATGATACAGATACATAAAAGTATCATTAATCTTGACTAATTTAACATCTAGTAATGAATAACAATACAAATGTTTCCATAGACATACCATAATTTGAACAAATTTGGTATCTAGAAATGAATAACAATACAAATGTTTGCTTTTGAATGTGATCAGTTGAAGGAAACAGAAACATTCTTTCAAATGGTCTAACACCTAAGGTTATCGCCTGGTGCAACACCAAGTTGGTCACAATATTGAGTGTAGTACCCGACACGAGCTGTTACGGTGGCTGAATTACCACCATCGCATTCCAGTCTTCCATTGATGGCTCGAATAGTAGCTCCAAATCCTTGACCAGAAACTATGATCGAGTGTACATTGTTCATCCAAAACCACAAAGCGGTCCTAAAGGAAATGTTTGGGTCTGTGGCCACAATTTCAGGATTGTTTAATCCATCAAACCCAATGCTTTGCCCGGCTGGACCATAGTTGTAGTTCCATGATAGTTGGATCGGACCTCTCCCATAGTAACCCTTGTCAGGGTTACATGGATATTGAGTGTTATTTTCGTCGCAATAGTCCCTTGAAGGACCGTTGATTTCTTCGATGTAGCAAAAATCTGCTCAAGCATTGTAAATTTGAAGAGTTAGTTCAGAACTCGACATTATTTTAATGAGATTAAATAACTTAATATGTAGATTGTGAAAATCTGCACTTGTCAAGACACATATGAATTAACATTGTGACATGTAATTAATCTTAGGGACATGGTATGGATAGGCCACCAAAGTATTCACAAGTTCACCAAATAGCAACACGATTTTGGATGCTGACCCAAGTTTTACTTTGATTTCATTTTGTCAATTTAGACAAAAAGGATCGTTGAAGAGTTGTAAAGCGACATTAATAATGCTCATAAGTTTCTAGTTTTGCTACATCTAGAGTTGTCAAAAAACTGTAAACTTAGAGGCGTTTTTGACAAACAAATCTTAGTTGAGTCTATAACTGGATTTCTCTAGGTTCCTTGTTAGGCAACCTGATCACAAGATATGATTGTTACTTTGCATAATATATATTGTATGTGTTTTAATTACTATTTCACCAAAAGAATGCGTAATATTATGAGTAATATAGCATGAATAATACAAAATTAGAAGATCGGTGATCTTACGTCCAGTTTCATGAGTGACATGTGCAAAGAAAGCGGCAATCTCACGTCTCGAATCATCTTCAGAACCAACTCTACCAAACTGAGCATAGTTTCCAACGGCTTCAAGGAAGGTGGCTCGAGTATAAAACCCTCTCCCTTGACAACTAGCATCCGATTGGTCTATTATTCCATTAAAAAATGCATCCGTCACTATACTATCAACCGACACATCATTTGTAGGTGGTGGGGCGAAACACGGCCCTTGTTGGCACCCAGTGCCACAATACGCCTCATCGCTACCACAATAACCGAACCGGCTGCAACACAAGTCCGGACTACAACCGCAGTTTTGAGCAGTTGCGGTGAGGATTGTGGTTAAAAGTAGTCCAGTGATGATCAAGATTAATGAGAATGTTTTCATTGTGGGTTTGTGTTGTTTTGGTTTGTTAGTGGAATGTGTGGTATAAATTATTGTGGTGGCTTTCATGATTTATTTATAATGGTGTATAAACAGTGTAGGGACATGAGGTAGTGGTTATGGGAAAGAAGTTGTACGTGTTGTGCTGTTTGACTTTGTTTTTAAGTTGACTTTGTCAAAATTTTTGACTTTTAATATGTAGGATCTGAAAATTGTTTCATTTTTAGATATTTGATTTATGGTTTATTTGACGTTTTGGACATGCAAATATGCGATAAGCAAGACGGAACTAGAATGGAATGTGACTAGTAGCACCTTTAAAAATAAAATTCAACTACAAGTGTACAAAATTTAGGGAAAAAACAAATCAACTATTATATTGGTTAATCAACTCATCTAACTCTACCCTATCTACTAATTGGCCTTCCCCCAACTTACGTGGCATTTATATGTGTTGCCAAGTCATCTTATCTTATATATGATGTGTCAAGAAATCTACGGAGTATATGTTTTTCACATTTTAACATTCCATCTCACTTTGTTAATTGGGTACTTGAATTAGCATGGGAATACAAGAAATGCATCGGTTACAACCAATGTAAATAAATGTCAAATTTATTGTCGTTTGAATGAAAAATACATGGCTATCTTCGCATTTTGTCACTTACAAATCATCGGGATTATCAATATCATGACTATTAACCCAAAAAATAAGAGCAACGTACTGAATTCAGGGTGTTGAATAATTGGTGCTAACCACTTTATGAACTAAATTAACACCGGTACCATGTAATTATTCAGGTGTCAATCAAGATTTTAGTTATTGGATAAAATAAATAAATTGGCAATACCTTAGTCTACCATTACTTATGCAAATCAAAAGTAATTGTTTATACATGAAAAAGAACTAACATAACTATATCGTAATCTATATACATAGTTTGTTATATTTCGTGAAGCCGTTAATCGGACGGGGCATAACACTAGTTTTTTATATAAAAATGGTTGCACCTCAATTTTTGAACTACCTACGAGTACATGGAACATGTTTGACTAATGGCACGTGTCACTCTACTGCCGTAGTAGAGACGCCTCTAAAAATAAGGTGAGTTTAAAACAAAAGTAACAATGTTATATGTTGACCTATATTAAACCATAACATTTGAGTCATTAGGGAGTTATAGTCGAAAGTATACTCTCTTTCAGTTTAATTGTTCACCTTACTATTTTTGTTTGTATCAAAAATACTGTTACTTGAAGGAAAAAAAAAACAATTACGAAAAAATTATGGTCCACTCAAATTTACTTTAGCTTATTACTCCCAATAACTCACTTCTTACGTATTTCAAGTCAAATATGCTTTGTATATAAAAGCAAAAGTGATACTTCAACAAGAAATTTGGTGGGGATAATTAAAGTGGAACGAAAGAAATAATACATAATTTTAGTAAATTAACTATTTCTGCTCATCATACAACTTAATAGGTTTAATTCAACATTTTGACTAGTGGGATTGTGGGGATGGAATGGAGACACACAGATAGTGTATGAATCGTGTTAAGCATAAGAAACATGAGAAAGTGGATATGAAAATGAATAATTAAATATTGTGCTTTTGACTTTGACGTGGTATCTAAAGTTGACTAGTTGACTTTGTCAAACTGGTTTGATTTTGAGATGTCACAGGTTGGAAAAAACTCAAATGCTATATTATTCAGTTCTAGATCTTCTCGTGATATTTTGTTTCGTAACTGGTATTGGTGATACACAAAGAATAGTAGTATTAATTAAATTACATCAAAGAAGAAACTTATTCTAGACTTATATAAGATGAAATTTCCAACCAATTGTTGCAAACAACAATGGAGCGTTTAGTTACGAAAAATTCTTCCATTCATCAAGAAAATCTTATAAAAACACTGAAAATTTAGAAAACGTGTTCAGATTTGAGGTTTTTTGGAAATGTTTTCTAAGAAAAAGAAAATTATGATTAATGGTTTCATACATTTTATATTTTGGAAAATGAAAACTCAATCCATTACATTTGAATGTGTAATCTAAATTTTCTGTAGTTTTCTAGAGGGACAAAACTCTAAAAAAACAGAAGATATTTTTCCATAACTAAACGCACCCTAAATACAAGTATACAACCACAATTTCTTGCATTCCCAATTGCCTATTACCATTTTGTTACAAAACATTAAAATAGAATTTGTGTTCTAGTGTTCTGATCAACCCAACGTTACCTTGATTTACCACAAGAAACTGTAAGCTTTAGAACAACGAGACCCCGTAAGATTTAGAAGGCTGTTTCTTTCGACCTAAATCTTGAACCCGCCATCAACCAGAACGTTATTAGAAACATCAAGTCATGATCCTGAAGGTTATCATACTGCGTTTTGGTACATATGAATCCACTTCGTGATTCGTGGCTACTGTAGCGAATTAGGTAACTACCAATGGATTGGCCGAATAACATTTGTAATCTATCAATCCTTTGATTTCAAAGAACGACGCACTTTCTTACACTGTTACAGATAATCGCCAAGTGACATTAGGCCTGTTTTAAGGTCTCTTTTTAGGCCTAAATATCAGTAGTCGTCATTTTTTTGTTATAGCTGCTAACGCCCACCCTTTTCGAGTCGATCACCAGTTCACCACATGCACTTGAACACCAAGAAGCTCCAAAGTAAACAGCACAGCTGATAAAATGATATATAATTGACTACATGAAACACTGAATTACAACATATGGGGTTTCCTTCGGTTGATTCATATAAAGAAGCTAATGCTAAACAAATTTTAATAAGGGTACTTATATCTGGTGCTCACTTGTTTCATGGTTGTAACCGGACGCCTTACCAGTTCTTCCAATTATGAAAGGCTCAGGCGCATTACTATTACCATTGATATCAAGACCTTGAAAAGATCGTGATGCAAAATACTCCACCCCTGATTTAGCCGTTCCTTTGACCATGGTTTTATGATCCTTATATCTGGTGCTCACTTGTTTCATGGTTGTAACCGGACGCCTTACCAGTTCTTCCAATGATGAAAGGCTTAGGCGCATTACTATTGCCATTGATATCAAGACCTTGAAAAGATCGTGATGCAAAATACTCCACCCCTGATTTAGCAGTTCCTTTGACCATGGTTTTATGATCCTTACCATGCACCTGCAGTGCCTTCTGTGTCATGTTTGCTAAAGCAAGAGCTCCATCTTCATCTTCATCTTCAATGTTGATATCTAGTTCAACCCACAAATCGATTATGTTTAGTCTCTAGAATGGGCATGTAAGATGCAAAATTATGGAAAGAAAAAAGAAGAATGTGGTGTCTGCAAGTCCCACAAATGCACACTTGGGGACCTGGCCTGAATCAACATAACAAATGAAATTGCAACGATTATTATGTTCTAAATCTACGAGGTCAGATGCATCAAATGTTGAGATTCGCCCTGATGTTTACTTTTTATGAGTCCATTTTTTATGCATAAAATCAATATCTGAAGTATAAACTATTTATATTACTCGTAGAAAAGGACAAAAGAAATTTTTAGGGAAAACCCAAACAGACTCGTAGAACGTAATTACTTATTTTGAAAGGTTACTTGAATTGGTCGACTCGTCCATTTTGCCACCTCTAGACATTGACAGAAGATACGATTGAGCAAATCAACCCATTAAAAACGAGTCAACTTATTGATTCATCCGATATTGTTTTAGCTTAGATCCGTCAAATATTAATATCAAGATGATCATTATAGATGTACCGTACAGATCTCAAAAGCATAACACCTCAAATTTTTTTGAATAAAGCCTGTATTCTCTCAAATATTTGAATCAAGCCGGTATTTTCTCAAAAAGGTGTTACATAGATACTCAAATGTACATATGTGGGAGCCCCCTCCAAACTAAAACCATTAAGCACATTTCCAATGGAAATTGATGTGGGGGTTAGGTTAGCTTTGTAAAAATGAACTTAAAATAGACTATCAAAATTGCAAGTTGGAGACGACAAGGCAATTTTCCAACCCCATATATAAATAATTTTCCTAAAGAATTCAAAAGGATCGAAAGTCGTCTGAAGTGTTAGTTTAGACCATAAAGCCTCTTGATTCGTTTTATTAAAAATAATAGATTATTAATGTAGTTGAATACTTATATAATCATGTTTAACGCATTAACCATATGCTTCTTTGAATAGCTATGGAACATAATGGTTTTCAACCATCAGAGATGTCTATTACATGCTATTTTAAATAGCTATGCTACATAACGGTATTAACTGAAAGCTTTTCAGGCGCCAGTGCGCCACAAAAGAAAAACTTAAATGCAAGTGTTAATTGAGTTATGGATATCATGTGATCTTTCTTCAGATTGTTACAGCGAGAAGTAAAGGCACAAGATAACATGAAGTACCTTGCGAATCAGGATCTTCTATGTATCCACCTTGGAGAAATGAAAATCTTGCTTCTTCTCGTTGATTTTCTACGCCTGCAGGGGTTGAAGCAACCAGGTCCTGAAATTCCATTACATATTTTCCAGTCCACTCACTTCCCCTGCACAAAAAGAGATTACATGCTCTTATAGGGAACTTAAACTGGGATAAATGACAATTAATATAAGCAATATTTACTATATGTATGTATGAAACATGTGCATCTGAATGTATCAACATATATATGTGTGCACACTCATAGTCACATACCCACGTAGGCGCGTATACACATACATATTATTAACATTGTTTTTGTAGGAAACACGTTATATACAGGCCTATTTATCCTAATTAATACCCGACTAATCTATAGAAACCAATAAGATTAGCATATTTTTGTAGGAAGCAAATGTTATTTATTGCCTATTATCTCTCTACACACTTACACAATGCTGGATAGATAAAACCAGAGAATCAGTCAATTGATGGTAGATTTGGTGGACTATTGCATATCGCACTAATCAAATGAAGACAATTAATGGGTACTACAAAACGTATTTTCCATATGCTGATTGCTGAAGAACCACAGATTGGAAACAAGCCCAGTACCACATTTAAAATCAGAGTGATTACACTTGGTATAATAATGAGGTCATAGAATATAATCCAGAATCAACTGCCAAAAGTTTACTACAGGTCTACAGCAAGTTAATATTATAAAATACCTGTTAAACGCAAGAATAGCTTCAAAAGGAGTAATAACAGGAGCCAGGAACTCTTTGCTATCCAAAAGTGCAGTTTGCGCACATGAGATATAAATAAAGACATCACACTGCAAAATTAGGAACTGGTCATGAAACCTGTAAACATCGTCTCCGAAAAACTATCATCTTACCCAAGACTATTTCAATTCAATTATGAAATGTAGTTCTTCACCAAGTGTTATATATACTCTCCTGACCCATAACAATCTTCATTGTAATAAATACACTTAAAAAAAGTCACTCAAACCAGGTTGTAACTCATGTGGTAAACACATAGCAAGATTGTCAACTTTACCTCGGGAAAGTTGGCAAGTTTAGAAGGATTAGGTCGTCCCATGACAAGTGTGTAGGCCTTCTTCCCAGCCTTCATAATCATCTCTTTTATTTGATGGATCATACTAAGATACCCAGCTGCAGATAGAATCCAACATTAATAACCATGAATCCTCAGGTACGAGATATAGAAAAGCATCAGCTAACTACGTAACAACCTAAACTAATATAGAAACATACCAACACCAAGTGTCCCAACCAATATTCCAACAATACCAGCATCCTTAGCTTTCTCAACTAAATAATATCTGCATACACGTTAACAAAATGAGAAACTGTTCAAGAAACTAGTTACTAATGAGAACCTAGAAGGAAACTGTTTATAAAATAAAAGAAAAATAAGCAATGTACCTACGCTTGAGAATTCTTCGTTGTTGAGAAGTGTCTGTTAATAATAGATTTTCTGTTGCGTCATATCTGACTGAGACAATTATCGCGTAGAAAAATAATTAAGTATAGATGTATAAATTTGTAACATACATAGGAAAAGAAAATAAACTAATGTTTATACAGAGTCATAAGTGTTAGGGCTTAGCCCGATTATTAGATGATAGTAATAGGGCTAAGCCCTAATAATAAGAAGGGTCATCTATCAAAAAATACTAGACAGACGTTAATAGTTTCTACTTCATATTTATATATTAAATTGACCAACAATCGTATACTTATAAATGTATCTTTGACCAGCACAGAAGGTGAATATTGTACAAACCCACATATGTTGGAATACATGAGCAAAGGACTATCACACAAAAAAGTCTAACATCAGATCAAACAGAAAACTCAACGAAACTAAACAGAGCTGTTCGTACAGAAAATGAAAAGAATAACTGCCGCTATAAGTGGCAATTTCAGCCCATGTATGGGTAGATGGGTTTTACTGGGTTATACTTATTTTTAAACAGATCAAATACGAAAAAATCAATATAGAAAAAAATTAGCTAACAGGGAAATGTATTACAAGAGTCAACAGTTGTCCAAAGTGTATTCAATTTGCATAAAACCTCATAAAGCGTTTCATTTGAAAAGAATTAGACTATAAGTCTATAGCTACAGTAATGTAGTTTATGTAATACAATCAAAGCATTGATTATTTATTGAATTTAAGGAGAATTTCGAAAGGATTTTGTGGATTGGCTCAATGAACCCAACCCAAACCATTTCAACCTAGTTACCCATTAGGACCGATTACCCAACTCTGCCATTTTCCCACCTCTAGTAGCCACTCTGATTCATCTCAAGGGAATCAGAAGAAAGCAAAAAAATACCTATCATTCGATAAATAACAAACAGATAAGAAAGAGTAACAAAATGAATATTGTGGAGTAATCATCAGCAAGAGAATCGTAAAGGATTCAGCATCATGCTATACAAAAATACATATGAATATTTATGTATTATACTTGCATTGTAGCATAACCTTCAGAGAGGTTCCCAACTTCGCATTATACATTTGAGAAACTAATGAACTGTATGAAAATGAAATAGTAATGCAGAAAGTACCTATGTCACAACCATTGAAGGTGAGTACAGCATTCGCAAATGCGGAATTATCGGGGCCTATCCAAAACAATGAGTAGTCTTCCATATTGCGACCCTCTTCTAGATTCCAATGCAATCCCCCAATCCTATATGTTCTGCTCATGGCATCACCACAATTTCCGTTGGCAACAGAGCTGCTAACTAGAGTTTTTGTTGGAACCATACATTGGCTCATAACATCAGCATAATGGAGTTCAAATCTGGATTTATCTCCACACAAACTTCTTGTTTCAACTGCTGATGCTTCTATGATATCTTGTAACGCATGCCCATATTCCAATCCATATAGGACCTTCATTAGTCACAAAGAAAAATGTAACGATATATATAAAGAAGCATACATGGGCACATCAAAAGAACGTTTACCTCTTATCAAAATCTAAAACTCTTCAGCCCTAATAGATAACAATTATATAGATCTAAGTCATTACAAAATTACTTTTTTGGTTCATTTTTCAAGCATATGACACTGTTTAACCAATATACCTACAATTTCTATGTTTACGAAATAAGATTCTTCTTAAAGTCCAATTCAATAATATTTCTTTCATAATCTTCATGTAAAATGACCTCAAAGCATATCATATAAACTTCTAGCAAAATCAAAAACTTCTAATGTCATACCATCCTTTTACTTTTCTAACTTTACTTGAAGCTTAGATAATTAGTGGGTGTTTGGGTGGGCTTATTTTGAAGCTTATTAGCTTATTGCTTATAAGCAAATAAGCTAGAAAATTGGGGCTTATTTTGAGCTTATGAAATTCCCCTCACAATAAGCATATAAGCACTAGCAAATAAGCTCATCCAAACACTAAAATGTTAGCTTATTGTATTCAAATAAACAAATAAGCTAATAAGCTTGAAAAATAAGCCCACCCAAACACCCACTTACATGGAAATTGATCTGTACAAACCAAGAGTACATAAGTATATGTATTTTCTAATTTTATAACAGTAATTTACAAGAATACTAACTATTAGCAGCACAGTTAGGTGGGATACAGGAGCTCGTCTACAAGCAGTTCTATAAAACAAAATAACATATAAGATCATATACAATAAGTGAATTTACTCAACTTACCATTACCGGCTTCGTACTAGACAATGCATGATTACACAACTGTTTAGCACAGTCAGACACATTTATATCAGCTTTCCCAAAAACGAAGAAAGCTGGAAGCTTTGACGTCCTAGAATGAAGAAAAAACAAATTTAAACACAGAAAAAAAAAATCCAAAGAACAATCCAATAAGCAAATACACATAAAGATAACGAACTCACGGGCTGAGACAAGTATGACCATAATGGATAACGCAATCGGCATTTATATGTGATGCACCAACTTCGTCAACACAACAACTACCGTATGTAGTATCAGCCATTATATACAACCCAATATCCTTCACATTGTTTTCATTAAGCTCGTTACGTAACACGCGTACAACTCCTGTTGACTCCTTTAGTAACTCATCAGGGAACTAAAGATAATAATAGTCAAATTTAGTCACCATTTCAAAAATAAGTTTAATTTCAAATAATCACTAAGTTCACCTTCATAGCTTCATGCAACCCACAAACAATTTATTTAATGGAAACTTATTTCATAATAAATTTAATAGGTCATCAGAGAACTAAACATAACATAATCCACAGTGAGTCAGCATCTTCAAAAATTAAAATTATTTTTTGATAATAACTTAATTCCCCTTCATACAAACTAAAAAAAAATAGTTTATTTTTTTTTATTACATGAGTTATTACTGTTGATTGTTGAACGATATTTATTTTTATATTTGAGATTACTTTTGGGTATTGAGTGAATTATTAGAAAATTGGGAAATGAGGAGTGGATATACCTGTAAAGCGATTCTTTTGAAGCTATTACTGTGAATGAATTCTGCAACGCGCGAAACTTCGTATTTGGATTCCAGTTCCATTGAAGAAGAAGAAGAAGAAGAAGAAGAAGAGAACGCAGAGAAAACCTTGACGTGTTTCACTGTTTTGTATAAACAAAATGCGAGGTTTAGTAAATGGGCCTAGTTGGGCTTTAGCAGATCTGGTGATTAACTACTCTGGCCCAATCAGAAGAAATAACAAAAAAAAAAAAAAAACCAACTTTGTGTTCGGACTTGGCGATCGGGGATTATATAGTGTATTGAAATTATAGTTTTATTCTTATGGATTATTATGGATTATAAGACATGTTTATGAAAAAGATGTGGATTGTTAAGAAAAGAATCCTTTAGACCATTCAAAATCGTTGTTTCTTTACTTCTTTTTTTAGTTTTGTCAGCTCGGCGCCTCGTTAAAACACCCAAAACTGATGAAAGACAGATTAAACATTGAAAATAGTCCCTTCATCACTTGAATTTTCAGGACCCACTGACAATTAATTTAATTTTTAAAACACAATTTAAATTAAAACCATTTCAATAAAATTTAAAAACATTACATTAATTAAAATAGAAACATTAAAAAAACAGTATAATAATTTATAAAAAAATAACATTATGATAATGAAAATAACACATTACGATTGTGAACATGAACATTAGATATACTCTCTTTTTATTTTGTTCCATTTGATGATTAGTTGATCTGTAGTACGTTTCACCTCAACTCAGGAGTTGTAGTTGTTGTATGGTTTGCCAAAAAAAAAAATTGTGTTCGTGAAGTTCCAATTGGACCATCTTGGGAAGCGTTCTCCCACCTTCGATATAGATGTTGACGTCATTATTGGGCCATGACATGGATGGTGGTATTTGGGTTGTTTGGAAATGATTTTGGGAATAACTGTGGGGATGTTGTGACATTTGTGTGTGTTAATATGGATGTATAATGTGTGAAATATTGTAGTTGTTTGCGTAAAAGATAGTGAGAATTGTGTGTAAATTGAAGTTTGATTGTGTGTATATTTATATTGTGATTTGAAAATTATATATATATATATATATATATATATATATATATATATATATATATATATATATATGAAAAATGATTGGGAGACCTAAATATACAGGACTACATATATGCCTAAAGATATGATTGGTATGTATTAAAAGTTGATTGGATAAGATTAGGAGAGAGAAAAAAAATCAACCAATCAGAAAATTAGGCCTGGATATAGATCTATGTAAGTCTCCGTAGCATTACTCTATATAGCATTACTCTATATATATATATATATATATATATATATATATATAAAAGACTGGTATATATCCGTTTGTTTGTTTTTTTTTAATTAACAATTGTTAATTTTTTTTAAAAGAAATAAAAAACAAAATATTGCAAGTGGGACCCACACCCTTTCGTCGCCAAACGACGAAACCTTGCCAAAGGCGTCGGTTCGTCGGTCCCCGACCGAAGAAATGCGTTGGAAGCAGCCTTATAATCCCCTTTTGTAGAAAAATTTTCAAGTGGCTACAATCTCCAATTTCAGTTAATTTGTTGTCAACACCACTAAACTAGAAACTAAAATTGAGTTTTTATTTTGATTATAAAAATAATCTAATCTAATCTAGTAATTATAGGAACTCAATGAATTGATACCTTTTTGTTAACTTTTAACAAAAAGAAAGTTTAGAAGTGATTTATGGTTCCTCTTCTATTTATGTTGTTTAAGCTCTTATGTACATCTCTGATCAAACATTTGATATTCAATTCACACCCACAACTCATGATCACGAGACGCATTTAGTCGTGACATTGCAACGTGATAAGCAATGATTCGGTATCGTTTAAAGCACAAATTGACAAAATATGCAAAAACATAACTTCAAGATCAAAATCAAGGTAATTATTATTGATAATAACTTACAATTAAGGAATTTAAGTCAAAGTCCTATTACCTAGCTTTGATGATAATCTTATTGGATGATTGATTAGGTAAATCGGTCCAAATCCGATTATGGATTTAGAGTATAGTAATCCCGAAACTTTAACGGACCTCAATCTCACAATTATCAAGATTCGGTTGATTAACCTAATTTATCTTCTAATTGATCTAACATTTTTATATTTTTACATTTTGGCCAATTTTAATTGATGTGACCCAATAAACATGCTATACAAACATTACTTTTATTTTTCGAATGTTTAAACACTAATTTTCATTTTGAGTGGAGAAATGTTTATATAGTATGTTTGCCCAGTCAAAAAAGGCATGTAATACATCAGCTAAAACTCGTAAAAAAATGTCATTTATATTCAGTTCTTATGAAACTCGGTATCCTGGAGTAGAGTTTGCTGAGTTTTTTTGCGATAATCTCTTAACCGAGAACAAACCAATTGGGTCCAACTTCCAGAACTATTTATTGGTATCTTGCGTAGAAAGTATGAGATTGAAGTGGTGCTTAAGAGATTAAGTTCATTTAAAATTTTCCTCCTTAGACCTTAACTAGTTTTAAGACCCGTGAAAACACGGGCCTTTGTTAGAAAAATGAAAATTAAAATTAATATTTTTTTTAAACAACGAATATCATATTGGTATTTGAAAAACTATTACAACATGAGATGATTTGGCTACAACCACACTTGAACAAATTTTACTTAAAAGAATCTCACATATTACACTCACATTTGAACAAATATCTTTTACATGGGGAACATTCTCAAAATATAGGCCTCATTTTTTTGTAGTTTTTTTAACCTTATGATTTATAAAAGTCTCAAGAGGTGACAACAACCAAGAAGTATCGATCACTAAAACCTAACAAAATCTTTGGAAAGTTAAAGAAAAAAGAGACTTACAAATATGATAAAAGTATCGCTAACTAAAATCTAAAACTACAACATAATCAAAAACATCAACTAATTAATAATAAAACCCAACATTATACAAATTGATCTAACATTATACAAAATTGATCTAAACTCAAACATTCATACATGAGCCAAATCCACATCTTCACACACAATAGAATGGATCTTTTCTACCAAGTAGCAAAATGATTATAACTCATTTGAAACCATCTTTTTTATACCTTCACTGAAGTACTTCCCAGTGTTGAAATTGATTGGCACTTTTTTAAATATTTTGATGTTTCTTCGATTGTTCAACCATTGGAGTTATTATGAGCTTAAGTGCTTGTGTGTTTTCAACTTCAAAGTCTTAATAGATTGAGGCTCGTTACAATAGTGCAACCACCATTATCAATAATGACCAAGCAAGTAAGCATACACATGGTCTGAGTAGATATAGAAAGAGAACAGGGAGGAGTAGATTTAGAATGAGTATATTCCTTTATAAATAATATGTACTTAAAATAATATGAATACCAATCATGTATACACACTCATAACCGTCAGTTATGGTTGGATTTCTTATATCCCCAGACCAAGGTTGTAAAACTCGCTAGTCGGGGACTAGTCGGTCGGGACCTTGTAGGGACTAATCGGTCAAGTCGGGGACTAGTCGGGGACTAGTCGGATTTGACTATTTGACTTTTTTTATACATTTATATAATAAATTTTAAAATTGTATATGTAAATACACATGAGAACTGAGACACTCCTCCAAATTAGGTATATAATTATACTTAATTACATGCATTTCTTACGCTAATTCCCTACGATTGTGTTAACATAAACTTTTGATGTGATGTGAGTCTAGCGAGCCCAAAACAATAATACATGAAGTATTACATAAATTGTAATTTATAAAACTACGCGATTTTTAGCTGAAAAGTTACCGAATACGCGTCCGAATAAATGCGACAAAATAAATAACGAAAGTTGGTGACAAAATATATAATTAATAATTCGATTATTAATTACGAGTATTTATATATCTATAACATATAGATAAAGTGGTTCAAATATACGTTTAACATAAAACGTATTATAACACGAACAGAAACAATTCTAAAACGCGCATACGACGTCAAATCATAAAAATGCAAATTTTCTCGTTCATTTGGGAGAAGTTAGAACATTACTTCAAAATATGAAATCCTAAATTTACTGAAAATTGGCGCTCAATTAACTACGCGCAGTAAAATGTACAAAAATGTACAACTATCAAAAATAATGATAACCTCATTATTCTGAAAACATATTACGAACCAGTAGAGCATCTACAAAATAAAAATATAAAATGTTAACTTTTATATTGCTATAATTATACCCGTACTCGAAATTGAGGTGCCAAAAATTTGGCACCTACCGTCAATAATTGAGGAGACCGATTCATTTTAAACCATACTCCCTCCCTCACTTCGATCATTCTGCAAAACACACAACCATCATTCATTTTCTTTCTCTCAAAAATTTTAACAAGATCAAAGGCAGCAGAAGTAGTAGAACACAAGGCCAGAAGCTTCATCATCATCATCATCATCGATCATCACCACCTTCACATTTCTCATTGTAAGGAAACTTTCATTTCCTTGATTTCTTTGCTAAAATTTCGTTATACAACTTGTTTATACATCATAATCTAGCTACATAACATCACAAACTCGAAGATTGATGAGTGATTCTTGAAAATGGTTTTAAAACCCAAAACTTCAAATGCAAAATCGATGCATGAAAACATGTTATAATGATGTAATAAGTTGTTAAAATGCTAAATATTGATAGTATAAACGTTTGGGTTTGATGTACAAATGATTTGAAACCCAAAACATTCGAGCTTATTATTGCTCTGCACGAACCAGAACCTGCAAAACCTTTGAATCCGGCGGATTCAAGCGAATCCGGCGGATTCCCAGACCGAAGCTCAGATGAATCCGGCGTATTCACGGGAATACGGCGGATTCCCATTACTAAACAAGTCGAATACGGCGTATTCCGTTGAATACGGCGTATTCCCACCTTTGACCCGCACACAAACCTTCGGCTAAAACGATGAACGAGTAAAAGACACGGGTGAATACGGCGGATTCAAATGAATCCGGCGTATTCCAAAGCTTCACACGAACTATCTGATGAACACACACGAATCCGGCGTATTCGATTCAATCCGGCGGATTCCCCCGAACTTGATTGAATACGGCGGATTCACTCGAATCCGGCGTATTCCGATTTTTGAGTTAAATCCGGCGGATTCCCGTGTCTGGTCAACAACTTGACTTTTAACTTAAAACACAAAACAATTCCGTTAACGACTACAATTGTACAAGACATATACGAGACACGATAAATTGTTGAATGACACTATAAAACGAGACAAACTATGATTACGGACATTGGACTTATTTAATGCGTACGAACAATAATATATATATGCGAGAATATATATATGCAACTATATAAGTATATATGTATATATGCTTACACATTTTGGACGATTCGACAAACAAACATAACTTGGGAAAATATTATTTATTTTCAAACAACAATCATCAACGACATACACAAACTTAAGAAATTGATAATTTCTTCAAACAAACGAACTATTAACGTAAGTAAAATATAGTACTTATAGTTAATACATTATTGTGTATAGGTTGACTACGTTTGGGCTACGCTATCTTATCTCGCTAGCATTCACATCCGAGCACTCACAGTGAGTTCACAAACCCCTTTTCAATGTTTTAATGTTTTAAAACCTCGGGGTGGAAAACATAGAAATCGTATGTATATTTGCATGCGACAACTGATTTAAATACTAGATGTATTTACTTAAACTATTGATGAAATGTGATTTCATGCTGTAATTGATTAAATACTGTATGTATTTGCTGAAATTGTTTATGAAGGGGTACTTCATACTTGAACTGTTTGTGAAAGGGTATTTCACACAACTATTTGAACTGTGTTTTATGAAATATTTTTATAACTATTTTGGGAATTTAGGCAACGAATCTTGGTACAGATCTAGGCTGAACGATGTAGTGCATAAAAGACCTTATGGCTACAGACTATAACCATTAGCTAGGTGACTCTAGCCACTGAGTATACGGATAGTACTATCGCCGTGACGACCCTCCTACGGATTTGGGAGCGTATACTTAATTGTCCAGCATGGCAAACAACAACAGATTAGGGTTGTGGTTTGGTTATAGGGTTAGATCGGGTTACCCTACTTGACAGGTTTAGCTCACCTTTCAAGGGATCACCGTCTAAATATTCCCACTAAACTAATGATTAGGAAAGGATTTCCTACGTAAACTGATTTGGGAAAGGTTATTTGTTAATAACTTGTGTTTCCTACTGATAACTGATTTGGGAAATGTTATTTGTTAATAACTTGTGTTTCCTACTGATAACTGATTTGGGAAATGTTATTTGTTAATAACTTGTGTTTCCTACTACCACTACAACTGATTTGGGGAAATGTTATTTGTTAATAACTTGTGTTTCCTACTTGACAAACAACACTATTTGGAAATGTTATTCTTAAATGATTAACTTGTGTTTCCTACATAACAAACAAACTTGTGAATTCACTCAACAATTTTGTTGACGTTTTACTCTATGTTTTTCAGGGAATTAGCAGCGTAAGTAAGATCTGCATGCATATCAGGACGGACTACCCTGGACTTGTTAGGATGCCACTACTTTTGGGACACCTGGATTTCCTCTGTATAACTGCAACTATTGCAGTCATACCTATGAAATCTACTTTTGATATTAAGTATTTTATGGAATACTGATTTCAACTACTACTATTACTGTTACTACTTTCCAAGTGGTAATATTTTGTAAAACTTTAACTAATGGCATCTTAATCTATTTCGTTCTGCGATAACCATATGCTCTGAGT
Organism: Helichrysum umbraculigerum; assembly: GCA_949592205.1. Lineage (NCBI taxonomy): Eukaryota > Viridiplantae > Streptophyta > Magnoliopsida > Asterales > Asteraceae > Helichrysum > Helichrysum umbraculigerum. The sequence continues at coordinate 44,459,402 of CATIUR010000001.1, forward strand.
ATGTATGTATCTGTTGGTTGTGTTTTACTGCTCGCACCCCCGCCACGTCACTAAGCTTCCGCAAACCACTCTTGTTAACTGTAATTACCGTTTGGCGGGGTGTGACAGACTTGGTATCAGAGCCATTGGTTATAGCGAACTAGAAGTCTTTAGGTGACTGAAAACCTTAGAGACCTAGACTATAGCCTTGGCTAGAACATTTGTGCATTCAGGCATACATACTTTGCATACAACTAACATACGACTGACACGCCACACTCAATTTCTTTTGTCACAGTATGTCTAGTCAATCACATTACCATGTTTACGCTTCGGATGAAGAGCCGACCGAGGCTACTTTTGAGGGTCCCGCGATTACAGTAGGGGATGAGTCATCAGTTCATGTGAGAGCTATGTCTGATGACACTAGTGATGCTTACTTAGTACCACCTCCGACCGCACCTGTGGTCACTCCTACCCCTACACCACATGTTGCGAGTACCTCTCGTGTACCTGTACATCGGATGACAGCTAGGATCTGTGTTCGGGATTTTCCCAGGGGACCACTCGCGCCGCGCGATAGCGCGCCAGTGACTGAGTCTGAGGTTCCAGTTGTCGAGCCGCCACAGAAGAGGCTCCGACCTTCTCATCTGGACTGGATGCCTCGAGTATTGAGAGAGTGGAGATCACTAGAGGGTATTCCCTCGACCTTTGAGTTTGGAGAGTCCTCCCACTCACCACCATCTGCATATCTCACTGGTGAGCCTCTGGAACTCACTGTGCCTACCCTTGTGGCTGTGGTCCACACCATGTTTAGGATATCATCTAGCAGGAGCAGAGATTTGATGGAGCTACTGAGTGATGCCTCCCGCACTGACATGGATATGGCTATGCTCCATCAGAGGATGGATTTTGTGGAGACTCACCGTCTGACAGACTGGCAGAGTCTAGCATCCACCCGTGCACGCGTTGCAGCTTTAGAGAGGCGTGCTAGAGTGTCAGAGATTGTTGCTAGTGTTTGTGTGATGACTGCAGCAGTGATGGTTGCGGTTAGGATGTATTTACCCTGGTTCCGTTAAGTTTGTGTATGGCGGTTGTGCCTACACCATATTAGACTATTACTTTTGGGGAAATATATGTATGTATTCGTTATGGACTAGCTGTATGTTGGATGAAACTTTGTTAGTAAAATGGGTATATGTATAGGAAACCCATCATCTTTTGTATAACGCTAACCATCGATGGGTATATTAGAAATCCCATCTCATTTTGTACTAAACTCATGTAACAGCGTTTTGATCTCTAATATATAATGAATGCTTGGTTTACATCTCGTGTTCATTATGCTTATTATCAACCATGATATTTCATCTTACAACTGTCGACTTGTGATTAAACCTATACTTTATCGACACTTTGTGATCAACTCTTGTAAACCCTGAAACATTTTACAGCTTGATGATCGATTATTCTTGAGAACCTCTGAAATTTACAGTGTTAAACGACAATGAAAAGAAATATGTATTGGACATTATATAATGACGCCTGGCCAACGTAATTATATTATGCTAGATACATGTAGGTGTTTCAAAGTTGTATGGCACGTGTTGTAAAACCTTATTCATTCATCTCTTCATGTCATTCATTTCTATCAAATGTGAATCTTTGATCTATTCACATTCAATATCTCAACATTAACACTCTGTATTTTATTCATCGCAGAGCTGAATCATGCCTCCCAAACGACGAGCTACTAGAAACAGTCAAAAGACGACTACGCCTCCACCACCACCCACTGAAACCACCGAACAAATGATCGCACGAAGAATAGCTGAAGGTATTGCTGAATATGAGGCAAGCCGTAATCGCGAACCCGTAGTTAACAACAGTGGATCTACCCCTGTTAATACTGAGACAACCGTGAATGCTGGCCGAGGGTGTTCATACAAAACATTTCAGGCTTGTAAGCCGATTTCTTTTCGTGGCACCGAGGGTGCAATTGGTATGATTCACTGGATAGAGAAAACTGAGTCGGTATTGGATATTAGTGACTGTTCACCTGACTGTATGGTGAAGTATGCTGCTTGCACTTTGGCTGACAAAGCGCTCACTTGGTGGAACAGTCAGATCCAATCACTTGGTCGACCAGCTGCTTATTCAATGTCATGGGGAACATTTAAGAATCTGATGTTGGAGGAATTCTGCCCTCGCAGTGAGATGCAGAAATTAGAAACAGAGTTGTGGAACATCACCATGATTGGTGCCGATATTGCTGGGTACACCACTAAGTTTCAGGAGCTTGCACGTCTAGTGCCACATATGGTGACACCCGAGTATAAGCGTATTGAGCGCTACATATTCGGTCTAGTACCACAAATCCGCAGTCTGGTGACGTCATCTAAACCGGACACTTTCAGGAGTGCTGTTACTCTAGCACAAAGTTTGACCGATGAGGCAGTCAGGATGGGAAATCTGACTAAGAAAGCTGTGTCGGGAAAAGGTGAACCGAACAGTACTGATGTTAGTAGCTCTGGTGGTGCAAAGCGAAAGTGGAACGGTAGTGGTACTGATCGTCAGGGTCAGCAGAACAAGAAATCTTCTGGAAATGCGAAAGCATATGTTGCCACTACCACCGAATCGAAACCATACCTGGGTAACAAACCCAAATGTGGTAAGTGTAACCGACACCACGAAGGTGGGTGTGGGTATTGTGGAAACTGTAGAGCATGGGGACATAGAACCCGAGAATGCAAAACTAACCCTCCCCCACGAGCAAACACTGAGCGTCAAAACCAGGGATGTTTTGAATGTGGTGAGCAAGGACACTACCGTAACCGATGCCCTAAGCTCAACAACAACAACCGCGGTAACAACAATAACCGAGCCAACAACATCAACCATCAACCGGCTCAAGGAAGAGCATTCGTTATCGGAGCACAAGAGGCACGCCAGGACCCTAACACCGTCACTGGTACGTTTCTTGTAAACAATCATTATGCCTCTGTGTTAATTGATTCGGGTGCTGATTTAAGTTTTGTGTCTACTGAATTTAGACCACTATTAGAACTTGAATCCCGTAAGTTAGACAACAAGTATACCATAGAATTAGCCGATGGTGAGTTAATCGAATCAGGAGAAATAGTACCGGGATGTACCTTGGAGTTAGAAGGTCATCTCTTCGAAATAGACTTACTACCGGTTAAGTTGGGAAGTTTTGACGTTGTAGTCGGTATGGATTGGTTATCTAAGAACCGCGCTGAGATCATATGTCATGATAAACTGGTACGATTACCAATGTCAACAGGAGAAACACTTGTGGTTCAAGGTGAGAAACGAAAGAGTGCCACAAAAATGATTTCGTGCTTGAAGGCCAGTAAGTATCTTCGAAAGGGGTACCAAGCATTTCTGGCACACGTTGTAGAAAAGAAAACCGAGGAGCGACGTATAGACGATGTGCCCATTGTACGCGACTATCCAGGAGTGTTTCCTGATGAGTTGCCGGGATTGCCACCCCCACGACAAGTTGAGTTTCACATTGACCTGGTGCCAGGAGCCGCACCTATCGCACGAGCACCTTATCGTCTAGCTCCCTCGGAAATGCAAGAGCTGTCTACGCAACTGCAAGAACTTCTAGACTTGGGATTCATCCGACCGAGCTTTTCCCCTTGGGGAGCTCCGGTCGTATTTGTCAAGAAAAAGGATGGATCTATGCGGATGTGCATCGATTATCGAGAACTGAACAAGGTAACTATCAAGAACAGATAACCGTTACCACGCATTGACGATCTGTTTGATCAATTGCAAGGGTCGAGTTATTATTCAAAGATTGACCTACGATCTGGTTACCACCAACTCAAGGTACGAGAAGAGGATGTACCGAAAACTGCGTTTAGGACTCGTTACGGTCACTACGAGTTTCTAGTCATGCCTTTTGGGCTGACCAACGCACCAGCAGTATTCATGGATTTGATGAACAGAGTGTGCAAACCCTATTTGGATAAATTCGTCATTGTGTTTATTGACGACATCTTGGTATACTCACAAACGAAAGAAGATCACGAGCAACATCTGAAGCTTGTCCTCGAACTACTACAAAAAGAGAAGCTTTATGCAAAATTCTCTAAATGCGAATTTTGGATACGAGAGGTTCAATTCCTTGGTCATGTGATAAATGACAAGGGAATTCATGTAGACCCATCCAAAATTGAGGCAATCAACAACTGGGAAGCACCGAAAACCCCAACGGAAGTACGACAATTTCTTGGTCTAGCTGGCTATTACAGGCGATTCATCGCAAACTTTTCAAAGATAGCTCAGCCACTTACCACATTAACTCAAAAAGACAAGAAATTTGAGTGGAATGAGAAACAAGAGAAGGCATTCCAAATATTGAAACAGAAACTGAGCAGCGCACCCATACTATCCCTACCTGAAGGAGTAGACAACTTTGTTGTTTACTGTGATGCTTCGCATCAGGGATTAGGTTGCGTACTGATGCAGAACGAAAAGGTCATTGCTTATGCCTCACGCCAACTAAAAGTGCATGAGAAAAACTATACGACTCATGATTTGGAATTGGGAGCTGTTGTTTTTGCACTAAAGATCTGGAGACACTACCTATACGGTACAAAGTGTACGATCTTCACCGATCATAAAAGCCTACAACATATATTCGACCAGAAGGAACTTAACATGAGACAAAGATGTTGGGTCGAATTACTTAACGATTACGACTGTGAAATAAAGTATCACCCGGGTAAAGCTAACGTAGTAGCAGATGCCCTGAGTCGTAAGGAACGAATCAAACCTCGAAGAGTTCGAGCCTTGGGATTAACGATCCACTCGAATCTCATTACTCAAATTCGCGAGGCACAAGAACTTGCTTTCACCTCCGAACGCCTTAAGGATGAATCCTTGAAGGGGATGGAAAAACAATTAGAGAAAAAGGACAACGGAGTGTTGTACTTCATTAACCGAATTTGGGTACCATGCGTAGATGAGTTACGCAAGCTGATTTTGGACGAGGCGCACAAGTCCAATTACTCGATACATCCTGGTGCGGACAAGATGTACCAGGACTTGAAAGGCTTCTACTGGTGGCCTGGAATGAAACGTGACATTGCCACCTACGTTAGCAAATGCTTAACTTGCTCAAAGGTAAAGGTGGAATACCAAAAGCCGTCTGGGCTTTTGCAACAGCCTGAGTTGCCCAAATGGAAATGGGAGCAAATAACAATGGACTTCATTACGAAGTTACCTAGAACGGCATCGGGAGCAAATGCCATATGGGTGATTGTCGATCGATTGACGAAATCAGCCCACTTCCTCGCTATTAAGGAAACGGATGGAATGGAGAAACTAGCTAAAATCTATATTAAAGAGATTGTTTCTCGGCATGGTGTGCCACTATCCATCATCTCTGACAGAGATGCACGATTCACTTCTCGCTTTTGGCAAACATTACAACAGGCAATGGGTACTCGACTTGATATGAGCACTGCCTATCACCCGCAGACTGACGGCCAAAGTGAGCGAACTATACAGACGCTCGAAGACCTGTTGCGAGCATGTGTGATAGACTTTGGAGGTAACTGGGATACTCACCTACCTCTAGCTGAATTCTCTTACAACAATAGTTATCACACGAGTATACAGATGGCACCATTTGAGGCGTTATATGGACGCAAGTGCCGATCACCACTCTGTTGGGCAGAGTTGGACGACAGACAACTATCTGGACCCGAACTTGTCCAGGAAACCACTGACAAAATAACTCAAGTATTGAGCCGACTGAAAGCGGCACGAGATCGACAAAAGAGTTACGCTGATAACCGCCGTAAACCTCTTGAGTTTCAAGTAGGAGACAAGGTCCTACTCAAAGTATCTCCCTGGAAAGGAGTAGCACGATTTGGCAAACGAGGAAAGCTGAACCCACGATACATCGGACCGTTTGAAATCCTTGCTAGGATTGGTCCTGTCGCTTACAAGCTCAAACTACCGCAAGAGCTTAGTAGCATACACGATACTTTCCACGTTAGCAACCTCAAAAAGTGTCTTTCTGATGAAACACTTATCATTCCTCCTGACGAAGTCTTCATTGACTCAAAACTTAACTTTGTGGAGGAACCTGTTGAAGTTATGGATTCTAAAACTCAGAAACTTCGACACAAACGAATCAAACTGGTTAAAGTTCGTTGGAACTCGAAACATGGCCCAGAGTTTACCTGGGAACGAGAGGATGAAATGCGAAAGAAATACCCCAACCTATTTGAGAGCGTGACCGAGACTCACGGCTCGACTTAAATCTCGGGACGAGATTTCACTAACGGGGGGAGAATGAGACACTCCTCCAAATTAGGTATATAATTATACTTAATTACATGCATTTCTTACGCTAATTCCCTACGATTGTGTTAACATAAACTTTTGATGTGATGTGAGTCTAGCGAGCCCAAAACAATAATACATGAAGTATTACATAAATTGTAATTTATAAAACTACGCGATTTTTAGCTGAAAAGTTACCGAATACGCGTCCGAATAAATGCGACAAAATAAATAACGAAAGTTGGTGACAAAATATATAATTAATAATTCGATTATTAATTACGAGTATTTATATATCTATAACATATAGATAAAGTGGTTCAAATATACGTTTAACATAAAACGTATTATAACACGAACAGAAACAATTCTAAAACGCGCATACGACGTCAAATCATAAAAATGCAAATTTTCTCGTTCATTTGGGAGAAGTTAGAACATTACTTCAAAATATGAAATCCTAAATTTACTGAAAATTGGCGCTCAATTAACTACGCGCAGTAAAATGTACAAAAATGTACAACTATCAAAAATAATGATAACCTCATTATTCTGAAAACATATTACGAACCAGTAGAGCATCTACAAAATAAAAATATAAAATGTTAACTTTTATATTGCTATAATTATACCCGTACTCGAAATTGAGGTGCTAAAAATTTGGCACCTACCGTCAATAATTGAGGAGACCGATTCATTTTAAACCATACTCCCTCCCTCACTTCGATCATTCTGCAAAACACACAACCATCATTCATTTTCTTTCTCTCAAAAATTTTAACAAGATCAAAGGCAGCAGAAGTAGTAGAACACAAGGCCAGAAGCTTCATCATCATCATCATCATCGATCATCACCACCTTCACATTTCTCATTGTAAGGAAACTTTCATTTCCTTGATTTCTTTGCTAAAATTTCGTTATACAACTTGTTTATACATCATAATCTAGCTACATAACATCACAAACTCGAAGATTGATGAGTGATTCTTGAAAATGGTTTTAAAACCCAAAACTTCAAATGCAAAATCGATGCATGAAAACATGTTATAATGATGTAATAAGTTGTTAAAATGCTAAATATTGATAGTATAAACGTTTAGGTTTGATGTACAAATGATTTGAAACCCAAAACATTCGAGCTTATTATTGCTCTGCACGAACCAGAACCTGCAAAACCTTTGAATCCGGCGGATTCAAGCGAATCCGGCGGATTCCCAGACCGAAGCTCAGATGAATCCGGCGTATTCACGGGAATACGGCGGATTCCCATTACTAAACAAGTCGAATACGGCGTATTCCGTTGAATACGGCGTATTCCCACCTTTGACCCGCACACAAACCTTCGGCTAAAACGATGAACGAGTAAAAGACACGGGTGAATACGGCGGATTCAAATGAATCCGGCGTATTCCAAAGCTTCACACGAACTATCTGATGAACACACACGAATCCGGCGTATTCGATTCAATCCGGCGGATTCCCCCGAACTTGATTGAATACGGCGGATTCACTCGAATCCGGCGTATTCCGATTTTTGAGTTAAATCCGGCGGATTCCCGTGTCTGGTCAACAACTTGACTTTTAACTTAAAACACAAAACAATTCCGTTAACGACTACAATTGTACAAGACATATACGAGACACGATAAATTGTTGAATGACACTATAAAACGAGACAAACTATGATTACGGACATTGGACTTATTTAATGCGTACGAACAATAATATATATATGCGAGAATATATATATGCAACTATATAAGTATATATGTATATATGCTTACACATTTTGGACGATTCGACAAACAAACATAACTTGGGAAAATATTATTTATTTTCAAACAACAATCATCAACGACATACACAAACTTAAGAAATTGATAATTTCTTCAAACAAACGAACTATTAACGTAAGTAAAATATAGTACTTATAGTTAATACATTATTGTGTATAGGTTGACTACGTTTGGGCTACGCTATCTTATCTCGCTAGCATTCACATCCGAGCACTCACAGTGAGTTCACAAACCCCTTTTCAATGTTTTAATGTTTTAAAACCTCGGGGTGGAAAACATAGAAATCGTATGTATATTTGCATGCGACAACTGATTTAAATACTAGATGTATTTACTTAAACTATTGATGAAATGTGATTTCATGCTGTAATTGATTAAATACTGTATGTATTTGCTGAAATTGTTTATGAAGGGGTACTTCATACTTGAACTGTTTGTGAAAGGGTATTTCACACAACTATTTGAACTGTGTTTTATGAAATATTTTTATAACTATTTTGGGAATTTAGGCAACTAATCTTGGTACAGATCTAGGCTGAACGATGTAGTGCATAAAAGACCTTATGGCTACAGACTATAACCATTAGCTAGGTGACTCTAGCCACTGAGTATACGGATAGTACTATCGCCGTGACGACCCTCCTACGGATTTGGGAGCGTATACTTAATTGTCCAGCATGGCAAACAACAACAGATTAGGGTTGTGGTTTGGTTATAGGGTTAGATCGGGTTACCCTACTTGACAGGTTTAGCTCACCTTTCAAGGGATCACCGTCTAAATATTCCCACTAAACTAATGATTAGGAAAGGATTTCCTACGTAAACTGATTTGGGAAAGGTTATTTGTTAATAACTTGTGTTTCCTACTGATAACTGATTTGGGAAATGTTATTTGTTAATAACTTGTGTTTCCTACTGATAACTGATTTGGGAAATGTTATTTGTTAATAACTTGTGTTTCCTACTACCACTACAACTGATTTGGGGAAATGTTATTTGTTAATAACTTGTGTTTCCTACTTGACAAACAACACTATTTGGAAATGTTATTCTTAAATGATTAACTTGTGTTTCCTACATAACAAACAAACTTGTGAATTCACTCAACAATTTTGTTGACGTTTTACTCTATGTTTTTCAGGGAATTAGCAGCGTAAGTAAGATCTGCATGCATATCAGGACGGACTACCCTGGACTTGTTAGGATGCCACTACTTTTGGGACACCTGGATTTCCTCTGTATAACTGCAACTATTGCAGTCATACCTATGAAATCTACTTTTGATATTAAGTATTTTATGGAATACTGATTTCAACTACTACTATTACTGTTACTACTTTCCAAGTGGTAATATTTTGTAAAACTTTAACTAATGGCATCTTAATCTATTTCGTTCTGCGATAACCATATGCTCTGAGTATGTATGTATCTGTTGGTTGTGTTTTACTGCTCGCACCCCCGCCACGTCACTAAGCTTCCGCAAACCACTCTTGTTAACTGTAATTACCGTTTGGCGGGGTGTGACAAGAACCATAAACATAAACATATAAACATAATTGTTTGGAAACATAAATAAAAACATTATTGTCTAGAAAAATAAATATAATCGTTCAATTGTTTAAGTTTGACCAAGTTTAAAATGTTGACCAAGTTTGACTTTGACCGTTTTTAACCGATTAATCATGCCTTTGATCGAATAATCCGGACCTTGACCTGTTGACCGACATTGACCACCGTTGACCAACTTTTAAGTCGGATTAAGACAAGTCGGGTCGGTGTAGCCCTAAAATCCGACTAGTCGGGAACTAATCGGGGACTAGTCGGGACTTTTACAACAGTGCCCCAGACAGGCATATATAGTCAGCATTGTCATTTCTCTACTCATCTTACTTTGTTAATCCTTGTTTGTTGTTTCTTTTTACCTTGCCAGTCTCTTATAGTTTGAAATCTCAAAAGTATGGTATCATCAAACTATCATATAAATATATATGACATGATATCATCAATTTCTATAAATTGAGCAAAATATAAGCATATGAAACGGCTGTATAACATGAAATTGAGCTCAAATTTGCAGAAGAAAACCTTGCCGAATACGATATCGTTAGAGGAAGGGCTGTAGTTTGATGTGGATAATCGGGAGGTAAGTGAGGAGTATCTCTTTGCATGTGACCAAAATAATCAGGTTCTAAGTTTCTGTATTGCTGTCGATTGCCTACGGAGGTAAAAACTTACTCAATATTATTGTTCGAAGAGATCTCACCGTCAAGGCTAGTCAAGTCACTTGTTTGATAAAAGGAGCCATCATTCTTTATTATGCGTTGTCCTGATTTTTTTCCTTCTGTCTGATTCTGATACTTCAACTGCTTTTTCTGCAAATTGATCCGGCAAATATTACCACAGTTACATATTTAGCCATAATTGATAAGGCATAAACCAAGTGACAACAATGTGATAGACTACAATGAAGCATTGAGATCATTCAAATGGTGAGAGTGAATGCTTATCAAGGCTGCTTTCAAAACAAAATGAACTAACCTGATCTTTAAAATTAAGCTCGTCTTTGCTTTCAGTGTTATAGCCAGACTTGTAATTATTCGACTCGGGGGAATCATTATCCATTAAGATATTCTTTAAACCACTTGGCTCGGGACATGGAAATTTGAAATCCATCTTCAATGCTTATTCAGTACCCTCAATTTGATCCGATGTAAACCATCCAAGTTCATCATCATTGTTCGTCACACCTAGTCCAAATGATGAATCACAACTTCTGCATAAAGAACATAAAGCATAACTAAAATATTGCTTTATATGCAGTAACGGAAGAATTTATTTCTCAAAGTAAGGTTTACCTTAACATCTTATCCACATCGTCGAAGTTTCCCATATCAGGCCAGCCATAATATAAAAGATCAGCTGACTCCTTATCCTCACAAGTATTATTGAAAAAACAAAGATCTCCTTCTTGGGAAATATTTATTACTGTGTATCTGTAGGAATTATTATCACCTGCAGTTGATGTACCATCGAGCACTTGGTCATCAACGCAATAACTATTAAAACGGACTATTAAAACCAGTTAGACGATATTAATTAAAAACCAGTTAGACGATATTATCAATACTACAATTCATTCGGGTACCTCAGCCATCTTTCTCATCGAGTCACATTGACCTATTGAAACCTAAAAGTAATACCTCAATGGATACAGCTCGGGGTTGTGGCTCTTTAAATCCAGCTAGACTTGGTACAATATACCTGCAGGTAGACACTTTTCTCATTTAACCTATAAAGTATACACCTTAGTTTCATGTTAGGTAACTCCGTAACTTATTTGAGTTTCACCCATTTCACCATTCGAGGCGAAGTAAAACTCTAATTGACTCGTTAACCGAAAATGGGTTTCAAAACAGGTCACCTCTAACGAAAATGGTAGAAGTCTTACCCAACAAAGAAACCTGCAAAATGAAGTAACAACACCGAAAGCAAAACCATGCCCATTTCACTTAACAAAAAGGCTCGAGTGTAGAGCAAAGTAATACGGAGGAATAAAATTTTTTGATCCTATAAGGTTGTTGATGTTTAAGACTATCCACCCTGTTTTCTCATAGTTTATAATCTATGAGAATGTTTGAAAATAACTATCAAGAATTACATTAATTAAACCTGCAAGGTGCTGATGGAAATGTTGATGGCGTTGATAGGAATATAAGTTACAGGCAAAACCTTTGTCAAAAGAGGAGTAAGAATCACTACTGCAAGAGTACTACATACAGTCTAATATTGACAATGTCATACCGATATCCATTATAATCTAAACCAAGACATGAAATACAAATAAACATCAAAAAGGTGAAAAAGGATGGATACCTAACAGAGCTGCAACTAAATTAAACCAACAAATATCATTAACTAACAAAATCGAAAAGAACTCGAAGATTACGGAAGCCACCATCTTAAAATTAAATGAATCTGAAAATATAAATTATAAGCAACTGATGAATCAATTTGATTTAAACGCACTACAATAAAACAAATAGGTGCATTCTACTACTATTTCTACCGACTGGGGAAGAAAAAAAAATGGAAAATCCGCTCACCTTGAAAATCCCGGACTTATATGCCATCGTCATCTTCATCCTCTGATTCACCATCATCAAATTCCTGCTAAAAAATCGTGAGATCTGATTGAAAATGAAAAAAAAAATGTTATGAGAGGGATATGGCGATTCGTTTATGGTTGGAGAAGACATCGATTCGGTTTACAACCCTAATACAGAGAGTAAAACCACCGGTACCCACCGCCGGCAACAAATCCGCCGGAGCAAAACCAGAGGACTCCGACGATGTCGAAACCTCGTCCGTATCGTCGTTATTAACATTATTCAAATCAATTAAACCACACCGGAGTAAAATTTTATGATGATGAACTCTGAAAAGCAGGATATATTATGATGGTTTACAATTTGAATTTTGAAATTATCGGAAACATGAGAAGGAAGCATTAAGAAGGGCGGTGCATACCAGTGAAAAAAAAAAGCGTGCAAAATAAGTTTCTATGTCTTAAAGAAAATGGGCGGCCCAAAAACATTTAAGTGTCTAGATACTCACAACTAAATTAAAGTAAATTAATTGGATACAATATTTTAAAACTTTACCATTTTTATTTATAATTATTACATATTGATGACATCAGCGGTTTAACCACAGCTAGGGATGATCATGGTCCGGTTTGGCCGGTTTTTACTTCAAATCTGGGCCAAACCAATATTAACGGTTTGACATTTTTTCAAACCAAACCGACCAAATAGTTGTGTCAAACCAAACCAATTAAACGGTTTGGTTTGGTTGGTTTTACGGTTTGAACCATTTAAGTACAATAAGATATTAAGTCACATTATAAAGCTCTATGTAAATGTTACCGAATTGTAGTTAAGTACTTAATAATCAGAACAAACATTTGAAATTAAAATAAGCAATTGCATGTGCATACATTGCCTTGACACAAACCAACATACTTTACAAAGTTCATACGAAATACGACCGAATACTAAACAAAAAGACTAGTAGTAAACCAACAAGACATAATACCCATAAGACGTCGGGTAACTTATTAGTAGCCTAGGAAACTCAAAATATCTTTGAGAAATACAGCTAATGGATATGGTCTTATAAAAAGTAGATAGATACGGTAATCAAAACAATAATTACTATAGATTTTATATACGGAGTATTGTATTTCTTTAATTAATTAATAATATAAATTATAAAATGTATATATATTCAATTATATAATATATACATATATAAAAAAAATTATATTATATATATATATGCACAAACGGTCCGGTTTGGTTTAAACGGGCGGTTTAGTCCCTCAAACCACAAACCAAACCATATAAACGGTTTACGCTAAAAAAAAACCGCCGGCCTATTTTTTAATATTCGAACCACCCAAACCAGCCAAATCACTCCGGTTCGGCCGGTTTAGTCGGTTTCGGCCAAACCGTGATCATCCATAACCACAGCTTGACACATCAGCATGAAAACCTACCTCATGAGGTGACACATCAACTTTATGACATAGACGTAACCCCCCTTTATTAGTATAGATAGATACTCCTCTCTCTCTCTCTTTTACAAATGAGATAACTATTGGTTGTTATAACTTTCCCATAACTTAATCATATAAGATAGCAAAACCAAATTAGTACTCCTCCATGTCAAATTGAATGTTTAATTGCACTTTTGCACACATTTTAAAAAGTGGGGACCATTTCATGTTAACCTATAAAAATCATTTTGATTGGTTAAAAATATGAACTAGACATTTATTATGGAACAAATCAAAATAAAAAGGTGGACATTTAACTTAGGAAAATGATTGGTAGGCCTAAATTAAGAGGACTAAATTTAGGTCTAAGGATGTGATTGGTGGGTCTGAAAAATTGATTGGATGAGATTAAGAGAGAGAAAAAAAGCAACAAATCAGAAAGTTATGTCTATTTTTAGGTCTACGTAAGTAGGCCTATTTAGCATTACTCTTTAACTTAGGAAGAGTATATTATATTGTTGACGTCATAATTAAGTAAAACAAATTCGTTATAGATTGGTTTAATTCAATCTAAAAACGATTTAATTCAGTTTTCATTGTCCAAGCAAAAAATTTCTAATTGCAAACTTCAATCAAAGAATAGAAATTTGACCCGATATACTCTTCTATATAAGTCTGCCACCTAAAAAAAGAAAAAAGAAATTCATCATGTATATAAAAGCTCGCATTTCTAGATCCACCACTTATCTATGTGCGTTCGTTTTGGTGAGGTTGGATATAGTGGCACAGTGGTGATCAACGAAAATAAATTAATGGTATGAATCTTAACTATGTTTAAATAAATTATATGCTAGAATTTTGAAATAATCCATATATATTTGATCCCATACAATCTTTTTATTTAAACCACCAATTTTAATTTATAAATATTTTTTAAAAAAGTGTGGTTAATCAATAAGAATTTTCACAACTTAAATACTTTCAGAGTGATTGAAAATTAAAAATAAACAATTATTTTGGCATATCCCACGTAGAAAATGAAACGGAGATATTATTTCCCAAATTAGTTTTATCATATAAAAAATGATATACTATACTATACTATTATACTATAATTATTAGCATATTTAATATATTTAATATTTAATTTAAATTAAATAAGAGTGACAATGGACACAAAGTGATTGGGCCATCTTCTTCGTACAGCGAGAAAGTCAGAGACGACTGGCGACAACCACGATGCCTTTCCTTCATTTTATCCCATAAATGCACACTCTCCTTTAATGAATCAAAAACTCATACTTTTAATAATTTATTATTATTTATGTAAATGTAAATGTAAATGCTTCTTTAATCTTCAAACAACCATATATGTAGTTCTTTTGGATTCTATTTCTTTTCTATAATATGAATCCTTCTGTAATTGGTCAATTGAGATGTTCTATTTAATTGGTGAAAATTATAGTTTTGGAAAAAAATTTAAAACTGTGTGCATAGTTAAAGTGAATATTTTGACTGCGACATAGAGAGTAATTGACTCGTTTCGGGTGCTTCCTATACGATCGATATAAGGCCACTCCCAACCATTTTCTCATCACTTCTGTCACCTCAGCGCTACATCAGTTTTCCACTAACTTATTCAAAACTGATTCACAACCGATTACCCACTGCCATTAATAACTAATCACTTCATTTTCTGGACCCCACATCTACCAATATACCACCATTTCTATATACTAAAAAAAATAAAAAATCTTAAATTATATATAAGAAACAATTAATGATGTCATCAAAAATTTAATCAACCAATAAAATTACTCAATTTTGTCCAATTAGCTAAATTATAGGATTTAATGACATCATAAATCATTAATTATATATTATATAAAGAAAATTAATTATGATACTTTATCCAAATAGGTATTGGTAATACATTAGGACTATTATCATATCACATGTGTTTGATGAGATTCAATCCTTCATATTAACAACTTTTATTAACAACTTTTAAAATCTATTTGTTTTCATCCAACCCCGTGTAATACACGGGTATAGAGGCTAGTATATATATATATGCGGCCCCACTTTTCCAACCGATTACAAATCGGTTTGGCGGTTGAATGGGAAAGTAATTAGGAAGCGATACAAATGCAACCAATGACACCAAATCACCAATCACTTCCTAATCGGTTTGAACCGATTACAAAGTGATGCACCGTTGGGAGACCCTAATATCATTCATTTTCAAGAATTCAATTTCAAACACTCTTTTATATTGTCAAAACTGTTACACTGATTTCTATCCTCAGAAATTTCTGAGTGACAAAAACAATCACTACTTGCCAATATGTCTATCTTTAGCAGAAAACACCGTACACTCAAATGTATATTTTTTTTTTTTTAGAAGAGCACGTTCAAATGTATAAATACAAAATGTTGTTGCCATTAGAAGTATAATTCTTGTTCTTCAATTAAGCCATGTAAAATTATTTTAAATTTCTTATGTTTGTTGGTTTAAAGGTTCCAAGCCTATACGTTACCAGTAAAGTAAACTTAGTTATAACTTATAACTGAAATATTAATTAGTCGACGGATCTACATAAAAGTATTTTATTTGGGTGGAACGAGTCCATGTTTAATTTCTTTATTTGACTTTTTTATATATTCATACTTTCAATGCGTGTCGTCCTTAAAGTCCTACAATATTACACTTGGGCATCAACTTTGACAAATTCGATCACTTAATTGCAATATCTCTTCTTGAGCATCGAGTTAGCTAGGTCGGTGTGATCTCATATGTCTGTACAACATCATGCATGCATGCATCTACTGTTACGGGTAGTGAATTTATGATTTTTTAGTGATACGCAATATCAATATCTTAAATTTTTGTGTACTCGTAGCACAAAAAATAATGCAACAAAGAATGCAACTTTTAATATAAAAAAATTAATTTCGTATAGAGAATGGACCCGCCGTAATTACTGCTATCCTTATTTCGCCCGTAACGATCACTAGTATACCCTTATAGGACCAATTATCAATTATAAATTAATTAGCCTTTGATCTAACATGACGCTTCTAGGATTACCTAGCTATTTATTAATGTTTTACATAAGATTATCATCTTAATACATATATATCACATGTGTTTATATCTTTTATATGCATCATATCTAACAACTTTAGGCGGTGGATTGGTTCAAACATTGTGCAATGTGTTTTATTATGTTTATTACAACATTGAATTCGATTTTCGGTTTACGTACATAATAGTTGAGAATTGAAGGGATAAAAGTTAAAAGTACAATCATAACATATTAAAAAGTAGTTGGTCTAATTAAGAATGAACAAAATTAAAAATTTGTTTTGGTTTTAGACAAGTAACTCTATGTTGAAGTTTTTAATCTTGTATGTATTATATTACGGATGCTTTACTATATAGCACAAACAAATCGTCCTAACTTGAACTTATTGTAAAGTTCGGGGACTCCAAAGCAATTATCTTTTATGAGATCCCTTCTCCTTTTAATTAGAGAGTTGACTTTCCCTTTAATACAATACAAGTTTACAACTCAACTCCACTCCTTTCTCAGTTGTTTCTTCGTATAAAACCAACCTCAATTTAGTCACTAGCAACATAACAAAAAGTCAGATTTAAACAAAAAAAATTTATCAACTTCAAAAATGGAGATTGAAACTGAAGTTCCATCACATTTTCTATGCCCAATCTCCATGCAAATCATGAAAGATCCAGTCACAATATCAACTGGCATCACTTATGATCGAGAAAACATCGAAAGATGGTTGTTTACATGCAAAGGAACCACTTGTCCGGTGACGAAACAACCGTTATCAGATACCGATCTAACCCCGAATCACACCCTTCACCGGTTGATCCAATCATGGTGCACAATGAACTCAAAGAAGCCAATAGATAAGTCACAAATTATAAAGCTTTATAATGAGGCCAAAAAACACCCACAAAAACAGATCCATTGTTTGAGAAGAATGAATTCGATTGTGAAAGAGAGCGATGGGAGTAAAATGTGCATTGAAAGTTCGGGTTTGTTTGAGTTTTTAACTATGATTATATCGAAAGAAAATCGTTGCAGTAATTTGGTTACTGAAACGTGTGATGAAGCGCTGATAGTGCTTCATCACATTCAGTGCACGGACTTTCAGTTAAGAAAATTCGTGCACGATAATAATAAGTTAGGGTTGTTTTTAAACGCGTTATTGAATGTGATGAGATCTGGAAATGTAAATTCCAGATCACATGCGATAACGCTTTTAAGATCTCTTTTTAAGGTGATGGATCCGGTGCATCTTGTTGGTGTCACATCGGATCTTTTCAATTTAACTGTTAGGATTTTGAAAGATCGTGTGTCGTCTCAACAAACTATTAAAGCCTCTCTAGAGGTCATCGTAGAGATCGTTCGATGGGGAAAAAACAGAATAAAGGCAGCCGAATCTGGGATGGTTTCTGTTCTTGTCGACCTTTTGATTGACAACACGGATCGACGTGCTTGTGAGCTGATTCTGGTGGCACTGGAGCAGATTTGCCGATGTGCAGAAGGACGCGCCGAGTTGGTTGAGCACGCAGCGGGACTCGCGACGGTTTCAAAGAAGATTTTGAGGGTTTCTCATAGTGCAAGTGATAGAGCAGTGCGAATACTGTGTTTGGTGTCCAAGTACTCTGCAAGTTGTAGAGTGGTTCAAGAGATGATGGAAGTTGGTGTTGTTTCAAAGCTGTGTTTAATGATTCAAGTTGATTGTAGTGAAAGAACAAAGGAAAGAGTGAAGCAAATACTAACATTGCATTCTAGGGTTTGGAAGGATTCTTCTTGTATTCCTGCTCATTTGCTTTCATCTTATCCTTCATTATGAAATGAGACTCTAGCTAATTCATTGTTACTAGTTAAGGTTTAAACAAAATTACTAAATTTATTTTCTTGTTTCAATTGTAAGTAGTGTTTATATTTATTGAAATACATAAAGGTTGTATGTCGTCGTGATTCAGTGTGGCACCGCGGCTAACATATTGTGATCAATTAAGTTCAACTATCCAATAGGCCTTCGGTTTTAAATTATGTAAGAGCACACGGTGTGGGGTAAAAATTTTCACCGTTTGAAGTGTGTGAGTATTTGTCTTTATAAAAGAAATCGCTAGAAAACTTTCTTATTCAAGTTATTTAATTAAAGTGACCTCTTGAGGATTGTGAAAGGGTCCTGGTTATTTATTTGCTGGTTGACAACATTTACAACTCCATATAAATTTCAAAAGTTGTTTAAATGTATTCATATCTTCAATTACTAATATTATATGACATTTAAGCCAATTATGGTGAAATTAAATAGCTAGCCCCAAAATTGGTGAGCATATATGCTTTGAAAAGCTTGCAGATAGTGAATATCTGTTGCAATCTGGATTACTCGTTACGTTCGAGTTAAAATGTCTACTTTTGCTATGCACACATTTTTAGAGATATTCACTAACTACACTTTTCACCAATCAAATAACATATCTATCCATTGAAATTTCTTTTGATTGGTTGTTACATGAAAGTGAACACTTATTAGGAACAACCCAAAATAGTAACCAAAACACTTAAAATGGGAATGGGGAAGTATTAGTCCATTTAACGATGATTTATCAAAATGGAAATACGTTACGAGGGACATAATATCAACCACAGCCCCTAAGATCCAAAGATAAATGCAATGGTGTAGTACATTTTTTTTGTTGATCCTTAAGATAGTTTATTTATAGTGTGATACACAGATCGAGTTACAGATCCTTTTGAGTATATGATCGTGATCGTTATGTATTCTAATTAGCTAATACTGTGTCATGTAACTTTCGGTAGTTGTGGTCGATTAATCATGTGTATTTTGAAAGGAATGTTTGAAGTAAACATATGTTACTGTTTGAGAAAACATATACCGAAAGTTCGGTAGGGATGAGACATAAAAAAGTACGTTAGACAAAATTGAATGTCCGTTGTTGTCTTTTTAATTAGGTAATTATTCAACTCATTCAGCATTGAAGCTCTAGCCTTTGATATAGATATCGACGAGTCAATGTTTATGTCAAAATCATCAAATTGATTGCATGCGAGTTTATGTAAAATCTCTTAACTAAGAGAAGAAAACGATCTCGAATAATTATTACTACTTATATACAATTGACAAAGTAAACTTTCAATATATCATGACATTTTGAAGGTTTTATCCTGACATTATCATTAAACTTGAGAAAATGAGATTGTGATGAGATTCTCAAAATTATATTAGTCTTTTAACTCTAGAGTTTACAATGAAAACTTAGTATCAATAACATGCATATGAATTTTACAATGAAAACTTAGTAGATCAAATTAAATATGAATGGAGTATATGAACTAAATTGCCGGAAAAGTATGACAACCGAGGCTCATACGCTCTTAGCTAAAGGGTACGCTCGGCTCATGTATTCAATTTATGTTAAGTATCTTTATTTTGTCCATTATTCGATTAATATCTAATAAAAGGTAATCGCTGTAAAGACGTTTAAGCTGAAAATTCGAGACCGATGAATTACTCCCGCAGCGAAGCGCGAGCCTTTACGATCCTCGTTTTGAGATCAAAATATTGACAAAAAATTGTGGTATGATACCTGGGAGTCTGGGACAGGTTGTGGGTCATGGGATCGGATAATATCCGTGGGCTTTTCGTTTTATTACATGTGGGTCGTGTGTATATTGGGTGGGTTGAGGATTGAAATGGGCCGACAATTATCAGATAAGATCCATATTCTTTTGGGCTTTTAATCCGATTTGTATTGTTTTAATCTTCCGAGTTCTGAACGTGACAGTTTTGACCTCTTCCGAGTTCTGAACAGAAACATTTAAATTTTGTCATTTTAGAATGTGTAATTAAGGTTAACTCATACCAATAAAGGATTAGGAAATCTAATTTGTACATAAAAAGGATTAATAAATGATCAATTTTGTCATATGCAGGGGATCATATCGTTGACTTGAAGTTTTTTAAAAATGCTTAATGGTTATTACATACGTGACGGTACACATAAATATCTACCGTTGTGCCAAGTCATTGTTTTCGTCTATATAGCAGCGAAGCGATACCCACACAACCAAACCCTCTAAACAAACGTGTAGTCACTAATGTTTATAGCTCCTCGTAGATAGATGGGTGTTGCTAACGGAAGTCCTTAGGGCTTTTATTATGACTTTCAGACATGCATTAAACATTGTAATATAATGGTATAACCATAACAAACTTTTTGTCTCCCTATTATTTAATTTGACCCCCTGTACAAACCCTTTATACATGTCTTAAAAACTTAACAAAAGCCCTAAGGGCTTCTGTTAGTAAAACCATTGATATATTTAATGAATGTATATGTAAAAAGTACAAAGCGTTAGTTCCTTAGAATTTAACAAAGCGAGTTCTAGTAAAAAATGAAATAAGCAAGGAGATATTCTATTAGAAATCCTAATGATGTTGGATTAGTTGGCTATGCCATTTATTTAATTGTATCATTTGTAGTTGCATTTACAAGAAGGTTACTAACACGTTACAATTGTTTTTAGGGGACCTCATTTCATATGTTTTGAAAATTTGAAGACTTAGTATGAAAATTCACATCTTCAGGACCTAAATTATTAAGACATATAACTTTTTTTAAGTCAATCACAAACGCATCTAAATACCTAAATGACAGACTTAATTTAGTTATATATTCATTGAATATCACCCTACCTTACCACTTAGACTAGTAAAATGCCCTTGTACTCAATAACAAACACACCATAACATCTTCAAATACTAATTGAACTCAAAGTAATGTGAACGGTACAAAAATGTAATAATTTCAAGTTACATAAAATGTGTTTCAAAGTTAATTATTTTAGAGTAATATAGCGTTGTATTAAGGTCGT
This sequence comes from Helichrysum umbraculigerum, assembly GCA_949592205.1. Lineage (NCBI taxonomy): Eukaryota > Viridiplantae > Streptophyta > Magnoliopsida > Asterales > Asteraceae > Helichrysum > Helichrysum umbraculigerum. The sequence continues at coordinate 44,481,007 of CATIUR010000001.1, forward strand.
TAAGTTCTAATTCTTAAAATTTTTCGATGTTATGATCTTGATTCAAGAATACGATCCTGAACTTATATTAATGCATAAGATTCTTCACTAACTACACTTTTCACCAATCAAATAACATATCCACTCACTAAAATCCCGTTCGATTGGTTAAAATATGGAAGTGGACACTTATTTGGGACAATTCAAAATAGTAATGTAGATACTTGAGTGGAGTGGGACGGAGAGAATATTTATTTAATTCTCATTATACTTACTAACTTATATAGTGGATGGACAAATCTAACACGTATTGGTCCATTTATAAGTTCATGATGTCCTAAAATTCATCTACAAAGTAAGTAACATGCATGTAATGTAAAAGTTCTAAAAAGGATGGCTGGAGTTGCCCTTTTGTGCTTTTTCTTCTTTTCATATCTTATATATTCAACTCATCTTTTACTCTCCCAAGAAGAAATGCGCATTTACTCAACGGCAATGACTTGTAACTTATTAGATTATTATTATGCTAAAAAAGATTAGAGTAGAGAAATATGTAAACTTTAAGTAGATAGATTGGATTTGACAACCAAATTCAAATTTATCTGATACGATGTAATTGTTTCTATCTCTTGCTCTAGCTTTTTGCTAGTAGCTAATGCAATTCGCAATTAAAAAAGATTGATTATGAGAAATCACAAAGATACTCCGACAACACTAGGGGTATCACAAATAACTAAATCCGAATAATTAACCCGAACTCGAACTCGAATAACCCAAATTTAAAGCTTATTGGGCCACTCGAATTTGAATAATCCTAGTCTTATTTGAATCGGATAGCGGATAAATATATAAGAATTTGGGTAACCCGAATATCCTCTGTTGATACATTCTCATGAATGACAAGAGCTTGTTTAGAAAACTTAGCTAAACTGTATATAACAATTTCTACAAGCTTGTGTCAAGGGGGAGTTAGTTGATGCAAAATCAACATCATGTGACATAAGCTTGTGTAGAAATCTCAGCCTGAAAAATGATATGTTGTACAAACTGCGAATTTAGAAACCTGCGAATTTGTTCATGCGTATTTAGTTAAATGCGCATAACACTGTTCATGCGCACTTGTTAAATGTGCATGAACAGTAACAGGCTTATAAATACGCAATTTTGTTTTCATTTTTAGAAGTTTTTGTGTAAGTGTGAGAGCTCAACTTGGAAAATTTCTGTATATGTGTGATTGAGAGAGTGAAGCTGAGTGTGTATGCGTTATTGTATAAACGAATAAAAGTGCGAAACTTTTATTTACTTGCTCGTGCTCGTTATCGCTTTCTTCACGTTTTCGATTTTGTTAATTGGTTTCCGCACGATTAACAAGTTGTTTCGATTCATCTACGAGGTCAGGGGGATCTACATCCTCAAATGTCATTTAATATACAAATATAACTATGTATATGTAAGTTATTTATGATTTATATATGCATATATCCACATATATTATGGTGAAGGATCAGAGGAGAATGCCTCAAATGAGGAGGACGGGAAGGTCAAATTCGATGCATATTATGAACAAATTTGTAGGTGTACAATGCAGTGTTATTAGAATATAGTAAAATTTGTTAGATGTAAAATGCAGTGCTCCGTTGATACGATGCAGTGAATCTGGACGCCAATTTTGTCTTAAAATGTAGTGAATTCGACCTTCCCCTCCTTCTCCTCATTTGAGACCTTTCCGTCACAACCTTACCCATATATTATACATATAAAATACTTACGATGATTTATATAAAAAATTAGTGTTATTTTGTAAAGTTAAAGTTTTGTTTAAGATGTAAAAATTTAAAATATCATCTTATTCGCTTTAAAATAAATTACCCGAACTGGACTCGTATCCACAAAACTAAAACCCGAATAACACACCCTTATTTGAATCGGATTATAGATAAAAATAATAAACTTGAAAATCCGAATAACCCGACTCAAATAACCCGATAATTGAACAACCCGACCAAGTAACGCCCTCGACCACACGAGACAATTTAGGATATGCACTTACATTATTATTTAATTTTTTGCCACATCTGCAACAACCTTTGTTGCGGACCATATGGGCTGGTTGTGAATCAATGTAACGGGGTATGTTGGCGGCTCGCGGAGCTCGCAACAAGTTAAAAATGATGTATACTGTGTTGAAAAGGAAAAAGTTATATCTTTTAGGTATCGACTCAATTCCTAAAATATAGGAATCTGGAGATCAACTTAATCTAATATTAACTTAATTGTCAAATTTATAATTTGATTTGTATTCTAATTAGGACATAATTGATCAGTGTTGCCTATATGGCCATGTAAATAGGAATTGTGTCATTATGTGTAGGGTTTTTGGCAAGAAAGTGGAAATACAGAGAGAGATGGCGTATAAGAGTCTCATTATGAGCCTTCCCGTCTCGTGTAGTGCGTCTTTAGTGATTCAATAAAGTTGAGGGTGGCTCCGTAATTGTATATATCGTTGAGAGAGTGATGTGATAGTATTCAAGAGTATTAACATGAGCGTTCATCTTTGTAGTGACATTCATTATAGTTGAATTTAATGTCACACCCCGTCTAAAGCGGAAACAACGGGGTACAACAATGATAGGATCACAACACATTATTATAAAGATGTCTATATGAAAATAAAAATCCAATGTGTTATGATACTTGTAACATGAATAGGAGCTCACGCTACATGTACATATCAACAATGAAAAAGATAACCAAACAATAATCCCATAATCAAATGTTAAAACAAAACGTCTTCCCCAAATTATTGAAACCAAGTTCCATCTCAAATGACAGTCTCAATCTTAGCTCAAATGCAACCTAGAGGTCCACTAAGCTTTCTTGTCCTCTATCTTCAGCCCACTAGTGCTACCTGAAAAGTTATGCTCAAAAACGTCAACAATAATGTTGGTGAGTTTCGTAGGTTTGAAACATGACACCATAATATAAAATCCTTTTTGCTGTGATAATCATTGGTTAGGACAATGCATATGAAAAGGTACACAAGTGATATGAAATAACCAAACATCTCACAACTCAAATGGCAGTAGCTACTCCAACAATGGCTTTAATGCATACAAAAAGTACACATCAGGTAATCACTCCTAAGGGAGCAATGCCTTGCAAACTGATAAACGCTCAAAAGTACTATATTTTAGTAGTATTTTACCCCTATTCTTGGATGTTTCTATTGCATTTAATTAAGAATAGATATTGATTTCATTCATATTTGCAAATAGATGTGGAAATGGAGCGTTTATGAAGAAATGAATGGAAAACAGTCAATAAACGAGCTAAATGATGCATATTTGAAGAAATAAGTGAAGCCGAAGATATAATCAAATGAAGAAAAATCAAGAAACCGGCTGGAAATCCAATCCATACGCCGTATGGAAGTCCATACGCCGTATGGAAGTCCATACGCCGTATGGATTATGGCGCAGAAGGCCCAGGTTACGCGAGTCTGGGCTGGGCTTGAAATTGATCCATACGCCGTATGGAAATCCATACGCCGTATGGATCAAAAACCACAGAAGTATAAAAACGCATTTAAACCCTAAAAACGATAGTTTTTGTTTGTTTTTCGTTTCCGGAGGTTTATATTCGGTTTTTAGGTTTAAGTTACGAATTAGTTTAGTATTTTGGAGGTACAAGGGCTCGGGATTGAAGTTATTCATCGCGGATCGTTGTAATTCGTCTTTATTGATTCGGTATAACTCTTTTATTCGATTTCATTGATGAATTTGTTATTGAATAATCTGATTATTTCTGTTTTAATGATGAATTGAATATCAAAGTGATTGTGTAATTGATTGAACTTGGATTATGATTGTTGAACGATTATAATTGCGTATTGACTAAGTTATTTAATTGAAAACGGTTATATTACTCGCGAATCCTTGTTTATTGGTAACTGGTAGTTATTAGTTCTCAACTTGGTTAATAATATCCATGAGATTGAGTTCCTTTGATATTATTAATTATTGATGGTTTTAATCTTAGGGTTTTGATCATTGCTAAATAGATTGAGTTTGATAGGTTGAGAAACTAATAATTATTCACTTTAAAATGAACGAGATAATAAGTTAATTATTGGGTATTGTTGAGTCATACCAATAGAGTTAATTATAATTAGTTGTTAATGTTTAATGCATAATTTAGGGAAAGGCACACAATTGACTGATCATCTTATGACATTGGAACCAGTGTTTAATGTTGGACCCTAGATTGTAGGAATTAGTTGGACCCGAACCGTTGGCTAATTCACATTCAATTTAATGACATTGAAGAATTTGGTGTTAAGTTGATCTAAAAGAATCACAATTAGATAATCAATACGTAATGAATCGGGAAATATGAATCTGAGTGACATTAATTATACAATTACTTATTCCTTCCATTTAGTATTTATTATTATTTATTTATTGTTTTAAATTAAGTTTTTATTTAAGTTTAATTGTTTTAAATTAATGTTTTCTAAACAAATGTTCGACCGGAACTAAAACGCCCCCCATTATTTACTGGTTTCTAGTTGATTGTTAATTTCTATTTATAATAAATCCGTCGTTCCCTGTGTTCGAATCTGACTTACCAAATCTATATTTACAGTTGATCGGGTATTCTTGCCTGGTTGCTTGAAAGTATTTATTAGGTATTTCTATTTATAAAATATAAAACAAGACGCGCTTTCATAGCACATCAAGTTTTTGGCGCCGCTGCCGGGGAGCGGTTGTGATTATTTAAATAGGAGTTAGTGATTTGTAAACTTTTATTTTTAAAAGAATTTTGTTAAACAAATAATTTTGTAAAGTTGTTTAAAGTAGTCTAAGTAATTGTGTAACAAGTTTTCATTAATTCACTGGTTGAAACTAATTATCCTTTAATTGGTTAAACTTTTGGGGATTTAAGTTTCAACCGGCGGATGGAAATCCGTCCGCCGGTTGGAGTTCCATTTATGTAATTTTGTATATGTTATTTAATTTGTGATGATTTTGTTTGAACTAACTTGTTTTTCGTTAGTGGTGTTTTGTATTTCAGATTTATTTTTATTTAGGTTTATAATCCAATGGCGAGAAGTTTTGAAAGTGATGCTAACAATTACGATCTGGTTGGGATTTATGACTCTGAGAGTTTGGCTTCGAGAGTAGAAAGTGCAATTCCATCATTCACTCATTTAGGACGTAAGGTTGTGCCTATCACGTCATCATGTCAGGAATTATTGGATGCTATTGCGAACGTGAGATGGGACATTCCTTTTACAGCTGAACTAATAAGGATATCCTCTGTTTATTTTTCCGACTATCAACTGGCACTAGTGCAGAACCTACTAGATAGTGCAGAAGTGGAAAAACAATTTGGGGATTCTCAGCCGTTCGTGGACGATCTTTTAGATTTCGAGGAATCAATAACTTTAAGGATCGAAGAGGAGAAAGTATTTTTCACCAATCAAAAGAGACGATATGTTGAGGTTTATGAGATTTTAAGGCAGCATTCGTTTCCTTATTCGACTAGTCAGGCCGCGTGTCTTGGTTAGTATGATTAGATTGTATAAGGTAATAGGTCATCCAATTTTCGAAGCTGACAAGGAATTTTTAGCTGGTTTAAAGGATCTAGTTCGATTGTTACAAGCAGATGATCATCTTAAGGATGAGACACCTCATTGTTTCATTGTAAGAAATACTATTCACTATCACATGAATAGAATGGTTAAACAGTTGAATCGTCTTGATAAGGAAGAAGAAGGAAGGCCACGCCAGGACTTTATTCACCCAAATGGTGAAATTGATGTGGCAACTTATCTTGTGGCAAATATGAGAGAATTAGTTGATGAGGCTAAGATTCTGTACCAAAGGGAACATTTCCACTATGGAATGGTGGAAATCTACATGAGATTTGTTGAGATATTCAGAAATTCCTGTTTAGGTTTCAATAGCCTTCAAGAGCAAGTCTTGGGTGAGATTGAAAGCTTAGTTAGAAGTTTGAAGGAAATGCCACTGATGAGCAAGCATCATCAGATTGGGGAATCATGTTTAGAATTTATTAGTGAGCTTGAGGATGACAGTCCGGAGCGAGAGGTTAAGTTAGTTGGTAATGATGAAGTGTGGGATGAAGAAGGATAGGTAACCAAGGCAGTAATGAAGATTAGCTTGGATTTAGTTTATCTGCTTCCTGTGGTTAACGAGCACTTGGCAAATTTTCCAAGTTTTGGTCATGGGATCATTAACGTCATTCCCATAATCATTGAGCGTTTCCTTGCTCTCTATCCTAAGCAGTGATTCTAATCATCTCTTTTATTTCTTATGCTATTGGATTACTCCTGACATTTTGGTTTATTTCTTATTATGATTGACTTAGTTTGTTTTGGATTTTAGTATTGTTGGTGTGTTTGAATTTTTGAACATTTAATTAGTTTGTGTGTTTGGTTTTTAATATTATTATTTCATTAAAGTTTGTTAATTTTTTATATTTATTAATATAGTGTGGAATTATGAAGATGTTGAAGTCGTGATTATCCTCCAGGTTTGATATTTAAGTATATTAATTAAGTGTGGGGTTTTGGTTAAAAATTGGTTGGAAAAACGTTTTTGAAAAATTCTGAAATTTTAATCCATACGCCGTATGGAATCCATACGCCGTATGGATTGGAATGGGCCACTGGGCCGAGAGTTGACTGGGTTTAATGAAGTTGACTTGGGCCTGTTTAATCCATACGCCGTATGAAATCCATACGCCGTATGGATCAAAAAGGCAGAAAACCGCCAGCAGCCCCTTTCTTCTTCATTTTGAAACCTAAACTCACTTTAAACCACCACACCACCAAACAACCACTTCCGGTCACGCATTCACCTCCATTTTTGCGTATTCGTGTTACACGCACTTTCCTCTACAAGGTATAACTTCCCGTTTTCATTTTCGTTGGTTAAATCATTCGTTTGGAAGTTAGGGTTTATGTTAGTAAATTGGGTATTTTGAATTTGAGTATGATTATTGGAATATGTTGATTGAATTATGTTCTTGTTAATATATACATTGCAATGTCATGCTCGTTTTTCCAATATATTGCATATATTATGTGATTCGAATTATCCGTTTATGTCTAAGAAATGTGAATATTATAAACTCAATTTTGCTATGTTTTGATTTAGTACTTATTAATTTTCTGACCACATGATGATTAATGCAAATGTTTGTTTGGTACACAAGTATTTGTGATTACGGTTATGTGATAAATTGTTATTGTGATTAAATGCGTTTATAATAATTCATTTTGAGAATGTAAGAATGTTTGCTAGTTGCTCATGCTCGAGTTTAGTGATTGTGCAAATTCGTATTTTCATGATGGTACCAAATTATTGTAGTGCATTTGATTGGACAATTGTCATGAATATTTAATTAAGTATATTTATGTATGCAATTTGAGTAATTCTGTTTATAGATATGCAATTTAGGTTTGTGAAATTGATTGTTGCGGTAGTTTTAGGCTAAACCAGAATGGTGGATTATTCCATATTTAGCAGAAATGCTGCCGAAATTTTTATTGACCTTTTTGTATTAACTGCTTATTTGGTGTTATTAGCATTTGTTTTGTTTAGCAGTTATTATGTCTAACAGGAGAACAAGAGGGGGTCAAACTTTGGGAATCCCGTTGGTTCGAGCTCATAGATATCTCACTTTTCATGGGTCGTATTCTGAGACCACCAGATTTCAGTTTGGAGAGCGTCTGGCTTCTAATATTGGCCAGTCAATTGAGGTTTTTGATACTGTTAACTGGAATGTTTTGGAGCATGTGATTGCCAGAAAGGGGTTCACTAATGGTACTGAGGCTATTAGGAATTTACTTGCTATTCCATATGTACTTGAGGATGGAAACATTGGATTTGTTTCTTATGCTTGGTCTCGGTTGTTCAGTATCAGGGTGGACATCTACAGAGGGTTAGTTGTTGAGTTCTATAGCACCTTTAGGTTTGAGTCCAGGTCGACTCAATGGACTGAGAATTCCATTTTCTTCCAGCTAGGGGGACAGCCTAGACAGATGACTTTGGTTCAGTTTGCTTTGGGGTTGGGGCTTTATGAGCCCAACGAGTTGGATAATCCTCACTTTTTAAACTACATTTCTGCAGGTGCTATGAAGAAGCTCACTAACTTGGAAGTTGAGCAGGAGTGGCAGTTTATTGCTCAGGGTAACTATGGCAGTTCGACACCTTCTTACACGCGTATTCGAGATCCTCGTCATCGACTCATTCATAGATTGCTGACTTACACCATTGTTGGTCGCAAGGAGGGGCCTGAGAAAGTTTCTAGGCCTGATTTGTTTTATCTGAGCTCGATTATCAGGAAGAGGTTAGTGAATGTACCTTGGAGGTTGGCGAAGTGGATGTCGAAGAGAGCTACTGGTACTAGAGATGGGAGTAGTCTATGTGGAGGTCACTTTGTTACACGGTTGGCTAGATATTTTGGTTTGGCTACTCAGGATGAGATGGGATCATGCACGATTGTTCAGCCTAGCATGGGTTGGTTGACTGCACGCCGGTTGGAGGCGTTTGCTCTTATTGAGCCATGCATTACTTATGGTGGTCCTGCGGATATGTATTACTGGGTTCCGATTACTCCGGTAGGACAGACTTTGTAGTCAAGGCAGGCTAGAGCTAGAGGAGATACGAGTGGCAGTGATAGAGGTCGAGGTACGACACGAGGCCGTAACAGAGGTTATGCTACGGAGTTTGATCAGCTATCTCAGCAGTTGCACCAGATGGAGTTACACCAGACTCAGAGGTTTGATTAGATAGATCTTATGCAGAGACAGCATTTCCATCAGTACCAGTACCGCCAGGATGATGACAGTGATTAGGATGATGTTCATCCTAAGTGGTTTATGATTCCAAACACTATTATTATTATTTTATTATTATTATTATGACTGTTTTATTTGTAGGATTATAAATTGTTATGTTGGATTTGTATTTTTAGGATTTGGTAGTGTTTATTATTAATTAGGATGTTTAAATCTGGTATTGTTTAATGCTGTTTGTTGATTGTTCTCTCAGAATTGTGTTGTGAGTACGTGTTATGCTGGCAGTAAGTTCAGCGCAAAAAAAAAATTGAATTGAGAGGATGTGGGAAATTCATATCGTCCTTGTCATACTCATTAAACTGCACACTATTCCAGGGGAGTTTTTCTGTTCTAAGTTCTTTTCTCTTTTTCCCGTTTTTGTATTTCATTATTTGTACAATGAGGGCATTGTACATCTTTAAGTGGGGGATAGGAGAGAAAAAGAGTGAAATTTCCACATAATTGTCCTGTTAATTAGTAGATGATTTTGTAATTTGGTTAACTGTTATTTTATTAAGATAAGTAACTAGGAGGTTATAAGTTGCCCGTTTTTCAACAAATTTTTAAATTTAAATTTGTGTTTTCTATAGATAATTATTTTGTAACTATGTAGGTTATTTTGAAAAATTTTTCTACACTTATAATTAAAAAAATTAAATTGTGAAAAATGTTATTTAGCTTCATTATATGATGTATTGATAGGCAATTTATATGAGAATTTTTGAGCTTTTAAAGAAATGAAATTAAGGAGTAGATGTTACTTTTTAAATGAACTTTAGCTATGTATGACGTATGTCTTAATTTTTATATTAGTAATGTGTGATATGCCATATTTTTGAAATTTTAATTAACATCATTTGGGGATACACTGGGTGTTGTTTCCTTTGTTGTACGAAAGTACAGACCTGGTCTCCGTCAGTATATCTACTAAAAAAAAGAGCAAAAGAGTTTAAACAAACTCATGATTTTAAAATGTAGTCGAATTAAGTCGCTTTGTTGTACTGAGGTACAGACCTGCCACCAATGGTTTGACTAAAAGTTTTATATTGCTAAACCAAAATCAAGTTATGTCGCTTTGTTGTGTTGAGGCACAGACCTGTCACCTCTGTCTTGATTTGAAAAATGATTATTTTGATTAGAATTTCAAGATATGTAATATTGGCATATTGTGAGTATGAAAGTATATAGTTTTTGGGAGTTTAAGGGAATATCTACATGAATAATAATAAGTCGAGCTCAGTTATTTAAATATAGATTGTTTAAGTGGATAACAATATCAGTAATCATTGTGAACTAATTAATGTTTAAAGAATAATAATTTCATGTGTAGATCATTTTTTGTAAATCTCGTAGTTTCTTAATATTTGTCTTTAGAATTAACATATTTTTAAATTTAAACGTTTGAGTTGAAGATGGGTAATGTTGTGTAATTCCTTTGTTAGTTATTTAGATTAATGGAGATGACTGTTTTCTTAAGAATTTGATTTTTGAATCGATAGTCTACTTGAGGACAAGTAGGATTCAAGTGGGGGATGTTTGATAAACGCTCAAAAGTACTATATTTTAGTAGTATTTTACCCCTATTCTTGGATGTTTCTATTGTATTTAATTAAGAATAGATATTGATTTCATTCATATTTGCAAATAGATGTGGAAATGGAGCGTTTATGAAGAAAGGAATGGAAAACAGTCAATAAACGAGCTAAATGATGCATATTTGAAGAAATAAGTGAAGCCGAAGTCGAAGATATAATCAAATGAAGAAAAATCAAGAAACCGGCTGGAAATCCAATCCATACGCCGTATGGAAGTCCATACGCCGTATGAATTGTGGCGCAGAAGGCCCAGGTTACGCGAGTCTGGGCTGGGCTTGAAATTGATCCATACGCCGTATGAATCAAAAACCACAGAAGTATAAAAACGCGTTTAAACCCTAAAAACGATAGTTTTTGTTTGTTTTTCGTTTCCAGATGTTTATATTCGGTTTTGTAACACCCCCAAATTTAATGGTTTGCGGAAGCGAGTTTTGGGTGTTACTAATCAATAATCACAAGCACAAAGGATACAGTGAACGACTCTAAATGAGACGTTCGAAAAGTTATTACATTAATACATAAGTAGTTCAAAATACAAGCTCGAGTTTCGTATAAATTCCTAGAGATTCTAATACATAACAACTAGTACAAAAGTAATGTAATAAAATCTCCAAGCTTGTAAATGCATGCGACTCGAGCTAAATGAGCTTATCCTGCTGGGCATCCCTACTGATGCTGTGTACCTGAGAAGCATTACTAAAACGGTCAACCAAAAGGTTGGTGAATCTCACAGGTTTATAAATAAACAGTTTGAACACACAAGTAGTATTTGTAAATCATTTGCTAGCCATTATGTATGTGGTGGTTGCAGGTCTTGCTAACCGTTAATAAGTGGGTGGTTGCAGGTCATGCTAACCGTTTGATACCCTTGCCATGAGCCACCATAGTTGAAGCTTAACGTACAGTAAATATAGTACCCCCGTGAATGTTAATCCAAAACATCCGAAACGAGTAAGAAACGCCCGTTTATACAGTACGGTTCGTGGTAGTGCGTGCTACCCCGGGCGGGGATTGTCAGTCCCATATGGATCCATATACTAAAACCCGCGCTTATTCCATAACTAACAACTATGATTAAGGAGGCTTTCAGTGGATTAGTCGTAAACTCATGCAATTGGCATATCCGTAATTCAGCAAAGTTTGTAAATCGTTGGCAGCAAGTAAGTATGTGTGTTCATGTAAAGCAAGTAATGCATCTCCCCCGATGTAAAAGCAGTAAAAAGTGGGGCCGTGAGACTCACCTGAGTCTAGCAGATGATGCAGTAAGTCAAGCAAGTGTAGTACTCTGTACTAGCAACCCTTGGCGTCCTAACACGCACAAGGTTCAGTAAGTAATAAGTAGGTTGGTGTCCCGAAGGATCACCCATGCTAGTTGTCCACTCAACTAGGAAATGTCCAAGTATTTGTTTGTACGTTTGTAATTGTTTTGTAAATAAGTGTGGCCCATTGGTGACGGAGGTGTAATAATAATCCAACTATTATTATTATGTAATTCATCGCGTTTGTATACCTTGTAAGTATATACATAAGTTGAGTATTTGTAATGCGACGTGTAAACATTGTTCGAGTGTAAGCTCGTGCGAGTGTGATCTCGTAATGTTTTCAAGTGTCGTTGTATGAGTGAAGTAGTTCATGTATACATTACTATGTATATGTATTGTATAAGTACCATTGTATAATGTTCGGTTGTTGTATGTATTCAATACTTAGTGTAAAAGTATTTTCCAAGGTTCTGTTTCATGCGTCACTCCATGCGACACTTCACAGTTTAGGCGACACTTAGGTAGTGCCGCATAGTTCAGTAAGTATCGTGATATTAGCGTCACTAGATGCGTCACTTGCATTAAGGTAGCGTCACTGAGGTCAGTGACGGTATAAGTGTCGGTATAAGTGACGGTTTAAATTGTATGGCGACACTTGTCAAGTGTCGGTTGTTTAAGCGTCACTAAAGTATGCGTCACTCAGCTAGTGTCGGGTATTAGATTTAGTGCGTCACTAAGGGCAAGTGTCGGGTGACGTCAATCAGTAGTAACTATGCGTCACTTGTTTAGTGTCGCTATAGGATTTGGTCCTCTAGCGACACTAGCAATCTGTTTGAATTCAAGGCTCAGGTTTGTGGTCAAACGACTCCGGTTTGACCCGAAACTTTTAGGGAAGCCCTAACTATGTTAAATAAGCCTTATAAAATTGTCGTTACGTTTTGTGGTCGTCTCGAAGGGTCGGTTTTATAAATATACCAAAACAGTCCCCGGGTTAAGGTTTTCCAGTTTTTGGTCTCAACGAAACCCTCGTTTTCTCTAACGGTTATTCCGAATAAAGTCCCGCAAAAATTACCAACTGTTCTCCTATGTCTCTAGATCATTTCTTTATTTTCCCGAGAACTTTAGTGTCCATCTACTATTTTTAACAAAAATTAAGAAATGATATATGCAAATTCCGGCCAAAACAGTGATATGTCCGAAGATCAAGTAATAGCCGATAATGGGTGTATTTCTGGAGGTAGCTAAAGAAGAACTTTTTGTTCACGACGAAAATACCAAACTTTTCCAAGTGGTCTCACCCGTTTATTTAGTCTACAACTCGAGTTATGGTTGTTTTCGTGAGGTCGTTTTTCTGGGCAGAAAACTGTGTACATATATATGTTTACAAAAACGTGTTTCAAGTTTAGATTTGGACATCTCTTTGTTAAGCAAGCAACTAAACATGTTAATAAACATTATAAAACATAACCAAGAAAAGTTTGAGGTCCTTACTAGTCGTATGAGCAAACGAGAAAGATGGATGTGTAGAGCTCGGTGAGGTGCACGTTTTCTTCCAAATGACCCTAGCAATCCAAGGCTTGAATGGGGTGTTTTTGTGGTGATTTGTGGGTGGTTTGGGGCTGCCCTGGTCGTGGTTCTTCTCCAAGAAGAAGAGAGAAAAAGTGAGGGAGTTGGAGTGAAGGAGTGGATGATTGAAAGAGTGAGGGGGTTGGATTGTGTAAGTAACCAAGAGAAGTCAAAGATTATGGGAAGCCATCCCTCTCTTTTTGGCTGAATATTTCGTGGGTCCCACCCACTAGTTGGGTGTGATTAAATTATTTCTCAAGTTTGCGTATTGTCCCGTGTTCGTTTACCCGTTCGTTTTGCGGTTTAGTTAATCGTATAACGTTTTATATATTACGTTTTGTTAACGATTTAAAACCCAATGTTATAAGTACAAGTTTTACTCAAATAACATATTATAAGTTACTAAAATAATATTCGAGATTTCGTTTGGTCGTCGGTCGCGAATCGTGCGTTTATTCGTATCGTGTAACATTTTTAAACGTGTTAACCGTACGCGTGTAATCGCGATATTTTTAACCGAAGTATTTAATCAAAATACTTATTATGATGTTATAAAAATATAACTTAAGTTTATTTCACATGTCGGGCGCGTTTCGTGTACTTTCGTCGCGTAAAGTTACGTTTTAACAAAACGTATAATCGTGTAATATATTTTCGTAATATATTAAAGTAAATAATGTTTGTTTGGATAAATCCACATTATTCTAAAAGTTTGTCACCAACGTCCATATTTTGTACCGAATCGTATACGTGTATATATATATATCACTCATATATATAGTAAGTAAGTAATGTATTTAATCCTATTTCATATTAAATACAAGTAGTAAACACGTAATTAGGAAAATTTTAAATTTACCCTAATTTTGGGGTTGTTACAGGTTTTTAGGTTTAAGTTACGAATTAGTTTAGTATTTGAGGTACAAGGGCTCGGGATTGAAGTTATTCATCGCGGATCGTTGTAATTCGTCTTTATTGATTCGGTATAACTCTTTTATTCGATTTCATTGATGAATTTGTTATTGAATAATCTGATTATTTCTGTTTTAATGATGAATTGAATATCAAAGTGATTGTGTAATTGATTGAACTTGGATTATGATTGTTGAACGATTATAATTGCGTATTGACTAAGTTATTTAATTGAAAACGGTTATATTACTCGCGAATCCTTGTTTATTGGTAACTGGTAGTTATTAGTTCTCAACGTGGTTAATAATATCCATGAGATTGAGTTCCTTTGATATTATTAATTATTGATGGTTTTAATCTTAGGGTTTTGATCATTGCTAAATAGATTGAGTTTGATAGGTTGAGAAACTAATAATTATTCACTTTAAAATGAACGAGACAATAAGTTAATTATTGGGTATTGTTGAGTCATACCAATAGAGTTAATTATAATTAGTTGTGAATGTTTAATGCATAATTTAGGGAAAGGCACACAATTGACTGATCATCTTGTGACATTGGAACCAGTGTTTAATGTTGGACCCTAGATTGTAGGAATTAGTTGGACCCGAACCGTTGGCTAATTCACATTCAATTTAATGACATTGAAGAATTTGGTGTTAAGTTGATCTAAAAGAATCACAATTAGATAATTAATACGTAATGAATCGGGATATATGAATCTGAGTGACATTAATTATACAATTACTTATTCCTTCCATTTAGTATTTATTATTATTTATTTATTGTTTTAAATTAAGTTTTTATTTAAGTTTAATTGTTTTAAATTAATGTTTTCTAAACAAATGTTCGACCGGAACTAAAACGCCCCCCATTATTTACCGTTTTCTAGTTGATTGTTAATTTCTATTTATAATAAATCCGCCGTTTCCTGTGTTCGAATCTGACTTACCAAATCTATATTTACAGTTGATCGGGTATTCTTGCCTGGTTGCTTGAAAGTATTTATTAGGTATTTCTATTTATAAAATATAAAACAAGACTCGCTTTCATAGCACATCACAAACAAACGTGGCTTTAATGCATACAAAAGTACACATCAGGTAATCACTCCTAAGGGAGCAATGCCTTGTAAAATAAATCCAACAACCGAAGCACATAATCACAAAGTGTTACACATTTCAAGCATATGTCCAAAAATGAAAATGAATACGTTTCACAGCATAAAACAATTGATAAAACATGTGAGCATACTTTTCCCCCAATTTGAAAACACGTAAATGAAAATGGGGTCACGAAAACTCACCTCAAGAAATGATGTAAGTATCGTCCCTTAAGTATAACTACTAATCAGCTCGCCAATCTACAATGTCATAATGCGTATGGGTCATAACCTAGACATAACTAGGTCATTCCATTGTATTCTACAACCCAAACACTTCTAATATGTTTCCTCACAAGTCTACTAGTTTATTATTACAAGAACTAATCCTAAAAAAACTCAGATTCTGACCAGAAATTTGGATCCACTTCACAAATTTTTAAATAATACTTACTGAAACCATTTGACTCTATAATGTTTACAAATGATACTTTAATGTGTTTAGAAGACTCAGTAATTTTCCAAGATTGATTTATGTTGATTTATTTTTAAAAATTCATCAAAGTAAACTGCTCTAAACTGTTGACTCTTTCCGACTTCATAAAAGTTTTAATTTACTTAAAATACTTAGAAGCTTCAAATGATTATCATATTTTTATAGCAAATACTTAACACTTTAAAGACACTCCAGTAAAAATCTCAAGATCTAAATCTTAGTTTAAGACACGTTTCAAAAATCGACAACTCGACCGAAATCTGGAACCGAGAAACTCAGAAATGACACATCATCTTGTAAAATCGTTTTGACCAACTTATACTCTACATTTAACCATGAAATTGACGCCATTTGAAAGAAGACTCAAAGTACTTATGTTTAGACTCCTTTTTCATCAAAAACCATCGTGATATGACCAAGTTACAAGCCTCCCAATCCGAACAAAGTTTCTAATCAGATTAGGGTTTATAATAAATCAACCCTAATCACATATATAACCAATCCAAACCGCAACAACAATCAAAACTCTTAATTCTATCATCATATATACTGATTTTATTAATATCCTAACCATTTCCTTCACCCGGAATACAATGGAAATGAACGGAAAATAATCGGCAATAACGAATAATCGAAATATACTAAAACAAATGATTCGGAAGAATTTATATACCAACAATCGCGAATCCTCACGATGGAATCACTCACAATCTGTAAATAAAGAGTATAGCATGAGGATTTATTCACCATGCATCAAGATTATGAAGAAAACGAAAGATTAGAACACAATTCTTATCGAAACACACGAATAACACTTTCTCGATCAATAGAATGATGATGAGATGACGTGATGATGTTCTTGAACTTTAGAAATCGAAATTATGATGATGAATACGCTCCTGGTCGTCTGGAATCGGCTGTGGTTTGAGAGAATACGAGTTAGGGTTTGTAAATACGTTTATATACTTGAGCTGGCCGACTTGAAATCCCGTCGTGATTGTACATAAATCGCGTCGCCATTATAATGTCAAATCGAGTCGCAATGTCAGGGAAATCGCATCGCGATTCTACCAAAATTCAGAAACCCTACTTTCGAAATTAATGCATTTGACCTTAATTTATTTAATTAGAAAATCTTTTTTTTTTCTTGTATGCAAAATGATCGATTTATTTCGATACTACACGAGAATTATATTTCTCATATAGTTTAAGTTACGAATGATTTAATCACGAATGCGAAATGAATTTTGAAAACGAACCTAAAAAAAATGAAGCATTTAGTGACGGATGTCACATTTAAGTGGTCACATGGTAATTTTTACTCTCATTTGAGAGGTTTTTCACGTAAAAATCTTATGCATTATTGTTTTTATCTGTTTCGTATGTTTATTATTGACCTTAATTGTGTAAAATTTTGTTGTGTTGATCAATTCCGCCAAGTATATCCTTAGAGAGTCATGGCTCTCACTTGTTTCATGTACTCTAAGCCAACAAATTAATCAAACTTTTTTGTTTTCCTTTACTAGGGATGTCATATTGACATGCATACCTATGCATTTACGTTTGCTAATAATCCACTAAGTGTTTAAATCTTTATTATCATATACTACGTACTAGTATATAATTTCTATGAGATATTGAAAACCAAAAATATAAAGAAAATTGATGATAGTGAAACTATCAATTACTCTATTATACTTATATAGAGAAACATTGGCTTATTTAACTATCTTAACACGTTGTAAGCATTTATAAATTACAAAGTACTAAATATATACCAACACTAACTCGAAATATTTTTATTTAACGGCCCCTCCCTGCCCCATTAAAGCTCTATCCTTGCCAACAAACTTGAGCCTTCTAAGAAATTTTTGTGTGTATATCTAAACTCAATTTGATTGTTGGACCAAAGTGTAAATGAATCAATGTTGCAGGGGTGATTTTCATAATATTAATTTACTTTTACCGGATAAGATATACGGAGTAGTAGTTAAAAAGGGTTTGTTAGGGGCTCAAAGTAGTTTACCCGATAAAGGATGTGGCCAACACGTGATATGGTGGCCGGTTTTAGATTAATATAGATTAGGATTATCAATCAAACGACTATAAATTGTATTTAATTCATTAATTAATAAGTAGTTAAATGATGACTGATATGAGTCATAGAATTATAACAATATTAATAAATCAGAATTGTTTTAACATAATAATATTAAGGCCGAAATGTATTTTACTACTCTGATTTTGATTGACCAGAATTTTTATTACCCTGAATTTGTAAATGTGTAATGTGGTACCATAAACTTGTAATACTGGACATTTTAGTACTTTACGCAGATTGACTCAGCCATATGTCGATCACATGACCTTTTATGTTAAGGATGACCATTGCCATATGTCGATCACATGACCTTTTATGTTAAGGATGACCATTTCTACTGCAAGATCTCACCTATTGTAGCTTGAATATTAATCAAACATCAAAATGTATAATCTTTAAATCTAAACAATGCTCATAAATTCCAACACTAAGGTAGATATTTACCTAAACATTCCACAAAGATCAATTTTCTTTTGTTTCTCATGAAGATAATCGATTGATAAATAGTGTAATTATCAACATAACCTGCTATATTCTCAGTCAATTAAACCTCACGAATTTATGAACTTTCGATTGCAATAGATGTTAATATAATCGAATTTCTTATACTTAATACCATCGCTATCCATCTTAATTTTTTTTCGCTACCGAACCTCGATTTCATTTTCGAATCAGGTGTACTTCCATTGGATGATTCATCTTAAACCACAAATGCCACAAATCACAAATGCCACCTCTGGCTACTTAATTATCGAATGTCTAACTTCAAGATTTTGTATGGGCTTTTTTTTTTCCTTCATGAATACTCGTCTCATATGATGTTGTCAATTTAGGGTAAACTGATTATGAGGAGGATACAAAGAAATGGATAATCACTCACTTAGACCCCTCACTATGGTACATCAGTTTTTCCATCAATTGCAAGTGACGTGAGGGATGCCATAGGCACGGCTCCATCAGTTTTTCCGTCGGTTGGATTTCGTCGCCAAACCGACGAGCTTCGTTTCATTTTTATTTTTTGTTGTTTATTTGTTTAGTGTGTAGAATAAAAGGTATATTGGTAAATGTGGGTCCAGAAAAAACTGAAGTGATGTTCACCATAGGTAGTGGAGTGTCAGTTTGTGTCAGTTTTGAAAAAAGCTGACGTGGCGCTGATGTGGCTCCAACTGATGCGTCAGTTGGAGTTTACCATAGTAAGTGGTCTTAAGAAAGAAAAAGAGAGTAGATATATTGCTTTAAAGGCATGTTTTAGCCGCAAACGCCAATTTTCTTGGTTTTAAAATTTTTTTTTTCTCATAGTTTGAGTATTATAAAATTTTTTTGTAAACCCCTTCTCATAGTAAATTCAACGCTAAACTACTTCCTCAAACTTCTACTCGGTGTTAAACTCGATATTAAACTTTAACACCAGAGTTTAACACCCTACAACTACTTGTGTACTCTACAAAACAAACAACACTAATATAAACAAACAACACCATACTTATTCACCTACTTTTGTCATACTAATTCCATCCCATTTAAAATGTTCACTTTGACTTTGCACGTAATTTTAGGATTATTCACTAACTACACTTTTCACCAATCAAATATTAAATCTACCTACTAAAGTCTTTTTTGATAGGTTAAATATCAAAGTGGACACTTATAATGAGACATTCCAAAATAGTAATGTGGACATTTTAAATGGGACGGAGGGAGTAATAAAAAAGAGATTTACAAGTTTTTCAGCCACTTTTGTAACGTGTCTCACATCTATACAAAATACCACACTAATTATTTTCTGGCAATAGATTTGATATGACTTTGGTACAAAATCTAATGTTGCAGAGGAGTAATAAGCCTTTGTGATTTAACAACTGAGAGAAAGAAACCACTTTACCAAACCCCTTCTCTCATCCTGTCATAAAAACACAAAACAAAAAACATAAAGCGTTTGTATTTTAGTCATGGATCGAACTTTACACCATTTATTATTGTATGTATCAAACTTCTAAATCTTCTATTGTATGTATTCAAGTTTTAAAACCGTATTTTATATGCATTTAATTTACTATTGTATGTATTGAACTTACAAAAATTATGTCAATTTGTGTAGTCAAAAACACGCAAAAAATCTACAATAGATGATTTTAAAACTTGAATACATACAATATGAGAGGTTTCAAAGCTGGATAGTAAAAGGTGAAAAGTTCTATGTATAACCAAACTATAAACCCAAACATAAAAAATAAAAAAGATTCTCACACAACCAGAAACACACTAACACACAAGAAAGAAAAAAAAACACACCAACCCATTCTCTCATAATTCTCTCTCTACAACTATATCTTCATCAACAGTCATCAAAAGTAAAACCCCTCTCAAAAAGCTGTTTACAAATTGACATTTTATATATTTCTTTCTGCTTTTTTAAATATGGTGAGTGTTGTTAAAAACCACAAGCTCAAAGCTTTTGCAGAATAGTGTACCAAACAAACAAAAAGAAGCCATTCATCATTTCCATTTAAACAACATTTCAATAAAAAACAATTTTTTTTTCCTTTTCAAGATTTTGTTGGATACATACATGTCTAGGATCAAATGGGTATTGATTTTGGGTGGGAATTTGGATCCACAAAGAAAAACAAGTGGTGGGTTAAGAACTAAACAAGCTGGTAGAGGTTCTTGCAGGGGCAGTTAGACATTCTCATTATTAAAATTATCAAGATTTTGTTTTTTATAAGTTTATTTGTTATCTATTAAAATGGGTTATTTGTTAAAAGAAGCACTTAAAACCCTTTGTGGTGTTAATCAGTGGTCTTATGCTATTTTCTGGAAGATCGGCTGTCAAAACCCTAAGTAAGTTCCCTTTACTATTTATTGTTCTTTAAAACAATCTTTAAAACAATCTTTAAAACCCTAAGTAAGTTCCCTTTTCTCTTCTGTTCTACTATTAATATTTTAGATAGATAGATAATATTGCTTTTCTGCTGATTTTATCTTATGCTATAGTGACCTGTTAAGGACAAATTGCATTAATAGCAACCTAATACTCTTTTAAGGGCAAGTTGTAGTCTTGTTCTAATAGGGGATGCAAAATGTTAGGAGTATATCTGAATTGCTCCATATTACAAAGTTTATTTATTTATTTTTTTGTTTATTTGTATTTATTTAGTGTTCATTTATAATTACTGTCTCAAGTTTTTTAAAAGCTTTATATTGTATTGTGGCAAATTTGTTGTTGGTTTTATCTAATATGTGACATTTAGTACACTAATCTTAGTGAAAAAAATTAAAAAGGTTGATTTTAAATGTAGGTAAAATGATAATGCATGTATTGAACTTTTAATGGCAGCCCTTAAAGATGTGGTTAATCATATGTAAAAAGCATAATTTTAGTTACTACAATGGAACATAAAGTATTCATATAATGACAGACTCGGAACAAAAGCAATTATGATGGCCCGCATATACATTTGTTTAAGCACGTTGATATTTTATGTAATTTGCCATTTATTTAACTAGCTTATGATTTAGGTTGTTTTGGAGCATTACATTTGATTTAAAGAATGATCTGCAGACCATTGGTTAATCATGTATTAGTTTTGATTAGTGTGCGTTTAATGATAATATTTTTCTTATAAGAACTCACATGCCATTAATTCTTTATGAGTAGAAAGTACTTGTCATGTTTTATCCTTTGTTAATATTGCTGTTATTTTGACTTGGTGTCTGTAACTTTTTGTTTGTGTTGTTGTTTTCATATGTTTAGATTGTTTTGTTTTGTCTTGGTACATGTTAGTGAGGAAACAGAGCAGGTTTTTTGTGATGAAGTGTCTGTTTCTTGTTTGTCTCCTTTCTCCTTTGTCCATGTGTTGGAATTTCATCCATGTTTCCAAGTACGTGAGTAGAAGGTTACGGGTTCTTTGATACGTCATTATCTGGATTCAAGTGTTTAAAATTATTTAGTGTACCGTGTGTTTATATCTGTATACACAAATCTAAATCCAAATAATAAGAACTTTGTTGTACGAGTCATAGTTTAAGTTCATGATTCTTAAATATGTAGTGTATTTGACTCTTAATTGAACACCTATACTGAATTATTTGTAGGTTAAATGCTATTATATTTCAGGGATAATAATAAGTTGTGATATGGAATACTAATGGGAATATTTCATTACGGGCTGTGTTTTGTAGGCCAAAGTGTTTTTGGTGTACAATAGTACTTCACCTTCGTTGCAATCTTCATAATACTAATTCTAGATTACTTGCTAACCAATTAGTTTTCCTGCCTTACTGTAGGCTTCTAATATGGGAAGAATGTTACTATGAACCTGTTATTTATGCTCATGGTGAGCATGGAGTTCAACCTACAAACAAAGTCGACTTGCTTGTAACAAAAATGATGAAAGACAATTACGTCAACCTTTTAGGAGAAGGGTGTGTTTCAAAAGTTTCTTTTTATGTTATTTGTATTTTCCTTTGTTGTCTGATCTTTGCAGCATTATTTCAGATTAGTTGGGAGGGTTGCATTCACTAGAAATCATCAGTGGATTATCTCTGATAACAAAAATCTGATTCATCCACCTGAGGTATTAACTTTACCTTTATGGATTAATTCATTAAGGGTCAGTCTGAAGTTTGCTCATAATGTGGAGGGTGTGTTTTGCTTGAACCCATTGGACTAGTTGGTCCGAAGTTTCCTTGACTAGAGGTTATATATTGCTGAAAACAGGTATTTTTCTACGCGTCAAAATGGGCCGTGTTGACCCGAAACACTTCTTTTTCTTCTCATAATCGTAGTCTTTCCGTAGATGATTAATGTGGCGAATATGATTAACGTAGTTATTTTAATAACATTATTAAATTAAATTAATTTCGGAGGTTCATGTATTTGAAATGCCTGTATTCCCTCTTTACCTCATTTGAGCCGTTCTCTTGTAAATTACTAATTGATCCTTCAGAGTAAAAACATAACCCGGATTGGCCCATCCGTGTAATGGGTCGAATATCCCATCTCTACGAAAGATCCTGAAAGGTTCATGTTTGTATTGTTATTGTTGTATGAATTCTGAATCGTGATTTCATAGTTTCTCCCAGAAGTCTATAAATTGAGAAACTCTAGATCTCTAATGTATATCTGACTATATTCCTACCATGTGTTACCAGGTAGCCAATGAAGTTTATATACAATTCTTGGCTGGCATTCAGGTAATGTAATGTTTAACTCTACTTATAATTTAACTACTATTTTGATTTGTTGCATGTATTAAGGAATCATTTAATGGTTCTCTCTTCATCGTAGCAGACAATAGCGGTTATTCCCGTCCATCCTCATGGGGTTGTTCAACTTGGTTCATCCTCAACTGTTAGTTCATCTTTTTAATCCATTTCTCTTGTATTTATGGTCACAAAAAGGAAAAAAGAATAAAAGGGAATATTGTGAGAATTTATCATTGTAGATAGATTGTGAGTCTTTGAACGTAATAATCATCCTATTTGAACTTCTTTGCTTCTTTAGATTACGGAGAATATGGGATTTGTCAATGATGTGAAGAGTTTGATTTCTCAACTTGGATGGGTTCCTGGTGCATTACTATCAGAAAACTACACAAAAAATGAAGATGTTATGGACTGTACACTTTTTACTCCTGACAGCTACAATCAACAAGGTCACAACAATTCACCTCAGGCTTCAGGAAGCAGTGGACATACTTCTCTCTCTTTTAGTAAGCAGATCAGAGATAGCCAAATGGCTAGTGATTCGACACTTGCAAGCCCTATTATCCCTACAAAATTTGATTCCAAAACTGATCAACAAACTGCAATTGGCTCGTTTTCAGAAAACTATGACCTCTTAAGATCAATGGAACTGCATATCTTATCGGATGCATGTTTGGGAGATCAATTTAATGACGTTATGATGTCTCATATCACAAGCTCAAATCCACTTGCTATGCGAGATGCTCATTTCTCCAATGCCCATATTGGTAGGACTGCCAAAATTTCTCCAATGCCTATATGTGCGATATGGAGGGTCGGGTTGGGTAATGGGTCAGTATGGATTGCATAGGGTTGATTGCAGACACTTTTTCGACATGACCGTTTATAAAAAGTTGGTGTGTTAGATATGAATATAGAAGTTACATTATTTCGATATTAATGTTATTATTTATGGCTTGCGAATACAAATTGTGAGAACTTTCAATCCTTTTTACCTAAGGGGTGACAGATACACGGTTTCCAAACAAACTAGAAATGTTTTTCTGGTGGTTCTAACTATACGCTTCATTTTGCAGACACACAGCCCAAGTCGGAAAAGTCAGAACATGAACTATTTCAAGATCTTACAATGTCCTCAGAAGCATGCATAAAACCTCCATCAAGAGATGACTTATTTGATATCGTGGGTATGGATTTCAAGAACAAATCATTGGGCGAAAGTCGGAATAGCCTTGTTAATAATGGGATAGAACCAAACCCATTGAGTTTTAAAAAAGATGGTGTGGTTTTAGAGCGATTTTCGATTAATGAAGGAGAATCTGATAGTGGAATTTATTCATCTACACCCAGTGACCATCTTTTAGATGCAGTCGTGTCTAAGGTTTATTCATCCTCCAAGTGTCATGCAGATGAGAACTTGTCTTATTCATCATTGACGAAACCCAGAAGCCCTTCTGCTCCTGTGAATTATTCATCATCTGTTTTGGCTAATCGGGGGATTAATTTGATGCAAAAAGAGTTGATTGGCGTTCCCAGATATTTGAAAAATACAACAGGGGTAACGAGTTCTTATTCCTATAGATCTGGGATTTCTAAGGACGATGGGGGAAACTTCTCTGATAGTAGCTCAATCATTTCATCACAAATTAGTTCTTGGGCTGACGAAAGACATGAAGTGAAAAAAGATAGTGGTCCTGCATCTGGGAATACTAAAAGGAATAATGAAATCAGTAAATCAAATCGTAAGAGACTTAAACCTGGAGAGAATCCACGACCTAGACCAAAAGATCGGCAGATGATTCAAGACCGTGTAAAAGAATTGAGAGAGATCATCCCACATAGTGCCAAGGTAAGACGCCTTTCTTACAGTATAATTCAACGTTCCTGGAAATCGTATTGATGTTTTGTACAGATGGCAATTTTGAACCATTTACTTCTGAATGGGTCGATTTTGGCCTTTTATGTATTGTCCCTAACAGGGGAACATAAAAAGTTAGTTTAAAGGGGAATGGGTCAAACGGGTTGAAAGTGTCCAAAGTGTGTTTTAAATGCTTATAGCTTCTTGACTTTTTTCTTTCTCTTTTGAAAAGTAGATTTTTATTGTAAGGAAATAGATTTTGTAATCATATTACAAGCTCTAACTATTAAAAAATACTCCGTATGTTTATTGCCAACCTAACGTGACCTCTTCCTAAAAACAACCCTGTTTGACATGACTCAACCCGCCCAGTTGCTATGACATCCCAAGTCCACATGGACTTATTCCTAGGGTCAGTGGCGGAACTTGAACCTTAGTATTGAGGGGGCAAAATTTATCTTAGAGTGTGTTCACGTCATTTCGAGGGGGCGATTTGCAAAGAAACAAGGTATTTCCATTTTCAGACCTCCAAATATAGGTATATTCGCTAGTTACACCCTCAAGTTTAGGAGGGGCAGGAACCCCCCCTGGCCCTACTAATCTTCCGCCATTGCCTAGGGTCTACAAATTCCCGGAATTAAGGCTTAGAGTTTTCCTGGGTCAAATTAAAAGGGTTTCAACAATCCGGTGTATTCTGGGAAATATACAATGTTATTCATACGATTTATCTATTTTATTTTATACTTATTGAAAACAGTGTAGCATTGATGCTCTACTAGAGCGCACCATCAAGCACATGCTTTTCTTGCAAAGTATCACGAAGCATGCGGACAAGTTGACAGATGTGAGGGAATCAAAGGTATAAATTTAGTCTTTAAATATGTTTGACAAGTTGGATTAATACATATTAAGAACACAATAGGTAAATGTAAAAGTATGATAGGAATTAGGTTTAGTATGTACTATTGAGTTTTTATCTTTGTATAGTGTACAAAGCATGAATGCATAAATGAATCCTCATAACCTTCTAAGCACCCATATCCCTTACCCATACTGTTGCAACATAAGACGTCTATATGTAATATGATTAGCCATATTTAAATAGAAAATACAGAATACTGTACTTTTATGTCAAACAACATCTTTGATGTTTAATGTCAAACAAAATCTTGTGGGGGTTAACATACTTGTATTATATGTGATTTAAATGTAGTTTGTAAGCAAAGATGGTGGGCTATTATTAAGGGACAACTTTGAGGGAGGAGCAACATGGGCATACGAAGTTGGTTCACAATCAATGGTCTGCCCTATTATAGTTGAGGATCTGAATTCGCCTCGTCAAATGCTTGTGGAGGTACGTTCTGCCACCGGGTTATTTATCACATATATATCAACATGGTGGCATTTTGGACCCTAAAAAATTAGCTAAAAAGGGTACATGATAAATTGTTTGTTAGTCACCCATAGTGTATTTTTAATGCTTACAACTGAATTTCTTAATGTCTTATTTTTTATGTTATTGTGGTAACTTTGTTTTTGTAATCTTAATTGACTCATCAACTGTTAAGACAATTTGACAAAAAAAAGTTGGGGATCAACTCTAGTCTCTACCCATTCCAACTGGCACTAAAAACAAATGCTTAAAACCAAACCCTTCTTTACCCATTATCCAACCTGCCAAAATCGCCAATTTTGCTAGCTCTAGTTTCCACATATGTTGCTTATACGTCTGTATTGCAGATGCTTTGTGAAGAAAGAGGTTCGTTCTTGGAGATAGCCGATATTATTAAAGGTTTAGGATTGACAATTTTGAAGGGGGTGATGGAGTCCCGTAACGACAAGATATGGGCACACTTTACTGTAGAGGTAATATCATAAGACTTGATTTAACTGTTATATTAAGATGGTTTTTATTATGTTTTACTAGCGATAAATATCCAAATCTGTGAGGTAAACACGTTTAAAATGAGTTTTAACACATTATGTTTGGTAAACAGGCTAACAGGGACGTGACACGAATGGAAATATTCATCTCACTTGTTAGCCTTTTCGACCAATCTGCTAAACATGCTGAACCAAAAGATGCGAATATATTAGCAGTCCATGAACAACAATCGTTCTGCCAAGTGGGCACCAATCCTACGAGTGTTAGACCAACAACGTAGCATATGTGGCTTGGAGATGTTGAGAGCAACCCTGCGATGACCGACATTAATCCCAGCCTGCTCGGTCTTCTTGATGACCCTACTGTTGTATGTTATTAGCTTAGCTGCAGTTTTTTGATGGACTGAACTTGTTGCTTACAGAATGTTGGTTTTGTCTTCTCATGTATATATTGCTGGTTGTGTTTGAAAAAAAGTTGGATCTTTGTTTTGTTCTTTGTTTGTTGCTTTTATAGCTTCCAAGCTCAAGAGAGTGAGTTAAGGTTTAACAATGCGAACTTTAATCGTGACGTTCATCCGACCAAAAACAATGAAAGCAGCGAGTGATA
Organism: Helichrysum umbraculigerum; assembly: GCA_949592205.1. Taxonomy (NCBI): domain Eukaryota; kingdom Viridiplantae; phylum Streptophyta; class Magnoliopsida; order Asterales; family Asteraceae; genus Helichrysum; species Helichrysum umbraculigerum. The sequence goes on from CATIUR010000001.1 coordinate 44,508,443, forward strand.
CGTTTAACTAAAATTATGTTTATATGTGTGTATTTAAATTTAATGGGGAAAAAAAATAAAAAAAATAAAATCCAAAAAGGGCTGTTATTAAGGAGTCAAAACATCTTACCTATATATTTTCTCTATCCTATGCGGGTACTCTTCATGTTTCCACCTCTTCTAAATCCAAATGTGGCAACCTAATATTTTCTCTTCCAATTTACGATGTCATGTCATACAATCATTCTTTGTCATATATGTATTTAAAAAAAGCCAAATAATTAAATTCCATATAAATATGGATAATCAAAAGGCCTAAATGATAGTAAGAAGATGATTAGATGCACTAATTATTAAGGAATTGGTAATTGACTATTTTTCATCTTCCTTAATATTCATTAAAGCCTTATTATATATTTTGATAATAACGGGTTGTTATATAATGTATTATATTGATTGCTACCTCAAATGCTTCAGAAAGAGGATTAAAATGAAGGTATAAGGCCATCATGGTGTATGATTAATAAATATGATTTTTAATAAAAATGATATACGGCGGATGCTAACATCAATCGAATAAATCAACGTGCATCCATTTAGTTATTATTTGAGTATTCATGTGCCAATTTTTATTTATTTTGGTCCATTTTTACTTTTTTATTATTTTCCTTTAAATTGTTATTACTTGGTATTTGTCGAGTTTTTATAGTCTGTTTGAATGAGTCCTAAGACCCCTCCTAATGGTTTGGCCCAACTGACGCATCAGTTGGTGCTACATCAGCACCACGTCAGCTTTTTCCAAAACTGACACAAACTGACACTACCCTGCCAACAGTGAACATCAGTTAACATCACTTCTCTTTTTTTAGGGCCCCACACACTAATTTCTTTATTTATTTAATACACAAACTAAAATAAACCAATATTCATTAAAATTAAAAACATTACATTAAATAAAATAAAACATTACAACAAAAAAAAAAAAAAAATACATTTCTTCTCACGAGTCACGATCGTATGTGCGTTTAAAATAAAAATCCTATAATTTAAAGCCCATTTATTTATTATATGAAAAACGCATTAAAATGCTATAATTTAAAGCCCAAATTTAAAACTCAAATAAATCAAAGCCCAAATATATTTAACCCTAACTTCCCCTCTTCATCATCTTCGTCATTCCCCCTGCAACTAAAATCAAAACAAGAACAAGAAAAAAAAAACCCAGAGCATACACATTTAAAAAAAAAAAAAAAACGAAAAAAGAAAGAAGAAAAGATGCTGGCCCCACTCCCCTTGAGCTGACGCCCCTCTTCTTTTCCGTCGCCAAACCGAAGATTTCCACCGACGCCCCGTGCCAACGGCGTCGGTTGCGTCGCTTTGGCCGACGCTCCAAACCGATGAACCGCTGGGAGGGGTCTAAGTAATATGGATGGTTACACTTTGAGGCTTTATCAATTTGTCTATTTTATAAGATGGTGGTCATTTTAATAAAGGGACTTCATATTTTACAAGTACACCCTCATTTATAAATTTAATATATTTTTGAAAAATAAAATGATGATATTTCAATTTGAGATTATCCTAAGGCATTAATGATTGGCATAAGTATAAGTTAAAACTAACTATACACCTAATTCTTGAAAATTGGTAAGTAATACTGTTAAATAAATATGTTACAATGGGTAGTAAAGTCTTAATTCGTATTGTAATAATTCTTATATGGATATTGATATAAAAAATGATCTTAGCGTATATGTTTATTATAAAACTTATATGATCCCCTTTTAATATGGTACATATGTTTTAAAATTACCAATTCTCAGTAAAAGTCCAATGTAAAGTATCTCTTGATAGCTTTTGAAGGTGGTATATGCTATATATTAGGTATATTGCATGTCGATCAAATCATAGTAGCTCGAAAAGATTACATTGCATTTAATATGTGTTGCACAATGTATTTGTTATTGATTCATAAAGTACATATAATTTGTAAGTATATAATACATTATAGGGTAAATATATTTTGTCGGCATCGTACCCCCTTGTTTGTTCCGAGTTAAACAACCTACCCCTAAAACTCTCAATGTATGCAACAAACCGGTTATTTATGTGTTACAATCTTACAAAATGATGACTTGACAACCACATCATGTGGCCTAAAAAATGACACGTAATTAATTTTACCGGTTCTCCCGGTAACCGGTTACCATATTACCGATATCGATACAATATTAACCAGTTTACTGCAGACAATGGGAGTTTTAATGGTAGGTTGCTTAACTCGGAACAAACAGGGGGTACGATGTCGACAAAATATATTTACCCTACATTATAACATCATTATTGAATGCTGTGCATCGTACGGGTTATACACTAGTGATTAATATATTTGTACTCGCTCTCTAACAAACTATGTGAAGATGCATATTTGGTTGATAAGATTTAAGCATGTCCTAACATAGTAACATTTTAAATACAACATTTTAGGCTGTAGTAGACAAACAAAAAAGATGTTATTCTTTCTTCCTTAATTTATCAAAAATGGAACGAAGCAGAAAGTTACTCATGCGACCTTACTTATTCCATACGTCCATAAAATAATTCTACACGATATTGTTATTTTCTTGTTTATCAAGTTTACCACTAAAACATATAAATATCCTTAATGATATCAATAAAGTTAAGTTAACGTCACACCAATATTTTTAATTAAATACAACATTTGTTCGTCTGAACATTGGGACAATAATCATTCGCAACACGCTGGGTTCAAACACTCGTATATAGGGGGTGTTTGGATTAGCTTATTTATAAGCATTTATGTGCTTAAAAAATAAGTATGTGACCCCTTACTTATTTTTAAGTGCTTATTCCTTAATAAATAAGCAGATACGCAGTTTTCAGAAAAGTGTTTGGATCTGCTTATCTGCTGTCAAAATAAGCAAATAAGCAGATAAGTGCTTATTTAAGCTAATCCAAACACCCCATAGTCAAATAGTCAAACCTTATTAGTCCATAAACTTTAAAAAGTGAACTATAAAAAAATGAATATGAAAAGTTTTGAACCTAGATGTTTTGTTGCTTCCGACCATCGGACCAAACTAACTCACATTAAATAGAATTCTACATTTATTATACGGAGTATATCTTTAGTATATTTAGGAAAAGACAAAAAAAAAAAAAAATACTATTCATAAATTTCAACAACCTATATAACATTAAGTGGGTAATATACAACAAATGTATCAAACTTTCACAAAATGTTCAATTAATGGAATGATCAAATTTTTTTTACGTAAATCAACATTAACTATGCGTAATGTGTTTAAAGGTAACTAAACTTTATTAAATTGTGTACAAAAATAACTAAAGTTTATTAAAATGTGTACAACGATAATTAAAGTTTATATTATTGTTCAAAATGATGAATCATTATCAGTTCATTTTCTACTAGGAGAAGGTTTTAAAAGAAGTTATTTTTTTGTTAAAGAAATTAAATCGTTAGCTAAATTGAACATTTTGTGAAAGTTTAATTTCCTACCTATCATCTATTAACCCAACATTTAGTATATACTTTTAGTTTATCGATCTAGGATAAGACAAAAAATTATTATTCATAAAGTAGTTCAATAGTGATATTAGGAGATAATTATCAATAGTTAACAAATCTGGTTTAGGTGAATATAGAAAAATAAAAATATTAGCTTTATGAGGAAAATAAACCAAACCTTCTTCGTCAGACTGCAACTACCATTCTCTTGATCATTTTCATCTGCATCTCTCACATCAATGACGATAAGTTTCCCGGCTAGATCGAAATACTTATCCTAGGGGTATAAAACTCGACGCTTATGTTCCCGGCATTGAAGTATATATGGAAACCTTGTGAATTTTGGTTTGTTTGTTAAGTTTCCTTAAGTCCAATAGCGCCTTTGATAAGTACTGTAAAAGTATATACATGTTTTTTTTTATAGTATTTTAGTTAGTTTATTTAAGAAATTAGTGAGTAATTGCGACTTATATGCTTATATTTGAACAAATTGTAGTTTTGGAGCAAATTAGAAGATTATTGCAAAAGGAACGGAATCCGGAAGAAATATTGAAGAAATGAAGAAAAGAAGTTAAATGTCGAATTTTGTACCATAGTTCACTGTTTGGGCCATAACTTCCTCATCCGAACTCTGATTGACTTGATTTAAGTTGGAAAATTCTCTAAACTCAGAGCCCTACAACATATCTAAAATTCAGATTATTTAGAGAAAAAATCGGTAAGTTAAACGTGGAATTCAAGTTTAGCAGATAAGATCAAACCCCAACCGACTTAAGGATGAGATAAACTCAAAACTCCAACCACCAGCTCTGAAATTTAGGTCAAAATATGTCCTTTTTCTAACTATATAAACCCCTCCTAACCTCACCACTTTTCACCATCTGAATTATTTTTCATTCTTACATTATGTCTCACCCGGAGGGTGCAGAACTCTGACGAGTCGGACAAGAACTCGGCTAGTTTGTAGGTGACAGAAACAGATCTGGCTTACACTTGGTTTGCAATTGCTAAATTACTTGTTTTTACAATGTTTTATTTTATTACTTTCGTATTTGTTAGTCATATTATGGGCTAATTTGTCGCACCCCTAAATTCATGAATAGCGGAAGCATACTTTGGGTGCGACTAATCAAGGTAAACAAAGCACATAAGATATATATGAACGACTCTATATGCGTCGTTTACAAAAATTACATTGATAGTTAAATGTTTACAAAGTTGAAGCTAGTACATAGTTCGTGTTCTGAAAATGAGAGATTTCAATACATAAATACTGTTACAAGATATATTAATGCAAGGAAATCTCTAATGTCTGCATGCTGACTCGAGCTACAGTGTCCTGTGTGGGCAGTCCAACCTACTGCTGAGTACCTGTGATACATGCTAAAAACGGTCAGCTAACGCTGGTGAGTTCACAGGTTTGAATATCAAATATCGTATGAGCCGTAAGATTTAATGTACTGATTTGCAACCAAGCAAATAATAATGTATACAGCCATGAGCACATAGTCTGAGCCTTAACTGAGGTGTCAGGATTACAATCAAGTGCCTGATCGAGGGTGCCTCCCCACGAGTGCCTAATCCACACTCGTAAACCTCAAATGCTAATGCGTTCGTTTGACCAGTTAGTGCTTGCTAACCCGGACGAGGATTGTCAATCCTATATGGTACCATACACTAACATTCGCGCTACCGAAGTATTACCAAACTATGTTGTGGAGGACTTAAAATGATTAGTTGTGTAAACTCATGTAGTATATAAAAAGTTTGTACTCACATTCACATGTTAAAACAAGCAATGAATCACACCCCTGAGTGAAAACAGTAAAAAGAGGGGCCATGGGACTCACCTGAGTCTGATGCGTTTATCTCAATAAACGTGCGATGCTTAGCCAAGCAATGATGTCCAAAGACTGTAACCTGAGGGCGTCCAAGACGCGCATTGGTTAATACGAGTAGGTATCTCAAAAGATCACCTATGCTAGTTGATCACACAACTAGTAATGTCCAAATACATTTGGTTTGATTGTTTGCGTTTTGAAAAAGTGTACGGCCCGTTGGTGACGGATTGTAATAATAATTTCAACTATTATTATTATACTTGTGTTGTTGAATACTTAATAAAGTATATATGTCTTGTGTATAAGTTGTATCGTATCCGATTTGTTTGGTATATCATATTCCAATACTTAAAAAAATAGTTCAACTTTATGTTTTTGGCGACACTGGGCTAGTGTCGCTATAGGCGACACTAGTTAGGCGACACTAGGTGAGTGTCGCTATAGGCGGTACTAGTTAGGCGACACTAGGTGAGTGTCGCCGGATTCATGATTTTCAATTGATTAGCGATACTTGATTAGTGTCGCTATAGGCGACACTTCTTCAATTATGACGTCACTAAGGTAGTGTCGCTAGTATAAATCTGATTTAAGTATTTCAGCGTCATTGGAGTAGTGTCGCTATATAGGCGACACTTGGCTCAGCGACACTAGGCTAGTGTCGCTTGCACTGTTTTTGGCACTCTAGCGACACTAGCCGCTGTTAGTGTAATTCGTGTTTCGTTTTACAGTCAAACGTGCTAGGTTTGACCCGAGGTTTTTACTCAAGTCTTATAAATGATAAATAAGCATTTTAGAACTATAGTTGTGTTTTATAAGTTTCTCGAAGTGTCGGTTTTTCTAAAATACCCAAAACAGTCCCTAAGTTTAATAGTTCCAGATTTTCACTCGGTTTCGACTCGCGATTTCACCCGTTTCTAGTCCGAATCAAGCCTAACCAAAAATCACATATATTCTCATAGATGTCTAGTATTTTAGAGAATTTTTCCGAGAATTGTAGGGGTCGGCATCTTGGTCAAATAAAATAGAGAAGGTGAAGTGTTCGGTTTTTGGCCAAAACGTATACCCGCGTACAGATCGGGTTTTCTGTAAAAATGGGTGTATTTCTGGTTCACGAGCCCAACATGAAAGTTGTAGACAACAAAAATACGAAGATTTCCCAAGTGGTCTCATGCATTTATTTTGTGTGTACGGTTTTATATGATTTTTGGCGTGAGACGGTTTTCTGTGACGTTTTCTGTTTTTACATATAAGTTCCAAAAACGAGTTTTCAAGTTTCGGTTTGGACATTAACTAGCTAGAACATCAACTAGACATGTAAATTAGGACTAGTTTTTATTTCCTAATCATTTAGAAATACATGTAATTAGTTCTATGTATTAGGCTAATTGTATGTATCAATATATATATTGTTGAATATATATCAGTACGCGATTAGATTTAAATCGTGCATTATCAAATCGGCCAAATTCCAATTCATTTATACGGGAGTTGGTGAACACAAGTATTAAGTAATATAGAATTATCATTTAGTATAACTCATTAATTATTATATATTATTTTGATAATATATAAAGTATTTCGTATTGTACAACTCAAAACATTCGCGACAAAAACTTATAAATAATGTATTATTATTGAAAATGATAATTATTATTTATTTGGATTAAAATAAAACGCATTTCGTTTTATTTCATTTTACTCAAACGCGACGAAACCATTCGAATCATATCCGTGATTCAAACTTAAAATAAAGATATATTTTTATATCTCAAATATAGTATTTTTATGAAATACTTCGATTAGAAATTTAAACGACTTCATTTTTAGAAATTTACCATTTGAAAACATTAGACTACTTTTCGATCGGGTACAAAAATACGGGTACTTTGTACTTCGAGTGGGAGCCAACCAACTCCAATAATTGGAGCTGGCCGGCTATACCACACGCACCCTTCTTCTTCCATTTTCATTTCTTCAATTCTCAATCTCTTCTCTGCTCTATCTCTCGGCTCTCTTTCTCTCTATCTCTAAAATTTAACAACAACAAGAATCAGTGGAAGTAATGAGTATCATCATCATCACCATCTTCATCTTCTTCGTCTCCATCATCATCATCATCATCATCATCATCATCATCATCATCATCATCATCATCATCATCATCATCATCATCATCATCATCAACTTAATTGTAAGGAATCAAACGCTTTTTCATTAAATTTACATGTTTATATTACCTATAATATCATGCTTTAGTGTTCCACAAACTGATTATGTCCCCAAATTGAACCCCAAATGATGTACCGTAAGTTTTGTTCGAACAGACCTGTTTTGAGCTCGTGACCCGAATGGGTGAGTTACTCAACCCGGACGGGTGAGAATATCAACCCAAACGGGTGAGGACCAACTCCCGAACGGGTGAAAGGTGATACCCGGACGGGTGGTACACACAGACCCGGACTAGTTAGAAAACTCACCCGGACTGCTCAGGGAACATACCCGAACGGGTGTGGGCCCCCACCCGGACGGGTCACATACATTTAGGCCACCATCTTTTGTAGTTTTGTATTTCTCTCAGTTACGCACGTCTGGGCAGCTTGATCACCTCAATCCGAGTTCGTATGAGGGAGATATGGCCAAAACGGTGCAGCCTCGCCAAATCAGTTTAACAACCAACTTTTATTATATATATATATATATATATATATATATATATATATATGTATATATATATATATATATGTATATATATATATATATATATATATGTATATATATATATATATATATATATATATATGTATATATATATATATATATGCGACGAATATTTTTACGAAAACAAAGCAAAATATATTTTTGAAATATAATTTCAACTCCGTCACCAACGGGCCGTATACATTTTCACAACTTCAAACACAAACACTAACCGATGTTTTGGACATAACTAGTTTACGGAACAACTAGCATAGATGGTCTGTTGAGACATCTAATCATTTTAAAACCTTGCGCGTTTAATATGCCCGGCAGGTTTCAGTCGTTGGAGACGACATCATTACTCTTGAACAACATCATTATTGCTTGTTAGCAACTCATTAGGCTCAGGTGAGTCTCATAGCCCCTTTTTAAATGCTTTTACCTAGGGGTGAGATACATGCTCGTTTTGTTTTACATGTGAACATAAGTAACAAAACATCGCTATATGCTACATGAGTTAATTTCATCTAATCAAATCAAAGTTCTCCATCACATAGTTTGTTAATATGATTTAGCGTGAATGTTAGTGTATGGTACCATATGGGATTGACAATCCCCGTCCGAGTTAGAAAGCACTAACCTGTCAAACGGACGCATTATCATTTGTTCAGTATGAGTGTTGATTAGGCACTCATAGGGAGGCACCTCAATCAGGTCCTTGAATGTGGATCCTGACCCCCTCAGTTAAGCTCAAACTATAGACTCATGGCTGCATGTACATTCATTATTTGTTTGATAACAAGTCATTATTGTAACACCTGCATAATTAGGATAATTAATTATGCCTAATTATTTGTAACTAGTTGTAATTAGTATGTAATAGGACTAATTACAGACTCTATTTGTATATATATAAGGTGATTTATATATATATGTGTGTACTTACGCGATTTGGATGAATCGTACGAATTAACCGGACGGAGTCCGACACAGTTTACTTGGACGTTGGTGACAGAAAATTTCTTAAATAATGAGAACGTATTTTTATTATATAAAATACAAAACCGAACGAACAGTATATATTACCGCGACGACATTTTAAATAATTCAACAAAAATGTATTAAACGCGAGTTAATAATTTAAATATTTCGACAAATGTTTTTATTATTAATTTCAAGGTATTTTTATTTAAATACTCCGGTTACATTTTAAAAATATAACTGTTTGGTTAAATATTAAAAACGAAGGATTAAACGATTAGGACACGGAGTAAACACTGTGTTTTAGGGAGCGTTTTCCCCTCCCTTGTCTCTTTGGATCAGCCAACACACCTACACCCACCTTCTTCCTTTCATTTTCATTATCTCCAAAACACACAAACACACATAAACACTCTCACTAAAAATCTTCACCAAATTTCGGACCTACAAATCGACCCACGAAATTTACATATTCGGAACCACCATCACGAGTGGAGCAAGGATATCAAGACCGTTTTAATCATTCCATCCTCAATCTAGCTCGATTTGCAAAAGTAAGAAATTTCTAAAATCTTAGATCTATTCAATTTGGTGTAATGTTTTGATGTGTACACAACATAGTTATAACCTAAACCATGAAGAAAACACGATTTTACAGCTCAAAAATGAGTTAGATTTGCGTTTTTGGTCGGAAAATCTCGACATCCGAAAGTTTCTGGGCTGGTGTTCATATTTGTGACACAACGCTTGTGTCGCATGTTGTGTCGCATAACGCCTGTTATGTCGCATCTTGTGTCGTACCAAACCTTTAGTGTCGTAACTCTTGCGACACAATATTGTTTCGCACTCTATGTCGCATATTATGTCGTATTTTTATACGACACAACCCTTATGTCGCTATTGAATTAGCATCGCAAGCTTTTGCGACACAACCACTGTGTCGCAGAGCTCTTGTGTCGCATCCTTCATGCGACACAACCCTTGTGTCGCATACAAATCCTTGTGTCGCAGCTTATGTCGCAGAAAACAGAAAACTTGGAAATTTTGAAGGTTTTTACTATAGCAAAGTCAAAGTTACTGTAGCAAAGTCAACATTTTAGAATTTTTATTACAAACCGTCACCAACGGGCCAAACATGTTTTCCAACAAACAAACAATTACAGACATACGGACAAACATTGGATATACTAGTTGTGTACAACTAAACGAAACGTCTTGCGAGACACATACTTACATAACTTCATATGATTAGGCATTTGAAGGTTACGGGTTCGGAGAACCTACTTGCTATATTTACTACTTGCTATTTGCTACGGCTTATTACAAGACTCAGGTGAGTCTTACGACCCCACTTTTACTGTTTTATCTTAATGGGGGAGATACATGCTACTGATTTTTCTTGAACAAAAGTACTAAACTGTTTACTATACCAAACGGAATTGCATGAGTTGTTTACTATTTACAGAAGTCTCTCCATCATATATCGTTAGTTATGGACTTAAGCGTGAACACTAGTTAATGGATCCATTAGGGAAATGACCCTCCCCGCCCGGGGCAGTAGCGCTGCCACGTACTGATTTTCACGTAGAAAATGGTGACTAATTATTCGTTACGGATGCTTGCTCATTTACGAGCATGTCACGGGAGCAAAATTATCACTTACGGGTTAAGCTTCGATTATGAGCCTCATGGCAACGGTATAACTCACTTACGTACATTTGCTGGATTGCAAATACTGGTTTTACGATTGCTGGATTGCAATTACTGATTTTATGCCTACGGGCACTACTGATGAAATCTCGTGTTCAAAACTGATATTACTTACAAACCTGTGAGATTCACCAACATTCGTGTTGACCTTTTTAGCATGTTTTCTCAGGTACCCGGATGGAGTAGGATTACTCCAGGACTTTAGCTAGAGTCGCATGATTTCAACACAACTGCATTAACGGAGATTCTTAGCATTATCTTTTGTATATTTTGATTATGTAATAGAATCTCCCGCCATAGGCGTGGACTCTGGGGGACTATTTTTGTATACGAAAACATTAAGTTTTCAACCATTATATCTATGGGAATGTAACTAATTTACAAACGTTGCATATAGATGTCATTTGCTTTATCTTTGTGCTGTGATATTTGATTAGTAGCACCTCAAAACCTTGCTTCCGCCAAACAGTGAATTTGGGGGTGTTACAGATTGGTATCAGAGCCTAAGGTTATAGTGAACTAGGTTGCATTTAGTGGGCCTAGACTATGACCATTATGCAGTATTTCCTTACTAGGCATGGTTGGTTCAGGAATTACATCATACGACTTTAATTTAACATAGCCTGATCAACTATGTTCAATTAAGGAAAGATGATGTGAGGTCTGAAATGGTTATGTTGAACAGGAATGCATTAGTTGACTCTGACCACGAAAGAACCGGACCATTACTTGATACGTGCTAGACGCTAGGCTGGATATTATATACTTATATATATATTAGCCTCGTCTTACTTACACTCTGCCACAGGAATGGCAAACACACCACCCAATCCGTCACTCTCTCACTCACATGGGTCACGAAACCCACGAGTAGCCAGGAGGAATACAAGGACACCTCGAACCAGCCCCTATCCTGTTCATAACTCTCAGAACTCGGCACATCTCACGGTGCCAGTGTTGGCTACCCAACTCCGCCGTCAGGAGCAAAGGCTCGAAAATCTCGAACGGGAACAACACCGAATGACCTACCTGCTTCGCCAAGCACTTGATCACATATCCCAACTCCAGCGAGAACAAGAGGATACTAACCTCTCTGTAAGCATAATTCAGGACTCAATGACCGCTGAATTAGGAGCGGATGAACTCGTAAGAAACCGACTAGAGGAATGTGAACAGCGTTCACAGGAGACTGAGGATCACTCTCGAGCACTAGTACAACGACTGGCCTTGGTTGAAGACAACGCCAGGCAAACCAACAGACTAGCAGAAACCGTGGACCGCCTTGTCGCGCTGATGGAACAGATTAATCTGCATCAAGATTAGATCAGTCCGTAACTTGTAACCAGCTAACTACTTTATTAGGGCCTATGTAATTCACCCGGATGTAACAATTCCCGGAACTTTTGTACTACTATTACTCTATAATCTTTTGGAAACCCGTACCTTGTATTCAACTTGTTTACCTAAATGAAATGTGATTGTCACTTCGTACTGTTATCGTGTATCTCATCATTTACACTTGTGACATATCATAATTTCATGCAATTATCTTATTCCGCTTTCCTTGTTCTTTTCTTGTTCAGCATCATGCCTCCTCGTCGACAGATCACCCTCAGTGAAGCCGAAATTGCGGGTCTGATTGCCCGTAGTGTGGCCCAAGCCCTAGCTACCCGAACATCAACTCCTGGTAGCGAAGATACAGCTACTAATGGACCACAACCCAAACCCTGTTCTTACAAAGACTTCCAGAACTGCAAACCTCTGAACTTTGCAGGTACTGAGGGAGCTATCGGTCTGGTACGCTGGATCGAGAAAGTCGAATCTGTATTTCTTATCTGCAACTGTGCGGAGGGAGACAAGGTTAAGTTCTCCGTTAGTACTTTTACTGACACCGCACTCACCTGGTGGAACACATATGCCCAGACTGTGGGTGTTGCTAATGCTTACAAACTCCCGTGGGAGGAGTTGAAGGAGATGTTGAGGGGCGAGTACTGCCCCAGGGATGAATTGAAGCAGCTGGAAGTGGAATTCTGGAACCACAAGATGCAGGGTGATGACATCACCGGATACACCAACCGTTTCCACCAACTGGCACTTCTGTGCCAAACCATGGTCGATCCTAAGTACAAGAGGATCGAGAAATACGTTGATGGACTTCCCGAGAGACTCCAAGACCTGGTGACTTCATCCAAACCGGGTACTATTCAGAGCGCCATTCGTATGGCTCATGAGCTAACGGCAAATTCTGTCCGCCGTGGCACAACTTCAACCCCATCTGCAAACAACAAACGCAAATGGGAAGGAAACCCTAACTCATCCAACCAACTCACCAACAAGAAGCCTGAGTCTGTTAAGGCTTATTCATCGGGGGCTTCGGAGAAGAATGGGTACAGCGGGAACAGACCCTACTGTCCCAAATGCAACCGCCTTCATGACGGTTCTTGCCCTTGCTCCAACTGCAAACGATTCGGGCATCTAGCCAAGGATTGCCGAACCAACATTCCTACCCCCAACACTAATGCACCAAAGGCCTGCTTTGGATGCGGAAATTCAGGGCATTTCAAGAAAGATTGCCCAAAGCTGAAAAACAACAACAACCCTGCTCGCGGTAGAGCGTTCGTTATCAAGGCTGGAGAAGCCAGACAAGACCCGAATGTAGTGACGGGTACGTTCCTTCTTGACGACCTTACTGCTTCCGTATTATTTGATACTGGTGCCGATAGAAGTTTCATTTCTGAGAAATTTAGCCCTTTACTTGATATAACTCCCACTGCCTTAGATGCTAAATACGTTGTAGAATTAGCTAACGGCAAACTGATTGAGACTGATAGCATCATACGCAACTGTACACTTAACCTTACGAACGAAACGTTTCCCATTGATTTAATCCCTGTCGAGATCGGCAGCTTCGATATTATTGTCGGTATGGATTGGTTATTCGAGCACTGAGCTGAAATCATCTGTCATGACAAACTCGTTCGCATACCTCTTGTCTCCGGTGGAACCTTAGTCCTACAAGGGGAGACCGGCAGACGGAATCTGAATATTGTATCCTGCCTCAAAACTAGAAAATATCTACGAAAAGGGTATCAAGCTATCCTCGCACATGTAACGGAGAATAAGTCGGAGGAGAAGCGACTTGAGGATGTTCCAATCGTGCGGGATTTCGCGGAAGTATTTCCTGAAGACTTGCCCGGACTTCCGCCGCCTAGACAAGTTGAATTTCAAATCGAACTTGTGCCAGGAGCTGCACCCGTGGCACGAGCCCCATACCGTTTAGCACCATCCGAAATGCAGGAGTTGTCTAACCAACTACAGGAACTCCTGGACAGAGGATTTATTCGACCAAGTTCCTCGCCTTGGGGAGCTCCGGTCTTATTCGTGAAAAAGAAAGATGGATCTTTCCGCATGTGTATCGATTACCGAGAGCTGAATAAGCTAACCATAAAGAATCGGTACCCGCTTCCTAGAATCGATGACCTATTTGACCAGCTCCAGGGATCAAGTGTTTACTCAAAGATTGATCTACGGTCGGGTTATCATCAACTCCGAGTCCGCGACAATGATATTCCAAAGACAGCCTTCCGAACTCGTTACGGGCATTACGAATTCCAAGTAATGCCATTCGGTTTAACCAACGCACCGGCTGTATTCATGGACCTTATGAATCGGGTGTGCAAACCGTATCTTGACAAATTCGTCATTGTGTTTATCGATGACATCCTGATTTACTCTCGCAATGAGCAGGAACATGCTCAACATCTGAAAACCATTCTAGGACTCCTTAGACACGAAGAGTTATATGCCAAATTCTCTAAGTGTGAGTTCTGGATTCAAACCGTTCAATTCCTCGGGCACGTGATTGACAGCCAAGGAATTCATGTTGATCCTGCCAAGATTGAAGCAATCAAGGGCTGGGAGTCACCGACCACTCCAACCGAAGTGAGACAATTCTTAGGTCTTGCTGGTTATTACCGTCGATTCATTGAAAACTTTTCAAGAATAGCTGTTCCCTTAACAACACTGACTCAGAAAGATAAGAAGTTCGATTGGACTGATACACAAGAGTCAGCTTTCCAGCTATTGAAAAACAAACTTTGCAGTGCACCAATCTTGTCCTTACCCGAGGGCACCGATGATTTCGTAGTTTATTGCGACGCCTCACACCAAGGACTTGGTTGCGTATTAATGCAACGGGAAAAAGTCATTGCCTATGCCTCACGACAACTAAAAATTCACGAGAAAAATTATACGACCCACGACCTCGAGTTAGGTGCCGTGGTCTTCGCATTGAAAATTTGGAGACATTATCTCTACGGTACGAAAAGCACTATCTTTACCGATCACAAAAGTCTCCAACACATATTCGATCAGAAGGATCTAAACATGAGGCAACGTCGTTGGGTTGAGTTACTTAGTGACTACGACTGCGAGATCAAATACCATCCGGGCAAGGCTAACGTAGTTGCCGATGCCTTAAGCCGAAAAGAACGAGTGAAACCCCTTCGAGTTCGAGCACTTTCTATGACAATTCGTAACGAGCTCCCTACTCAAATCCTTACCACTCAGCTCGAAGCACTCAGCGATGAAAACCTGAAAAATGAAGCCTTACGAGGCTTGGATAAACAATTCGAAATCAAACCTGATGGGACTCGATACTTCTCTAACCAGGTGTGGTTACCCAAATTTGGAAACTTGCGAGATTTGGTGATGGCTGAAGCTCACAAATCTCGATACTCTATACATCCTGGTTCTGACAAGATGTATCACGACGTCAAAGGGTTGTATTGGTGGCCTAACATGAAAGCTGACATCGCCAAGTTCGTCAGTAAATGCCTAACCTGTTCCGAAGTCAAGGCCGAACACCAAAGACCCTCGGGATTGCTCCAACAACCTGAAATTCCTCAATGGAAATGGGAACAGATCACCATGGACTTCATTACCAAACTACCAAAAACTTCGAGTGGTTGCGATACCATTTGGGTGATCGTGGACCGTCTCACAAAATCTGCTCATTTTCTGGCCATCAAGGAAACCGACAAGATGGAGCGTCTGACTCGCATCTACGTCAAAGAAATCATCTCGCGACACGGTGTACCTATCTCGATCATCTCGGATAGGGACAGCCGTTTTACTTCTAACTTTTGGCAATCACTACAGAAATCTCTGGGTACTCGTCTGGATATGAGTACTGCTTATCACCCGCAAACCGATGGCCAAAGCGAGCGAACTATTCAAACACTGGAGGATATGCTACGAGCCTGCGTAGTTGACTTCGGTACTTCTTGGGAAAATCACTTACCGTTGTGCGAGTTCTCGTACAACAACAGTTACCATACCAGCATTAAGGCTGCACCCTTCGAGGCACTCTACGGACATAAGTGCCGATCACCTATCTGTTGGACTGAGTTAGGAGATTCCCAACTCACGGGTCCAGAAATCATTCACGAAACTACTGAGAAAATCATTGGTATTCAAAACCGGCTGAAAGCCGCACGTGATCGTCAGAAAAGCTATGCTGACGTGAGACGCAAACACCTTGAGTTCCAGGTAGGGGACAAGGTACTTCTCAAAGTGGCACCGTGGAAGGGTGTCATTCGATTCGGAAAACGAGGCAAACTAAACCCTAGATACATCGGACCATTCAAAATCCTTGAAAGGATTGGTCCAGTTGCATACCGCCTGCAACTTCCTGCTGAGCTTAGCAGCGTTCACAACACATTCCACATTTCTAACTTGAAGAAATATCTGTCTGACGAGTCACTGATTATACCGCTCGACGAAATTCAAATCGATGATAAACTTCATTTTGTTGAGGAACCTATGGAAATCATGGACCGCGAGGTCAAGCGATTGAAACAGAGTCGTATTCCCATCGTAAAAGTCAGGTGGAATTCTAGACGTGGTCCTGAATTCACCTGGGAACGGGAAGACCAAATGCGACAGAAATACCAACATCTCTTCCCAGACAAAGCACCGTCCGTACACTCGAGCTAATTTCGGGACGAAATTTCTTTAACAAGGGGAGAATGTAACACCTGCATAATTAGGATAATTAATTATGCCTAATTATTTGTAACTAGTTGTAATTAGTATGTAATAGGACTAATTACAGACTCTATTTGTATATATATAAGGTGATTTATATATATATGTGTGTACTTACGCGATTTGGATGAATCGTACGAATTAACCGGACGGAGTCCGACACAGTTTACTTGGACGTTGGTGACAGAAAATTTCTTAAATAATGAGAACGTATTTTTATTATATAAAATACAAAACCGAACGAACAGTATTTATATTACCGCGACGACATTTTAAATAATTCAACAAAAATGTATTAAACGCGAGTTAATAATTTAAATATTTCGACAAATGTTTTTATTATTAATTTCAAGGTATTTTTATTTAAATACTCCGGTTACATTTTAAAAATATAACTGTTTGGTTAAATATTAAAAACGAAGGATTAAACGATTAGGACACGGAGTAAACACTGTGTTTTAGGGAGCGTTTTCCCCTCCCTTGTCTCTTTGGATCAGCCAACACACCTACACCCACCTTCTTCCTTTCATTTTCATTATCTCCAAAACACACACACACACATAAACACTCTCACTAAAAATCTTCACCAAATTTCGGACCTACAAATCGACCCACGAAATTTACATATTCGGAACCACCATCACGAGTGGAGCAAGGATATCAAGACCGTTTTCATCATTCCATCCTCAATCTAGCTCGATTTGCAAAAGTAAGAAATTTCTAAAATCTTAGATCTATTCAATTTGGTGTAATGTTTTGATGTGTACACAACATAGTTATAACCTAAACCATGAAGAAAACACGATTTTACAGCTCAAAAATGAGTTAGATTTGCGTTTTTGGTCGGAAAATCTCGACATCCGAAAGTTTCTGGGCTGGTGTTCATCTTTGCGACACAACGCTTGTGTCGCATGTTGTGTCGCATAACGCCTGTTATGTCGCATCTTGTGTCGTACCAAACCTTTAGTGTCGTAACTCTTGCGACATAATATTGTGTCGCACTCTATGTCGCATATTATGTCGTATTTTTATACGACACAACCCTTATGTCACTATTGAATTAGCATCGCAAGCTTTTGCGACACAACCACTGTGTCGCAGAGCTCTTGTGTCGCATCCTTCATGCGACACAACCCTTGTGTCGCATACAAATCCTTGTGTCGCAGCTTATGTCGCAGAAAACAGAAAACTTGGAAATTTTGAAGGATTTTTACTATAGCAAAGTCAAAGTTACGGTAGCAAAGTCAAATTTTACTGTAGCAATTCACTGTAGCAAATTACTGTAGCAAAGTCAACATTTTAGAATTTTTATTACAAACCGTCACCAACGGGCCAAACATGTTTTCCAACAAACAAACAATTACAGACATACGGACAAACATTGGATATACTAGTTGTGTACAACTAAACGAAACATCTCGCGAGACACATACTTACATAACTTCATATGATTAGGCATTTGAAGGTTACGGGTTCGGAGAACCTACTTGCTATATTTACTACTTGCTATTTGCTACGGCTTATTACAAGACTCAGGTGAGTCTTACGGCCCCACTTTTACTGTTTTATCTTAATGGGGGAGATACATGCTACTGATTTTTCTTGAACAAAAGTACTAAACTGTTTACTATACCAAACGGAATTGCATGAGTTGTTTACTATTTACAGAAGTCTCTCCATCATATATCGTTAGTTATGGACTTAAGCGCGAACACTAGTTAATAGATCCATTAGGGAAATGACCCTCCCCGCCCGGGGCAGTAGCGCTGCCACGTACTGATTTTCACGTAGAAAATGGTGACTAATTATTCGTTACGGATGCTTGCTCATTTACGAGCATGTCACGGGAGCAAAATTATCACTTACGGGTTAAGCTTCGATTATGAGCCTCATGGCAACGGTATAACTCACTTACGTACATTTGCTGGATTGCAAATACTGGTTTTACGATTGCTGGATTGCAATTACTGATTTTATGCCTACGGGCACTACTGATGAAATCTCGTGTTCAAAACTGATATTACTTACAAACCTGTGAGATTCACCAACATTCGTGTTGACCTTTTTAGCATGTTTTCTCAGGTACCCGAATGGAGTAGGATTACTCCAGGACTTTAGCTAGAGTCACATGATTTCAACACAACTGCATTAACGGAGATTCTTAGCATTATCTTTTGTATATTTTGATTATGTAATAGAATCTCCCGCCATACGCGTGGACTTTGGGGGACTATTTTTGTATACGAAAACATTAAGTTTTCAACCATTATATCTATGGGAATGTAACTAATTTACAAACGTTGCATATAGATGTCGTTTGCTTTATCTTTGTGCTGTGATATTTGATTAGTAGCACCCCAAAACCTTGCTTCCGTCAAACAGTGAATTTGGGGGTGTTACAATTATATAAATCTTGTGGTTCATAAACCTCATTTACTCATATACACCTGTGAGCTCACCATCTTTTTAGCTGACCTTTTAGCATGTTATCTCAGGTACTCAGCAGTAGGTTGGACTGCTCACCAGGATACTTTAGCTCGAGTCGCATGCAATCATTACTTGTATATCTATTTTTTGTATAATTGGAAATGTACTAGAATCTCTCAGGGTAATCATGTGAACTCAATATAATGTAAACAGTTTGTAAACTCTTATGTTATATCAATGTATTTCGTAAACGACGCATATAGAGTCGTTCATTATATATCTTATGTGCTTGATTATTGATTAGTCGCGCCCCGACCCGATTCGCTTCCGCAACCCGAATTAGGGGGTGTGACAGATTGGTATCAAAGCCTAAGGTTATAGTGAACTAGGTTGCATTAGTGGGCCTAGACTATGACCGTTAGGCAGTATTTTCTATTAAGTATGATTGATTCAAGAGTTACATCATACAAGTTTAATTTAACATAGCCTGATCAACTATGTACAATTAAATAAAGATGATGTAAGGCTTGAAATGGTTATGCTGGAATAGGAATACATTAGTTGACTCTGACCACGAGAGAAACCGGGACTCATAATTGTTTGTGCTAGACACTCATAAGACTATTATGTGATATATGTATATATACATGCATAGCCATCGCTCAAGCACTATATGCTAGTCTATTATATATATATATATATATATATATATATATATATATATATATATATATATATATAAGCACTCACATTTCCAAACACTTTACCGTAGAGATGGTAAACACACCTACCGAAACATTCCTACTTCATCCCACTCTCGACAACATCTCTTGGGATCACGAAACTCATAGGTAGCTAGGAGGACCACCGAGTCACTTCGAGCTAGACCTTATCCAACTCACAACAATTCAAATAACCAGGCTAGTAAGCACGCAGTTGCTAGTCAGTAGAGATGGTTATTCAACACCTCTTGATTGTTCTATAATGTTGATTGTCATATTGTGATGTTGTATATTACCGCATTTATATGTATACATCTATGATAATCATCATTTATGGACAATCTCTCACGAACCCTATCCTTCTGTTCTCAGGAAAATCATGCCGCCAAAGTCAAGGACTTACACCGATGCCCAGATGGCATCCCTCATTTCCCAGGCAGTAACTGAAGCCTTGGCGCGAAGTCGTCAGAGACCTCCAGAAGGAATAGTGATACTGTCGATACCACTCCTACTGCCAAGCCTTGTTCCTACAAGGACTTCCAGAACTACAAACCCTTGAACTTTAAAGGAACTGAAGGAGCCATCGGCCTAATCAGATGGTTCGAGAAGATGGAGTCCGTCTTCCGCATCAGTAAATGTGCGGAAGGGGATAGAGTTCAGTTTTCCACATGCACCCTTGCTGACGGTGCCCTCACCTGGTGGAACTCGTATGACCAGTCTGTGGGTATCGACACCGCCTATTTACTCCCATGGGAGGATCTGAAGAAAATGCTCACGGATGAGTATTGCCCAACTGAAGAACTCCAGAAGCTAGATGAGGAGTTCTGGCATCTCAAGGTTCAAGGAACCGACATTGTTGGATATACTACCAGGTTCCAACAACTTGCAACCCTTCGCCCAGCCTTAGTAAGCACCGAGACCGACAAGGTCAAGAGGTACATACGTGGTCTTCCGGAACCTGTCCAGGGGAACGTCGCCTCTTCCAACAAACCACTATTCAGGGAGCAATCCGATTGGCCCATGAACTCATGGCTATGCAAGAGAGCCAAGAAACACCTGTCTCATCTTCTGGGAACAACAACAAGAGGAAATGGTCTGGAAATCAGAACCAGCAAACCTTCAAAAAGACTGAGACTGTCAAGAATGACACATCGGGGTCTGGAGAAAGGAAAGGGTACACTGGGAGCAAACCTTACTGTTCCAAGTGCAACCGTCATCATGATGGTCCTTGTGGTACCCCCTGCAACAACTGCAAGAGGTATGGACACCTTACCAAAGACTGCCGAACACCTGCAACCAACCCCACTACCAACACTAACAACAACCAACCCTGAGCCTGCTTTGAGTGTGGAAACACTGGACACTTCAGGAATGCATGTCCGAAGCTAAAGAACAAGGGTAACAACAACAACAATGCTAGGGGCAGAGATTTTGTACTGAACGCTGGAGACGCCCGTGAAGACCCTAATGTGGTCACGGGTATGTTCCTTCTCAACAATTTAACCGCTTCAGTTCTGTTTGATACTGGTGCTGATAAGAGTTTTATATCTGAGAAGTTTAGCCCACTATTAGATATTATCCCAGTTGCCTTAGAAGCTAAGTACACTGTAGAGTTAGGTAATGGCAAGTTGATCGAGGCCGATAATGTGATACCAAATTGCACCCTAAACCTTGCAAAAGAACTCTTTTCCATAAACCTCATACCTGTCGAGATTGGAAGTTTCGACATCATTGTTGGCATGGATTGGTTATCCAAACATCGAGCTGAAATTGTCTGTTTTGACAAAATCGTTCGTATCCCTCTTGTCACTGGTAGTACTTTGATCATACAAGGGGAGACCGATGGAACAAGATTGAATATCATATCTTGCATGAAAACCCGCAAATACCTGAGAAAGGGTTATCAGGCAATCCTCGCTCATGTTATTGAGAAAAAGTCAGAAGAGAAGCGACTTGAGGATGTGCCCATCGTCAGAGACTATCCAGAAGTCTTTCCTAAAGAATTGTCTGGTCTTCCACCGCCGAGGCAAGTTGAATTCTTAATCGACCTTGTGCCCGGAGCATCACCCGTTGCATGAGCACCATATCGTTTAGCCCCCTCAGAACTTCAGGAGTTGTCTACTCAGCTACAGGATCTCCTGGATAAGGGTTTCATAAGACCGAGTTCTTCACCCTGGGAGCTCCGGTCCTGTTTGTGAAAAAGAAGGACAGTTCACTCAGGATGTGTATCGACTACAGAGAGTTGAACAAATTAACCATCAAAAACCGTTACCCACTTCCCCGTATTGATGATCTATTCGACCAACTTCAGGGGTCGAGTTTTTACTCAAAGATTGACCTACGGTCAGGTTATCACCAGCTACGAGTTCGCGACGAAGATATTCCAAAAACCGCTTTCCGAACTCGCTATGGTCATTACGAGTTTCAGGTAATGGCATTTGGTTTGACAAACGCACCGGCAGTATTCATGGATCTTATGAACCGTGTGTGTAAACCATATCTCGACAAGTTTGTCATTGTCTTCATCGATGACATTCTTATCTACTCGCGCAATGAGCAAGAGCACGCGCAGCATCTCAAAACCATTCTAGAACTTCTTAGACACGAAGAGTTATATGCAAAATTTTCCAAGTGTGAGTTTTGGAGGCAAACTGTCCAGTTCCTTGGTCATGTGATTGACAGTCAGGGAATTCATGTTGATCCCTCAAAGATTGAGGCTATCAAGGGCTGGCAAGCATCGACAACGCCGACCGAAGTACGCCAATTCTTAGGACTGGCTGGTTACTATCGGCGATTCATAGAAAACTTCTCAAAAATAGCTCAACCTCTCACGACACTGACTCAGAAGGAAAAGAAGTTCAGTTGGACTGATAAACAAGAGTCAGCATTTCAGCTATTGAAACAAAAGCTTTGTAGTGCACCAATTCTATCATTACCCGAAGGTAACGATGACTTCGTGGTATACTGCGATGCTTCACACCAAGGTCTCGGTTGCGTGTTGATGCAACGAGACAAGGTCATTGCTTACGCTTCTCGACAACTCAAGGTGCATGAAAAGAATTACAGGACTCACGACCTCGAGCTGGGGGCCGTGGTGTTCGCGCTCAAAATCTGGAGACACTATCTGTATGGCATAAAATGTACCATCTTCACCGATCATAAAAGTCTCCAGCACATATTTGATGAGAAGGATCTAAACATGAGGCAACGTCGTTGGGTCGAGTTGCTCACCGATTACGACTGCGAAATCAAATACCATCCGGGCAAAGCAAATGTGGTTGCCAATGCCCTAAGTCAAAAAGAGCGCACCAAACCACTCCGAGTCCGAGCCCTCAGTATGATCATTCATAATGATCTCATCATTCAAATCCTTGCTGCTCAACTCGAAGCATTAAAATCGGAAAACATCAAAGATGAGGCCTTGCGCAACATGGAGAAACAATTCGAAACCAAACCCAACGGAGTCAAATGCTTCGCAAACCGAATCTGGTTATCTAGCTTTGGAAACCTTCGAGACTTGGTGATGGATGAAGCTCACAAGTCCAAATACTCTATACATCCTGGAACGGACAAGATGTATCATGGCATCAAGGAGTTATACTGGTGGCCAAACATGAAAGCAGTGATTGCCACGTATGTTAGTAAGTGTCTCACATGTTCAAAAGTCAAAGCTGAATATCAGAAACCCTCCGGTCTGCTACAGCAACCGGACATTCCTGAATGGAAATGGGAGCAAATCGCTATGGACTTCATCACTAAACTCCCGAGAACATCAAGCGGCTGCGATACCATTTGGGTGATCGTGGATCGGCTCACCAAGTCAGCTCATTTCCTTGCCATCAAGGAAACTGACAAAATGGAACGTCTCACGCAAGTCTATATGAAGGAGATCGTATCAAGACACGGCGTTCCTATCTCGATTATCTCCGACAAAGATAGTCGTTTCACTTCTCAGTTTTGGAGATCATTACAGAAATCGTTAGGTACTCGTCTGGATATGAGTACTGCGTATCATCCTCAAACCGATGGCCAAAGTGAAAGGACGATTCAAACACTGGAAGATATGCTACGCGCTTGCGTAATTGACTTCGGTGTAAATTGGGAACATCACTTGCCACTGTGCGAATTCTCGTACAACAATAGCTATCATACCAGCATTGGAGCTGCACCCTTCGAGGCACTGTACGGTCGTAAGTGCCGGTCGCCTATCTATTGGACCGAAGTTGGAGATAGCCAACTCACTGGTCCTGAAATCATTCATGAAACCACCGAGAAGATCGTTGGTATCCAGCAACGGTTGAAAGCCGCACGTGATCGTCAGAAGAGTTATGCTGACGTGAGACGCAAGCATCTCGAGTTCCAGGTTGGGGATCGAGTATTGCTCAAAGTATCACCTTGGAAAGGTGTCATCCGTTTCGGCAAGCGTGGGAAGTTGAATCCCAGATACGTCGGACCTTTTGAAATCCTTGAAAGGATTGGTCCAGTCGCATATCGATTGCAGCTACCTCCTGAGCTTAGTAGCGTGCATCCCACTTTTCACATTCTAATCTTAAGAAATGCCTGTCCGATGAGACACTCATTATTCCTCTCGAGGAAATTCATATCGACGACAAACTTCATTTTGTCGAGACACTAGTGGAAATCATGGACCGTGAGGTCAAACAGCTTAAACAAAGTCGTATTCCCATCGTCAAAGTTCGGTGGAATTCGCGGCGTGGTCCGGAATTCACCTGGGAACGGGAAGATCAGATGCAACTCAAATATCCACAGTTCTTCACAAACTCCACTCACACGTCAACTTCGAGCTGAATTTCGGGACGAAATTCTCTTAACAAGGGGAGAATGTGACACCGTCAAATTAGGACTAGTTTTTATTTCCTAATCATTTAGAAATACATGTAATTAGTTCTATGTATTAGGCTAATTGTATGTATCAATATATATATTGTTGAATATATATCAGTATGCGATTAGATTTAAATCGTGCATTATCAAATCAGCCAAATTCCGATTCATTTATACGGGAGTTGGTGAACACAAGTATTAAGTAATATAGAATTATCATTTAGTATAACTCATTAATTATTATATATTATTTTGATAATATATAAAGTATTTCGTATTGTACAACTCAAAACATTCGCGACAAAAACTTATAAATAATGTATTATTATTGAAAATGATAATTATTATTTACTTGGATTAAAATAAAACACATTTCGTTTTATTTCATTTTACTCAAACGCGACGAAACCATTCGAATCATATTCGTGATTCAAACTTAAAATAAAGATATATTTTTATATCTCAAAAATAGTATTTTTATGAAATACTTCGATTAGAAATTTAAACGACTTCATTTTTAGAAATTTACCATTTGAAAACATTAGACTACTTTTCGATCGGGTACAAAAACACGGGTATTTTGTACTTCGAGTGGGAGCCAACCAACTCCAATAATTGGAGCTGGCCGGCTATACCACACGCACCCTTCTTCTTCCATTTTCATTTCTTCAATTCTCAATCTCTTGTCTGCTCTATCTCTCGGCTCTCTTTCTATCTATCTCTAAATTTTAACAACAACAAGAATCAATGGAAGTAACGAGTATCATCATCATCATCACCATCTTCATCTTTTCGTCTCCATCATCATCATCATCATCATCATCATCATCCGTTCATCAATTTAATTGTAAGGAATTAAACGCTTTTTCATTAAATTTACATGTTTATATTTCCTATAATATCATGCTTTAGTGTTCCACAAACTGATTATGTCCCCAAATTGAACCCCAAATGATGTACCGTAAGTTTTGTTCGAACATACCCGTTTTGAGCTCGTGACCCGAACAGGTGAGTTACTCAACCCGGGCGGGTGAGAATATCAACCCGAACGGGTGAGAACCAACACCCGAACGGGTGAAAGGTGATACCCGGACGGGTGGTACACACAGACCCGGACTAGTTAGAAAACTCACCCGGACTGCTCAGGGAACATACCCGAAAGGGTGTGGGCCCCCACCCGGACGGGTCACATACATTTATGCCACCATCTTTTGTAGTTTTGTATTTCTCTCAGTTACGCACGTCTGGGCAGCTTGATCACCTTAATCCGAGTTCGTATGAGGGAGATATGGCCAAAACGGTGCAGCCTCGCCAAATCAGTTTAACAACCAACTTTTATTATATATATATATATATATATATATATATATATATATATATATATATGCAATGAATATTTTTACGAAAACAAAGCAAAATATAATTTTGAAATGTAATTTCAACTCTGTCACCAACGGGCCGTATACATTTTCACAACTTCAAACACAAACACTAACCGATGTTTTGGACATAACTAGTTTACGGAACAACTAGCATAGATGGTCTGTTGAGACATCTAATCATTTTAAAACCTTGCGCGTTTAATACGCCCGACAGGTTTCAGTCATTGGAGACGACATCATTACTCTTGAACAACATCATTATTGCTTGTTATCAACTCATTAGGCTCAGGTGAGTCTCATAGCCCCTTTTTAAATGCTTTTACCTAGGGGTGAGATACATGCTCGTTTTGTTTTACATGTGAACACAAGTAACAAAACATCGCTATATGCTACATGAGTTAATTTCATCTAATCAAATCAAAGTCCTCCATCACATAGTTTGTTAATATGATTTAGCGTGAATGTTAGTGTATGGTACCATATGGGATTGACAATCCCCGTCCGAGTTAGCAAGCACTAACCTGTCAAACGGACGCATTATCATTTGTTCAGTATGAGTGTTGATTAGGCACTCATAGGGAGGCACCTCGATCAGGTCCTTGAATGTGGATCCTGACCCCCTCAGTTAAGCTCAAACTATGGACTCATGGCTGCATGTACATTCATTATTTGTTTGATAACAAATCATTATATAAATCTTGTGGTTCATAAACCTCATTTACTCATATACACCTGTGAGCTCACCAGCTTTTTAGCTGACCTTTTAGCATGTTATCTCAGGTACTCAGCAGTAGGTTGGACTGCTCACCAGGATACTTTAGCTCGAGTCGCATGCAATCATTAAACTTCAAGAGATTTCCTTGCATATCTATTTTTTGTATAATTGGAAATGTACTAGAATCTCTCAGGGTAATCATGTGAACTCAATATAATGTAAGCAGTTTGTAAACTCTTATGTTATATCAATGTATTTCGTAAACGATGCATATAGAGTCGTTCATTATATATCTTATGTACTTGATTATTGATTAGTCGCGCCCCGACCCGATTCGCTTCCGCAACCCGAATTAGGGGGTGTGACATTAACGATGGGAATACGACTTTGTTTGAGTTGTTTGACCTCACGGTCCATGATTTCTGCGGGTTCCTCGACGAAATGAAGTTTGTCATCAATGCGGATTTCGTCTAGAGGAATGATAAGTGTCTCATCAAACAGACACTTCTTAAGATTAGAAATGTGAAATGTGGGATGCACGCTGCTGAGCTCGGGTGGCAGCTGCAATCGATATGCCATTGGACCAATCCTCTCAAGGATCTCAAAAGGCCCAATGTATCTGGGATTTAACTTCCCGCGTTTGCCGAATCGGATGACACCTTTCCAAGGTGATACTTTGAGCAAAACTCGATCCCCAACCTGGAACTCGAGATGCTTATGTTTCACGTCAGCATAACTTTTCTGACGATCACGTGCGGCTTTCAGCCGGTTTTGGATACCAAAGATTTTCTCGGTGGTTTCGTGAATAATTTACGGACCAGTGAGTTGGCTGTCTCCCACTTCGGTCCAACAGATAAGTGACTGGCACTTACGACCGTACAGTGCCTCGAAAGGTGCAGCTTTGATGCTGGAATGATAACTGTTGTTGTACGAAAACTCGCACAACGGTAGGTGGTTTTTCCAGTTTGCACCGAAATCAACTACACAGGCTCGTAGCATATCTTCTAGTGTTTGGATTGTTCGTTCACTTTGGCCGTCGGTTTGTGGATGGTATGCAGTACTCATATCCAGACGAGTACCCAACGATTTCTGTAATGATTGCCAAAAGTGAGATGTGAATCGACTATCTCTATCAGAGATAATTGAGATGGGAACGCCGTGTCGGGATACAATTTCCTTGAGATAGATTCGTGTGAGGCGTTCCATCTTATCAGTTTCTTTGATTGCGAGGAAATGAGCAGATTTTGTGAGCCGATCTACGATCACCCAAATGGTATCGCTACCGCTAGATGTTTTTGGGAATTTCGTGATGAAATCCTTGGAGATCTGCTCCCATTTCCATTGAGGGATTTCCGGTTGTTGGAGCAACCCGGAAGGTTTCTGATACTCAGCCTTGACCTTAGAACAGGTTAAGCATTTGCCGACATACGTGGCTATGTTAGCTTTCATGTTAGGCCACCAGTATAGTTCTTTGATACCGTGATACATCTTGTCAGATCCAGGATGTATAGAATAGCGAGATTTGTGAGCTTCGTCCATTACTAAATCCCGTAAGTTGCCGAAGCTGGGTAACCATATTCGGTTAGAGAATTGTCGAGTACCGTTAGGTTTGGTCTCGAACTGTTTGTCCATGCCTCACAAGGCTTTGTTTATGATGTTTTCAAGTTTAAGTGCTTCAAGTTGAGCAGTGAGGATTTGAGTAACAAGATTGTTATGAATGTTCATGAAGAGTGCTCGGACTCGAAGAGGTTTTGTGCGTTCTTTTCGACTTAAGGCATCGGCGATAACATTCGCTTTGCCTGGATGATACTTGATTTCACAATCATAATCGGTAAGCAACTCGACCCATCGACGTTGCCTCATGTTCAGATCCTTTTGATCGAATATATGTTGGAGACTTTTGTGATCGGTAAATATGGTACTTCGAGTACCGTAGAGGTAATGTCTCCAGATTTTGAGGGCGAACACCACGGCCCCCAGCTCGAGGTCGTGAGTCGTGTAGTTCTTCTCGTGAATTTTGAGTTGTCGGGAAGCGTAGGCTACGACCTTGTCTCGTTGCATCAATACGCAACCGAGACCTTGGTGAGAAGCATCGCAGTATACCACGAAGTCATCGTTGCCTTCGGGTAATGATAGAATAGGAGCACTGCAAAGCTTGTGTTTCAATAGTTGGAATGCTGACTCTTGTTTATCAGTCCAATCGAACTTCTTTTCTTTCTGAGTTAGTGTCGTGAGAGGTTGAGCTATTTTTGAGAAATTTTCAATGAACCGACGATAATACCCCGTCAATCCTAAAAATTGGCGTATCTCGGTTGGAGTTGTAGGCGCTTGCCAGTTTTTGATAGCTTCGATTTTTGATGGATCAACATGAATTCCTTGACTATCAATGACGTGTCCAAGGAATTGAACGGTTTGCATCTAGAACTCACACTTGGAGAATTTAGCATATAACTCTTCGTGCTTAAGAAGTTCTAGAATAGTTTTCAGATGTTGCGCATGTTCATGTTCGTTGCGCGAGTAAATGAGAATGTCATCGATGAAGACGATAGCAAACTTGTCGAGGTAGGGTTTGCACACCTGATTCATGAGGTCCATGAATGCGGCCGATGCGTTGGTTAATCCGAAAGGCATCACTTGAAACTCATAATGCCCATAGCGAGTTCGAAAGGCTGTTTTCGGAATGTCAGTGTCACGAACTCTGAGTTGATGATAACCTGACCGTAGATCGATCTTTGAATAAAAACTCGACCCCTGAAGTTGGTCAAACAGGTCATCAATACGCGTAAGTGGATAACGGTTCTTTACGGTTAACTTGTTCAGTTCCCTGTAGTCGATGCACATACGGAAAGAACCGTCCTTCTTTTTCACAAACAGGACCGGGGCTCCCCAGGGTGAGGAACTCGGTCGAATGAATCCCTTATCCACGAGTTCCTTTAACTGAGTGGACAACTCCTGAAGTTCGGATGGGGCTAAGCGATAAGGTGCTCATGCCACAGGTGCAGCACCTGGCACGAGTTCGATTGAGAAATCAACCTGTCTAGGTGGTGGTAGACCAGGTAGTTCTTCTGGAAAGACTTCTGGAAAGTCTCGGACAACGGGTACATCCTCAAGTCGCTTCTCCTCCGACTTTTTTTCTATGACATGTGCAAGTATTGCTTGATACCCCTTTCTGAGGTATTTGCGGGTTTTCATACACGATACGATATTCAATCTCGTCCCACCGGTCTCCCCTTGTATGATTAAAGTACCACCGGTGACGAGAGGAATACGAACGATTTTTTCGTAACAGATGATTTCCGCTCGATGCTTGGACAACCAGTCCATGCCAACAATGATGTCGAAACCTCCGATCTCGACCGAATTAAATCAATGGGAAAGAGTTTGTTTGCGAGGTTTAAGGTGCAACCAGGTATTACACTATTGGCCTCGATTAGTTTGCCATTAGCTAACTCTATTGTATATAAAGCATCTAATGCAACAGGGGTAATATCAAGTAGTGGGCTGAACTCGTTCGATATGAAACTCTTATCAGCACCAGTATCAAACAGAACAGAAGCAGTTAAGTTGCTGATAAGGAACATACCCGTGACCACACCTCGAGGGTTGTTGTTGTTGTTGCCCTTGTTTTTCAGCTTCGGACATTCATTCCTGAAGTGTCCAGGGTTTCCACATTCGTAACAGGTTTTGGATAGCCTGGTTTTGGTGTTTTTGTTGTTGGAATTGTTGTTGTTGGTTTTGAGGGATCTACAGTCCTTAGTGAGATGACCGTACCGCTTGCAGTTGTTGCAAAGGGTACTGCAAGGACCATCGTGATGGCGGTTGCACTTGGGAAAATAAGGCTTAGTCCCATTGTAACCCCATTTTGGTTCGGTGTTGGAGGAGTAGGCTTTGATGGTGTCAGGTTTCTTGTTCTGGTTGTTGTGATGTTCAGTTGATTTTCGTTTGTTGTTGTTGGAGGACGAAAGAGATGCCTCACGACTGACAATCAAAGACATAAGTTCGTGTGCTAGGCGGATGGCACTCTGAATGGTGGTTGGTTTCGACGAGGCGACGTTCCCCTGGATATTTTCCGGGAGACCGCGGATGTACTTCCTGATGTGTTTTTCTTCCAGATCAACCAAACCCGGGCATAGAAGAGCAAGTTGCTGGAATTTGGTGATATATCCAGCGATATCAGTGCCCTGAACAGTCAGGTGCCAGAACTCTTCCTCCAATCTGTGCAGTTCCTCGTTAGGACAGTATTCGTCCTTTAGCATTTTCTTTAGATCATCCCATGGGAGTTGGTTCGCAACCTCGATACTCACGGAACTGGCATAGGTATTCCACCACGTGAGTGCACCTTCTTGAAAGGTGTAAGCAACGAATTTGACCTTGCTGTCTTCCGTACAGTTGCACAAACTGAAAACCGATTTCATTCTTTCCATCCATCGGATTAGTCCGATGGCACCTTCAGTGCCCTTAAAATTCAAGGGTTTACAACTCAGGAAGTCCTTGTAGGAACAGGGTTTGACTGGAGGTGTGTTATTCAGTGTGTTCTCGCTGCCAGAGTTTTGTCGGCCAGCTAAGGCTTGGGCCACACCCTGTGCAATGAGTTGAGTGATCTCAGCTTGACTATACAGTCGTCTTGGCGGCATGATTCTTTAGGAAAGAAAAATGAAGATACATGAGATTTCGCACAAGGATGATTATCATAGATGTATATATAAAAGCGATAATACATAACATCACAATGTGAAAATCAATAATATAGAATAAACGAGGGAAATTGTCAATAAATATTACGGTGTCAAATGATTACAGACAACTTCAAGTTACGAGTTTCAAAAGTTACAGACTTAGATGTTATACAAAAGGTACCGGGAATTGTTACATCCGGTCGAATTACAAAGGTCCTACAATAGCATAAAGAATTACAAGATAGTTACTACACTAATCTCGGAGTAGGTTCATCCGTGTCATTAGGGTGACAAGGTGATTGATAGTTTCTGCTAGTCTGTCTAGCACCATCTTCAGCCAAGGTTAATCGTTGTTCCAGCACACGAGTGCATTCTTCAGCCTCCTGTGAACGCTGTTCACATTATTCTAACCTTGCTTGCAAGAGATCGGACGCGCCTCTGTCGTCGATCACTTGTTGGTGAACCATATACATAGTATGGTTCATCTCTTCTAATTCCCGTTGAAGTTATGCCATGCGATCATGGGCTTGACGTAACAGGTAGGTTGTCATCGTGTGTTGCTCTCGCTCGAGGTCCTCGAGCCTTTGCTCATGACGGTGGAGTCGAGCAGCCAATACCGGTACTGTGTGATGTATCGGTTCCTGAGTGTACGGGGAGATGTCCATGGGGTCAGCAGGAATCTGAATCTCTTCCTCCAATCTCCATGTGTTCAGAGTTGTGGGTAACCAGTCCCATCTGCGGGCAAGAGGAGGACGAAACATCCTGATATTAGGGTTGCCCATGTAGTTGGAGTAAGGGTCAGCTCGGGATGATCCAGCACCCCTACGACGAGTACGGATCACTCGAGCTTCTCCCGATGAGTAAAACAGTGGTTCGGGAACATCCCGTGTTGGAGAGACGAACGAAGCAGTTGTCCCCTCATGAGTTTGTGGTGCTTGGACTTCATTGTCCGAATCAGTGAGTGCTACGAGAGAGTTGTCCGCCATTACTGTGGCAAAACGTTTAGTAAGGTGAGGCCTATATTCATATACCTACAATATATAATATAGCCTAAAGTGTAACACTTAAGAGAGGCCTATCCATGTATATATAAACATAGATCACACAATAGCCTGGAGTGTCTAACATAGACTTGTTTGAGTTTGGTTTCTCTCGTGGTCAGAGTCAACTAGTGTATCCCTATTCCAGCATGACTCTTTCAGATCTTACATCATCTTTATTTAATTGTACATAGTTGATCAGGCTATGTTAAATTAAACTCGTATACTGTAATTCCTGAACTAATCATACTAAATAGAAAATACTGCCTAACGGTCATAGTCTAGGTCCACTAAATGCAACCTAGTTCACTATAACCTTAGGCTCTGATACCAATCTGTCGCACCCCCAAATTCATGAATAGCGGAAGCATACTGTGGGTGCGACTAATCAAGGTAAACAAAGAACATAAGATATATAGGAACGACTCTATATGCGTCGTTTACAAAAATTACATTGATAGTTAAATGTTTACAAAGTTGAAGCTAGTACATAGCTCGTGTTCTGAAAATGAGAGATTTCAATACATAAATACTGTTACAAGATATATTAATGCAAGGAAATCTCTAATGTCTGCATGCTAACTCGAGCAACAGTGTCCTATGTGGGCAGTCCAACCTACTGCTGAGTACCTGTGATATATGCTAAAAACGATCAGCTAACGCTGGGGAGCTCACAGGTTTGAATATCAAATATCGTATGAACCGCAAGATTTAATGTACTGATTTGCAACCAAGCAAATAATAATGTATACAACCATGAGCACATAGTCTGAGCCTTAACTGAGGTGTCAGGATTACAATCAAGTGCCTGATCGAGGGTGCCTCCCCACGAGTGCCTAATCCACACTCGTAAACCTCAAATGCTAATGCGTCCGTTTGACCAGTTAGTGCTTGCTAACCCGGACGAGGATTGTCAATCCTATATGGTACCATACACTAACATTCGCGCTACCGAAGTATTACCAAACTATGTTGTGGAGGACTTAAAATGATTAGTTGTGTAAACTCATGTAGTATATAAAAAGTTTGTACTCACGTTCACATGTTAAAACAAGCAATGAATCACACCCCTGAGTGAAAACAGTAAAAAGAGGGGCCATGGGACTCACCTGAGTCTGATGCGTTTATCTCAATAAACGTGCGATGCTTAGCCAAGCAATGATGTCCGAAGACTGTAACCTGAGGGCGTCCAAGACGCGCGTTGGTTAATACGAGTAGGTATCTCAAAAGATCACATATGCTAGTTGATCACACAGCTAGTAATGTCCAAATACATTTGGTTTGATTGTTTGCGGTTTGAAAATGTGTACGGCCCGTTGGTGACGGATTGTAATAATAATTTCAACTATTATTATTATACTTGTGTTGTTGTATACTTAATAAAGTATATATGTCTTGTGTATAAGTTGTATCGTATCCGATTTGTTTGGTATATCATATTCCAATACTTAGAAAAATAGTTCAACTTTCTGTTTTTGGCGGCACTGGGCAGTTAGGCGACACTAGGTGAGTGTCGCTATAGGTGGTACTAGTTAGGCGACACTAGGTGAGTGTCGCCGGATTCATGATTTTCAATTGGTTAGCGACACTTGATTAGTGTCGCTATAGGCGACACTTCTTCAATTATGGCGTCACTAAGGTTGTGTCGCTAGTATAAATCTGATTTAAGTATTTCAGCGTCATTGGAGTAGTGTCGCTATATAGGCGACACTTGGCTCAGTGACACTAGGCTAGTGTCGCTAGCACTATTTTTGGCACTCTAGCGACACTAGCCGCTGTTAGTGCAATTTGTGTTTCGTTTTACGGTCAAACGTGCTAGGTTTGACCCGAGGTTTTTACTCAAGTCTTATAAATGATAAATAAGCATTTTAGAACTATGGTTGCGTTTTATAAGTTTCTCGAAGTGTCGGTTTTTCTAAAATACCCAAAACAGTCCCTAAGTTTAATAGTTCCAGATTTTCACTCGGTTTCGACTCGTGATTTCACCCGTTTCTAGTCCGAATCAAGCCTAACCAAAAATCACACATATTCTGCTAGATGTCTAGTATTTTATAGAATTTTCCCGAGAATTGTAGGGGTCGGCATCTTGGTCAAATAAAATAGAGAAGGTGAAGTGTTCGGTTTTCGGCCAAAACGTATACCCGCGTACAGATCGGGTTTTCTGTAAAAATGGGTGTATTTCTGGTTCACGAGCCCAACATGAAAGTTGTAGACAACAAAAATACGAAGATTTCCCAAGTGGTCTCATGCATTTATTTTGTGTGTACAGTTTTATATGATTTTTGGCGTGAGACGGTTTTCTGTGACGTTTTATGTTTTTACATATAAGTTCCAAAAACGAGTTTTCAAGTTTCGGTTTGGACATTAACTAGCTAGAACATCAACTAGACATGTAAAGAAACATAATATAAGTAGTTTTAAGGAGACGAAAGCTTACGAGTGTCGGTTTTGAAATCCGAAAAGATAGAAACGTAGAGCTTCGCGTGGTGATCGTTTTCTTCCAAATGAGCTAAGTGACTCGAGGTGTTTTCGGTGATGATTGTAGGGTGGTGATGGCTGCCGGTTTAGGGAGAGGGGGAGAGAGAATTGGAGCTAGAGAGAGAGTGAAAGATTGAGTGTGAAGATGAATGAGAATGGTGGTGGTGTGGGTTGTTGTTGAAGTCAAAAGGGTATGGGTTGCCATACCCATTTGGCCGGCCTCATGGTGGGGTCCACAAGTGTGGACTTCACCAAATTTTCGTTCCCCAGTCCGCGTTCCGTGCGGTGTTCGTTTTCCCGATCGTTTAAACGTTTACTTATACGTTATACGTTAAACGTTTGTGTTTTAAGTAACATTCAAATTCCGATATTTTTATGTGCAATTATTATTCTAAATACTTTATTATAAGTTACTAAAATGTTGTCGGGTTTCGGTTTGCGCGTTCATTGCGTATTTGTACGTTTATTTAACTTGTGTAACGTTTTTAAACGTTTTATTCGTGCGCGTGTAATCGTAATATTTTTACTCGGAGTATTTCATCAAATACTTAATAATGAATTATAAAAATGTAATTTGGGTTTATTTCGTTTGTCCGGCGCGTTTCGCGCGTTTAATTCGTGTCGGTTACGTTTTAAGTAAAATGTACATTGTTTCGTATATTATTAATACATAATAATATGATGTAAATAACTACTATTCAAATACCAAATAGATTTATGTTACTTATTGAAAAGTTCACCAACGTCCGTATGAATATGTATCGAAATCCATTCGATATAAAAAGGCACGATTTAGCCAAATCGCATATGCTTATATATATATATATATATATATATATATATATATATATATATATATATATATATATATTCAACAATATATACATATAAATATGGATACATTAATTAACCTAATCAAAGGACTAATTACATGTATTACAGAGAATTAAACACTAAAAACTAGCTCTAATTTGACGGGTGTCACATAATTAAACCCTATTTGCTTGGATTAGACGGAAACTAATTAATGATGGGTGATTTGTGTTGATTATATTTATATGATTGATTGATTATGTTTAATATTGTTTTGAGTGATTATATGTGATTAGTTATTTATGATTCAATTAATACATATATATGCATTTGATTCTTGTTTAAGTCGTAAATTTGATATAGGTTTATGGTATTGAATCTTGTCTTCTTTTTTTTTTATTGATTATATGCTCATTGGCGTTATTGAAATATTTGCTCGTTGTATACATTTGATTTAATTATTAATTATATTTACTTTTTAAATTGGTAACTATCCATTCATTTGAGATCGACAAGTGTATTTAACTTATTTTACTATACTATGATGATACGATATGTCCTATTGCGTATATGTGTTCTAGTTTATTGTATTGTTAGTTAGAATTGGTTTTTATAAATTCAAAACTAGATATATAACACATCAGCTTCCTTTAGGCTACTCACAACTTATATGGCCCTTCCCTAAATTCATTCCTATACATTGGTGCTTTACACTTTTGGCGACACCGAAATTTGAAAGGACCGTACCGATAAGCCCCTGCCACTTAAACTTATGTGGGACACCTTGTTACAAACTCACTCACTCCCTGACTTAAACTTCTAAAGTCAGGAATCAATCCTCAGATAAATACATGACTCGAGGGGCTACCAGTCTCATGCCATTTGCAGCACCATCAAAGCCCAAGTCATGGTCTAGGATAATAACTTCATATAATCATATCTCAACTTACAAGAGGTGTAAGTAATAGCCCACAACTATAAGTTTTTAGAATTCAAAATTATCTTCTTATACAATTTATAGTACTAAATTTGGTTGGGTTGATAACCTCAACTAGAAAGCTGGTAATGAACGGAGCCTAACACCATTTCTACTTTGTAACAAATGGGAACTTGAAAGGGTAAAAGGGATCGAGATGACAAAAAAAGCTAATGGTTGGCCTCTCTTAAGAATGGTACAACATGTGCTTGGTGGTGTTTAATTGATTGAATTGCTTTAACAGCAAACGTGTCATCCTCAGGGTAGTAAGCAACCGGATCAGATAACAGAGGATGTGGAAGATTAAGTACACCTTCAAGAGTTGCATGAAGACAATAAGCAGAGTATGTGATGTGATATCCACCTTCCTGCACAATTAAGATCCGTCCATTGCTGTGATCATCGGCTAAATTGCGAATTATCAGCCCAATGTCTCTATAACCTTCCATTGTCAAACATTGTCTTCCATTTGGATCAAACTGCAAAAAATTAAGCAATTCATGAGAATCTATAACGTCTACATATGAACAAGTTAAGGGCCACTACTAGTGCCAAGTAACATAACAAAATAAATACTTAAGAAGACTCTTAGAAGCAATAACATTCTTGCACAAAAAGAGCGAGCAAACAAACAAGAGACATGCTTTTTTATCTTCAATGGGTTTGATATGCTCGTCTTTCTATGGTTCACCATATGCCCTTTGTTTTAGCCACCAATAGTTATCATATTCTTTTCATCTTAATAAGAGACTGGTAGATACAAGCCACAGCGTTACATCATCATCACAGAATGAAAATTTAAATTCATCATCGAGATATTGCAGATGAATACTCTAGAAAACCTATAGGTACTTCATCAATTTTTCCATGTAGAAAACTATTAACTATTAAACCATATGTTAATCCTTATAAAGAAAGATTTTCATATAACGAATTGTTATCGAGTTCGATGAAGTATCTCAGTTTTTTAGAGGATATATTGTATTGAAGTTTAGCGTTTGACCTTACAAGTCATGTTGTACCTCCATCTTTGAATCAAAGAAGTATATATCCATACACTACCAAACTCGCAAGTACTACAGATGGCAATTTCCGGGCTGTTAACTTCTGAACGAGTAGATTGGGGTCGTAATTTATCTCACAGTAGTCAAACATTACTAAAAGGGATCAGGAGAAACAAGTTGAAAGTCACCTAAAGTGTATTTTTCATGTATATAACCTTTTAAATAGTTATACTCGATCTAGATTATTACTGTAAAAATCTTCTTTCTGCAAACATAATTAACACATTCATCATTGACAGTAGCTTAAGCCAGTTAAAACTGTTTAGCCAGCCAATGTGACCCGACCAACTGTACTAATAATGTATGTATTCAGTTTAACTAACATATGTATGTGTTTGTCTTAGATAAAAGGACACACATCTATTCTCCTACCACATAAATCGGATCAACGAGCTGAATTTATAATTTGGTCTTCAAGATATTGCATATGACAGCCCTAGAAAACTTAAAACTCCCATGTCTGATGAACTAAAGTACACGTGACCCGTAACTATTGGCTATAAAGCTTCATATGGATACTTTCATTGCAAATGTAACAAGTAAATAGATGTTTCAATTTGATTCCGATGCTAACACATGTTACCAATTTCTACATTTCATGCCACTTTTACAAACAGATTCACCTATTTTTTTTGGTGCATAAAAAAATAAAAAATAGCGACACGTGTCAGAATCATAATACGCAAACACTTTTCCCCATAAGTTGTAGTTCTTTTTACGTGATTATTAGGAATGCCAATGGTTAGTTCGCATGATTTTATCGAATCAGGGCTAATATTACATTGCAATATCACCATTGTAGTTTATTGTCTTTAAAATGGTTGTACTTTTTATGTGTACTTCCAGAAAATTAATCGTTTTGAACTTACGGTATTTGACCTGAGAAGTCAAACTGCAACCCCTCCATCTTTGGATAAAAAAAAGTAATTATACGCTAACATACACTAACAAATTGATAAAGTAGTACAAGTGGCAATTTCAACCCATCAATAGGGGACGATTTGCGTTGCACTTTATCTCAAACAGGTTCAGTAAGAAAATTAGCTAAAAGCCTATCAGGATTCAGGTCAAGCAAATTGAAAATCATATACAGTGTATTATTCATGCCTATACCCTCCTGAACTGTTATACTCGACAATTCAGATTATTATTGTACAATTTTATTTTATTTTATTTTTTTGTAATGATAACATACATTAGTCGATAAATAAATAAAAAAAACAGACCAAAGCTAATTAACCAACCCCCCCCCCCTTCTCCCACGACCCGACCCATTTTGTTCAGTACCAGAAAATGAACCTTGACCCCAACACACTTTGACTTGCTACCCAACCCACCCATTTCGCCATCCCTACCAATAAGCAACTGAAATATTGACTTACAGCACTTGAATCTTGACCAACAACAAAAACCATCATATCAGGGTCAAACCTCCTAACAGCAGGGGCAACCACCTCAGTCATTGCATACTTGTATCCCTTGTCACCTGTCCCATTTGGTAACGGTACATTCAAATTATACCCAGATCCCGCTCCTTCACCAAACTCATTTACATCTCCACTTTGAGGATGAGAAGTTCCCCACGAACCATGATTCATATGAAGGGAGACAGTAAGAACTTTATCAGAATGATAGAACCCCTCTGCAGTTCCATTTCCATAATGAACATCAATATCAATAACCGCAACCCTTTTACAACCAGAATCCAAAGCATATTGAACAGCAAGACCAGCATTGTTTAGAAAGCAATAGCCATCAGCTTGTGTAGGCTGAGCATGATGGCCTGGTGGTCTAACCAATGCATAACATATCTTCCCATGCCCATCAAGTATATATTTCATGGCTGAAAGTGTTGTGCTGGCAGCTAAAAGTGCAGCATTCCATGATCCAGTATTCAGAAATGTACCACTACAAATTATCGTTGGTCCATTTTTATCTGCTTCGAGTAGGAAATCGATATATTCTGTTTGATTAACGTATGCAATTTAACATTAGCTGCATAATCTAGTTGTCAACTGAAACAAGAACATACGTAACTTTTAGACACGTATTTTTAAGGGCTAATTAGCTAACTAGATAGTGATTATCTAATAAAAGTGGACATCACACGTTATTAATTCCATCAACTACGCGAAAATAAAGCTTGATAATATATATCTATATATATATATATATGTGTGTGTGTGTGTATATATATGTGTGTGTGTGTATATATATATAATATATATGTTTGTTCACATGTGATTAACTTCAATAATATGTGAACATTGATGTACGTTTAATTGAAAAAGAAAAAAGTCAAAAAAAATCTTAAAATCATATCGAAAAACGCAAAAAACAAATACATGTTCACATGTGAACGATAATGTGAACAAATCGGTTAAAATGTGTTTTAAGACGTAAATTTATGATTTTTTTTGACTTTTTTCTTTTTCAATTAAACGTACATCAATGTTCACGTATGATTGAAGTTAATCACATGTGAACAAACACGTATTCGTTGTGGTTCTCACAGTTCTCAACTTTAAAGTGGTTCTCATTTGAACCTTCCATATATATATATACATATATGTATATATATATATGTATACATATATACATATATATATATATATATATATACACATATATACATATATATATATATGTATACATATATATATATACATATATGTATATATATATATGGAAGGTTCAAATGAGAACCACTTTAAAGTTGAGAACTGTGAGAACCACAACGAATACGTGTTTGTTCACATGTGATTAACTTCAATCATACGTGAACATTGATGTACGTTTAATTGAAAAAGAAAAAAGTCAAAAAAAATCATAAATTTGTGTGTGTATATATATATATATATATATATATATATATATATATATATATATGTATATATATAATCGGATACTAGACTTAAAAAAGTCCAAGATTTACTGTATAAAATTAGAAGTAACAGTTTGATACACATAGATACATACAAACAACTCGTCAAAATTCTTCAATACGCTAAAACCATTCAAACTTCCGTAACTGATAATGAACTAGAACTCTTGATCACTAAGATAGTGTAAAAGTGTGATGGTTTAGTGCTAACATTGGAGAGTTTTTCATGTCCTTTTTGCACTAAGATAGTGTAAACGGTACATTTAGTGTACACATTGGAGATGCTCTATGTGTGCAAGTACAAAAGCTTCTGTCATTAGTGACACTCTGGTACATGTACTGATCTACATACATACATACACCGACACATTACATCAAATTACTAAAATTAAGTTTAAGACAGAAAATTAATACAATTCCTGAACTTGTTATAACATGAGTGAACTATATAAGTAGGTTACAATATTATATCCATAAGTTTATTATATATTGATAAAGGAGGATGGAACCCCTGACAAAATTTATTGACTTTAAAAAATTAAATATATTGTACAGAATCCGTGTGGGGCTCCCACAATCTATATAAATACTCATCATCACACCATCCAGACATGCCCCGAAAAGAGTCATTAGACCAATACACACTTTTGAACCACATGGAATCAACAAGAATAGGGTCTATACCAATTGTGAATAGAGAAATCAAGTTGCAAAAAATTTTATAAATAAGGATTACAGCCTATGGTGTATGAATGATTTCATTAATAATACAGGGTTAACTTAAACATAATCGATGATAATCTGCCTGACTGTTGAAAGCAGGTCGTTATTTAGAGTGCTAGTTGTCTCTTGAAAGCAGAGCATTTTTGCACTTTATCATTGCCAATAAAATGTTTAAATCAACTATAAAATGTCATTAAGGTCCATAAGTAAACTTAGATCTTAGGTTATACTTGATTCAATTACACATCAAGTTTGTACATTTCCTTTAAAGCATTGCAGTCTGCAACTTGATATGAACTCACATCATGAACCAATTATATAAAGATAAAAGATTATATAATGAAGGTCTTACACAAATGTTCCATCCATGGCAACCATAAAAGTGTATACACCATCACAATCGATGCCACATCACCAGTTTACAAGCTATAAACAGGGCAGATACAAAACAGTAATTGGAAGTTGAAAACTTAAAGTTTGATACATTCTAAAACACTTAAACCTTCTATTCATTCCTAAGTAAAAATCCTTTCATTACACATGATCTAATGTTACAATTCAAACTCTGATCAAATAAATATACTAAATAATATCAATATTGAAGTTAACTTCATATCAATTAAAAGCAGCAAACAATATGACTTGTACTAGCAGCAGCAAACAGTTTAAAAACAAATAAATTGAAAAATATATGTTGTTTTAGGGTTCAATTAATAAAGCAAGTACCTTGAGTATGGAAAGATAGCAACTGAGAAATTTGGGCAGGTGTAGAATCAGAATGCCAACGAATGAAAGATGAAAGCGGACCTCTTTTGAGAATAGATACAATATTTCTAATTCTATCGGAGTTTTCAGGGTGTTTTTCAAGAACGTCAAGAAAACCAGGGTTTATTCCGGTATCGAAAACGCCTTCTCCGGTGTCATGATCCAACATCCCCTCGTTCCAGAATACGTTTATCCGGATCTCATCATCATCGCTTATTGTTGTTGATTGCTGTTCTTCATTGGACATGGTAACAGGCCTGAGATTGAGATTGTTGTTATCCTAAGGGGGTGTTTGGCATGGCTTATGAAGTTCAAGCTTTTGCTTTTTCGCTTTTTAGCTTTGGTAACTTAATGCAATTTTGAAGATAGTGTTTGGATTAGCTTATGTTGTATCTCACCTAAGAAGAGCTTCTATTAGTGTGAAAAGCTAAAAAGCCAAGATTTCTTAGCTTCTAAAAAAAAGCTTTTTAAGAATCTAAAAAGCTAAAAAGCAAAAGGTATTTGGATGGAGCAAATTGACAAAATGACTTTTTAATGATATTTAAACTCTAAAAAGCTAAAAAGCTTCATTTAAACGCCAGGCCAAACACCCTCTAAGTAATGATTTCGCTGCAAGCGATAGTATGCAGCCATCTTTGCTGTATCCAAAAACGACGACGTTTTCTCTTTTCAATGTTTTTTTCGTTGAGAGATTTAAAGTATTGAAAATTTAGAAAACATATTTAAGTGGTGTTACAGTTTCCATTTTTAAAAAGATTTTTCTAACGACAGCCCTTAGGGTTGTGTTTAACATATTCGGACACGCATTGTTTTGTTGTACCATGGAAATAACTACCTCACTAACCTTTTAATAACCACCCCACTAACTTTAATGTACTATCATTTATGCACAGAATATTTTCTTAAACATAGCCCTAAGGGCTTTCATTAGAATAATCCTTTTAAAAATTGAAAACGTTGAAAAGGTCAGCCTTTTT
The DNA here is from genome assembly GCA_949592205.1 of Helichrysum umbraculigerum. Classification (NCBI taxonomy): domain Eukaryota; kingdom Viridiplantae; phylum Streptophyta; class Magnoliopsida; order Asterales; family Asteraceae; genus Helichrysum; species Helichrysum umbraculigerum. Next base: position 44,551,736 of record CATIUR010000001.1, read on the forward strand.
TTTTTTGTCACTTTATTTTATTTTTGAATCACAATTACGGCGGAGGATTAAAGGAGAAAGTCTTTAATGAAGGGAAGAAGGGCGGATCGAATTTGCTGCATTTTAAAGCATATTTATTTGAAATTTACATTCAGATTTACTGCATCTTACCAACGGCTGCATTACAACAAAACTGCATTTTATCCTTGCAAATTTGTCCTACAATGTAGCAAATCCGGTCTAGTTTGAGCCTCGAGTATTACATATAATAAAACCATCAATACGTCGCTAGCAGTCGGTTTTTCCCCTGAGAATCTTACCCTATTACATTATGATAAAATTTGGATCTTTTAAGTACATAAGCTCTTTGTAGGGAAATCATATTTTCATAAGCCACATCCAAACCATACCACATCAACAATGATGCACCACCGATCGTCATTTGTCTAAAATCGTCAAGACAAAGGGTGGTGATCAGGATTTTAAGTTCATAATAAGTTGGGGCTTAAGTAATATAAACTACCTACTACAATGGATGAGTAAGCGGCAAGTATAATTCAAGGTCATTTTTTTAATAATTGAAATAAAGAGTATACTTAAGATAAAGTAAGTAACTATTAGGATAATATAGTTTTTGTAAAGTAGGTACATTTCTGGGGAATTATTTTCAGAACGTAAATTGCAATAATGTAAAATATTAAACTAAGGTTAACTAAACCATAAGAATAGAGTGTGATTGTTGAGACTTCAATAATTGAACTTTGGGGTGATGTTCATTACAAAGATAATTGGAGACAAAATTGGATAATAACAGATAAACTGTGACACCCGACGATTCAGATTAACTGTTAAACCTAATTGGAAACCCTAATTACTTGTATTTAATTTGTATTAGGCTAAATATTTGTAATTACTTGTATATTTGAATATACACTTACGTGATTACGTGTTTATTTGTAATTACGCAAAACGATCGGACGGAGTCCGACACTACATACGACGTTGGTGAAAACATTTTAATAAATAACATAAACCTATTTTATGAATTAAATAGTAGTTATTTACATTATATTATTATTTCGTATAATAATACGCGAAAAACTTAGACGTTTTGTTTAAAAACAAACACGGTAAAAACACGCGAATCGAATTCGACAACCAAACAAAAGTCAATAAATATTTTGACAACTCAAAATAAAGTATTTTAACAATACTTCAATGGAAAATAATCCCAAATATAATACAAATTAAAAACAACGCAAGAAAACGTTACGCGATTTAACGATATAACGAAAATAATGAGTAAACGACCACAGAATGCAACACAGTCTGGAAACAAAAGATTTAAACACTCCACCCCCCAAATGGGGCCCCCAAAACCGGCCCCCTCTCCCCCCATGTGCACTCATGTGCTACCAACCCTTAAACCCACTAAGAACTCATGCATACATGCAAAAACATCATTTCTTCACTTCACCCTTTTACACTCCAACTTCAACTCTCTCAATCCTCTCTCTACTTCTGGAAATACCAGCCCTAGAAACACCATTTCTACCACCACAAACCACCAATACACCACCAACAAACACCACCATCATCCTCCAAGTCTTTACAAGATATCTCAAGAAAAAGAAGCCTCAAGAATCCACCATTTCAAATCAGTCATTCCTTCTTCAAAAAACCATTGTGAGGGTTCTTCTCTTGTATTTATACTTCTTAACATGATATTAAGTTCACTCAACAAGTATTATAACAATATCTTGCTCAAAAACCATTTTTCATAACTTGTAATTAACAAAAATGTAAGAAAAACATTCTGTCCAGAAAGTTTTAACTACTTCGACGATTTTAATAAAAATCATTTAAAAATGAAAATGGACGTTTTTATCGTCAAAAATCAAGTTCAGGAAGTAAGCTTTCCAACACCACTAGCCTCATATTTTTCTGAGCTCGCTTACTATTTTTAATAATTTTTGTTAGAACACATAGATAATCTGCTCAATAAATCCAGAAAATTTAGTCTTGTGGTTTTAGCCATATCTCGAGCTACACGGCTCCAAATGACTTGAAACCACTGCCAAAAGTTCACAAATTTTGTTGACTACAAGTTTCATGTTGACCACTTTTTCTGAAAACCTATGAATTTTGCCCAGAAATTACGACTTCATGCATGAGACCATATTTGACCTCAGAAGATAAAATTAATTATTAAAAATACTTAGACTTCTCTAAAAATCCTGTAAAAATTACTGAAGGTAGATAACATATGTGAGAACAACTGGTAATTTTGTTAGATTTTATTACGGACTGTAGACTTCTCTAAAAATCCTGTAAAAATTACTGAAGGTAGATAACATATGTGGGAACAACTGGTAATTTTGTTAGATTTTATTACGGACTGTAGATTTTTAGAAAAATTCGACAAGGAGATGTATTTTCTGTAAAAAAAATGAAAAAGTGGACTGATTTTGGATAATAATTAAAACCGACACTTTTCGAAACTTGGTAAATGTGGTGAAACTGAGTTATGACATATGAACATATCTAAGGTTTGGGTAAAAGTTTCGGGTCAAACCGAGACGGTTTGACTAAGTCAACAAAAACGGGGTTCGGTTTCGAAAATGTTAAACTTTCAATGTTTGGAAACTTACTATTTTTAGAAAGAATGGTAACAAAAAGGGTTTGGGTGACATATTTAGTAACTTAGACCAAGAACGAAACTCGAAAACACACCCGAACTAAAAACCGACAATTGAAAACACTTGGGCTAAAAATCAAAAATCTGATCAAACCATTAGTGTCGCACGACCTGTGACACTAACCCTAATGTCGCATGACATGCGACACATGCCTCATTGTCGCACCATCTTGCGACACTAAACCTAATGTCGCTATATTGCGACACTCACTTGCGACACTAAACCCAGTGTCGCATATACTGCGACACTAATTCAAATGTCGCCAAACCTGCGACACTAATCCCTAGTGTCGCATACACAGTGTCACCCAACCTAGTGTCGCTACTAGTGTCGCTAATGACAGAATGTTTTAAACTTGATTTTCTCTAAGTATTCAACTTGGGTAACAACTTATAACCACACATGACAACAATGCGACAACACATAGTTTATAATAATGCAAAGTATACAACGAAACAAATCTAATAGTAATGTCTTTTTTAGAATTATTATCACAAACTTTCACCAACGGGTCGTACACGTTTTTGATAAAACAACTTACTTGGACATACTAGTTGAGTGAACAATTAACATAGGTGGACATTAACCCTCCACCTACATAACTAGCTTAAGTGGACATTAACCCTCCACTTATACACATGATATATAATAAGTGGACATTGACACCCCACTTACACACAACCTTATGCGTTTAGGGCGCTAGAAGGTTGCACACAGGACGAGAACACCTGCTACTTTCTAATATTTGATTATTTGCTTGCTACTTGCTAAACTCATGTGAGTTTCATAGCCCCTTTTACTGTTTTATACTCAGGGGTGAGAATACATACAACTGTTTTTATACAACTGCATTTATGATCACAAGTAACTGGAACAATTTTTATACGGATTGCATGAGACCCGAAACTAATCCACTAAAGTCCTCAACATTATCATAGTTCGTTAATTGTATAAGCGCGAATATTATCGGATAGATCTATCGGGGGTTGACAAACCCGTCAGGGCTAGTCGCTCTAGCCAACCCACGGACGCTTTAATATTTGATTTTTACGGGTGTACCGGATTATACACCTACCCGAGGCAACAACTAGTTAAGCGTCGAACTGTGATACTCATGGCAAATGGTATACATTTATTGCATGCGTGCAATACACTTACTTATCGTTGTAGACGTTACTTTTACTTATCATTGTTGAATGATACAAATTTTTAAATCTTGTGATTCATACTGATACTTACAACTGTTTACAAACCTATGAACTCACCAACATTATGTTGACATTTTAGTATGTATTTCTCAGGTAACCAGCCGTAGTAGGATGCTTTGGAAGCATTTAGCTCGAGTCGCATATTTTGAAAAAAAACCAAGGATTAGATTGCATTTACTATATTTTGTAATGATAGTTATGTAATTCTACTTATCAAATGCGAACTCCAAGTACTATGTAAACACTTTAAAATTTGGTAACGTAATTATTTTTGAAAACGTCTCATTTAGAGGTCGTTTGTTGTAATCTTTGTGTGATGATATTTGATTTGGTCGGCGCCCCCATAACACCTCATACTTCCGCTGCCACGTGTTTTGGGGGTGCGAAATAAACTGTTGGTGTAAACACTAAAACCCTACTTCTTTAGTCTATAACCTAAAATAGTATGTCATTTGAAACTAAATTATCGTGATTCTGATCAGATCAGACTGCTTGGCCCAACGCTATATGATGAGGAGTAGTGACCCTTTTTGGATTGATATCATGGGTGCATGAATAAGGCAACAAATTGTTCAGTAAATTTGACTGTTCTTAACACCTAAGTATCCGAGTTACTATCTAAGTGTGTACCAACTATTACCATTGTATTCTAAACTATCAATTATGTAGAGTTTAGTGGTTTAATAGTATGAGAACATAGCCGGATCTTTGCCTTCCTCTAAACTCAGTCTATTAAGTCTCAGAGACAGAGTTGAGTACTAACATAATTGGGCAATCCACCAAAGGAGCTTTGTGTTTGGATGCAAAGATTACACACATCCTATACAACTTAGATTCTGGTGTTTGGTCCCAAAGCAGAAAGGCTGAGAGTCATTAATACATACTGTAACACCTCAAATTTTTAAGTATTATTGTGATAAAGGTAAAAGTAATTGTTTTAAGTTATTATTATTTTAGGTAAAATAAAATAGTAATAATTGTAAGTCGGTTTTAAAGTTCTAGACAATGATAAGTACGGGGAACGAAATTCAAGTGATTTATATTACATACACACAAATGAAAGTCGGTTTGTTTCATACATAGTTATACACACATACGTTCCAGAAAGAAACACGGAGGAAGAAAAGGAAAATCGCAGGAAACAAACCTTAACTACTAAAATTGCTTCAAACATGAAATTGAAGCTAGAATTTCTCGATTTATTTCCTTTCCATCTTCTCTAACATGAGGTAATCTTTGTTCTTCATAAAATTTAACCTAGATTGGTATAAGTTTTGAAGAACTAGTTGAATTAATACGATATTAAGATAGATTATGATTGTATTGTGATGTAGAAGTGTAGTAATCATTGTTGTTAACATCAATTTAATCCAAAACTTGATTAAATGAATTGTAAGAATGGTAAATAAAGATGGGTTTTGGTTTGGTTCTTGTTAATTGCTATAAATTGCCCTAATTGTGAGTTAGGGAGTTGTTATGATGTTAAGAGAAATATTTAAAGTGGTAATTCAAGCTAAAGATTGTAAAGTGATTAAGTGTTCATGATGGTTATGGTGATCATGGTAAGTTGAAAGATGTAATAGGTGTTAATTATGTTGAATTGATAAAGGTAAAGAGTATTAGTAATTGTATAGACACTAATATAAGTTAAAGACTATGAATTGATGAAGTATTCATTAAACCTAATAATGGGGTACTAGTAAATTCTTAGTAATTGAGGTTAAGTGACCTTGTTAATGGTCTAAAAATGTTGATTTAAGTAATGAAAAATTGTAATTTAAAGATGATTATGTAAAAGTAAAGTTATATTAGTTAATCTAAAAATCAACTTATGTAAGTAAAGAGTTAATAATGGTGGTTGGTGGGATTTAATCATCATGTGATACTAAGTGTATTGTTACATGTATATGTTATGTAATAGGTGATCAAAAGACATGGCATTCATGTTCAAGTGCAAGGATTTCTTAATTGCCTAAACCTAAGGTGGGTATTATGTGGATTAAATGGATAACGGTTATATGTTTCCAAGCAAAGGATTCATATAACCGGGTGGAAGTATTGTTTATATTGTTATTAAGTTTAATGTTGATTTCATATATATCATTGAATGATTATGTTATTGCTTTAGCATGTGATGTGTTTTTACATGCTTATTGGTAAGTGTTAATGAAAGTATTTGGTACAAGCTCTTGGTAAAGATTTGTATATGATATATATATATATATATATATATATATATATATATATATATATATATATTGCTTTCAATTACCTATTATGTAGGTAGATGGATATGTGGAAGTATCTCCATGACTTACTGCGTAAGTATGGATAATTGTGGAAGTAGTGATGGTCGTGACATCATTTGTGGAAGTGGTTAAGGATCCTTAACATTGTGGAAGAATTAAAGAAAGTGGTCAAGTAAGCCTATGGTGTTAAAGTATATTCATTTGATAAGGTAAGATAAGTGGGATGTTATGTTTTAGCTAATTAGTACCATTGAAATATGGTACATTAGCTTGATAAAAGAAAGATTGATATGTTAAGTGTTCTTGGTAAGGATTGTGATTGTTTGTAAGATTGTTTAAGTGCTATTCATTTAATTACTCATATGCTCACTAAGCTTAAAGCTTACTCTTTTATATGTTAAATATTGTAGGTGTTTGGTTCGGTTGAACCAATTGACTAAGACAAGTGGACTATGATGACATGGAGTTAAAGTGGATATAGAGCTAGCTTCTATGGTTAGATAAAGCTCCTTCTCTTTAAATTGCTGTTATGTATGCCATTGTGTAAATCTCCCAAAATTTTTTGAAGACGTACAAAGTTAAAGTGTAAAGTGGTTAATGAGTATTTATGTATATCTTTGACTTGGTAAAGTCAAAGTGAATGATAAAAGCCAATGATTTGAATTGTCATGGTAAGTTTGTTAAAGTGAAGGAAAAAGGGTTAAGTGTTGAAATAAAGGTTCGGGTTCACCTTGGTGTTGGCATATAGTCAACTACTCTTGAAATGGCTAATTATATATAAAAGTGCAAGATATTCTGTTAAAGTATGACCGGGATGTGAAATGGGTCAAAAAGTGTCCAAATGGACGATTTATGGGTCAACGTGCCAAAATTAGCCATGGTACAAGTATTTAACTTGTTGTTATTGGCTTAAGTGCCAAATGTACGTTAGAAAATGTTGGTAAAAGATGGGAAGTCAAGTGTGAGTCGTTTGTGATTTGACTTGATCACTAAAAGTGTCCGAAATGACCATAAACTAGTCACACGTCCGTTTTCTCGATAGCAAATTTTGAAAAAGTGTAAAAAGGGAAAGTTTTATTATGTCATAATGGAGGTGCTTGCAAAATTTGGTGGTCAAATGTTTAACGAGTAAAAAGTTATGCGGGTTTGAATTTAGTCCTAAAACTTGTGTTTGAAAGCTGGTGTCTGGGTGCAGGGCTAATACGTGATCGCGTGGATTTGCACGATCACGTATTTTAGTGAAATCCGGTTACAGGACGTTTTTGACATGTTAATACGCGATCGCGTGGTTTTGGCAGGATCGCGTACTAATGCATAATACGCGATCGCGTATTAGGTCCAGGATCATGTATGTTTAGTAGCACTTTAGAGACCTCTTTTATTTCACAATTTTTAATACTTTAGAGACCTCTTTTATTTTATAGCCCTTGAGTGTGTTGTGTTGAGTCCGGTATTGGCTACAAGTATATTATAAAGTTTTGCAAAGTTATGAATGATACGTGGGACATTTATAAAAGAATTTTTGAGTAAAAAAAAAAAATTTACTCAGGTTTTCGGGGCGTTTCACATACGGATGATTTCGTTGTCAGCCGGAGTAGTAACGTACGTTTTAATAATTTTTTTTCCAACGGATGATGTTATATGGTAATAGTGATGATCCTCGATACACAAAATGAAGAGGCGGGCTTCCAAGGAGTACAAAAGAGAGTAATTACGTTTTTTAGAAATATAGAATTGTTATTTATTTATGTTTGTTGGATCTTGGATTTTAATGATAAAAGGAGATATTGTATTATCTTATAAAACTCTTAAGGTAGATTTTGTATTCATTTTATTTTATTTGTATATTTGATGATAATTTTCATTCCAAACTCTGATATCAATTGATTTGTATATTTTTATGATGATAATTATTATTATTATAAAATAACTATTGCTTTAAAGAAACAATTAAGAAAACTATGAAGGCGTTTAATGGTTTTAAACTAACCGCCTTAAATTTGGACATATATAATTTGTGACACCGCTTGGCAATTCGGTCTTATAGAACGTATAGTTTCAATAACATTAAGTGCACTTTTTTTAGAAGGCAACTTTATTAAAATTATACAAACATATACAAGTGTACCATGCATATTACATCACAAAACTATTCTAAACTCCATGCATGTTAATTGACTTACTGTACAGAATTAACCCAAACTAATACATCCAGACTTGATCCAATCACAATATATACTGCTCCATATATAGACACACATAGATCCATCTTCAGACTTCACTTTATCCACTTTAAGTGCACTTTTTTATTTTTTGTTTTGTTTTGTTTTTTTTTTTTTTTTTGCCAAAAACAATAAATTTATTTGAGCAAATCAATGAATGTGTTAGCCCCTTAAAAAGGCGGTGTTTAAACTAACCGCCTTCAATATTTTTTATGTCAAACTCGTATATCATATAAAAGGCGGGTTTTTAACTAACCGCCTCATTTTTTAATATTACAATAAAGCCAATATAAACATTAATATTTTGGTTATAGAGTTTGATGGACCTTTAACTAATTTTACTTTTTGTTATATAAGCGGTTTGTAAAACAACCACCATATGATACTTTTGGTAGGTGATGTAATCAATACCTCCATTTGCATGTCTACTCTTTTATTATAAATATAAATAAGTTTGAGGTGAAGTACGTTACTTTTTCCCCAAACAGCCTAAATAAAATTATGAAGCAATATATGGGGTTTTGTCTTCTTTATCCAAAAAAGAAAAAAAAAATGAAGCATTACCATTTCCTTTTCATGATCATCTTTTCGACAAAAAAAAGTAACAATTAATACTCTTCGCAACTGCAATTTCTCAGTTATAATATACTCCGTAAAAAATGTTGACCAACTGTCGGAACGTTTAAAAGAAAGCTTGTTTGTAAAAGCGTTGCAAGCAAGTGCAATTTCTCAGTTACAAACGTAATTTCTTTTCCATATCTCACATGCTGTTAGTGAGTATTTTTATGGATTTTATATCGCTGAAGCTCAGATCAAGGCTTTGAAATTATTTTGAAAAGGTGAATTCCTTTCAAATTAAGCGTTTTTTTTATTCGAGGTTCAACATATATTGTTTTCTGATGCTTCCCTAATTCTTGATGGGAGTTTGATACTTCTACCTTTGTTAAAGGAGCAGCATGAACAAGAATGTCCACTGCCATTATCTGTATTCTTCAAATCACCTTTAGTCACACCCCCAAAACGTTAATTGTGGTTATCAAGTGATTAGCAGAAGCATCTGTGTGTACAGTGGGGGTCGTGATATCATCATTGGACATTCACCCACAGAGCATATGATTATTGTAGAACAAGAAATTAAGATGCCATAAATAAGTAGTTATTACAAAAGCTACGACTTGACAAAGTCATAGAAGTAGTAGTGTTGATAAAATACAACTGTTGTAGTGAATATAATTATTCAAAAGTGAATTTCGTAAATATGACTAAAAGTATTAGTTATACAAAAGAAATCCCATTTGTACCAAAAGTGGCATCCTAATCGTCATGGGTAGCGGTGTTCCAAGATGCATGCAGTCTTACTTGAGTTGCTAATTTCCTGAAAAACATAGTAGAAATCGTCAACAAATTGTTGAGTGAATTCACATGTTTTAGTATACAATAAACCAAGTTATGTATAAGTCGTTGACGTATAGTCAAAAAGTAGTGATCAAACGTGATCAAGTAGTAAGTTTGCGTTGAAGTATGGTGGAACGCATTCCAACCATAAGTTTGTATAACCGTGAGTAAATCGATGGATTACATCCAATATAAGTCGTTGGAAACGCATTTCCAAAAAGTAAAGCGTAGAAGACCCTTAGGTATTCTAATGAGTAAGTCGTTTGGAGATGACCCGCATGTGATCTAAGTAATCAGTTCGTATACGTTTAGAAAATCATTCTAGTATATAAAAGTAGGAAAACATTCCTATAAAGTTAATCGTTTGTGGGAAAACATCCCAATATATATGTATAGTGGGAAAACATAGACTGTGATCCCACAAAGGTTAGCTAGACTTTATGAGTTAAAGTAACGACACCTAGTGCTATAACCAATCCACGACTTGTGTAATTGTTTTTGCCTCTGTAACAGGTAAATATATGCTCCTCGTTACGGCCGTAGTCGTGGGGTTGGCATGACCAACAAGTTATAATAGTGGGAGGGCTGTCAACTCGATAGTACTATCCGTATATTCAGTTGCTAGAATCACCTAGCTAATGGTTATAGGTTGCAAGCACCGGGACTTTTATGCACTACAACTACCTCACATAAACCTAGGTCCGTACCAAGATTCATTGTCATGTTCAGTATTCGTATGAAAGCATTCATATACAGTTTTCGCAACAAGTAGCTAAATAGTTGCTATGTTTTGCACCCCTAGTTTGATAGCATTAAAAAAGTAAAAGTAGGGGCTGTGAACTCACCTCGTGAGCTTAAGTGTGTGAGAGCTAGCAAAGCGGTTGCCCAAGTAAAGTCTCTAACAACCTAAACGTAAGAGATAGTTCGTATAAATAGTTGGCTAATCACCAAACTATGTTAGTTGTTCACTCGTTAAAAGATCATTGTGTTTTAAAATTTGTACGATCCGTTGCTGATGTTTTCGTAATAATAACTCGTCGTGATATTATTATTATGCTAGTTGGGTTTGTGTGTTCTGTAAAAGTGTATGTTCAGTGTCTCGGGTTACTATTCGTGAGACAATCACGTTTTACTATTCATGAGACAGTTGGTACTATTCATGAGACAATCGTTTTCTACTATTTATGAGACAATTCGAAAACACTATTCTTGAGACAATCGTTTTCTACTATTTATGAGACAATTCGAAAACACTATTCTTGAGACAATCGTTTTCTACTATTTATGAGACAATTCGAAAACACTATTCTTGAGACAATCGTTTTCTACTATTTATGAGACAATTCGAATTATAAGTCAGTCGCGCATTGCGACAATGTGGTTACGACAATTCAAGGATTTAGCGACAGAAGGCTCATGTCTCAAATGTTGCGAGGTATAAAGGCTTATGCGACAAAGAGGCTTTGTCGCAGGCCTGGATCCTTCGTTTTTGTTGTTCTTTGTTTTCATATATTCCCTTTATTTTCGTTCGGGTTTGACCATATAATATTTATAGAAATCGTTTTTGATCAAAACTATAATGTTTTTATTTGATCAAACGTTTAACATTACGGGTGTCGGTTTTGTTGACTTTGGTCAAACATACTTGGTTTGACCCGAAACTTTTACACGTAAAATCGTATCATATTTGAACCCATAAAAAGTAATTTTCACGTTTTAACTCAAACCCGAAGTGTCTCGTTTTTATTCGCGGGAACAAAACTCAGTTTAGACAGCTTGTTTTCCAGAAAATGGGTCTCGTTCCGCACTCGTTTTAGCTAAGTAAATCTTTACGAAAAATTCCGAAAATTTTACACAATGTTCCTCTACATCTTAGCTACTTTCCATATTTTTTTCATAATTTTTAGCTAACTAAAAAAATGGGTCAAAAAATACGTGAACAGGTCTGTGTCTAGCAGCCATATTTATCGATACATGTTCACAAATCAGTCTATATCTTGAGTTTAGTGTATTTTCGGGGAATGATGTCCGAAAATTAAAGTTAACAAAATTACCAAGATTTTTCAAGTGGTCTCACATGTTTTTATTACACACACATCAAGTTATGCATTTTTAAACATAGATCAAGAATCTGTCATAAAACACGATTTCACCAAAGTTAGGTTTCCCTTAGTTTCCGTTACGTTTTCGAGTGAGATCTTTTTATAAGTGAACTTCTAACATGTTAACATACTAAATACATGAAATAAAAGTAGTAGAAAAGGGTTCTCACAAAACTTTGAAGAAGGATCTAAGAGTGGATGAAGATGGTGGTGTTTGCACTAGCTTCCTTGTTCCCTTTCTTGCAAAAATAGTGGTGAATGACGATGATTTTGGTGGATGATTATGAAGTTGTTGCTGCTGGTTTTCTGCTGTCTTTGGGGCTGGAAAAAGCCACGAGAGAGAGAGATTGGAAGGGGTGAGAATGAGTGAAGTATTGGTGAATGAGAAATGGAGAAGCTTGTGTATTTAAGTCACCAATATGAGTGGGTATAGTGAGGGCATGGAGCATGTTTGAGCAGATTTTAGGAGTCAAACAAGGGTATTGTTTTTCTTGTATTTTGTCCCCTCAATTAGGCGTAGATATTTAGGTACTTAACCCGTTAATCGCGTGTTCATTTTAATACGTTTATTCGTTTAAATTGTTAACGTTTAATACACGTTAATATTTTTCGAAGTATTATTTTAAATACTTTATTTTGAGTTTTCAAAATATAAATTTTGATTCGTTTGGTTGTCGGGTTTAATTCGTTTGTTTTTGTCGTGTAAGTTACGTTTTATATAACGTATAATCATTTTTCGTTTAAACGTTATGCTTTATTCGTTAGCATAATATTATCAAGTAAATAACTACTATAAAAATAGTTTTACTTTATTTATAAACTTTCGCATCACCAACATACGTTTATTTTTGTCGGACTTGTTCCGATTGTTTACGCGCGTAATTGTAAATAACTATGAAATCAGAAATACTTCTCGTATTAAATAATGGGCTTGTTAGACTTATCTCATAAAACTAGTTTTGAATTCACTAAACAGGGAATTGGCCTAAGACATGCACGTAATTATAGTACGGAATTATACCGTAATTTGAGGAGTGTCACACCTTCCGTTTCATAGATATTCGGAGGTATCAGGATACACAGAAGGACATAAGGTGGGGACTCGATCGAAAATATATATATTTTTTGTCAGCGAGTTTTTTGATAAAGTCCCCAACATGGACCTCAATCATGTCTCAAGTAGAGACATGTTATATATGGAGTACATATATATACTCTTCACTTACCATTGACTTCAGTCTTCAAATATATGGGTTGTTGTAACCTTTAACGCGGTTTTTCTTAAACCGCTTTTTACAGTTTAATAAAAAAGTGTGTTTGTTTCAATTGGCGCCTTTTTGTATTCTTTAAGGCGGTTCTGACCTTACAGTTACACTTAAAGTCAGTTGATCATCCCGCCAATTGATTAAACAACTCGTTTATTTAAACCGTATTTTCCTAAATGTCTCATATCAAAGTTCTACTAGTTGTTTTCTTACTACACAAAGCCTCGTATTTTCCTTACTAAACAAAGTCTGATGGTGTCCTCATCCAATAATTCCAAAAAAAACAATAGAGCATTGAGTACAAGCCCACCAACATCACCACAACCATCATCCTCGTCCCATAAAAAGAATCCCTACGAATTCTATGGAGTTTCCCAACATGTTTGGGAGAAGTGTAATGAAGGATGATTTAGGGTAGAGAGTTATATGTTACAAAAGTATGAAAAACATGTCGAGAATATGAAAGAAAGCATCAAGCAAGATGAATATTTTGTATGATTTTATGATGAGCGTATAGATGAAAAGAACAAAAAGATCGTGGACTCGGAGGAAAAGATCACGGATCTTATCAAGACCATTTTCAATCCAGACCCTTAAATCGTTTATGTTTATTATTATAATGTTATGTTATTATTAATGTTATATATTATTACTGATGCGAATACTCTTATTAATTATTAATTAATTATTATTAATGTTATGTTATCTTATGTTTATGTTATCTTATGGTACGTGCTTTTTCTGTTATATTTCAACCACTTAATAATTTTATTACTCCATTAAATTATCATAGTCAATGGAGTAAATTAAAACGACATTAAATTAAATCAAACTCGTAAATTGAAACAATAAATATATTAATCGTTTTTGTTTCGAAAATGCAAAATATTGAAAAAATACATTGTTTTAATAAAACCGCCTATAAAAATACTCACTTATGGCGGGGCTAAAATTAGTACCTCCTTAGCAATTAAAGCGGGGTAAGTATAACCGCTATCCTTTTAGTTTGTGTAAGGAGTGTTACATAAACCCGCTTTAATATGATACCAATACCCGCCATATAAACGATTTTGACCTCACCATTTTAATCAAGCAGCGGGTTTCCTTCTAGGACCGCCTTTTAGTAGCGCCTTAAATACTCAGTTTTGTAGTAGTGTATTTTGATGAGAATCCAATTGATGAAATGAATGTTTCGTTTTTCTGACGAGGAGTCATTTAAGGTGAATTGCCTCTGCTATTTTGTTTGATTAAGCAGTTGTTTCTCTTTAAAAAACATTCGATCAATACAAAGTGTATGACAAGAAGCCCACTATGATGGGGGCTCGGGAACCCCCATGTTATAAACTGCATCTGCCCATGCATACAGAGTACGGTTGACTATTCTCATAACTGTAGTAGTTACGAAAAAGGTTTTTCAAATTAAGCTTAAGTTGTTAATGTCATAGTTGTGGTCCACAATGTCACAAGATAGGCTTAATGGATTGACAATGATAACAATTGAGAGTAATCTACTAGAGAGTGTTGATTACAAAAGTTTTATCAACAATTTGCTTCAAACAATCCTCGGAGAATAGCTCGTTTTAATGAAGAATTAAGAGGGTTAGTTTTTTCGAGGCACCGATTTCGTATTGTTGCATTTTTATATAATTCTCGTAATATTAATTCATTATATATATATATATATATATATATATATATATATATATATATATATATATATATATATATATATATTAATTCTTTTAGGGCCTAATTTTTTATCTAGCACTCGGCCTCTCAAATTCATTTGCTCGCATTGCTTATGGATCAAGTAACAAACCCCGCATCACACAACCTTCTTCTAGTCGATTACCTTGATGCCAAAAAATCCTTGCAAATCTTGGACACCTTTTGAAGCTCAAAACCAAAACTCCAAGAAACCTTGTGCTAGTAATCTATTAACAAGAAATCCTATGCTAATGAAGCGCCGTTTGCAACCTTGCTCCAACCTTGACAAACCTTGTCACTAGTACAAAAACGGGTATATATGGCGGTGAAAAAGGCCATCTGAAGCGGTGAATGGCCCGACCCTGATGCCGGCGCCACGAAAAGTGGAAACTTATTTGAAGCGGCCAAACGACCGCTATAAAATAAAATATATCAATAGGAGCGGGCAAATCAAAAAATGGAGCGGTTATATAGGTATCAAAAATGGCGGGAAGAATAACATTTGGAGCGGGGGTTAGTGATAACTACTGAAGCGGTTATTTTAGAGAATTTTGGAGCGGGTTAGAAAAACGGTATTTGTAGAGGTTCACTTAAAAATAAAAAATGTGTAAATGGAGCGTTGTCGATACTTAGTTTTTTGTGGCGGTTTTTTAAATGGAAATTTAAAAAAATGCATTTAGTGGCATTTTTTGACTAGCCATTTGTGGCGGTTTTTATAATTAAAATATTAAAAAAAAATTATTGGAGCTGCGTATATATGCATTTAGTTAGCATTTGGAGTGGATGTATCGTATATGTATATGCTGCTGCGCGCATGCAGAATGCAAATACCAAAACGAGCAGAATCCAAAAACCAAATTGACCAACAATTCAAAACAAAATCTAACCGGCCTGAACATATAAATCATGCTAATAAGTAATAACATTACGTATGTACAACATATATAACCTAAATATAATGTTTAAATGTTTAAAATGGGTTTATTTACTTGTTCTGACCGTCAAGAATGTACCTCTTTGCAAATTCAATTGTGCCCTCGATTACCAACTTGTCCAGTATATCGGCTGTATAAGGGGACAAGTCGCTCCAATCCTATAATAAATTCAAATTAAAACATAAAAAAAGAGAACGAGTTTAATGCATTGAATTATACAGAAATTATATATTACGTACTATATATGGACTTACATTTTGTGGGAAATCTAGTTGCATACTCATAAAGAATTGTTGTATATGCATCATTACGTAATACCCACATTCCCAACTGTCTTGTTGTTGAGGACACTGATTTGAAGCACAAAGTTAGTTTAACACATATAATTTATGATCAATTTGCATATATATCAAGTTTTTCAAACTATATTATATGCTTACCAACACCATCTTCCATTGCCAATCCTCGCCTTCTCTCCTGAAAATTCAGTACTATGAAGTTAACTACAAGTTATAAGAAACAATTGCCTAATTAGCATTTTCATTCAAGTTAACATATATACTTACCCATGAAAACCCTTTACGAATTTATAAGACTTCCAAGTCTTTTTCATCTTCATCGAATCCAATATGTATCCGCAGTGCTCAACATTGTCAAGAATGATAAGCACCCAATGTTTACTACCCAAAAGTTACAACATTTCAGTTTTAAATAATAAATAAGGCAATGTACGTAGCAAATATATATAGATATAATACATACCTTGCGAAATAGGGAGCAAGGAAAAAACGCTTATCATTGTGAGCAGTGAACACATCTGTGACGTGCTTCATGACAGTGGAGACAGGAACTGTTTCCTGGATTAGATGAGGATTAAGGAACGCGCAGTTGCAGGGAAAGTCCAGCTTCAGTTTGCAAAGATACAAGTACCTAAATAAACACCAAAATTTATAGGATAGAATTAGAATATAATACACATATTTTGTTAATTAAAGATACAAAATGTATGTTTTAAAGAACTTACATCGACCACCAATTAAGAACAGTGACATCGAGCCAATTGTTTGTCACCCAAATTAAAAGAGCCTCATACTCAAACCAATCTGGGATCGGCTGAGGATACATATTATAAGGGGATTCAATCTCAATTGATTCGATTTGTTGATCAAGGAACCATTCTGAATCGCCTACCTATAGCTATTAACTCCTTGGGCCTTGTTAACAGCTGCATTTCCATTTTATGAATTCTTTCAGCTTGTTGATCACGGAGCTCAGATGGATTTGATGTTTTCAGAAGAACATCATCCATATTTAGGTGCTACATTAGCAAAGTATTAGATTATATAGAAATTAATAAATAGACATAAAATAAAAGATATTTCATTACTACATACGTACATAAACATCATCATCACGTGTAAAATTCTGAACTTTGCTGCTGGAGTCGGATGGTGAAACACAGGTTGTGGATGCACTGGTCATCGGGTGGTGTCGCACCACCTCGCTGGCATGCTACATTTTACGATTAAACAATTAACGGATAAATATGTACATAACTCAAAAGAAATACATATATACATAACTGGATATAAAATACAACACATTACCGAGTCAACATGTGGTGGTGTGGAGGTGGATGGTGAAACATAGGTTGTGGATGTGGTCGTTGGGTGGTGTTGCACATCCTCACTGACATGCTACATTTTACGATTAAACAATTAACGAATAAATATGTACATAACTCAGAAGGAATATATATGTATACATAACTGGATATAAAATACAACACATTACCGAGTCAACATGTGGTGGTGTAGAATCCCTCCTTGGTGGTGTGGGGAGTCGACTTCCCACAAAGTCGTGTGGCGACATAACGGGACTAAGCTAACAAAATGGTAAAACAATTATGCCGATAAAACATTACAATATAATACCAAATGGATCTATGAATAGACGTATACGAATACCTTTATCGCTTTGCGAGGCCATTGAATAGCTTTGGTACTTTTGGCTTGGCCTAAGAGTTTGATTCCCTCATTGGGAATTGGAATGGGAACATTCTCAAGACCGTGTTCAAAGGTTTCTACCAGCACAAACATGTACCCGCTCTGCAGTCCTTCCTTGTCAGACGGACAAGTTAACCCACTTGCCCATCTGATTTCATGATCACCGTATGGCATCATAATTTGACATGGAAGGGGTTCCTGTCAAACGCACATGAATTAGATGGAACACGATTCTTCACAACTTTAGGTTATTTTACTAGTAGGATACATATATTTCTTAAGCATTCACTATTAAAACGATCACAATGATCAGAATGATCACAGTTAATAAATATATATCTTAAGTTAACAAATTTATATATTTGCAAAGAGAAGGCAATTACCTCATCATCGTCATCAGGCCGGTATGGTGATCCACCAGGTGTAGAAAGGTGTATGTGTTCAGCATTCAGATTACCCACTTCTGTCTCTGTCTGGGCCATGTCGACCTCAACTGTAACTGCTTTCATCTTTTGACCCTTCCTAGTTCCAAGGGCCTTTTTCATCCCCACAACACTGGATACCGCCCGTGTCCGCCCCCCATGTTCTTTTCCCTTGTATTGTGTGAGGGGATCGTCTGCCCCCACCATATCAAAGGTGCCATCATTCAACATTTTGGTCTCCTTCTCTAGCTATATAAATGAAATAAAGTTTCACATGTTAGAACATTTAATAACATTTATTAGTGACAAGTTTTAGAATATCTATAACTTTAGCTTCGGGTTCGGGCCAGCCATTCATTTGGTTTTCGGGTTGATCCAACAAACCGAAAACTAGAGGAGGTATAATTTAGAATATCCAGAAATAGAATTGTCATCCCTATATTCTTACCAATGGCGGTACGAGACTGTGGGCCGTGTAGGCCATTGCCCACACAAGCATCTTACTAATTATTATTATTATATACATTTAAAGTTGAATCATACAAGTATTTACCCACGTAGATAAATGGTTAGCACCCTTGCATCCAACCAAATGATCACTTGTTCAAGCCTAGCACCCAGCTCCTTTCTTTTGTATTTTTTTCTTTATTTAATTTTCCCATCTTATTTCACTTTCCTTTCCATTCAATATCTTTTGGCTTATTCTTTAGTCTTTAGTAAGTTATATGTGAGAGAAACAAATTTGTGAAGTAAAACACAAGTAGTCACAACATTTGTTCACATTGCTAAGTTTATGAACTTTTGGTTTGGTTTTTCGTGTTGAATATATGAATTAAGTTAAACTGAATTCTTTTTCGGTTTGGCTGAATTAATGTTAACAAAACAAAAGTTTTTGGTTTATCATGACGTATGACTCGAAGGATAAAAATCTCAATTCAGAACCCAAACCTTATGTGACGATCATCCTAAAATTTGCCCCCTTACAAATAAAAATTCTGGTACCGCCCCTGATTCTTACCAATTCATCCGCCGCTTTTTTAAGAAAATCCCTCCATTCTTGTACGTTTGTTTTCTTCTCTTCCCGCAGTCTGGCGTAAAGATACAAAACTGAGCGCTCACACTTGTAGTTTGCTAGAAACGGGAAATTGGTTAAAACCTTCTTTTTGTTTTTGTAATAATACTCCTTCAAACCAGCATAACCCAACCGTCCTACACGGGCAGGATCCGTGTTTGCTGCCGCACTGGCCTTGGCTTTCTCACTTTTTCTCTTCACATATAAGAAGAAAAATAACGTTAGTAACTTGTTTATAATAATGAAACCAACTTAGCACAAAACATGAGATATGAACTACCTTGAATTCATCGGTGGACCTCTCAGCAACAAATTTTGGCCAGTGATCCAAGTCCATAGAGGGCCATTTTTGTTTAGGGTCTTTGTTAGTAGAGGCAAACTGAGTAGTAAGTTCACTCTTCCACTTCCTCCAAATTTTATTCATCTTCCTGTAATGGAGCTTTTTGTGCTTGTCGTCTAGTATGTTCCAATGACTTTTCGTTAGGTCCCATACGTTATCCAAAACTTCTGGAGCAATTAGTGTACCCTCATCTCCTGCCTTCAGTGGCTTCGTATTCCATCCCAAATGGTAAGGGATTTGTGCTCTAACCTCGTTTCCAAACCAAGTTAGATAATCTGTCCTATTGTCTCCAGTAGCTTCTCCTTGGGCGTCGAACTCAATGTGACGGTCTGGATCGGGAGTGTAGTCATTCTCCTTTGCCTTCCCTAGTCTACCTTTTTCGGCCATGTCGTTTATATTTGATGTCCTACAAAAAAGGAATTTATCGATATTAAGTTCATAAAGAACATGTGCAATATAAATGCTATTAACACGTACGCTAAACACTGGCTAACAATTAAAATGATAAATGAGCAATTAACTACGGACATTATAATTTATTAAGAGTATAATATGTAACAAACACTAAGCAAAACGGATAACAAACATTACACACGTGCAAATAAGAAACTGATTGAATTGTCATACATATATATTTCCCTTTATTAGAACCAGCTATAGACCAGGTGAACACAAATATTAATTCCCATATAAAAACGACAGTGATGGATGCACTTTCTCAAGTATTGAATAAGGTCTTTGCTGGCATATCTTAAAGTGTTTTCACAGGTTCAGGATTGGAGAATCAACAACTACGGGACCACATCTTTACATCAATATCATCAAGATCAATATTGTATTCAATATCTTTCAATTCTGACATATATAACGAGCTGAGGGTGGGGACCAAAAAAAGCGTTGTTTCATAAAGAACATTCCCTTTTGTATGTACTCACAACAATCAATAACATATGGGTGGTGACTTGTACACCACCAACCTTTAGCCATACACCACTAGTTATGCATTAAACTGTTGAACTGAACAACAGACTGATGCACATTAGTGGTGTATGCCTGTATGGTTAAAAATTTATGTATAAATTATATATTTACCTAAAAAAATATGTACAAATATATCAATATATGTTTCAATCCGGCATACACTAAATGAAAAATTTTACATAAAAAAATACAATTAATTTACAATATTTAACAAAGTACTACCACCAATAATGGATGTATTGGAGTTACATGACAACAGTTCAAAAGCCGATCAAAATTGGAAAACCTAGCAATTAATGCAACCGTTTGGATATGAGTTGCAGCAAAATTATACCGTTATAAACTTACCAAAGTGCAATGGGTTTACAATAACAAACTTTAACCTAATTTTCCGGTGGATATTTGTGGATACGATGGTGCAGAAGTAGAACGAAGCCGAAGACGATGAAGCAGAAAATCGCGATCAAAAGTGTATTCTGTCTCTATGTAGACCAAAAAGTGCCTTTTCACCAATAAACCTTAACTCATTTGAAGCAGTTAAAAACAATACCCGCTTCAAATTACAAAGACGACCGCCACGTCATAAACTAACCGCTTCAATTGACCAATGAAACTTTTTGATTTTTTAGCCCACATTTGGCGGGGAACCAAAAAAATTGAAATTTGATGCTTTAGTTTTTATCAAATGCATATATATAGATATATAGTAATATAGATATAGATCTATATATCTATAATCTATATCTATATCTCTATTTATAAAGCATATTGCTATTTTATTGTTGCAAAATTTAAGAAGTACGGAGTAAGACTCAATAATTCATTTTATATAACTATATATAAGTTGTGTAATTTTTCAGTATTTTGTTTTATTTAATATATTTAATTTAATAATATTTTGTGTAATTTTTCAATATTTTGTTTTATTTAATATATTTAATTTAAAAATATTTAATATTTAATTTTTAATTAAATTTAAATTTAATACTTAAAATGGTAAGTGTAATTATTTAATTAAATATAAATCGTCGGATCACCTTGTAAATTTTCATTGAAAGGTCCAGATTGCTCAACAGAATTTTGGTTTATTTATATTAATATTAATTATTATTATATTATGTTATTATATTATTATTAGGATTTTGATAAAGACTGCCCTGATTTTGATAAAGACTGACCTAAGGGCACTAGTTAAGCATTCCCTAATTAGATTCAAAGTATTAATTAAGCTCAAAGTTGTCATGTTTAGAATTGATCTTGAAATAATTAAATTTATTTATGGAATATATGACTTATAAATATAGAAAGTGAGTGTTTAATTAATGCATTAAATATAAGTAAGGAATGCTTAACTAGTGCCCTTAGGGCACCATTTATCAAAACCCTTATTGTTGTTGTTATTATTATTATTATTATTATTATTATTATTATTATTATTATTATTATTATTATTATTATTATTATTATTATTATTATTATTATTATTACACTATATACATACATACATGTAAGATATAGTGTAAGTGTTTTTGAAAACTAACTAAAAGAAAGAATCAATTAAATTACGTTTTCTTAATTGATGTGCATGGCTGCATGCTATAAGATGTAATGCCCCCCAAAGTCGAAAGCAGTGACTAACCGGATATCTTCAGCTTTCAACGAAAAACCATAGTGGGGATGGTAACTATTAGCCACAACTTTAGACTAATAAAGAGCTCCAATTTGTTATCAGTTTCCGATGTGGGACGAGTTGTTACAGAGATCGAGGGACTCATGTGCCATTCATGAAGATATATATTAATGAAAACCTCATGGAAGACGATGTGTCTCAATGGGGTTATCTTTAAGAAATTTAACGTATCCCACATTAGTTGGTGACGATTTGAAAATAATTGTGGTCAACATGCATTAGCTGGCAACCTCTTATTTCTATTGTCCATTTTTCGATATTTTAAGGTTTATAATGACAAGTTGAATCTAAAAATTCCCTGAGGATTTTTGGGGACATGAGAGGTACGTGTTGGGTGTATAAGGTAAACTCCTGTTACAAATCACAAACGCTCTTATTATGGCCAAAAAGGACATTGGACCCGTGAGAACTATAAAGTTAAGCGTTTAGTGGAAGTACATTGATCAACTATTTGGCATTTCTCGTGTGGTCCCACAAATTTTTCGTGCGCTAAAACTTATATGTCAGAATTCCATAAGCAAGCAACACCATCTTGACTGTTTATAAATTTAAACATATACATTCACTACTTCGATTCACTATGACAAAAACGACATATTAATATCACCACAAAATTAAACACATGGTGACTTCCTACAACACTAGCATCCAACATTATAACCATAAAGCACAAGCATTTGACTTCCTTAATTACCCCACTACTATCATCATACTCGTCGCGCCACCAACATCTAACATTACGGTAACATCCCGCCTTACCACGACACAATATTGTCCGGTTTGCCCGCAGGCGCACGACTTTTCCTTGGCGACCACACTACTATTACTTCCCATGAGGTAACCCATCCTGGAACTACCTCGCTCGAGCACACTTAACTGTAGTTTTCTCACGGGATCTACTACCCTTACGGTCCCAAAATGTGTTGTGTCATGTAAGGATGATATTATCCTTATAAGCCCCAAATCAACTACCCTTTACCACGGTACAATATTGTCCGCTTTGCCCGCAGGCACACGGCTTTGTTCTTGGCGACCACCACTTCCACTTCCCAGGAGGTCACTCATCCTGGACACTTCCCCCACACGAGCACGCTTAACCACGACGTTATCGTGCGATCTACTTCCACTGTGGGCCGAAAACGCGTTGTGTCGTATAAGGATGACTTTTTCCCTTATAAGTCTTCAGATCTCCCATGTCCATGGCCGATGTGGGATTTGCCTAGAGTGTTACACCCAAATCCCTCATGTTCATGGCCAAATTATTTCCATTAATATTAGATCACTTTAGTTAAATCATATTTGTTTCTATTATATTTCACATGGATAAATAATAGGAGTACATAACACAAGCATTATACAATAAATCTTTAATATATTTACATTTACGTTTTTATTTTAAAATCGTTACTCGCACCTCCATCCTCCGTCACCAATTTTACCGCCGCCTTGCGCGGGTGTAATGCTAGCTAGTACAGTAGTACTAAAAAATGAACGATACATGTTGTAGGAGCGATATGATATATCGGTTTTAAGCTAAAGTCATTCTATTATCCAGTGATGTGCGGAAAGTATATGCAATTATAATAACAAGTTTAAATTAAGGAAATACTAAATAATACTATCACACAATTCATGCAAGATTGACCTGTTCATGTAATATATGTAACAACCGCCAATTTAGGACTTTAATTAGTGCCTAAACTACTTGTAATTATGTGTATTTAGTTTTGTAATACTCTAAATATATGTAACGTTTTGATGTAATTACATACACGTTTACGCGATTTACTGAATCGTACACTTACAAACCGGACTAGGTCCGACAATATATTTATGGACGTTGGTGACAAAGCTTATAAATAATGTGGCATTAGCCAAACAAACATTATTTACACTAATATATTTGGTAAAATATATTACACGAAATTTGTATCGCCTAGAACACTCTGTACATGATGAAAACGCACGAAACGTACCCGGCAAACAAATAAATCCAAGTTATAATTTTATAACTTAAAAATAGGTTGTTTTGATTAAAACCTTCATTTAAAATGTCGTGTCTTAAAACGTTAATGAAACGCATTATGTTGAACATGTAACACTAAATAACATTTAAACGATCGTGAGACTTAACGCAAATTCGAGGAACGAGCACGAGGCCGAGACCCAAACGGATCAGCTCAGCCCCGCCGGTCCAACCCGCGACCCATGACCCACCCCCCTTATAACCACATTTTCTCTCATTTTCATCTCTCATTTCACCACCAACACTTCACCCAACTCTCTCTCTTTTCCCTCATTTTCGGCAGCCCCAAATCCACCAAAAACACCATCAAAAATCGTTCATCATCATCATCCGGAACAAGCATAAGGATCACCAACTCGAGCTCTCCCTCTTCATCTTTTTCGTTTTCAATTTTGAGGTATAAAACGTTAAAACTCTTTTAAATTACTTATTAAGCTTTGATTTACATGCTAGAACGTTTCCCCAACGAGTTTATGTCCAAAAACCGACTTAAAAAGCCGAATTTTAGAGTTTTTACGCGAACAGCCCGTCTCGCGAGCCGAGATCTGTTCATCCAACGAGGCGAGTCGAGATTCGACTCGCGAAGCCACCCTGCGAATCGGAATCACCTACGAACCGAACTGGCCCGCGAGTTGATCTGCGAGTCGAGTTTATAACGCCCCTCATTTAATACAACAATATAATATTAAGTTTGGCGGAAGCGACTACTTGAAATACATATTCTATTAAAACCTGCTAGAAATTTTCGCAACCCTTTATACAATATGTTTAACTACTAAACAAACATAGTTAACATGTTTACAAACCCGGGGCATTATATACTATAAAACATTATTTATTACAAACTGGATCAGAGTTGCAAGTTTCAAACATTCCCAGCATCAAAACGTCCCTTCCTGGCTAACCACATAATTAAACATAACCTGCAGGAAGTAAATTGAGGGATTAGCACGAAGCTAAGTGAATGAATAATCAACTACAATTCAATTTAGCTAGCAATCTGTTCACAATCAATAATGCAACAAATATCGTCAAGAGGAACGGTGGTTCCTAGAGACCCTGTTCCGGGTGGCCCCATCAGAACACTTAAATCAACTGTAGGCCAAAACATTGATTAACCGCTAACTAAATGCTAATCTCCATCAACACATGTACGCAACCCTGTGTTGATCAACATTAGCAATCAAGTCCAACCGACAATCTAGTTGACCTCTGTATTCATCAATCAAGCTCACAGGCTAATCAAACCACCAATCAAATGGCATATCATTTCCAAGTTAACATTCTATAAATAGTAATCCTATAATTACTGATTGAAATCAAACTGACACAACCAAATCAAACTATGAGTTTCAAATCCACTCACCTGATTCGTCTCAGTTACTTACTCAGCAGTCTTTTCTCGCTGAGCCCTTGGATTATCTGAGAACATAAAATCAATCATAAGTTAGAAATTTGTTTTCAACTAATGGTACTTATGTAATTAAACACATTACATAAATAATCACATCATTAATCAATTCCAACATACAACAATACTATTTATATATAGTATTTATTTAAGTTCACAAACTAAAATGATCATCAATTTTATTCATGCAAACGCGATCCAGGCAAGGGTGGTGGGATCGCGTTCACCCTTTGAAAAAGTTCTGTCACCGTTTTACACTTGGCAACGCGATCCGGGAACTAGGGCTGGATCGCGTTCATAAGAAGAAAACGTTATGGAATCAATTTTCATTAGGAAACGCGATCCGGTCAAGACTTCAGGATCGCGTTCCTACGCGTTTTAGCTCAGGTGCAGACCTGCAAACACACAGCTCAACCCAATTTCTTATATGACCATTTCAATCACATGTATCTCAGTTTTTAAGTTACTAAACACTTAAATACAACCATATACATGCATTAAAGCATCATTCAACTTCAATTCATACCAAAACTTCAAATGATCATAACCATGAAGTTAAACATGGAATTAACATCAAAACAACTTACCAATTAGAGGTTTACAAGTGATGATGATGATGTTTATACTATCACTAGATCACAGCAACTAATTCCCTTGGTTTAAATCTTGTTTTGCAAGTGGTTAAAAGGTTTTTGAGGTTTTAGATTTAGGTTACCAAATAAGGAAAGTAAAGAACTTTCCTAAAAGGGAAGGTTTATAAGTCGGCCCAACTTTTTAACACCGACCCGTATCCACTTAAAACTAGTCCCCTTTTTAATCTATTGCCTGGAACCTAAAACCCATTTGCGAGAAACTTCTTTTATTGCACCGTCAACTATAGTAAATTAAAACAAACAATAATTTACTAAGCACAATAAGTCCTGAGGCTTATTTAACTAAGTTTCGCAATTTAAACATATTTATCAAATAATTTCTAATACAATTAAATACATCAATTTAAAATTAGAAATTACCGGACCAGAAGAGAGGATGTTACAGAGTTGACCTGCGAGTCGGGTTGACCGGCGAGTCAAGTTGACCTGCGAGTCGAGTTGACCTGCGAGTCGAGTTCTCCCAGCTCGGTTCGCAGCCCACTTTGTCTTTCGAACCCGAATTCAATAATAAAATTACTAATATGAACTAAAATTTATCACTTGATTTTACAACGAAATTAGATTTCAAATGCATTTTCAATAAAGCAATATAGTAGAAATAAAAATTTTCCAAGCTGACCTGGCAGCTCGACCCCAGCCAGGGGCTCTGCCCCTTGGACCCCGCCAGGGGCTGCCGCCCCTTGGACCCCGCTACCAAGGGCGCTGCCCCTGGACCCCCGTCATTAGATGTTGTAAATGCTTTTCGCACTAAGTGTCAAATACTTTCAATTAACGAAACCTGATTCAACGATACAAATAATAATTGCACTTTTGGATTATTATTACAAACCGTCACCAACGGGCCATACTTGTTTTCAAACTACAAACGGATTACTAAACAAACACTTGGACATTTCCTAGTTGAGTGGACAACTAGCATGGGTGGTCTTTTAAGACACCAACTTATTTACTTGTTTACTTACAACCTTGCGCGTTTCGGACGCCAGAAGGTTTCAGGGTTCTGAGAACCGACATACGGATTTACATCCGCCTTACTTGGTTGATTTCACATACGCACTTACTAGACTCAGGTGAGTCTTACGGCCCCACTTTTACTGTTTTTATACTTTGGGGGAGATACTTAGCAACTGTTTTACATATGAACACAATGTACTGAACTGATTACTCTACTTTTTACACATGTTGCATGAGTTACTTTTATCCACTGAAAGCCTCCTATCATAAGTTGTTAGTTATGGACTTAAGCGCGATTACTAGTAAATGGATCCATTTGCGACTGACAATCCCTGCCTGGGGTAGTAGCGCTACCACGGATTTCACCGTAGAAACAGCCATATTAGTATTTGTTACTTTTGAGTGTTCGGATAGCACTCACGGGGGGTACGTGATGCTGTACTTGACTGTACCATTCACACCAAACTGTTAAGCTTCAACTTGTGGGCTCATGGCACTTGTGATGATTTACTGATTTACTTACTTTGCTTGATAGCAATACTGGTACATACTTGTGGTTCATAAACGATTACTTTACTACTAAACCTGTAAGATTCACCAACCTTTTTGGTTGACACTTTTTAGCTTTGTATCTCAGGTACATCGACGGAGTAGGATCACCCCTGGACACTAGCTAGAGTCGCATGATTTTCTACCTTGCATTTAACGGAGATTCTTAACATTATCTTTTGTATATTATGATTATGTAATAGAATCTCCCGCTATACGCGCGGACTCTAGGAAACTACATTTTTGTAACTGAAAACACTATGTTTTCAAACATTTATTATATGGAAATGTAACTAATTTACAAACGTTTCATATAGATGTCGTTTGCTTTACTTTTGTGCTGTGATATTTGATTAGTAGCACCCCAAAACTTGCTTCCGCTAAACAGTGAATTTGGGGGTGTTACAATATAGCTTAATAAGTAAGTCCAAATTCGAACACAAGGAACACAAGAAACGTGATTCTTATTTATAACTAATTATCTATTTATTCTAATTACAGATATTTACAATTATAATACAAATAAATACAAGGATCCAATTTACAATAATCTACAAGATAAGGGGGACGTTTTAGTTCCGAACGAACATATCTATATTTTTGATACAGATTCTAATAGATAAGTTTTAAGGAACAACTTAGGTATACTCAATTGGATAAAAGATTATAATTATTCAAACTATTATTTATTAAACTTATTATATGTACTTATATCTATTTGCTTTGTTGGCTATTATTACTGGTGATTTACTAATGTAGAAGATCACTTAGGGTTAAGTCAAATCCTCATCATAGCAACACAATCATAAGGTTACGCAAAGTGCTACTAATTAATAAGATCTATCATCAATTTATTAATACAATTTCTATGGTTAGGCTTGAATCGCAGTATTACGTTATATTAATGAATCATTCTTAGTTTATCGCATAAGGTTAAGATCAAAACATAAACACAATCACTTAATTTATATAAACAGTTTATGGTCATTCTAGTTTAATATAAATCAGTCTAATTATGTCAAGAATAATCACTAAAATATCATAATAAAGACAATTCTTGTATAATAAACATTCAATAATATAGTTCCAACATAAACATATAATTCAAATAATAAACTCAATAAACATTCATTCAAACAAATATAATGAAAACCTAATTCACAATTCAATCAAATAAACAATATCATAAATAACTCAATAAGGTTATTAAAGTTACAAGGATAAAGAAATCGAACCAATTGACGAACTAGCTTTTCCTAGGGTTAAAAACCTTCAAACCCTAGCTCTTTAGCCTCCAAAATCGCACCTAAAGTCGACCTAAAACCCTAACTTTCGGTTTTAGTATTCTTGAATCGTATATGGTTAAACCTGAATTAAGCCTCTATTTATAGTTTTCAAAACCGACCTCCCAACCGCCGGTTGGAGTAATTTGTATCCGGGTCCAACTCCACGTGTCTGCACCGCCTTTAAACCCTAAAGCCCAACCGCCGGTTGGTTAATCCAACCGCCGGTTGAATGTAAATTCTAGAATATTCTATTTTCGGGCTTGGGCTTAACTTTTGGACTATTAATCTTTATATTAGGACTTCTTTGTCTTCTTGGCCCAATTCTTCATTTTAACACTTTTGGTCTTCATTTCTTCAAGTCTAACCTCCTTTTTCTTTAATTCTTCATTTTCTTCAGTTTCTTTCAGTTTCGGATTAGTTTTTGCTCCTTTTTCTTCTTTCTCTAATTAAAATACATTTCTGCAAATATTAACAAAATAAGTATCTAAAATCATATAAATGCACAAAAATGTATATAAATATAGGGATAAATTACTATAAAATATACTATCTATTTGATGCTTATCATCCAGTAAGTAAGAAAAATTAAGAACAATATAAATAAAGAACAAATATACAAAATTGAAAATTAACTATCCGCTAAACTAGGCAGATCATCATTAATCCATTTTTCTTTCTGTTCGATCATTTGATCTAGTGTCTCCACCATCTTTTCGCAGTTCTCGAGTAACTTTCTTTCTTCGGCAATAGATCTACGTAGACAATCCATATATGAAGATTCAATTATATGAATCATCATATTCCGTCGCTCAATATGCTGAATCTTTTGTTGTTTATCATAAATTGAATGATTTAGTTTATCAATCGTGTTTACTACTTCTTCTTTTTGTTTTTTATCCTCATCTAGCATTTCTTTCACACAATTGGTGTACAATTCGGAATACACTCGGAATCGATGCGTCGCTGTATTCCCTCTTTTAGAGGGTGGTTCTGTAGACCCAGAAGATTCTTCCATTAAACTATACCTGTTTTGATTTGTTGTGGAAACTGGCCGGCCGGAAAGTTTTACCAAAATATTTTTATTTGTTCGAATTTATATAAATGTTGTCAAACGTACAATAATTACCACACCGATATATGTATCAAGAAGCGGTTTTGTATAATATTCTAAACATCTTTCCCCTAAAAAAGTAAATGACCAGACCGATCCAATTAACATTCTAAATATTTAGAATATTTAAACTACGTATAATATTCTAAATATCTTCCCCCCAAAAAAGTAAATGACTCACACTTTAGGAAACTACTTATAGGCCGGCCTACTACAAGTCAACAACATATCAGAAATTAAATGGACTCTTAAATGCCCAACCACCAAATCAAATCCCACTATCAACGACGCGGTTTTGTGTTAAATACACCGCTTCATATTACACTAGAATACTTATATACGAATTAAGTAAGAATACTTAATACGATTCAAGAATACTTAATACGAATTAAGTATTCTTAGTTTCTTATTAAATTAAATTAACAATTAATATTTTATTAAAATACTCCGCTTCATTTACATCATACATAACCGCTCCAACATATTTTTTTTAATAAAAAAACGTACTCATAAATTAATACTCCGTATTTGTTATCAATATATATATATATATATATATATATATAATATTTATGATAATATATTGATGATAATAATACTAATAGAATAATAGATCGATGAAATGATAACACGGTGGAGTAACATAATTTTTAAACAATAAGAAGCAGATTCATAAAAGAAAAACTTGCTAATATATATATAGCTCATATATTTGATATACATGAAGATTACACATGATTATAACAAGTCATTAAAAACTTCATTTTGTTCCACATTTTGGGCAAAACGAACAATTTGTGCTTCAATCCTTTCCTTCTAATTCACGTAAAACCTAAGATTATAGTCAAGTTGCTCCTTATAGTCAACCTCATCAGTGGAAGGCTCTTTAATTTTGCGGGTCTTTTGAAGTTCTTTCATGATCTTTTTTATCGTGCTTGTAATCTGGGTAACTTGATATTGCAATTCTTCGATCATTTCATTATCAACATCTATCAAAGTATACACCTTAGAGCGGATACGATGACGTTTCTGTTCGATGACATTCATGGTGCTAGTGACCTCATCTCCGAAAGAAGCCATATATTGCATGTTAATAATGCTAACAAATGTTACGGAATAATTTTTTGAGATAGGTTTTGATCGAGAAACTGATGTCCCTTTTTTGGCTCTTTGTAAGGTTTATATATTTACTTTTTTCTGGAGCGGTTTTTATTTAAACCGCCCCACCTTCGAAACTTTAAAAAATACGGAGTAATAATAATAATAATAATAATAATAATAATAATAATAATAATAATAATAATAATAATAATAATAATAATAATAATAATACAACACAAATTATTGTCTTCTAAAGCACATGGTACGCGGTGACATGGCATCAGTGTTCTACGACGAGAACGCCGGGCATCGGCGTTCTGCCAGCCCGTGCCGGCGTTCTCGCCGGTGTTCTGGCAAAATTTTCATGCCACCGTTTGTATCCGGACGGCGGAGAAACCCAACGTTCAAGCGATTATTTTTTTTTCTATTTCTTTTGCATGTAGAAATCACGGGTTGTATATGTTTTTCGTTGTATATCTGGTCGAATTTTGTATTCTTTTTGGATCTTGCCACCGGAGTCATGAAGAGGAAGACGATGGGAAAAGAAAGAGGGTAGTGGGGTCTGTTTGGACTTTGGTCCACATTCACACGTTTTATCAATTTCCAGATAATAATAATAATAATAATAATAATAATAATAATAATAATAATAATAATAATAATAATAATAATAATAATAATAATAATAATAATAATAATAATAATAATAATAATAATAATAATTTATTTGTTTTTTATATATTAATTTATACAATTATCTTCATTAAAAAATCAAATAAAACAAATAATAAAAAACTCCAGAACACTATCCAGAACACTGAGAATTCAGTTTCACCACACCACGAAATCCTCACTTTCAACAATCTCCAGAACACTGTCTCAGAACACCGACACCACACCCTGTAACACAATTAATAGTAAAAAATTCCAGAACACTGTCCAGAACACTGATTCAGTTTCACCACACCACAAAATTCTCACTTTCAACATTCTCCAGAACACTGCCTCAGAACACCGACACCACACCCTGTGCTCAAAATGTCGATTTGAGCATTTATGAGTTAACAAAATATAAATTAATTGATTTTTATCCGATAAAAGGTTAATAGGTTTTTCATTTAATCAATTATTACTACAAGTATAACTATTCAATTCTTAAACTAAAATAGTTTATCACGTGGAAATCTATATCTTTAATAACAAATATAGTAATATAAGTGGTTATGATAAGTATGAATTGATATTATGGTGTTTAAACTATAAAAGTTTAATTAATTTGTCATGCATTTGATCTTTTATATGTATTATAATACACATTTATGAGTAGGATTATAATACACAATGTTCCGGATTATAATACACATTTATGAGACCATAATGTAAGAGCCCAAATTTTACGATTCCGATCCTATGAAGACAAAAACGATCCTTGGTAAGATCCCGATGTTGACATCCTTAATCCACAACGAATAGGGGAAGGTTAACGTGTGATTAACTTTAATCATATGTGAAAACTAATTTATGTTAATATAACATATATATTCATGAAAACAATAGATTGATCAAGAGATTACAATGAACAATTGCTATTTTTATAAATTTCGTTCACCTCTATATTTGATGTGAAACTCGCAATTAGTTCTTCATATTTTTTCTTTTGATCTTTGTAAAATTGAAGAGTTGAGATGAGCTTGTAACGATAACCTACCTCCTCAATTTCCTGGATTTCTGTGTAAACGTCGGCAATTATTAGACTAAACGTTGTTAAATGTGCACGTAACATGTTGATGGCTTCACTATCAACATCCATCAAGTTTTGAGTTAGAGTACCCACAGCCTTTCCATTAAGTATTGAGTTAGTCTCCATTTTGTAAAATAAAAAGATATAATGTAGTAAAGAGAAAAGGGTAAAATGGTATTGCTTCTATTGAGAGTTGTAAATGTCTTATACAAAGAGAGAAGGGAGACATTAATGAGGGGTTGATGCGCCCTCAGCCGTTGGTGTCGTCGGTGCTGTTGTAACGACCGAGGGTGCGATCAGGGTGTTTTAAAATTTATTTTTGCTCTGGCCTAAACCTCCGAACTACCTACTGGTACTAGGTACAAGTACCCGATACTAGTACGTGGTAAGGATGATCAGGGTCGTCACTCCAGACGGTCAAATTTGAAGCGGAGCTCGTTTGGATAATTCAGTCTTCAAGATGGTGTTCAGATAGTTGGTTTTGTTTGGTTTTTATCTAATTTAAACTACGAAAGCAATAAAACTAAAATGAGCTAGCTAGCGTATAAGGAACAACTAAGGATAAGGAAGGCGTGGTTCACCATGACTTGAGATAGTATAATATCGGGATTGTGTTTATGATGGGGACACTTTCAGATTAATAGATTGACAGGCTTTGGTGTAAACACTAGAACCCTACCAATTAAATTCCCATTGGCATGTCACTAGGAACTAGGTTATCGTGATTCTGATCGGAGCAATACGCTAAACTCCCAATACTTACCTAGTTGAAAGGTAAGCAACCTATTTTGGTGATTAACCGAGGTACATGAATAAAGCAGCGTATCGTCTCATAGGTCCGACCGTTCTTAAAACCTAAGCTTATCTCTCGTTCTTCTAATAGTGTATCTAATTATTAACTTGTTATGTTTAAAGAATCAAATATGTAAAATCTAGGGGGTTGATAAATCTAAATCACTTGGACTTTCCTCACTAGACCTTGTTAATACTTTACTTAGGCTCCAATTACGTTGATTTATGACCTAGACCTCTCCTTTTCAAACAGTTATACATCTCCAGATTATTCACAGTTTGTTTAAAACATGTTTCATATGAGGACCATGCCTTTCGGTAATAGACAGTGTACTTTACAGGGTAGTTCCACGGGTTCTTACGTCTAACATGCGGTCGAGAGTAATTGACAGTGAGGGTGACACTCTAAACTAACTTAATGTAAAGCAGTGCAGAAATGTAAATCTAATATATACAACGAGTGGTTTCACTGTGTCTTACTTATTGCATGTCATAGGCACAAATAACTACTTACCACAATTAAGGTTCTGGACTCCCTAATATCTAGGTTGCAGTCACGTGGATAACCGGAAAGGGTACTCCATAAATTAGGTCTGGTGTCATACATTTAAACAATAACAAAGTATAATAATTCCCATTCATATAAGTTTCTTTTTATGAGTTTAGACTATGTTGGAATGAGTTGTTTTTACGATCCTATCAACTAACGTAGAGTTGTTCGCAATCAGATAGAAGATATGTCACATGGATAGTAAACACAAACAATTACAATACACCGAAAGTTCTCCCAAATGTACTGAACATATCGGCTAACAACTACCCTCGAATCCTATTCCCCAATCTCGGTCGTCAGAGATGTCCATATCATGGCATGGTCTATAGAATAAATAGTCACATAAACAGGTTTTACCCTACCGGAATAAGTTGGGGTAGTCTGTTCATAAGCGGTTGGCCAAACATGCCATCATTCGTTCATAATGTTATAATTAAACTATAAATAGAAATTCATTTAGCACATTTAAAGTATTGGTCCGTAATATAACTACCTTCGGTCGTTCTCAGACTTCCGTACGTTTGTACTCCGCCTAAAGCGTTTCCAGCATTATATCCGAGAACAGTCGAATAGGGGCCGTCATATTACTTCACAACATTTATTATCATCCCATTATAACTATCTAAATCATGGCAAACATATAAACAACTACTCGCATATCATGACAATAGACATTTCCAATATTAATAAATCTTAAACATCAAACAAGAACATTACAATTAATTAATAAAAGAAAAGGATAGATATTACCCGTAATTATTGCGAGCAAAACGATGCTTATATTACTTTCGAATATTCTAAAGAGTGACATTGCTAAGCTAGCTACTACTAACTACTACATAATTAATCCCCCTACTTATCTCTCACTAAATTAATTAACTTAGAGAGAGAAAGTGGAAAGAAAAATAAAAGAAAGAATAAAACTAGAAAAGAAAGAAAGAAATATGCTTAATGTGTGTGCATATGGTGCAAGTTGAAATGAAGCCTCATGCCCTCTATTTATAGGAGAGCTTTGGCTCACATTAGCATCAAGGGGTGCATGTTAGCGCAATGTGGGCAAAAAGATGCACCATGTACCGTACAACGCGAAAAGGTGGTGCACCGGGTACTGTACAACGCGGACAAAAGGCGCACCAGGTACGGGAATTAGCCAAAAAAGGAAAGTGGTGCAGGGGAGGGGAGGCCGGCGGTGGCCAGCTGGTGGTCGGCTGGCGCCCGCCCCGTTCGTCGTCTTTTGCTTTGTTTCTTAATTCGCGCGTATCTTCTTCGTTAACGTCCGTTTTCATTGATTCTTTTTGCGTTGGATTCGTAATTCAAAAACGATGAATTTGATGCAAAGATATCCCAAAAATATATCTCTAATCTTCAGATGTGTTGTGCGAATCGTTTGAATCTTTCGGTGTACGTAGAATCTTCATTCTTCGTCCGTTTTTGTTGATTCTTCTTCTGTTGGATTTGTATTTTGAAAACGAACATCTTGGATAAGATGGATGTTGATGATGGGCACTTTAGTCTTGAAATCTTGTTTTGATGCCTTGAATCTTCAAACGTGCGTGGAATCTTCGTTTTTCATCCGTTTTGCTTGATTTTTATCGTGCAACCTTGTTTTGACCATCTTGGCATAATACTATTGATTTGTAATGTTTTTGAGTTGAAATGCCAAGAATCGTTCCAGAATGAGAGAGATATCGGTAGTAAAAACGTGACTTTTTACGCGATATCAAGTATCCCACACTTAGAACTTTGCTTGTCCTCAAGCAAACTCATTCATAAAAGGCCTTTAGAAAGATTATAGATACACATATCTTTTAGAAATACTATTTCCAAAGAATATAAAGCTCCAGTTATGAGAGAGTTCTTATGAGAAACTAAGGGTTTATAGAATTTGATACTTTCTTCAAGCAACTTGGATGGCAATCATGACTAGGCAATCCTTGCAGTGGGTCACTCAAATCACTCAGGTGTTTAGGGTTTCCTACTTGCTAGTGTCAATCACTCAGATAGCCAGTCATGCAGCATTCTCATCATAGGCTTAATCAAGAATCAAATCTCCATCACTTTGGAAGAGAACGATACTAATCTTTCAAGACATCTTAAAAAGGAATTGGGTTTTTGGTTTGGAGAGATGAAGAAGGTGTATGGTGAGTAAGAAGGATAGTATTTTTGAGTTTTCTTTTCTCGTATCTTCTTGAAACTAGGGTATTTTTTCGAGAAAGTCTCTTTTGGAATTTCTCAAATTTGAAAAGACTTAATGTTGCAATCCTTTTTGGGTTTTAATTTTTCCTTTTCTGGACTTTCTTGAGTGGTGCCGGCATGTATATTTTTCTACTTTTTCTTTTTCTCCTTTTTTTTATAATGCCGGCTTTACCAAGGAGTATTTTTCTGGTCCGAAGTGTTTCTTTTGGCATTGGGTTGCGAAATTGTGTTGGCTTTTCTTGTGGAAATTTGGGAAATTGAGAGTGTCTATGAAAAGTTTGGAAGACATGACTTCCGTGGTTTCGGGATGAAGGTACAAAAGGGGGGTTTGGTTGGATAGTGGGTGTGAAGAGTGAGTGGATGTTCGGGGATTCCTTAGAAAATATCAAGATAGATTGTACCTGTACCATGTATGGCACTCATCGGTGTGATCTCGAAATGTATTACAATAGCAAGTTCTAATTCAAATACATGCATCCGCACACACATGAAATGAAAAGTGAAGCATTTTAGGATGAATGCTCAATATGGGCTCAAACCTCACGAATCGAATATTTTGGTCATTGTGTGCCTAGTCATGTGTTGCCTTTTTCGTCTGTATCTTATTTTAAGAAAACTGTTTTGTTTCTTTGTTAAAACTCAATTCTTGCTGTAATTTATATTTTCGGAAAATAGAGGTTCTAAAGAATGTTGCTTTTGAATCAAAAATTTTGAAAACTTCTTCATTTTTAGTCTTTTAATGAAAATATTGTTTATTTTACGGACAAGAGGTTAAACTTGCCGTTGCAGACCGTATATCCCACACTTAGAGGAATATTGTCCCTAATGTTCGAATCTATGCATTGAACACCTCTTGTCGAAGTATCCCACACTTAGAATTTCTACTAATTATGGAAAATATCTCTTAGTATTTTTTTTGGATTCCAAGGATCCTACACTTAGTGTTTGGAATGGGATATAGGTCGATATAATCTTGCAAAAACGGATAAATAAACTAGAGAAAGGAACGCGGAACTCCCCTATCGTCTATACGACTGTGAGCTGAGGATCTGAGCGTTCGACTGTGTCAGCTCCAATGGTTTCTGAACTTGGTTGGCGTCAGCCTTCATGTATCGAACTCGAGCTCCAGCAGTATAACCTTTCTTCAATACCTCAACTAGTTTCCTCTCGAAAATAACTAAGAACTAAAGGATAGATTGCAGAAAATGAAGTGATATCGCCCTCCGGACATAAGCATAATTAACCAATAAACACCAAATGTTGGATAGATGTTAATGGCCAAAGATCCTAATCTTCAAGAGCCGCTGCTATAACTCAACTGCTCCTAATGATCTGAAAGTGTTGAATCCAATGACCATGAATCTTTATTACCCGAGATCTTTTGCCGACAACTGATGTAATGAATCTGATGTTGTTCTTTTATCGACTGAGATCTCCAGTTTCCAAATAGTTCCCGTATCTATTCCTTTGTATGAATAGTCACTAAGGGTGATGGTTGTATGTGTGAAGGGGTGGATGGATGGGTGAATGTGGGTGGATATGGTGATGATGGTTTAGGGTTCCATTATGCGGCAAGGTTTAGCTATAGGACTTGGAATTTGTGGGCATATATGATGAGTATTGAGCTGGTCAACTTGATGAACTAGTCATAGACAACTAGAAATCATCTTCGTATTTAGAAGTGTCATCTCTTGTCCCTTGCAAAGCAATGCTCCAAAGATTTCCATACTCAATGAACTGTAAGCTCCTCTTGTCGTCTTTCCATTATCCTTAAAGATTCTTTATCCATAGGCGTCAGTCCCTGTCTTGTAACACCCCCAAATTTGATGATTTGCGGAAGCTTGATTTGGGTGTTACTAATCAATAACAAAGCATAAAGATAAATAGCAAACGACTCTATATGCGTCGCTTTTACAAAATATATTAATAATTGAAATGTTTACAACATTTGAAGCTTTACATGGCTCGAGTTTAATAAAATGAGATTTCAGTACATAAGTACTTGTACAAAATATACTAATGCAAGAAAATCTCAATCGTCTGTATGCTGACTCGAGCTACATCCTGAGCAGAAACATCCTACTGCTGGGTACCTGCGATATATGCTAAAAGGTCAGCTATAAAGCTGGTGAGCTCACAGGTTTGAAATCAAGTAATATCGTATGAACCGCAAGATTTAAATAGTGAATTGCATCCAGCAATTAAATAATGAATTGCATCCAGCAATTAAATAATGAATTGCATCCAGCAATTAAATGATAATCATCGTGTATACAGCCATGAGCACATAGTTGAGCTTAACTCGAGGGCCGGGTCCCCTATAGAGAATTCCGGGCGAGGTGCCTCCACGAATGCCTAATCAACATTCGTCTTCCCAAATATTAGTACGTCCGTTTACCCGGTTAGTGCTTGCTAACCCGAACGAGGAGGGTCAATCCTATATGGTACCATATACTAATATTCACGCTACAACGTATTAACAACTATGCTGACGGAGGACTTTAAAATGATTAGTTTCGAAAAACTCATGTAGTATATGAAAAGTTGGTACTTGCGTTCACATGTTAAAAGTTGAGCAGTATATCACACCCCTGAGTAAAACAGTAAAAAGAGGGGCTATGAGACTCACCTGAGTCTGAATGCGTTTAAACAAACGTATGTTGATTAGTGAGTAATGAAGTCCAACGACTTGTAACCTGAGGGTGTCCACGACACGCGATGGTTATAAACATGATTGGGTATCTCAACAGATCACCCTTGTAGTTGTTCGTCCAACTATAATGTCCAAATCTCCACTATTTGGTTGATAAGTTTAAGTATTTGAAAAGTGTACGGCCCGTTGGTGACGGATTTGTAATAATAATCTCAATTATTATTATTTTGATTTCGTGGCGTCTTACTTGAAAAATGTGTTTTGATTGTGTTTTAGAAGCCGTTACGGAATCTAGGTACGGGGGTCCGGGGGCAGCGCCCCTGATAGCGGGGTCCAAGGGGCGGCAGCCCCTGGCGGGGTCCAAGGGGCAGAGCCCCTGGCTGGGGTCGAGCTGCCAGGTCAGCTTGGAAAATTTTTTTATTTCTACTATATTGCTTTGACGAAAAACGCATCTGGAACCGAATTTGGGTAAAATCGAGTGATAAATTTTAGGTCTCGACACTAAGTAAAAATCTGAGTTTTCTGGTTTGTGCGACGTTGTGTGCGACGTCGCAGGTAGGATTGCGACGTTGAGCATGACGTCGCTAAAGGCGACGTTTCGCAATTTAATGCGACGTAGGGAGCTGCGTCGCTAATGCGACGTAGGTGATTTCTGCGACGTAGGGGCTTGCGTCGCTAAGTGCGACGTGGCGAGGTATTGGCGACGTTAAGGCTGACGTCGCTATATGCGACGTCGCAATTTAATGCGACGTTGTGACTGACGTCGCACTATGCGACGTCACGAGGGGTTTTGCGACGTAGACGCTGACGTCGCATAAATTCGGGGTCAACTGCGACGTAGCGGTCTGTTGGCCGGAAAATGTGTCGAAAACGAGTTTTTCGGTTTCCGTTCGGTCCAAAACTTTTACCCAACCCATATAGGGACATTATAAGTTGTTACAAACTACTAACAAGTGAAAACATTTAAAAACGAGAGATTTCGGGATTTGTCGGAAACTTACAAAGTGTCGGATGAGAAATCCGAAAAGATAGCGTTGTAGATCGGGATGCGGTGGTCGTTTTCTTCCAAAAGAGTAGTATGATTCGCGTGCGTTTAGTATGTTTATTTGTCGATTTTGTGAAGTTGGGGGTATTTGGTTGGTTGGTAGATTAGAGAGAAAAGAAAGGAGAAAGAGAAAGAGAATGAAAAAGTGAGAGAAGAGAGTGGGAAATGGGAGGTTATCCTCCCATTTTTCGCCCCGCGTTCCCGCTCCGTGCGGTGTTCGTTTGCTCCGTCGTTTATACGTTAAATAATTATTTTAAATATTAAATGGTACATTTTAAATACAAATTATTACGTGATATTTTATTTAATTATTTTACAAATAAGTTTACATTTGAGTTATAAAGGTAAGTTGGTTTATTTAGTTTGCGCGTTTTACATTTTAAATTGTGTAACTTTCTGATTGTACGATACGAATAAATACGAGATATTATTATAATAATATTTTTGACATAACAACGTTATTTAATAAAATTTGTCACCAACGTCCATATAAAATTGAATCGAAATACATTCGATTTAAATTGCGTACGATTTAACCAAATCGCATTTTCGTATATATTCAACAATATATATAATTCGATACATTAATTAGCCTAACAAGGAACTAATTACATGTATTAACATCTGATTAGGCACTAAATACTAGTCCTAATTTGGCGGGTGTTACATTCTCCCCCTGTTAGAAGAATTTCGTCCCGAAATTTAGCTCGAAGTCTTGTTTGATGTGGACTCAGTGAAGAGTTGAGGATATTTGAGTCGCATTTGGTCTTCCCGTTCCCAGGTGAATTCCGGACCACGCCGCGAATTCCATCTGACCTTGACGATGGGAATACGACTTTGTTTCAGTTGTTTGACCTCACGGTCCATAATTTCAGCGGGTTCCTCAACGAAGTGAAGTTTATCGTCAACACGAATTTCATCTAATGGAATGATAAGTGTCTCATCAGATAGACACTTCTTCAGACTTGAAATATGAAAAGTAGGGTGCACGCTGCTGAGTTCGGATGGCAGCTGCAATCGATAAGCTACGGGGCCAATCCGTTCGAGGATCTCAAAAGGCCCGATGTACCGGGGATTCAACTTCCCGCGTTTGCCAAAACGGATGACGCCTTTCCAAGGCGATACTTTTAAGAGTACTCGATCCCCAACTTGGAACTCGAGTGGTTTGCGTCTCACGTCAGCATAACTTTTCTGACGATCACGTGCGGCTTTGAGTCTGTTTTGGATTGCCACAATTTTCTCAGTGGTGGCGTGAATGAGTTCAGGACCAGTGAGTTGACTATCTCCCACTTCAGTCCAACAGATCGGTGATCGGCACTTACGACCGTACAGTGCCTCAAAAGGTGCAGCCTTAATGCTGGCGTGATAGCTGTTATTGTACGAGAATTCGCACAACGGTAGATGTTTTTCCCAGTTTGTACCAAAATCAACTACGCAGGCGCGTAGCATATCTTCCAAGGTTTGAATGGTTCGTTCACTTTGGCCATCGGTTTGGGGATGGTACGCGGTACTCATATCGAGACGGGTACCCAAAGCTTTTTGAAGTGATTGCCAAAAGTGAGAAGTGAAACGGGCATC
Source organism: Helichrysum umbraculigerum (assembly GCA_949592205.1). Lineage (NCBI taxonomy): Eukaryota > Viridiplantae > Streptophyta > Magnoliopsida > Asterales > Asteraceae > Helichrysum > Helichrysum umbraculigerum. The sequence goes on from CATIUR010000001.1 coordinate 44,593,657, forward strand.
TCTGTCAGAGATGATCGAGATTGGAACACCGTGATGAGAAACGATTTCCTTGATGTATATCTGTGTAAGGCGTTCCATTTTATCGCTTTCCTTGATTGCCAGGAAATGAGCAGATTTGGTGAGGCGGTCAACGATCACCCAAATGGTATCGCAACCGTTCGACGACTTGGGTAGTTTGGTTATGAAATCCATGGCAATTTGATCCCATTTCCATTCAGGGATTTCAGGTTGTTGGAGTAAACCAGGAGGTTTCTGATGTTCGGTTTTGACCTTCGAGCAAGTAAGACACTTGCTGACATAAGTGGCGATTTCGGCTTTCATGTTCGGCCACCAGTAAAATTCATTGATGCCGTGGTACATCTTATCGGATCCCGGATGAATAGAATATTTAGACTTGTGAGCCTCGTCCATCACCAAGTCTCGGAGGTTCCCAAAACTAGGCAACCAGATTCGGTTTGAGAAGCACCTAATCCCGTTAGGTCTGATTTTGAATTGTTTGTCAATACCCCGTAAGGCTTCATTTTTGATGTGTTCAGATTTCAGGGCTTCGATCTGAGCGGTATGAATTTGAATAGTAAGATCGTTATGGATGGTCATACTGAGGGCTCGGACTCGAAGTGGTTTTGGTCGTTCCTTTCGGCTGAGGGCATCGGCTACAACATTAGCCTTCCCTGGATGGTACTTGATCTCGCAATCGTAATCGGTAAGCAACTCGACCCATCGACGTTGCCTCATATTGAGATCCTTCTGATCGAATATATGTTGGAGACTTTTGTGGTCGGTAAAGATGGTGCACTTAGTGCCGTAGAGATAATGTCTCCAGATTTTGAGAGCAAAAACGACAGCTCCAAGCTCGAGATCATGAGTGGTGTAGTTCTTTTCGTGAATTTTCAGCTGTCGTGAGGCGTAAGCAATGACTTTATCTCGTTGCATTAACACGCAACCGAGACCTTGGTGAGAAGCATCGCAATATACCACGAAGTCATCGGTGCCTTCGGGTAAGGATAGAATTGGAGCACTGCAAAGCTTTTGTTTCAGAAGTTGGAACGCTGACTCTTGTTTATCGGTCCAATCGAACCTTTTGTCCTTCTGAGTCAGTACCGTGAGTGGTTGAGCTATTTTGGAGAAATTTTCGATAAACCGCCGATAGTACCCAGCAAGACCCAAGAATGTGGCAGAGGTGGGTGCTTGCCAGTCTTTGATAGCCTCGATCTTTGATGGGTCAACGTGAATTCCCTGACTGTCGATCACGTGAACAAGAAATTGAACAGTTTGGATCCAGAACTCACACTTAGAGAATTTTGCATAAAGCTCCTCGTGTCTAAGAAGTTCAAGGATGGTTTTGAGGTGTTGCGCATGTTCCTGCTCGTTGCGCGAGTAAATGAGTATGTCATCGATAAAGACAATGACAAACTTGTCGAGGTAAGGTTTGCACACCCGGTTCATGAGATCCATGAATACAGCCGGTGCGTTGGTTAGACCAAAGGGCATCACTTGAAATTCGTAGTGCCCGTAACGAGTCCTGAATGCAGTTTTTGGAATATCGGTGTCGCGAACTCGTAACTGATGATAACCTGATCGCAGGTCGATTTTTGAGTAGAAACTTGAACCCTGAAGTTGGTCGAATAGATCATCAATGCGAGGAAGTGGGTATCGGTTTTTGACGGTCAATTTGTTCAACTCTCGGTAATCGATGCACATTCGGAATAAACCGTCCTTCTTTTTGACAAATAAGACCGGAGCTCCCCAAGGTGAAGAACTCGGTCTAATGAATCCACAATCCAGAAGTTCCTGTAACTGAGAGGACAACTCCTGAAGTTCGGATGGGGCTAAACGGTATGGTGCGCGGGCCACCAGTGCGGCACCCGGCACGAGATCGATTGAGAACTCAACCCGTCTAAGCGGAGGTAGACCAGGTAGTTCTTCTGGAAAGACTTCGGGAAAGTCTCTAACAATTGGCACATCCCCAAGTCGCTTCTCCTCCGACTTCTTCTCTGTGATGTGTGCGAGTATGGCAGGGTAACCCTTTCTCAGAAATTTTCGGGTTTTTAAGCAGGAGATTATATTGAGTCCCGTCCCACCGGTCTCCCCCTGTATGATCAAGGTTCCACCAACGGCGAGTGGGATACGGACAATTTTATCGTGACACACGATTTCAGCTCGATATTTGGACAACCAGTCCATTCCAATAATGACGTCGAAACTGCCGATTTCAATGGGTATAAGATCGATCGAAAAGGTTTCGTCAGCTAGGTTTAAAGTGCAATTAGGTATCACACTGGTGGTTTCTACAAGTTTTCCATTTGCTAGCTCTACAGTGTACTTAACATCTAAGGCAACAGGAGTGATGTCAAGTAATGGGCAAAAATCATCGGAGATAAAGCTTCTATCAGCACCAGTATCAAATAGAACAGAAGCAGTTAAGTTGTTGAGGAGGAACATACCCGAGACCACATTCGGGTCTTGGCGGGCGTCCCCAGATTTGATGACGAAAGCTCTGCTGCGAGTGTTGTTGTTGTTGTTGCTGTTGTTGCGGTTGTTGTTGTTGTTGTTCTTCAGTTTTGGGCACGAGTCTCTGAAATGCCCAGGTTTCCCACACTCAAAGCATACTTTGGGTGGTCTGGTGTTGTTGTTGGAATTGTTGTTGGTAGGAGAGCGGCAATCTTTTGTAAGGTGGCCGTACCTCTTGCAGTTGTTGCAAAAGGGACCACAGGAGCCTTCATGGTGGCGACTGCACTTGGAACAATAGGGTTTGCTCCCAGTGTAGCCCTGGACGATGTCGGTGGTGGTGTTGTAAGCTTTGATGGTGTCGGGTTTCTTGTTTTGTTGGTTTGAGTGGTTGTTGTGGTAGTCAGACCACTTGCGTTTGTTGGTGTGAGAGGATGAAGTGGGTGGTTCAGAATCTTGGCTCATTGACATCAAGTCTTGGGCCAATAGGATTGCACCGTCAATGGTGGTTGGTTTTGAAGAGATGACATGTCCCCGAACAGGATCAGGGAGACCAAGGGTGTACTTCCTGATTTTATCAGGTTCAGTGCTAACCATAGCTGGGCGGAGGGCAGCTAGTTGTTGAAACCTGGTGGTATAACCATCGATATCACCACCCTGAACCTTTAAGTTCCAGAACTCCTCATCCAGCTTTTGGAGTTTGGCGATAGAGCAGTATTTGGCAGTGAGTTTTGCCTTCAATTCCTCCCAAGTGAGTTGGTAGGCAATGTCAGCACCCACTGATTGGGTATATGAATTCCACCAAGAGTGGGCATCATCTTCAAGAGAGCAGGTGGCGAAGTTTACTTTGTCGTTCTCCGCACATTTACTGACACGGAAAACAGTTTCCATTTTCTCGAACCATCTGATCAGTCCGATGGCTCCTTCAGAACCCTTGAAACTCGAGGGTTTACAGCTTTGAAAGTCCTTGTAAGAACAAGGTTTGGCGGCAGAGGTTCCAGCGGTATCGCTGTTTCTTGTGGAGTTTGGTGGGGTATTCCGAGCCAAGGCTTCAGTCACAGCCTGGGTTATGAGTGAGGTAATCTGTGCATCGGTGTAAGGTCTGGTCTTTGGCGGCATTATTCTTCAATAAAAGAAATGAAGATAAATGAGATTCTGTAGGAACTTGTAATTGTCACAGATGCACATGTATAAAAGCAGTAATACATAACATCAACAGGAATAATGACAATTGACATGAGTTGGGACAGCAATGAATATTTAATAGATAGTACGAGTTCAGAGGTTACATCCTACAGATGTATTACAAAAGATGTCGGGAATTGTTACATCCGACTGAATTATAGAGTGGCGCGTAGCTAGTTAATAGATTACAGGATAGATTACAAGACAAGGACTACACTAGTTTTAACGTAGATTAATTTGTTCCATCATCGTGACAAGACGGTCCACAGTGGTTGCAAGCCTGCTAGCTTGTCGGGCGTTGTCTTCTGCCAGTGCTAGTCGTTGTGTTAGTCCACGCGCATACTCTTCTGCTTCAAGTGAGCGCTACTCACATTCTTCCATCCTTTGTTGCAGAAGGGCATTTTCCACCCTTATTTCTATTATTTGGTTGCGAAGGACATCCATGTTATTGTTTGTGGTTTCAAGATCGTCTGAGACTTGTTCGATGCGTTCAAAGGATGTAAGTCGCCAGTTTTCGTTGGTTTCCTGCAACACGACATCCATGGTACGAAGTCGTTGCTCATGTTGATTCACCCTAGCGGCTAAAGCCGGCAAGGTGGAGTGAGTGGGGTACGGGCCAGCTCGAGGCAACCTGGAGTTCCTACTTGCTACCCTTGGGTTCTGCGACCCGGATTGAGAACGAGATGAATTTGATGGAATGTTTGCCATTTCTGAGACAAAGCGTTAGTAAGATTGAGGCCTATATTCATATAGCTCCTGTATAATATAGCCTATTGAGTGTCTAGCATAAACATGTTTAAGTCTCGGTTCTCTCGAGGTCAGAGTCTTCTATTGTATCCTGTTCAGCCATAACTACTTTCAGATCTTACATCATCTTTGCTTAATTGTACATAGTTGATCAGGCTATGTTAAATTAAACTCGTATGCTGTAATCTCTGAACCAGTCATACCTAATAAGGAATACGGCCTAATGGTCATAGTCTAGGCTCACTAAATGCAACCTAGTTCACTATAACCTTAGGCTCTGATACCAATCTGTAACACCCCCAAATTTGATGATTTGCGGAAGCTTGATTTGGGTGTTACTAATCAATAACAAAGCATAAAGATAAATAGCAAACGACTCTATATGCGTCGCTTTTACAAAATATATTAATAATTGAAATGTTTACAACATTTGAAGCTTTACATGGCTCGAGTTTAATAAAATGAGATTTCAGTACATAAGTACTTGTACAAAATATACTAATGCAAGAAAATCTCAATCGTCTGTATGCCGACTCGAGCTACATCCTGAGCAGAAACATCCTACTGCTGGGTACCTGCGATATATGCTAAAAGGTCAGCTATAAAGCTGGTGAGCTCACAGGTTTGAAATCAAGTAATATCGTATGAACCGCAAGATTTAAATAGTGAATTGCATCCAGCAATTAAATAATGAATTGCATCCAGCAATTAAATAATGAATTGCATCCAGCAATTAAATGATAATCATCGTGTATACAGCCATGAGCACATAGTTGAGCTTAACTCGAGGGCCGGGTCCCCTATAGAGAATTCCGGGCGAGGTGCCTCCACGAATGCCTAATCAACATTCGTCTTCCCAAATATTAGTACGTCCGTTTACCCGGTTAGTGCTTGCTAACCCGAACGAGGAGGGTCAATCCTATATGGTACCATATACTAATATTCACGCTACAACGTATTAACAACTATGCTGATGGAGGACTTTAAAATGATTAGTTTCGAAAAACTCATGTAGTATATGAAAAGTTGGTACTTGCGTTCACATGTTAAAAGTTGAGCAGTATATCACACCCCTGAGTAAAACAGTAAAAAGAGGGGCTATGAGACTCACCTGAGTCTGAATGCGTTTAAACAAACGTATGTTGATTAGTGAGTAATGAAGTCCAACGACTTGTAACCTGAGGGTGTCCACGACACGCGATGGTTATAAACATGATTGGGTGTCTCAACAGATCACCCTTGTAGTTGTTCGTCCAACTATAATGTCCAAATCTCCACTATTTGGTTGATAAGTTTAAGTATTTGAAAAGTGTACGGCCCGTTGGTGACGGATTTGTAATAATAATCTCAATTATTATTATTTTGATTTCGTGGCGTCTTACTTGAAAAATGTGTTTTGATTGTGTTTTAGAAGCCGTTACGGAATCTAGGTACGGGGGTCCGGGGGCAGCGCCCCTGATAGCGGGGTCCAAGGGGCGGCAGCCCCTGGCGGGGTCCAAGGGGCAGAGCCCCTGGCTGGGGTCGAGCTGCCAGGTCAGCTTGGAAAATTTTTTTATTTCTACTATATTGCTTTGACGAAAAACGCATCTGGAACCGAATTTGGGTAAAATCGAGTGATAAATTTTAGGTCTCGACATTTAGTAAAAATCTGAGTTTTCTGGTTTGTGCGACGTTGTGTGCGACGTTGTGTGCGACGTCGCAGGTAGGATTGCGACGTTGAGCATGACGTCGCTAAAGGCAACGTTTCGCAATTTAATGCGACGTAGGGAGCTGCGTCGCTAATGCGACGTAGGTGATTTCTGCGACGTAGGGGCTTGCGTCGCTAAGTGCGACGTGGCGAGGTATTGGCGACGTTAAGGCTGACGTCGCTATATGCGACGTCGCAATTTAATGCGACGTTGTGACTGACGTCGCACTATGCGACGTCACGAGGGGTTTTGCGACGTAGACGCTGACGTCGCATAAATTCGGGGTCAACTGCGACGTAGCGGTCTGTTGGCCGGAAAATGTGTCGAAAACGAGTTTTTCGGTTTCCGTTCGGTCCAAAACTTTTACCCAACCCATATAGGGACATTATAAGTTGTTACAAACTACTAACAAGTGAAAACATTTAAAAACGAGAGATTTCGGGATTTGTCGGAAACTTACAAAGTGTCGGATGAGAAATCCGAAAAGATAGCGTTGTAGATCGGGATGCGGTGGTCGTTTTCTTCCAAAAGAGTAGTATGATTCGCGTGCGTTTAGTATGTTTATTTGTCGATTTTGTGAAGTTGGGGGTATTTGGTTGGTTGGTAGATTAGAGAGAAAAGAAAGGAGAAAGAGAAAGAGAATGAAAAAGTGAGAGAAGAGAGTGGGAAATGAGAGGTTATCCTCCCATTTTTCGCCCCGCGTTCCCGCTCCGTGCGGTGTTCGTTTGCTCCGTCGTTTATACGTTAAATAATTATTTTAAATATTAAATGGTACATTTTAAATACAAATTATTACGTGATATTTTATTTAATTATTTTACAAATAAGTTTACATTTGAGTTATAAAGGTAAGTTGGTTTATTTAGTTTGCGCGTTTTACATTTTAAATTGTGTAACTTTCTGATTGTACGATACGAATAAATACGAGATATTATTATAATAATATTTTTGACATAACAACGTTATTTAATAAAATTTGTCACCAACATCCATATAAAATTGAATCGAAATACATTCGATTTAAATTGCGTACGATTTAACCAAATCGCATTTTCGTATATATTCAACAATATATATAATTCGATACATTAATTAGCCTAACAAGGAACTAATTACATGTATTAACATCTGATTAGGCACTAAATACTAGTCCTAATTTGGCGGGTGTTACATGTCTGTTATAAGTAAATCAAATAAACGTGATCTAACAAACAAGTGATTATTCTCCAAATCATAGATTCACTGGTTTGCGAAGAACCTATCAAAGTGAGTGCTTTGTAAATGAAACAAACCTGTGTATGACTTTGAGTTTAATCTCACACAAAAAGTGTTAGTTGCCTATAATTTCACCGCAACACAAATAGCAGACATGGAAATACCAGTATTATCAGTTGAATCAGGTAGCCAGGTATAAAGATATCCAAAGCACATATTTTTAAACGAGTTCGAGCATAATACACATATTGACATACAAATCATGTTATCAGATTAAGCATTAGTATCTCATGTATGTTCACAATAATATATGTAAGTACCTCAAATGCTCGAAACATGTCAGTGGGTGTTTAGAATGACTAAGGCTCCTAACTCCTAGTAGGTTTCCATTTTTGTGAGTGAAAGGGATAACAAGAACTTTAGAAAATGGTGAAAAATAGATGTTGCAATAAATGTCAAACGACTAGGAGTAGGAAGTATTAAGGTTTGACAAAAATTTGACTTTTAACGAAGTAATTTCGCAAACCATCCATTTTTGTTCATAAAGATAGAAAACTTGGAACATTCATTTTAGGGTTTCATTTCTACTTATTGGGGTTAGTTCACTACTTAAACTACTTTAACTACTACTGATAATCCTATGTTAGACACGGGTTGCCTCCCAAGAAGCGCTTGCTTTTATTCAAGTCACTAGCTTGACTCCAAACCTATTTCTCAGGAAGTCTAGGGGGCTCCTTTGCATCCATCAGTAGATACAAGCGGAAGTATTGGTACATACCTAGGGGATTAAAGTGAACTATGGTCAGGGTATGTCCAATCAGTGGAAGAGGCGTGGTAAAGTGAGTGATTTGTATTATTTGAGGTAAAACAAAGCTCTCGACTTTTTCTACCTCTTGAGTTTTGGGTTGTTCGGGTTGGTCAAAGAGTTCCTCATCACTCCATGACGTGTACGTCATTATGTAAGGGAGAGATGGTTTGTAGGGTGCTCTTGATGCAAAACCCACCTTGCTTCCTAAAGCCTTTGGTTGGATGATAACGTTGTACTCTGGGCATGGAGGTGGGACAATGTCCATTAGTGTCTCCAATCTTGTAGCAACATTATCATCAAATACTTGGGTGTTTGTCTCCTCTAAGGTACTAGTGGAGTCAGTTAGATCAGGAAGTGAATCAATCAAAGGGATTTTTGGGATACAGTTGACCACAACTGTTTGTGGGACATGTTCAACCATATCAGTTTGAATGAGTTCACTATTCAGAGTCGGTATGTATTCCTTCAGTTCATGTGAAGTTGAGTCTTCTATGTAAATCTCCAAATTCGGGCTTTCCATCTCGATCTCTTCGTCTACTTCGTCATCCTCGTCACTCCGGCCGGAAGTTTTGAGTTGCAGTGGTTCGGAAAGTTCTTCTAGAACAAACCCTCCGTCGGTCTTTGACATTGATAGGTCGGGAATAGGTGAAATTGTAGGTTTAGAAGATTGGGTTGGTGTGGGTGTCGAAGGGATATTGAAACCGAACTCATGAAAATGTAAATCTGTATCTAGTGTGCTAGATGTGGTGTGTGTGCGTCTCTCAACTTTCTGTATCCTAGATTTGGCTCCAGCTTGATTCCTACTCTCCTCACTACTCTCTTGGGCTTGTGTTGGTAGTTCAGTAGAGAATTTAGACATATTATAAGTTTGACTTCTAAGTATGTCCTCTTGTTCTCTAATCATTTCTTCAAGTGATTCGGAAGGAGGTAAGAAAGCAGCATTACTACTGGGACAGGCTAAGGGCATATCTCTCGAGTCAGGGTTCTCGTAGGGTTGTGGTAGACTTACAGGGTGAGGTGAGTGTGGGTAGATTTCGAATGGTTGGGGATAAAAAGGTTGGTATGGATGTGGTGGGGTAGCATGGGGGTCATATTGATATTGTATTTGAGGATCTAAGTACCCTATGTTATCCGAAAACATCATACTTTGGCTTTGGCATTCTCCATCTAAGTGGGTATTACCGCACATCCTACATCTATTTTCGATTGAATTAACAAGACTTTTCATTTGATCTAATCGTTCCCATTGATTTAACATATCCCAAGGGTCAATAACAGGTGGCATAGGGAGAAGGTTTCAGAATTAAAGTTGGGGGTGAGAAGGGAACTTAATCTAAAGTAATACTAAGGCAATCCTAACTACGCTAAACTACGTGCAAAATGTAACTTCTGATAAGGATGGTGAGTCCCAGTCAAAGGATCTCTTAAAAACTAACTTATCAAAACAGGCTCCAAATCGTACTACCGTCCCCGGCAGCGGTGCCAAAAACTTGATGCGCCCTCAGCCGTCGGTGTCGCCGGTGCTGTTGTAACGACCGAGGGTGCGATCAGGGTGTTTTAAAATTTATTTTTGCTCGGGCCTAAACCTCCGAACTACCTACTGGTACTAGGTACAAGTACCCGATACTAGTACGTGGTAAGGATGATCAGGGTCGTCTCTCCAGACGGTCGAATTTGAAGCGGAGCTCGTTTGGATAATTCAGTCTTCAAGATGGTGTTCAGATAGTTGGTTTTGTTTGGTTTTTATCTAATTTAAACTACGAAAGCAATAAAACTAAAATGAGCTAGCTAGCGTATAAGGAACAACTAAGGATAAGGAAGGCGTGGTTCACCATGACTTGGGATAGTATAATATCGGGATTGTGTTTATGATGGGGACACTTTCAGATTAATAGATTGACAGGCTTTGGTGTAAACACTAGAACCCTACCAATTAAATTCCCATTGGCATGTCACTAGGAACTAGGTTATCGTGATTCTGATCGGAGCAATACGCTAAACTCCCAATACTTACCTAGTTGAAAGGTAAGCAACCTATTTTGGTGATTAACCGAGGTACATGAATAAAGCATCGTATCGTCTCATAGGTCCGACTGTTCTTAACACCTAAGCTTATCTCTCGTTCTTCTAATAGTGTATCTAATTATTAACTTGTTATGTTTAAAGAATCAAATATGTAAAATCTAGGGGGTTGATAAATCTAAATCACTTGGACTTTCCTCACTAGACCTTGTTAATACTTTACTTAAGCTCCAATTACGTTGATTTATGACCTAGACCTCTCCTTTTCAAACAGTTATACATCTCCAGATTATTCACAGTTTGTTTAAAACATGTTTCATATGAGGACCATGCCTTTCGGTAATAGACAGTGTACTTTACAGGGTAGTTCCACGGGTTCTTACGTCTAACATGCGGTCGAGAGTAATTGACAGTGAGGGTGACACTCTAAACTAACTAAATGTAAAGCAGTGCAGAAATGTAAATCTAATATATACAACGAGTGGTTTCACTGTGTCTTACTTATTGCATGTCATAGGCACAAATAACTACTTTCCACAATTAAGGTTCCGGACTCCCTAATATCTAGGTTGCAGTCACGTGGATAACTGGAAAGGGTACTCCATAAATTAGGTCTGGTGTCATACATTTAAACAATAACAAAGTATAATAATTCCCATTCATATAAGTTTCTTTTTATGAGTTTAGACTATGTTAGAATGAGTTGTTTTTACGATCCTATCAACTAACTAACATAGAGTTGTCCGCAATCAGATAGAAGATATGTCACATGGATAGTAAACACAAACAATTACAATACACCGGAAGTTCTCCCAAATGTACTGAACATATCGGCTAACAACTACCCTCGAATCCTATTCCCCAATCTCGGTCGTCAGAGATGTCCGTATCATGGCATGGTCTATAGAATAAATAGTCTCATAAACAGGTTTTACCCTACCGGAATAAGTTGGGGTAGTCTGTTCATAAGCGGTTGGCCAAACATGCCATCATTCGTTCATAAAGTTATAATTAAACTATAAATAGAAATTCATTTAGCACATTTAAAGTATTGGTCCGTAATATAACTACCTTCGGTCGTTCTCAGACTTCCGTACGTTTGTACTCTGCCTAAAGCGTTTCCAGCACTATATCCGAGAACAGTCGAATAGGGGCCGTCATATTACTTCACAACATTTATTATCATCCCATTATAACTATCTAAATCATGGCAAACATATAAACAACTACTCGCATATCATGGCAATAGACATTTCTAATATTAATAAATCATAAACATCAAACAAGAACATTACAATTAATTAATAAAAGAAAAGGATAGATATTACCCGTAATTATTGCGAGCAAAACGATGCTTATATTACTTCCGAATATTCCAAAGCGTTACATTGCTAAGCTAGCTACTACTAACTACTACATAATTAATCCCCCTACTTATCTCTCACTAAATTAATTAACTTAGAGAGAGAAAGTGGAAAGAAAAATAAAAGAAAGAATAAAACTAGAAAAGAAGAAAGAAATATGCTTAATGTGTGTGCATATGGTGCAAGTTGAAATGAAGCCTCATGCCCTCTATTTATAGGAGAGATTTGGCTCACATTATCATCAAGGGGTGCATGTTAGCGCAATGTGGGCAAAAAGGTGCACCAGGTACCGTACAACGCGAAAAGGTGGTGCACCGGGTACTGTACAACGCGGACAAAAGGCGCACCAGGTACGGGAATTAGCCAAAAAAGGAAGGTGGTGCAGGGGATGGGAGGCCGGCGGTGGCCAGCTGGTGGCCGGCTGGCACCCGCCCCGTTCGTCGTCTTTTGCTTCGTTTCTTAATTCGCGTGTATCTTCTTCGTTATACGTCCGTTTTCGTCGATTCTTTTTGCGTTGGATTCGTAATTCAAAAACGAAGACTTTGATGCAAAGATATCCCAAAAATATGTCTCTAATCTTCAGATGTGTTGTGCGAATCGTTTGAATCTTTCGGTGTACGTAGAATCTTCATTCTTCGTCCGTTTTTGTTGATTCTTTTTCTGTTGGATTTGTATTTTGAAAACGAACATCTTGGATAAGATGGATGTTGATGATGGGCACTTTAGTCTTGAAATCTTGTTTTGATGCCTTGAATCTTCAAACGTGCGTGGAATCTTCGTTTTTCATCCGTTTTGCTTGATTTTTATCGTGCAACCTTGTTTTGACCATCTTGGCATAATACTATTGATTTGTAATGTTTTTGAGTTGAAATGCCAAGAATTGTTCCAGAATGAGAGAGATATCGGTAGTAAAAACGTGACTTTTTACACGATATCAGGGGTAGGTGAGATAAGATAATTAATACAGTGATACATAAATAAGTTGAAGAATCATCACAGGATAACCTAGTGGTTGGCGTCCTGTTATTCTCACAAGAGGTCTCAGGTTCAAACCTCCCCAGAAGCAAAAAAATCTTGGGGTGGCCACGGGAAGGTTCGGAAACGGCCACGGTAACGGTTAGGCTGCGTACATCACAAGCAAAAGCTTGGCCAACCCGAGGGAGCCTGTAAAAAACGGGAATACCCTTTAAAAAGGAAAAAAAAATGAAGAAGAATTCAAACATATAATATCAACATAATAACCTCAAAATGGGAAACACGACAGCCTATTTGTGTGAATGTCTATCTTCGCCTTTGATCGATCCACATTCGTATCCGTAAAAGTATTAATGTAAAAAAACAACACCTTGACCTATCTAACAGACTTATGACTTGTGACAATGTTTGGTGAACTTAATAATAAAAAATTGAATCATAGTAATTAAAATATTGAATTATATTGCTTCTCCCTCTTTTATCCACCTAATTTTTCTTCTTTTTTGATCCCGTTATATATATATATATATATATATATATATATATATATATATATATATATATATATATATATATATATATATATATATATTATCATTTCGTTCTTGTAATTTTATTAACTTATTGCATACAATAAGTAATAGTAATAATAATAATAGATAAAAAAATAATATTAATAATACTCAATGAATTAAAGAGCTTCATTTCAATTTCAGTAATGAAATAACTAAAGGATAAAATTACATTATCAAATGAAAGATTACAAATGTATCAGATCGATCCAATCCCTAAGGTTTTGATCATACATCTCGAAACGAAATAGCATGTTTTCTGCATTTTTTTCTCGGAGGTGTAGTATTGAAAATCATCTTCAAGTTTCTTGAGAAATTTGAGATCGGATGCAGAGGGTTGAACTCCAAATTCGTCAAATTTATCATTGAGGTCGTTGATCCATTTGCCGATCTTCCCAATTGCCATAGTAAACTTTTCGACGTTTTCTTTTTGTAATTTGATCATTTGTTGGTCTATCTCCTTTAAAACGCCTGCTTTCTCTCCTAAAACATACTTCTCTTCTTCGGTTGCCATTTTTTTAATTTAACAACTATTTTTACAATCTACGAAATATCTTTCAGTTTTATAAAGTTACAGTATTTAAAGCGGTTTACTGAAAACCGCCGCAATAGTGTGTAGCTTCCTTTTTACGCTACTACTCGTACGACCATAGCTAATTAATTCAGCTGTCCATATCCATTCCAATATTCCATAACATATACTAGCTGCTAACCCGCGCGATGAGGCGGGAATAAATTTGAAATCGATAAAAAAAGAACTGATTAAATATTAAAATATTGATTCGAGTGATGTCTTACACAAAATAAACAATAATAATAAGAATGGTACGGTGCACCTTGCAAAAAATGAAACTGAACATGAAATTTAGTAATTGACTACAAAGTATAAAAGGCCGCCACATTTCAATTTTAGCCGCTTCAATCTGGAGATGCTCTAGAAGGCTTAAAAATAAAGTCAAATGTTTGTCAGTGAAGGGGGCTGGGGAAATGGGGAGGGGGTGGTGTGGTCTGGATTATGGCTAGTTATAGGAGCATAGTGTGGTCTAATCAAATAGATTTTTTGATGAGATGTAACACCCCAGTTTTCAAAGTATTATTTTAGTGTACAAAAATATATATTTATTTTTGTTTGTAGATCTTTTAATAATAAGTTATAATAGACAACGTAAATGGTTGTTCAGTTCCAGACTACATAGTAAAGGAAATTAAAGAATTTATAAACACAGATACGTGTTTTGTTCCCAGACTTTCAAAACAAATTCTAGACCCTCAAATATACAGAGTAAAATTGCAGGATAGAAAACCAAGGAAGAATTCAGTTTTTAATCTTCAAATTCAAGCTAGAGAAATCAGAATAATCATCCTTTAATCATCTCTAACCTCAAACAAGTAAGTGTTCTTCATGATTTTAACCTAAAATGGGTTTTCATGGGGGTTTTGTTGATTAGTAAGTTTTAATCCGAAATTGAGAGTTGTAATTGATTAGTTTGATGTTAGTTAGTATTATTATGATCATTAGTAACCATATTACATGGTGAAAGTGATGAAATCATGATTAGTGTTCTTGAGTGAATTTAGGGGTTTTGCTAAATCATTGTAAATTCATGTAATAAGCTTTAAAGTATGATTAGAAATGTTATTAGAGTGTGAAAAGAATGTGGAACAAGTAATTAAAGTGATTAGTTAAAAATAAATAGCCATGGAATCATGATATTAGTTCAAGGTATTGTTAGAAAGATGATTAGATAATGATTAGCAAGAAAGTTAGTAAAATAAACATTAAAACTTAATTATGAATATGGAAGATGAAAGTGATTAGTTATTGAAAAGTGATTATGATTTCATGAGTTAATGATAACTCCAATGATTAGTAGTTGAAAGAATTGTTTAGTATGATAAGAATTATGAAAGTGTAACTAGTTAGCTTAGTTAAAGTAAAAGAAAGTTAATTAAAGCAAGAAAGAGATATTAGATTATTATTAGTGAAAGTGTGATTAGTTGTTCTTAATTGTGTTGTGTGTTCATGTGTTAGGTGTTAAAGATGTGACATCTTCAATTGATCAATTAGCCACAAGTTGTTCAATTCATCAAGGTGAGTTATATGAAAGTGACTAGATAATTATTAAGTGAATTGGATTGCTTTCGGGCAAAATATTCACCTAATTGTGTAAAGAGTAAATGATTAGTTTTAAATGATATGAAAAGATTATGATAAAGATTCATATGATTAGAATGGTTAACTCATGTTAGCCATGTGATGATTAGAATGGTTGACCAAGGTTAGCCATGTTGTGATTAGTAGCTAACTTATGTTAGCTAAAATATGATTAGTCTAGCTAATTAGATATTAGCTAGAATGTGATTAAACTAGCTAGTTAGATATTAGCTAGTATAATCAAGAGATATGTGCACATATGAAAGTAAAAGTGAAAGTTCAAGTGAAAGTGAAAGCACAAGTGAAAGTGAAAGCTCAAATTAAAGTGCAAGGGAAAGTGAATTCAAAAAAAAGGAAGAATTTCCCATACTTTGCTTATTATATATGTTGTTATTATATTAATGCATTGTTTTGATTAGTAGTTAAATTGATTAAATAGTCATATGCTCACTAAGCTTTATGCTTAACCCGTTCAGTGTTTTATGTTGTAGGTGCTTGGTTTGGTTGAACCAAATGATAGAAGGAGTAGATTTTGGGTTGCAAGAAGATAGCGTGGATAAGGAGCTTGCTTTATGGTTAGATGAGCTTCTTATTCTTTTAAATTATTGTTATGATTAGCCATTGTGTAAATCGCCCAAAATGAGTTTTATGACACGAATTAGTTAAAGTGTAAAGTAGTTAAAGATTTATGATGTAAGCCTTTGACTCAGCAAAGTCAAAGTTGAAAAAAGAAGGTAAATGATTAGTAGTAAAGTATGTGTCATAAATGGTAAATAAATGGAATAGAGTAAAGTGTTGAAAGTAAGTTTTGGTTGAATTTAAGTGTTGACCTATAGTCAACTATGTTGAAATGGTCAAATGTGAGGAAAAGATATAAGTGAAAGAGTCAAAGTGTTCTTGAAATGAGAAACGGGTCAGAAGTGTCCAAATGGGCATATTTTGGATCAAAGTGTCAAAACAAGTCATGGTACACGTATGACACATGTTGCTTTTAGTTTAAGTGTCAAAAGTATGTTAGAAAGTATAGGTAAAGTATGAAAGTCATAAACCAATTGGGTTGTGTTTTGACATGTCAAGAAAAAGTGCCGAAATGGTCAAATAATAATCTAATATCTCTTTCTTGCTTTAATAATCTAATATCTCTTTCACTAATAATAATCTAATATCTCTTTCTTGCTTTATAGTATTAAGTGTTGCAGACTAGATTTCTGGCTTTGGTACTAAAACAGCCTTGTTTTAGTACTAGAACAGCCTTGTTTTAGTACTAGAACAAGCCTGTTCTAGCTTACTCATTTTTTTACATATATTTTGAGACTAGTTCTCAGTACCAATTATGTTAGCAAAGTTTATAAGTTAATAAATTGTATAAAAAAAAAACGATTCTCGAATTCAGGGCGTTTCAAGTTGGTATCAGAGCGATGGTTTAAGAGATTTATGTAATCCACAATAGGATTGCCTAAACTTAAACCACTATAAATTGTTTAGTTAGTTATGATTAGTATATATAGTAGTAAAGCATATTTGATTAGATTGATATGCTATTTGTTATCAGTTGAAATTAGTTGTCATGTATTAAATTAGTAGATGAAAATCGTAGATGATATACTAGTATCCTGAATAGTTTTGTTGAGCTTAAAAGTGATGATAGAAAGTATGAAATTAGTAGTGTAAGTGTTAGTAGATTATTTACAAGGTGTAGTTAAAATACCTTGTTAATAATTAATTTGATATGTGATTAGAAAATAAATGTAAATGCGAGTAGATATTTGTGACAAGACATGTGTAGTAATCAGGTATATGTGGTGAATATACACATAATATGAATAGATGTATGTTATGATTAGCTATATACTTGCAAGTAAATAATTATTCAGATAAATGTGCAGATAGTTGTATAGATATGTGTGAAAGAGTTCAGTTATGATTAGAAGTTCAGATGACCAGATAAGCTAACTTTTGTTAGCTGTATGTTCAGATATTTAGATAATTGCTGATTTTCATTGGCAATAGATTAATGAGTTCAGAAAAATTGAAATATGATAGTAGTTTAGTTACGTGTTCAGAGTTTCAGGTGATCAGAAGTACTGACTTATGTCAGGTATTGTATTAAGAATTTATGTGAATATATGCATGAAAGTATGTGTTAGCTGCAGTTTTATGTGTTCAGTTGAAATTTTCATGATTTCTTATTTGCGCAGACTAAAGTGTTTTATGAGTATTCAGATTATATGATATCAATGTTTAGCCACACTCAAACCAGTATATATTTGATAGTGATGAATAGAAGTGTGAGACTGATATAATAGAACGACGTTTGGCCAACGTGGTTTTATTATATTAAGACACATGGGTGATTCATACCTGTTAAATATGGAGTGGGATTAGTGATGGTTAGCTTTGATGGAAGTAGAAGTGGAACAGTAAATGAATAGTTTTATGAAAGTCAGTATGAATTAGAATGATTAGATTAGACTCGGTTGTTGTGGGATTACTATTGTAGTCAAATGAAAGTAGAAAGTTGACAAAGTGTTAACCTTCTATAATGAACAGAATTTTTGTTTGAAAGAAAGGTCAGAAAGCGAAACTAGAAAAGGGAGTTATGAGGCATGAAGTCAGGTACCATATGGTAACTTTTATACCTGCCCTTGTTCTTTGACTCCATAGTTGTTAAATATGTGTTATTTATACCTTGCAAGCAGTTTAATCAATATAGATTTAGTAGTAATGTAATTATGATTACATAAAGTGTTAAACTCCTAAGTGGGGGAGAAAATGTTAAGATGTACAAAGTAATGTATATGGAAAGTATGATAGTAGTGATGAAAGAATGATTAGTTAATTGAAAGTTTAGTTTAATTAACCCAAATGGGTTATTGAATTGATTAATTGATTATGATGATTAGTAGTTGTTAAAGAAGTTGAAAGTAGTTGTTTAGTGATAACAAATGATTATATTTGCTAACTTATGTTAGATGTAGTAGTGATTAGAATAGCTAACCAAGGTTAGCTATGTGATTAGACTAGTTAACTTTTAACTATGTGATTAGATTAGCTAACTCATATTGGCTATTGTGATTAAATTAGCTGACTTATGTTAACAAGTGTGATTAGAATAGCTAATTTAATTTAACTATAATTGTAATTAGATGATCAGAGGTTGCAGTACAGTTGTTTCGTAGAAAGATGAAAGCAGATTAGATTAGTGAAAGATTTAGTTCCATAATTTCTCAGCAGTCAGTTGTTTATACAAATATGTATTATTGATAATTGCTATATGTTGATTAGTTTGTGAATTAGTCATTCAATTATGTAAAGTATTGACAATTTAGTTTATTTGATTAGTTATGATAATAGTGATTAGTAGTGAAAGATATGAAAGAAGCTTAATTGATTAGAACGGCTAACTTAAATTAGCTATGAAAGTGATTAGTGTAGCTAACCAAGGTTAGCTAAATTCATGATTAGTTAGCTAAGTTATATTGACTAAGAATATGATTAGACTAGCTAATTTATATTAGCTATATTAATCAGATAATTCAGGGCTATGTGATTTCGGATTCCATCCATGTAAGAAGTTTCACCTAGTTATGAAAGTGTGAAAGGATTTGTTATAGTGTAAAGATTGTCTAAAGTGATTAGTCAAATAGTTTAGGTAAGAAGTCATCTGACTTAAAAGAATCAAGTTTAGGTAGAATATATATATGTACAGGTAAGGATGAAAGATTGATTCAGTAGAAATTGACAGTAGTTAATATTACACTTTGTGCTTGATATTGCAGTATGTGTCAGTGAATAATGAATAGTTAGTAGTAAATAGTAAACAGTGAATAATTAGTAATAAACAGTAAATAGTGAATAGTGATTAGTAGCTAGAATGAATTGAGAAAGTTGAATGCATACTAAGGGTAAGTAAGTTGATAAAGCAATATGCACATTGATACATAAATCGTTTCAATAGTATAAGTACAGATATATGCAATAGTTGATTAGATTGTCAACTGATAAAGTTGATTAGTTGTTTATGTAATAATGTTAGATACATTATATGTATAGCTGAAAATTATGAGATTGAACAGATATATATGAATAGTTGAGATAAAGATAGAAAGTGAATATTTAATAGTATGTATATTTAAGTCTGGAACTAGGAAGTAAAGCTGTATGTTAGAATAAGTAAACGCTTCCGCATGAGTAGAGAAAGTGTTAAGATTGAACAGATAAGAATAAGAATGATATTCGTGGGGACACGAATAAAATAAGTGGGAGAGAGTTGTAACACCCCAGTTTTCAAAGTATTATTTTAGTGTACAAAAATATATATTTATTTTTGTTTGTAGATCTTTTAATAATAAGTTATAATAGACAACGTAAATGGTTGTTCAGTTCCAGACTACATAGTAAAGGAAATTAAAGAATTTATAAACACAGATACGTGTTTTGTTCCCAGACTCTCAAAACAAATTCTAGACCCTCAAATATACAGAGTAAAATCGCAGGAAAGAAAACCAAGGAAGAATTCAGTTTTTAATCTTCAAATTCAAGCTAGAGAAATCAGAATAATCATCCTTTAATCATCTCTAACCTCAAACAAGTAAGTGTTCTTCATGATTTTAACCTAAAATGGGTTTTCATGGGGGTTTTGTTGATTAGTAAGTTTTAATCCGAAATTGAGAGTTGTAATTGATTAGTTTGATGTTAGTTAGTATTATTATGATCATTAGTGTAACAACCGGCAAATTAGGACTAGAATTAGTGCCTAATTCTTTGTTAATACATGTAATTAGTTCTGTGTTAGGCTAATTTATGTATCGAATATATATATTGTTGAATATATACGAAAATGCGATTTGGTTAAATCGTACGCAATCTAAATCGAATGTATTTCGATTCAATTTAATACGGACGTTGGTGACAAATTTTACTAAATAACGCTTTTATGTCAAAAATATTATTATAATAATATTTCGTATTCATTTGTATCGTACAAACAAAACGTACACAAATTTAGATATTAAAACGCGCAAATTAAATAACTAACTTACCATTTGATAACTCAAATATAAATTCAGTTGTAAAATATTTAAATAAAATCTCGCGTAATAATTCGTATTTTAAAACGTGCCTTTGATATTTAAAATAATTATTTACGTTTAAACGACGGAGCAAACGAACACCGCACTGGATACGTAGACGGAGACTGAAAATGGGATAAACCCCCACCTCCACCTTTCATTTCTTTCATTTCATTTCTTCTTTCTCTCTCTCTCTTTCACTTTTTCTCTCAACTTTTCATCACCAAAATTCATCAAAAATCGACAAATACTACCACTAAACGCACGCGAAACATACTACTCTTTTGGAAGAAAACGACCACCGCATCCCGATCTACAACGCTATCTTTTCGGATTTTCAATCCGACGCCGCGTAAGTTTCCGACAAATCCCGACATCTCTCGTTTTTGATCATTTTTACTAGTTTATGGTTTAAATAGGCTTAATATGTTCATATGAGGGTTGGGTAAAAGAATCGGACCAAACGGAAACCCGAAAACATGTTTTTGGCTCGAAATCCGTCGAACAGGCTTTAGTGTCGCATAGATGCCAAAAACAGTACCAGCGTCACTAAGTGTCGCTATGTCTAGTGCCGCCCCATAGCGTCACTACTTAGTGTCGCTATCACATATACACCGTCACTTGTTTAGTGACGCAAGCATATAGCTTTCGGTAGAAACCATGCGACACTTCGTAAGTGTCGCTATTATCCGTAGAAACTCATCACTTTCAGTAGAAACAAGTGACGTCCGGTTACTACTGATGACGTCACCCGAACCTCATACCGTCACTTCAAGAGTGACGCATACACTATTTAACGACACTTCTCTAGTGCCGCCTTATATGTTACCCGACACTACTTAACGTCACTCCCATAGTGCCGCTATACTATTTTACCCGACACTTCCTTAGTGTCGCTATGTTGCACGTCACTTCCTAAGTGACGCCTAAATCTCAGAAACTATTACTTTTCACGACACTGCTTAAGTGCCGCAATGTTACGGAACCCGTCACTTCGGAAGTGACGCATAACACGATACACGACACTATCTCAGTGACGCATACATTTACACACTGACCCAATACGCGACACTCCACAAGTGACGCATAGAACACAGAAGTGACGCATATAGTGTCGCATAAAACAGCAGGTTTTCAAACTTTAATTTCACTAAGTGTCGAACTTTTGTAACTTCAAATACTTATACGATACGATTTATAAAACACTTTGGGACACTTTTATAAGTGCAAAACATCAATAATTTGATAATAATACTTAAAGTTATTATTTCAAACTCGTCACCAACGGGTCGTACACTTTTATACAAACGATAACGAACCAACATTCGGACACATTGGGTTGTATGAACAACTAGCCTAGATGATCTTGCGAGACATCTACTTACTTGACATTACGTGTTTAGGCATTTGGAGGTTACGGGTTCGGAGAACCAACTGTTGATATTACATACTCGTTTATTGATATAAACGCGCTTGCAAGGACTCAGGTGAGTCTTACGGCCCCACTTTTACTGTTTTATCTTATTGGGGGAGATGCATGCTACTTATTTTTCCTGAACACAAGTACTAAACTGTTTACTATACCAAACGGAATTGCATGAGTTACTTACTATTTACTGAAGTCTCTCCATCATATATCGTTAGTTATGTACTTAAGCGCGAACAGTAGTTAATGGATCCATTAGGGAAATGACCCTCCCCGCCCGGGGTAGTAGCGCTACCACGAACTGTTATGTATAAACGGGCGACTATTATTTCGTTTACTTATGCTTGCTCAATTTCGAGCATGTCACGGGAGCAACTGATTATTTACGGGTTAAGCTTCGATTATGAGCCTCATGGCAACGGTATAACTTGATTACTTTACTTTTACGAGATTTGCAAATACTTGATATACGCCTACGGGCACTACTGATGAAATCTTGTGTTCAAACTGATTATTTACTGATAAACCTGTGAGATTCACCAACCTTTTGGTTGACCCTTTTTAGCATGTATTCTCAGGTACACTTACGGAGTAGGATCACTCCAGGATTACTAGCTAGAGTCGCATGATTTCCAAATTGCATATAACGGAGATTCTTTGGCATTATCTTTTGTAGCTATGATTATGTAATAGAATCTCCCGCCACTTACGCGGACTCTAGGCTTATATATTTTTGGTGTAATGAAAACTATATGTTTTCAAACGATCTAATTATGAAATGTAATTATTTTACAAAACGTCTCATTTAAAGGTCGTTTGCTGTATATCTTGCGCTTTGTATATTGATTAGTAACACCCAAAGTATGCTTCCGCAAATCGTTAAATTTGGGGGTGTTACAGATTGGTATCAGAGCCTAAGGTTATAAAGAACTAGGTTGCATTTAGTGGACCTAGACTATGACCATTAGGCAGTATTCCCTTACTAGGCATGATTGGTTCAGGAATTACATCATACGACTTTAATTTAACATGGCCTGATCAACTATGTACAATTAAGGAAAGATGATGTGAGGTCTGAAATGGTTGTGTCGAACAGGAATGCGTTAGTTGACTCTGACCACGAGAGAACCAGACCATTACTTGATACGTGCTAGACTTTAGGCTGGATATTATATATTTATATATATTAGCCTCGTCTTACTTACACTCTGCCACAGGAATGGCAAACACACCACCTAATCCGACACACTCTCACTCACATGGGTCACGGAACCCACGAGTAGTCAGGAGGAACACAAGGTCACCTCGAACCAGCCCTTATCCTGTACCTAACTCTCAGAACTCGGCACATCTCACGGTGCCAATGTTGGCTATCCAACTCCGCAGTCAGGAGCAAAGACTCGAAAATTTGGAACTGGAACAACACCGAATGACCTACCTGCTTCGTCAAGCTCTTGACCGCATATCACAACTACAGCGAGAACAAGAGGATACCAACCTCTCTGTAAGCATAATTCAGGATTCCATGACCGCCGAATTAGGTGCGGATGAACTTGTAAGAAACCGACTAGAAGAATGTGAACAGCGTTCACAGGAGACTGCGGATCACTCTCGAACAATAGCACAACGACTGGCCTTGGTGGAAGACAACGCCAGGCAAACCAACCGACTAGCAGAAACTGTGGACCGCCTTGTCGCGCTAATGGAACAAATTAATCTACAAGAAGACTAGCGTAGCCTTTGTCTTGTAATCTATCTTGTAATCTAATGACTATCTAGCGCTACTCTATAAACTAGTCGGATGTAACAATTCCCGACACCTTTTGTAATATCCCTGTAGGATGTAACTTTTAAACTCACTTTATCTATCAAATATCACTCGTTATCTCAACTCACATTAATTGTCATTTTCCATGTTGATGTTATGTATTACTGCTTTCATACATGTACATCTGTGACCATTACAAGTTCATACAAAATCTCATGTATCTTCATTTCTTTTATTGAAGAATCATGCCGCCAAAGACACGACCATACACCGACGCCCAGATTACCTCCCTTATAACCCAGGCTGTTACTGAAGCCTTGGCTCGGAATACACCACCAAATTCCTCGAGAAACAGCGATGCCGCTGAAACCTCTGCTGCTAAACCTTGTTCTTACAAGGACTTCCAGAACTGCAAACCTCTAAACTTTACAGGTACCGAGGGAGCTATTGGTCTGATACGTTGGATCGAGAAAGTTGAATCGGTATTTCTTATCTGCAACTGTGCGGAGGGGGACAAAGTTAAGTTCTCAGTTAGCACTTTTACTGACACCGCACTCACGTGGTGGAACACCTATGCCCAGACTGTGGGCGTTGCCAATGCTTACAAACTCCCTTGGGTGGAGTTGAAAGAGATGTTAAGGGGTGAGTATTACCCCAGGGATGAACTGAAACAGTTAGAGCTGGAATTCTGGAACCATAAGATGCAAGGTGATGATATCACCGGTTATACCAACCGTTTCCACCAGCTGGCACTCCTGTGCCCAACTATGGTCGATCCTGAGTACAAAAGGATCGAGAAATACATTGATGGACTGCCCGAGAAACTCCAGGACCTGGTGACTTCATCCAAACCAGGTACTATCCAGAACGCCATCCGTATGGCACATGAACTCACGGCAAACGCTGTCCGCCGTAACACAACCTCAGCCCCACCTGCAAACAACAAACGAAAGTGGGAAGGAAACCCCAACTCATCCAACCAAATCACCAACCGAAAGCCTGAGCCCCTTAGGGCTTATTCATCTGGCACTTCAGAAAGGAAAGGGTACGTTGGAAGCAGGCCCTACTGTCCCAAATGCAATCGTCACCATGACGGTTCCTGCCCTTGCACAAACTGCAAACGCTTTGGGCATCTGGCCAAGGATTGTCGAAATACCAGTGCCCCGAAGACTTGTTATGGGTGCGGAAGTCCTGGGCATTTTCAGAATAATTGCCCTAAGCAGAGAAACAACAACAACAACAGCAACAAACGGAACAACAACCCAGCTCGTAGTAGAGCATTTGTCATCAAAGCTGGGGAAGCTAGAGAAGACCCGAATGTTGTAACGGGTACGTTTCTTCTCAACGATCTTACTGCTTCAGTATTATTTGATACAGGTGCTGATAAAAGTTTCATATCTGATGAGTTTTGCCCACTACTTAATATCACCCCTTCGGCCTTAGATGTTAAGTACACTGTAGAGCTCGCAAATGGTAAGCTCATAGAAACCAGTAGTGTGATACCCAATTGCACTTTAAACCTCGCAAACGAAACCTTCTCAATCGATCTAATGCCTGTTGAACTAGGAAGTTTTGATGTCATCGTGGGAATGGACTGGTTGTCCAAGCACCGGGCCGAAATTGTTTGCCATGATAAAATCGTCCGAATTCCTCTCGCCGCTAGTAGTACCTTGATTATACAGGGAGAGACCGGTGGTTCGAGACTAAACTTAATCTCCTGTTTAAAAACCCGAAAATGGTGGTGTAATACCTGAAATTTTCATAGAACACTTTAAAGACGAAATTAAACAACTCGTGAGCGTTAAGGCTAATAAGTTAAAATTTCAAAACATTCTATTATCAACGATTTCCTCGAGGTCTTCTCAAAAGATTTAGGAGGATTACTTCATTCTTTACTCGTAAAGTTTTGTATCGATCTTATTCTTGGAGCAACCCCAGTTGCAAAAGCTCCATATCGCTTAACACTATTTGAATGCAAGAATTATTTAATCCACTTTAAGATGCTCTAAGACAAAGGTTTTATTCGCCCTAGTCATTTCTCAATGGGAGCACCTGTCTTATTTGTCAAAAAGAAAGATAGTTCTTTTCATATGTGCATTGATTATCGTGAACTTAATTAACTTACGGTCAAGAATCGTTGTCCTCTTCCAAGGATATATGATTTGTTCGATCAACTTCAAGGTGTTCAGTGGTTTTCAAAAATCAATCTTTGTTCTGGTTATCATCAATTGATGGTACATGAATTAGATATACCAAATACTGCATTTAGGACTCATTATGGGTCTTTTGGATTTCTTGTTATGACTTTCGGTCCTACTAATGCGTCTATAGCATTCATATATTTAACGATCACGTATATAAATCGTATCTCGATGAATTTATCATACTTTTCATTTGCGACGTTCTAATTTATTAACTAACGAAGAGCATGAAGTTCCTTTAAGACTAATTCTAGAGTTACTTTCGAACGAAAGATCTATGCGATATATTCGAAAATCTTGATTTCAAGCTAGAGGATTGTTTTTCTTGGGCACTTTGT
The DNA here is from genome assembly GCA_949592205.1 of Helichrysum umbraculigerum. NCBI lineage: Eukaryota > Viridiplantae > Streptophyta > Magnoliopsida > Asterales > Asteraceae > Helichrysum > Helichrysum umbraculigerum. Next base: position 44,619,641 of record CATIUR010000001.1, read on the forward strand.
GAGCAAAGAAGTTATACTTAAGGATCATAACAAGAGCAAAACAGTAAAGGGATGGAAGATCCCACGGTCATCATTGGAGGTTCGTATAGCATTTAGGATTCACGGGCTATTATCGGCATTTTATCGAGAGTTTTTCAAAGACTCCTCAACTACTCACATATATATGTAAGAAGTTGTTGGGGTAAGAACTAAGAATAATCTTTTCAAACATTGAAGGATGCCTTGTGTAATGCATCAATTCGGACTCTTCCCGATGGATCGTAGGATTTCGTTGTGTATTGTGATGCATCCGACCGAGGTCTAAGTTGTGTGTTAGTTAAATGGGAGAGGTAGTCGCATTCGTCTCTCAACAACTTAAGGTACATGAAAATTACTATACTACCCACGAATTGGAACTTGGAGCGGTGGTGTTCGTACATATGTGTTGAAGACACTACTTGTATGACGTAAAGAATTTTGTTTATACCGATCATAGGAGCTTTTAACACATTGATTTGTTGTTTGTTCTAAAGAAGTTGAACATGAGGCAAATGAGGTAGCGGAAATTGTTTAGCGGTTACGATTGTGAAATTCAATTCCACCCGGGGAGGATGGATGAGGTGGCAGCTGTTTTTTGAATAGGAAGGAAAGAGTAAGCCAAGGTGAGTGCGAGTCAAAGTATGACGATACACTCTGGCATTAAGGGTAAGAGGTTCAAAGCACAAGATGAAGCGTTAAGGGATACTCATATACAAGATGAAGGGTTACGCGGGTTAGACAAACATTGGAACACAAAGTGGAGGAGATATTACATCTTGTGAGAAGATCATGGATTTCTTTTTCTAGGTGGTCTATGGACACTAGTAATTGATAGAATGACTAAGTCATCTCATTTCTTAGCTATCTGCGAGGACTAAACGGTGGAGACATTGGCGAGGTTGTATATTAACAACGAAGTAGCAAGGCGTGGAGTGTTTGTATCAATTATATTTGATTTTGATGGTTATTTTACTTCACAATTTTGGCAAATGTTTCAGAAAGCTTTGGGAACGCGTTTTGATATGAGGATGGTTTATCATTCTCGAACTAATGGACGGAGTGAGCGAACTATTCAAACATTTAAGAATATCCTTAGAGTGTGTTATCGATTTTGGTAGCAGTTGGGATACCCACTTACCATTAGACGAGTTATCATACAGCATAGTTATCATTCTAGTATTCATTGCGCATTATATCAAGCACTTCAGGAATGTAGGAGTCATTCATGGTAGTGTGGGCAGAAGTTGGATTAGAATCAGTTGATTTGATTGAAATAGTTCATGAAGCTATTGACAAGATCATTCAAATCAAGGAGAGGTTGGAAACAGTACGAGACAGGCAAGAGAGTTACGCAAATAAATGTCGAAAGCAGTTAGAATTTTATGATAGAGATCATATATTGCTTAAATTATTGCTTTGGAAAAATACCATATATTTTGGGAAGAAGGGGAAAATTTATACATAGGTTTGTTAGATCGCTCTAAATTGTTGAGCGTGTATAACATATCGATTGAAAGTTGTCACAAGAGTGAAGTGCTGCTCACGAACTATTTCATGTGTCAATTCTACGAAAGTGTTGGCCGATAAGGTCTTACACATGTTTCTAGGAGGAGTTTAAAGGGAACCACAAATAACGATGTGTAGAGAAAACTGGTAGGAACCATGGATTGAGAGGTCAACATGTTGGAGCACATGTAATTTTAATTATCAAGGTCCGATAGAACGTTGACCTGAGTATACTTGCAAATGAAAATATCAAGCCAAGCTTATATATATGCACTTATTCAGTGATCGTGGTGACAATACGGCTCCGATTGAATTTCGGGACGAAATTCCCTAAACGGGGGGATACTGTGACATCCGTCACCAAAAATGTAATTCGAAAATCTCAGTTCAAAATTATTTCTTATTTGTATTCAAGTTCGTTAATGATAACTTATATATTCGCTTTGGGCATGAAAACATTTCCTTAATAATTTATGGAAGTTATACGATTAGATAAATATACGCGAATACGAACATAATTAAATTGTGAGTATTAAATCTTAAAACATCACGGGCTAACTTAGTTCATGATTTGTCAATTTTGGGCCCAAAGAAAATGATCCAACTCCCAAAAGTCAAACCCAACTAAACCCAACACCTCTTGAACCCTAGACCTATAAATATACCCTTAAACCTAACCCTAAAACTTTTCTATCACAAAAACATACAAAATCCCGTCCCAAAAATTCCAGTCACGAACATAGGTCGATTTGACCCATTTACGTTCGTTTTCAGCCTTCAGTCAAAACTACAAAGTTGTAGATCTCGAAGTTTTAACCTCAAAACGCGAGTTTCGGCCTCTGAAACACTCTATATTATTTTAAAAAAATTATTTCGTAAACTGCTGCTGTTGGTGACGAATTTTCAGAAACTTTGGTAAGTTTTCGATCCTATAATTCTCGTATACGTTTGATCGATTCACGAAAACGAATTCTAAGGGTTATGCTCTCAATATTTACAGATTCTAAGGGTTATCATCGTGCGGTTTTCTCGTTGGTTGGTATAATTCTCTATCCGAATCTTCCATATAAACGTATGTGATTATTTCGTATTGTCGTTTATTTTTGGTTCGATTCCATTGTATTCCGGGTACATGAAATCATTAGGATAATATTAAAATTAGTGTATAAGTGGTAGAATCGAGAAATATGATTGTGTTTGCGGTTTGGATTGTTTATACGAATGATTAGGGTTGATTATCTATAAACCCTAATCTGATCAGATTTTTATTTCGGTTTGAGAAGCTTGTAACTTGTTCATTTCATGGTAATTTTTGATGAAAAATGAGTCTAAACTTAAGTACTTTGAGTCTACTTTCAAATGGCGCCAGTTTCATGGTTAAATGTGGAGAATAAGTTGGTCAAAATGATTTTACAAGTTTGTGTGTCAATTCTGAGTTTCTTGGTTCCAGATTTCGGTTAAGTTGTAGATTTTTGAAACGTGCCTTAAACTAAGATTTAGGTCTTGAGAGATTTACTGGAGTGTCTTTAAAGTGTTAAGTATTTTCTGTAAAAATATGATAATCATTTGAAACTTATAAGTATTTTAAGTAAATTAAAACTTTTGTGAAGTCAGAAAGAGTTAACTGTTTTGAGCAGATTACTTTGATGAATTTTTAAAAAAATAGTAAACTATTGAAATAAGTTCTAGAAAAATTACAGGATGTTCTTAACATCATGAAATGTCACTGGTAAAATTTGTAGAGTCGAATAATTTTATTAAGTCATGGTTTAAAATTCGTGAAGTGGTATGAAATTTCTGGACAGATTCTGGAATGCAAGATAGAGTAAAGTTACTGATATTTTGAATAAACGAGGATTAAATTTTGTAAAGCTACTTGAGGATTGGTTGTGAGGAAACCTAGTAAAGGTGATTTGGATTTGGGATACAATGGAAGGACATAGGTATGTCTAGGTTGTAACCCGTATACGTATATATTCGTTTGTAGATTGCGAGTTGTTTGGTGGATTCTTTTGAGAGAGATACTTACTTTGGTATTCAAGGTGAGTTTTCGTGGCCCCATTTTCTTTACATATTTTTATCATTGGGGGAAAAGTATGCTCACATGTTTTATCAATTTTTTTATGCTGTGAACGTATTCATTTCTATTTTTGGACATATGCTTGAAATGTGTGACACTATGTGACTTATGTGCATTGATACTTATTGCTTACATTCGTGCTGTACTTCCTTGTGGAGTATTTGCCGTACATTGAGGTTGTTGTTTACATTCGTGCTGTACTTCCTTGTGAAGTATTTGCCGTACATTGAGGTGGTTGTTTACATTCGTGCTTTACCTCCTTGTGGGGTATTTGCCGTACATTGGGATTGTTGCTTACATTCGTGCTTTACTTCCTTGTGAGGTAATTGCCGTACATTGAGATATATTGATTGCATTATTTCACATTTGTGTACATTTCTACTGCATTGTCCTAACTTACTTTCGTCACAGCAAAATGTTTATTTTTATGGTGTCTGGTTAAACCTACGAAACTCACCAACATTCGTGTTGACGTTTTTGAGCATATCTTTTCAGGTTATACTAGTGGACTTAAAGCAGTGGACAAGAGAACTTAGTGGACCTTTAGGGTTGCATTAAGAGTGATTCAAGACTTGTGGTACATTATTAAGGTTGTTTGTGAAGGCTTGTTTTGCCTTAACATTATAGTGTACTTTTGTTTGTAAGATGTCGAATTCATTGTTGAAATGTATGCATGACATGAACCGTTATTCATGTTATTGGCATCATGACACATTGGATATTGTATTTCATATAGAATTCTTTATAATGATGTGTTGTGATCCTATCACCGTTATACCCCGTTGTTTCCGCTTTAGACGGGGTGTGACAGATTGGTATCAGAGCCATTGTTTATAGAGATCTAGGTGGATTGGCCTAGACTATAAATAAGGAACCCACATATAGAACATGAGTTAGGAAGTTATGTGTGCATACAATTCCGTGAAGCTAGTTGTAGCTAGTGTCGATCATTCATCTTAACCATTTCAAGTAAGAAGGACGTTGTAAGCATTTCTTCATCGTCTTACGACTCTTTATGAGGTTCGTCTACATGTTACTTAGGATTCTATAAATATATGATCTCTTTACGCGAATACAAAGCTTATTGTGATACAAAGACTTGGAAGATAAGTATGTGTATGAAAGAATGCTTTCACAATTACGGCTGCAGACGTAATTGACAAAGGTGTTCTGACGTATGTATGCTCATCTGACCATGTTTGCGTGTCTCATGTGCTATCTCCGTGTCGTCTTGTAATAAAATCCCAGTTGCATTCGTTACCGAATCAATCAAATGGTTGTGAGTCTTGTGCATTTATGCCTTGACAAACTCCAAAGCATTTAACTATTCTAAACTCATATTAATTCGGAATTATAACAAGCATACTACTAAGACGCAATACACGTAAATTTTACTCGTGGAGAAGAAACAATCAGTGGTGGTCATACAAGTGATAGTGGTGATTGAACAGATGGTTGAACTGGAGAAATTTGTTGTATTGAAGGCAAGAACTCCAATGTTGTTGTGATCATTACACGATAGTGGTGGGCCTTTATATTCAAAGTTGTCATACAAGTTGGTAACAACATATTGAATCATGGTAGAGCTAACGACACCGAAGGAGAAAATGGAACTAATATTCGAGAATTCAAATGATGGAAGTGGTGATGGCGCGAAAAATAAATAAAATAAAATAAAACTAATAATAATAATAATAATAAAATATATAAATAAATAAATAAATAAATAAATAGATAAATAAATAAAATAAATAAATGCACTGTTTAAGAAGAAATATTCTTCCAATAACGAAATGAAGAAGTTAGTGAACAAGTTTTGGATTTTCTCTACGATGGGAGTTAACCATGCAACATATATCGGATAATTTTATGAGTTGGCAAGAATTATACCTTATCCCGTGGCACTTGAAGCTAACAAAATGGGGAAGTACATCAACAGATTTATTCTGGAAATTAGCAGGACGGTAGAAGTGACTGAGTCTCTTACCATCCAAGGCGCAATATTGATGGGTGGATTGTTAATTGATGAAACCCCTAAGGCTGGAAATGTAGAAACAATACCAAGAATGAAAGGGAATTTAAGAGACTGGTAGATACCAACACATGAAGAGATGGTTACACTTGTTCACATCTTTTGTGTGTAAGGTGTAACTACTATCATCACACATCTACATCATGTTGTATTTATTCAAATTACAACCGAAGAGGTCACTTTACAATTGAATATCGAATGACAGCTCGTCAAGTGGCGCCAATCAACACAGTAGAAAACTTGATGGCTTGTCTTGAGTGTGAGACTTTGAAATAATTTTATTAATGGGAGCACATAGAGACTAAAAGACTTTACATAAGGGTATACTCTAGTGCTAGAAGAATACGCTTTTAGCATTGACTTGTTACCCTTCGGACTCGGAAGCTTTGGTGTAGTTGTGGGAATGGATTAGTTGATGAGTAGAAATTGCATGTTTGGGAAATTATTTCGTATACCACTCAAATGGTGGTGTAATACCTGAAATTTTCATAGAACACTTTAAAGACGAAATTAAACAACTCGTGAGCGTTAAGGATAATAAGTTAAAATTTCAAAACATTCTATTATCAACGATTTCCTCGAGGTCTTCTCAAAAGATTTAGGAGGATTACTTCATTCTTTACTCGTAAAGTTTTGTATCGATCTTATTCTTGGAGCAACCCCAGTTGCAAAAGCTCCATATCGCTTAAAACTATTTGAATGCAAGAATTATTTAATCCACTTTAAGATGCTCTAAGACAAAGGTTTTATTCGCCCTAGTCATTTCTCAATGGGAGCACCTGTCTTATTTGTCAAAAAGAAAGATAGTTCTTTTCATATGTGCATTGATTATCGTGAACTTAATTAACTTACGGTCAAGAATCGTTGTCCTCTTCCAAGGATATATGATTTGTTCGATCAACTTCAAGGTGTTCAGTGGTTTTCAAAAATCAATCTTTGTTCTGGTTATCATCAATTGATGGTACATGAATTAGATATACCAAATACTGCATTTAGGACTCATTATGGGTCTTTTGGATTTCTTGTTATGACTTTCGGTCCTACTAATGCGTCTATAGCATTCATATATTTAACGATCACGTATATAAATCGTATCTCGATGAATTTATCATACTTTTCATTTGCGACGTTCTAATTTATTAACTAACGAAGAGCATGAAGTTCCTTTAAGACTAATTCTAGAGTTACTTTCGAACGAAAGATCTATGCGATATATTCGAAAATCTTGATTTCAAGCTAGAGGATTGTTTTTCTTGGGCACTTTGTGAGCAAAGAAGTTATACTTAAGGATCATAACAAGAGCAAAACAGTAAAGGGATGGAAGATCCCACGGTCATCATTGGAGGTTCGTATAGCATTTAGGATTCACGGGCTATTATCGGCATTTTATCGAGAGTTTTTCAAAGACTCCTCAACTACTCACATATATATGTAAGAAGTTGTTGGGGTAAGAACTAAGAATAATCTTTTCAAACATTGAAGGATGCCTTGTGTAATGCATCAATTCGGACTCTTCCCGATGGATCGTAGGATTTCGTTGTGTATTGTGATGCATCCGACCGAGGTCTAAGTTGTGTGTTAGTTAAATGGGAGAGGTAGTCGCATTCGTCTCTCAACAACTTAAGGTACATGAAAATTACTATACTACCCACGAATTGGAACTTGGAGCGGTGGTGTTCGTACATATGTGTTGAAGACACTACTTGTATGACGTAAAGAATTTTGTTTATACCGATCATAGGAGCTTTTAACACATTGATTTGTTGTTTGTTCTAAAGAAGTTGAACATGAGGCAAATGAGGTAGCGCAAATTGTTTAGCGGTTACGATTGTGAAATTCAATTCCACCCGGGGAGGATGGATGAGGTGGCAGCTGTTTTTTGAATAGGAAGGAAAGAGTAAGCCAAGGTGAGTGCGAGTCAAAGTATGACGATACACTCTGGCATTAAGGGTAAGAGATTCAAAGCACAAGATGAAGCGTTAAGGGATACTCATATACAAGATGAAGGGTTACGCGGGTTAGACAAACATTGGAACACAAAGTGGAGGAGATATTACATCTTGTGAGAAGATCATGGATTTCTTTTTCTAGGTGGTCTATGGACACTAGTAATTGATAGAATGACTAAGTCATCTCATTTCTTAGCTATCTGCGAGGACTAAACGGTGGAGACATTGGCGAGGTTGTATATTAACAACGAAGTAGCAAGGCGTGGAGTGTTTGTATCAATTATATTTGATTTTGATGGTTATTTTACTTCACAATTTTGGCAAATGTTTCAGAAAGCTTTGGGAACGCGTTTTGATATGAGGATGGTTTATCATTCTCGAACTAATGGACGGAGTGAGCGAACTATTCAAACATTTAAGAATATCCTTAGAGTGTGTTATCGATTTTGGTAGCAGTTGGGATACCCACTTACCATTAGACGAGTTATCATACAGCATAGTTATCATTCTAGTATTCATTGCGCATTATATCAAGCACTTCAGGAATGTAGGAGTCATTCATGGTAGTGTGGGCAGAAGTTGGATTAGAATCAGTTGATTTGATTGAAATAGTTCATGAAGCTATTGACAAGATCATTCAAATCAAGGAGAGGTTGGAAACAGTACGAGACAGGCAAGAGAGTTACGCAAATAAATGTCGAAAGCAGTTAGAATTTTATGATAGAGATCATATATTGCTTAAATTATTGCTTTGGAAAAATACCATATATTTTGGGAAGAAGGGGAAAATTTATACATAGGTTTGTTAGATCGCTCTAAATTGTTGAGCGTGTATAACATATCGATTGAAAGTTGTCACAAGAGTGAAGTGCTGCTCACGAACTATTTCATGTGTCAATTCTACGAAAGTGTTGGCCGATAAGGTCTTACACATGTTTCTAGGAGGAGTTTAAAGGGAACCACAAATAACGATGTGTAGAGAAAACTGGTAGGAACCATGGATTGAGAGGTCAACATGTTGGAGCACATGTAATTTTAATTATCAAGGTCCGATAGAACGTTGACCTGAGTATACTTGCAAATGAAAATATCAAGCCAAGCTTATATATATGCACTTATTCAGTGATCGTGGTGACAATACGGCTCCGATTGAATTTCGGGACGAAATTCCCTAAACGGGGGGATACTGTGACATCCGTCACCAAAAATGTAATTCGAAAATCTCAGTTCAAAATTATTTCTTATTTGTATTCAAGTTCGTTAATGATAACTTATATATTCGCTTTGGGCATGAAAACATTTCCTTAATAATTTATGGAAGTTATACGGTTAGATAAATATACGCGAATACGAACATAATTAAATTGTGAGTATTAAATCTTAAAACATCACGGGCTAACTTAGTTCATGATTTGTCAATTTTGGGCCCAAAGAAAATGATCCAACTCCCAAAAGTCAAACCCAACTAAACCCAACACCTCTTGAACCCTAGACCTATAAATATACCCTTAAACCTAACCCTAAAACTTTTCTATCACAAAAACATACAAAATCCCGTCCCAAAAATTCCAGTCACGAACATAGGTCGATTTGACCCATTTACGTTCGTTTTCAGCCTTCGGTCAAAACTACAAAGTTGTAGATCTCGAAGTTTTAACCTAAAAACGCGAGTTTCGGCCTCTGAAACACTCTAGATTATTTTAAAAAAATTATTTCGTAAACTGCTGCTGTTGGTGACGAATTTTCAGAAACTTTGGTAAGTTTTCGATCCTATAATTCTCGTATACGTTTGATCGATTCACGAAAACGAATTCTAAGGGTTATGCTCTCAATATTTACAGATTCTAAGGGTTATCATCGTGCGGTTTTCTCGTTGGTTGGTATAATTCTCTATCCGAATCTTCCATATAAACGTATGTGATTATTTCGTATTGTCGTTTATTTTTGGTTCGATTCCATTGTATTCCGGGTACATGAAATCATTAGGATAATATTAAAATTAGTGTATAAGTGGTAGAATCGAGAAATATGATTGTGTTTGCGGTTTGGATTGTTTATACGAATGATTAGGGTTGATTATCTATAAACCCTAATCTGATCAGATTTTTATTTCGGTTTGAGAAGCTTGTAACTTGTTCATTTCATGGTAATTTTTGATGAAAAATGAGTCTAAACTTAAGTACTTTGAGTCTACTTTCAAATGGCGCCAGTTTCATGGTTAAATGTGGAGAATAAGTTGGTCAAAATGATTTTACAAGTTTGTGTGTCAATTATGAGTTTCTTGGTTCCAGATTTCGGTTAAGTTGTAGATTTTTGAAACGTGCCTTAAACTAAGATTTAGGTCTTGAGAGTTTTACTGGAGTGTCTTTAAAGTGTTAAGTATTTTCTGTAAAAATATGATAATCATTTGAAACGTATAAGTATTTTAAGTAAATTAAAACTTTTGTGAAGTCAGAAAGAGTTAACTGTTTTGAGCAGATTACTTTGATGAATTTTTAAAAAAATAGTAAACTATTGAAATAAGTTCTAGAAAAATTACAGGATGTTCTTAACATCATGAAATATCACTGGTAAAATTTGTAGAGTCGAATAATTTTATTAAGTCATGGTTTAAAATTCGTGAAGTGGTATGAAATTTCTGGACAGATTCTGGAATGCAAGATAGAGTAAAGTTACTGATATTTTGAATAAACGAGGATTAAATTTTGTAAAGCTACTTGAGGATTGGTTGTGAGGAAACCTAGTAAAGGTGATTTGGATTTGGGATACAATGGAAGGACATAGGTATGTCTAGGTTGTAACCCGTATACGTATATATTCGTTTGTAGATTGCGAGTTGTTTGGTGGATTCTTTTGAGAGAGATACTTACTTTGGTATTCAAGGTGAGTTTTCGTGGCCCCATTTTCTTTACATATTTTTATCATTGGGGGAAAAGTATGCTCACATGTTTTATCAATTTTTTTATGCTGTGAACGTATTCATTTCTATTTTTGGACATATGCTTGAAATGTGTGACACTATGTGACTTATGTGCATTGATACTTATTGCTTACATTCGTGTTGTACTTCCTTGTGGAGTATTTGCCGTACATTGAGGTTGTTGTTTACATTCGTGCTGTACTTCCTTGTGAAGTATTTGCCGTACATTGGGATTGTTGCTTACATTCGTGCTTTACTTCCTTGTGAGGTAATTGCCGTACATTGAGATATATTGATTGCATTATTTCACATTTGTGTACATTTCTACTGCATTGTCCTAACTTACTTTCGTCACAGCAAAATGTTTATTTTTATGGTGTCTGGTTAAACCTACGAAACTCACCAACATTCGTGTTGACGTTTTTGAGCATATCTTTTCAGGTTATACTAGTGGACTTAAAGCAGTGGACAAGAGAACTTAGTGGACCTTTAGGGTTGCATTAAGAGTGATTCAAGACTTGTGGTACATTATTAAGGTTGTTTGTGAAGGCTTGTTTTGCCTTAACATTATAGTGTACGTTTGTTTGTAAGATGTCGAATTCATTGTTGAAATGTATGCATGACATGAACCGTTATTCATGTTATTGGCATCATGACACATTGGATATTGTATTTCATATAGAATTCTTTATAATGATGTGTTGTGATCCTATCACCGTTATACCCCGTTGTTTCCGCTTTAGACGGGGTGTGACAGATTGGTATCAGAGCCATTGTTTATAGAGATCTAGGTGGATTGGCCTAGACTATAAATAAGGAACCCACATATAGAACATGAGTTAGGAAGTTATGTGTGCATACAATTCCGTGAAGCTAGTTGTAGCTAGTGTCGATCATTCATCTTAACCATTTCAAGTAAGAAGGACGTTGTAAGCATTTCTTCATCGTCTTACGACTCTTTATGAGGTTCGTCTACATGTTACTTAGGATTCTATAAATATATGATCTCTTTACGCGAATACAAAGCTTATTGTGATACAAAGACTTGGAAGATAAGTATGTGTATGAAAGAATGCTTTCACAATTACGGCTGCAGACGTAATTGACAAAGGTGTTCTGACGTATGTATGCTCATCTGACCATGTTTGCGTGTCTCATGTGCTATCTCCGTGTCGTCTTGTAATAAAATCCCAGTTGCATTCGTTACCGAATCAATCAAATGGTTGTGAGTCTTGTGCATTTATGCCTTGACAAACTCCAAAGCATTTAACTATTCTAAACTCATATTAATTCGGAATTATAACAAGCATACTACTAAGACGCAATACACGTAAATTTTACTCGTGGAGAAGAAACAATCAGTGGTGGTCATACAAGTGATAGTGGTGATTGAACAGATGGTTGAACTGGAGAAATTTGTTGTATTGAAGGCAAGAACTCCAATGTTGTTGTGATCATTACACGACAGTGGTGGGCCTTTATATTCAAAGTTGTCATACAAGTTGGTAACAACATATTGAATCATGGTAGAGCTAACGACACCGAAGGAGAAAATGGAACTAATATTCGAGAATTCAAATGATGGAAGTGGTGATGGCGCGAAAAATAAATAAAATAAAATAAAACTAATAATAATAATAATAATAAAATATATAAATAAATAAATAAATAAATAAATAGATAAATAAATAAAATAAATAAATGCACTGTTTAAGAAGAAATATTCTTCCAATAACGAAATGAAGAAGTTAGTGAACAAGTTTTGGATTTTCTCTACGATGGGAGTTAACCATGCAACATATATCGGATAATTTTATGAGTTGGCAAGAATTATACCTTATCCCGTGGCACTTGAAGCTAACAAAATGGGGAAGTACATCAACAGATTTATTCTGGAAATTAGCAGGACGGTAGAAGTGACTGAGTCTCTTACCATCCAAGGCGCAATATTGATGGGTGGATTGTTAATTGATGAAACCCCTAAGGCTGGAAATGTAGAAACAATACCAAGAATGAAAGGGAATTTAAGAGACTGGTAGATACCAACACATGAAGAGATGGTTACACTTGTTCACATCTTTTGTGTGTAAGGTGTAACTACTATCATCACACATCTACATCATGTTGTATTTATTCAAATTACAACCGAAGAGGTCACTTTACAATTGAATATCGAATGACAGCTCGTCAAGTGGCGCCAATCAACACAGTAGAAAACTTGATGGCTTGTCTTGAGTGTGAGACTTTGAAATAATTTTATTAATGGGAGCACATAGAGACTAAAAGACTTTACATAAGGGTATACTCTAGTGCTAGAAGAATACGCTTTTAGCATTGACTTGTTACCCTTCGGACTCGGAAGCTTTGGTGTAGTTGTGGGAATGGATTAGTTGATGAGTAGAAATTGCATGTTTGGGAAATTATTTCGTATACCACTCAAATGGTGGTGTAATACCTGAAATTTTCATAGAACACTTTAAAGACGAAATTAAACAACTCGTGAGCGTTAAGGCTAATAAGTTAAAATTTCAAAACATTCTATTATCAACGATTTCCTCGAGGTCTTCTCAAAAGATTTAGGAGGATTACTTCATTCTTTACTCGTAAAGTTTTGTATCGATCTTATTCTTGGAGCAACCCCAGTTGCAAAAGCTCCATATCGCTTAACACTATTTGAATGCAAGAATTATTTAATCCACTTTAAGATGCTCTAAGACAAAGGTTTTATTCGCCCTAGTCATTTCTCAATGGGAGCACCTGTCTTATTTGTCAAAAAGAAAGATAGTTCTTTTCATATGTGCATTGATTATCGTGAACTTAATTAACTTACGGTCAAGAATCGTTGTCCTCTTCCAAGGATATATGATTTGTTCGATCAACTTCAAGGTGTTCAGTGGTTTTCAAAAATCAATCTTTGTTCTGGTTATCATCAATTGATGGTACATGAATTAGATATACCAAATACTGCATTTAGGACTCATTATGGGTCTTTTGGATTTCTTGTTATGACTTTCGGTCCTACTAATGCGTCTATAGCATTCATATATTTAACGATCACGTATATAAATCGTATCTCGATGAATTTATCATACTTTTCATTTGCGACGTTCTAATTTATTAACTAACGAAGAGCATGAAGTTCCTTTAAGACTAATTCTAGAGTTACTTTCGAACGAAAGATCTATGCGATATATTCGAAAATCTTGATTTCAAGCTAGAGGATTGTTTTTCTTGGGCACTTTGTGAGCAAAGAAGTTATACTTAAGGATCATAACAAGAGCAAAACAGTAAAGGGATGGAAGATCCCACGGTCATCATTGGAGGTTCGTATAGCATTTAGGATTCACGGGCTATTATCGGCATTTTATCGAGAGTTTTTCAAAGACTCCTCAACTACTCACATATATATGTAAGAAGTTGTTGGGGTAAGAACTAAGAATAATCTTTTCAAACATTGAAGGATGCCTTGTGTAATGCATCAATTCGGACTCTTCCCGATGGATCGTAGGATTTCGTTGTGTATTGTGATGCATCCGACCGAGGTCTAAGTTGTGTGTTAGTTAAATGGGAGAGGTAGTCGCATTCGTCTCTCAACAACTTAAGGTACATGAAAATTACTATACTACCCACGAATTGGAACTTGGAGCGGTGGTGTTCGTACATATGTGTTGAAGACACTACTTGTATGACGTAAAGAATTTTGTTTATACCGATCATAGGAGCTTTTAACACATTGATTTGTTGTTTGTTCTAAAGAAGTTGAACATGAGGCAAATGAGGTAGCGCGAATTGTTTAGCGGTTACGATTGTGAAATTCAATTCCACCCGGGGAGGATGGATGAGGTGGCAGCTGTTTTTTGAATAGGAAGGAAAGAGTAAGCCAAGGTGAGTGCGAGTCAAAGTATGACGATACACTCTGGCATTAAGGGTAAGAGGTTCAAAGCACAAGATGAAGCGTTAAGGGATACTCATATACAAGATGAAGGGTTACGCGGGTTAGACAAACATTGGAACACAAAGTGTAGGAGATATTACATCTTGTGAGAAGATCATGGATTTCTTTTTCTAGGTGGTCTATGGACACTAGTAATTGATAGAATGACTAAGTCATCTCATTTCTTAGCTATCTGCGAGGACTAAACGGTGGAGACATTGGCGAGGTTGTATATTAACAACGAAGTAGCAAGGCGTGGAGTGTTTGTATCAATTATATTTGATTTTGATGGTTATTTTACTTCACAATTTTGGCAAATGTTTCAGAAAGCTTTGGGAACGCGTTTTGATATGAGGATGGTTTATCATTCTCGAACTAATGGACGGAGTGAGCGAACTATTCAAACATTTAAGAATATCCTTAGAGTGTATTATCGATTTTGGTAGCAGTTGGGATACCCACTTACCATTAGACGAGTTATCATACAGCATAGTTATCATTCTAGTATTCATTGCGCATTATATCAAGCACTTCAGGAATGTAGGAGTCATTCATGGTAGTGTGGGCAGAAGTTGGATTAGAATCAGTTGATTTGATTGAAATAGTTCATGAAGCTATTGACAAGATCATTCAAATCAAGGAGAGGTTGGAAACAGTACGAGACAGGCAAGAGAGTTACGCAAATAAATGTCGAAAGCAGTTAGAATTTTATGATAGAGATCATATATTGCTTAAATTATTGCTTTGGAAAAATACCATATATTTTGGGAAGAAGGGGAAAATTTATACATAGGTTTGTTAGATCGCTCTAAATTGTTGAGCGTGTATAACATATCGATTGAAAGTTGTCACAAGAGTGAAGTGCTGCTCACGAACTATTTCATGTGTCAATTCTACGAAAGTGTTGGCCGATAAGGTCTTACACATGTTTCTAGGAGGAGTTTAAAGGGAACCACAAATAACGATGTGTAGAGAAAACTGGTAGGAACCATGGATTGAGAGGTCAACATGTTGGAGCACATGTAATTTTAATTATCAAGGTCCGATAGAACGTTGACCTGAGTATACTTGCAAATGAAAATATCAAGCCAAGCTTATATATATGCACTTATTCAGTGATCGTGGTGACAATACGGCTCCGATTGAATTTCGGGACGAAATTCCCTAAACGGGGGGATACTGTGACATCCGTCACCAAAAATGTAATTCGAAAATCTCAGTTCAAAATTATTTCTTATTTGTATTCAAGTTCGTTAATGATAACTTATATATTCGCTTTGGGCATGAAAACATTTCCTTAATAATTTATGGAAGTTATACGATTAGATAAATATACGCGAATACGAACATAATTAAATTGTGAGTATTAAATCTTAAAACATCACGGGCTAACTTAGTTCATGATTTGTCAATTTTGGGCCCAAAGAAAATGATCCAACTCCCAAAAGTCAAACCCAACTAAACCCAACACCTCTTGAACCCTAGACCTATAAATATACCCTTAAACCTAACCCTAAAACTTTTCTATCACAAAAACATACAAAATCCCGTCCCAAAAATTCCAGTCACGAACATAGGTCGATTTGACCCATTTACGTTCGTTTTCAGCCTTCAGTCAAAACTACAAAGTTGTAGATCTCGAAGTTTTAACCTCAGAACGCGAGTTTCGGCCTCTGAAACACTCTAGATTATTTTAAAAAAATTATTTCGTAAACTGCTGCTGTTGGTGACGAATTTTCAGAAACTTTGGTAAGTTTTCGATCCTATAATTCTCGTATACGTTTGTTCGATTCACGAAAACGAATTCTAAGGGTTATGCTCTCAATATTTACAGATTCTAAGGGTTATCATCGTGCGGTTTTCTCGTTGGTTGGTATAATTCTCTATCCGAATCTTCCATATAAACGTATGTGATTATTTCGTATTGTCGTTTATTTTTGGTTCGATTCCATTGTATTCCGGGTACATGAAATCATTAGGATAATATTAAAATTAGTGTATAAGTGGTAGAATCGAGAAATATGATTGTGTTTGCGGTTTGGATTGTTTATACGAATGATTAGGGTTGATTATCTATAAACCCTAATCTGATCAGATTTTTATTTCGGTTTGAGAAGCTTGTAACTTGTTCATTTCATGGTAATTTTTGATGAAAAATGAGTCTAAACTTAAGTACTTTGAGTCTACTTTCAAATGGCGCCAGTTTCATGGTTAAATGTGGAGAATAAGTTGGTCAAAATGATTTTACAAGTTTGTGTGTCAATTCTGAGTTTCTTGGTTCCAGATTTCGGTTAAGTTGTAGATTTTTGAAACGTGCCTTAAACTAAGATTTAGGTCTTGAGAGTTTTACTGGAGTGTCTTTAAAGTGTTAAGTATTTTCTGTAAAAATATGATAATCATTTGAAACGTATAAGTATTTTAAGTAAATTAAAACTTTTGTGAAGTCAGAAAGAGTTAACTGTTTTGAGCAGATTACTTTGATGAATTTTTAAAAAAATAGTAAACTATTGAAATAAGTTCTAGAAAAATTACAGGATGTTCTTAACATCATGAAATGTCACTGGTAAAATTTGTAGAGTCGAATAATTTTATTAAGTCATGGTTTAAAATTCGTGAAGTGGTATGAAATTTCTGGACAGATTCTGGAATGCAAGATAGAGTAAAGTTACTGATATTTTGAATAAACGAGGATTAAATTTTGTAAAGCTACTTGAGGATTGGTTGTGAGGAAACCTAGTAAAGGTGATTTGGATTTGGGATACAATGGAAGGACATAGGTATGTCTAGGTTGTAACCCGTATACGTATATATTCGTTTGTAGATTGCGAGTTGTTTGGTGGATTCTTTTGAGAGAGATACTTACTTTGGTATTCAAGGTGAGTTTTCGTGGCCCCATTTTCTTTACATATTTTTATCATTGGGGGAAAAGTATGCTCACATGTTTTATCAATTTTTTTATGCTGTGAACGTATTCATTTCTATTTTTGGACATATGCTTGAAATGTGTGACACTATGTGACTTATGTGCATTGATACTTATTGCTTACATTCGTGCTGTACTTCCTTGTGGAGTATTTGCCGTACATTGAGGTTGTTGTTTACATTCGTGCTGTACTTCCTTGTGAAGTATTTGCCGTACATTGAGGTGGTTGTTTACATTCGTGCTTTACCTCCTTGTGGGGTATTTGCCGTACATTGGGATTGTTGCTTACATTCGTGCTTTACTTCCTTGTGAGGTAATTGCCGTACATTGAGATATATTGATTGCATTATTTCACATTTGTGTACATTTCTACTGCATTGTCCTAACTTACTTTCGTCACAGCAAAATGTTTATTTTTATGGTGTCTGGTTAAACCTACGAAACTCACCAACATTCGTGTTGACGTTTTTGAGCATATCTTTTCAGGTTATACTAGTGGACTTAAAGCAGTGGACAAGAGAACTTAGTGGACCTTTAGGGTTGCATTAAGAGTGATTCAAGACTTGTGGTACATTATTAAGGTTGTTAGTGAAGGCTTGTTTTGCCTTAACATTATAGTGTACGTTTGTTTGTAAGATGTCGAATTCATTGTTGAAATGTATGCATGACATGAACCGTTATTCATGTTATTGGCATCATGACACATTGGATATTGTATTTCATATAGAATTCTTTATAATGATGTGTTGTGATCCTATCACCGTTATACCCCGTTGTTTCCGCTTTAGACGGGGTGTGACAGATTGGTATCAGAGCCATTGTTTATAGAGATCTAGGTGGATTGGCCTAGACTATAAATAAGGAACCCACATATAGAACATGAGTTAGGAAGTTATGTGTGCATACAATTCCGTGAAGCTAGTTGTAGCTAGTGTCGATCATTCATCTTAACCATTTCAAGTAAGAAGGACGTTGTAAGCATTTCTTCATCGTCTTACGACTCTTTATGAGGTTCGTCTACATGTTACTTAGGATTCTATAAATATATGATCTCTTTACGCGAATACAAAGCTTATTGTGATACAAAGACTTGGAAGATAAGTATGTGTATGAAAGAATGCTTTCACAATTACGGCTGCAGACGTAATTGACAAAGGTGTTCTGACGTATGTATGCTCATCTGACCATGTTTGCGTGTCTCATGTGCTATCTCCGTGTCGTCTTGTAATAAAATCCCAGTTGCATTCGTTACCGAATCAATCAAATGGTTGTGAGTCTTGTGCATTTATGCCTTGACAAACTCCAAAGCATTTAACTATTCTAAACTCATATTAATTCGGAATTATAACAAGCATACTACTAAGACGCAATACACGTAAATTTTACTCGTGGAGAAGAAACAATCAGTGGTGGTCATACAAGTGATAGTGGTGATTGAACAGATGGTTGAACTGGAGAAATTTGTTGTATTGAAGGCAAGAACTCCAATGTTGTTGTGATCATTACACGACAGTGGTGGGCCTTTATATTCAAAGTTGTCATACAAGTTGGTAACAACATATTGAATCATGGTAGAGCTAACGACACCGAAGGAGAAAATGGAACTAATATTCGAGAATTCAAATGATGGAAGTGGTGATGGCGCGAAAAATAAATAAAATAAAATAAAACTAATAATAATAATAATAATAAAATATATAAATAAATAAATAAATAAATAAATAGATAAATAAATAAAATAAATAAATGCACTGTTTAAGAAGAAATATTCTTCCAATAACGAAATGAAGAAGTTAGTGAACAAGTTTTGGATTTTCTCTACGATGGGAGTTAACCATGCAACATATATCGGATAATTTTATGAGTTGGCAAGAATTATACCTTATCCCGTGGCACTTGAAGCTAACAAAATGGGGAAGTACATCAACAGATTTATTCTGGAAATTAGCAGGACGGTAGAAGTGACTGAGTCTCTTACCATCCAAGGCGCAATATTGATGGGTGGATTGTTAATTGATGAAACCCCTAAGGCTGGAAATGTAGAAACAATACCAAGAATGAAAGGGAATTTAAGAGACTGGTAGATACCAACACATGAAGAGATGGTTACACTTGTTCACATCTTTTGTGTGTAAGGTGTAACTACTATCATCACACATCTACATCATGTTGTATTTATTCAAATTACAACCGAAGAGGTCACTTTACAATTGAATATCGAATGACAGCTCGTCAAGTGGCGCCAATCAACACAGTAGAAAACTTGATGGCTTGTCTTGAGTGTGAGACTTTGAAATAATTTTATTAATGGGAGCACATAGAGACTAAAAGACTTTACATAAGGGTATACTCTAGTGCTAGAAGAATACGCTTTTAGCATTGACTTGTTACCCTTCGGACTCGGAAGCTTTGGTGTAGTTGTGGGAATGGATTAGTTGATGAGTAGAAATTGCATGTTTGGGAAATTATTTCGTATACCACTCAAATGGTGGTGTAATACCTGAAATTTTCATAGAACACTTTAAAGACGAAATTAAACAACTCGTGAGCGTTAAGGCTAATAAGTTAAAATTTCAAAACATTCTATTATCAACGATTTCCTCGAGGTCTTCTCAAAAGATTTAGGAGGATTACTTCATTCTTTACTCGTAAAGTTTTGTATCGATCTTATTCTTGGAGCAACCCCAGTTGCAAAAGCTCCATATCGCTTAACACTATTTGAATGCAAGAATTATTTAATCCACTTTAAGATGCTCTAAGACAAAGGTTTTATTCGCCCTAGTCATTTCTCAATGGGAGCACCTGTCTTATTTGTCAAAAAGAAAGATAGTTCTTTTCATATGTGCATTGATTATCGTGAACTTAATTAACTTACGGTCAAGAATCGTTGTCCTCTTCCAAGGATATATGATTTGTTCGATCAACTTCAAGGTGTTCAGTGGTTTTCAAAAATCAATCTTTGTTCTGGTTATCATCAATTGATGGTACATGAATTAGATATACCAAATACTGCATTTAGGACTCATTATGGGTCTTTTGGATTTCTTGTTATGACTTTCGGTCCTACTAATGCGTCTATAGCATTCATATATTTAACGATCACGTATATAAATCGTATCTCGATGAATTTATCATACTTTTCATTTGCGACGTTCTAATTTATTAACTAACGAAGAGCATGAAGTTCCTTTAAGACTAATTCTAGAGTTACTTTCGAACGAAAGATCTATGCGATATATTCGAAAATCTTGATTTCAAGCTAGAGGATTGTTTTTCTTGGGCACTTTGTGAGCAAAGAAGTTATACTTAAGGATCATAACAAGAGCAAAACAGTAAAGGGATGGAAGATCCCACGGTCATCATTGGAGGTTCGTATAGCATTTAGGATTCACGGGCTATTATCGGCATTTTATCGAGAGTTTTTCAAAGACTCCTCAACTACTCACATATATATGTAAGAAGTTGTTGGGGTAAGAACTAAGAATAATCTTTTCAAACATTGAAGGATGCCTTGTGTAATGCATCAATTCGGACTCTTCCCGATGGATCGTAGGATTTCGTTGTGTATTGTGATGCATCCGACCGAGGTCTAAGTTGTGTGTTAGTTAAATGGGAGAGGTAGTCGCATTCGTCTCTCAACAACTTAAGGTACATGAAAATTACTATACTACCCACGAATTGGAACTTGGAGCGGTGGTGTTCGTACATATGTGTTGAAGACACTACTTGTATGACGTAAAGAATTTTGTTTATACCGATCATAGGAGCTTTTAACACATTGATTTGTTGTTTGTTCTAAAGAAGTTGAACATGAGGCAAATGAGGTAGCACGAATTGTTTAGCGGTTACGATTGTGAAATTCAATTCCACCCGGGGAGGATGGATGAGGTGGCAGCTGTTTTTTGAATAGGAAGGAAAGAGTAAGCCAAGGTGAGTGCGAGTCAAAGTATGACGATACACTCTGGCATTAAGGGTAAGAGGTTCAAAGCACAAGATGAAGCGTTAAGGGATACTCATATACAAGATGAAGGGTTACGCGGGTTAGACAAACATTGGAACACAAAGTGGAGGAGATATTACATCTTGTGAGAAGATCATGGATTTCTTTTTCTAGGTGGTCTATGGACACTAGTAATTGATAGAATGACTAAGTCATCTCATTTCTTAGCTATCTGCGAGGAATAAACGGTGGAGACATTGGCGAGGTTGTATATTAACAACGAAGTAGCAAGGCGTGGAGTGTTTGTATCAATTATATTTGATTTTGATGGTTATTTTACTTCACAATTTTGGCAAATGTTTCAGAAAGCTTTGGGAACGCGTTTTGATATGAGGATGGTTTATCATTCTCGAACTAATGGACGGAGTGAGCGAACTATTCAAACATTTAAGAATATCCTTAGAGTGTGTTATCGATTTTGGTAGCAGTTGGGATACCCACTTACCATTAGACGAGTTATCATACAGCATAGTTATCATTCTAGTATTCATTGCGCATTATATCAAGCACTTCAGGAATGTAGGAGTCATTCATGGTAGTGTGGGCAGAAGTTGGATTAGAATCAGTTGATTTGATTGAAATAGTTCATGAAGCTATTGACAAGATCATTCAAATCAAGGAGAGGTTGGAAACAGTACGAGACAGGCAAGAGAGTTACGCAAATAAATGTCGAAAGCAGTTAGAATTTTATGATAGAGATCATATATTGCTTAAATTATTGCTTTGGAAAAATACCATATATTTTGGGAAGAAGGGGAAAATTTATACATAGGTTTGTTAGATCGCTCTAAATTGTTGAGCGTGTATAACATATCGATTGAAAGTTGTCACAAGAGTGAAGTGCTGCTCACGAACTATTTCATGTGTCAATTCTACGAAAGTGTTGGCCGATAAGGTCTTACACATGTTTCTAGGAGGAGTTTAAAGGGAACCACAAATAACGATGTGTAGAGAAAACTGGTAGGAACCATGGATTGAGAGGTCAACATGTTGGAGCACATGTAATTTTAATTATCAAGGTCCGATAGAACGTTGACCTGAGTATACTTGCAAATGAAAATATCAAGCCAAGCTTATATATATGCACTTATTCAGTGATCGTGGTGACAATACGGCTCCGATTGAATTTCGGGACGAAATTCCCTAAACGGGGGGATACTGTGACATCCGTCACCAAAAATGTAATTCGAAAATCTCAGTTCAAAATTATTTCTTATTTGTATTCAAGTTCGTTAATGATAACTTATATATTCGCTTTGGGCATGAAAACATTTCCTTAATAATTTATGGAAGTTATACGATTAGATAAATATACGCGAATACGAACATAATTAAATTGTGAGTATTAAATCTTAAAACATCACGGGCTAACTTAGTTCATGATTTGTCAATTTTGGGCCCAAAGAAAATGATCCAACTCCCAAAAGTCAAACCCAACTAAACCCAACACCTCTTGAACCCTAGACCTATAAATATACCCTTAAACCTAACCCTAAAACTTTTCTATCACAAAAACATACAAAATCCCGTCCCAAAAATTCCAGTCACGAACATAGGTCGATTTGACCCATTTACGTTCGTTTTCAGCCTTCGGTCAAAACTACAAAGTTGTAGATCTCGAAGTTTTAACTTAAAATCGCGAGTTTCGGCCTCTGAAACACTCTAGATTATTTTAAAAAAATTATTTCGTAAACTGCTGCTGTTGGTGACGAATTTTCAGAAACTTTGGTAAGTTTTCGATCCTATAATTCTCGTATACGTTTGATCGATTCACGAAAACGAATTCTAAGGGTTATGCTCTCAATATTTACAGATTCTAAGGGTTATCATCGTGCGGTTTTCTCGTTGGTTGGTATAATTCTCTATCCGAATCTTCCATATAAACGTATGTGATTATTTCGTATTGTCGTTTATTTTTGGTTCGATTCCATTGTATTCCGGGTACATGAAATCATTAGGATAATATTAAAATTAGTGTATAAGTGGTAGAATCGAGAAATATGATTGTGTTTGCGGTTTGGATTGTTTATACGAATGATTAGGGTTGATTATCTATAAACCCTAATCTGATCAGATTTTTATTTCGGTTTGAGAAGCTTGTAACTTGTTCATTTCATGGTAATTTTTGATGAAAAATGAGTCTAAACTTAAGTACTTTGAGTCTACTTTCAAATGGCGCCAGTTTCATGGTTAAATGTGGAGAATAAGTTGGTCAAAATGATTTTACAAGTTTGTGTGTCAATTCTGAGTTTCTTGGTTCCAGATTTCGGTTAAGTTGTAGATTTTTGAAACGTGCCTTAAACTAAGATTTAGGTCTTGAAAGTTTTACTGGAGTGTCTTTAAAGTGTTAAGTATTTTCTGTAAAAATATGATAATCATTTTAAACGTATAAGTATTTTAAGTAAATTAAAACTTTTGTGAAGTCAGAAAGAGTTAACTGTTTTGAGCAGATTACTTTGATGAATTTTTAAAAAAATAGTAAACTATTGAAATAAGTTCTAGAAAAATTACAGGATGTTCTTAACATCATGAAATATCACTGGTAAAATTTGTAGAGTCGAATAATTTAATTAAGTCATGGTTTAAAATTCGTGAAGTGGTATGAAATTTCTGGACAGATTCTGGAATGCAAGATAGAGTAAAGTTACTGATATTTTGAATAAACGAGGATTAAATTTTGTAAAGCTACTTGAGGATTGGTTGTGAGGAAACCTAGTAAAGGTGATTTGGATTTGGGATACAATGGAAGGACATAGGTATGTCTAGGTTGTAACCCGTATACGTATATATTCGTTTGTAGATTGCGAGTTGTTTGGTGGATTCTTTTGAGAGAGATACTTACTTTGGTATTCAAGGTGAGTTTTCGTGGCCCCATTTTCTTTACATATTTTTATCATTGGGGGAAAAGTATGCTCACATGTTTTATCAATTTTTTTATGCTGTGAACGTATTCATTTCTATTTTTGGACATATGCTTGAAATGTGTGACACTATGTGACTTATGTGCATTGATACTTATTGCTTACATTCGTGCTGTACTTCCTTGTGGAGTATTTGCCGTACATTGAGGTTGTTGTTTACATTCGTGCTGTACTTCCTTGTGAAGTATTTGCCGTACATTGAGGTGGTTGTTTACATTCGTGCTTTACCTCCTTGTGGGGTATTTGCCGTACATTGGGATTGTTGCTTACATTCGTGCTTTACTTCCTTGTGAGGTAATTGCCGTACATTGAGATATATTGATTGCATTATTTCACATTTGTGTACATTTCTACTGCATTGTCCTAACTTACTTTCGTCACAGCAAAATGTTTATTTTTATGGTGTCTGGTTAAACCTACGAAACTCACCAACATTCGTGTTGACGTTTTTGAGCATATCTTTTCAGGTTATACTAGTGGACTTAAAGCAGTGGACAAGAGAACTTAGTGGACCTTTAGGGTTGCATTAAGAGTGATTCAAGACTTGTGGTACATTATTAAGGTTGTTTGTGAAGGCTTGTTTTGCCTTAACATTATAGTGTACGTTTGTTTGTAAGATGTCGAATTCATTGTTGAAATGTATGCATGACATGAACCGTTATTCATGTTATTGGCATCATGACACATTGGATATTGTATTTCATATAGAATTCTTTATAATGATGTGTTGTGATCCTATCACCGTTATACCCCGTTGTTTCCGCTTTAGACGGGGTGTGACATTAGTAGTGAAAGATATGAAAGAAGCTTAATTGATTAGAACGGCTAACTTAAATTAGCTATGAAAGTGATTAGTGTAGCTAACCAAGGTTAGCTAAATTCATGATTAGTTAGCTAAGTTATATTGACTAAGAATATGATTAGACTAGCTAATTTATATTAGCTATATTAATCAGATAATTAAGGGCTATGTGATTTCGGATTCCATCCATGTAAGAAGTTTCACCTAGTTATGAAAGTGTGAAAGCAGTTGTTATAGTGTAAAGATTGTCTAAAGTGATTAGTCAAATAGTTTAGGTAAGAAGTCATCTGACTTAAAAGAATCAAGTTTAGGTAGAATATATATATGTACAGGTAAGGATGAAAGATTGATTCAGTAGAAATTGACAGTAGTTAATATTACACTTTGTGCTTGATATTGCAGTATGTGTCAGTGAATAATGAATAGTTAGTAGTAAACAGTAAACAGTGAATAATTAGTAATAAACAGTAAATAGTGAATAGTAATTAGTAGCTAGAATGAATTGAGTAAGTTGAATGCATACTAAGGGTAAGTAAGTTGATAAAGCAATATGCACATTGATATATAAATCGTTTCAATAGTATGAGTACAGATATATGCAATAGTTGATTAGATTGTCAAGTGATAAAGTTGATTAGTTGTTTATGTAATAATGTTAGATACATTATATGTATAGCTGAAAATTATGAGATTGAACAGATATATATGAATAGTTGAGATAAAGATAGAAAGTGAATCTTTAATAGTATGTATATTTAAGTCTGGAACTAGGAAGTAAAGCTGTATGTTAGAATAAGTAAACGCTTCCGCACGAGTAGAGAAAGTGTTAAGATTGAACAGATAAGAATAAGAATGATATTCGTGGGGACACGAATAAAATAAGTGGGAGAGAGTTGTAACACCCCAGTTTTCAAAGTATTATTTTAGTGTACAAAAATATATATTTATTTTTGTTTGTAGATCTTTTAATAATAAGTTATAATAGACAACGTAAATGGTTGTTCAGTTCCAGACTACATAGTAAAGGAAATTAAAGAATTTATAAACACAGATACGTGTTTTGTTCCCAGACTCTCAAAACAAATTCTAGACCCTCAAATATACAGAGTAAAATCGCAGGAAAGAAAACCAAGGAAGAATTCAGTTTTTAATCTTCAAATTCAAGCTAGAGAAATCAGAATAATCATCCTTTAATCATCTCTAACCTCAAACAAGTAAGTGTTCTTCATGATTTTAACCTAAAATGGGTTTTCATGGGGGTTTTGTTGATTAGTAAGTTTTAATCCGAAATTGAGAGTTGTAATTGATTAGTTTGATGTTAGTTAGTATTATTATGATCATTAGTAACCATATTACATGGTGAAAGTGATGAAATCATGATTAGTGTTCTTGAGTGAATTTAGGGGTTTTGCTAAATCATTGTAAATTCATGTAATAAGCTTTAAAGTATGATTAGAAATGTTATTAGCGTGTGAAAAGAATGTGGAACAAGTAATTAAAGTGATTAGTTAAAAATAAATAGCCATGGAATCATGATATTAGTTCAAGGTATTGTTAGAAAGATGATTAGATAATGATTAGCAAGAAAGTTAGTAAAATAAACATTAAAACTTAATTATGAATATGGAAGATGAAAGTGATTAGTTATTGAAAAGTGATTATGATTTCATGAGTTAATGATAACTCCAATGATTAGTAGTTGAAAGAATTGTTTAGTATGATAAGAATTATGAAAGTGTAACTAGTTAGCTTAGTTAAAGTAAAAGAAAGTTAATTAAAGCAAGAAAGAGATATTAGATGATTATTAGTGAAAGTGTGATTAGTTGTTCTTAATTGTGTTGTGTGTTCATGTGTTAGGTGTTAAAGATGTGACATCTTCAATTGATCAATTAGCCACAAGTTGTTCAATTCATCAAGGTGAGTTATATGAAAGTGACTAGATAATTATTAAGTGAATTGGATTGCTTTCAGGCAAAATATTCACCTAATTGTGTAAAGAGTAAATGATTAGTTTTAAATGATATGAAAAGATTATGATAAAGATTCATGTGATTAGAATAGTTGACCAAGGTTAGCCATGTTGTGATTAGTAGCTAACTTATGTTAGCTAAAATATGATTAGTCTAGCTAATTAGATATTAGCTAGAATGTGATTAAACTAGCTAGTTAGATATTAGCTAGTATAATCAAGAGATATGTGCACATATGAAAGTAAAAGTGAAAGTTCAAGTGAAAGTGAAAGCACAAGTGAAAGTGAAAGCTCAAATTAAAGTGCAAGGGAAAGTGAATTCAAAAAAAAGGAAGAATTTCCCATACTTTGCTTATTATATATGTTGTTATTATATTAATGCATTGTTTTGATTAGTAGTTAAATTGATTAGATAGTCATATGCTCACTAAGCTTTATGCTTAACCCGTTCAGTGTTTTATGTTGTAGGTGCTTGGTTTGGTTGAACCAAATGATAGAAGGAGTAGATTTTGGGTTGCAAGAAGATAGCGTGGATAAGGAGCTTGCTTTATGGTTAGATGAGCTTCTTATTCTTTTAAATTATCGTTATGATTAGCCATTGTGTAAATCGCCTAAAATGAGTTTTATGACACGAATTAGTTAAAGTGTAAAGTAGTTAAAGATTTATGATGTAAGCCTTTGACTCAGCAAAGTCAAAGTTGAAAAAAGAAGGTAAATGATTAGTAGTAAAGTATGTGTCATAAATGGTAAATAAATGGAATTGAGTAAAGTGTTGAAAGTAAGTTTTGGTTGAATTTAAGTGTTGACCTATAGTCAACTATGTTGAAATGGTCAAATGTGAGTAAAAGATATAAGTGAAAGAGTCAAAGTGTTCTTGAAATGAGAAACGGGTCAGAAGTGTCCAAATGGGCATATTTTGGATCAAAGTGTCAAAACAAGTCATGGTACACGTATGACACTTGTTGCTTTTAGTTTAAGTGTCAAAAGTTTGTTAGAAAGTGTAGGTAAAGTATGAAAGTCATAAACCAATTGGGTTGTGTTTTGACATGTCAAGAAAAAGTGCCGAAATGGTCAAAAAATAGATTTTAGTCCAGATTTTTATTAAACGCGTAAATTGAAAAAGTGTAAAAAGAGAAAGTTTCATTTTGACATAGTAGAGGTGCCTGCAAAATTTTAAGTTCCTAGGTATTATCGTTTGAAAGTTACGTGAGTTTGAAGTTCGACTTTTGGTATTAAGTGTTGCAGACTAGATTTCTGGCTTTGGTACTAGAACAGCCTTGTTTTAGTACTAGAACAGCCTTGTTTTAGTACTAGAACAAGCCTGTTCTAGCTTACTCATTTTTTTACATATATTTTGAGACTAGTTCTCGGTACCAATTATGTTAGCAAAGTTTATAAGTTAATAAATTGTATAAAAAAAAAACGATTCTCGAATTCAAGGCGTTTCATGAGATATGCTGTATATCCAATAGCTATAGCAATTAGCAAATATTATGCTTCTTTCATTTTGATAATCAAGTTTAATACTAGTAGTTTAGTATAAAATTTTATTCTTTTACTGCACCAATGGGGTGGCCAGAGATAATGCAACCAAATCATTTGTCCATTGTTTTACTCAACCTTCAGTTTTGTAGACACAATAATCAAAATGATTTCAATTGTTAAACCGATTAATAAAACATTTGAAAAATACAAGTAAATAAATTATTAATTACAGAAAAGCACCATATATAATTAAGAACATAACATTAATTAATTTATTATTAATATTAATATTAATAATATTTAAATTATTAATTAGCCGATTGAAATATATGTAGTATAGTACGAGTAGTACAGAAAAGGGGGAAAAACACCATATATATATATATATATATATATATATATATATATATATATATATATATATATATAATTAAGATAACATAACATTAATTAATCTATTATTAATATTAATATTAAATTAATTAATTATACTATAACATAAGAGTCCGTAATATAATAACATTTTCTCTACTACATTTTATCAATTAATAAAACATTTGAAAAAAATAAACGATTTGAAGGTTTGGATGGAAAATGGTCTTCCGTTATCTTTTTTCCTCACCGTCCGTGATCTTGCTTTCTTTCGCATTCTGGACAAGTGATTCACACTTTTCTAAAATATACCTCTCTGTCCCAAATCATCATTCATTACACTCCATAGATCGAATTCGTAGGAAATACCCTTTTTCTTGGACGACGATTATGCTTTTGATGCTGTTGGCGGGACTGTACTCCATGCTCTCTTGGATGAGGAAGAGGATGACATTAGAATTTTGAGGTCCATGTTTGGACATGACTTTTTCCGTGCTCATTCTCTAACAAGGCCAGGAGGCAGGAGTATCGATGCTTAAACAGATCGAAGAGCAGAAACACAAAAAGAGAGCTGATACAACGATACTACGGCCAAGCTCTGTGATTTAACGATACTAAACACAAAAATGCCAACTAACAATTGGAAGCGACGTGGGAAAGAAATTATGTTTATAAAGCAGAACAACTGAACAAGGCTTTCTTTCAAACGGTATTGACTGTTGGCCAGCACGTTTGGAGTACCAGAACTAAAAGTGTTATATAGTTAAGGCGGTTTTACAAACCACCGCCTTAAATTTATGATATAAAAACCGCTTTAAGATTTTCATTTTTATATGTGCGATTTATCGTATTGAAAAATGAAAAGGCAATTGTCAAAAATCGGAAAACGTCAGCTAATTGTATGCTTCATGGTTTTTTATTTTTTTTATAATACTCCGAGACATTGGTTTAATTATGACAAGAAAGCACAACATGAGAAAAGGAATGTAATATTCACGAAGCTAATGATAAATGGGAAGGGAGGAAACGAAGAGAATAGCTTTTGTATATCTCATTCCTGTTCATTACCGGTTTTGTTGTGATAAACCAATGCCCGGAGATCTTAAACAGAGAAATGGCGGTCGTGAAGGAAATATTGTTTACTTTTTGTAGTGGATATTAACATGATCACAAATATAGGCTGATTCACACTATTGGTGTTTGGAGATGACATTAATTTTGTGTTATCTTTTGACAAAAACTAAAGCCATGAACAAGTTGATGGATGACAAAGTGACATTGTGTGTGTGTGTGTGTATGTATATATATATATATATATATATATATATATATATATATATATATATATATATATATATATATATATATAAAAACCGGGACCATTCGTTTCATTAATCGATTAATTGTCAACACCAAACTAATTACCAACCAATCAAATTTAAATTTAAATATCCTAATAATAATTACAATATTATTTTTATCTATTTATAAACAGGGACGGTTATTGAACAGTATTGGAGCGGTTCTCTCCTATTAATTTAGCATTCATTTAGCAAATGCTCGAACCGAAAATAGTGTCATGAATAGTTACAGTTTTCTAAGATATTTTATATTTACTGAATTGCACATTCAGTCCTTTAATTATTTTAATTACATAGATGATCCTATCTTTTGAAACTTGTTACGTAAATAGTCCTATACACTAACGATTGTTAAATCTCCGTTAAAAAGGACCATGTATGTAAAAAATTTAATTCTTTATTTTTTTTTTTGATTAAAATATAAATAATAAAATCTAGCATATGTATATATACATTATATGGTGCACATAACATTATTTTCATTTCACTCATTTTATTCATTATCAAAGTTGATCATATTCTCCTCTATAACTAGGGCTGTTGACGAACCAAGTCAATTCAAATATCCTGATGCTCAACTCGACTCGTTTATGAAATAAGTATGGTCGAGTTCGACTCGAACTCGATTAACTTTTTAAAACCATATTCGAGTTCGGGCTCGGATAATAATTTAGTGTTCGAGCTTGAGCTCTATACTCGTTTAAGTTTATGAAAATTTACAAAAAGAAAAATAGTTATTTGAGCTCAAAATGTTTGTCATGAAGCTCAAGCTCGATAAAATCGTTTATAAGCGTAAACAAGCTCATTAAAAAGTGTATTAACTATTTTATGAAACTTGAAAATAAAGTTTATAAAAGACATTTACACTTAATTACACTTCAAATGTGTAAGCTTAAATAGTTATCATCAAACACTAATAATAAGTATATATGTAATTAGATTCTTGATGTTAATATTTATAGTGTGCTCATCTCATCCTAACGAGCCGAGTCGAATTTATTGTTTTGAAGCTCGGCTCGTGAAACTAATCGAGCAGTCTTTTTATGTTCGAACTCGACTCGGGCTCGAAGAGTATTATGTTCGAATTTAAGATAAACGAGTTCGAACTCGAGTAGCTCGTTAAGTGTTCGGTTCGTTAACACCCCTATCTATATGATCAAATTTATATTCCACCACCATCTTTTCCTACATAAAGATACATTTTTGACTTAATTAGTTCCCACTTTTCAACGTCGTCATTTACTTTAAAACAAGGGTCATCGAAAAGGATACAAAAAAGAAGAGATTGTGGCCACGAGATAAGAAGAATGGGTAATGGATTGTCCTTGAGTGGTGATAGACAAATGTGGAAGATGAACAATTTGACAATGAATTTGGTTAGCGAAATGTGAAAGCTGAAAATGATGTTGTGCACCTAATAATGTATATATACATATTTTAAATTTTATAATTAATATCTACTCAAAAATTATAAAGTTTAAAAGAATAAAAAAAACTACATACGTAGTCCTTTTTAACGGAGATTTAACAATCGTTAGTGTAAAGGACTATTAACGTAATAAGTTACAAAATAAAGGACCATCTATGTAATTAAATTAATTAAAGGACTGAATGTGCAATTCAGGTCAAACCATAAGGACAGTTTTTGTAATTTTCTCAATATAATATCTACTAATAATATGTTAGATGTTATAACAAAAGGATTTTGATAACTAATGCCCCGCACTAGTTAAGATTACCATAAATAGTTTGTTTGCATTTAATGAACATCTAACATTCCATGTTTATATGCAAATACAAAATTACTTTCCATATAATCTTCATAGATTAGTGATTAATATGGTAACAATGTAGTGTATTTAATGTTTAAAACTATATTTAGCAACCTTAACCAATGCCCTAAGGGCAATGATTATCAAAACCCATAACAAAAATATACAAAATGGACGATGATACTAATATTGATTTGTTATCATCTTAACCACATCTATTGTAAGTGAAATTAATCATCTATCACATTTACACAAGTTAATATAATAGTATTATCTTTATTAGCATCATCTCTTTAATAATCTAGTAGGTTATGATTTTTGTTACGTGTAATAATTTATGTTCATTATATAGATAACATGTTATCCTTGAATATTTCATATTTTATTTATATTTCAATCATTTGTAGTAAACACACCATATAATTTATAAATAAATTTGTTGTGTTATGAATTATAAATCAACAATGGATGGACACATTTTCAACCCTTTTATGTCTAATCCTTGTCTAGCCAATTAAATTAAATTAAATTAAAACTCGATACATTTAGCAGGAAGCCTAAATGGAGTTACTATTATCAGGGCCGTCGCTGAGTTTTCGGAGGCCCTGAGCAAAATCATGAATGATCATCGAAATGAGACCCTATATCGAGATATAAACTAATTTTTTTAATTTTTTGTTGTGCCTCAAACAATTTTGAAACAACTAGAACATTTTTTTTCTTGCAATCAACAATCAAATTATATGTATATGTATATACACACATACATATGCACAAACACATTCAAATTTGAGTCCCTTATAATTCAGAGGCCCTGGGCGATCGACCACCTCGCCCACTCTCGAAGACGGCCCTGACTATTATATGAATAGTGACCCTTTTTTTCCTTTTCTTTTTTTCTTTCTAGCAAAAAAAAAAATGTTTCTTTCAACCAAAAATTTCTAATAGGCGGGAGGTGAAAAGTTTATTGGCGCCACAATGATGGGTTTCCTGCTAGTATAAATACTTAAATAGAGACCCTTGGCTACAGTTAAAAATTTAAAATACACACAACGTAATACCGAACTCCTCATCTCTCAATACGTAATCCGAGAAGTTCAGGCAATTAAATAGTATGGCAACAAAAGAAGAACAGTTTGTGATCGGCAAGAAATTTGACGTATTAAACAAGATAAACAATAATGTCATCCACTCACTTGAAGAAAGTATCCAAAACATCAATGACGCAATGAAGAAGTTAAGCAAGTGGATCGTTGACCTGAAAGCCAAACGTGATGAATTTGGGTGTGAACTTTCCCAGCCGGAGATCGAATTTCTCGAAAAATGTGAGCAGTATGATCTAATATACTACACGCCTGAGAAAGCATCATTTGAAGCATTGTTATCACGTTTCAAGAAGTATAATCAAATTCATATAGAATGGAAAGAGATTATGTTAAGAAGAGATGATGATTAGTTTTTTTTTTTCTCTCTGTAATTTTTATTTATGTAAAGCTATAATTTTCTCGTCTTCTATTTTAGTTACCAATTATGATTTTCATATGTTACCACAACATTTCTATCTCATTGAACAAATTAAAAAGATATTTACACTAAACTAGTAAATCAACAAACATAATTGAAATTAATAGTGCCAGAAGACAATTTTTGAATCTCTTAATTAATTTTGAAATTCATATTGATTCATCCACCTTTATAATAATTAATTAATATCTACTAATTATCAGTCGTAAATGCAAAACTTTTCGATGCCTCCATTCCCTCAACAACCAAATCGATTTTATCGTCAACTTTAAATACTTAAATAATTTATAATCATTTTGTTAAAATAGAATCAACATGTCTTGAAGCGGTTAAAAACATCACTGAACCGCTCCAAAATATATAAGACCGCCACATTTTCATTAAATAAAAATTGAAAAGGGAAGTAAAGAATACAATATTGTGTGATTCTTTTTTTTTTTTTTTTTGGCAAAATAGTTTTATTTTTTTAAAGCATTAGTTATTTTTATAATAATAAATCATCATCATCGTAGAAATATACAAATCAAATTGATACGAGAGTTTGATAGGAATGAATAATTATCCATCATCAAATATAATATAAAAATAAAATAAAATGAATGAAAAATCAGCATTAACAGTCTTATAAGGTAATACAATATCTTCTTTTATGATTAAAATCCAAGTTCCAACAAACATAAAGAAATAACATCAATTCTATATTTCCATAAATTTATAAGATAATACAATAATATCTTTTGAACTCCTTAACCCGCATCTTCGTTTTGTGTATCGACGATCATCACTATTATCATATAAAATCATATATACCCGGCTGACAATGAGATCATCAGTGACTGTCAGCCTCCCTATTTTGGACCGAACACCAGGAACTAAGTGGAGGTCGAGGGTGTGTGTAGTCTTTGCAATCAAACACAAAGCTCCTATGGTGGATTGCCCAATTAGGGTTTCAATCAAATCCGACTCCGAGACGGATTCCGTCTACAGAGACGGAGCATTTAAACAGAGAAATAGCGGCCGTGAAATTATCATGAAAATGAACATCAAGACGATGATCATGATCATGTAAAAGAGATCTGATAATAAAAAGAGGGAAGAGAGACTGCTTCATATATATTGATCGTTGTTTCATTTTATTTTGATTGAAATATGTCATGTCATGAATAAATGAATGGGTTTATTGTTGTTTGGTTATGCGCAACTTTATACTCCGTACTAGTTATATTGAAAATCAAATAGAGAAAATTGCAAGGATCGTCCCTGTGGTTTGCTTCAGATTTCAAGCCGCGTCCCTGAACTTTTTTTTGACGAGGGTCATCCTTGTGGTTTGCAAATGTAACACGGGTCATCCCTGACCTAACAGCCGTTAGTCATCTCGTTAAATGAGAGGGTACAATGGTCATTTCATCCTACTAAAGGACTGCACATGTAATTTCGAAAACCACAGGGACCATCTATGTTACTTTTTTTCTAACTTCAAATATCATTTAATAATTTTTGTATTTCATTTATATTATAATCCTTTTAGATTATATTTGATTAAATAATGTCTAAATCTTTAAATTCGTTTAATAACTAATGAACACCTCTAAGTAAAACACTTAAAAAAAACTAAACATAAATATAGGTTGATTATTTTAATTGAATGTGTTTTATATGCGTGTTTGACGAGAGTAAATGGTGAATTCAAATTTATTTTTTTAAGATTATATGTAACTTTTTGTTTTATTATGTTAATCTTTTTTTTTTAAATCTCATAAATTTTAAAGTTCGATTTTTGTAATTTTTAATTTTTTTAACAAAAGGATCGCGAGTTTAACTTTGTAAGCCACCATTTACTCTCGTCAAACACGCATATAAAACACATTCAATTAAAATAATCAACCTATATTTATGTTTAGTTTTTTTTAAGTGTTTTACTTAGAGGTGTTCATTAGTTATTAAACGAATTTAAAATTTTAGACATTATTTAATTAAATATAATCTAAAAGGATGATAATATAAATTAAATACAAAAATTATTAAATGATATTTGAAGTTAGAAAAAAAGTAACATAGATGGTCCCTGTGGTTTTCGAAATTACGTGTGCAATCCTTTAGTAGGATGAAATGACCATTGTACCCTCTCATTTAACGAGATGACTAACGGCTGTTAGTGTCAGGGACGACCCGTGTTACATTTGCAAACCACAAGGATGACCCTCGTAAAAAAAAAAGTTTAGGGACGCGGCTTCAAATTTGAAGCAAACCACAGGGACGATCCTTGCAATTTTCTCAATCAAAAATGATTAATGAAATCGATAATTGGTTGTTGGGGGATCGACTTGGTCATGAAAAGTTTGCATTTACGTCTGAATATC
This sequence comes from Helichrysum umbraculigerum, assembly GCA_949592205.1. NCBI lineage: Eukaryota > Viridiplantae > Streptophyta > Magnoliopsida > Asterales > Asteraceae > Helichrysum > Helichrysum umbraculigerum. The sequence continues at coordinate 44,655,569 of CATIUR010000001.1, forward strand.
TGATGATAATAAAGCTTACTCCGTATTAATTAAGTATAGTTTCAATACCTTGTAGGCATTCACTTTATAAGTACTTATTTTTTGTATCACTGAAACTACTGTTCATTTCTGAACCGATCCATATACATTAATTAATTAAACTTAAAAATGTATGGTCAACCGGATTAAATATTGATTCTTCCACCTGTATAATGCGAGTAATTAAAAGTCAGTCGTAAATGCAAAACTTTTCGATGCCCCCATTCCCCCAACAACCAAATCGATTTTATCGTCGAATTTTAATACTTACTTAATTAATTAAAAACCAATTCGTTAAAATAGAATCAACGTATCTTGAAGCGGTTAAAGGCATACTGAACCGATCCAAAATATATAAGACCGCCACATTTTCTTTTAATAGAAATAAAGATTGAAAAAGACAGTCAAATATATGTCCGGGAAGGGGGCTGGGGAGGGAGGGGGTGGTACAGACTACAGAGTGATATATCATAGACTTGACTAAGGCTAGGGATAGGAGCATTGTGTGGTCTTGTCAACCGGATTAAATATTGATTCTTCCACCCGTCGAATTTTTAAGTTTAATTATCATCAGACGTAAATGCAAACTTTTCATGACCAATAGTCGATCAACCTAAAGAAGTACGGAGTATTACTCTCGAGCATTTAAAAATGCACATATTTATAAGATAATACAATAATATCTTTTGAACTCTTTAGAAGCCCGCCTCTTCGGGAATTTTGTGTATCGACGATCATCACTATTATCATATAAAATCATATATATGATAATGGTGATGACTGATGACACAAAACGAAGAGGCGGGTCTAAGGACTTCAAAACATATATTGTATTATCTTATAAAATTTTTATGAAAATATAGAATTGATATCGTTATTTCTTTATATTTTGATATGTTTTGAGAGGGGATATATGTAATTTTCCCTTTTTTAAATTAGAATATTAACATACCTTGAGGCGGTCAAAAACTAAAGTCAAACTGATCTAAATTATAGAAAGCCGCCACATTACTTTTATAACCGCTTCATGTTTTTATTTAAAAATACCGATTGTTCAAAAGAGTTGATTCGAACACATGACCATCTTTTCGAAAATTATGTAGATAACCAACTTTGTTGAACAACCGGTAATGTTTTCTGTGAAACATAATTAATTTATATTATACAATGTTACAAACACAAAAAGACAACATTTCTATCAACCCTACGTGGACAGAGAGTTGAAGTAAACACTATTTTTGGTAAAACATACATTAATCATATTAGCTTAGATTTGGTTAGGTATTGTTAGGTGTTGAAATTGAATTCATTTATTAATGTTACGTATCCTCATTATCGTATAAATATTTTTGGTCAAACATACATTGATTTGGTTAGGACTGTTAGGTGTTGGAATTGAATTCATGTTCGTATCCTCATCATATTATAAATATATGTTCACACATAAGCTGTTTTTTCGTATACTATACACACCCTATTTAATAAGTAACAATATGATCTTCAAGTTTCCCAAAATGATCTTCCGATCCATCTCCAGTTTCGCAATCGTCCTTTTTCACAAGATAATTTACAATATAATACTGTCTCACGACTGCGATTTCCCTGTTTAAATATTCTGACGGACCTTGGCGGCGAGACCATTTACAGTCACATCGACGAAGTATGATTAGTACACCAATTCGGGGTTTGCCACAACAAGTGTAGCATTCCTTACTATTGGTCAAAACATATATCCGCGCATAAAAGATATATCTCGTCGAAAATAGTTTCAGTGCGGGATTTCTGCAGAAACTGTAACGAGATTTATTGTTCGTATACAAGGTTTTGTTATGTCTCAACTGTATATTTTGGGACTCAAACATCGCCTTCTGCTTTGTAATAACTTGAAGATCGGATGAGGATGACTATGGAAATAGTGAAGAGGAAAAGGCTAGGGTAAATTGTCATTAACTCATGTACATCAATACTATGTTATTTTAATTTAGTGTTTGTAATTTAAATTTTCAATCGTATGAATTAACTTGAAGATGAAAATAAACTCATGTACATCGCCTTCTGCTTTGTAATAACTTGAAGATGAGAATGATAATGGAACCATTGAAGATGAAAAGGCTAGTATAAACTATCAATAACTCATGTACATCAATACTAAGTTATTTAATTAGTGTTTGTAAATTTAAATTTTCAATCGTATGAGTTACCATTTTAATTACTTACTCTAGTTTAGATACCGGAACGTAAAAAATAGACAGAAAACAAATAGTTGTTTGGCATCGGAATTATATTCATTCATTAATGGTATATATACTCGGCATCGAGTAATTAAGTAACAACTTAATCTCACCAATAAGATTGTATCAAATGCAGATTTTTAATTAAGTGCTAACTGCTAACAAGTAACAACTATGCACATCGATAATATCGTCGACCTAAATAATTTATTAAATAATCAAAAACCGATCCAAACTTTAGTATAACCGCCTTACTTTTTATATTCCAGCTTTATGATTTAAATATTGTCTTTTGGGCCGATCCATGTACATCATTGCATGGGCCAAACAAATGAACCATACCCGAAGAATTAAAAGGATCGTATTAATTACGGCATTTTGGGCCGAAAGCCTGAAGGCTAGTTAGGTTCTTGCACAAGGACTCAAGGAGGATCGTCACTTGATATCAAAAGGTTAGATCAAATGCTTGAACATATCTTACCCGCTAGTGAGTCTGATACGACATTAATCGCCAATCAATCAATCTTCCATTAAAAGAAACACCCAATAATTTAATCCGGAACCTCTTTCAATTCGAGATCATCCGTTATCATGTAAGTTACCACCCATTTCACAAATCCACCTTGATTTCCAACCACATCAGCAGCAGCTGTAGCTGGCTCTGGAACGTAGTGTGTGACAACGAGAGGCATTGTGTTGCCACAATTATACAATAGAGAATCTACCAACACTCTTGAGTTCCAAAAGGGAAAAAAACCCTCAAACTTCTACGGAAATTAGTAGATTCGTCTAAGGATGCTGAAAAATTTAAACAGAGAAATCTTGGTTGAAGAGAAATTAATATTTGTTACTTTCTTTTTGAGAGATCATATCTGATCACGAAAAGTGAATTTGGTATATATCGAAGAAATTAGATGAGAGAAGAGATGGAGAAGATCAGTCTCTGAAAATTCTGATAATTGATGATCATAAAGGGTTTGGATGAAAAAGTGACCTAATGTACGTGTTATTTATACTACCAGAATGAATACGTACCATTAATGAATTCTTTGAATGCTAACAAGTTATAACAGCAATAAGTTATAACCGCCACTAAGGCATTTCAATTTGGGCGATGTTTAACTAACCCGCTACTAATTGTTTCTCACAATTGAAGCGTGATAGTTTTATGGTTTTACCCGCTTCGAAATGAAGTTTCTCATGGCGGTTTAAAATTAACCGCTATAATTGGTTACCCCTATTGTAGCGGGTTCTTTTAACCGCCATAAATGTTATTACTTGAGGCGGTTTAACCTTAACCGTTACATTTGTGTAGTTGGGACCCCACTTTTTGATTGCTAAACCGCTACAATTTAGATAATTGGACCCACTTTATATTCTATATAGCGGTTTTCACTTATAACCGCTATAATGCTGCGCTCTTTTTACTCATTTTTTTACTAGTGTGTATGCCAACAAACTTCGAACGAAAACTGCAGAATCTAGATAGCAACTTCTAAAAACTATATCTCTCTCCCGAAACGTTTGATCACGTATTCATCCGGTCAGAACCTGCGGCGATAATTCTCACACCGCTGCGTAGACTCCGACGAACCAATAAGAGAAGACACTACTTGTTGGGATTAAATACCTTTTAGACGACCTAGCTTCGAGAAACCAACGTAACCTTTACTCTTATACCAATTGTTGAAAGAAAACCAACAAACCTTAAAGCTAGCACGGAATAAAGACACAAACAAAATCACACAAGATGCTCAAACGTGACGTTTATTAACAAGAGCAAAAGAAAATAATGAATCTTCCTCGAATGATGCATCACACAAAAACACACACAGACACTAATCTTTCTTATCTATTAAAAGAAAAACTTAATTTAGTAATCACCTACAAATTAGCCTCTCAAAGACTAATCCACCCCCTTAATTTTATTAGCCTCTTAAACCTCATCCATTGATTTACCTAATCACTATGATTAATTAATCATTTGTAGTTAAGCTTAATTACTTGTGTTCCCCTATTGTGTTACTACTACGCGTGTGGCTAGGGCCAAAAAAAAAAAACATTCCCTTGTCACAAAACAAATGCCACACATCCCGTACATCTCAAAAACCTCGAATCGTAGACATCATCCGTCGTGATTCCATTACATGTATTGAAATCAACATACCAGAGCGATTAAGAAGGCGATTACATGTATTTTTTTGATTGTATTCGAATTAAGCAGTCATCTTGTGATGGTTTGCTAATCCGCCTACAATCCGGAGCTTTAGATGCGTGTTCACAAGGCTAATAACAGGTGCCTATTAATTAAAGTTATCTGATTTTGATTAGATGCGTGCTTTCGGTTCGTTTGAAATTAAGAGTATTCCTGTAATGACAACAATAGTATTTGGTTTCATTGGTTTGTTTTTTATTTATTTTATATGTTAAATTAAAGATTGATAAAGTGAGATTTCGATACAAATTGTGTATATGTTTGCCAAACTTACTATTTGATTTCATTGGTTTGTATTCTATTTACTTAATTAGCTGATTTAAAGGTTGATATGAGGAACAAAGGTTTTGGCTACATTGTCTTTTTTTAAGTTTTTTTTTTATGCACTCAATGTGTTCGATGAAATGTCTTTGAGAGGTTTTGGCTTCTTGGATCACTATGAATTGTTTCTTGTGTCACTTTTGTTCACTACTTTTTCAGGGTGCTTGATGAGAAAACAACACAACGAACGGAAGTGAGGTAGTACAAATAATTGAAAGAAGTTGCAGACCATCTTCTGATACACTTACAAATGCAGATAACCTATAAGGCTACAACATACTCACATGTGAGTATGTTCTAGACTCAATTGATAACATAGTAAAAGAGTATACTACCACTATTAATCTTGTATCATCATGTAATCTTTATCTCTTTTATATCTAATAAAAGTTTGCCTTTCAAAAAAAGTGAAATGAAGAAGGATTGTTAGCTAATGGGGGTCTATTTAGTGGTAGTATACTCTTTTACTATGTTATCAATTGATTTTTCACTATGCTTTATCTACAGGTCGCATGATATGTGTGTATGTGGCCTAGGATTGTACCATGTATGATTTTTTGTTGCAGAACCCATTGGTTACAAAAGTTCCAAGTTTGTGTCCTTGATAGGCACAGATGCGCGGGAGCATGATTACTGCTAACAGGTGAGCATCTAAGTTCACGGTCTATGTTTTTTGAATGCAAAGTATGGTTGACAATTTTAACTCTTTACTACTTGCAGCTACAACTCGATTTAGGTGTATTGTAATGAAACAAAAACTTTTACCGTATTGGCAATCTGAGTTTACCCAACGGCCTAAGGGGCAATATTTTGTGAAATAGGGAAAAAGTTGGATATAAAAATAGGGAACAAGTTGGAGCATGTATTTATTGAAATATTAAGCTTTTTTCCCATAAACTGCAACCTTTTTAATTGGACTTTCTTTTGTCATCTTATAGTGTCACTACAAACTGTTCTTTCAGGCTCAACAGTAATGTTACATGTCATGTTGGAGATAATGATGTTGCAACAATTCCATGTTGAGTTCCTAATGCTATTGGTAATAAGAGAATTGATATGTTTCAATTGTGCTACTTTACGTGAATGTTGTATAATTCGTGGTGGTTAGGAGGATTTTTCGCTAATAGTTTGAGTCCTAAAAAGTTTGGGGCTAGATTGAACAGATTGCATTTGACTTCTGTTTACAGGCCGGACTGCGTTGTGATTTTCGATACTGAAGGGTATTTACAGTGATTCTTTCAGCTTCTAAGTTGCAGATTCCAATTGTCGTGTATGTAATTCTGATTAAGATCTTCTGCATTACGTATATATTTTTACTACATGATTTGTGTAAATACTAATAACATTACGTTTTTGAAGCTGCCTGATGTTACCAGATTGTTGATATGTATTATAGTATACTTAGAAGCTGAAAGAATCATTGTAAATAGCTTTGATTAGCTTAATCACTTTTGAAATAACTTTGCAAATTTATAACTAAGCCTCATTTGATTACCCTATAAATCACTAGGCTTATTATTTGATTACGTGATTACCCCTCCTTAATACACAAACACGGAATCTCCAATTCAACAAATCGCTCCTCCTATTTTGAAGCGATCAAAACAAACTAGGGTTTTATTTTCTCCTTTGAATTGAAGGTACGTTTGCAATCCGGCTTTAATTTCATCACGATCATATGTAAGGAGATAGTATTTATCAGGTTTGATACTTCCAATCATGTGTCGATCGTCTCAATCGTCTCTTTGAATGTTCACTGGGTAAGGTTAATGATTATAATGAGGAAAAACATGCTCGGATACTGAATAATTGTTATTGGGGAGAACAGGTTCGGATACTCAATCTTGCCTAACTTGAATTCTGATTTTTTTACAACTGTTTTTGTTTCTACGATTCAAGATCAATTTAGGGATATATATAATTCATGTAAAAAGCTCTATTATCTTGCCCGCCAACTGTTTGTTAAATTGCCTAATTAAAAATTTAATTTGCAGGAGTCACGTGTTGGCTTGAAGCTGTATCAGGCATAGCAGTCACCAGGCATATGGTGATATCCGATGATTCAAAGGTTATGTGCAGGTAATTTGTACCATTTACATCCGGTAAAGATTCTTGGGCTCTGATTTCGTAATGATTATATTAATCTATACTAAAATTTGACCCTTTTGATACAACATTGTAGTCAAATTGACCATAACATGATATGATTTGAGCCATGAGATTTGACTCGCCGTAATCCTGCGTTTTAGAGGTGGTTTTTGGAAGCTGTTATGGCGTTTATAAAAATATGATTGTATTCACTCGACATTTTTGTTTGGAGATATATATATTTCGTGGCATTAGTCTCTCAAAATAGACGATATCGATGATTGCCCTTAATCAAATGATGTTGCAAAATTATTTTCTGATGTCCTACTTTGACTTTCAATATATGTAAGCAATAATTTAGATTTCAATTGGATTTGGATTTATCTTATTTTTTTATATATATGTAAGCAATAATTTTTTATGTTGTAGGGTTGTAGGAAGTATCTGCTTGCCATTGTTTTGAGGGTTCTGGACAGTATTTTTCAAAGAGGCCAGTTGAAAATGAGGGTCCATGGGATGAATTTAGATTTCAATTGTAGATGACCCCTGGACTACATGTGAACCCATTGAGGTCAAAAGGAAAAAGAAAAAAATACAATGGATTATATGACATGAAGATGGATATGAATGGATGTTCTCATACCACGGATCTAGCTTCCCAAAATACAACTTCTCTTTAGTGCGAGTAGTCATATGTTGTTTTGGATTCGGTGGATTTGAAAAGGAAACTTGGTGCCTTTTGCCATACTTCGGAGTGCATGATTGTGAGTTCTAAAACCATGCTTTCATCTATTTTTTAAATGATGTTTTTTTTTTTGTTAGATTTTAAAAGTTTATTCAATTTTTATTTATTTCACATTTATTTGTGAAATGAAGGGCTGCTCTAATACCAACGATCTAGCATATTTCAGTTAGATGAAAATATTGTTTAGTTAGGGCATAACTTTATATGGGTGCTACTGTAATTTTAGATTTAAGATTTAATGGGGATGACAGCTTCACTTGATGGTCCCTACTCTTCTCATGTAGCCATGACATCTACAATTCTTAAAATATTTAAGGTTCTCATTCGACATTTGTAGTTCTTAAAAACAGTGTGTGATTTCAGTTGATCATATTATGGTGATGGTTACACAACCATGAGGTGCATTGGTGGTTAATTCATACATGTTCCATCTTTCTTATAAAAATAGTACTAAACTATGATTGGCGTTCATTTCTTTAGCAAGTATTCTATAAACAAAATATTTTCAAGGTCTATTTTTGATAGATTGTCTACTTATGGAATGAGGTGGTCGCTTTCAGAAATTGACACCTACAAAACGAAAACCAGTTCTAACATCAGAGGCTTTGTAACTCGCGTGTGATTTGGAGTCCAAAATAGAAAAGAAAGGTGATGAAAGAGAATAACAATAAGGTGTACGAAATTATTGTATCGTGGGCATACCTTGATGTTCTTTCACAGATATCATATACATGTTGCAATTGATTTGTCTATTACGATACTGTTTCACCATGATCTTTTTTTTTTACAATATTAAGTTCAATCATCTTGCTTATTCTCTTCATTTTTATACTTTACGCTATAGTGACATATACATGATACTACTTCCGTGCATCACACGATTTTTAACACTAAACACCGTGTAATGTAGAGCCATGATTTTCTATTAACATTTTATGATGATCAGAAGCGCTGCTTTTATAATTGAACTACAGACAAAGTAGTTATAGTACACGAACCTGCAGACTATTACTCATATGCTGTTTCAGGATGATAGGTGTATATGCCAACTCTGTATAAGTTTTAAAACGCTTTTGGCCCAATCGAAAGCTCTCCTGCAGATATGTATCAGTAGGACTGCTGGTGGCCCATTTATTGCCACAAGCTATGACTATGATTCCTATTTGGATGAATTTGGTATGTTCCGACTTTTGAGTTTAATACTCGTCATTTTAATTAATGAAGGGACCCCTTCAAAATCAAGTTTGGGGGTCATGATTTGGTCATATATGTCGGTGGGGGTAACACAAAATTATCTAATGACTATGATTCCTATTTGGATGAATTTGGTATGTTCCAACTTTTGAGTTTAATACTCGTCATTTTAATTTACGAAGGGACCCCTTCAAAATCAAGTTTGGGGGTCATGATTTGGTCATATATGTAACACCCCCAAATTTGATGATTTGCGGAAGCTTGATTTGGGTGTTACTAATCAATAACAAAGCACAAAGATATATAGTAAACGACTCTATATGCGTCGTTTTAACAAAATATATTGATAATAGAAATGTTTACAACATTTAAAGCTTTACATAGCTCGAGTTTAAATAAAAGGAGATTTCAGTACATAAGTACTTGTACAAAATATACTAATGCAAGAAAATCTCAATCGTCTGTATGCTGAATCGAGCTAAAGTCCTGAAGCAGAAACATCCTACTGCTTGGTACCTGCGATATATGCTAAAAGGTCAGCTAAAAGCTGGTGAGCTCACAGGTTTGAAATCAGTTAATATAGTATGAACCGCAAGATTTAAATAATGAATTGCATCCAGCAATTAAATGATAGTAATCGTGTATACAGCCATGAGCACATAGTTGAGCTTAACTCGAGGGCCGGGTCCCCTATAGAGAATTCCGGGCGAGGTGCCTCCACGAATGCCTAATCAACATTCGTCTTCCCAAATATTAGTACGTTCGTTTACCCGGTTAGTGCTTGCTAACCCGAACGAGGAGGGTCAATGCTATATGATACCATATACTAATATTCACGCTACAACGTATTAACAACTATGCTGACGGAGGACTTTAAAATGATTAGTTTCGAAAAACTCATGTAGTATATGAAATGTTTGTACTTGCGTTCACATGTTAAAAGTTGAGCAATATATCACACCCCTGAGTAAAACAGTAAAAGAGGGGCTATGAGACTCACCTGAGTCTGAAAGCGTTTAAACAAACGTAAGTTGATTAGCCGAGTATGAAGTCCAAAGACTTGTAACCTGAGGGTGTCCACGACACGCGATGGTTATAATCATGATTGGGTATCTCAAAAGATCACCCTTGTAGTTGTTACACAACTATATATATGTCCAAATTACTACGATTTGGTTGATTTGTTAAGTGTTTGAAAACATGTACAGCCCGTTGGTGACGGATTTGTAATAATAATCTCAACTATTATTATTTTGATTTCGTGGCGTTTTACTTGAAAAATGTGTTTTAGAAGCCGTTACGGAATCTAAGTATGGGGGTCCGGGGGCAGCGCCCCTGGTAGCGGGGTCCAAGGGGCGGCAGCCCCTGGCGGGGTCGAGCTGCCAGGTCAGCTTGGAAAATTTTTATTTCTACTATATTGCTTTGACGAAAAACGCATCTGGGATCTGAATTCGGGTAAAATCGAGTGATAAATTTCGAGTCTCGACACTTAGTAAAAATCTGAGTTTTCTGTGTTTTGCGACACAATATGCGACACAAAAGTTGATATGCGACACAAGGGTTGTGTCGCATAGAAATGCGACACAATATCTATACGACACAAGGGTTGTGTCGCATAGATGCGAGATGCTGATTCAACAGCGACATAGTGATAGTGTCGCATAGTATTTGCGACACAAGGTACGACACAATATTGTGTTGCATAGGGTACGACATACTGGGAAATACGACATAACGTGCGACACAAAGGGTAAAATATGACACAACATGCGACACAAGGCTTGTGTCGCATGGAAGAACACCAGCCCAGAAAGTCCGGCTGTTACGATTTTTCCGGCCAAAAATCCGTTTTAAACCCGTTTTCAAGCTATAAATTCGTGTTCTACACTTAGTAATGGACATATACAAGTTATAATAACAACTAGAAATCGAAAATACTAAGAATCGAGAGATTTCGGGATTTTGTCGGAAACTTACAATTTGCCGAAATGGAAATCCGGAAAGATGGAAATGTAGATCGTTGCGAGGTGATCGTGAATCTCTAAAAATATTGATGATCCGAGCGTTTTTATTGGTAGTATTATGTGATTAAATGAGGTGGTGGTGAAAATGGTTTAGAGAGAAAATGAAAGAGAAAAATAAGAGAGAGAGAGAGAGAGAGAGAGATAATGGATAAATGAGAAAAAGGAAATGGGAAGTGGGAGGTTATCCCCACTTTTCAGTTTGCGCCCCGCGTTCCGCGTGGTGTTCGTTTTCTCCGTCTTTTAAACGTTAAATAATTATTTTACATTTTAATTATAAGTTTTAAAATACAATTTATTGCGCGATATATTGTTTAAATATTTTACTAATCAATTTATATTTGGGTTATAAAATGTAAGTTAATTTGTTTGCGCGTTTTACATTTTTAAATCATATAAGTTTTGTTTGTATAATCCAAATGAATACGAAATATTATCATAATAATATTTTTGATATAAAAGCGTTATTTAATAAAATTGGTCACCAATGTCCGTATTAAATTGAATCGAAATACATTCGATTTAAATTGCGTACGATTTAATCAAATCGCATTTTCGTATATATTCCACAATATATATAATTCGATACATTAATTAGCCTAATACAGAACTAATTACATGTATTAACATATGATTAGGCACTAATTACTAGTCCTAATTTGGCGGGTGTTACATTCTCCCCCTGTTAGAAGAATTTCGTCCCGAAGTTTAGTTCGAAGACGCGTTTGATGTAGAATCAGTGAAAAGTTGAGGATATTTGAGTCGCATTTGGTCTTCCCGTTCCCAGGTGAATTCCGGACCAAGCCGCGAATTCCATCTGACCTTGACGATGGGAATACGACTTTGTTTCAGTTGTTTGACCTCACGGTCCATAATTTCAGCGAGTTCCTCAACGAAGTGAAGTTTATCGTCAACACGAATTTCATCTAGTGGGATAATAAGTGTCTCATCAGACAGACACTTCTTCAAAATGGAAATATGAAAAGTAGGGTGCACGCTGCTGAGTTCGGATGGCAGCTGCAATCGATAAGCTACGGGGCCAATCCGTTCGAGGATCTCAAAAGGCCCAATGTACCTGGGATTTAACTTCCGTCGTTTGCCAAAACGGATGACGCCTTTCCAAGGCGATACTTTTAAGAGTACTCGATCCCCAACTTGGAACTCGAGTGGTTTGCGTCTCACGTCAGCATGACTTTTCTGACGATCACGTGCGGCTTTGAGTCTATTTTGGATTTCCACAATTTTCTCAGTGGTGGCGTGTATGAGTTCAGGACCAGTGAGTTGACTATCTCCCACTTCAGTCCAACAGATCGGTGATCGGCACTTACGACCGTACAGTGCCTCAAAAGGTGCAGCCTTAATGCTGGCGTGATAGCTGTTATTGTACGAGAATTCGCACAACGGTAGATGTCTTTCCCAGTTTGTACCGAAATCAACTACGCAGGCGCGTAGCATATCTTCCAGTGTTTGAATGGTTCGTTCACTTTGGCCGTCGGTTTGAGGATGGTATGCGGTACTCATGTCGAGGCGAGTACCCAAAGCTTTTTGAAGTGATTGCCAAAAGTGAGAGGTGAAACGGGCATCTCTTTCGGAGATGATCGAGGTTGGAACACCGTGATGAGAAACGATTTCCTTGATGTAGATTTGTGTAAGGCGTTCCATTTTATCGTTTTCCTTGATTGCCAGGAAATGAGCAGATTTGGTGAGACGATCGACGATCACCCAAATGGTATCGCAACCGTTCGACGACTTGGGTAGTTTGGTTATGAAATCCATGGAAATTTGTTCCCATTTCCATTCAGGGATTTCGGGTTGTTGGAGTAAGCCAGAAGGTTTCTGATGTTCGGTTTTGACTTTCGAGCAAGTAAGGCACTTGCTGACATAAGTGGCGATTTCGGCTTTCATGTTCGGCCACCAATAAAATTCCTTGATGCCGTGGTACATCTTATCGGATCCCGGATGGATAGAATATTTGGACTTGTGAGCCTCATCCATCACCAAGTCTCGTAGTTTTCCAAAATTTGGCAGCCAGATTCGATTTGAGAAAAACCTAATCCCGTTAGATTTGATTTCAAATTGTTTGTCAATACCCCGTAAGGCTTCATTTTTTATGTTTTCAGGTTTCAGGGCTTCGATCTGAGCGGTATGAATTTGAATAGTAAGATCGTTATGAATGGTCATACTGAGAGCTCGGACTCGAAGTGGTTTCGGTCGTTCCTTTCGGCTGAGGGCATCGGCTACAACATTAGCCTTCCCTGGATGGTACTTGATCTCGCAATCGTAATCGGTAAGCAACTCGACCCATTGACGTTGCCTCATATTGAGATCCTTCTGATCGAATATATGTTGGAGACTTTTGTGATCGGTAAAGATTGTGCACTTAGTGCCGTAGAGATAATGTCTCCAGATTTTGAGAGCAAAAACGACAGCTCCCAGTTCGAGATCATGAGTGGTGTAGTTCTTTTCGTGAATTTTTAGCTGTCGTGAGGCATAAGCAATGACTTTGTCTCGTTGCATCAGCACGCAACCGAGACCTTGGTGAGAGACATCGCAGTATACCACAAAGTCATCGGTGCCTTCGGGTAAGGATAAAATTGGAGCACTGCAAAGCTTTTGTTTTAATAATTGGAACGCTGACTCTTGTTTATCGGTCCAATCGAACCTTTTGTCCTTCTGAGTCAGTACCGTTAGTGGTTGAGCTATTTTGGAGAAATTTTCGATAAATCGCCGATAGTACCCAGCAAGACCCAAGAATTGTCGTACTTCAGTTGCAGAGGTGGGTGCTTGCCAGTCTTTGATAGCCTCGACTTTTGTTGGGTCAACGTGAATGCCCTGACTGTCGATCACTTGACCAAGGAATTGAACGGTTTGAATCCAGAACTCACACTTAGAGAATTTGGCATAAAGCTCCTCGTGTCTAAGTAGTTCAAGGATGGTTTTGAGATGTTGCGCATGTTCTTGCTCGTTGCGCGAGTAAATGAGTATGTCATCGATAAAGACAATGACAAACTTGTCGAGGTAAGGTTTGCACACCCGATTCATGAGGTCCATGAATACAGCCGGTGCGTTGGTTAGACCAAAGGGCATCACTTGGAATTCGTAGTGCCCGTAACGAGTTCTGAAAGCAGTTTTTGGAATATCGGTGTCGCGAACTCGTAACTGATGATAGCCTGATCGCAGGTCAATTTTTGAGTAGAAACTTGAACCCTGAAGTTGGTCGAATAGATCATCAATGCGAGGAAGTGGATATCGGTTCTTGACGGTCAATTTGTTCAACTCTCGGTAGTCGATGCACATTCGAAATGAACCGTCCTTCTTTTTAACAAATAAGACCGGAGCTCCCCAAGGTGAAGAACTCGGTCTAATGAATCCTCTATCCAGGAGTTCCTGTAACTGGGCAGACAACTCCTGAAGTTCGGATGGGGCTAAACGGTACGGCGCGCGGGCCACCGGTACGGCACCCGGCACGAGATCAATTGAGAACTCAACCTGTCTAGGTGGAGGTAAACCAGGTAGTTCTTCTGGAAAGACTTCGGGAAAGTCTCTAACAATTGGCACATCCTCAAGTCGCTTCTCCTCCGACTTCTTCTCTGTGATGTGTGCGAGTATCGCAGGGTAACCCTTTCTCAGAAATTTTCGGGTTTTTAAGCAAGAGATGATATTGAGTCTCGTCCCACCGGTCTCCCCCTGTATGATCAAGGTTCCACCGGCAGCGAGTGGAATGCGGACGATCTTATCGTAACAAACGATTTCAGCTCGGTGTTTGGACAACCAGTCCATTCCAATGATGACGTCGAAACTCCCGATTTCAATGGGTACAAGATCGATTGGAAAGGTTTCGTCAGCAAGGTTTAAAGTGCAATTAGGTATCACACTATTGGTTTCTATAAGTTTTCCATTTGCTAGCTCTACAGTGTACTTAACATCTAAGGCAACAGGAGTGATGTCAAGTAATGGGCAAAAGTCATCGGAGATAAAGCTTCTATCAGCACCAGTATCAAATAGAACAGAAGCAGTTAAGTTGTTGAGGAGGAACATACCCGAGACCACATTCGGGTCTTGGCGGGCGTCCCCGGATTTGATGACGAAGGCTCTGCTTCGGGTGTTGTTGTTGTTGTTGCTGTTGCGGTTGTTGTTGTTGCTGTTGTTATTCTTCAGCTTTGGGCACGTGTCCCTGAAGTGCCCGGGTTTCCCACACTCAAAGCAGACTTTGGGTGGTCTGGTGTTGTTGTTGGAATTGTTGTTGGCAGGAGAGTGGCAATCTTTGGTGAGGTGGCCGTACCTCTTGCAATTGTTGCAAAAGGGACCACAGGAACCTTCATGGTGGCGACTGCACTTGGAACAATAGGGTTTGTTCCCAGTGTAACCCCGTGTGATGTCGGTGGTGGTGTTGTAGGCTTTGATGGTGTCGGGTTTCTTGTTTTGTTGGCTGGAGTGGTTATTGTGATAGTCAAACCACTTTCGTTTGTTGTTTTGGGAGGATGAAGTGGGTGGTTCAGAATCTTGGCTCATGGACATCAGGTCTTGGGCCAATAGGATTGCACCGTCAATGGTGGTTTGGTTGGAAGAGGCAACATGTCCCCGAACAGGCTCAGGAAGGCCAAGGATGTACTTCCTGATTTTATCAGATTCAGTGCTCACCATAGCTAGGCGGAGGGCGGCAAGTTGTTGGAATCTGGTGGTATAACCATCGATATCACCACCCTGAACCTTTAGGTTCCAGAACTCCTCGTCTAGCTTTTGGAGTTTGGCGATTGAGCAGTATTTGGCAGTGAGTTTTGCTTTCAATCCCTCCCAAGTGAGTTGGTAGGCAATGTCAGCACCCACTGATTGGGTATATGAATTCCACCAAGAGTGGGCATCATCTTCGAGAGAGCAGGTGGCGAAATTTACTTTGTCGTTCTCCGCGCATTTGCTGACACGGAAAACGGTTTCCATCTTTTCGAACCATCTGATCAGTCCGATGGCTCCTTCAGAACCCTTGAAGCTTGAGGGTTTGCAGCTTTGAAAGTCCTTGTAAGAACAAGGTTTAGTAGCGGGGGTTTCAGCGGCATCACTGTTTATCGTGGAATTTTGTGGGGTATTCCGAGCCACGGCTTCAGTCACAGCCTGGGTTATGAGTGACGTAAGTTGAGCATCAGTGTAAGGTCTTGACTTTGGCGGCATGATTCTTCAATAAAAGAAATGAAGATACATGAGATTTCGTAAGAAAGTTGTATTTGTTATAGATGTACATGTATAAAAGCAGTAATACATGACATCAATATGGAAAGGAATTATGGCAATTAATATGAGTCGAAACAGCAAGGAATATTCGATAGATAATACGAGTTCAAGGTTTCGTCCTACAGAGTTATTACAAAAGGCGTCGGGAATTGTTACATCCGACCAAAATATAGAGTAGTGCTTAGATAGTTACTAGATTACAGGATAGATTACAAGACAAAGACTACACTAGTCTTAACGTAGATCGATCTGTTCCATCATCGTGACAAGACGGTCCACAGTGTTTGCAAGTCTGCTAGCTTGTCGGGCGTTATCTTCTGCTAGTGCTAGTCGTTGTGTTAGTCCACGGGCATACTCTTCTGCTTCATGTGAACGCTATTCACATTCTTCCATCCTTTGACGTAGGAGGGCATTTTCCACGCTTATCTCGATTACTTGGTTGCGAAGGACATCCATGTTGTTGTTTGTGGTTTCAAGGTCGTCGGAGACTTGTTCGATGCGTTCAAGGGATGTAAGTCTCCAGTTCTCGTTCGTTTCCTGCAGCACGACATCCATGGTGCGAAGCCGCTGCTCGTGTTGGTTCACCCTAGCGGCTAAGGCCGGTAAGGTGAAGTGAGTGGGGTACGTGCCAGCTCGAGGCAACCTGGCGTTCCTCCTAGCTACCCTTGGGTTCTGCGACCCGGATTGAGAGCGAGTTGAATTTGATGGTGTGTTTGCCATTTCTGAGACAAAGCGTTAGTAAGATTGAGGCCTATATTCATATAGTTCCTATATAATATAGCCTATTGAGTGTCTAGCATAAACATGTTTAAGTCTCGGTTCTCTCGAGGTCAGAGTCTTCTATTGTATCCTGTTCAGCCATAACTACTTTCAGATCTTACATCATCTTTGCTTAATTATACATAGTTGATCAGGCTATGTTAAATTAAACTCGTAGGATGTAATCACTGAACCAGTCATACCTAATAAGGAATACTGCCTAATGGTCATAGTCTAGGCTCACTAAATGCAACCTAGTTCACTATAACCTTAAGCTCTGATACCAATCTGTAACACCCCCAAATTTGATGATTTGCGGAAGCTTGATTTGGGTGTTACTAATCAATAACAAAGCACAAAGATATATAGTAAACGACTCTATATGCGTCGTTTTAACAAAATATATTGATAATAGAAATGTTTACAACATTTAAAGCTTTACATAGCTCGAGTTTAAATAAAAGGAGATTTCAGTACATAAGTACTTGTACAAAATATACTAATGCAAGAAAATCTCAATCGTCTGTATGCTGACTCGAGCTAAAGTCCTGAAGCAGAAACATCCTACTGCTTGGTACCTACGATATATGCTAAAAGGTCAGCTAAAAGCTGGTGAGCTCACAGGTTTGAAATCAGTTAATATAGTATGAACCGCAAGATTTAAATAATGAATTGCATCCAGCAATTAAATGATAGTAATCGTGTATACAGCCATGAGCACATAGTTGAGCTTAACTCGAGGGCCGGGTCCCCTATAGAGAATTCCGGGAGAGGTGCCTCCACGAATGCCTAATCAACATTCGTCTTCCCAAATATTAGTACGTTCGTTTACCCAGTTAGTGCTTGCTAACCCGAACGAGGAGGGTCAATCCTATATGGTACCATATACTAATATTCACGCTACAACGTATTAACAACTATGCTGACGGAGGACTTTAAAATGATTAGTTTCGAAAAACTCATGTAGTATATGAAATGTTTGTACTTGCGTTCACATGTTAAAAGTTGAGCAATATATCACACCCCTGAGTAAAACAGTAAAAGAGGGGCTATGAGACTCACCTGAGTCTGAAAGCGTTTAAACAAACGTAAGTTGATTAGCCGAGTATGAAGTCCAAAGACTTGTAACCTGAGGGTGTCCACGACACGCGATGGTTATAATCATGATTGGGTATCTCAAAAGATCACCCTTGTAGTTGTTACACAACTATATATATGTCCAAATTACTACGATTTGGTTGATTTGTTAAGTGTTTGAAAACATGTACAGCCCGTTGGTGACGGATTTGTAATAATAATCTCAACTATTATTATTTTGATTTCGTGGCGTTTTACTTGAAAAATGTGTTTTAGAAGCCGTTACGGAATCTAAGTACGGGGGTCCGGGGGCAGCGCCCCTGGTAGCGGGGTCCAAGGGGCGGCAGCCCCTGGCGGGGTCGAGCTGCCAGGTCAGCTTGGAAAATTTTTATTTCTACTATATTGCTTTGACGAAAAACGCATCTGGGATCTGAATTCGGGTAAAATCGAGTGATAAATTTCGAGTCTCGACACTTAGTAAAAATCTGAATTTTCTGTGTTTTGCGACACAATATGCGACACAAAAGTTGATATGCGACACAAGGGTTGTGTCGCATAGAAATGCGACACAATATCTATATGACACAAGGGTTGTGTCGCATAGATGCGAGATGCTGATTCAACAGCGACATAGTGATAGTGTCGCATAGTATTTGCGACACAAGGTACGACACAATATTGTGTCGCATAGGGTACGACATACTGGGAAATACGACATAACGTGCGACACAAAGGGTAAAATACGACACAACATGCGACACAAGGCTTGTGTCGCATGGAAGAACACCAGCCCAGAAAGTCCGGCTGTTACGATTTTTCCGGCCAAAAATCCGTTTTAAACCCGTTTTCAAGCTACAAATTCGTGTTCTACACTTAGTAATGGACATATACAAGTTATAATAACAACTAGAAATCGAAAATACTAAGAATCGAGAGATTTCGGGATTTTGTCGGAAACTTACAATTTGCCGAAATGGAAATCCGGAAAGATGGAAATGTAGATCGTTGCGAGGTGATCGTGAATCTCTAAAAATATTGATGATCCGAGCGTTTTTATTGGTAGTATTATGTGATTAAATGAGGTGGTGGTGAAAATGGTTTAGAGAGAAAATGAAAGAGAAAAATAAGAGAGAGAGAGAGAGATAATGGATAAATGAGAAAAAGGAAATGGGAAGTGGGAGGTTATCCCCACTTTTCAGTTTGCGCCCCGCGTTCCGCGTGGTGTTCGTTTTCTCCGTCTTTTAAACGTTAAATAATTATTTTACATTTTAATTATAAGTTTTAAAATACAATTTATTACGCGATATATTGTTTAAATATTTTACTAATCAATTTATATTTGGGTTATAAAATGTAAGTTAATTTGTTTGCGCGTTTTACATTTTTAAATCATATAAGTTTTGTTTGTATAATCCAAATGAATACGAAATATTATCATAATAATATTTTTGATATAAAAGCGTTATTTAATAAAATTGGTCACCAACGTCCGTATTAAATTGAATCGAAATACATTCGATTTAAATTGCGTACGATTTAATCAAATCGCATTTTCGTATATATTCCACAATATATATAATTCGATACATTAATTAGCCTAATACAGAACTAATTACATGTATTAACATATGATTAGGCACTAATTACTAGTCCTAATTTGGCGGGTGTTACAATATATGTCGGTGGGGGTAACTAAAATTATCTATTTCTTAGAACTTCATGATTGATGCAACTGATAAATGAAAGCTAAGAAAGTGTAAGGAGTATTCAGGACAACTCTAAACGATATCAGGTTCAAAGGTCAATATGTATTTTTTCTGCAGTCACAAACTTGCTACTTGCTATAAGTGAATATGTCAAAATGGATGGTTGTATGGGTCTGGTAATGAATCAAGACATTTAAAAAAGAATGGAATATGTGAGTTAATTTAGTGGATATAGTGACTGGAATCATATGATGGACTTACTTCTGAGAAGGTCGGAACAATTTATAATAGTCTATTCATTGTATTTAAAATCAGTTCCATTTATATAATAATTGGTGATGTAAGCAATGTGACGGGTAACAGTTGGAGTAGCTCCATTTTCATAAGTGCCCAACGTGCTGCACAACATAGATAGCTTTTTTCCACTTGAGTCTTCTTATTATGACTTTTTACGACAACAGAATTTTTCATGCATTTAGTTACCAGACTTGCATCATTGTTGACTTACCATCAATAAGACGTGACAATATGGGTGGGTCAGGCAAGTTGGGTATTAGTCAATATAGGTTTGGGATTAAGATGGGTAGATTATAGAACGGGCTGGGTAATATTCATTATTTGAAGGACAACAAATCAATTTTTGACAAAGACATTCACATATAGACTTTCTCGATAATTCAGTTTAGAATGATGAAAACAGTAAATAGCCATTTGGATGATTTTCAAATCAGTTGACCTTTTCAACTTATTTCATCTATAATTAAATCACTAAGATTTGGCTCATATGACTCTGTTGAGTTGAAATTACAGGGGATGTTTTGATATCATTAAAGATGATGTTGTGACTATTATCCCGACCGAACGGGATGAAACTCCATTATATACCAAAGCTAAGAAAGTTTCTATAGAACTGCCACTAAAAGGTAAGGACCAAGATACCGAAATAAATGAGGTTGAACATCTTCAAACGAAGAAATTATTTTCAATGTTTTGTTGGCATGGCACAATAGAAGACATATGAGAAGGAGCTGTGGTAATGCTAGAAGGGAAGCTTTAAAGTAACCGAAGCAGATTTGTGTGTCAAGGTACACAATTGTATACTTTCTCTCTCTCAAAACTATACAGTTAAAAAGTACAAAAGTAGCATGTTAGTTCATAACGTCTGATCTTTTTCTAGATTCTGAATTTTATACATGTTAAGTTTAACTCAAAGTGTCTACAAATTACATGATATTTATTTGAATAGGATGTTGATGGAAGCAATATTTGATGATCCACTTTATAACTTTTAAATTCTTTATTATCTTATTTAGAAGCAATGTACACACTTATTATCTGGAGTGAACCCAATTGCATGGATTTCAAGGCTGCACATATAGTAATTATAAAGTATAATTTCATTTAACAGGTAGGTGCACAGATGACAGTGATGAAAATGACTCGCAAACAGATTGGATTTACTTGGCAATAGTACAGTGATGAGACAAAATATTATGCTGACAATACTTTCGGTAGAGTTGAATTTGGAACAGTTAAAGGTGACTAGAGATGCTTCTGGAAACTTGTGGTACATGACTGATGTAACACCCACCAAATTAGGACTAGTAATTAGTGCCTAATCAGATGTTAATACATGTAATTAGTTCTGTGTTAGGCTAATTAATGTATCGAATTATATATATTGTTGAATATATACGAAAATGCGATTTGGTTAAATCGTACGCAATTTAAATCGAATGTATTTTGATTCAATTTAATACGGACGTTGGTGATCAATTTTATTAAATAACGCTTTTATGTCAAAAACATTATTATGATAATAATTCGTATTCATTCGTATCGTACAAACAGAACTTACACAATTTAACATATTAAAACGCGCAAACTAAATAAACAAACTTACATATTATAACTCAAATATAAATTAAATTGTAAAATATTTAAATAAAATATCGCGTAATAATTTGCATTTTTAAAACGTACCATTTAATATGTAAAATAATTATTTAACGTTTAAACGACGGAGCAAACTAACACCGCGCGGAACGCGGGGCGAAAACTGAAAAGTGGGGATAAACCCCCACCTCCCCATCTTTCTTTCTCATTTTTTTCTTACTTTTCTCTCTCTCTTACTCTCCTTTCTCTCTATTCTTCAAAATCACCACAACTCACCAAATCGTAAAATAACACCACGAAACGCAACCGGATCACCAATATTTTTAGAGATTCACGACCACCTCGCAACGATCTACATTTCTACCTTTCCGGATTTCCATTTCGGCAATTTGTAAGTTTCCGACAAAATCCCGAAATCTCTCGATTCTTAGTATTTTTCATTTGCGGTTGTTATTATAACTAGTATATGTCCATTACAATGAATGTAACACGAATTTATAGCTTGAAAACGAGTTTAAAACGGATTTTTGGCCGGAAAAAGTTAGACAGCCGGACTTTCTGGGCTGGTGTTCATCCATGCGACACAAGCCTTGTCTCGCATGTTGTGTCGTATTTTGGCCTTTGTGTCGTATAAAAGCCTCTGTGTCGCACCTTATGTCGTACCAGATAATTAGTGTCGCAAGTCTTGCGACACAACCACTATGTCGCATACACCATACGACCCAATCACTATGTCGCTGTTGAATCAGCATCTCGCACCTATGCGACACAACCCTTGTGTCGCATAGACATTGTGTCGCATAGACATTGTGTCGCACTTCTATGCGACACAACCCTTGTGTCGCATAACACCTTTAGTGTCGCATATTGTGTCGCATAAAACAGAATACTTCCAACTTTTTACTAAGTGTCGAGACCAAAATTTTATCACTTGATTTCACCCAAATTCAAGTCCAGGTGCGTTTTTCCTTAAAGCAATATAGTAGAAATAAAAATTTTCCAAGCTGACATGGCAGCTCGACCCCAGCCAGGGGCTCTGCCCCTTGGACCCCGCCAGAGGCTGCCGCCCCTTGGACCCCGCTACCAGGGGCGCTGCCCCCGGACCCCCGTACTTAGATTCCGTAAGCACATTTTTCACCAAGTGTCAAACTTGTACAACTTCAAAACACTTATACGATACAACTTTTCAAACATAATGGAATTTGTTTTTCAAGTATAACGCTTTGAAATCAATGTGGTAACATCAAGACTATTGTTACAATTAATCACCAATGGGCCGTACATGTTTTCAAACATATTTCAGAATCAAACAAGTCGTTGTAACTTGTATCAATTCATTCAAACAAGTCGTTGTAACTTGTATCAATTCAATCAAACAAGTCGATGTAACTTGTATCAATTTCCAAATCGTAGTAATTTGGACATATATATAAAGTTGTATAACAACTACAAAGGTAGTCTTTCGAGATACCGGTACAATTAATAACAATCAAGTGTCGTGAACACATTCAGGTTTCAAGTCTTTGGACATCAATTCACTGCTAATTACTTCAAGTTTATTAAATTAAACACTTCAAGACTCAGGTGAGTTTCATGGCCCCATTTTCACTATTTTACAATTAGGGGTGTGATATTACTACTCTATTTTGTTTTACAAGTAGAACGCAAGTACCAACCTTCAAATACTACATGAGTTTCAAGCTAATCAATTAAAGTCCTCTATAGCATAGTCTCTAGTATTTATAGCGTGAATGTTAGTATATGATATCATATGGGATTGACAATCCTCATCCGGGTTATCACGCACTAACCGGTCAAACGGATGTATTAGCATTTGGGAAGACGAGTGTGGATTAGACACTCCTAGGAGGCAAATCAGTTAGGTTTCCTTAATTGGACCTAGCGCTCAAGTTAAGCTCAGACTATGTGCTCATGGATTGTATAACTTTTATTTTGCTTAATTGCGTCTTAAATTCAATATAAATCTTGCGGTTCTTACAACTATACATTGACATACAAACCTGTGAGCTCACCAGCGTTTTCGCTGACCCATTTTAGTATATATCACAGGTACCCAGCAGTAGGTGGACTGCACATGCAGGGACTATTAGCTCGAGTCAGCATACATACAACTAGAGATTTGATTGCATTATTATATTTTGTAAAAGTAATTATGCCATGTAATCTCTCAATTTCAGGAACCGAGCTAATGTAACATTATTTTGATGTAAATGTTTATCTTATTAATACAAGTTTAAAACGACGCATATAGTGGTCGTTCATTATATCTTATGTGCTTTGTATATTGATTAGTGACACCCAAATCGAGCTTCCGCAAATCAATCAAATTTGGGGGTGTCACAGATTGGTATCAGAGCCTAAGGTTATAGTGAACTAGGTTGCATTTAGTGGACCTAGACTATGACCGTTAGGCAGTATCCCCTATTAGGTATAACCAGTTCAGAGATTACAGCATACGAATTTAATTTAACATAGCTTGATCAACTATGTACAATTAAACAAAGATGATGTAAGATCTGAAGGAAGTTATGGCTGAACAGGATACACTAGTTGACTCTGACCTCGAGAGAAACGGGACTTAAAAACATGTCTGTGTTAGACACTCAATAGGTTATTATGTGATATACGTATATATACATAAATAGACCTCACTTACAATCTTAGGCTATATTATATTATATGAATATAGACCTCATTCTTTCTAACACTCTGTCTCAGAATGGCAAACACACCACCCAACTCATCTCGTTCCCATTCGTACGAATCACAAGGTTCAAGGGTAGCTAGGAGGAACCCCAGGTTGCCTCGAGCGGGCCCATACCCCAATCAATTCACACTAACGGATTTGTCCGCTAGGCTACACCGTCACGAGCAACAACTATGTGACATGGACATCGAGTTGCAAGAGACCCGAGAAAACTGGACACTCACCCTAATGGGACAGGTTGCTCAGGTCTCTGAAGACCATGAAAACACTATCAACAATATGAACGTTCTCGAAAATCGAGTGGGTGAAACCATCGAGACCATGGAGATCGTTCACAATCAAGTGACTGACAATCACAACGAAATCACTGTTCTGCGATCAAGGTTGACTCAATGTGAGACACGCCTGAGGGAAACCGAGGAGGCACTCGGAATGGTTAGCCGACTTGCAGAGTCCGTTGACCGTCTCACTGCCTTAATGCCACAACTCAATCTTCGTCAGAATTAGCTTAGGCTGAATCTGCACTTTATAACGCTTTCATAGGACTAATGTAAATTGACCGGATGAAACAATTCCCGGAACTTTTGGCACAATATCTAAGTCTGTAACTTTTGAATTCAACAAACTCGAAATTGTCTGTAATCATTTAACAACGTAATATCAATTGACAATTTCGTTCAATTTAAATCTATATTATAGAACTCTTATACTTGTGATGTATATATTGTCGCTTTAATACATACATCTACCACAATTATCATTCTGGTACAATTTCTTACGTACCTATTGTTTCTTTTCTTGAAGAACCATGCCGCCGAAGAAAAAGAGTTACAGTGAAGCCGAACTCGCTGCTGCCGTTAATCGGGCCGTAGCCGATGCCTTGGCCGCTCGGGATCCAATCCGAACGTCCGAGGAAACAGCCGATACCACCACCACCACTCATGCTGTCAAGCCTTGTTCCTACAAGGACTTTCTCAGCTGTAAACCCCTATATTTCAAAGGCACAGAAGGTGCCATTGGCTTGATCCGTTGGATTGAGCGTATGGAATCTGTCTTCAGTCTCTGCGACTGTACTGAGAATAACAAGGTCAAATTCGCTGCTTACACCTTTCAGGAAGGTGCACTCACGTGGTGGAAAACCCACGCAAACTCTGTAGGCCTTGAGGTTGCAAATCGGCTTCCTTGGGCCGAACTGAAGAAGAAGCTGACAGAAAAATACTGTCCTGAAGAAGAGCTGCACAGGCTGGAGGAGGAATTCTGGCACCTAACGGTGCAGGGAAATGATGTTGCTGATTATACCACAAAATTTCAGCAGTTTGCTTTACTATGCCCAAGCTTGGTTGAACCGGAAAGTAAGGGCATTAAGAGATACATTCGCGGACTCCCTGAGAACATCCAGGGAAATGTCGCCTCATCCAAACCAACCACCACTGAAAGTGCCATTCGTCTAGCCCACGAACTCATGGCCCTAGTTGTCAGCCGTGAGACCTCCAACACCTCATCCTCCAACAACAACAAACGCAAATCCACTGAACACCACCACAACTCAAACAAGAAAAACAACGCCATTCAAGTCTACACCACCAGCTCTGAATCCAACCGCAACTACACCGGGGACAGGCCTTATTGTTCCAAGTGTAACTATCACCACTTTGGTCAGTGCAGGACCCCTTGCAACAACTGCAGGAGGTTCGGGCATTCGACTAAGGATTGCCGAGGCCCCAAATCCAACAACAACCCCTCTAACAAAAATGCCCAACAACCTAAGTCCTGCTTTGAATGTGGGAACCCTGGACACTTTAGGGATACTTGCCCAAAATTGAAGAATAAGGGCAACAACAACAACCGCAACAACAACAACAACAACGCCAAAAGTAGCGCCTTTGTGATCAACTCAGGGGACGCCCGTCAGGACCCGAATGTGGTCACGGGTATGTTCCTCCTCAACAATTTAACTGCTTCTATTCTGTTTGATACTGGTGCCGATAGAAGTTTTATTTCCGATGAATTTTGCCCTCTACTTGACATCACACCTGTTGCTTTAGACGTTAAGTACACCGTAGAACTAGCAAATGGCAAGTTGATAGAAACCGATAGTGTGATACCTAATTGCACTTTAAATCTAGCCGACGAAATCTTCTCCATAGATCTTATGCCCGTTGAGATAGGAAGTTTCGATGTCATCGTGGGCATGGACTGGTTATCCAAACATCGCGCCGAAATCATTTGCCATGACAAAATTGTTCGCATACCTCTCGCCGTCGGTAGAACCTTGGTCATACAGGGGGAGACCGGTGGGACGAGGCTTAACATCATATCTTGTCTAAAAACCCGAAAATTTCTGAGAAAGGGTTACCCAACAATCCTCGCGCACATCTTGGAGAAAAAGTCGGAGGAAAAGCGACTTGAGGATGTTCCAATTGTTCAAGACTTTCCAGAAGTCTTTCCCGAAGAACTACCTGGTCTACCACCGCAAAGGCAGGTTGAGTTCTCAATCGATCTTGTACCAGGTGCTGCGCCTGTGGCCTGAGCACCATACCGCTTAGCTCCATCCGAACTTCAGGAGTTATCCACTCAATTACAGGAACTCCTGGAACGAGGATTTATCAGGCCGAGTTCCTCACCTTGGGGAGCTCCGGTCCTATTTGTCAAGAAGAAAGATGGTTCCTTTCGAATGTGTATCGACTACCGAGAGTTAAACAAGTTAACTGTCAAGAACCGGTATCCACTCCCTCGGATCGATGACCTGTTCGACCAAATTCAAGGGTCGAGTTGTTATTCAAAGATTGATCTCCGATCCGGTTATCACCAATTGCGTGTTCGCGATGCCGACATTCCAAAAACCGCTTTCAGAACTCGTTATGGGCATTACGAATTTCAAGTGATGCCATTCGGCCTAACCAATGCACCGGCGGTATTCATGGACCTTATGAATCGGGTGTGTAAACCTTATCTTGAGAAGTTTGTCATTGTCTTCATCGATGACATCCTCATATATTCACGAAACAAAGAAGAACATGCGCAACACCTCAAAACCATCCTTGAACTATTTAAACACGAGGAGCTCTATGCAAAATTCTCTAAGTGTGAGTTATGGATTCAAACGGTCCAATTTCTTGGTCACGTGATTGACAGTCAGGGGATTCACGTTGACCCATCAAAAATCGAGGCTATTAAAGACTGGCAAGCACCCACCACTACAACCGAAGTACGCCAATTTTTAGGTCTTGCAGGGTATTACCGACGATTCATTGAAAATTTCTCCAAGATAGCCTTACCACTCACGACTCTGACCCAGAAGGACAAAAAGTTTGACTGGACTGATAAACAAGAGTCGGCATTCCAACTATTAAAACGAAAGCTTTGCAGTGCTCCTATTCTATCATTACCCGAGGGCACCGATGACTTCGTGGTATACTGCGATGCCTCTCATCAAGGTCTCGGTTGCGTGCTTATGCAACGAGACAAAGTCATAGCTTATGCTTCACGACAGCTCAAAATTCATGAAAAGAATTACACCACTCACGACCTCGAGTTAGGAGCCGTCGTTTTCGCTCTCAAAATATGGAGACATTATCTCTATGGCACTAGGTGCACAATCTTTACAGACCACAAAAGTCTCCAACACATATTCGATCAAAAGGATCTCAACATGAGGCAACGTCGATGGGTCGAGTTGCTTACCGATTACGACTGCGAACTCAAATATCATCCAGGCAAAGCAAATGTTGTTGCTGATGCCCTCAGTCGGAAAGAGCGAGTGAAACCACTTCGGGTCCGAGCCCTTAGTATGACCATTCACAACAATTTAAACATTCAAATTCTCACTGCTCAACTCGAAGCCTTGAAACACGAAAACGTCAAAGATGAAGCCTTGCGGGGCATGGATAAACAATTCGAAGTCAAACCTAACGGGATTAGGTGTTTCTCAAACCGAATCTGGTTGCCTAAATTTGGGAACCTACGAGACTTGGTGATGGATGAAGCTCACAAGTCCAAATATTCTATCCATCCGGGATCCGACAAAATGTACCACGGTATCAAGGACTTCTATTGGTGGCCGAACATGAAAGCCGAAATCGCTACCTATGTCAGCAAGTGTCTTACTTGCTCCAAGGTCAAAATTGAATATCAAAAACCTTCTGGTTTACTTCAACAACCCAGTCTTCCTGAATGGAAATGGGAACAAATTGCCATGGACTTCATAACCAAACTACCCAAGTCAGCGAACGGTTGCGATACCATTTGGGTGATCGTGGATCGTCTCACAAAGTCTGCTCATTTCCTGGCAATCAAGGAAAACGATAAAATGGAACGCCTTGCACAAATCTACATCAAAGAAATTGTTTCTCATCACGGTGTTCCAACCTCAATCATCTCTGACAGAGATGCTCGTTTCACCTCTCACTTTTGGCAATCACTTCAAAAAGCAATGGGTACCCGTCTCGATATGAGTACCGCATACCATCCTCAAACCGACGGCCAAAGTGAACGAACCATTCAAACACTAGAAGACATGCTACGGGCCTGCGTAGTAGACTTCGGTGTAAACTGGGAAAAACACCTACCATTGTGCGAGTTCTCGTACAACAACAGTTATCATACCAGCATTAAAGCTGCACCATTCGAGGCACTGTACGGTCATAAGTGCCGGTCACCTATCTGTTGGACCGAAGTTGGGGATAGCCAACTCACAGGTCCAGAAATCATTCACGGGACGACCGAGAGAATCGTCGAAATTCAAAACAAACTCAAAGCCGCGCGTGATCGTTAGAAAAGTTATGCTGACGTGAGACGTAAACCACTCGAGTTCCAAGTTGGGGATCGAGTACTCTTAGAAGTATCGCCTTGGAAAGGCGTCATCCGTTTTGGTAAACGCGGGAAGTTGAACCCCACGTACATCGGGCCTTTTGAGATCCTCGAACGGATTGGCCCCGTAGCTTATCGATTGCAGCTGCCATCCGAACTCAGCAGCGTGCACCCCACTTTTCATATTTCAAATCTGAAGAAGTGTCTGTCTGATGAGACACTTATTATTCCACTAGATGAAATTCGTGTTGACGATAAACTTCACTTCGTTGAGGAACCCGCTGAAATTATGGACCGTGAGGTCAAACAACTGAAACAAAGTCGTATTCCCATCGTCAAGGTCAGATGGAATTCGCGGCGTGGTCCGGAATTCACCTGGGAACGGGAAGACCAAATGCGACTCAAATATCCTCAGCTATTTACCGATTCTACATCAAACCCGACTTCGAGCTAAATTTCGGGACGAAATTCTTCTAACAGGGGGAGAATGTAACACCCGCCAAATTAGGATTAGTAATTAGTGCCTAATCAGATGTTAATACATGTAATTAGTTCTGTGTTAGGCTAATTAATGTATCGAATTATATATATTGTTGAATATATACGAAAATGCGATTTGGTTAAATCGTACGCAATTTAAATCGAATGTATTTCGATTCAATTTAATACGGACGTTGGTGATCAATTTTATTAAATAACGCTTTTATGTCAAAAACATTATTATGATAATAATTCGTATTCATTCGTATCGTACAAACAGAACTTACACAATTTAACATATTAAAACGCGCAAACTAAATAAACAAACTTACATATTATAACTCAAATATAAATTAAATTGTAAAATATTTAAATAAAATATCGCGTAATAATTTGCATTTTTAAAACGTACCATTTAATATGTAAAATAATTATTTAACGTTTAAACGACGGAGCAAACGAACACCGCGCGGAACGCGGGGCGAAAACTGAAAAGTGGGGATAAACCCCCACCTCCCCATCTTTCTTTCTCATTTTTTTCTTACTTTTCTCTCTCTCTTACTCTCCTTTCTCTCTATTCTTCAAAATCACCACAACTCACCAAATCGTAAAATAACACCACGAAACGCAACCGGATCACCAATATTTTTAGAGATTCACGACCACCTCGCAACGATCTACATCTCTACCTTTCCGGATTTCCATTTCGGCAATTTGTAAGTTTGTGACAAAATCCCGAAATCTCTCGATTCTTAGTATTTTTCATTTGCGGTTGTTATTATAACTAGTATATGTCCATTACAATGAATAGAACACGAATTTATAGCTTGAAAACGAGTTTAAAACGGATTTTTGGCCGGAAAAAGTTAGACAGCCGGACTTTCTGGGCTGGTGTTCATCCATGCGACACAAGCCTTGTGTCGCATGTTGTGTCGTATTTTGGCCTTTGTGTCGTATAAAAGCCTCTGTGTCGCACCTTATGTCGTACCAGATAATTAGTGTCGCAAGTCTTGCGACACAACCACTATGTCGCATACACCATACGACCCAATCACTATGTCGCTGTTGAATCAGCATCTCGCATCTATGCGACACAACCCTTGTGTCGCATAGACATTGTGTCGCACTTCTATGCGACACAACCCTTGTGTCGCATAACACCTTTAGTGTCGCATATTGTGTCGCATAAAACAGAATACTTCCAACTTTTTACTAAGTGTCGAGACCAAAATTTTATCACTTGATTTCACCCAAATTCAAGTCCAGGTGCGTTTTTCCATAAAGCAATATAGTAGAAATAAAAATTTTCCAAGCTGACCTGGCAGCTCGACCCCAGCCAGGGGCTCTGCCCCTTGGACCCCGCCAGGGGCTGCCGCCCCTTGGACCCCGCTACCAGGGGCGCTGCCCCCGGACCCCCGTACTTAGATTCCGTAAGCACATTTTTCACCAAGTGTCAAACTTGTACAACTTCAAAACACTTATACGATACAACTTTTCAAACATAATGGAATTTGTTTTTCAAGTATAATGCTTTTAAATCAATGTGGTAACATCAAGACTATTGTTACAATTAATCACCAATGGGCCGTACATGTTTTCAAACATATTTCAGAATCAAACAAGTCGTTGTAACTTGTATCAATTCATTCAAACAAGTCGTTGTAACTTATATCAATTCAATCAAACAAATCGATGTAACTTGTATCAATTCAATCAACCAAATCGTAGTAATTTGGACATATATATAAAGTTGTATAACAACTACAAAGGTAGTCTTTCGAGATACCGGTACAATTAATAACAATCAAGTGTCGTGAACACATTCAGGTTTCAAGTCTTTGGACATCAATTCACTGCTAATTACTTCAAGTTTATTAAATTAAACACTTCAAGACTCAGGTGAGTTTCATGGCCCCATTTTCACTATTTTACAATTAGGGGTGTGATATTACTACTCTATTTTGTTTTACAAGTAGAACGCAAGTACCAACCTTCAAATACTACATGAGTTTCAAGCTAATCAATTAAAGTCCTCTATAGCATAGTCTCTAGTATTTATAGCGTGAATGTTAGTATATGATATCATATGGGATTGACAATCCTCATCCGGGTTATCACGCACTAACCGGTCAAACGGATGTATTAGCATTTGGGAAGACGAGTGTGGATTAGACACTCGTAGGAGGCAAATCAGTTAGGTTTCCTTAATTGGACCTAGCGCTCAAGTTAAGCTCAGACTATGTGCTCATGGATTGTATAACTTTTATTTTGCTTAATTGCGTCTTAAATTCAATATAAATCTTGCGGTTCTTACAACTATACATTGACATACAAACCTGTGAGCTCACCAGCGTTTTCGCTGACCCATTTTAGTATATATCACAGGTACCCAGCAGTAGGTGGACTGCACATGCAGGGACTATTAGCTCGAGTCAGCATACATACAACTAGAGATTTGATTGCATTATTATATTTTGTAATAGTAATTATGCCATGTAATCTCTCAATTTCAGGAACCGAGCTAATGTAACATTATTTTGATGTAAATGTTTATCTTATTAATACAAGTTTAAAACGACGCATATAGTGGTCGTTCATTATATCTTATGTGCTTTGTATATTGATTAGTGACACCCAAATCGAGCTTCCGCAAATCAATCAAATTTGGGGGTGTCACAGATTGGTATCAGAGCCTAAGGTTATAGTGAACTAGGTTGCATTTAGTGGACCTAGACTATGACCGTTAGGCAGTATCCCCTATTAGGTATAACCAGTTCAGAGATTACAGCATACGAATTTAATTTAACATAGCTTGATCAACTATGTACAATTAAACAAAGATGATGTTAGATCTGAAGGAAGTTATGGCTGAACAGGATACACTAGTTGACTCTGACCTCGAGAGAAATGGGACTTAAAAACATGTCTGTGTTAGACACTCAATAGGTTATTATGTGATATACGTATATATACATAAATAGACCTCACTTACAATCTTAGGCTATATTATATTATATGAATATAGACCTCATTCTTTCTAACACTCTGTCTCAGAATGGCAAACACACCACCCAACTCATCTCGTTCCCATTCATACGAATCACAAGATTCAAGGGTAGCTAGGAGGAACCCCAGGTTGCCTCGAGCGGGCCCATACCCCAATCAATTCACACTAACGGATTTGTCCGCTAGGCTACACCGTCACGAGCAACAACTATGTGACATGGACATCGAGTTACAAGAGACCCGAGAAAACTGGACACTCACCCTAATGGGACAGGTTGCTCAGGTCTCTGAAGACCATGAAAACACTATCAACAATATGAACGTTCTCGAAAATCGAGTGGGTGAAACCATCGAGACCATGGAGATCGTTCACAATCAAGTGACTGACAATCACAACGAAATCACTGTTCTGCGATCAAGGTTGACTCAATGTGAGACACGCCTGAGGGAAACCGAGGAGGCACTCGGAATGGTTAGCCGACTTGCAGAGTCCGTTGACCGTCTCACTGCCTTAATGCCACAACTCAATCTTCGTCAGAATTAGCTTAGGCTGAATCTGCACTTTATAACGCTTTCATAGGACTAATGTAAATTGACCGGATGAAACAATTCCCGGAACTTTTGGCACAATATCTAAGTCTGTAACTTTTGAATTCAACAAACTCGAAATTGTCTGTAATCATTTAACAACGTAATATCAATTGACAATTTCGTTCAATTTAAATCTATATTATAGAACTCTTATACTTGTGATGTATATATTGTCGCTTTAATACATACATCTACCACAATTATCATTCTGGTACAATTTCTTACGTACCTATTGTTTCTTTTCTTGAAGAACCATGCCGCCGAAGAAAAAGAGTTACAGTGAAGCCGAACTCGCTGCTGCCGTTAATCGGGCCGTAGCCGACGCCTTAGCCGCTCGGGATCCAATCCGAACGTCCGAGGAAACAGCCGATACCACCACCACCACTCATGCTGTCAAGCCTTGTTCCTACAAGGACTTTCTCAGCTGTAAACCCCTATATTTCAAAGGCACAGAAGGTGCCATTGGCTTGATCCGTTGGATTGAGCGTATGGAATCTGTCTTCAGTCTCTGCGACTGTACTGAGAATAACAAGGTCAAATTCGCTGCTTACACCTTTCAGGAAGGTGCACTCACGTGGTGGAAAACCCACGCAAACTCTGTAGGCCTTGAGGTTGCAAATCGGCTTCCTTGGGCCGAACTGAAGAAGAAGCTGACAGAAAAATACTGTCCTGAAGAAGAGCTGCACAGGCTGGAGGAGGAATTCTGGCACCTAACGGTGCAGGGAAATGATGTTGCTGATTATACCACAAAATTTCAGCAGTTTGCTTTACTATGCCCAAGCTTGGTTGAACCGGAAAGTAAGGGCATTAAGAGATACATTCGCGGACTCCCTGAGAACATCCAGGGAAATGTCGCCTCATCCAAACCAACCACCACTGAAAGTGCCATTCGTCTAGCCCACGAACTCATGGCCCTAGTTGTCAGCCGTGAGACCTCCAACACCTCATCCTCCAACAACAACAAACGCAAATCCACTGAACACCACCACAACTCAAACAAGAAAAACAACGCCATTCAAGTCTACACCACCAGCTCTGAATCCAACCGCAACTACACCGGGGACAGGCCTTATTGTTCCAAGTGTAACTATCACCACTTTGGTCAGTGCAGGACCCCTTGCAACAACTGCAGGAGGTTCGGGCATTCGACTAAGGATTGCCGAGGCCCCAAATCCAACAACAACCCCTCTAACAAAAATGCCCAACAACCTAAGTCCTGCTTTGAATGTGGGAACCCTGGACACTTTAGGGATACTTGCCCAAAATTGAAGAATAAGGGCAACAACAACAACCGCAACAACAACAACAACAACAACGCCAAAAGTAGCGCCTTTGTGATCAACTCAGGGGACGCCCGTCAGGACCCGAATGTGGTCACGGGTATGTTCCTCCTCAACAATTTAACTGCTTCTATTCTGTTTGATACTGGTGCCGATAGAAGTTTTATTTCCGATGAATTTTGCCCTCTACTTGACATCACACCTGTTGCTTTAGACGTTAAGTACACCGTAGAACTAGCAAATGGCAAGTTGATAGAAACCGATAGTGTGATACCTAATTGCACTTTAAATCTAGCCGACGAAATCTTCTCCATAGATCTTATGCCCGTTGAGATAGGAAGTTTCGATGTCATCGTGGGCATGGACTGGTTATCCAAACATCGCGCCGAAATCATTTGCCATGACAAAATTGTTCGCATACCTCTCGCCGTCGGTAGAACCTTGGTCATACAGGGGGAGACCGGTGGGACGAGGCTTAACATCATATCTTGTCTAAAAACCCGAAAATTTCTGAGAAAGGGTTACCCAACAATCCTCGCGCACATCTTGGAGAAAAAGTCGGAGGAAAAGCGACTTGAGGATGTTCCAATTGTTCGAGACTTTCCAGAAGTCTTTCCCGAAGAACTACCTGGTCTACCACCGCAAAGGCAGGTTGAGTTCTCAATCGATCTTGTACCAGGTGCTGCGCCTGTGGCCCGAGCACCATACCGCTTAGCTCCATCCGAACTTCAGGAGTTATCCACTCAATTACAGGAACTCCTGGAACGAGGATTTATCAGGCCGAGTTCCTCACCTTGGGGAGCTCCGGTCCTATTTGTCAAGAAGAAAGACGGTTCCTTTCGAATGTGTATCGACTACCGAGAGTTAAACAAGTTAACTGTCAAGAACCGGTATCCACTCCCTCGGATCGATGACCTGTTCGGCCAAATTCAAGGGTCGAGTTGTTATTCAAAGATTGATCTCCGATCCGGTTATCACCAATTGCGTGTTCGCGATGCCGACATTCCAAAAACCGCTTTCAGTACTCGTTATGGGCATTTCGAATTTCAAGTGATGCCATTCGGTCTAACCAATGCACCGGCGGTATTCATGGACCTTATGAATCGGGTGTGTAAACCTTACCTTGACAAGTTTGTCATTGTCTTCATCGATGACATCCTCATATATTCACGAAACAAAGAAGAACATGCGCAACACCTCAAAACCATCCTTGAACTACTTAAACACGAGGAGCTCTATGCAAAATTCTCTAAGTGTGAGTTCTGGATTCAAACGGTCCAATTTCTTGGTCACGTGATTGACAGTCAGGGGATTCACGTTGACCCATCAAAAATCGAGGCTATTAAAGACTGGCAAGCACCCACCACTGCAACCGAAGTACGCCAATTTTTGGGTCTTGCAGGGTATTACCGACGATTCATTGAAAATTTCTCCAAGATAGCCTTACCACTCACGACTCTGACCCAGAAGGACAAAAAGTTTGACTGGACTGATAAACAAGAGTCGGCATTCCAACTATTAAAACGAAAGCTTTGCAGTGCTCCTATTCTATCATTACCCGAGGGCACCGATGACTTCGTGGTATACTGCGATGCCTCTCATCAAGGTCTCGGTTGCGTGCTTATGCAACGAGACAAAGTCATAGCTTATGCTTCACGACAGCTCAAAATTCATGAAAAGAATTACACCACTCACGACCTCGAGTTAGGAGCCGTCGTTTTCGCTCTCAAAATATGGAGACATTATCTCTATGGCACTAGGTGCACAATCTTTACAGACCACAAAAGTCTCCAACACATATTCGATCAAAAGGATCTCAACATGAGGCAACGTCGATGGGTCGAGTTGCTTACCGATTACGACTGCGAACTCAAATATCATCCAGGCAAAGCAAATGTTGTTGCTGATGCCCTCAGTCGGAAAGAGCGAGTGAAACCACTTCGGGTCCGAGCCCTTAGTATGACCATTCACAACAATTTAAACATTCAAATTCTCACTGCTCAACTCGAAGCCTTAAAACACGAAAACGTCAAAGATGAAGCCTTGCGGGGCATGGATAAACAATTCGAAGTCAAACCTAACGGGATTAGGTGTTTCTCAAACCGAATCTGGTTGCCTAAATTTGGGAACCTACGAGACTTGGTGATGGATGAAGCTCACAAGTCCAAATATTCTATCCATCCGGGATCCGACAAAATGTACCACGGTATCAAGGACTTCTATTGGTGGCCGAACATGAAAGCCGAAATCGCTACCTATGTCAGCAAGTGTCTTACTTGCTCCAAGGTCAAAATTGAATATCAAAAACCTTCTGGTTTACTTCAACAACCCAGTCTTCCTGAATGGAAAAGGGAACAAATTGCCATGGACTTCATAACCAAACTACCCAAGTCAGCGAACGGTTGCGATACCATTTGGGTGATCGTGGATCATCTCACAAAGTCTGCTCATATCCTGGCAATCAAGGAAAACGATAAAATGGAACGCCTTGCACAAATCTACATCAAAGAAATTGTTTCTCATCACGGTGTTCCAACCTCAATCATCTCTGACAGAGATGCTCGTTTCACCTCTCACTTTTGGCAATCACTTCAAAAAGCAATGGGTACCCGTCTCGATATGAGTACCGCATACCATCCTCAAACCGACGGCCAAAGTGAACGAACCATTCAAACACTAGAAGACATGCTACGGGCCTGCGTAGTAGACTTCGGTGTAAACTGGGAAAAACACCTACCATTGTGCGAGTTCTCGTACAACAACAGTTATCATACCAACATTAAAGCTGCACCATTCGAGGCACTGTACGGTCATAAGTGCCGGTCACCTATCTGTTGGACCGAAGTTGGGGATAGCCAACTCACAGGTCCAGAAATCATTCACGAGACGACCGAGAGAATCGTCGAAATTCAAAACAAACTCAAAGCCGCGCGTGATCGTCAGAAAAGTTATGCTGACGTGAGACGTAAACCACTCGAGTTCCAAGTTGGGGATCGAGTACTCTTAGAAGTATCGCCTTGGAAAGGCGTCATCCGTTTTGGTAAACGCGGGAAGTTGAACCCCACGTACATCGGGCCTTTTGAGATCCTCGAACGGATTGGCCCCGTAGCTTATCGATTGCAGCTGCCATCCGAACTCAGCAGCGTGCACCCCACTTTTCATATTTCAAATCTGAAGAAGTGTCTGTCTGATGAGACACTTATTATTCCACTAGATGAAATTCGTGTTGACGATAAACTTCACTTCGTTGAGGAACCCGCTGAAATTATGGACCGTGAGGTCAAACAACTGAAACAAAGTCGTATTCCCATCGTCAAGGTCAGATGGAATTCGCGGCGTGGTCCGGAATTCACCGGGGAACGGGAAGACCAAATGCGACTCAAATATCCTCAGCTATTTACCGATTCTACATCAAACCCGACTTCGAGCTAAATTTCAGGACGAAATTCTTCTAACAGGGGGAGAATGTAACACCGGCCAAATTAGGACTAGTAATTAGTGCCTAATCAGATGTTAATACATATAATTAGTTCTGTGTTAGGCTAATTAATGTATCGAATTATATATATTGTTGAATATATACGAAAATGCGATTTGGTTAAATCGTACGCAATTTAAATCGAATGTATTTCGATTCAATTTAATACGGACGTTGGTGATCAATTTTATTAAATAACGCTTTTATGTCAAAAACATTATTATGATAATAATTCGTATTCATTCGTATCGTACAAACAGAACTTACACAATTTAACATATTAAAACGCGCAAACTAAATAAACAAACTTACATATTATAACTCAAATATAAATTAAATTGTAAAATATTTAAATAAAATATCGCGTAATAATTTGCATTTTTAAAACGTATCATTTAATATGTAAAATAATTATTTAACGTTTAAACGACGGAGCAAACGAACACCGCGCGGAACGCGGGGCGAAAACTGAAAAGTGGGGATAAACCCCCACCTCCCCATCTTTCTTTCTCATTTTTTTCTTACTTTTCTCTCTCTCTTACTCTCCTTTCTCTCTATTCTTCAAAATCACCACAACTCACCAAATCGTAAAATAACACCACGAAACGCAACCGGATCACCAATATTTTTAGAGATTCACGACCACCTCGCAACGATCTACATTTCTACCTTTCCGGATTTTCATTTCGGCAATTTGTAAGTTTCCGACAAAATCCCGAAATCTCTCGATTCTTAGTATTTTTCATTTGCGGTTGTTATTATAACTAGTATATGTCCATTACAATGAATAGAACACGAATTTATAGCTTGAAAACGAGTTTAAAACGGATTTTTGGCCGGAAAAAGTTAGACAGCCGGACTTTCTGGGCTGGTGTTCATCCATGCGACACAAGCCTTGTGTCGCATGTTGTGTCGTATTTTGGCCTTTGTGTCGTATAAAAGCCTCTGTGTCGCACCTTATGTCGTACCAGATAATTAGTGTCGCAAGTCTTGCGACACAACCACTATGTCGCATACACCATACGACCCAATCACTATGTCGCTGTTGAATCAGCATCTCGCATCTATGCGACACAACCCTTGTGTCGCATAGACATTGTGTCGCACTTCTATGCGACACAACCCTTATGTCGCATAACACCTTTAGTGTCGCATATTGTGTCGCATAAAACAGAATACTTCCAACTTTTTACTAAGTGTCGAGACCAAAATTTTATCACTTGATTTCACCCAAATTCAAGTCCAGGTGCGTTTTTCCTTAAAGCAATATAGTAGAAATAAATATTTTCCAAGCTGACCTGGCAGCTCGACCCCAGCCAGGGGCTCTGCCCCTTGGACCCCGCCAGGGGCTGCCGCCCCTTGGACCCCGCTACCAGGGGCGCTGCCCCCGGACCCCCGTACTTAGATTCCGTAAGCACATTTTTCACCAAGTGTCAAACTTGTACAACTTCAAAACACTTATACGATACAACTTTTCAAACATAATGGAATTTGTTTTTCAAGTATAACGCTTTGAAATCAATGTGGTAACATCAAGACTATTGTTACAATTAATCACCAATGGGCCGTACATGTTTTCAAACATATTTCAGAATCAAACAAGTCGTTGTAACTTGTATCAATTCATTCAAACAAGTCGTTGTAACTTATATCAATTCAATCAAACAAATCGATGTAACTTGTATCAATTCAATCAACCAAATCGTAGTAATTTGGACATATATATAAAGTTGTATAACAACTACAAAGGTAGTCTTTCGAGATACCGGTACAATTAATAACAATCAAGTGTCGTGAACACATTCAGGTTTCAAGTCTTTGGACATCAATTCACTGCTAATTACTTCAAGTTTATTAAATTAAACACTTCAAGACTCAGGTGAGTTTCATGGCCCCATTTTCACTATTTTACAATTAGGGGTGTGATATTACTACTCTATTTTGTTTTACAAGTAGAACGCAAGTACCAACCTTCAAATACTACATGAGTTTCAAGCTAATCAATTAAAGTCCTCTATAGCATAGTCTCTAGTATTTATAGCATGAATGTTAGTATATGATATCATATGGGATTGACAATCCTCATCCGGGTTATCACGCACTAACCGGTCAAACGGATGTATTAGCATTTGGGAAGACGAGTGTGGATTAGACACTCGTAGGAGGAAAATCAGTTAGGTTTCCTTAATTGGACCTAGCGCTCAAGTTAAGCTCAGACTATGTGCTCATGGATTGTATAACTTTTATTTTGCTTAATTGCGTCTTAAATTCAATATAAATCTTGCGGTTCTTACAACTATACATTGACATACAAACCTGTGAGCTCACCAGCGTTTTCGCTGACCCATTTTAGTATATATCACAGGTACCCAGCAGTAGGTGGACTGCACATGCAGGGACTATTAGCTCGAGTCAGCATACATACAACTAGAGATTTGATTGCATTATTATATTTTGTAAAAGTAATTATGCCATGTAATCTCTCAATTTCAGGAACCGAGCTAATGTAACATTATTTTGATGTAAACGTTTATCTTATTAATACAAGTTTAAAACGACGCATATAGTGGTCGTTCATTATATCTTATGTGCTTTGTATATTGATTAGTGACACCCAAATCGAGCTTCCGCAAATCAATCAAATTTGGGGGTGTCACAACTGAGTAAGTGCAACACAATCTTTGTTGGCATATAGCGTCTAAATCCAAGGTGACCAAATGGGCGGGTTGGATAACATGCCAAAATGTGTCATTTTTAGTACCCTCAAAACGGGTCTGTTGGTTTGGGTTCGCTTACGATTACTTTTTTCTTTACACTTTTGCAAATATTTATATATGTATTCAAGCGTTATATATAGTTAGAAATTACGTTTTACATCAATAATCCCGTTCTTATAAAATACAGTATAATTGTATAATTTTAAAAGGTTGTAGAATTATACACTTATGCAGGACTTCCAACCCAATCCATGGTCTTCCTTTTCGTTCATCGATCTACCATAAACATTTATTAACAAGATATTAAAACTTTCCTTCATATAATTCGAAATAACTTATATATTTATTGTCTTTAATATTCCAAATATTGGACCACATTTTGAGACATGTAATGCTGATGTTCTTGGTCCACTCATACTTTTTTGGTCTAAACGATGGGAGGAGAGACTTATAGTGTCGAAAATGGTCTTTCAAGGCATAAATCTTTCTCGACCTCTATTGACTCATTAAAGTATCTTGATTCTTCTTAAATTTTGAATGGTTTATCAAGTTGGGCTTAAGCGAAGTTCTAAATCTTCACTCGCTCAGTGGTAGTTCATCTGTCTAATGGGTTCAAGGTTTGTTGAAGAATTACCAATACACAAGCTTATGGTAAAGTCACGAAATCAGATACACCAAAAGCTCACTTCTCGTGCAACCCTTGTCAAAAAAAATTCCACAGTCAAGTTCTCTAGCTTTGATACCGTTGAATGTGGTTGTGGTATTTCCATTAAGATAACTTTCATGCACATAGCTCATAAGTATATTACAATGTTGAGCTGCATTAAATTGATTTACATTTTCATAGATGCCTAGCATATTTAATAATATCATGTCAACGACCTCACCATGAAGACAACAATTGAGCAAACTAGAAGGGTTTAAAATGTATTGGTGAGATTTATGGTGGACAAAAGCATATGGCAACTTTATTGGGACCAATGGAAAGGATACGTTCTTAACAACATGAAACGAAATGGTTCGCGTAACACTTCATCCATCAAGGTATGTAACTTATCACTACGACTTATCGGGATCAGAGAATGAAGAGTATTTTTGGTCACATACAAGATGTACCAAGGTTTTTGGTGAGATATGAAGGACCGGCTCATCCACACCTGGTATAATATCTTTAATTTCTTAAAAGTAGCTATATCTTCCATATATATAAATCAAGGTTTTTTCAATGTTTACCCCGCAAATGACACGTGTCTTACTCCGGAGGGTGTTTTGTTGCTAATTTTTTTTTTTTGGAAAAGGGGAATTCCCCGGTAAAATATTATAAAATAATAATAAGCGTTACATACGTGTGTAACTGCTTCACTCTTCCTCCCCACGCTCAACTTCTCACTCGAATCTCGTTTCTTCCTCCCCTTTTCATTCGTTAACATCACAGCAGGTATGGAATTCTAGGGTTTCCATCACCTGTTCACTCAAAAACCTTGGTCGACATCATTCTGATTCTGTAACTATCCTATGAATTGGTTATGTGCAAACATCATGGAGATTTCGTTGTTTGTGATTGCAACCTGCCAACCTCCAATTAGTAATCTCAGATTCATAAGGTAGAGTATCGACACTACAATTAGTCTATGAATTTCTGTTTGTTGATATTTCTATGGATAATAACAATAACGTCATCGATACATTCTAAACTAACTTCACCTTCTCATCCCACCTAACCCTTTTTGACGCTTCACTTTCTGTAAGCCTCTAATCCAACTTATTTACGTTGTTGTTCTCCATTATCAACCTTGATCACTCTAACTGTTTGATGAAATGCCCCAAAGAAGAAAAAAAATCTTAAAATTATACTTATTCTTTTTAATTCTTGATGTTCATGTTACTGTTACTCAAAATTAAATTAGTTTTTTGAATTGGTTTATTCATATCGTCCTATGGATGAAAGAAGCTATAAAAGTAACTATATCATCATTATATATATGTTTATGTTCATATATGTGTAAAATAGAATTAGTTTATCTGCAATAATTTATTTTCTTGATTCAAAGCTTGTCCACTCAATTTGCATTTGGTTGTCTGTTTTTAATGATTGATGCAGATGCAACTATGGCAATCACCAACTATGTCAAATTGTCAATCACTTAATGTTGATAGTGCCCGACTGCCCAGGTTAATTGATATCAAAGATAGACTTTACTGGATACAATTGAGAAGTATATAACTTGAATGTGCAGATCACACCAAAGCATAACATTGTACCTTGTGATATTCGCTGCCTTCTGGAAATGTCCTATCATTGTAGCTCTGGCCATGGTAGTGTGTTGGTAAGACTTCAAATTAACTTTATAAAGAACTATTGTGAAGAATAGTGATAGCTTCTTAATATATGTTTTGTTGGTTCATACATGTTTGTATGTGTGGGTGTATATGTATTATTATTATTTGTGTGTGTGTGTGTGTGTTTGTCTGCTCTTTTTGACAACTGATAGTTAGTTTCTTTATCTGAACCGGCTCATGTACGTTATGTGAATTGCAGATTTCTTAAACATTGTATGATAGGTTTGTTTTAGTTATAATGACTTGCATTTTTGATGATTATGCATATGGTTAAAAAATGTAGACCTTAACTTTATTATTGTTATAGCATTAGTGCTGGCTTTGCCAATTAGGTAACTATGTAGTTGGCATGAAGAATTTAAAAATACTCTCTTGGGAACTGTTCATAATGCGAACCATTGGGAATCGTTCTACTTTTAGCAGCCCCCTACTTAGGTTGAGATAACTGCCATGCCATTATTGAAGCTGAACAACGAATTCGTGACCTCCTTAAGCGGGTTCGAGGTGTTTTTGTGAGGGTTTCTTCCCCAACATATGGATTAGTATTTCAAGTAGATGTGTCAATTTCAACCTGTTCGCTTATTAATCGGTCGATTTTGTTTATGTTTTGTCCCTACCCTGTCAAATGGTTAATTTGAAAAAAATATCAGATAAAGGAAACTGGTATAATGGGTCGAAGGGGTCAAAAGCTGCCTAAAAGTGTATTTTTGATAAAACCTTCCGAATAATTCTGTTCAACATTGTACTTATTACAGTATATAGTTTTTTTTCTTAATTATATTCAATTCAGTGGATTGAATATTTAAATGCGATGAAAAAATACTCAGAAAAATAGTGTTTTGGGCCAACATGACCCCATCCTATTCGACCATATTAAAATAACCCATTCTAAACTGTTACAGAACTCACCGATTTTGACGCCTCCAATCTTAGTTAAGAAGACTGGTCATTTTTTAATTTTTATCTTGTTTCTTCTTTAATAATAATAATAATTATTATTACGGAGTATTATAATATATAATGTTGTCTATGATCAGAATTAACGGTCATGATTGTTGTAATCTCATGATAATTGTGATATTTTGGAATCCATAGTACTAAGAGTTTACTGGGTGCACCAATGGTTGTTCTCGAGCTTACTTGGTTGAACTTGGATTTGTTGTCATGACTTTAGTGCTTAATAACAACCTTTAGTGCCATCAAGATTTAGTGCATTGACCAGTTTTCGGGTAGGTTTTATCGAGTAGTAAAGTTGGAATACACTTGCTGGCTCCTTTTACTTACCTACATGAGTTTTAGACTGATTTTGTTGTAAGGTTATTCAGCAGGTTTTAGAAGTTTAGAAAAGTCAGTGACGACATCTTTCTTGATAAGTTGTATCCAAATTTATTAGGGGAGCGGGAAACGAGTCCTAATACACACTTCATAAACTCTACATAAGCAACTAATACATCAACTATTTTTTGTATGATTTGAGAACATAAGCTATGTGTTTTAAGAGGACACCAAAAACCCCAATCCAGTAGATATGGCAGAATGGTCGGGTCGGCTAGAGTAACATGTCAGGATAGGATCACCTCTAAACGGGTTCATTCTTCTACACACACACACACACACACACATATGAGGTGGATATATTGGCGGGTAAAGTATGTTTGGGTAACAACTTTAAGAATGACCCGTCTTGACCCGAACCTTATTCTGATTTGTCGCCCAACGCGTCTCAACTTGTCAATTTTTCCACCACTAGATTTGGTTAATGAATTTTTGTATGTGTGCAGTTTGTCATCCACTTAATTGGGTTCTTTCTTACGCATCACACTGATGTTAAATCATTTATTAAATGTTTTATGTAGTTTCGTACGATTATCAAAAGGTTCGGTGGTATGGGTTGACCCATTGGGGCAAGTGTATTTCTTCATTGACAACGGTTAAATGTGTCATTTCCGGATATGCGATTATATGTACAAATTCTCTATAACAAGCTGAGTGACATTATTATGGAATTTATGCTGGCACTCGACCATAATACT
Organism: Helichrysum umbraculigerum; assembly: GCA_949592205.1. Classification (NCBI taxonomy): domain Eukaryota; kingdom Viridiplantae; phylum Streptophyta; class Magnoliopsida; order Asterales; family Asteraceae; genus Helichrysum; species Helichrysum umbraculigerum. The sequence goes on from CATIUR010000001.1 coordinate 44,700,528, forward strand.
ATAGATATGCATTCTATCACGTGTGAGTAAATTACAAGCACAGAGCTAATTGGGTTCTTCTAAAATGACGATAAAGCTACATGTTTTGCTGTTATGAAATAGTAAGATCTAACAAACTGTTTTATACGTTTTAGATTGGATATACTACTAAAAATGACACTTGATTGCAATATTAAAGATGTGAGGTGACTGATTTGCATTGTGAAATTAATGGAAATTGCTATTCTTATGAGTTTATGTTCATTTTTTGTTGCTTTCATGTATTTAGTTGCCTCAAATGTCTAATATATAAGCAAGGTATATGAGGTAACTTCTTTCTGATTCTGCACTGTCCAGTCTGAATCCACGGAAGCAATATTTCAAGGTACATCTCGTCATATGTTTTTTCGTATTATGCTATTCTATTCTATTATTAGAATTAAAGGCGGGAAAATGGGCATGATGGCCAGGTTCAGTAAGAGGTTTGAAAAAGGGTCGGCTTGACCTGAAATACTTTGTTTACCACTGGAAAGTTTCAATTTTTTTTACCCAGATTGTCACCTAACTTGAGAGGAAGACCTTGGAGATAACCCTTAATCAGAAGCACCACCATCATCGTCATCGTCATCATCATCAACAAAGTTTTATAAGCTCAAAGGTAATTTTGAAAATCATATTATTAGCTGCAATTGATTTTGGATGGTAGTATTATTTTATGGATGTCTTTTAAAAATAAGTAATGTACATTGGTTGCTATATCAACATGGCATTTTGTTACATTAGGTCTTACAGAAATTATGAACATTAGAACTATATTCTTATATAGATCATCTCATGGCCACATATCACACTTTGGTTTGTTGATTTATGTATGTTGTCATTTCAGATTTTTATTGGTTTTTGATTTTGAATTTGTCTCAATAAAGTGGTGGAAATATCTATTTTTCAGATGGTGATTACATTGCAATACAGGTGACACTGATTTCAATGTCAATGGAACAAAATTGCCACTTTTAGCCCAAAAAAAAAAAAAAGTTTTCAACTACATGAGGATCGAGTTATTTTTAATAGAGCCAAACTGATATCAATTTGGAGAATTGTGCGTGGAGTTTCTCCTGCACTGTTAACTTATATGGTGGTGGTTGTTTTTGAGTCTTAAATGTAAAGATTAATTTGGACAAGAAGTAGTCATTAATTTTTAAACATAGATAGTATGTGCTTTTGAAATTGCATATCCTGACATGCATCAATGCAGGTTGTAGCCAGGAGTTCAGTTCCAGCATTATCTTGGAATACTGATGGTTGGATATTAAACTGTAAGGTTGTTTATTTTATATGGGTAGTTTAGGTTTGTAAATCTTATTTAAATTGTATTTTGACACTAGCTTTATAATATACTAAGCATTTGTTGTAGGTAAGCAAGTTAAGGGGTCCAATTCTTATGTCATAACCATTGCCCTTTTGTAATTTTCTTTCGTTAGTTAATGAATTTTATTTTGTTCAAAATAACATTGATGCATTTTATCATTTGTATTCCCCTTTAATAAAAAGAAGAAATTATAATAACCAATTTTAATTTTAGTAAAATGCTGATATTTTGATTCATTTTTCTACAGAGTAATAAAGACATTTTTGAGATTTAATTTGTTAAATGATGCTTTGATAGTAATGCCCAGTGGGAGACTTGAAAGTTTCTGCTGGCCTATCCATGGCATTATGGATAGAGCTTATAACTACTCCATATGGATCACCACTGGATGCTACAAAAATGCTTTGGCCTCTTGCACTACCGCATAAAAGTCACTTTAAAGATGCAGCAAAAATGAGGACCGTGAAGCTCGAAAACGGACTGTACACAAATGTGGTCTCAGATTCTGTTGAAGGAAGTCCTCCTCATGGTAGGAATGGAGATTCTTCAACGACTTCTGTTAATATAATAGTGGTGCTGATAGTGAAACGTCGGTGACAAAGACTCGAATTGTTACTTCAACAACATTACGAATTTTAGCATCCACCTTGCATGAGGTTTCTGATCGGTATGTTTTTTATCCCTTATGGAAAGCTATTACCTCTTTGTTTGGATATCAACAACAGATATGGTGTCTAGGGTGTCACATATGGCCATATAACTTTAGGCTGGTTATCGGGGTCGGTCGGTGGTTCAGTAACAGGTCACGGGTTGGGTTGAAATATGTCTCTTTTTAGTATAGGCTGAAAAGGGATGAGCCTTCAATACCTTTTGTCCAATTTATACAGAAGTATAAATAGTTGACACATTATTTGCAGATCAGCATTATTACATGAAACTCGTAAGTTCGAATTGAACGATTTTGGAGGTCATATGTATAAAAAACATACGCAGTTTTTTTTTTTTCTGATTTGACCCCTTCTAAAACAAACCACGTTCAACCTATTTCGCGTCGGTCGATTGGCAGCTTCTTTGGGGTCACCACTCCCTAAGAAAGTGAGACCAGAGAGAGTGCAGTCTTTTAGTTCCTCCTCCTCTCAAATAAATGGATTCATGATGGTTCCATAGGCTGGATGTAGAGGTGGCAAACTAGGCGGGTCACACAATGGGGGTAAAATTCAATCTGTTGGACCTCCACCAAGTCACACATTTTTTTGTAACCCAAGATGTGCATTTTGCAACCCATAGTAAGCATATATTACACCACAACTATTAAATGAAATTATTCAAGAAGGACTTCGTATTTAGATTTAGAGATTATATATTTATATGTGTTGTTTGTTAACTTTTATATAAAGGGTGGGTGTTTACTCTTTAGAATACTTATCTGTTTAGAATTTAGAAAGGGTTGAACGTTTGTGTTAACTTGTAGGTTTGTCTTTCTAAAAACAAAATTATTCTTAGTTAATTTTTAGAAGAGTTATGTGTATAAGTTTTAAGAGGGTTATGTGTTTAGCTTTTACAAAAGCTGTGTATTTGACACTTTAGAAGGTTTTACTGTTTAGTTTTTTATAAAAGTTGTGTATTGCTTTTTATAAGGTACCATGTTTGGATTTTTAGAAGAGTTATATGTTTATCCTTTTAAGAGATATGTGTCAAATGTTCAATGTTTAGCTTCTTAGACGCGTCCCAACGGCTTAGTTGGTTTCTCCGTCACTTTTCGTCGGTTAAGTGACGCCGATGGCACCGTCCGTCACTTTCCGTCCGTCACTTGCTTTCGTCGGAAAACCGACGAGGTCGGTTTGTTTTTTCTTTTTCTTTTTTTGTGTTTGTGTGTGTATGTGTGTGTATTAATTGTTAAATGTGGGTCCAAAAATTAAAGTGACGGAGTCACTGATGGCAGGGGTCCGTCAGTTTCAGTCAGTTTCTGTCAGTTGTGTAAAAAAGCTGACGTGGCGCATACGTGGCGCGTCGGTTTCTGTCAGTTTCTGTCACGGTTGGGAGTGGTCTTAGAAGCATTCTATGTGTAGCTTTTAGAAGGTTACGTATTCAACTTTTTTAAGGGTTTATTTATTTAGCTTTTTTTAGGGTTATGAGTTTTAACTTTCGCAAGGGTTCTATGTTGAGGGTTATATGTTTAGTTTTAGATGATCTGGTAGTTTAGCTTTTGATAAAAGTATAAAATTAAAAATATTTTATTCAATGTAGCTATTGTGTTTAGTTTAATTTATTGGTTATGTGTTTAGTTGTTTAGATGGTCTTATTGTTTAGCTTTTGAAAAGAGTTTTATATTTAGCCTTCTATAAGGCTTAGGTTTTAGTTTTTTTTTTTGGATGGATTTCATGTTTACCTTTAAGTAGATATGTGTTTAGATTTTCAAAGGGTTTTATGTTTAACTTCTTAAATGGTTTTGTGTATGTGATTCAGTGTTTAGCTTTTTATAACGATTACGCATATAGATTGTACATGTGGTGAGGGGGTTCAATCCCTGTCCACATGTTCCTTTAATCGCGGGTTACACAATTTACCTCCTTCATATTGACGATGAGACCGATCGACCGGGGGCAGCCAGACGGTCGTTTACCATTTTTTTAAAAAATTTGTACATATGATCAGTTAAGATATAACCGAACGTATATGACTCATTACCTAAGTAATCTACTCGCTATTTTACGTGAAGGATAAACTATTGATCATCAATTTCGTTATTATTAGACTTCGGATACCATCTTTGGTGAAATAGTTTCTATAGTTTACCGAACTAAAAATGATAAATAATAATTTATCATAGATAGATAAGTTGTTTATTATGTCTAGCATTGTCAGGATCGGGTCATATTATTTTTCTTAACCGCACATCGTGCAGGTTATTTACCTAGTTAGGAATATATGTACCCTGCTCTAATTGAACGATATAGTAAACAACATCGTTTAAATTTTGCGTAGGTGGTTCCACCAATATTCTTCCAGTTGAGTAGACCACGCTTTTTGCAGTCTCATAGTTATCATCACAAACCATGGGGTTTATGTATTGAACTACATCGAGTACGATGAAGATGGCTATGCATATAGTGGAGAATAATGGGTTGCTTTATGCTGTGATATCGAAGTATAAATTATGGTTTTCATATATTCCATGCTAGGTAGTTTGGGTCTGTAAGTATTCCTTGAATGAGGTCAATTGGTGAATAGATGTATTAAAAACCCGTATAGCAGTATCTTTAATCTTCATTTGATGATATAAAATGTTTTATTGTTATTATGTATAGTGTAGCTAACTAATAAAGATAATCACTATATATATAATTGTGTAGGAGTTTAATGTTGATAAAAGTATATTGTCAATTAATGTTACTATATGACATTTGTATCAGGTATAGAAATCTACTTCCCGTAAACCTGAGCTAAGGCCATTCAAAACAGTAGTCGGAATTCAAGCCCAAATTATATCCCCTCCAATGAATTTGAACGTACGTGATATCCTACTATATGTACTTGACACCGCTCATTATAATAGATTATCAAAAAACCCACTAGCATTTGAAATTTATATGAAATTTATGCAAATAGCCCGCAAATTTGCGGGTTATGATCTAGTAATAGTAATAAGAGATATACATAAATAATTGTTATAAACTATTATTATGTGAGTATTCTTTAATTTATTTGAGTATAAAGACTTATACATGTCTTGGTAGGGATGAGAAAAAAACCGAAATACCGAAATCGAACCGGTACCGAACCGGACCGGTACCGAACCGGTACCGACCGTTACAAATGGTACGGTATTCGGTTTTTGATTTGGGGCCAAAAAAAACCCGGTACCAACCGGTTCGGTACCGGTTGGTACCATGCACACCAAAATACCTAAATCGAACCGGAACCGCACCGGACCGGTACCGAACCGGTACCAACCGATACAAATGGTACGGTATTCGGTTTTTGATTTGGAACAAAAATAAAATCGGTACCAACCGGTCGGTACCGGTTCAGTACCGGTATGGTACCAAGCTCACCCCTATGTCTTGGAGTTTTGTTGCATCATTTATCTGACAAACATAACCAACTTGTATGCAATGACTTTTCATTGACGTTGACTTTAAAAGTCCAAATATCAAGCATCATCATTTATCTAATGAACAGTAACCAACTTGTATGCAATGACTTTTCATTGACGTTGACTTTAAAAGTCCAAAAACCAAGCATCATATATACATAACATGTCCATACATAGTTGATCAGATTTGAGTAAGTTTTAGGTTTTCAATTTTGATTCATACATACAATATAATTATAATCCATCATTCGAAGGTAATGTCCTATTAAATCATCTACTCTAGTCTAGTAATGGTGTTTAGCAATTAACAGTTTTTGATTAATGATAATAATGGTGTCTTACTGTGCAGATGGCGCAACCAGGTGTGCAATTAGCCACAGTCAACGATCAAAATCATGTAAACCAACAGCAAACCAGCACTCCTGCTACTCCACGATTAATACCGAATCTACCTCGTCGAGATCTACTTACTGGTACTATCTGCAATCAATTTGACTCATTAATTTGTTCATTTAGTGTTATTTTTTCATTTCATTGAGGATAGATAGATTCAGTCTGGCCACATATATATGCATTAGAAGTGATGGTAACTAATTCACTGACTATTTGCATTTGACTGCTACTTTTAAGGACCTAGAGAGTACTACATCAGAATCGGTGTCCCTTTATACGAAGCATCTGTTAAATGCAATTGGAAAGCTGCTAAAGCCATTATTGATAAGTACTCAGAGTTGGAGTTAGTAAGGTATTGTATAACTGAAAATGGGGAGACACCATTGCACGTTGCTGCATCTGCAAAAGGTCATAAACACGCTGAAGAGTTTGTGACAAATTTAGTCGATTTGATGGAAGAAAAAGACTTCGAACTTGAAAATGAAAGTTTCAACACTGCCCTTTATTTAGCAGCTGTGGCTGGAAATGTTGAAATGGTTCAGATTATGGTAGGAAAGAACAGGAAGTCGCTGACAATACCCGGTGGCGGAGGCAAAATGATGCCACTATATGCGGCTGCGTTGTTTGGAAATTATGATGTGGTCAAGTACTTGTACGCTCAATCTAATGACTTGTGTAATGACGATGGCTGGACATCCGGTCAACGTAGTTGGCTCCTCGAGAAATGTGTCGAGAATGACATATACGGTAAACTTTCATTTATTAGAACGTTTCGATTAAAATTTTTTAAAAGTTCAGTACGAAAAAAAATATATATATTCAAAAGATTCTAATCTTTGGAGTTAGCTAGCTTTTTGTTGAGATTTGTCAAGTCTGTGATTGGACTCTATACATATAATCTTTTTGAAAAGTTTTTTAAAATAAAAATGAAATGATTGCAGAAAAAGTACTTGATAGATTTTTTCCATGGTGTTTGGAAAATATGATGTAAGGTTCAGATAAGTAAACAATTTTTTGTGATAATGAAGTGTTAGTAATCCCTTTTTCCTCACGTTTTTAAAAATTAAATATCTTTCAAACGGTAAGTTAAAAAATCACAAAAATTGCACCATAAAAATCAGCGTTTTATTCTCTTCAATTAGAGATGCGACAAAATATACTTTCGACGAACTTTTTTTTCCGTTTTTCGATGGGTTTTGAAAACAACTAACACATGTGTTACCAGCGAGTAACACATGTGTTACCAGCTAGTGACACATGTGTAACCAGCGAGTAGCTCATGTGATACCAGCTAGTTTTGTACAATTTGTAAAACCCAAAAAAAAAAAGTCGTCGAAAGTATACTTTGTGAGATGACAAATCGAGGAGAAAAAATTGCTGATTTTTATGGTGTAATTTTTATAATTTTTTGACTTACCGTTTGTAATATATTTGATTTTTAAAAGCGTGGGGAAAATGAGTTTTTATGACATGTGGCGCATTCTTATTGGTTCATCCATTCTCACCAAATTTTTCATTCTCATTTAAACCTCACTCTGTCTTGTGATGCAATTTAGCAAATTTTTTCGATGCATTTTGGAAAACATCTTGTTATACAATTATGCCGTCTTAGAGCCCATAAAGTCGTACTGAAAATTGAAAATAAAAGAGTTACGGGGCATCTTCCATTCATATCGATGTTGGTTTTTCTACACCATATTTTGATCTTCCTTTTCTTCGATCTAGAATTCGTCTTCGATCTAGAATTCCTAGCAAATTCATAAATTTTAGCTTTTTGTTGTTCATTGTATTATTTGTTACTTGAGACTGATCCATGAAACTTTGTTATAATAAGTACGTAGTCTCTTCAAATATGTGGGCGATAGCCGGTAGTTGATAGCCTAGACGAACATACGTACACGGTACACCACACCATTGGGCAATTATTTGTTTACTCTGTAGTGTACACTTTTGTTTTACCTGGCCTTAACTTGGGACCACGTGCATCTAAAACACCTTTCAAAGATCGATCAACATAATATCACTTTCACCTCTAAAAACTTGTTTGATTGGTTAGAATCGAAAATGGAACACATATCCTATAACAAACTAAAATTATTAATGTGAACACTTGAAATCGGACGAATAGTAATATTTTACATGAATATTTGATTCTAAGATAGTTATATATCCGATCCTACGCTATATATACAGTCAAAAGGCAAAAGAAAACTAACATCTGCAAATTGTTAAATATGTACATCAAGCTATGTCCGTATATTACTCATTGTAAAAGACAACAGTATACTTTTTTTTGGATTTCATGTTGATTTTTGTTGAAACAATTTCCCTCACGAAAAGATTGTCAAATCTTTTTCAGATGTTGCACTACAGATCGTGAATAAGTATCCAGAACTTGGTAGGGGGAATGTACTCGGACTTTTGGCACAAAAGCGTGAAGCGTTTCCTGAATCAACACCCAATTTCTTCAGCAGAGCCATCAAGTCTGGTAAGCATCCCTGCTGCTTGGTGTTTATTACACAACAGTCCAATAGTTATAGTCCTACGGTAGATACTTGGTATCACTAAAATAGCTTCATTTGTTGTTGTTGCGTTCAGTTTTGTCATTCATTGGTTCAAAGGTGGGAGTTCAAGACAAGGAAACTAAAACAATATCATTTGCTCAACAAACGAAAGCATTAATACTACTAAGAACCATTTGGAAAGATATTGCGAAAATGCCTAAGAATGATATTGATAAATTACTCAGAGGGCCACAAGATTCAATCAAGGAAGACAAGTCTGGAAGGGTCGTTCAAGCTATGCAACTACAAAAACTCATTTCAGAACATACTAACAACTTGTTTGCTGGATCCAAGGACATACTTAAACGCGTGCCTGCAGCTTCTGGAAAGGAAGATCAAGCTCTACAACTACAAAAACTCATTTCTGAACAACTTGTGTCAGTTCATGTTGAAACCCAAAATATAAATGGAGGGCCCCTGGATTCGATTAAGCAAGGCAACAAGCGAGTTTATGGAAAGGGAGATCAAGCTTCGGAACTACAGAAACTCATTCTTCTACATATTGTGAAAATGCATGGCGAAACCCAGAAGATAATCAAGAATAGAGAAAGAGAAGATCCAGTTCCGCGACTACACAAACTTATAATTGAACGTGTTAAAAACATGTATACAGAAGCCGAGAAGATAGTCGGAGTGCCTGAAAAGGAAACATACTCTTCTCGAGTACTTTTTATTGCTGCAAAAACGGGCAATATTACCTTTTTGGTTGAACTCATCCGACGTTATCCTGATCTCATATGGAAGGTAAATGATAACAATCAGACTATATTTCACATTGCTGTCAAACATCGTCACGCAGGTATCTACAACTTATTGTACGAGATAGGGGCAATGAAGGATTTGATAACTCCTCTTAGAGATGAATATGAGAACAATATGTTACACTTGGTCGGCACGAGTGCGAAGCCAAAGCGGCTTGAAGATGTGTCAGGCGTTGCTTTACAGATGCAGCGAGAGTTATTATGGTTCCAAGTACATATATTATTCTTCTCCAAGCTTCTGGATTCTTTTTTCAATCACAAATTTCACGATACTTTAGTAATCTATAACTAGTCTAGTTATTTGTGTTGCAGGAAGTAAGGAATATGATCCCTCCTTCATATAGAGAACGGAAGAACAAATACGATTTAACGCCCCATGAGTTATTTACAAAGGAACACAAAGAGCTAGTTACACAAGGTGAAAAATGGATGAAAGGAACCGCTAGTCAGTGTATGATTGTTGCAACACTTATTGCAACCATAGTATTTGCAGCAGCTTTTACAATTCCAGGAGGTTATAACCAAGACAATGGTATCCCTTACTTCAAATCGAAAGCTACCTTTATGCTTTTTGTTGTGGCAGATGCTGTTTCTCTATTCTCATCTTCAGCATCAATTCTCATATTCTTATCTATTCTCACATCTCGCTATGCGGAACGTGATTTCTTGGAATCGTTACCCAGAAAGTTGATTTTCGGTCTAGTGACTCTTTTCCTATCAATTGCAACCATGACCCTCGCTTTTAGTGTCAGCTTTTTAGTACTTTACAATAAGGGTTTGTTATGGGTTCCAATCCTTATCGGTGCATTTGCTGTGATGCCGGTCTTCCTATATGTGTTCTTGCAGTATGGTTTGTTTGCCGATATAATTCGCTCAACATATGGTTCTAGGTACCTCTTCATGCCCAAAAAACACGTTCTCTACTATGAAAACCCCAAGATCTAACCATTGTCTTTTTCTGATTGTAATGGGCTTGTCCCAAAACGTGTGCTTTGTGAAATGGTTGTAAGTTGCATGTAGATGATTATGTTGTTTTTCATGATAAGTCTGTTTTTTTTTTTTTTTTTTTTGATTGTTTGCATTCTTGTGTTTGTTACATTTGTCTACTGGCCCAAAGTCATTTAGTTTTGGGCAAAACTTATGAATGGCCCGGTATCAGTAATGTACAACTTTTCAAATTATGAACATTTTAGTAGGATAATGCATGCACTATTATATTACAAGTTTAATTAAGATTAATAATGAATCTCAGAATTAGCAAAGCCATTACGTACATATTCTCAACAAATCTATACAAAAACTGTATTAGAAGATCACTTTAGTAATTAATCAACAATTAACAAGAATGGAGGAAATAGACTTCCATATGACAACTGAATATGTGTCATGGTTGGACCTACCACTTTACAAATGTTTGTTAGTTTCTTCGTATCTCAATTGTGCATATTGAAATGTGTTACTACTATTATTATTATTGATGTAATTGATGTAATTCAAATACGATTAACTTGTTTCATAGGTTAATGTCATGTGAGGAAAAATATAATGGAGAATTTCATATAGGGTTAAGTGTTTGTAAATGTATATAACTATGCGTTGACTTCTTTAGTGTGTACACAACTAAATTGGCCACCATTGTGTGTGCGTAAGTAAATATTTTCGCCATTATATGCACAATATGACCAATACATTAGGTAACCGGTTAACTTTTGTAATTTTACAATATTTATGTTGACACAGATCATCACATTTAATGACACATCATTATTTGATTATATTTAGAAAATAAAAACATTGTTGGCTGCTTAGAACGTTTGTACATTATGTTAATTTTTATTGTACTTTCATACATCTTCTTCATTTCAATAACTATAAACAATTAGAAAGTACCAAAATCGTGCAGAACGTTTCCAACATAATCAAGAACAATAACCACCATGTAAATCACAAAAAAATTGACCTTCATCATTTCATTATTTAAGAATTATCATAATCTAAGACCTAATACAATCAACAACACTTTGATAAGAAATAATCACATTATCCGGTGACATTTTCCGGAGATGAACTCCGCCACCAGGCCGCACCACACACCAGACCACTACCAACCTAGACCGCCACCACCCGTGGATTTAGATCTAGATCAAGATCTAATTTAGGGTTAGGGTTTTTTTGGGGTGAGAAAAAAGGGGAAAAAGGAAGAATAGATTTCTGTAATCATACTCAAATTGATTTGTTAGGTTAATTTTTGAAAATAATTATGAGTTCATTGTCAATTGATACGTTGATGAGGATGATATTTTATGTTGATGGTGTTATGATCACGATGAGCCAATAGCCCAACACTATTAACTTGTTTGTTAGCTTTTTAAAATTTATTATTGATCAAAAGAATCACAGGAAGTCAGGGACCCACAATGCAATTTACTCATCTTTTTTTTATTTATTTATTATTTTCTTTTTTACATACGAGTAATGCTAAATAGGCCTACTTAGGCAGACCTACACGTAGGCCTAAAGATGTGATTGGTTGGATTTTTTCTCTCTCATAATCTCATCCAATCAATTTTTCAAACCCACCAATCACAACTTTAGGTCTATATTTAGTCTTATACAAGTAGGCATACCAATCATCTTCCTTTACATAATGTTACACATAATTTCGAACATGGAATTATAGGAAAATAATATATAAGTTAATGGTTACAGCTTGGCACTTTACTGGTTATAGCCCGTCAAGTACATTGTCGAAATTAATAGTTACGTACATACAATGGTGGTCAATTTAGTTTTGTACACACTAAAGAAGTCAACGCATAGTTATATACATTTACAAATACTTAACCCTTCCATATATTATCTCACATATTTACGCCCTATGTACTCGATGGTATACAATAATGTCTTACATTATAGGAAAAAGTACAATAAAAGGTATAATACTTATCACATATTCCTATTTAAGGTACACAACTTTAAATTTTTTAATTTACGGTATCGAACTTTCAATTTGTAATCAAGTTAGGGACACGAATTTCACAAATGACGAGCTGTCACCGAATTTCTTTTATATAAGTAACATATCTATTTGATTGATTAATATTCCTCGATCAATTTTAAAAAATTTCAATGCCTTTTCTGATTGGTTTGTACAGTACAACTACTTATTGCATGATTGTGATGTTTTTAACAAAAATAGTGGTGAAAAGAATAAATTTATTTGAGTCAATCAATGAATCAAACGTGTTAGCCCCTTAAAAAGGTGGTGTTTAAACTAACCGCCTTCAAAAATTTAGGTCAAACTCGTATTAATTGTATTGTATCTATCAATATATATCAAAGGCAGTTGTTTAAACTAACTGCCTCATTTTTAAATTTACAATAAAGTCAATAACATTAATTTTTGGTTAAAAGTTTGGTGGATCTTCAACTATTTTTACCTTTTGTTATATAAGAGGTTTGTAAAACAACCGTCATATATTACTTTTGGTAGTGATGCAATCAATCGTCATTCTCATGTATACTCTTTTATTATAAATATAAATAAGCCCGAGGTGAAGTAAGTAACTTTTGCCAAAAACACCCTAAACAGAATTATGAAGCAATGGGGTTTTGTCTTCTTTATCCAAAAAAGAAAAAATATGAAGCATTACCCTTTCCAAATGATCATCTTTTCGACAAAAAAAAGTAACAATAATACTCTTTGCAACTGCAATTTCTCAGTTATAATATACTCTGCAAAAAATACTGACCAACGGTTAGAACGTTTAAAAGAAAGCTTGTTTGTAAAAGCGTTGCACGCAAGTGCAATTTCTCGGTTACAAACATAATTTCTTTTCCACGTCTCACAGACTATTGGTGAGCATTTTTATGAATTTTATATCGTTGAAGCTCAAATCAAGGTCATGAAATTATTTTGAAAGGGGTATTTCTTTCAAATTAAGAGATATTTTGATTTCAGCTTCAGCATATATTATTTTTTATTCTTCCCTAACCCTTGATGGGAGTTTGATACTCCCAGCTTTGTTAGATGAGCAGCATGAACAAGAATGTCAACAACTAGTATTTGTTTTCTTCAATTCACCTTCTGTTTCATAGATTCGGAAGTATCAGGATACACAGAATGGCATAAGGTGGAGACTCCGATCGAAAAGAAATTTTTGTTTTTTTTTTTTTTTTTGTAGACAAATTTTTTGATCAAGTCCCCAACATGGACCTCAATCATGTCTCAAGTAGAGGCATGTTATATACTTATATATATAGTGGAGGGTTCAAATGAGAACCACCAAGAAATTGAAAACTCAAGAAAACCACTTAAATATGTGATTATTCACATGTGATAATGTTATAATATTTACAAAATGTTAATAATAATCAATAAAACCTTGAAAACCAAATAATTATATGTTAAAACTTATTTTAACTAATTTTAACCGATTTGTTCACATGTGAACTGTTCAGTTGTGAACATATGTGTTTTTACGTGTTTTTATATGTAATTTTACGTTTTTTGACATTTTTTTGTTTCTCATTTGAACAAATATCAATGTTCACATATGTATAAAAATAAATACATGTGAACAATTATGTATTCCTTGTGGTTCTGAAAGTTCTTATCTTTATAGTGGTTCTCAAATAAACCTTCCCCTATATATATATATATATATATATATATATATATATATATATATATATCGGGTTAGGTTCAAATGAGAACCAACTAAAAGTTGAGAACCTTGAAAACTACTAGATAGGGTGTTTGTTCACACGTGAACATTGATTTAGGTTAGATTGAGAAAGAAAAAATGCCAAAAAATCCTAAAATTATGTCTTAAAACACGTTTTACCTATTTGTTCACATTATCCGTTCATATGTGAACGTATATTTGTTTTTTGTGTTTTTCGATATAATTTTAGAATATTTTTGACTTTTTATTTATTAATTAAATGTACATCAATGTTCACATATGATTGAAGTTAATCACATGTGAACAAACACGTTATCTAGTAGTTCTCAATGTTCTCAACTTTTAGTTGGTTCTCATTTGAACCTGCCTCCCCCCCCCCCCCCCCCCCCCTCTCTCTATATATATATATATATATATATATATCTATAATCTATAACTACTTATAATGCATGTCCAAGTATTGAATCTTAAAACTCTTAAATTAGATAATGCCAATTTTGCCCTCTTACATCTCCCCTTTTACTCAACATTCCATTAATACCCTTATCTCACCTATTATCAATTACTACTTATTCTCCACTAACTAAACTTCCATTAATACCCCTATCCCATTATCTATTATCTATTACTACTTATTTTTCACTAACTACACTTTTCATCCATATTAAATCTACCCAAGTCTTTTTTGATTGATTAAATATCAAAATGGACATTTATAATGGGACATCCAAAAATAGTAATGTCGATATTTTAAAATGGGATAGACAATATGTTTTTATTTTAAAACATTCACTCGCACCTCCATCCACCGTCACTACTTTCACCGCTGCATTTGCGCGGGTATTGCGTTAGTATATATATATATATATATATATATATACATTCTTCACTTCCCATTGACTTCATATATATGGGTTGTTGTAACCTTTAACGCGGTTTTTTCTTAAACCGCTTTACAATTTCACACAAGAGTCTGTTGAGCTTCGCGCCTCTTTGTATTCTTTAAGGCGCATCTGAAACCGTCAGTTACACTTAAAGTCAGTTGATCATCACGCCAATTAATTATACAACTCGCATATTTAAACCGTATTTTCCTATACGTCCTGTATTTCAATTCTAGTCATTATTGTTATACTTACTAAACAAAGTCTCATGGCATCCTCATTCAATAATTCCAAAAAAACAAGAGAGCATTGAGTACAAGCACACCAATATCACCAAAAGCATCGTCGTCGTCCAATGAGAAGAATCGCTACGAATTCTATGGAGTTTCCCAACATGTTTGGGAGAAGTATAATGAAGAAAGATTTGGGGCAGAGAAATTATTGTTAGAAAATTATGCAACACTTGTCAAGAATATGAAAGAAAGCATCAAGCAGGATGAAGATTTTATACGATTTTATGTTGAACGAATAGATGAAAAGAACAAGAAGATCGCGGATTGGGAGGAAAAGATAACGGATCTTATCAATACCATTTTCCATCCAGACCCTTAAATCGTTTACATTTCTCTATTAATGTTTTTCCAGATGCTTTATTAATGTTACTGCTACGAATTCTCTTATTAATTATTAATTATTAATTAATGTTATGTTATGTTATCTTATGGTGCTTTTTTATGTTATATTTCAACCACTTAATAATTTTATTACTCCATGAAATCATCATAGTCAATGGAGTACATTAAAACGATATTTATAACAAACTCGTAAATTGAAACAATATATTAATTGTTTTTGTTTTGAAAATCAAAAAGTTGAAAAAATACATCGTTCTAATAAAACCGCCTATAAAAATACTCACTTATAGCGGGGCTAAAAGCACCGCCTTAAGCAATTAAAGCAGGGTAAGTAAAACCGCTATCCTTTTAGTTTGTGTAAGGCGGGTTACATTAACCCGCTTTAATATGATATTAATACCCACCATATAACCAATTTTGACCCCACCATTTTAATCAAG
The DNA here is from genome assembly GCA_949592205.1 of Helichrysum umbraculigerum. Taxonomy (NCBI): domain Eukaryota; kingdom Viridiplantae; phylum Streptophyta; class Magnoliopsida; order Asterales; family Asteraceae; genus Helichrysum; species Helichrysum umbraculigerum. Next base: position 44,716,337 of record CATIUR010000001.1, read on the forward strand.
CAGCGGGTTTCCTTCTATGACCGCCTTTTAGTACCGCCTTAAATGCACAGTTTTGTAGCAGTGTTTAGTTTTATATGTAGTATAATAAATCAAATTGTAACCGAAATTGATTATTGTATATTAACTTTTATTATTAATTGCATTAATAAAGTACTAAAGTTGAATTAATATCATAAGAATAAAATAGTCATTTGTTAGTTATCCTTACTTTTTAAGACTATGACCCAAACTTTTTATTATATAGTATAGACAATGGCTTTTTTAGCTTACATATATTGCCAACGCAATTTAAGCTTGGAGGAGGATCCATGTACACCTCGTCTTCCAAACTTCCGTTTGAAAATTAATTTTTAACATCAAACTGTTGTAGCGGTCAGTCTTGATATTTCGCTCCTACATAAATAAGAACTCGTAAGGTGTTTATTTTTTCTACCGGAGCAAATGTTTCACCGTAATCAATTCCGTACTTTTTGTGTATACCATTTAACAAGAAATCTAGTCTTGTAGCGATCTATAATTTCGTTCGGATTGAATTTGAACGTAATTATCCACCTGCAGCCTAATATTCTCTTCCCTTCGAGCAAAGATACAAGCTCCCATATTTGAGTTTTCTGCAAGGCTTCCATTGCATCATTCATAGCTTGCTTCCATTTAGAATCCATCAATGATTCATGCACAATTTAGAATCCATCAATGATTCATGCACAATGCTTGGCACAATACTCGCAATGGATACATGAGATAAATGATTTACGACAAGCGCATGAGAATTTGACAAAAGACAAGAATCATTTTTGATACATTACGTTTCTTCCAAGTTTACAAAAACCAAAATTCTACAAGCATCTTATCTTAATCTACATCATCAATTAAGATATTCAATTGAGCAATTAGTTTTTCTATTAAAATTAAAATATAAATTAAAATCTCTATATTAATTAAATAATTAGTAGAAATATAATTGTAACAGGGGTATTTAGTCCTAGCTTTGAAATTAGGATCGCATTGAGTCTATGAAATTCCTCGGCTTATCCTAATCGGATATCGTGGTTCGATTTGAAGAAGAGTGAATCATGTGTTAACTCACTTAAAGGAAACCATGTTACCTCAGGAGATGCATTCAGAATTTCCAAGGCTGCTAGTGTGGCATGAGAAATTGTAATATCTTAAGTCTAGTAAATTTGGAATATTGAATCAAGTCATTTGGAGTCTGGATGAGACCGTTATGGCTAAGATTCGTATTTTCTTGTGTTTTAAGTTTGACGTTCGCTCCTTATGCATTTAGCATCTGATTAGAACATTATAACAAAATATAAACCAATTAACTACCCGCTCTATGATTTTGCTATTATATTACTAATAAAATGTCCAATATCGCTATCAAAAACACGTATAAATTAGATTGTATCAATAAATTAAAGGACCATGAGTATAACAAGTTTTGAAATAACAACCTATTTTTGTAATCAAATATCTTAAAAGGACAAAGAGTGAAATCTACTTCCATATTTTCAGTAACAAATCTCATTCTCACTAAAAGAAAACTTTTTATTTATAATTCTTTATAAATTCTATTAGTGACCACTATGGGGAAAGATAAAAAGAAAAGAAACAAGAAAACTTTATTAAAAGAACAATATTTTTTTGAGAACTGGACCACTTCATTGGATGCATACATGCATGATACGGTATTATAGTGTCCCAATTTCAAATATTTTTTCATCTTTTTTCCCTTTTATTTTGTGGCTTTACAAAATTTCCTATATTTACTAAAGTGAACCTTTTGAAATATTTTACAGGAAAAAAATATGGGAACAGAAATGTAATTACTATGAAAGTTGATTATTGTGAAGAGTATATTTGAAATATTCTACTAATGGCTTCAACCACATTTTTCTGGCATTATCTTGCATTAAACGATACTGAAGAAATTGAAAGGGATCAAAAGGGAGTGAGCCGACTTAAACAATATTGAGAATAAGTGAGAAGTAGTGGCAGATGTATGAAGAGGGTACTAGAGACTAACCAAATCTATCCTCTAATAGAGGGTTCTTGAAAAAGTTTATACTAAAAAAACATATAAATGTGCTAATAAGTATGAACATATTAGCAGTTCTCTAATAGAGGGTTCAATTGCAATTCTCCATACTAAAATAGACTTTGTTGTTCCTATACTGGATTTTGTCGTTGAGAACAGGCCTATTTGTAACACCCCCAAATTTAATGATTTGCGGAAGCTTGATTTGGGTGTTACTAATCAATAACAAAGCACAAAGATAAATAGCAAACGACTCTATATGCGTCGTTTTAACAAAATATATTGATAATTGAAATGTTTACAACATTTAAAGCTTTACATAGCTCGAGTTAAATATAATGAGATTTCAGTACATAAGTACTTATACAAAATATACTAATGCAAGAAAATCTCAATCGTCTGTATGCTGACTCGAGCTAAATCCTGAAGCAGAAACATCCTACTGCTGGGTACCTGCGATATATGCTAAAAGGTCAGCTATAAAGCTGGTGAGCTCACAGGTTTGAAATCAAGTAATATCGTATGAACCGCAAGATTTAAATAATGAATTGCATCCAGCAATTAAATAATGAATTGCATCCAGCAATTAAATGATGAATTGCATCCAGCAATTAAATGATAATCATCGTGTATACAGCCATGAGCACATAGTTGAGCTTAACTCGAGGGCCGGGTCCCCTATAGAGAATTCCGGGCGAGGTGCCTCCACGAATGCCTAATCAACATTCGTCTTCCCAAATATTAGTACGTCCGTTTACCCGGTTAGTGCTTGCTAACCCGGACGAGGAGGGTCAATCCTATATGGTACCATATACTAATATTCACGCTACAACGTATTAACAACTATGCTGACGGAGGACTTTCAAATGATTAGTTTCGAAAAACTCATGTAGTATATGAAATGTTTGTACTTGCGTTCACATGTTAAAAGTTGAGCAATATATCACACCCCTGAGTAAAACAGTAAAAGAGGGGCTATGAGACTCACCTGAGTCTGAATGCGTTTAAACAAACGTAAGTTGATTAGCGAGAAATGAAGTCCAACGACTTGTAACCTGAGGGTGTCCACGACACGCGATGGTTATAATCATGATTGGGTATCTCAAAAGATCACCCTTGTAGTTGTTACACAACTATATATGTCCAAATTACTTCGATTTGGTTGATTCGTTAAGCGTTTGAAAACGTGTACGGCCCGTTGGTGATGAGTTTGGAATAATAAACTTTAAGTATTATTATTTTGTAATTGGCGTTTTGCACTTAAAAGTGTGTCCCAATGTGTTTTATAAGTCGTATCGTATAAGGGTTTGAGGTTATATAGTTCCGACACTTAGTGAAATTGAAATTTGAAAACCTGCTGTTTTATGCGACACAATCATGCGACACTAAATGGATTATGCGACACAATGTCCATACGACACAAGGGTTGTGTCGCATGGATGCGAAATGCTGATTCAACAGCGACATAGTGATTGTGTCGTATGGGTATGCGACATAGCGGTTGTGTCGCAGAACTTGCGACACTAATTATTTGGTACGACATAAGGTACGACACAAGGGAATTTATGCGACACAAAGGCTAAAATACGACACAAGGCTTGTGTCGCATAGATGAACACCAGCCCAGAAAGTCCGGCTGTCAACGTTTCTCCGGCGAAAAATCCGTTTTAAACTCGTTTTTAAGCTATGAAATCGTGTTCTATACATTGTAATGGACATATACATGTTATATAAACAACCACAAACGAAAAGTACAAAGAATCGAGAGATTTCGGGATTTTGTCGGAAACTTACAATTTGCCGAAATGAAAATCCGGAAAGGTAGAAATGTAGATCGTTGCGAGGTGGTCGTGAATCTCTAAAAATATTGGTGATCCGGTCGCGTTTCGTGGTAGTATTTTGCGATTTTGTGGATTTTTGGGTGTTTTGGTGAAAAGAAAAGAAAGAGAGAGATGAAGATAGAAAGAAAAAGAGAAGTGAGAAAAGTGAGTGGGAGGTGGGGGGTTATCCCCACTTTCCAGTTTTCGCCCCGCGTCCCGTGTGGTGTTCGTTTGCTCCGTCGTTTAAACGTTAAATAATTATTTACATTTTAATTATAAGTTTTAAATTACGATTTATTACGCGATATATTATTTAAATATTTTACAAATCATTTTATATTTGTGTTATAAAACGTAAGTTAGTTTATTTCGTTTGCGCGGTTTAATGTTTTAAATCGTGTAAGTTCGGTTTGTACGATACGAATGAATACGAAATATTATCAAAATAATATTTTTGACATAAAAGCGTTATTTAATAAAATGAGTCACCAACGTCCGTATAATATTGAATCGAAATACGTCCGATTTAAATTGCGTACGATTTAATCAAATCACATATTCGTATATATTCAACAATATATATATAATTCGATACATTAATTAGCCTAACAAGGAACTAATTACATGTATTAACATATGATTAGGCACTAATTACTAGTCCTAATTTGGCGGGTGTTACATTCTCCCCCTGTTAGAAGAATTTCGTCCCGAAATTTAGTTCGAAGTCGTGTTTGATGTGGAATCAGTGAAGAGTTGAGGATATTTGAGTCGCATTTGGTCTTCCCGTTCCCAGGTGAATTCCGGACCACGCCGCGAATTCCATCTGACCTTGACGATGGGAATACGACTTTGTTTCAGTTGTTTGACCTCACGGTCCATAATTTCAGCGGGTTCCTCAACGAAATGAAGTTTATCGTCAACACGAATTTCATCTAATGGAATAATAAGTGTCTCATCAGACAGACACTTCTTCAAGTTTGAAATATGAAAAGTAGGGTGTACGCTGCTGAGTTCGGATGGCAGCTGCAATCGGTAAGCTACGGGGCCAATCCGTTCAAGGATCTCAAAAGGCCCGATGTATCTGGGATTTAACTTCCCGCGTTTGCCAAAACGGATGACGCCTTTCCAAGGCGATACTTTTAAGAGAACTCGATCCCCAACTTGGAACTCGAGTGGTTTGCGTCTCACGTCAGCATAACTTTTCTGACGATCACGTGCGGCTTTGAGTCTGTTTTGGATTTCCACAATTTTCTCTGTGAAAACCCAATAACGATCTAGCTCTAGATTGTTTAGATCTAATCTAGGATCAATGATAACAAAGATAATAATATGCAGCGGAATAGAACAATAACATCAAAGTTATCATAACAAAAAAGCCTCAATTCTATTTGATCATGATAGAACGATTACACAATTGCAACAGGATCAAGAATACCTTGATCTTGAGGCTAAACAAAAACTCTTAGACGTCTACATTATGTGTGCACACCAAAACCTATGTCCCTATGTCTCTTTATATAATAGAGATCTTTAGGGTTACAAGAAATCATAATTATACTAGGAGACTAATAAAAATAAAACTATTCAACTTTAGTCCCTCAACTTTCGTCTTTTATTTTGTCTCATCAAATTAATAAATCCTAACAATCTTCCCCTATTTGATGATGACAAAATATCAATCTTCTTGCCGAAACTTCCCCTTGAATCTTGATTTCTTGCAAACATGTCATGCATACTAAGCTGCAAATCTTTGACCTTCAAATCTTCTTCCCCTTTTTGTCATAATCCAATAGGGGTCTTTTGCAACTTGTAAACACTTCCCCTCAAGTGTTACATGTAGATGATGAAACAATAAACAGTAAACTTCCCCTTAAAATATGTTCACCATCTCTTGAATCTCAAATTCGATTGGCTCTATGTAATGATTACTGGTCGGTGAAGAAAATAGAGTATAACAAACTTAATAAAGAAGTTAAATCTTCCAAACTTGTACCTTATATCTTGTACTATCCACGACGTTGAACTTATAATCCAATGTATAAGTAGACCGCAATCTCTTTGACAAAAATCCTTATTTTTCCAACATAAGTCACCGAGCATACCAAAACTCTTTCAAGTGATAGCAAATGTGAGCATTGAGCATCCTAAGTTTAATCTCACACGTTTGCTAGATTTGTCAAGTCTTCGTCGTCACCATACAAACCAAACAAGTTATCTTCAAAGCTCTTCATCCACCACTTTGAGATATGATAAGATACAAACCTGTCAAACTCAACTACAATATCAAATAAGCTATAATCAATCTTCTTCGTGATCAAATCTTCAAATCATCTTAAAAACAAGCCATTAAATCAATCAGAATAGATTGTTATGAAAAACAATCCCATTCGAGATCCAAAGTAACCATAAGAACTATACGGATAACCATCCAATAATAGCAACGAAAACCATGTAGTACCATCCATGACGAGTATCACTAATTCCGCTAGTGTTTGAAAAATGACTAACAGTGGTATCGCTACCCAACAGTGGCAAAGTTATATTAGCAGTGGCAACTACTAACAGTGGCTATACCGAACAGTGGTTACTATGTATTAGCAGCGGTAGGATTTTGTGATAGCAGTGGCAAGCTTGTACTAACAGTGGCAAGCTTATACTAACAGGGGTAAGCCTGTACTAACAGAGGCAATGTTGTACTAGCAGAGGGACACTTTGTGCTAACAGTGGGACAAACTTGCACTAGCAGCGGGAACAAACCTTCTAGCAGCGGGAAGCTCGTACCAACAGTGGCTGAGCAGTGGCTAGCACATCTAACCAGCAGTGGCAGGCAACTTCAGAATTATATATCTCCCTGATTACGAATCTGATCATGCTCAAATTTTTACAAAAAGTCCATCAATGTTTCATTAACCACATATCCAAAAATCAACTCGATCCAACGGTTAACGAACACAGAACAATTAATTTACAGCAGCTGCACAAACAGAAACCACAAACGTTCTGCAGCAGATTCGAATTTCAATATCTCTATGTAGAGACATCCGATCACGATGAAATTTTTACATAATGTAGAAGCATATGTCTTCTATAACATATCCAAAAATCATGAACTTTCGTTGAATAACGAAGACACAGTGATCGTTTTACTTCTGCCGTTCTGAAAAACCCTAAACTTTCAGCAACCAATTTCGACAATGAATATCTCTCAATGAAAAGCACAGATCAAAAATTCCTTTGGTAGGAATGTGCGCCTATATGTTAAGAACCTACAGTTCAAATTTTGCGACAATCTAACGGTTAACGAAGGAGATCCGAATTTTTTTACCATGGCTGTGCAGAAAGTGACGAATTACGAATTTTTCTTGCAATCTTCTAGGGTTTCTTCGATACGGCTTCTCTTGCTTGTAAAACTTGTAGATCCTAGATCACGAGCCACCTTGCTTTGATACCAATTGTGAAAACCCAATAACGATCTAGCTCTAGATTGTTTAGATCTAATCTAGGATCAATGATAACAAAGATAATAATATGCAGCGGAATAGAACAATAACATCAAAGTTATCATAACAAAAAGCCTCAATTCTATTTGATCATGATAGAACGATTACACAATTGCAACAGGATCAAGAATACCTTGATCTTGAGGCTAAACAAAAACTCTTAGACGTCTACATTATGTGTGCACACCAAAACCTATGTCCCTATGTCTCTTTATATAATAGAGATCTTTAGGGTTACAAGAAATCATAATTATACTAGGAGACTAATAAAAATAAAACTATTCAACTTTAGTCCCTCAACTTTCGTCTTTTATTTTGTCTCATCAAATTAATAAATCCTAACATTCTCAGTGGTGGCGTGTATGAGTTCAGGACCAGTGAGTTGACTATCTCCCACTTCAGTCCAACAGATCGGTGATCGGCACTTACGACCGTACAGTGCCTCAAAAGGTGCAGCCTTAATGCTGGCATGATAACTGTTATTGTACGAGAATTCGCACAACGGTAAATGTCTTTCCCAGTTTGTACCGAAATCAACTACGCAGGCTCGTAGCATGTCTTCCAGTGTTTGAATGGTTCGTTCACTTTGGCCATCGGTTTGAGGATGGTACGCGGTACTCATATCGAGACGGGTACCCATAGCTTTCTGAAGTGATTGCCAAAAGTGAGAAGTGAAACGGGCATCTCTGTCAGAGATGATTGAGACTGGAACACCGTGATGAGAAACGATTTCCTTGATGTAGATTTGTGTAAGGCGTTCCATTTTATCGTTTTCTTTGATTGCCAGGAAATGAGCAGATTTGGTGAGACGATCGACGATCACCCAAATGGTATCGCAACCGCTCGACGACTTGGGTAGTTTGGTTATGAAATCCATGGCAATTTGATCCCATTTCCATTCAGGGATTTCAGGTTGTTGGAGTAAACCAGGAGGTTTCTGATGTTCGGTTTTGACTTTCGAGCAAGTAAGACACTTGCTGACATAAGTGGCGATTTCGGCTTTCATGTTTGGCCACCAATAAAATTCCTTGATACCGTGGTACATTTTATCGGATCCCGGATGAATAGAATATTTAGACTTGTGAGCCTCGTCCATCACCAAGTCTCTTAGGTTCCCAAAACTAGGCAACCAGATTCGGTTTGAGAAATACCTAATCCCGTTAGGTTTGATTTCGAATTGTTTGTCAATACCCCGCAAGGCTTCATCTTTGATGTTTTCAGATTTCAGGGCTTCGATCTGAGCGGTATGAATTTGAATGGTAAGATCGTTATGAATGGTCATACTGAGGGCTCGGACTCGAAGTGGTTTTGATCGTTCCTTTCGACTGAGGGCATCGGCTACAACATTAGCCTTCCCTGGATGGTACTTGATCTCACAATCGTAATCGGTAAGCAACTCGACCCATCGACGTTGCCTCATATTGAGATCCTTCTGATCGAATATATGTTGGAGACTTTTATGATCGGTAAAGATGGTGCACTTAGTGCCGTAGAGATAATGTCTCCAGATTTTGAGAGCAAAAACGACAGCTCCGAGTTCGAGGTCATGAGTAGTGTAGTTCTTTTCGTGAATTTTTAGCTGTCGTGAGGCATAAGCAATGACTTTGTCTCGTTGCATCAGCACGCAACCAAGACCTTGGTGAGAAGCATCGCAGTATACCACGAAGTCATCGGTGCCTTCGGGTAATGATAAAATTGGAGCACTGCAAAGCTTTTGTTTCAGAAGTTGAAACGCTGACTCTTGTTTTTCGGTCCAATCGAACCTTTTGTCCTTCTGAGTCAGTACCGTGAGTGGTTGAGCTATTTTAGAGAAATTTTCGATAAATCGTCGATAGTACCCAGCAAGACCCAAGAATTGTCGTACTTCAGTTGCAGAGGTGGGTGCTTGCCAGTCTTTGATTGCCTCGATCTTTGATGGGTCCACGTGAATTCCCCGACTGTCGATCACGTGACCAAGAAACTGAACGATTTGGATCCAGAACTCACACTTAGAGAATTTAGCGTAAAGCTCCTCGTGTCTAAGTAGTTCAAGGATGGTCTTAAGGTGTTGCGCATGTTCCTGCTCGTTGCGCGAGTAAATGAGTATGTCATCAATAAAGACAATGACAAACTTATCAAGGTAAGGTTTGCACACTCGGTTCATGAGGTCCATGAATACAGCCGGGGCGTTGGTTAGACCAAAGGGCATCACTTGGAATTCATAGTGCCCGTAACGAGTTCTGAAAGCAGTTTTTGGAATATCGGTGTCGCGAACTTGTAACTGATGATAACCTGATCGCAGGTCGATTTTTGAGTAGAAACTTGAACCCTGAAGTTGGTCGAATAGATCATCAATGCGAGGAAGTGGATAACGGTTCTTGACGGTCAATTTGTTCAATTCTCGGTAGTCGATGCACATTCGGAAAGAACCGTCCTTCTTCTTAACAAATAAGACCGGAGCTCCCCAAGGTGAAGAACTCGGTCTAATGAATCCTCGATCCAGAAGTTCCTGTAACTGAGAGGACAACTCCTGAAGTTCGGATGGGGCTAAACGGTACGGTGCGCGGGCCACCGGTGCGGCACCCGGCACAAGATCAATCGAGAACTCAACCTGTCTAGGCGGAGGTAGACCAGGTAATTCTTCCGGAAAGACTTCGGGAAAGTCTCTAACAATTGGCACATCCTCAAGTCGCTTCTCATCCGACTTCTTCTCCATGATGTGTGCGAGTATGGCAGGGTAACCCTTTCTCAGAAATTTTCGGGTTTTTAAGCAGGAGATTATATTGAGTCCAGTCCCACCGGTCTCCCCCTGTATGATCAAGGTTCCACCAACGGCGAGTGGGATACGGACGATTTTATCGTGACAAACGATTTCAGCTCGATGTTTGGACAACCAGTCCATTCCAATGATGACGTCGAAACTTCCGATTTCAATGGGTATAAGGTCGATCGAAAAGGTTTCGTCAGCTAGGTTTAAAGTGCAATTAGATATCACACTGGTGGTTTCTACAAGTTTTCCATTTGCTAGCTCTACAGTGTACTTAACATCTAAGGCAACAGGAGTGATGTCAAGTAATGGGCAAAAATCATCGGAGATAAAGCTTCTATCAGCACCAGTATCAAATAGAACAGAAGCATTTAAGTTGTTGAGGAGGAACATACCCGAGACCACATTAGGGTCTTGACGGGCGTCCCCAGATTTGATGACGAAAGCTCTGCTGCGAGTGTTGTTGTTGTTGTTGCTGTTGTTGCGGTTGTTGTTGTTGTTCTTCAGTTTTGGGCACGAGTCCCTGAAATGCCCGGGTTTCCCACACTCAAAGCATACTTTGGGTGGTCTGGTGTTGTTGTTGGAATTGTTGTTGGAGGGAGAGCGGCAGTCTTTGGTGAGGTGGCCGTACCTCTTGCAGTTGTTGCAAAAGGGACCACAGGAACCCTCATGGTGTTGACTGCACTTGGGACAATAGGGTTTGCTCCCAGTGTAACCCCGGATGATGTCAGTGGTGGTGTTGTAAGCTTTGATGGTGTCGGGTTTCTTGTTTTGTTGGTTGGAGGGGTTGTTGTGGTAGTCAGACCACTTGCGTTTGTTGTTGTGAGAGGATGAAGTGGGTGGTTCAGAATCTTGGCTCATTGACATCAAGTCTTGGGCCAATAAGATTGCACCGTCAATGGTGATTGGTTTTGAAGAGATGACGTGTCCCCGAACAGGATCAGGGAGACCAAGGACATACTTCCTGATTTTATCAGGTTCAGTGCTCACCATAGCTGGGCGGAGGGCAGCTAGTTGTTGAAACCTGGTGGTATAACCATCGATATCACCACCCTGAACCTTCAAGTTCCAGAACTCCTCATCTAGCTTTTGGAGTTTGGCGATAGAGCAGTATTTGGCAGTGAGTTTTGCCTTTAATTCCTCCCAGGTGAGTTGGTAGGCAATGTCAGCACCCACTGATTGGGTATATGAATTCCACCAAGAGTGGGCATCATCTTCAAGAGAGCAGGTGGCAAAATTAACTTTGTCATTCTCCGCGCATTTACTGACACGGAAAACAGTTTCCATTTTCTCGAACCATCTGATCAGTCCGATGGCTCCTTCAGAACCCTTGAAGCTCGAGGGTTTGCAGCTTTGGAAGTCCTTGTAAGAACAAGGTTTGACGGCAGAGGTTCCAGCGGTATCGCTGTTTCTTGTGGAGTTGGGTGGGGTATTGCGAGCCAAGGCTTCAGTAACAGCCTGGGTTATGAGTGACGTAATCTGAGCATCGGTGTAAGGTCGTGTCTTTGGCGGCATGATTCTTCAATAAAAGAAATGAAGATACATGAGATTTCATAGGAAAGTTGTATTTATTATAGATGTACATGTAGAAAGCAGTAATACATGACATCAACATGGAAAAATGACAATTAATATGAGTTGAACAACAAGGAATATTTGATAGCTAATACGAGTTCAAAGGTTACACCCTACGGATGTATTACAAGAGGCGTCGGGAATTGTTACATCCGACTGAATTATAGAGTAGCGCGTAGATAGTTACTAGATTACAGGATAGATTACAAGACAAAGACTACACTAGTCTTGAAGTAGATTAATTTGTTCCATCATCGTGACAAGACGGTCCACAGTGTTTGCAAGCCTGCTAGCTTGTCGGGCGTTGTCTTCTGCTAGCGCAAGTCGTTGTGTTAGTCCGCGCGCATACTCTTCTGCTTCATGTGAGCGTTGCTCACATTCTTCCATCCTTTGTTGTAGAAGGGCATTTTCCACCCTTATTTCTATTATTTGGTTGCGAAGGACATCCATGTTGTTGTTTGTGGTTTCAAGGTCGTCGGAGACTTGTTCTATGCGTTCAAGGGATGTAAGTCTCCAGTTTTCGTTTGTTTCCTGCAACACGACATCCATGGTGCGAAGTCGCTGCTCGTGTTGGTTTACCCTAGTAGCTAAAGCCGGTAAGGCGATGTGAGTGGGATACGGGCCAGCTCGAGGCAACCTGTTGTTCCTCCTTGCTACCCTTGGGTTCTGCGACCCGGATTGAGAACGAGATGAATCTGATGGAATGTTTGCCATTTCTGAGACAAAGCGTTAGTAAGATTGAGGCCTATATTCATATAGCTCCTATATAATATAGCCTATTGAGTGTCTAGCATAAACATGTTTAAGTCTCGGTTCTCTTGAGGTCAGAGTCTTCTATTGTATCCTGTTCAGCCATAACTACTTTCAGGTCTTACATCATCTTTGCTTAATTGTACATAGTTGATCAGGCTATGTTAAATTAAACTCGTATGATGTAATCGCTGAACCAGTTATACCTAATAAGGAATACTGCCTAATGGTCATAGTCTAGGCTCACTAAATGCAACCTAGTTCACTATAACCTTAGGCTTTGATACCAATCTGTAACACCCCCAAATTTAATGATTTGCGGAAGCTTGATTTGGGTGTTACTAATCAATAACAAAGCACAAAGATAAATAGCAAACGACTCTATATGCGTCGTTTTAACAAAATATATTGATAATTGAAATGTTTACAACATTTAAAGCTTTACATAGCTCGAGTTAAATATAATGAGATTTCAGTACATAAGTACTTATACAAAATATACTAATGCAAGAAAATCTCAATCGTCTGTATGCTGACTCGAGCTAAATCCTGAAGCAGAAACATCCTACTGCTGGGTACCTGCGATATATGCTAAAAGGTCAGCTATAAAGCTGGTGAGCTCACAGGTTTGAAATCAAGTAATATCGTATGAACCGCAAGATTTAAATAATGAATTGCATCCAGCAATTAAATAATGAATTGCATCCAGCAATTAAATGATGAATTGCATCCAGCAATTAAATGATAATCATCGTGTATACAGCCATGAGCACATAGTTGAGCTTAACTCGAGGGCCGGGTCCCCTATAGAGAATTCCGGGCGAGGTGCCTCCACGAATGCCTAATCAACATTCGTCTTCCCAAATATTAGTACGTCCGTTTACCCGGTTAGTGCTTGCTAACCCGGACGAGGAGGGTCAATCCTATATGGTACCATATACTAATATTCACGCTACAACGTATTAACAACTATGCTGACGGAGGACTTTCAAATGATTAGTTTCGAAAAACTCATGTAGTATATGAAATGTTTGTACTTGCGTTCACATGTTAAAAGTTGAGCAATATATCACACCCCTGAGTAAAACAGTAAAAGAGGGGCTATGAGACTCACCTGAGTCTGAATGCGTTTAAACAAACGTAAGTTGATTAGCGAGAAATGAAGTCCAACGACTTGTAACCTGAGGGTGTCCACGACACGTGATGGTTATAATCATGATTGGGTATCTCAAAAGATCACCCTTGTAGTTGTTACACAACTATATATGTCCAAATTACTTCGATTTGGTTGATTCGTTAAGCGTTTGAAAACGTGTACGGCCCGTTGGTGATGAGTTTGGAATAATAAACTTTAAGTATTATTATTTTGTAATTGGCGTTTTGCACTTAAAAGTGTGTCCCAATGTGTTTTATAAGTCGTATCGTATAAGGGTTTGAGGTTATATAGTTCCGACACTTAGTGAAATTGAAATTTGAAAACCTGCTGTTTTATGCGACACAATCATGCGACACTAAATGGATTATGCGACACAATGTCCATACGACACAAGGGTTGTGTCGCATGGATGCGAAATGCTGATTCAACAGCGACATAGTGATTGTGTCGTATGGGTATGCGACATAGCGGTTGTGTCGCAGAACTTGCGACACTAATTATTTGGTACGACATAAGGTACGACACAAGGGAATTTATGCGACACAAAGGCTAAAATACGACACAATATGCGACACAAGGCTTGTGTCGCATAGATGAACACCAGCCCAGAAAGTCCGGCTGTCAACGTTTCTCCGGCGAAAAATCCGTTTTAAACTCGTTTTTAAGCTATGAAATCGTGTTCTATACATTGTAATGGACATATACATGTTATATAAACAACCACAAACGAAAAGTACAAAGAATCGAGAGATTTCGGGATTTTGTCGGAAACTTACAATTTGCCGAAATGAAAATCCAGAAAGGTAGAAATGTAGATCGTTGCGAGGTGGTCGTGAATCTCTAAAAATATTGGTGATCCGGTCGCGTTTCGTGGTAGTATTTTGCGATTTTGTGGATTTTTGGGTGTTTTGGTGAAAAGAAAAGAAAGAGAGAGATGAAGATAGAAAGAAAAAGAGAAGTGAGAAAAGTGAGTGGGAGGTGGGGGGTTATCCCCACTTTCCAGTTTTCGCTCCGCGTCCCGTGTGGTGTTCGTTTGCTCCGTCGTTTAAACGTTAAATAATTATTTACATTTTAATTATAAGTTTTAAATTACGATTTATTACGCGATATATTATTTAAATATTTTACAAATCATTTTATATTTGTGTTATAAAACGTAAGTTAGTTTATTTCGTTTGCGCGGTTTAATGTTTTAAATCGTGTAAGTTCGGTTTGTACGATACGAATGAATACGAAATATTATCAAAATAATATTTTTGACATAAAAGCGTTATTTAATAAAATGAGTCACCAACGTCCGTATAATATTGAATCGAAATACGTCCGATTTAAATTGCGTACGATTTAATCAAATCGCATATTCGTATATATTCAACAATATATATATAATTCGATACATTAATTAGCCTAACAAGGAACTAATTACATGTATTAACATATGATTAGGCACTAATTACTAGTCCTAATTTGGCGGGTGTTACACTATTGTTGCTCCAATGCCTTATCGCCCATGGATCACTAAAGCACTTAATGCAACTGATAACAAAATTTTGGAAAATACTGGAGTTGCTTCTTTTGCTCTTGATGCAAATGATAACAAGACACTGGATATTAATAACGAGAAGCGTGATAGAAAGCACCGAAGAATAGGGAATATAGCAATTAGAGTAGTTTCAAAGCCATCGTTAAGATAAGCATACCAAAGTGCCAAATTTACATGTAACTTATTTTCTTTGGTTTTCTACTTGATAATGCTATCTTATTTCTGAATATTTAAGATTTCGTATTAGAATTTAATAATATATACAAAGTATTTTGCATTTTGGCATCTTATAATTGAGCAGTTTGGACCTGTAGTACAGTGCCATTGTGGTGTTTTATTTTTTCGACACTAAAAAGACGGAAATGAGTCATGAGGGTGCAAAGCATATAACAATAACTACTAACTGAGCAATTGCTGACAATAAAGGGAAACACTTTAATTTGTATGGGTACTAATCATAGATACACAAATTCATGTTTTTTAATTCTATATAATTTTGTATTAAAAATTATGCAAAAGTCCGCAAATTTGAGGGTTATGATCGAGTATTAATTAAATAATTAGTAGAAATATAATTGTAACAGGGGTATTTAGTCCTAGCTTTGAAATTAGGATCGCATTGAGTCTATGAAATTCCTCGGCTTATCCTAATCGGATATCGTGGTTCGATTTGAAGAAGAGTGAATCATGTGTTAACTCACTTAAAGGAAACCATGTTACCTCGGGAGATGCATTCGGAATTTCCAAGGCTGCTAGTGTGGCATGAGAAATTGTAATATCTTGAGTCTAGTAAATTTGGAATATTGAATCAAGTCATTTGGAGTCTGGATGAGACCATTATGGCTAAGATTCGTATTTTCTTGTGTTTTAAGTTTGACGTTCGCTCCTTATGCATTTAGCATCTGATTTGAACATTATAACAAAATATAAACCAATTAACTACCCGTTCTATGATTTTGCTATTATATTACTAATAAAATGTCCAATATCGCTATCAAAAACACGTATAAATTAGATTGTATCAATAAATTAAGGACTATGAGTATAACAAGTTTTGAAATAAAAACCTATTTTTGTAATCAAATATCTTAAAAGGACAAAGAGTGAAATCTACTTCTATATTTTCAGTAACAAATCTCATTCTCACTAAAAGAAAACTTTTTATTTATAATTCTTTATAAATTCTATTAGTGACCACTATGGGGAAAGGTAAAAAGGAAAGAAACAAGAAAACTTTATTAATGCTAAGGATGTAGGCTAACTTTCCTCTCACATAATGAAGATCAAATGTAATTAATTAAATAAGAGTAATGCTAAATTGGCCTAATTACAAAGGCCTACAAATAGGCCTAACTTTCTGATTGGTTGGTTTTTTTCTCTCTCTTAATCTCATCCACTCAATTTTGAAAACTCACCAATCATATTTGTAGTCCTATATTTAGTCTTATATAATTACGTCTACCTATCATTTTCCATTAAATAATCACAAGATTTAGATTATCTTACTACAAAATATAGTCCGAGACTATATATTAAAGATCTATATATCTTTCGGATATTCGAACTACCACACATTTTGAAGATAACTAACCAATGCCTAAACACAAATGTTCAAAAGTTCGGATACCCGTATTTCGGATATCCAAATTTTTGAATAATTTCAGATCGGATATTCGAGTATCGAATCCGGCTGCAAATATATTAAACACCCCTTAGTATAAACAAGATTGACTAACCCTCGATGTCACCATTGTTAATTTTGATCTTAAAAAAAAATAAAAAAAATCCTATTTTTTATCACCAAATGATTGTTTCACGAAAATATACAGAGTTTAATGTATGAGAATGTAATTTTTATCATATAAATAATATATAATAAAAGGGGTGCCGGAACCCTAAAGATGTTGTCAGCTCACTCACTAAAAGTAACACAAGAACACCACACCAACCCTTTCCATCTCTCTCTAAAACAATATTTTCTCTCAAAACTTTCCGTTCAACCCTAAAAATGGCCGGATTTCTTCTCCGATCAAAACTTTCTGTAACATCCTCCGTAATGGTCTGGTAATTTCTATTATTTAATTATTTTAGAAATTATTCGATATTATTTGTTTAATTATGAAACTTAGATAAATAAGTCTAAGGACTTATTGTGGATAGTAAATTGTTGTTTATTTTAATTTACTATAGTTGACGGTACAATAAAGTAATAGTTCTCGTATATGGTTTTTAAGTTCCAGACAATAGATTAAAAAGGGGACTAATTATATGGGTCGGGTTTGTGTTGACCGACTATATGTTTTAACTTTCCCAAATTTGGGAAGTTACTTCTTTCCCCTAGCAAATCAAAGAAAACCTAAAACCTAAAAGAAACTAAAGTTTGAATCAAACTTGAACCGTGATTCGGAGCAAGAATCAACCACATAATCATACTGAGTTCATCATCTTCATCATTTGGATTCTTATTTGTAAGTGATTTTGATCATGTTGAAATTTTAGGTATTATTGATATTTATGTTAAGCAAATTGATAACTAGTTGTTATATGATGTTTATAGTTATCATTGATGTTAAGTTCTTGCTTGAATTCGTTTGATAACTGAGTTTGATTGTGTTTAAATGGTTAAAAAACGAGCTGAGTTATACAGAAACAAAGTTGCAGGTTTCTGGGTTTTACTCTTCAGCCGATCGGCTGAAAATACTGAGCCGATCGGGTATGATTATATAGCCGAACGGCTAAATTTAGCCAATCGGCTAGATTAGAACAAAACTGTCACAGCACGTTGAGTCGAAACAAAATCAGTAAAATCTAGTACCTTAGCTGATCGGTTCCTGAGATGACCCGACCGGGTAAATGTGTTTAGCCGATCGGCTATGATCCCTAAGCCGATCGGGTAAGATAGGTTTTGGGGAGAAAAATTGTGTAAATTTTAAAAATGCATAAGTGCTTAGGAAGTAGTGTTTTTAGTGGCACTTTTTATGTCACATTCCTTTAGTGGCATTTAGGTGGCACTTTTCAATTGAAAATATATGTTATAATGTGGATAATTTTAATGAGTTTCAAGACTTAGTAGAAGAGTTTAAAAGTCAAATGAATACTATATATGATGTTCCTTTAGTGGCACTTTATCGATGTTTTAGTGGCACTTTTATATACAGATATATATTTTAATATATATATGTATGTCATGATGACAAGTTACTAACTTGTGTGTTTTGTGGTGTTTCAGATACCCCAAAGACTCAGTGATTAGAAGCTGACTGTGGTGACTACTGAGGTATCGGTGAGTGGATTTAGAACTCACCTTTTGATTTAGTTGTAACTGTTTGGTTGCAACAAGTGAACGTAGATATAATTGTTGAATTATTTAGTTGATATTGTTAACTGTGAATCTACGTGCTATTTGGCCTTCGGGCATCAGTTATTAATGAGGTCAACATGTTGAATTGGTTGGTTGAGCTAGTTGCTTATTATGTGAATTACACAGGGTCTTACTTCATCTGTTGTGTGTATAGAATCTGTGTTTGATTATAATAGACACCAGCTATCGGTCTCGTCCGTAAGGCCATACGGATATGGTTGGATAAGTGTTCTGGGAAGCCACCCGGGTATTATGGTATCCTCCAGAACCACCGATCCTCATCATTGAATTGTTGATTAGACGATTTGTGTGTTTACTTGTTTTGTGTAAACAAGTAGTTAAGCTAAGTTAATTGGTGTGTGATGAATTCATTCACTTAGCTTCGTGCTAATCCCTCATTTTACTTCCTGCAGGTTATATTTTTGGGATGTGGGTTGCAGGAATATGATGCTCTAGTAGCAGGGAATGTTTGATGTTGGCGAATCTGATAAAGTTTGTTATAAACCATGTTTTGTATTATATAATACCCCGTTTTGTAACAAGTGAATCGTCTTTAGATTAGCTGTTAAACACGTTGTAGAAATGTTGCGAAAAAAATCATGCAGATTTTTAATGTATAATAATGAAATATGTAGTTTAAAGTATACACTTCCGTGGTAAATAATATAATAAAAGTTGTATTCAAATGAGGGGTGTTATACTTTCCAACATCATCAAAACCACTCGATCACTTTGAGCGTTTTCTAGTTCCCCGAAGCGCAAAGCAATAGATTGTACTCTTACACACGTTATAAGGTTGCACTCTTCCACACATTCTAACACCAGTTTGCTTAAAACAGAAAAAGTAAGAGAAGTACCGATTTTTTTTTTTGAAAAACCAAAACCCGGCGGCAACAGATCCATTATATGATTTTACTATTATATTTATATTATAATTAATTATAATTAAAATGTCCAATATCGCAATTAAAAACACGTATAAATTAGACTATATTAATAAATCAAAGGACTATAAGTATAACAAATTTCGAAATAACTACGTGTTTTTGTAATCAAATATTTTAAAAGGAGAAATTAAGAGTAAACCGCATGGACAACCCTTGTAAGTTTCTGTGAATACCTTTCAAAGTCCAAACCCAACTTAATGTGAATGTAAATGCCGTTGCAAAGAAAATGATTAAAAATATGGCATAAAATGTTATGAACTGCTGGAATATTCAATCTATATATATATATATCATGAAAAAAAGTAAATCACAATAGAAATTCAATAATTCATTCGATCACGCCTACTTTCTTGAAAATCAAAACTTGATACAAATCGCAATCACCATCTTCAAGCTTTCAAACCCCATCAATATTCCCTCTACATCATCTCGTTCTTCAAAAAGCTAGGGTTTCAAATCACAAATATTTTCATCCGATCTGAGGTTAGATTATACGATCTTGTTATAATTAATGTTCTGATTCATATGTTCTTGTTGATAAATCGTAAGTTTGATTTATATTTTGGGAATTTAATTCTAAATTGAATTTTCTAGGGTTAGGGAAAATGGGGGCCCTCATGTCGAGATTTTGGTTCATGATGTTTCCTGCGAAAGAGTATAAGATCGTAGTTGTTGGATTGGATAATGCTGGTAAAACGACGACGCTTTATAAGTTACATTTAGGTGAGGTTGTTACTACACATCCTACTGTTGGTAGTAATGTTGAGGAGCTTGTTTATAAAAACATTCGCTTTGAGGTAATTCATTTTTTTTCTTCTTATATTGTTCTATTTTCGATTCCATTGGTTCGTTGATTATTATGAAATATAATATGACACGAATTTGCCACTTGTGATGATGGGCTACTGATGATTGAATGTTAAATGGATTCACATTTTGAATTATGGCATAAGATGCACGATGGGATTGTAAACAGATGGTGCACGTACAGTGTGGAATGGTTATACTTGACTCTTTATCATATGAATACTATTAATGAAGAAAGTGTTGTTCGATGATACATATGTAAATGTTCTTTATTTTTAAGAATGTGGAAAAACAGTTGGTGGATTAGTGATCCTTAGATTACATAGCATTACTTTATAAGGGTTTAAGTGGATAAGCCTTGGGTTTTTTTTTTTTCCATTTTTTTATCGAATAGGGTTATTATGTTGATCAAGATATGAAGAAGATGAGTGATTGATCAGTTATAGTTCCTTTCCTTTATTAGGTTTGAATGTTAATACGTGGGTTGGAGTTTATGTTGCCAACTTCACCTATGGAGATTATCTATTTGCCTAGGTAGGTAGGACAAGAAATGGGTAACGTCTGAGGAACATTAGTGATTCTATGTGTTCTTACTATAGGGTGTTGGGTACATCAAATGGTATAATGACTATAAGGTAGTAGAAGCTATTGAGTTATGCTAAATAGGCATGGGAATACTGGCTTATAATGGAAAATGATTATGTATTTAGTAAACAAAATCTGTAAGTAAATTGACAGTCCTTTGAGACTGTGGGAGTTCATACTTGCTACTATGGCTATTCTACAAGACATGCTTTGCATATTTGGTGCACTACACACACCTCCTGAGATATGTGTGAGGAGTTGCAAAAGCTTTTTGTGTACTTTGCGTCATGAGTTTCTAGGGGCAGGGTTGGAAAAGTCGGGATTAGTCGGCTAATCCTGGCTACCGACTAATCCATGGCCAAGTCGGTCGGAAAGTCGGTCAAAGACGGGTCAACGCGAAAAAAAACGGGATTAGTCGGGGCAGGACGGGTTTTTTGGGTCAAAGACGGGTTTTTTGGGTCAAAGACGGGTTTTTGGGCTGGTCAACGATGGTCAACTTGTTTAAAAATAACAAATTACCAGTTTCATCGCAAATTGGGTTCCTTGTACTCCAGGTGCTCAATTGGAACTTCATTAACACGCCAGTTTCATGTACCAGTTTTATATTTATTCATATATAATTTTGAAATTTATTTAAATGCTAAAAAAGTCAATAAAAGTCAAAATTCGACTAGTCCCGACTAGTCCGTAAAATGTCCCGACCGACTAATCCCCGACTTATGACTTTTTCAACCTTTTCTAGGTGTACTTTGAGCATGGAGATTATGTGGTATGCCTCAACTCAGTAGCTAGATTTGCTAGGTTTCTTCGCATCGCAATGTTCATTTGACAATGTGACTTGCTTTTCTATATTCTTTGATTCGTATAGCTGGATGGATTCACAGATGTTCTCTCTCTTCTTATGACATAATGCAGTCCTCCTAGAGGAATTGTTTCTGTGTCTTGGGTGCAACCCATTTTGACCTTATTATATTAGAATTTAAGTTTTGGCAGTGGCCCACTCAGTATATATTACCAACTGTCAGTTGGAAGAAAAAGTCAAGTGTGATGATGTAGCGGCATAAGATGGTGCTCGGATTATCGAATTTTTTATTGGTTGTAATGGTTGTATTGGCAAAGAGGTTGTGTAGGTTACATATGAGTATCATTGGTGGTTCATATTTGTGGTGCATGAGATGTGATGCTTAGGGGGTATTTGGTTGAGGCTGAATTGCATGATTTAGCACTGAATGCCAAATCGGTCAACATCCAGTGCATTTGATAAAATAAATAGCACCTCTGAACTATGCTTAATGTGCTGAATGAGTGCTATAGGATCACGATGAGTAAGTTTAACCATTCAGCAGCCCCATTTTACCCTAATACCTTTTTCTTATCACAAGCCTCTTTCCTCTCTTCATGACCTCTAATAATTTTCTCCATCTTGACTGGTCGTTGTTCTTCTTCTTTATGTATGAAAACTCCTTAACTCACCAATATTTTAAATCCTATGCCATCTAAACAAACATAGTTGAAATCTATTCCTTATCGAATCTCATCATTATTTTATATGTAGCAAGTGAAATAGGAACAAAATCAGATTGTACAAACCCTGCTTCATATTTGTGTAATGTTCACTGTTGATTTTCTTTGATGGATTGGACGTTTTGATTGAGATTAGTTTGTTTTATTGGCTACTGGTATGATTTTTTGAATCAATAATGCAGATACAAATGCTAAAATGGACCAGCTTATACATTCTGATTTTGTTGATTTACTTAGTTTATATGCTATACTCTTGTTGGGAATGCACTATAGTATGGTTTTAGTTCGTTTTTCTTAATATTGGACTTATAAATAAGATTTATGTATTAGTAGACTAGTAGGGTAATTCTCTCTAAGGCTATAATGATTAATTTCTCTCATTCAGATTGTCTATATTTAGAATATATATCAAACACTATCTTTTTGGTTAAAACCATATATATGCAGAGCCTTTGAACCATTCAGGCTTTGGAATCATTCAGTGCTAGAAAGTTATGTTTCATCAAACAGCCCTTTAGCTCTTCTGTACACTTAGAGTAGCTACATACAGGACTACGCTGTATAATTATCTTCATGACCAAGTTCCGTTTATTATCCTCTTTTTGTTTTATGTTTCTTATCTATTTGTAAGAAAGCCCAAGATAAAGCTAATGGATGAAATTCACTTTGGCAAACGTTTATTTGCACAAAGTTTGTGTGAGACCAAAACCTTAAAATGCAATTATCTTAGGTTGTAGGACTAAATACTCTGGCCTGTCCATCAGTTCCTGTCCATGGCAAAGTGATCTATTTATGTGCACTGATGCACATGCACATACTACTGCTTAAGTTAAACAAACCTGTTGTCGTTTATGAACAACATACGAGTAAAATTTTTTTAAAGAAATTGAACAACCTTCTCTGGCAAAAATAATACGGAGTATAACAAATAAACTTGTTTTTAAACATGTGGATATATAATACTTTGGCATGTTTTTTTTACTATGATCTGCATCCTGCTCCTTTTTGGATTTCCTGGGTTTGTAAATAGTATATCATAATATAATATGATGTCTTACGCATGAATGATACTCCTTGAGAAGGCTATTGTGCCAGTCAGCTAAGCTTTTAATCTTCATCGACTCTTAATAATATTAAACGAATTTTTTGTATTAAGTCACTTCTCCTGGTATTGTTATGGAATTATATCCGACATAAAAATTGATATAGTGGGGGAATGCATTCTACTTTTACCAGCAATTTTTTGTGAATGCAGAAAACTAGGTGTGATGTAGAAACACCTTGGAACCTAAGCATTTCAGATTAATCAGGATTTAATAATAAACATAATATAAGATTGCAACATAATACTGTTGGTAGAGAAGTGGATGTGGTGAGCATGACAAGACATGAAAAAACAAAAAGGATATAGTAATTTAGGATTATTGCAACCAAAGGGATGATAGATAGATCATAGATTATGATGGTGATGATGATGAAAGCTATAGAATAACCGCAGGGGATGCTTAAGTTTCCTATGTAATTTGGAGTATCCATGTCAAAGCTATAATAAACAAGTTTTGTAGGATAGTGGTGAGAATTGTGGTCGTTTATTCATGTATGGGCAGTTTAATACTTTAAGTACTGCTCTAATGGCCATATGCAAAACTTTGTACAAACTGTTTACAGTAATCTTTTTTTGTTAGCTGTATGAAAATCTATGTGTAGGATTTGTTTCTTTTAAGCTTGTCTAAATGATGTGATAGCAGAGCTGCTATATGTGCTCATATTGAAATTAAATAAGTGAATTAGGAATTTCATATATGTGTGCACGATTAAACCACTTTCATGTATGGTCATCACTGAGCTTGTTGATCGGCTATAGATAAGATAATAAATCTAAGAATAAATAGAGACTGATATGTTCGATATAGATGGTTTTAAATCACTTGGGGTTCCTGTCAAATTCGTCGCATTTCCTGAATTCGAAGATCTTTGTGAACATCTGCTATAAAACTAGCTACTTTCTATTATCGAGAACGTATTCCTTTCTGATCGTATAGTAATTACTTGTAACAGGTGTGGGATCTTGGTGGGCAAGATCGACTGAGAACATCATGGGCTACGTACTATCGTGGGACCCATGCAGTGATTGCGGTTATAGACAGTACGGATAGAGATAGGATCTCAATCATGAAAGAGGAGCTTTTCAGGCTCCTCCCAAATGAAGATCTTCAAAGTGCAGTAATTCTCATATTTGCAAACAAACAGGACCTTAAGGATGCAATGACTGCTGTTGAAATAACAGATGCACTTTCTCTTCACAGTATCAAGAACCATGATTGGCACATTCAACCTTGTTCTGCCCTTACTGGTGACGGCCTTTATGATGGGCTCGGGTGGATCGCTCAAAGAGTCACCGGAAAAGCAACAAGCTAAAAAACCCCGTCTAAAACACACATGTTGGGTTGTGAGCGAAAATTTTACGAAAAAAACATACAGCTTGTTATGTACAATTTCCTGTTTTATTTAAAAAGGATTGTGGGTTGATTTATTCGATAAGGTTACTGTTTTCCACGGAGATTTGTTTGTTATAATTGACTGGAAAACTAACATATAAATGAAACCACTGAATATCTTTTATATATGTGCAATTTGAGTATATCTTATGGGTTCTTAGTTATTACTCTTTGTTGCAGTTAATTTGAAACTATGGACGAAAATATTAGGACTAGTTCTGTTTATATTGTACTAATGGTGAATTTGTTATATTTTTCACATGAATAAGTAACTAATGAATTCCTTTTTGGGCTGATCAATCCATTATTTCGGGTCAGCCCAGTGTTAACTCTAATCTAAATCTAATCTAAATGATGATTAAATAAGATTAAGATAACTAATCAAACAAAGCCATCGTTGCCCAAACAAAAAACTGAAAAGAAAAAGGCTTATAATATCTTATGATTTCCAAGTCCAGGGTGACCCAATTGGTAACAACTTGGGGATTCATCATTAAATAGTGGGAGGTTTTAAGTTTGAATCTCGTTGAGTGCAAACACTTAGAAATGACCATGCCAACTTCCTGAAAAAGGAACGCTTTATCCGATTTGAGTTTGTGCAGCGGTGGACTTGGACTATATTCGGCCAAAGTCGAAGTATGATTAAGAAAGAAATTTAATTGTGATCGATTGTGACTTTTAAATAATTCCAAATAAGTTGAATTTCATACAATAAAATTTGTTTTCTTGTGGGGTCGTTGTGTACATAATTGATCCACGAAGTAGAGTTTCAACCAATCATTTTTGTCCATCACTCTTGTTAAGTTTTTTTTTTCATAAGGCTATAAGGCTAAAAAGAGGTGGTGTACGAATCACCGTGCGGAATTGACTAGAAAATTATTTTACAATTAAGCAATTATCAATGGTTTTGGACCTTTCTATTTTCTTGTTAGTGTGTACCTTTTAAAAATAAAGTTTTTTGTTTTGTACGGCAACGAAACTAATATTAAAAACTCTATAAGAAGAGAAAATTACAAAGGAATCAAAGAAGGATTTTGCATCCAACTATCTCTAGAAAACTTCCTATTACAACGATTGGAAATCCAAGTAAAAGACTTCAAAATAATCTCATCAAAAAGAATCGATTGTCGAGGAAGACAAGAACCAAACAGAGTTTGATTCCTGAAATTCCATAAATGCCACCACATCACATAACATGCTCCTTCAAGCAACTTCTTAATCTTCGAGTTCAACCGAATGGAATTAAACCAAAGAAGCCACTCATCATAAGAGTTTATAGGAACCCAATCAATATTCCACCAACGACAGAACAAAATCATAATACCTTTAGCGACTTCACATCTGAATATGCAATGATAAAGATCTTCAGGCGCGTCTAAATAGACCGGGCAATCCAAAGAATCCAATAAAATACCTCTCCGAGACAAATTTATACGCGAGGGAATATGCGGAAAAGTGTTGTACAATAAAATTACGGTCATAAAAAATTAAAAATGTAACTAGCATATACTATACTTTTACAAATGTTAATCATAGCACGAAAGGTTACTTTTTGTAAAAATCCTATTCCTCCGTCCCATAAGTTTTCACAATCTGTTCATATAAAGTTTAAGAAAGTGTATTGTATGTATAGCATAGTGATGACAATTATATTCTTACTTTTGCATAGACTTTAATGAAATTTACTTTTGTGACAAAGTAAATTACTTATTGATTGATAAAGTTAATATGTTTATTTTGGAAATGCATACTTATTTCAAAATAAACTAAAATGAAAAAGTGAAATGTTATTTCGAGAAGAGAGAGTAATTTATTAATTAATTAATATTAATATGAAATACATATAAAGTGGGTCCATATGTATTAATATTTTCTAAAATATACTCCATCTATCCCAAAATTTTGTCACACGACTAAAAACACGCAATATAATAAAAACATAATTATTACTGCTTTCTTTTTCTTATTTTTTTTTTGTAAAATAACAGTTTTACCATTAATTAATTAATTACTACTTTCTTCAAAGTGTGTAATAATAATTTCAATAAGGGTAGTATAGTATTCACTACCAAACTTCACTGTCTATTATTAAAAGTGCGGAAAAATGAAACATGGACTATCATTTTAGTACCGGGGAGAGACAAGGTCACATTTGTGTGGTTACTTTCCCTTCTCTTCTTCTACTACTCCAAAATCCTCGGGTAAAACAACTTTAACAAAAATATCATATAAATTACACAGAACATAGAGATACAGCGAAAGAAAGCTCAAGTCGTATGGCTATGACAACCATACCTTTAGCAGCAGCAGCTTCATCATGCGCCTGCATCATCATCAACAACAACAACAACAACATCGAATTCAATGGACGACACACCATCTTCACCAACACTATTAGAAGCAGAAGCAGAATCTATGTAACAAAAATTAGGGCGATTAAAGAGAAAACGGATTCCACTTCTTCATCTACTTCTAATTCTGATTCTATTTCTAATTCTTCTCCAGCAGCCGATGAAGTAACTCAGAAATACGGCCTTGAAGCTGGTTTATGGAAGGTACTTACTACTTACCATTACCAATTCAAAATATCTGGAATTAATTAGTTATAACTGCTTAGTTTACCCTAAATAGGTCTGTAAATCAACATTAATGTTTAACCTAACAGGAACAGGAACAGGAACAGGAACATGAACATGAACATGACTGTTTGTTCATTTTAGTTAAATTAACAAACACCAACATAGATTCAGATTATCTATTTGCATCATGTTTCGTTACTTGTTTTTGTATATGATATTCATATTAAGGGAGTTTGATAAGTTCAAATTCGTATTCTACCTTATATGTTTCTGCATTCAAGAACGTCCTTTATCTATTCATGTTCGTTCAGCTCACTTACAGGCGTAAGCTTAAATAGCCAGAACTAGTGTAGCGAAACAATATAAGCTAAAGCTGGCTAATACCATTAAATAACATACGGCTTAGTGGAACTTGAATTTGATGGAATGAAATTTGGTAGTTTACATGTCTATTTTGATCCTGCTCCTTTTCAAACACTCATGGCGCTTCCTACTTATTCATCATTCACAACTTTTGATTTCTAAATGATAATGTATTTATAAGTTGGCATTCATATAGCAGTTATGCTTTACAGATTACACGCATAAATACTACAGACATACAGACCCCTTTGTCTTTTTCTTGCCTAGTGATCTGTGCAATTCTGCTAACAAGAATACAGGAATTGAACTTTTTTGCACATTCTTTAAGAATGCATACAACTTTGCAGTTGAGAGCATGTTAGAAACGACACAAGACTGATGATAAATTATGTGTATTTTGGCAGATATTTAGCTCAAAGGAAGACGGAAACAATGTTGCGAAATCCAAAGGAGATCAAGCCAAAGAGCTCTTGACCAAATATGGTGGAGCCTATTTAGCCACCTCAATCACTCTCTCTTTGATCTCATTTTCCCTATGCTATGCTCTCATTAGTGCTGGTGTTGATGTCCCATCATTGTTGCAAAAGGTAATATCATTTTTTATGCAGTCTGCCCTGATGTTACTCGTCGTTATAAGTTTACGAACAATCACACTAGTGCATCAACCATGCAAGAAAGTAAGAAACTCATATTGTATGTTTATTTTGGTGTGTAGGTGGGGATTTCACCTAATGAAACTGGAGAAAAAGTGGGGACTTTTGCATTGGCATATGCTGCACATAAAGCTGCATCACCCATAAGATTTCCACCTACTGTAGCTCTCACACCAATTGTTGCTAATTGGATAGGCAAGAAAGTCGAAAAGGATAACTAGGTGAATCATCAGTGATTTGTTGTTCAAGTACCGCAATGTTCTGATAAGTATATATATATACACTTGTTTTTGCAGTCTATGTATAAGTGCATTTGCTACCGGCTTAGCAATGTAAATCAAATGGATTCAGATGTAACACAAAATCCATAGTGAGCCATCATATATGCTAAATATGAATCTAGACATTAACAACGATACTACTACAAGTTACTAGAGTGCAAAATATGCATTTGTTACTATGATACAAAACCTACTCGATGAAGGCTAAGAAACTCAAGTATATACAAAATACCACCTAAAGACGAAACACCTACTTTATTAACCAGCAAGGAGCCAGTATGCATATACATTTACTTTACATTTGGGTCATCGGTTCTTCATTCTCTCTCATATTATCTTTCTAGCTTGGATAATTCCAGGCAGGTGATGAAGATTATAAAATCTTACCTTCTGTGTTCAACCTACACAGTTTGTCCCTGTAGGGTTTGCCTCAGATGGCACTTGTAGAGTATCTGAATTTGGTGTTTGGGGATGTGGGGAGGTGACACCTGGCATGGTGTAGTCATCATGAAGCATGCCCATATCATTCCATTCAACACTGGCTATTGACTCATTAGTCAAGGAAATTGTATGTCTATTAGAAACAAAGGTGAAAGTTTTTACCATTCAAGTTGTCTAATCTTCAACAAATGAAAAAGAAAACTAAAGAGAAAACGAGTCAAAATTAGTCTAGGATATATTTGTAATGCATAAAACATCCTCGATCATTTTTTATTCAAAGAACTAGATTATCATAACTCTACTTTTAGGAAATCAGACGTTAACTAATTCTTAATAAATAGAAAAATTGAATATAAAGTATTTTGTGACGGCCCAACCTGATCAGACAGGTTTCGACCCATACTATATATATCCCATTTTCACCCAAGATGCAACCTGTCCAACCCGCCGACTTGGTTACCACCAATCAGAATAGAGTCAGTGACTGATAGGTAAAAGAGTAGAAAGAATAAAAAAAGACATAAAAATATACAAGGATACATTCTGTCCTCCATATGTCAGTGATACTAACATCGGCATCTGATAAAAGCCAGTAGTCTGCATCACTCTGCAAAGACCAACGTAACCCTTGGTAATCTTGAAAAATGTTATGCATGTCTTAGTTTTGAATGCAGTGCGATTTTGATGTGGTTTTAAGGGACAAGTATGCTGTAATGCTGTATTCACTGGCTTTAAAATGAAATGAGTGAAGACATTAAACTTACATCAATGTCTGGAACTATCTTCATGATCCCACTAACAAAGTCCTCTGATGCATTAACATCTGAACATGTTTGAGTGTCTGTTCTTTGCATCCCGCTCTCATGACCATGACATGCTTCCGTAACTATTTTTGTAGTTGGATTCTCAATCATCTCTGATGTTGAAGGAATGCTTGAATTCGCCTCAGCACGATTAATCTCCTCAATCTTTTCTTCAAATTGACTGAAAAAAATAAAATGGTGATTAGACCAATGTAGAATGTTAAGCAGTTATTATGAGAAAACAGAAGGGCACTCAAGTCAAGAAGTTGATTAACGCTTTTATCCACACTTCCAGATATTCATTAAGGCATCATGTTTTCTACTAGAGGTGGCAACTTTAATCCATGTACCTATAAATGGACTGATTTGAGTTGTGTTTTGTTTTTTAAAGTGTCAAACGAGTTTGAGTTAAAAAATTGAACATAAAGATAGCAGGTCAAACAAGTCGAAGTCACCAAAAATATATATTCAAATGAATAAAACCTTCCTAACTTGTTTGTTGGACTATTACTGTTAATATTGCTGTTATTATCATATAGCTTTTGTAACGATATTTAACATGTCAATTTTTCCCGTGCAATAAACAAGGTAATGACATGGAGGGATTTCTCAATTTGAACGCAGAGTGCAACAGTAAAACATTAGCTAAAAGAACACAGCTGAGAATCAGAAGGCTTGAAAGTTGCAGGACCATGAAAGAGAGCATTTATGTAAATCTTGTGTGCCTAAGATGCCACCACAATTACCATAAAAAAGGAATAAACGGTGGTACCTGACAAGATAAACATCTATAGGACCCATTGTGCTCCTTAGGACTATTCTGTATCTTCTTTGAGGAGAGTCAACAGCCTGATGTCAAAAAACCAGTAAGCTCCATGCAGTGTCATAATCATATCATATCCTTGTACACTCAAATTACCTCATCAGGATCTGGGACTTCTAGAGTGGTGCCATGTGGGGCTTTAATGGCAATTAAGGTTTCGTCCTGAACAACCAAAGAAAACAGTATAACTACTACAACATGTGCAAGGAAAATATAAAACTTCCAAATCAGATAAATATAGATAGCGATATGGGTGGATCGGTCACTCGGTCAAAACAGGTAACTTTAAGGTGTACTGATGCGGGTCAGGTGGGTTGACCCTGAAACACTTTCAGCCCAAAACTTTTAATTTCATTTAATAATTAGTGTCTAAAATAATTTCAAAAATACATTATTTATCAATCATTCATCTTTATTTTATTCATTTTTTTGATAAAATAACTTAGAAGGTAGCATGCATTAAAAATACGCTTTGGGCGACTTTAACACATTTGAACAGTTATTTTTTTAATACTTTTTAACAAACCATGTAACAGTGCATCATATAGCCCAAAGCAACCCATTCACAAGTTAAAAGGGTCAGAAATGCTACCTCTACAAAAGGATTATGACACTGGATGAAGTAATAGAGCATACCTGGAAGCAGGGCAGGCTCTTAATATCTTCTTCAGTGACGAAAAGCCACCTAGAAAATAAATGCATAGTTGGTGAGCATAACACAGACATACAGATCGCAAGATCTCTTTTACGTGAGATAATCAGAGCATAATATTGTCTTTGGACTACCATGCCTAATCTAGATGCATCTAAATGAGTTATGATGAGTCTACGGTTAATGTATCATGTATGAAATGAAATCAGAAATGCAAAGATGTTCGTAATAAAAGAAACCTTTTTTTAAATGATATGTAATTAAAGAAACCTTACTTTTGATTATTTTCGTCTTCACTCAATTCCCTTAGCCTCTCTTGCATTTCTCTGTGGCAATTCAACAAAGAAACATAAGCATTACCAAAGTTGAAGTAAAGGCAACAACTTTACCGTTGTATCATTATCTTTTATATAACCTTGTTTTCTCATCTAATCTAAGCTCCTCCACAGAGAGATTTTCAACTTCCGCCTGTTGTTTAGGAAGAAATTTAATTAGAAATAGGGTCAGAATAAACAATCAAAAAGATATGCCGCATGTAACTTGATAAATGATAAATCGCATCACGTAGAGGTGGTAAAATGGGCAGGGTGGGCGAGGTGGGTGATGTAACTTTTGGTAGGACTCATGTCAGGTTAAGTTACCCAAAACAGCTTTTGTCTGACGAATTATAGTTTTATAATTTAATTAAATTATTAAGATAACTATCTCTTATTGAAGGAAAAAAATTATATATTAAGAGCATCAACCCATTACCAAGATGGACATGGGGGCACCAGATACCACAATAAATGATTTGGAATATTTTATGCATAACAAAACATTTTAGCCAATATTTGACCCGTTCAACCCATTTAAATCTTTTAAGCATACTATTAATTGCCCGTTAACGATATAGCATAACCTGAATCGACATATATATAAGTCAATGGGTTAGATTACCATACATTGGTATGAGTAAAGCAGAGGATATGGATAAATGTCTAATTACAAATAAGGAACCAATATCAACATGTTAATAAGATGATGAATATTATTGATAGCAAATGACCATTCATGGGTGTTGGTGCTGTTTAGCTAGTTACTAAATAAGTCAACAAACAGAAATCCTACAAAAGATTACCTGTAAACTAGTAACACTCTTATCAATCTCTCCTGTTGATGCATCAAGTCCCCTAGTTCACCAATCATATTGTCAGATACAGAGTTGTAACAAGCCATAAGGGATAAGGAATACAACGACATTAATGAACATATTATATTAGCCATAACAATAGAAATTTCGTACTTCCACTGAATCCTATTCTTCAGCTTTTTCTCTATAAGACCAATTCCCTCTAACACGTTTGTTATATCATAGATCCGCCTTTTTTGTACCTGTAGCAGAAAGAAAAGTTCTGTTAGCAGAACTGAAAGAAGTACTCGAAAAGATGGAAAGAGGGGATAGTGACTACCTCTAGTGTTTCTGCTGCTTTATTTAGATCAAGAATACCATCTTCTGCATGCTTGATAAGGTTTATAAACTTCTTTGTTAAAAGGCCTGATTATACAAGTCAGGGTAAAAGTTCATATACACAAAGATAAAAGAAGATGCTCTCTGCTATATGAATGATATTATATGTACATGTATATACATATATGTAGACATCATAGAGAGAGAATCAGAGCACTTGTGTTACCTAGAGAGCTATCATAACGACAGGGACCAGCAGGAGTAAGATTATGTCCAGATGGCGAATCTGCATAAATCACAATATTTCTCAGAGCTACTATTTGAAACAAGTGATTACAAATTGTTGTGAATATTCAACTCGAGTCAGAATAAGGGCTTTGTGCGCATAATTCTCACCAGCATTGTATGCAGGAGCTTGAGATCCAGCCCTGTTACACTTCCCTACTCTTGGAACCTTTTGTGCTTTTGAGACTTTTCCAGAGACAGGGGTCTGTAGAGGAGTGTAAACAGATATAGTATTTCCAGAAGTGGGATTCAGCTCATTAGATTCCTCTTCAAAGCCTGCTGCATCTCCCTTCCTCTTTAATGGCTGACAATTTAAATCAATTTATGACAGTCATCAGCTTGACTAAAGTTTGCATCATACTTATGAGAAAGAAAGTACATTTTTATTGATGATGCAAACACAGGATTACCAACCGTCCCAATTTTGAAAAAGAATGAGCAAATGAAGCATTTGTGCATTAGATGATTCAATTAGATTATGATAAGCAAGTTGAAGCATATGTGTGTATGGTTGGCTAACAGTTCAGTCATTAAGAAAGAGGGTATGGAACTAATAGTTCACAGAAGGTTACTTTGCAAGTGCAAATGATTGACAGAAAAAGAAAATAACCTTTGCATTACATGGGATCAGTAATGCCAGATTCCATGCAACTTAAACAGACATTTCACTAATAACTATAGTTTTTGTCTTATAATTTAAGAACAAAAAAGACTAGAATAAACTTCCATCGTGAACAAGCTTCCCTACTATGGCCATGATCTATATTCTCATACACCTCGTCTTGTGAATCCAGAAATTTTAATATTCTACTAAAACCAGTCCATTAATATTTTAAACAAACACTAATAAATTTTAATACTCTTTCACTAACTATACATACTCCAATAAGCCAGTCCATTAATAAACTTTTATACCAGAGTATTACCAATAAGCTCAGCCAATATCACACAGCTGATTGACTTCAACATCTTCCGCTCATCAAAGAGCCTACAAACAACTAACCCTAGATAAGCACTTTGTTTCTTATTCTAAGATCAAAATTCCATCAAAAACACCCTAAAATCACCAGCTTTCAGGTATAAAAAATATAAATAAAAAAATATTACGTACTAATCACACAAGTAAACAGATCGGATCTCCAAGTGTAAAATTAATATATAATACTGCTCCGGAATAAACTATAGATGCAAACGAGAGATACATAAAAAATATACATACAGAAGGTTTCACAACTATGCCTTCCGATTGATGATTAGCAACAGCAGTCGAAGGAAACTGATGATATTCACCACTTGACGGCGGCTTCATTGAGGTAAAAGGAAGCTGACGTCTAAGAAATTGATGATTTTGATTCATGATCTGGTTCAATTCGTGACCTAATTGAACTGATTCGATATGAAATTGAAGTATAATTGTGAATTATGGTGATCGGTGATACTAACCCTATTTTTTTGGGGGAAGAAGAAGTATTATGTTAGTGATTGATGTGAAATTGAAATAGGCGGGAAAGAAAAAGGGATTGATTTGTGAGATCTGGTGGGTTGTATGTATGTAAGTATAGGTTGTATGTATAGGTTGATGATTTTGGGGAGATGAAGAAAGTGAAGGAAAGACTGGAAAAAGCGGGAAGAGAGAGAGAAAGAAAGAGGGGAAGGAAGGAGGGAATTTGGTTCGGATATGGATGTGGAGGGAAGAAAAGGCTTTTACATTTTGTTGCTATTTTATTTCATTTGGGATTAATTAATTTAAATAATAATAATTTTAATTTTAATTATTAAATGGAATAATAAAGGGTCAAATTGTTATTTTAAGTAGTGTATTTTTGGAATTAAAATAGGAACTTTGTTAGTTTCTTTTTTTCTATATATTTTATTTATATATTCTACTACAATCATCAATCAATCATCATTTATTTTATTTAAAAACTATATATATTATTATTAACGTAGAATGCATTTTTAAATATCTCTAATTTAGACTCAACCTTATGGTATGAGGTTTCCTTTGTTACAATTGATGATGTTGCGTGAAGGGTTGACTTGGGTGCTATAATCCATGTATGCAAGGATATATGTTAGTTCAAGTCTATTATCGGATGATGGGTCTGTTATTCGTATGGAAAATAGATCAACGGCAATGAGATATGTTTATATTACCCTTATATAATTACTTCGACATTTCAATCAACTCAATGTTTCTCTTTATATATATTAACTAGAATATAACCCCCGAAATTCGCGAAGCTACAACATAAAAATGCATATAGATGATTTGTGAAATATAGATTGAATTCATATAAGTTGAATGTATGATGTTATATTTTAATTATTTTTCCTTTATTTATTTTTTAAGCCTTCAAGAGATTTTCCTTATAATTCAATCTTTCAAGTGTCTTCCAGTTTTATATTTCAAAAAATTAATAGTTTAACCCCAAAAATTCATTCAATTATCTATTTTTTGAAAGTTTATAAAGTGTTTATAATAACTTAATCATATAACTTTTAAAAGTTTACAAATATTTGAGAAATTAAATAGAATTGCTTATTTTTTGAATTAGTAATGGGGTAGTGAAAAAGTCAATGGATGATTTCAAAATTAATTGCATAATTAGGGGTTTTGAATTAGATTTTATTAGGGGTAATTAGGTAAATTAAGTATGCATTATGGGACTTATTACATGGACATTTAAGGGGAATTAGATCAATGGTTATTAAGTAGTTAGAATAATAAATTGAATGGGTGAGATTAATTTAGAAGGAGTTAATTATAGAATGTCTACATAATTTCAACTTTCTTATAAATAAAAAATATATAATATATATATATATATATATATATATATATATATATATATATATATAGAGAGAGAGAGAGAGAGAGAGAGAGATTATATAAGTTATTACCATAGATAAACTTCATCACAAAACACAAATAAAACAATCTTTGAGCATACACATATATTTCATTATTTCATCAATCTTGCACCGTCACTACAATCTTCTACCACCACATCTACCGACCACCGTTGTATTACATGGGTACTATGCTAGTATTAAATAACAATGCTAGTTTTGGATACGAGCTCGAGTCTACTTATTTAATAAGTAATTTGAATACTGCACGTTAAAAAAAAAAAAAAAAACATATTCCCTTTTTTCAAAGTTTAGAAAAACAATATGGTATGTTTATACTTTTTACATCTAAAGACTAAAAAATGTTTATAAAAAGCACAAAAATGTTTATAAAAACCAAAAAAATAATCCTCTTAAACACATATAAAACATCTCTCACTTTTTCTTTAAATTAGACTCAACAATATTTAAAGACTAAATTACTCTTCATAATATAGTAACTATTCAATCTTTCTAACCATTCATTAAGTTATAATATCTATAATTATAACAACCTTTCACTTTAATTTTGCATACCCTTTTTTAAAAAAATTTAACATATCATTCCATCGATTCCTTTTATTATAATAAAATATATAGGAAAATAAAATTAAAAATAAAAATATATCATTAATTAAACACCATCACTTATATTTTAAATCGAATTTTTCCCAAACGTATGCATTTGTTCGTCATTGCCATTGTGCGCGGGTATACTACTTGCATTACATAGTACATTCATCCGATTTCAATACCCAAACGCTATTGAACACTTTTGTTTATCATAATAAAATAAAACATTATAGTTAACTACGTCAAATATGTTTCAGATTGAACACGTATGTTGTATTTTTTTCCTACTTAAATTGACATTTTTTGTATTTTTATATATGTGTATAGTAACATCTATACAACTATAATAATTTAAATACATATACATATATATATATATATATATATATATATATATATATATATATATATATATATATAGGGTAAGGTTCATTTGAGAACCACTCAAAAAATGAGAACCAAAAGAACTAAATATTGAAAATGGTATAATGGTAAAAGAAGCAATAACTAGGAGGAAGCGTTCAAAATTAAAATCGTTAACTTTTGAAAGTTCCACTTTTCTTGGGATGTTTTGTTATTTTATATATGTTTCTCTCATATCTCTATCTCTCATCTGGAAATTTCAAATTCGCAGATAGATCACATTTATTAATCTACGATGAACGAGAATATGATTAAGAAGAAATACCAACCATAATTTTCATGTAACATTTTAAAGACCTTATTCTCTATAATTCGTATAATATTTTGTTATGCGCACATGTGAACACATTATGTATTTACAAAACACGCACATAAACAACCGTTGTGCACACATGAACAAACCCGTTTCTTTAGTGTCTGGTGCACTTTGAAGCCAAGTTTACAATATATATGCATGCACGAAAATCACGATGTGCACAAACGAATAACAAGTTATTTTTTTTGTTCATCTTCATCTGAGTCTTTTGGCAGCCAGAAGACTGTGATGTTCACAAATGAACAACCATATTTTTTTTCCTTTCGATCTTCATCATATCACAGTCTTCATATTTTTCATGGGATTTCATGCATGTGCACAAGTGAACAAGTTTATTTCATCTTCTTCTAGAAACTCCGTAAATTAAATCTCAAGAACCCTAATCGTATAATTGATGTATATATATATTAATAAGATAAATAGATATTCATGGAGGTGATTGTTTCTTTAAAAAATTGTTAGAAAGTGGGTAGGGAAATTGAGAAGTCTGGAATGAAGAGAGAGAGTGGTGAA
Organism: Helichrysum umbraculigerum; assembly: GCA_949592205.1. NCBI lineage: Eukaryota > Viridiplantae > Streptophyta > Magnoliopsida > Asterales > Asteraceae > Helichrysum > Helichrysum umbraculigerum. The sequence continues at coordinate 44,754,234 of CATIUR010000001.1, forward strand.
CGTGGGGAAGAGATGTCATTTAGTTACGAATTACGGAGTAAATGTTATTAATTTTTGTGAGTAGTTAATGCCTTAAAAAAATGTGTGTCACTGGAATATTTATTATAATAATCTCAATCGACAATTCCATTACTACCCTTTCCAGCCAATTTATGTTCCAACTAATTACAATTGTGCCATATTCAATTATATCCATTGATTATTCATTGACTAGACAGATCAAAGGTCTAAGTTTAGTTCTCATAGTTCTCAATCTTTATCTAGTTCTCATATGAACTCCCCTCTCTCTCTCTCTATATATATATATATATATATAATTTTTATATATACTTATATATAAAGAAAACTTAATCAACCAAAACTCATCACAAGATGACACATTATTATAATCAACTTTTAAATTTTTACTATTTTTTATATATATTCATAAAAACTTGACTTCATTTTCATAATGAATTAAGTAAGTACTCCATTCGTGGCAAATTAAGTGTCCCACTTACTATTTTGGGTTGTACTAAAGTAAGCGTCCAAATTTCATGAAACACCCCGAAAACATGACAATTTTTTTTATCATATTCACCAATGTCCCGTTGATCATAACATGTTTCATCATTTGTAATATATATATAACTTAAAATCAATACTCAGCTCAAAACAAAATCATCAAATTTATTTATGCATACGCGATCCTATCATATATATGGGATCGCGTATTATTACTTGAAAATGAACTGTGACTAAATTTGCCTTTAGTACGCGATCCTAACCAAGGAGTGGGATCGCATACTTCTGAGAAAGAACCGACTGTCACCATTTTGTACATACGTACGCGATCCTAGAATTTACGTGGGATCGTGTATCAATGAAGGAATTTCGACTGTAACAAATTTTAACTACAATACGCGATCCTAGTTGAAAGCTGGGATCGCGTATGAACTCATGACAGCAGCTTTTACCAAAACAAGAATTTTAACAAATTTCAAATGTGCATAACTTTTAACTCGTTAGGAGTTAGGACCTGAAATTTTACAGGCACCTCCACTATACTATAATAGAGGTTTCCCTTTTTACACTTTTCTAAATTTAGCGTTTTATCAAAATCTGGACCGTTAACTAAAATATGGTCATTTTTGATCATTTTTACAACATGTCAAGTTCTCAATTATAATCAACCTGACTTCCAACTTTTGACAACACTTTTAGGCATACATTTTGACTCTAACTCAATATTAACATTCAACATAACATCACTTTAACCCATTTTTAACACTTTAACCATTTGGCGACCCATTTGGGTACCAATTTGACCCGTTAAGGGTATTACCCATATAAACTCAATTTAATCATATCCTTCCTACACAATTAACCCACTTAACCAATTAGCCAAGAACTACTATTATCTTTACTCAAAAACTCAAACCATCTACATTTGACACTTTACTTAATCAAACCAAACTTTTCACATTTCATTAACCATAACCATCAAAGTGATCAACATCATTAAACAACTAACATATACATAACCATAACTTAATTCATACTTTAAACTTCAAGTGTCAAAACATGTTTTAAACTTAACAAAATTGGGTGGTATCATTATGAGCATGATTTAAAAGGATAATACTTGTTACCATTAAAGCAACAAGATCCACCACTAGCTTCCAATGGGCTTCTTGCCCAAATCTCCCCTTGACCCACTTTGCTCACCTACAACATTTTAAACATAACAACGTAAGCACTTTGCTTAGTAAGTAATGAAAACACATAACATAAACATCATCCACAAGTTAAGGATCCTTAATACATCCACAAGTTAATTCCTAAGAATTAACATCATACCAAGCTAATGATATAATCATCACTTGGAAACCGTCAATCCAATGATAAAATCATTACTTGACTCCACAAAACATATCCATCTACTTACCTTTGCTTCACTATGACAAGTACTAGTAATAACCTCTACACTTTGATCACCTAATCACGTAGGCACATAATACATATTACTAATAATATAATACCACTCTTAAACCATAACTTAGGTGTTAACTTAATAACAACAATTCATTCAAATTACATGTTTCATACATCTTTCCCTTTACAAATTCTCACATACAAATGGGTGTTTGACTCATTCCTTTACTTAAATCATCCACTTCTATCAAAATCACCATACATAATCTTTACATACATATCAAAATCTATCAAACATCCATAAGCATATGTATATTATCTTTTTCACGTAACAATTAATCAACATAACATAAATTAGGGCTTATTTACATGTATGAAACATTAATTCATCTAACTTACCACTTACCTCAACATTTCTAAAATTTAGGGTTTATGAAATCAAACCCTAACATCAAATTAAGCTACAAGAAAGATTAGTCATACCTTAGTGTTTATAATTTGAAGATCACAAGCTCTAATTCACTCAAATACTAGTTAAATTTTTTCTTTCTTCTTCTTCCTTGTTTCTCAAACTTGACACACACATACGTACCGAGTTTCTATATTTTTGCATCTGGAATAAATGAGAAGCTGTAGGGAGTTTTAATTAATTAATTTACATATTCCTCCTCTCATGTATCCTTATTTACACATAATACCCCTTCTAACCAAAACATTTAACATAGTTAGTCCTACTAACTATTTTCTTATTTACACATACAGTTAAACATATTACACATTTAATATATTCTATACACATATAATTTAGACCTAAACATATGTTATATATTTTAACCTTACGAATTTAGAGGCGTTACTATTCTCCCCCACTTATTTAGGATTGTGTCCTCACAATTCATTCTTGATACAAAGCCGGATAGTATACAATAATTTCTTCCTCCGGCTCCCACGTGAACTCTGAACCATTTCGATGCTTCTACTAAACCTTAAACAATCTTATCTCCTTGTTTCTCAACTTCTTAACTTTTTCATTAAGGATAGCTATCGGTTGCTCAACATAGCTCAACATGGTAGAAGATGTTTCGAAGCTTTTGCCTGAAAAGGATAAAGAAGTGGAGGTTGTCAAAAGTCCGAAGGAGGACACTGTAACACCCCCAAATTTACTGTTTAGCGGAAGCATACTTTGGGTGTTACTAATCAATAATCAAAGCACAAAGATAAATAGTAAACGACTCTATATGCGTCGTTTTAGCAAAATGTATTAATATAAGAAATGTTTACAACATTTGAAGCTGTACATAGCTCGTGTTCGATTAAATGAGATTTCAGTACATAAGTACTTGTACAAAATATACTAATGCAAGAAATACTGTCTGCATGCTGACTCGAGCTATAGTAATCCTGCTAGCAGCCAAAACCTACTGCTGGGTACCTGTGATATATGCTAAAATGGGTCAGCTAAAGCTGGTGAGCTCACAGGTTTGAAATCAGTTAATATAGTATGAACCGCAAGATTTAAATAATTGAATTGCATCCAGCAATTGATAATGTATATGTATACAGCCATGAGCACATAGTTGAGCTTAACTCGTGGGTCAGGGTCACAGCCTGAGCGTTTTTGCCTCCACGAGTGCCTAATCCACACCCGTCTTCCCAGATATTAGTACGTCCATTTACTCGATTAGTGCTTGCTAACCCGGACGAGGAGGGTCAATCCTATATGGTACCATATACTAATATTCACGCTACAATGTATTAACAACTATGCTGTCGGAGGGCTTTGAAATGATTAGTTATGAGTAACTCATGTAGTATATGAAAAAGTTGTACTTGCGTTCACATGTTAAAAACGAGCATTGTATCACACCCCTGAGTAAAACAATAAAAAGAGGGGCCATGAGACTCACCTGAGTCTAGCGACTTTAACTTAATAAACTTTGATTGATTAGCCGAGTAATGAAGTCCAAAGACTTGTAACCTGAGGGTGTCCATGACACGCGATGGTTATTAATTGTTTAGGCATCCTGAAAGACTACCCTTGCAGTTGTTTGTCCAAATTACCCCGATTTGGTTGATTGACTCGAATGTTTGAAAATATGTACGGCCCGTTGGTGACGGATTTGTAATAATAATCTCAACTATTATTATTTTGATTTCGTGGTGTTTTACTTGAAAAATGTGTTTTGATTGTGTTTTAGAAGCCGTTACAAACTCTAAGTGACGGGGGTCCGGGGGCAGCGCCCCTGGTAGCGGGGTCCAAGGGGCAGAGCCCCTGGTTGGGGTCGAGCTGCCAAGTCAGCTTGGAAAAATTTTATTTCTACTATATTGCTTTGGTGAAAAACGCATCTGGACTTGAAATTGGGTGAAATCAAGTGATAAAATTTAGGGTCTCGACACTTAGTGAAAATCTGTGTTTACTGGTTTGTGCGACGTAGCATGCGACGTAGCATGCGACGTAAGGTGCGACGTGGGCGTGTACGTCGCATTATGCGACCTTCGCAATTCAATGCGACGTAGGGTGTTGCGTCGCTAATGCGACGTGGGTTCGGTTTGCGACGTTAAGGTCTGCGTCGCTATGTGAGACGTTGTGAGGTATTAGTGACGTTAAGGCTGATGTCGCTATATGCGACGTCGCAATTTAATGCGACTTTGTGACTGACGTCGCACCATGCGACGTCACGAGGGGTTTTGCGACGTTGAAGATGACGTCGCATAAATCTGGGTCCAAAAGCGACGTTACGGTCTCATGACCAGAATTTGTGTCGAAAACGAGTTTTCCGGCGACCATTCGGTCCAAATCTTTTACCCAACCCATATTTGGACATTTTGAACGTATATAAACAATAAATATGTAAAAATGAGTGAAAACGAGAGGTTTCGACTTTTGTCGGAAAACTTACAAAGTGTCGGATTGAAGATCCGAAAAGATGGAAATGTAGATCGTTGCGTGGTGGTCGTTTATCTCCAAAGGGTCTTGATATTTCGAGGTCGTTTGAGGGTGTTAATTGATGATTTTTGATGAAGATGATAATGGTGGTGGTTTTGTGATTTAGAGAGAAAAGGGAAAGAAAGAGATAGAAAGAGAAAAGAGAAATGAAGAAAGAAAAAGGTGGGGAGGGGATTTTGGTGGAAGTTCCAAAATCTCAGTCCACGCCTCTGCGCTCCGTGCGGTGTTCGTTTTCCCGATCGTTCAAACGTTAAATATTTATTTTTATACGTTTAAATATACGTTTTGAAATACGAATCATTATTCAATATTTTTGTTGAAACATTTTACTAAACATCTAATGTTTGTGTTAAAAATGAAATTTGTTTTGTTTGTTTGCGCGTTTGTATTTTTAATTGTGTATTGGTTACGAAATATTTTTGGGAATAATATTTTGAATATAGCAGTGTTATTAAATAATGTTTATATTACTTAATAAAATTGTTCACCAACGTCCGTATTTAGTTGAATCGAAATCCATTCGATTTGAAACTTGTACGATTTAATCAAATCGCATAATACTTGTATATATTCAACAATATATATATATTGATTGATACATTAATTAGCCTAACACCAAAACTAATTACATGTATTAACAGTTAATTAGGTACTAATCACTAGTCCTAATTTGACGGGTGTTACAGACACGAAGGCTGATCAATTTGCTAGGGATAAGCAATATGCGAAGGATCATGCGCCACCTCCGCCATACCCCGTAGCCTTGAGAAGAGGAAAAGATGAAGCTAATTTCCACCAATTTCTAGAAAATTTGAAGCAGTTTCATATCAACATCCCGTTTGTGGAAGCTATTGCCCAAATGCCTAAGTATGCGAAATACTTGAAGGAGCTTTTGACTAATAAAAGCAAGCTGGCAGTAGCAACCACAGTAACGATGAATGAGCGATGCTCAGCCGTGATGCAAAACAAATTACCACCAAAAATGAAGGACCCAGGGAGTATCACTATTCCCTGTCTGATTGGTAAATTGGACATCACGAATGCACTAGCAGATCTTGGAGCTAGCATATCCATTATGCCTTATACTATGTATGCTAGACTTGGGTTAGGAGAACCTAAGGCAATCCGAATGTGCATCGAGTTAGCTGACCGCTCTCTTCAGTACCCAAGAGGGATGGTTGAGAACGTTTTAGTCAAGGTCGATAAGTTTGTGTTTCCCTGCGACTTTGTGATTCTCGACATGGTAGAAGATCCCAAGGTGCCGATAATTCTAGGTAGATCTTTCCTAGCCACTTCCAGAGCGTTGATCGATATTTTTGATAGAAAAATCACCATGAGAGTGGGGGATGAGAAGGTTGTATTTAATGTGAATGAATCTATGCAATATCCTGCCTCAGTGGATGATACTTGTTACTTTGCTAGCGAGAGAGAACTGTCTGACGATGACGAGTTTTTGCAAAAGTTGAAGGATGACAAAGATTTAGATCCAATGATTCTTGAAGGATGGACGGGAAGCCTCGAGGCAATCCGTGAAATCGAAGAGTTCGATAAATTGCTCGAGGAGATCGAGACAACTTGCGAGAAGGAGTTAGAAAATGAAGGAGTCAAGGTGAAGGAGAGCGAAGAGTCAATCTTGAAGAATGGAATCTCCATCAAAACGGAGACGCGAATTACTATGCATGGTATCCCATGTTTAAGAGCAGAGGTGTTGGTAGTTAAATCCTCATTCGAAGAGCCACCCAAATTAGAGTTGAAAGAGCTACCAGCTCACCTGGAATATGCATACTTGCAAGGGAAATCCGATCTACCGGTAATCATTTCAGCACATCTCTTAACTAAGGAAAAGGAAAGCCTATTGGAGGGTTTAAAGGAGCACAAGCAAGCTATCGCATGGACGATTAACGATATTAAGGGAATAAGCCCTTCATATTGCACTCACAAGATTCTTATGGAATCCGTTTTTAAGCCAGTGGTGCAACCCTTGAGGTGTTTAAACCCGAAGGTAATGGATGTGGTGAGAAAAGAAATTATCAAGTTACTAGACTCTGGGTTGATATACCCAATTTCCGACAGTCCATGGGAAAGCCCCATTCATGTTGTACCAAAGAAGGGAGGTATGGCGGTGGTAGCCAATAAAAAAAATGAATTGATCCCCACAAGAACCGTCACCGGATGGAGAGTCTGCATCGATTACAGGAAATTGAACGATGCCACGCGCTAGAATCACTTTCCTTTACCTTTCATCGATCAAATGATCGAGCGTCTAGCCGGAAAAGAATATTACTATTTTTTAGTGTGACACCCCCAAATTCGGTCAACGCGTGATTTGCGGAAGCATCAGTTTAGGCGGGGGTGTTGATGTCAACATTTGATACTCATATAGATAAGAGCATATGATTATTACTGAACACTAAATTAAGATGTCATTTGAGTAAATAGTTTGTTACAAAAAGCTACAACCCGTCATAGTCGTAGAATTAGTATAAATTATACAAAATAAGTCTTGATCTGTCCCAAAATATGGCATCCTAATTTATCGTGGGTCGCCTAACTCCGTAAGTATGCGTTCTTACTTGTATTGTGACTTACCTGAAAAACATAGTAAAAAGTCAACAAAATTGTTGAGTGAATTGACAGGTGTTTATAAGTATGGTTTTTTAAACCAAATTCATTTGTGAGTTGTTGACATGCGAGTCAATTAAGTTTCGTTTCCTGATAGTTGTAAGAAGGTAAGTATCCTATGTTCATAGGAAAACATTATTCTATGTTCGCACAACATTCAAGTATTCATTGAATAGTTCGTAATCATAGTATGAAATCATCCACATAATCAGAAGCACCAAAGCAATTAAGTAGCACATAAGCACCAAAGCAATTATGAACAATTATTGCATGTTGTAGCAAAAACGTTAGCTATGTTTTTCACCCCAAGTTTTAAAAGCAATTAAAACAGTGAAAAGGGGGCTGTGAACTCACAGTAGTAGATGCGATGTGAAAGCTAGCAGGTGTGTGTATCGTCGCCCAATGTATGTTGACCTATACGCAATCATTGTATTAACATAAGTACTTTGATTTGTTCATCAAATTATGTTAATGGTTCGTTTGTTTTAAATAAATTGTTAATTTCTTATTCGTACAAGTTGTTGGTGACGATATGCGTTGGAAATATGTAGTATTTCTCAAGTCGAATACTTTGCTAAGTATATATACATGTATGTAGTTGTATATATATTTGAATGTCGTTTCGTTCTCATTGTACACACACACACACACACACACACATATATATATATATATATATATATATATATATATATATATATATATATATATATATACTTGTTTTATATATGTATGTATATAAATAATCTTGTTGTATATCACTAATTTGTACGTTGGTGATGATACATTGAGAATTATTAGTGTCTCTAGAGTTGAGAACATTTGTATCTCAAGTTGTGTCGTTGAGATAAGCGGCGACACTAGGGTTGTGTCGCAGGTTAGTACCGCTAGTTATAATTCCCCATTTCCACTTCTAGTTATAATTTCCTCCGTTTCCACTGCTAGTTATAATTTTCATCCGTTTCCACTTCTAGTTATAATTTTCATCCGTTTCCACTTCTAGTTATGATTTTCTCTGTTTCCACTACTAGTTATACCGTTTCCACTGCTAGTTATACCGTTTCCACTAATAGTTATACCGTTTCCACTTCTAGTTCGATTTCGTTTTATGTTTCCGTTACAGTTTTGAGTGGTAAACGTATACATATGTTTTTACACAATGTTACTTAAGTTTTTACCTTTCAATTTTACATTTTTATACACATTTACATATATGTATTTTGGGTACAGGGGTTATATATATATAGTTTATCAACATCATCCCCATCAACAATCATATTTATCTTAGTTTTTGATTTCAATCATTCATATATATCAAGTAACCTCTTAATAATACAACAATTTATGAAAGTAAAGTTGAAAGAAAAAGGATTTCTCACAATGTTTATGATGATGATGAAGATACCGTATGATGATGATGATAAAACGATGATGGTGATGCTGTTGATACGATGATGATGATGATGATGATGATGATGATGATTATAAGATGAAAATGATGTTGTAGAAGATGATGATTATAATTTGAAGATGAAGAAATGAAGTGTGTTGATTGGCTCTGCTTGTTCCTCTGCTTCCAGTCGATTAAGAACACACACAGAGATGAATAATGTTGGTGAACTCAATTATTTGAGTTTGGTACATAGAGAATGGGAGGGAGTATATATATTAAAACACATACGGGTTTTATTTTTCAACAAGAGTATGGGTGTATACTGAGAATGTTCCTAGATATTTTTAAATGCAATGTTTGTGTGGTATTTTAACCTGTTAATTTTGTGTACGGGTTCAATTTTGTGCCAATTTTCATTTAAATTTCGTAATCGTATTTTGAGGTATTTCTCCAAATACTTTAATATGAAAGGGAAAAATAATACTTTTATTATTTTCGACATTTGGGTACGTTTTGTAATTGTTTCTGTTCGCGTGTAACACATTCTAAATAAACGTATAATTGTTTTCGTTTCATTTTTGTTCCAACTAGTTCACTTAATATTTTCAAATAAAAATATTCGAAAACATCATCGAGTTCTTTTCTGAACTTTTGTATCACCAACGATTGTTTTTATTTTGTCGGATTCACTCCGATATTATTTCGTATTGTTTAATTTATAATTATAATAAGTTTTAAAATTTTGAAATACTTTTTGTTCAACAATTTTTGTGTGCAGGGAATTAGCGTAAGAATGCACATGCTTAAGTTTAATTAATACCTAATTTGGAGAGTTGTCACATTCTCCCCCCGTTATGGAAATCTCGTCCTGAGATTTAAGTTGAGTTGTGAGTCGCGGTCACGCTCTCGAATAAGTGAAGATATTTCTTTCGCATCTCGTCCTCTCGTTCCCAGGTAAACTCTGGGCCATGTTTCGAGTTCCAACGAACTTTAACAAGTTCGATTCATTTGTGTCGAAGTTTCTGCGTTTTCGAGTCCATAACTTCGATAGGTTCCTCCACAAAGTTTAGTTTTGAATCAATAAAGACTTCGTCAGGAGGAATGATTAACGTTTCGTCCGATATACACTCCTTCAAGTTAGATACATGAAAGGTGTCATGGATACTACTAAGCTCTTGCGGTAGTTTGAGCTTGTAGGCGACATGACCAATCCTTGCAAGGATTTCGAAAGGTCCAATGTAGCGTGGGTTTAGTTTTCCTCGTTTGCCAAATCGTGCAACCCCTTTCCAGGGTGCTACTTTGAGTAGGACTTTGTCACCTACTTGAAACTCCAATGGTTTTCGTCTATTGTTGGTATAACTCTTTTGTCGGTCTCGTGCCGTTTTCAATCGGTTAAGTACTTGAGATATCTTGTCCATTGTTTCTTGGACTATCTCAGGACCCGATAACTGTCTGTCGCCTAACTCTGCCCAACAGAGTGGGGATCGGCACTTGCGTCCATAATACGCCTCAAACGGTGCCATTCATATACTGCTGTGATAACTATTGTTGTAAGAAAATTCCTGCTAGAAGTTGGTGAGTATTCCAGCTACACCCCAATGTCAATCACACATGCTCGCAACAATTAGTCGAGCGTTTGTATCGTTCGTTCGATCTGGCCATCGATTTGTGGATGGTAGGCAGTACTCCTATCAGAATGAGTACCCAGTGCCTGTTGCAGTAACTACCAGATGCGAGATGTAAAGCGCTTATCTCTGTTGGAGATAATGGATAGTGGTAATCGTACCAACCTATCGTAACATATAATCTCAGTTCGATCCCTCGATAATCAGTCCACACCGAATATGATATCGAAACCTTCCACTCTACCGGTAGTAAGTCTAATTCGAAGAGATGACCCTCAAACGTTAGGATACATCCTGGTACTGTTTCTCTTGATTCGATCAACTTACCGTCGGCTAGTTCTACGGCGTGTTTGTCATCTAGTTTACATGAGTCAACTTTTAAAAGTTGAGTCATCGTTTTCCACGACATCTCGGTGATAGCGTTAGGATTCAATCAATTTCGTTTTGTTGGATTGTCGTCCAAAAGTAAGATTTCGTTGGGATGTTAACCAAAATACAGTTTAGTCGAGATGTTTACCCAAATTACAATTTAAGTAGAATGTATGTCCCTAATATAGTTTATTTGGGATGTCTGCCCAAATTACAATTTAAGTGGGATGTCTGTCCCTAATATAGTTTTGAAGGATCACTATTCAAAATATATAGTTCCAATTGTGGCGTTACCCAAAATATATAGTTTTCGTTGGGATGTTACCCAAAATATATAGTTTTCGTTGGGATGTTACCCAAAATATATCTTAAAACACTTTGCTGGTCGTTCTCAGGCGTTTTCAAAGTCTACCGGTCGTTCTCCAGTTTGTAATACTGCTGGTCGTTCTCCAACAAATCATAGTACTGGTCGTTCTCCAGTTTATCTATCGGTCGTTCTCCGGTTTAAAGCCTTACTGGTACGTTCTCCAGTATATCAAAACATTACCGGTACGTTCTCCAGTTAATTCAAAATAATACCGGTCGTTCTCCGGTTTATAAATGCGCACTGGTATGTTCTCCAGTATCTTATTCAAAGTGTTTGTAGAAATATTATTCAAAGTTATTGTTTTCATTTGAACTCTATCCAAAATATAGTTCTCATTGGGATGTTATCCAAAATAGAGTTGTAGTTGGAATGTTATCCAACATATAGTTGTAGTTGGAATGTTATCCAAAATATAGTTGTAGTTGGATTGTTATCCAATATATATGTGACACCCGGTCAAAATAACCCAAAATTGGGTCCCAATTTAAACTTTTAAATCACGTATTATATACGTGTTAACACATAAGCATTCAAGTATTATATATATACATATATATATATATATATATATATATATATATATATATATATATATATATATATATATATATATAAACCGAAACGATTATTTAAATAATCGCGAATACACGAATTTAACAAAACGTAGAAACTCAAAATGAAAGTGAGCGAAAAATATTTTTTAAATCAAGTATTATTATTAAGGATAATAATTACATAATCCGTTTGAAATTTAAATACATTTTAGATACTGAAAACTATCCGTATATTTTGAGTAAAACAAAGATATATTTTTATATCTCTTTAAAAGTATTTTTATAAAATACTTTGATTTAAAACGTATACGATATAATATTTAGAAATTTTCCATTTTAAAATATTACACTATATTACGATCGGGTACGCAAACACGGGTCGAAAATTCCCATCTACCTCAATAATTGAGGCCGGTTATAATACCCGACCTCAATTATTTGATACACACACACTCTGTCTCGTTCTCTCACTCTCTCTCGGCGCTCTCTTTCGGTTTTCATATCCAAACAACAATCATCACAGCAACAACATAATCATCATCATCTAGCTACTTCATCTTCATCGTGATCATCTTCATCATCTTCACCACCCGTTCCGTTTTCAAAATCGTAAGAATCGCTCACCGTTTACTTTTTAATTGTGTTTAAAATACGTATTATTACATGTATTAGCTTTGTAGTATGTTGTTGTTTGCGAAAATTGGAATTAAAATCGGTTTTGTAAACTTGCTGCTCGAACAGAACTGAAAACCAGGAACTACCCGGCGGGTACCCGTAGTACCCGGCGGGCATCTCTTAAAAATCCTTCGAATACGGCGTATTGGATTGAATACGGCGTATTCCCCACAATTTGAAACCAATCCGACTGATTAACCATTGAATACGGCGTATTCGGGTAAATACGGCGTATTCACCACATTTTGAACCCAATCCGACTTTTAGCCATTGAATACGGTGTATTCGAGCGAATACGGCGTATTCCCCTTGAAACCATCGAATCCGGCGTATTGGATTGAATCCGGCGGATTCGACCCATTACCGGGTTACCCGGCGGGTACCTCGCCTGCCCGGCGGGTACCTAGCCCAGTCCAGTTTTCTGATTTCAAAGTTAACTAAAACAAATACAAACAATTATATGAATACGATATATGTTTAAATAAACATTTTTACACGAAACAAACTTAATTATATTTTTGAAATATAATTGTAACCGAACAACGAGTCGTACATTTTTTACAAACTAAGTAATTAACTTTATACGTGTTCAAATAATGATAACCGACACGATATACAAATGTGCGAAAGGAGTTTTTACAAAACAAACATTATTATATTTTCGAAATATAATTCCAAACTACCACCAAAGGGTCGTGCATTTTATGAAACTTCAAATGTAATACAATTTGAATACATTGAACGTAATTAACTTAACGAACAACTAAACAAACGAATTGTTACGCGTACACTTACAAACATAAAATCTTGCGTGTTTAGGACGTTAGGAGATTACTGTTGGAATACGTACGCACATTAGGATTGCTGGCTCTACAGGTGAGTCTTACAGCCCCACTTTTTACTGTTTTTATATTTGGGGGAGATGCATTACTTGTTTTACTCGAACACATGTACTTACTCAATTGATTACAAACTGATTTACTGGTATATCGATTGCATGAGATTACTTAATCCAAATGAAGTCCCTTTAATCATAGTCGTCAGTTATGGTCTTAAGCGCGAGTACTAGTAAATGGATCCATTAGGACTGACAATCCTCACCCAGGGTAGCACGCACTACCCCGAACATTCAGTATAAATGGGTGTTTCTTACTCGTTACATATGAATGTCTGGATTAGCATTCACGAGGGCAAAATCACTGATTGTTAAGCTTCGACTATGGTGCTCATGGCAATGTATACGGAAACTATTGCAACTGTGCAATATTTACTCAATGATTTTACAAGCTGATGTGTTCAAACTGTACTTACTATACACCTGTGAGATTCACCAACCTTTTTGGTTGACCTATTTTAGTAATGCATTCTCAGGTACACAGCAACAGTAGGGTTGATCAGTACAGATGGCCCAGCAGGATATGCTTTAGTAGCTCGAGTCGCATGCAATTACACATATGAAGATTTTACTTGCATTATCTTTTGTATAATGATTATGTACTTAAAATCTAACAAAACAAGTTGCGAACTCATTAATGATGTATTACTTTTGAAAACTTATGTATTAATGTAACAACTTCTACAACGTCTCATTTAGAGTCGTTTGCTTGTACTTTAGTGTTTTGATTATTGATTAGTCACGCCCCAAAACAGTCGCTTCCGCAAATCATAAATTAGGGGTGTGACAATATAGTAGTAGTTCGAATGTTATCCAAAATATAGTTGTAGTTGGATTGTTATCCAAAAATATATTTCTCGTTGGAATGTTATCCAAAATATAATTGTTAAGCATTTTCGTAAACAATTTGTATAAAAATTGTCACATAAAGTTTGTTATTTGTGGGGAGGAAATTTGTTTCGCGAAATTGGGTCTGATTACCCTAGTGGTTGTTTAAAACTCTGTCTCGATTAGTGTATAGCGACACCTTACTATGTTTGTTTGTGTGTTACTTAAAAGGCTCATTACTCCAATATGTATCACACTTCCATTTGTTCTCTCCATCCATTCGACTGATAAGTTGTCAATCCTAATCGTTAAATGTTTAGTGAGGATTTGTTCGATCCTTTAGAAATGAAAGTTTGTTTGCATAGTAGTCAACTATGACCACGTAGTTGTCAAACATGACTTTCGTACAATCATGTTCGTATAAGATGTGACGGAATTCGTATGTATGTGTTGAATAGAAGTTTTAGTATAGCCTAGTAGAGGCACAGCCCGCCGAAAATAGATTTTACGCAGATACGATAAGTACCACTTCTGCCATCATATAGTCATCATCATGCTGATCTCAGCTATACTCTCTGCCACTCGAGCATGCTCCCCTAACATTTGTACTCGGGCATAAGTAGCATGTGAAATTTTCGTTGTCCAAGTTCATGTGGCCTTCAACAGGCTCGAGGCGTTTTGTATGTGGAGATCATGTCTCCATCCAATCGGGGGTACTGCTTTGTAATTTCTTAAAACGTTATTTCGTGTGTCAGGAAGTTTCCTGATTAGTGTGTGAAGTATAGTAACTAAGGTAGGGACCATTAGTTTTATATATGTTTGCTCATATAAGTGGGAGCTGTATGAATGAGAAGAGTTCCAGACTTTTAATATGATAAAAGTGCCCTCAAGCATTCTTCTAATGCTCAAGTGGGATTGACTGCCTCAAGTGTAGTTTGTTTCAGGGTATACAAGTCAGATTATGTAACAACCCCAAATTTAGGGCCAATTTAAATTTTCCCTAATTACGTGTTTATTACTTGTATATAATATGAAATAGGATTATATACGTTATTTACTTATTATATATATATATGGATGGAATATATATATATATACGCGTATACGATTCGTACATATCGTATGAAACTACAATTGTACAAACTTGTGGACATTGGTAAAACAATTATTAAATAATGTGAAATTATTTAATTACTTTGACTAGTACTTTATATTATGTTTATAATATAACGGAAAACGTACGTTTTAATTAAAACGCTACCGAACTCTCCGAAAACTCGACCAACCGACAAAACGAAACTAAGTTATATTGTTTAACTTGAAAACAAAATATTTTATTAAAATACTTCAACTAAATTATCGGATATTATTTCGTATTTTAAAACGTATATTTAATCGCGTATAAAATAATTTTAACGTTTAAACGACCGGGGAAACGAACACCGCACGGAGCGCATACGCGAGGGAACAACATTTGGTGAGACCACACCTTGTGGCCCCACCATGGGCCGGCCTAGGTGAGGGGGCATTAAGCCCTCACCCTTTCTTCCACTCCAATACACAAACACATACATGCATCCATCTTTCCCTCTCCTCTCTCTCTCCCACGATTTCTCTCTCTCTCTAAAACCGTCAACCGAACACCCCAAAAACACCACGAAAACTCCCTAAACCACCTAGCTCGCTTGGAGGAAGTTGCACACGACAACGAGGACCACAACTTCATCTTTTCGGTTTCTTGATTCGATAATTTTGTAAGTTTTCCGGCGACTCGCAAACTTTTCCGATTACATTTATTTTACTTCCATGTTGTTCCCCTAGCTAAATGATGTCCGAATACGTAATTAAAACTCGTTTTTGAACACGTTAACGGAAATGTCAGTTTTGGTCATTTTAAAGAAAACGACACCACAAACCTTAAAAACGACCACCAATAGTTACTATGGACTCATTATAACCTATTAAAACTAGTATAAAAGTTCTAGACCCAACGGAAACCGGAAAATACGTTTTCGGAAACTTAAATTCCGAACAGACCTCTTGTGTCGCATCGGACCAAAATTTCATGCGACACAACACTGTGTCGCATGTTATGTCGCACGTTACGTCGCAATGTATGCGACACAACGCTTATGTCGCACTATATGTCGTATCATCTACGACACAAAGTTTACCTATCGCTTGATTGCGACACAACGACTATGTCGTATCGTTGTGTCGTACCCTTGTATGCGACACAACCATTGTGTCGCATAAACATCAAATCGAATTCAGTCCATACGACACAGACCTTATGTCGCATACGGTCTGCGACACAAGACTTGTGTCGCAGATAACCCAGATCAGAAAACAAAATATATTCTAAGTGTTGGAATTACTTTTTCAACTACTAAATCAAATACGATGCTACTTATACATGAAAATACTATACTTTTGAGAGTATACAACAACACTTGAATACGTACAAGACTATGCTAAACTAACGTGAGATTTCACTCACACACGCACACGAGTTTACACTCGAAATACTTAGGAGATTACACTCCAACGAACTTACACTTGTACATTACACGGGATTACATCCGATACGAACTTACAAGTTCCATCACTAGTTACGTGCTGGATTACACGTTAACTGATACGATCATACACACGAATATTTACGAGGTTTCGCTCGTACCCTTTGGGGTTTAAGCCCATTGGAACTTACGCAAACGATACATGTTGTAATACAAACAAACGATCATACGAGTATACTTTACAACTGTACCACTACTATGATTACATAATAATAATGGATGGAATTATTATTATACACCGATAACAAACGGACCGTACAACTTTTATACAAACTACGATTTACAAACGAATACAAACGTACAAACAAACTAATGGACATTAACTAGTTTGGGAACAACTAGCATGGATACTTTACAAGTATTCCATTTACTTACTAAACCTTATGCGTATTAGGACGCTAAGGGTTGCTAGTTCGGGATACTACTTGCTTACTTACTGCATTGTCTGCCAGACTCAGGTGAGTCTTACAGCCCCTACTTTACTGTTTTTACTCAGGGGTGAGATGCATTACTGTTTTACATGAACACACAAAACTTACTTGCTGCCATGATTTACTTACTGTACGAGATTTCGGATACGCCAACTGCATGAGTTTACGACTAATCCAATGAAATCCTCCTTAATCATAGTTGTTAGTTATGTGATAAGCGCGAGTTTTAGTATATGGATCCATATGGGACTGACAATCCCCGCCCGGGGTAGCACGCACTACCACGAACCGTTCCTGTAGAAACGGGCGTTTCTTACTCGTTCCGTATGAATGTTTTGGATTACATTCATGAGGGGGTACCTATATTTACTGTACGTTAAGCTTCAACTATGGTGGCTCATGGCAATTGTATCAAACGGTTTGCATAATCTGCAACCACCCACTTATTAAAACTTAAGTTAACGATGAGCATAACCTGTGATCGTTACTTACTGGCTGGCTATGATTTACAAATACTACTTGTGTGTTCAACTGTTTACTTACTTACAAACCTGTGAGATTCACCAACCTTTTTGGTTGACCGTTTTAGTAATGCTTCTCAGGTACACATCATCAGTAGGGATGCCCAGCAGGATAAGCTTTCTTAGCTCGAGTCGCATGCATTTACAAGCTTGGAGATTTACATACATTACTTTTGTACTTACTGTTATGTATTAGAATCTCTAGGATTTTACTTGAACTCGAGCTTGTATTTTGAAACTACTTATGTATTAATGTAATAACTTTTCGAACGTCTCATTTAGAGTCGTTCACTGTATCCTTTGTGCTTGTGATTATTGATTAGTAACACCCAAAACATCGCTTCCGCAAACTGTTAAATTTGGGGGTGTTACAGATTGGTATCAGAGCCTAAGGTTATAGTGAACTAGGTTGCATTTAGTGGGCCTAGACTATGACCATTGGCAGTATTCCTCATTAGGTATAACTGGTTCAGGAATTACAGCATACGATTTTAATTTAACATAGCCTGATCAACTATGTACAATTAAATGAAGATGATGTGAGTTCTGAAAGGGGTTATGTTGAACAGGAATGCACTAGCTGACTCTGACCTCGAGAGAACCGGGACTTTTACTTGATTGTGCTAGACACCTACTAGGCGGTTATGTGATATATATATATATATATATATACATAGGCCTCTTTCCCCGATACGATACTCTCTCTCGACTACTACGAAATTAATATTCTTTAAAATTTCATCGAACAAACGACAACTCGATTCTCGTCATTCTGTCATTATTTAACTTTTATGAATTCACGAATACCGACATACGTCCGAAGATCTCCACACCATTATAACCGACAACCATAGTTACTCGAACATCCTTCGATATGAAGATCGAGACCTTGTTTTCATTTGCTATTCCTACCTAATTCTACGTTTATAACATTCTACAATGTACACTACTGTACCGTTAGGTGTAACCCAATAAAACCAATTTCAACTTAATTTTCGTCAGATTCCCAATTGATACAACCGACTTTTACTAGCAAAATTTTATAACAAATGTATTTTTATCAAACATGTTACAAAATTCCTCACAAAAATGTTTTTATAAAATTTTCAAAAACTTCAAAAACCGTATAAACTTATTTATAGTACACAACTTTAAACAACCTTCACACTTTGGCGTAATTTCTCTAAACTCACTAAATTATCACAATCATAATTCTTGTTCAAACCTTCACATGTTCTTTATTTATTGTTTCAAGGAACATGCCTCCTCGACGACAAATCACTCTTACTGAAGCCGAAGTCGCGGGTATTATTGCCCGTAGTGTGGCCCAAGCTCTAGCTGTCCGAGCAACCAATCCTGGTAGCGAAGATACGGCTAACAATACACCTCCACCCAAAACCTGCACCTACAAGGACTTCCAAAACTGCAAACCCTTGAGCTTTGCAGGTACTGAAGGAGCGATCGGTTTGATTCGTTGGACCGAGAAAATCGAATCAGTATTCCTCATCTGCAACTGCAAGGAAGAGGACAAAGTTAAGTTCGCCGCCAGCACCTTTTCTGACACAACCCTTACCTGGTGGAACACCTATGCACAGACTGTGAGCGTTGCCGATGCTTACAAACTACAGTGGGATGAACTGAAGAATATGCTGAGGGGCGAGTACTGCCCAAGGGATGAGCTGAAACAATTGGAAGTGGAATTTTGGAATCACAAGATGCAGGGTGATGACATCACCGGTTACACCAATCGCTTTCACCAGCTGGCACTTTTGTGCCCATCCATGGTTGATCCCGAGTACAAAAGGATCGAAAAGTACGTTGATGGACTTCCTGAGCGACTTCAAGACTTAGTTACTTCATCCAAACCGGGAACTATTCAGAGCGCCATTCGTATGGCTCATGAGTTAACGGCCAATTCTGTCCGCCGTGGCTCGACTTCAACCCCGTCTGCGAATAACAAACGTAAATGGGAAGTAAGTCCCCACTCATCCAACCCTATTCCTGACAAGAAGCTTGCAACTGTCAATGCCAATGACTCAAAGGCTTACAAGGGGAGCAAGCCTTACTGCTCCCAATGTAGTCGCCATCATAATGGCTCCTGTCCCTGCACCAAATGCAAGAAATTCGGGCACCTGACCCAAGACTGCCGAACCAACCCCACTGGTACTGATACTCCTGCACCCAAAACCTGCTATGAGTGCAACGGTACCGGGCACTTTAGAAAGGATTGCCCAAAACTGAAACTCCGGACCAACCACACGAGGAGTAGAGCATACGTAATTAATGCTAGGGATGATGACCCAAACCCGAGACTCTGTGATTTGCTTAACCCGGGTACGCTCATTCTTTGATTACCCGAAACTGTTTTTCTCATAAATCTCTCGCTTAATAATTATGTGTAACTGTCTATTATTCTGTGTGTTTCCTTTGATCCTAAGTACCCAATAGGATTAGGAAACGACCGACTATACGAAATCCGAATGTATAACTTGTATTACACTTAGACTACCAATAACAAACTCTTTTCCCAATTATCTCACACTGGTTGAGACCGGGAACTCGTATATTATTCGTACTTTAAACAAGTCATCCAATAGAACTTCATTTACTAGTAACAATTCTTAAATAAAATAATTATTTCGTAGGAAATGACAACTCACTCCGTCAACAACCCTACCTTGGATGGTGAACTGCTCAGTGAGGAACCAATAATGTTTCCTTACCTCCTCGAACTCGAGTGTGATACCGAACCTTATGTTGAATCAGCAACAGCACCTGCTTCTCCTGTTGCTCTAACTGCTGCAAAAGCACCAGTTGATGTAACCTTGACTGCTGAATCAGTCAGCCACCTCAACCAAACTATTGATTCGCTGCGAAAACAACTGACTGAAGCACGGGAAGACATTGATGACCTACGACGAATTGCTTTCCAAAATGACATACGTATGCGTGAGTACGAGTTACGTTTGATAGCCTTAGAAAACCCTACTTCACCACTAACTTCCCAAAGTACTCCTACTGAAAAGAATAACGACCCTGACTGTACCCCGCCTCCAGCAAAAAGGGTGAAGATTTACTTAGGAAATAAACCTTACTGCACCCGATGCACTCGGCATCATGACGAACCGTGTACCACACCCACCGGTCAATGCAAATCCTATCTTAAAGGTACGAACCCTCCTAAAGCGAAACTCTGCTTCAACTGTGGGAGTGCTGGCCATCTCAAGGCCAAATGCCCACTACCTCCAGGCAACAAAATTTAGGGTACGTTACCACCTAACAATTACTTGATTACAAACACTGTAGGATCTACCTTACTACTGTAGGCTACTAGGACGCATTGTAGCCACCTGATGAATAACAAACTACCGATTACTACATCGAACAAATTTCGGGACGAAATTTTATTAACAAGGGGAGAATGTAACAACCCCAAATTTAGGGCCAATTTAAATTTTCCCTAATTACGTGTTTATTACTTGTATATAATATGAAATAGGATTATATACGTTATTTACTTATTATATATATATATGGATGGAATATATATATATATACGCGTATACGATTCGTACATATCGTATGAAACTACAATTGTACAAACTTGTGGACATTGGTAAAACAATTATTAAATAATGTGAAATTATTTAATTACTTTGACTAGTACTTTATATTATGTTTATAATATAACGGAAAACGTACGTTTTAATTAAAACGCTACCGAACTCTCCGAAAACTCGACCAACCGACAAAACGAAACTAAGTTATATTGTTTAACTTGAAAACAAAATATTTTATTAAAATACTTCAACTAAATTATCGGATATTATTTCTTATTTTAAAACGTATATTTAATCGCGTATAAAATAATTTTAACGTTTAAACGACCGGGGAAACGAACACCGCACGGAGCGCATACGCGAGGGAACAACATTTGGTGAGACCACACCTTGTGGCCCCACCATGGGCCGGCCTAGGTGAGGGGGCATTAAGCCCTCACCCTTTCTTCCACTCCAATACACAAACACATACATGCATCCATCTTTCCCTCTCCTCTCTCTCTCCCACGATTTCTCTCTCTCTCTAAAACCGTCAACCGAACACCCCAAAAACACCACGAAAACTCCCTAAACCACCTAGCTCGCTTGGAGGAAGTTGCACACTACAACGAGGACTACAACTTCATCTTTTCGGTTTCTTGATTCGACAATTTTGTAAGTTTTCCGGCGACTCGCAAACTTTTCCGATTACATTTATTTTACTTCCATGTTGTTCCCCTAGCTAAATGATGTCCGAATACGTAATTAAAACTCGTTTTTGAACACGTTAACGGAAATGTCGGTTTTGGTCATTTTAAAGAAAACGACACCACAAACCTTAAAAACGACCACCAATAGTTACTATGGACTCATTATAACCTATTAAAACTAGTATAAAAGTTCTAGACCCAACGGAAACCGGAAAATACGTTTTCGGAAACTTAAATTCCGAACAGACCTCTTGTGTCGCATCGGACCAAAATTTCATGCGACACAACACTGTGTCGCATGTTATGTCGCATGTTATGTCGCAATGTATGCGACACAACGCTTATGTCGCACTATATGTCGTATCATCTACGACACAAAGTTTACCTATCGCTTGATTGCGACACAACGACTATGTCGTATCGTTGTGTCGTACCCTTGTATGCGACACAACCATTGTGTCGCATAAACATCAAATCGAATTCAGTCCATACGACACAGACCTTATGTCGCATACGGTCTGCGACACAAGACTTGTGTCGCAGATAACCCAAATCAGAAAACAAAATATATTCTAAGTGTTGGAATCACTTTTTCAACTACTAAATCAAATACGATGCTACTTATACATGAAAATACTATACTTTTGAGAGTATACAACAACACTTGAATACGTACAAGACTATGCTAAACTAACGTGAGATTTCACTCACACACGCACACGAGTTTACACTCGAAATACTTAGGATATTACACTCCAACGAACTTACACTTGTACATTACACTGGATTACATCCGATACGAACTTACAAGTTCCATCACTAGTTACGTGCTGGATTACACGTTAACTGATACGATCATACACACGAATATTTACGAGGTTTCGCTCGTACCCTTTGGGGTTTAAGCCCATTGGAACTTACGCAAACGATACATGTTGTAATACAAACAAACGATCATACGAGTATACTTTACAACTGTACCACTACTATGATTACATAATAATAATGGATGGAATTATTATTATACACCGATAACAAACGGACCGTACAACTTTTATACAAACTACGATTTACAAACGAATACAAACGTACAAACAAACTAATGGACATTAACTAGTTTGGGAACAACTAGCATGGATACTTTACAAGTATTCCATTTACTTACTAAACCTTATGCGTATTAGGACGCTAAGGGTTGCTAGTTCGGGATACTACTTGCTTACTTACTGCATTGTCTGCCAGACTCAGGTGAGTCTTACAGCCCCTACTTTACTATTTTTACTCAGGGGTGAGATGCATTACTATTTTACATGAACACACAAAACTTACTTGCTGCCATGATTTACTTACTGTACGAGATTTCGGACAACTGCATGAGTTTACGACTAATCCAATGAAATCCTCCTTAATCATAGTTGTTAGTTATGTGATAAGCGCGAGTTTTAGTATATGGATCCATATGGGACTGACAATCCCCGCCCGGGGTAGCACGCACTACCACGAACCGTTCCTGTAGAAACGGGCGTTTCTTACTCGTTCCGTATGAATGTTTTGGATTACATTCATGAGGGGGTACCTATATTTACTGTACGTTAAGCTTCAACTATGGTGGCTCATGGCAATTGTATCAAACGGTTTGCATAATCTGCAACCACCCACTTATTAAAACTTAAGTTAACGATGAGCATAACCTGTGATCGTTACTTACTGGCTGGCTATGATTTACAAATACTACTTGTGTGTTCAACTGTTTACTTACTTACAAACCTGTGAGATTCACCAACCTTTTTGGTTGACCGTTTTAGTAATGCTTCTCAGGTACACATCATCAGTAGGGATGCCCAGCAGGATAAGCTTTCTTAGCTCGAGTCGCATGCATTTACAAGCTTGGAGATTTACATACATTACTTTTGTACTTACTGTTATGTATTAGAATCTCTAGGATTTTACTTGAACTCGAGCTTGTATTTTGAAACTACTTATGTATTAATGTAATAACTTTTCGAACGTCTCATTTAGAGTCGTTCACTGTATCCTTTGTGCTTGTGATTATTGATTAGTAACACCCAAAACATCGCTTCCGCAAACTGTTAAATTTGGGGGTGTTACAGATTGGTATCAGAGCCTAAGTTTATAGTGAACTAGGTTGCATTTAGTGGGCCTAGACTATGACCATTGGCAGTATTCCTCATTAGGTATAACTGGTTCAGGAATTACAGCATACGATTTTAATTTAACATAGCCTGATCAACTATGTACAATTAAATGAAGATGATGTGAGTTCTGAAAGGGGTTATGTTGAACAGGAATGCACTAGCTGACTCTGACCTCGAGAGAACCGGGACTTTTACTTGATTGTGCTAGACACCTACTAGGCGGTTATGTGATATATATATATATATATATATACATAGGCCTCTTTCCCCGATACGATACTCTCTCTCGACTACTACGAAATTAATATTCTTTAAAATTTCATCGAACAAACGACAACTCGATTCTCGTCATTCTGTCATTATTTAACTTTTATGAATTCACGAATACCGACATACGTCCGAAGATCTCCACACCATTATAACCGACAACCATAGTTACTCGAACATCCTTCGATATGAAGATCGAGACCTTGTTTTCATTTGCTATTCCTACCTAATTCTACGTTTATAACATTCTACAATGTACACTACTGTACCGTTAGGTGTAACCCAATAAAACCAATTTCAACTTAATTTTCGTCAGATTCCCAATTGATACAACCGACTTTTACTAGCAAAATTTTATAACAAATGTATTTTTATCAAACATGTTACAAAATTCCTCACAAAAATGTTTTTATAAAATTTTCAAAAACTTCAAAAACCGTATAAACTTATTTATAGTACACAACTTTAAACAACCTTCACACTTTGGCGTAATTTCTCTAAACTCACTAAATTATCACAATCATAATTCTTGTTCAAACCTTCACATGTTCTTTATTTATTGTTTCAAGGAACATGCCTCCTCGACGACAAATCACTCTTACTGAAGCCGAAGTCGCGGGTATTATTGCCCGTAGTGTGGCCCAAGCTCTAGCTGTCCGAGCAACCAATCCTGGTAGCGAAGATACGGCTAACAATACACCTCCACCCAAAACCTGCACCTACAAGGACTTCCAAAACTGCAAACCCTTGAGCTTTGCAGGTACTGAAGGAGCGATCGGTTTGATTCGTTGGACCGAGAAAATCGAATCAGTATTCCTCATCTGCAACTGCAAGGAAGAGGACAAAGTTAAGTTCGCCGCCAGCACCTTTTCTGACACAACCCTTACCTGGTGGAACACCTATGCACAGACTGTGAGCGTTGCCGATGCTTACAAACTACAGTGGGATGAACTGAAGAATATGCTGAGGGGCGAGTACTGCCCAAGGGATGAGCTGAAACAATTGGAAGTGGAATTTTGGAATCACAAGATGCAGGGTGATGACATCACCGGTTACACCAATCGCTTTCACCAGCTGGCACTTTTGTGCCCATCCATGGTTGATCCCGAGTACAAAAGGATCGAAAAGTACGTTGATGGACTTCCTGAGCGACTTCAAGACTTAGTTACTTCATCCAAACCGGGAACTATTCAGAGCGCCATTCGTATGGCTCATGAGTTAACGGCCAATTCTGTCCGCCGTGGCTCGACTTCAACCCCGTCTGCGAATAACAAACGTAAATGGGAAGTAAGTCCCCACTCATCCAACCCTATTCCTGACAAGAAGCTTGCAACTGTCAATGCCAATGACTCAAAGGCTTACAAGGGGAGCAAGCCTTACTGCTCCCAATGTAGTCGCCATCATAATGGCTCCTGTCCCTGCACCAAATGCAAGAAATTCGGGCACCTGACCCAAGACTGCCGAACCAACCCCACTGGTACTGATACTCCTGCACCCAAAACCTGCTATGAGTGCAACGGTACCGGGCACTTTAGAAAGGATTGCCCAAAACTGAAACTCCGGACCAACCACACGAGGAGTAGAGCATACGTAATTAATGCTAGGGATGATGACCCAAACCCGAGACTCTGTGATTTGCTTAACCCGGGTACGCTCATTCTTTGATTACCCGAAACTGTTTTTCTCATAAATCTCTCGCTTAATAATTATGTGTAACTGTCTATTATTCTGTGTGTTTCCTTTGATCCTAAGTACCCAATAGGATTAGGAAACGACCGACTATACGAAATCCGAATGTATAACTTGTATTACACTTAGACTACCAATAACAAACTCTTTTCCCAATTATCTCACACTGGTTGAGACCGGGAACTCGTATATTATTCGTACTTTAAACAAGTCATCCAATAGAACTTCATTTACTAGTAACAATTCTTAAATAAAATAATTATTTCGTAGGAAATGACAACTCACTCCGTCAACAACCCTACCTTGGATGGTGAACTGCTCAGTGAGGAACCAATAATGTTTCCTTACCTCCTCGAACTCGAGTGTGATACCGAACCTTATGTTGAATCAGCAACAGCACCTGCTTCTCCTGTTGCTCTAACTGCTGCAAAAGCACCAGTTGATGTAACCTTGACTGCTGAATCAGTCAGCCACCTCAACCAAACTATTGATTCGCTGCGAAAACAACTGACTGAAGCACGGGAAGACATTGATGACCTACGACGAATTGCTTTCCAAAATGACATACGTATGCGTGAGTACGAGTTACGTTTGATAGCCTTAGAAAACCCTACTTCACCACTAACTTCCCAAAGTACTCCTACTGAAAAGAATAACGACCCTGACTGTACCCCGCCTCCAGCAAAAAGGGTGAAGATTTACTTAGGAAATAAACCTTACTGCACCCGATGCACTCGGCATCATGACGAACCGTGTACCACACCCACCGGTCAATGCAAATCCTATCTTAAAGGTACGAACCCTCCTAAAGCGAAACTCTGCTTCAACTGTGGGAGTGCTGGCCATCTCAAGGCCAAATGCCCACTACCTCCAGGCAACAAAATTTAGGGTACGTTACCACCTAACAATTACTTGATTACAAACACTGTAGGATCTACCTTACTACTGTAGGCTACTAGGACGCATTGTAGCCACCTGATGAATAACAAACTACCGATTACTACATCGAACAAATTTCGGGACGAAATTTTATTAACAAGGGGAGAATGTAACAACCCCAAATTTAGGGCCAATTTAAATTTTCCCTAATTACGTGTTTATTACTTGTATATAATATGAAATAGGATTATATACGTTATTTACTTATTATATATATATATGGATGGAATATATATATATATACGCGTATACGATTCGTACATATCGTATGAAACTACAATTGTACAAACTTGTGGACATTGGTAAAACAATTATTAAATAATGTGAAATTATTTAATTACTTTGACTAGTACTTTATATTATGTTTATAATATAACGGAAAACGTACGTTTTAATTAAAACGCTACCGAACTCTCCGAAAACTCGACCAACCGACAAAACGAAACTAAGTTATATTGTTTAACTTGAAAACAAAATATTTTATTAAAATACTTCAACTAAATTATCGGATATTATTTCTTATTTTAAAACGTATATTTAATCGCGTATAAAATAATTTTAACGTTTAAACGACCGGGGAAACGAACACCGCACGGAGCGCATACGCGAGGGAACAACATTTGGTGAGACCACACCTTGTGGCCCCACCATGGGCCGGCCTAGGTGAGGGGGCATTAAGCCCTCACCCTTTCTTCCACTCCAATACACAAACACATACATGCATCCATCTTTCCCTCTCCTCTCTCTCTCCCACGATTTCTCTCTCTCTCTAAAACCGTCAACCGAACACCCCAAAAACACCACGAAAACTCCCTAAACCACCTAGCTCGCTTGGAGGAAGTTGCACACTACAACGAGGACTACAACTTCATCTTTTCGGTTTCTTGATTCGACAA
The DNA here is from genome assembly GCA_949592205.1 of Helichrysum umbraculigerum. NCBI lineage: Eukaryota > Viridiplantae > Streptophyta > Magnoliopsida > Asterales > Asteraceae > Helichrysum > Helichrysum umbraculigerum. Next base: position 44,782,150 of record CATIUR010000001.1, read on the forward strand.
TTTTGTAAGTTTTCCGGCGACTCGCAAACTTTTCCGATTACATTTATTTTACTTCCATGTTGTTCCCCTAGCTAAATGATGTCCGAATACGTAATTAAAACTCGTTTTTGAACACGTTAACGGAAATGTCGGTTTTGGTCATTTTAAAGAAAACGACACCACAAACCTTAAAAACGACCACCAATAGTTACTATGGACTCATTATAACCTATTAAAACTAGTATAAAAGTTCTAGACCCAACGGAAACCGGAAAATACGTTTTCGGAAACTTAAATTCCGAACAGACCTCTTGTGTCGCATCGGACCAAAATTTCATGCGACACAACACTGTGTCGCATGTTATGTCGCATGTTATGTCGCAATGTATGCGACACAACGCTTATGTCGCACTATATGTCGTATCATCTACGACACAAAGTTTACCTATCGCTTGATTGCGACACAACGACTATGTCGTATCGTTGTGTCGTACCCTTGTATGCGACACAACCATTGTGTCGCATAAACATCAAATCGAATTCAGTCCATACGACACAGACCTTATGTCGCATACGGTCTGCGACACAAGACTTGTGTCGCAGATAACCCAAATCAGAAAACAAAATATATTCTAAGTGTTGGAATCACTTTTTCAACTACTAAATCAAATACGATGCTACTTATACATGAAAATACTATACTTTTGAGAGTATACAACAACACTTGAATACGTACAAGACTATGCTAAACTAACGTGAGATTTCACTCACACACGCACACGAGTTTACACTCGAAATACTTAGGATATTACACTCCAACGAACTTACACTTGTACATTACACTGGATTACATCCGATACGAACTTACAAGTTCCATCACTAGTTACGTGCTGGATTACACGTTAACTGATACGATCATACACACGAATATTTACGAGGTTTCGCTCGTACCCTTTGGGGTTTAAGCCCATTGGAACTTACGCAAACGATACATGTTGTAATACAAACAAACGATCATACGAGTATACTTTACAACTGTACCACTACTATGATTACATAATAATAATGGATGGAATTATTATTATACACCGATAACAAACGGACCGTACAACTTTTATACAAACTACGATTTACAAACGAATACAAACGTACAAACAAACTAATGGACATTAACTAGTTTGGGAACAACTAGCATGGATACTTTACAAGTATTCCATTTACTTACTAAACCTTATGCGTATTAGGACGCTAAGGGTTGCTAGTTCGGGATACTACTTGCTTACTTACTGCATTGTCTGCCAGACTCAGGTGAGTCTTACAGCCCCTACTTTACTATTTTTACTCAGGGGTGAGATGCATTACTATTTTACATGAACACACAAAACTTACTTGCTGCCATGATTTACTTACTGTACGAGATTTCGGACAACTGCATGAGTTTACGACTAATCCAATGAAATCCTCCTTAATCATAGTTGTTAGTTATGTGATAAGCGCGAGTTTTAGTATATGGATCCATATGGGACTGACAATCCCCGCCCGGGGTAGCACGCACTACCACGAACCGTTCCTGTAGAAACGGGCGTTTCTTACTCGTTCCGTATGAATGTTTTGGATTACATTCATGAGGGGGTACCTATATTTACTGTACGTTAAGCTTCAACTATGGTGGCTCATGGCAATTGTATCAAACGGTTTGCATAATCTGCAACCACCCACTTATTAAAACTTAAGTTAACGATGAGCATAACCTGTGATCGTTACTTACTGGCTGGCTATGATTTACAAATACTACTTGTGTGTTCAACTGTTTACTTACTTACAAACCTGTGAGATTCACCAACCTTTTTGGTTGACCGTTTTAGTAATGCTTCTCAGGTACACATCATCAGTAGGGATGCCCAGCAGGATAAGCTTTCTTAGCTCGAGTCGCATGCATTTTCAAGCTTGGAGATTTACATACATTACTTTTGTACTTACTGTTATGTATTAGAATCTCTAGGATTTTACTTGAACTCGAGCTTGTATTTTGAAACTACTTATGTATTAATGTAATAACTTTTCGAACGTCTCATTTAGAGTCGTTCACTGTATCCTTTGTGCTTGTGATTATTGATTAGTAACACCCAAAACATCGCTTCCGCAAACTGTTAAATTTGGGGGTGTTACAGATTAACTATACATCAGACGATAACGTTTGTATAGATTAAGTGTGTGATGGTGTTGGTTGATGGTTTCTCGTGTATCGAGTTGCCATTGTTATCCCAACCATATTTGAGAAGTCATGCGTAGGAACACACAATTATTCATCTAAACGCATTGTGACAATAGTTGTCATATAGTGAGTTAGACATATACAAATATGAGCATGCATGAGTGTCCTAGCCAAGGCTATAGTCAAGGTCTCTAAGGCTTTCAGGTCACTTAAAGACTTCTAGTTCGCTATAACCAATGGCTATGATACTGTGACATCCGTCAATTTAGGACTAGAATTTAGTGCCTAATCAAGTTTTAATACATGTAATTAGTTCTGTGTTAGGCTAATTAATGTATCAATTATATTATATATTGTTGAATATATATCTACAATTATGCGGTTTATTTAAACCGTACGAGTTTCAAATCGAATGAATTTCGATACAATAAATACGGACGTTGGTGACCAATTTTATTAAATAACGCTTTTATGTCAAAAATATTATTATTATAATATTTCGTATTCATTCGTATCGTACAATCAGAAAGTTACACCAGTTAAAATGTAGAACGCGCAAACAAATTAACTTACCTTTTTATAATTCAAATATAAAATGATTAGTAAAATATTTAAATAAAATATAACGTAATAATTCGTATTTTAAAATGTACCAATTAATATTTAAAATAATTATTTAACGTAAACGACGGAGCAAACGAACACCGCGCGGGGCACTTTGCGGAGACTGAAAAAGGTGGGGATTCCACCTTAATCACCTCCCATCTTTCTTTTCTCTTTCATTTCTCTTTTTACTCTCTTTCTCTTCCTCCTATTTTCTCTCAAACACCAACCACCTCCACCATCTCCAACTTCAACAAAAATCACAAAAATAAAAACGATAAACGACCTCGGATCTTCAAGCCCCTTTGGAAACAAACGACCACCACGCGACGATCTACACTTCTATCTTTCTGGAATTTCATTTCGGCGATTTGTAAGTTTCCGACACAACTCCGAAAACTCTCGTTTTTAAGTTTTATAACTTGCTAGTTGTTTGTATAACCTTGTAATGTCCTAAAATGGGTTGGGTAAAAATATTAGGCCGATCGATGGCCGGAAAATGCGTTTTTGAAGCTTAAATTCCGATCAGACCCCGTACGTCGCATTTGGCCTGGAACAAATGCGACGCAGCGACCTACGTCGCACTATACCCCCAACGTCGCATATAGCGACGCAGCTTACTACGTCGCATTGACTTGCGAACGTCGCACATAGCGACGCAGACCTTAACGTCGCAAACCGAACCTACGTCGCATTAGCGACGTAGCACCCTACGTCGCTATTGATTTAGCACTGTCGACTTTAGCGACGCAACCCTCTTCGTCGCAAAACCCTACGTCGCAGCCTACGTCGCAGGCTACGTCGCACAAACCAGAACCTCAAAAACACAGATTTTTACTAAGTGTCGAGGCTCGAAATTTTATTGCTTGATTTCACTCAAATTCAAGTCCAGATGCGTTTTTCCTTAAAGCAATATAGTAGAAATAAAAATTTTCCAAGCTGACCTGGCAGCTCGACCCCAGCCAGGGGCTCTGCCCCTTGGACCCCGCCAGGGGCTGCCGCCCCTTGGACCCCGCTAACCAGGGGCGCTGCCCCCGGACCCCCGTACTTAGATTCCGTAAGCACATTTTACACCAAATGTCAAACTTGTACAACTTCAAAACGCTTACGCGATACAACTTTTCAATCATAATTGGAATTTACTTTTCAAGTGTAACACTTCTAAATCAATGAGATAACATCAAGACTATTGTTGCAAGTAATCACCAACGGACCGTACACGTTTTCAAAACATACTTCAAAGATCAAACAAGTCGTTGTAACTTGTATCAAGTCAATCAAACAAGTCGTAGTAACTTGTAGCAATACAATCAACCAAATCGGGGATATTTGGACATCAAGTTAAACAAACAATTTAAAATGGTAGTCTTTCGAGATACCGGTACAATTAATAACAATTCAAGTGTCGTGGACACATTCAGGTTTCAAGCCTTTGGACTTCAATTCACGCTAATAACTTCAAGTTTATTAAATTAAACACTTCAAGACTCAGGTGAGTTTCATAGCCCCATTTTCACTGCTTTACAACTAGGGGTGTGATATTACTACTCGATTTTGTTTTACAAGTAGAACGCAAGTGCCAAACTTCAAATACTACATGAGTTTCAAGCTAATCAATTTAAAGTCCTCCATAAGCATAGTCTCTAGTATTTTATAGCGTGAATGTTAGTATATGATATCATATGGGATTGACAATCCTCATCCGGGTTAGCACGCACTAACCGGTCAAACGGATGTATTAGCATTTGGGAAGACGAGTGTTGATTAGGCACTCGTAGGAGGCATTTCAAGTTAGGTTTCCTTAAGTGGGCCTGACAAATCAAGTTAAGCTCAGACTATGTGCTCATGGACAGTATAACTTTTATTTTGCTTAATTGCATTTTAAATTCAATATAAATCTTGCGGTTCTGACAACTATACAATTGACATACAAACCTGTGAGCTCACCAGCGTTTTCGCTGACCCATTTTAGTATTTATCACAGGTACCCAGCAGTAGGTTGGCTGCACAAGCAGGAACTATTAGCTCGAGTCAGCATTCATACAGCTAGAGATTTGATTGCATTATTATATTTTGTAAAAGTAATTATGCTTTGTAATCTCTCAATATCAGGATTCGAGCTAATGTAACTATATTTTGATGTAAACATTTACTTTATCTATACAAGTTTAAAACGACGCATATAGTGGTCGTTCATTATATCTTGTGCTTTGTATATTGATTAGTGACACCCAAATCAAGCTTCCGCAAATCATTAAATTTGGGGGTGTCACAGATTGGTATCAGAGACTAAGGTTATAGTGAACTAGGTTGCATGTAGTGGGCCTAGACTATGACCGTTAGGCAGTATTCCTTATTAGTTATGACTAGTTCATGGATTACATCATACGACTTTAATTTAACATAGCCTGATCAACTATGTACAATTAAAGAAAGATGATGTGAAATCTGAAAGAGTTGTGTTGAACAGGAATGCATTAGTTGACTCTGACCTCGAGAGAAACGGGACTCAAAAACACGTCTGTGCTAGACACTCAATAGGTTATTATGTGATATACATATATATATACATAATTAGACCTCATTACAACTTTAGGCTATATTATATTATATGAATATAGGCCTCTTTCTTTCAAACGTTTTGTCTCGGAATGACAAACACACCACTAGTTCATCATACTCGGACTAGTATCTTATTTCATTTCCTTGTTCTTTCTTACTCAGCATCATGCCTCCACGTCGTCAAATTACCCTTAGCGAAGCTGAGATCGCGGGAATAATTGCCCGCAGTGTGACCGAAGCCTTGGCTACCCGAACACCACCTGGTAGTGAGGACACCGCAACCAATACTCCACCACCCAAACCCTGCTCCTATAAGGACTTTCTTAGCTGTAAACCGCTATACTTCAAGGGCACGGAAGGTGCCATTGGCTTGATCCGTTGGGTTGAGCGTATGGAATCTGTCTTCAGTCTCTGCGACTGTACTGAGAACAACAAAGTCAAATTCGCTGCTTACACCTTTCAGGAAGGTGCACTCACGTGGTGGAAAACCCACGCAAACTCTGTAGGCCTTGAGGTTGCAAACCGACTTCCTTGGGCCGAACTGAAGAAGAAACTGACAGAGAAATACTGTCCTGAAGAAGAATTGCATAGGCTGGAGGAAGAATTCTGGCACCTGACGGTGCAGGGTAATGATGTTGCTGATTATACTACAAAATTTCAGCAGTTTGCTTTACTATGCCCAGGCTTGGTTGAACCGGAAAGTAAGGGCATCAAGAAATACATTCGTGGACTTCCTGAGAACATTCAGGGAAACGTCGCCTCATCCAAACCAACCACCACTGAGAGTGCCATTCGATTGGCCCATGAACTCATGGCTCTAGTTGTCAACCGTGAGACCTCCAACACCTCATCCTCCAACAACAACAAACGCAAATCCACTGAAAACCACCACAACTCAAACAAGAAAAACAACGCCATCCAAGTCTACACCACCAACTTTGAAACCACCCGCAGCTACACCGGGGACAGGCCTTATTGTCCCAAGTGTAACTACCACCATTTTGGTCAGTGCGGTACTCCTTGCAACAACTGCAGGAGGTACGGGCATTTGACTAAGGATTGCCGAGCCCCCAAATCCAACAACAACCCCTCTGACAGAAATACCCGACAACCTAAGTCCTGCTACGAATGTGGAAACCCAGGACACTTCAGGGATTCTTGCCCAAAATTGAAGAATAAGGGCAACAACAACAACAACCACCGCAACAACAACAACGCCAAAAGTACCGCTTTCGTGATCAACTCAGGGGACGCCCGTCAGGACCCGAATGTGGTCACGGGTATGTTCCTCCTCAACAATTTAACTGCTTCCATTCTGTTTGATACTGGTGCCGATAGGAGTTTTATTTCCGATGAATTTTGCCCTCTACTTGACATTACACCTGTTGCTTTAGACGTTAAGTACACCGTAGAGCTAGCAAACGGCAAATTGATAGAAACCAATAGTGTGATACCTAATTGCACTTTAAATCTAGCCGGCGAAACCTTCTCCATAGATCTTATGCCTGTTGAGATAGGAAGTTTCGATGTCATCGTAGGCATGGACTGGTTATCCAAACATCGCGCCGAAATCATTTGTTACGATAAAATCGTTCGCATACCTCTCGCAGTCGGTAGAACCCTGATCATACAGGGGGAGACCGGTGGGACGAGGCTTAACATCATCTCTTGTTTTAAAACCCGGAAATTTCTGAGAAAGGGTTATCCAGCAATCCTCGCGCACATCATGGAGAAAAAGTCGGAGGAGAAACGACTTGAGGATGTTCCAATTGTTCGAGACTTTCCAGAAGTCTTTCCTGAAGAACTACCTGGTCTACCACCACCAAGACAGGTTGAGTTCTCAATCGATCTTGTACCAGGTGCTGCGCCTGTGGCCCGAGCACCATACCGTTTAGCTCCATCCGAGCTTCAGGAGCTGTCCACCCAATTACAGGAACTCCTGGAACGAGGGTTTATCAGGCCGAGTTCTTCACCTTGGGGAGCTCCGGTCCTATTTGTTAAAAAGAAAGATGGTTCTTTTCGAATGTGTATCGACTATCGAGAGTTGAACAAGTTAACTGTCAAGAACCGGTATCCACTTCCTCGAATCGATGATTTGTTCGACCAACTTCAAGGGTCGAGTTGTTATTCAAAGATTGATCTCCGATCCGGTTATCACCAATTGCGTGTCCGCGATGCCGATATTCCAAAAACTGCTTTCAGAACCCGTTACGGGCATTACGAATTTCAAGTGATGCCATTCGGCCTAACCAATGCACCAGCTGTGTTCATGGATCTTATGAATCGGGTGTGCAAGCCTTATCTTGACAAATTTGTCATTGTCTTCATCGACGACATCCTCATATATTCACGAAACAAAGAAGAACACGCGCAACACCTCAAAACCATCCTTGAACTACTTAAACACGAGGAGCTCTATGCCAAGTTCTCTAAGTGTGAGTTCTGGATCAAAACCGTTCAATTCCTTGGTCACGTGATTGACAGTCAGGGGATTCACGTTGACCCATCAAAAATCGAAGCTATCAAAGATTGGCAATCGCCAACCACACCGACTGAGGTACGGCAGTTTCTAGGACTGGCCGGATACTATCGACGATTCATTGAAAATTTCTCCAAGATAGCCATACCACTCACGACTCTGACCCAGAAAGACAAAAAGTTTGACTGGACTGAGAAACAAGAGTCGGCATTCCAACTCTTAAAACAAAAGCTTTGCAGTGCTCCTATCCTATCATTACCCGAAGGCACCGATGACTTCGTTGTATACTGCGATGCTTCTCATCAAGGTCTCGGTTGTGTGCTCATGCAACGAGACAAAGTCATAGCTTATGCTTCCCGACAGCTCAAGATTCACGAAAAGAATTACACCACTCATGACCTCGAGCTAGGAGCTGTCGTTTTTGCCCTCAAAATCTGGAGACATTACCTTTACGGTACCAGATGTACAATCTTTACCGATCATAAAAGCCTTCAACACATATTCGATCAGAAGGATCTCAACATGAGGCAACGTCGATGGGTCGAGTTGCTTACCGATTACGACTGCGAACTCAAATATCATCCAGGCAAAGCAAATGTTGTTGCTGACGCCCTCAGTCGAAAAGAGCGAGTGAAACCTCTTCGTGTTCGAGCCCTCAGTATGACCATTCACAACAATTTAAACATTCAAATTCTCACTGCTCAACTCGAAGCCTTAAAGCCCGAAAAAGTCAAAGATGAAGCCTTGCGAGGCACGGATAAACAGTTCGAAATCAAACCTAACGGGATTAGGCATTTCTCAAACCGAATCTGGTTGCCTAAATTTGGAAACCTACGAGACTTGGTGATGGATGAAGCTCACAAGTCCAAATATTCTATTCATCCAGGGTCCGATAAAATGTACCACGGTATCAAGGATTTCTACTGGTGGCCGAACATGAAAGCTGAAATCGCCACCTATGTCAGCAAGTGCCTTACTTGCTCCAAAGTCAAAATCGAATATCAGAAACCTTCTGGTTTACTTCAACAACCCAGTCTTCCTGAATGGAAATGGGAACAAATTTCCATGGACTTCATAACCAAACTACCCAAATCCTCGAACGGTTGCGATTCCATTTGGGTGATCGTGGATCGTCTCACAAAGTCTGCTCACTTCCTGGCAATCAAGGAATCCGACAAAATGGAACGCCTCACCAACATTTATCTGAAGGAAATCGTGACCAAACACGGTGTTCCAATCTCAATTATCTCTGATAGAGATAGTCGTTTCACTTCACAATTTTGGCAATCACTTCAAAAATCCCTGGGTACTCGACTTGATATGAGTACCGCATACCATCCTCAAACAGACGGTCAAAGCGAACGAACCATTCAAACACTAGAAGACATGCTACGGGCCTGCGTAGTAGACTTCGGTGTGAACTGGGAAAAACATCTACCATTGTGCGAGTTCTCGTACAACAACAGTTATCATACCAGCATCAAAGCTGCACCCTTCGAGGCACTGTACGGTCGTAAGTGCCGGTCACCTATCTGTTGGACTGAAGTTGGGGATAGCCAACTCACAGGTCCAGAAATCATACACGAGACAACCGAGAGAATCGTAGAAATTCAAAACAAACTCAAAGCCGCGCGTGATCGTCAGAAAAGTTATGCTGACGTGAGACGCAAGCCACTCGAGTTCCAGGTTGGAGATCGAGTTCTACTCAAAGTATCGCCTTGGAAAGGCGTCATCCGATTTGGCAAACGAGGGAAGTTGAATCCCAGATACATTGGACCATTCGAGATCCTCGAAAGGATTGGTCCAGTGGCTTACCGATTGCAGCTGCCAGCTGAACTCAGCAGCGTGCATCCCACTTTTCATGTTTCAAATCTGAAGAAGTGTCTGTCTGATGAGACACTTATCATTCCACTCGATGAAATTCGAGTTGACGAGAAACTTCACTTTGTTGAGGAACCCGCTGAAATCATGGACCGTGAGGTCAAACAACTTAAACAAAGTCGTATTCCCATTGTCAAGGTTAGGTGGAATTCGCGGCGCGGTCCGGAATTCACCTGGGAACGGGAGGACCAGATGCGACTCAAGTATCCTCAACTCTTCACTGATTCGACGTCAAACACCACTTCAACATAAATTTCGGGACGAAATTCTCCTAACAGGGGGAGAATGTGACATCCGTCAATTTAGGACTAGAATTTAGTGCCTAATCAAGTTTTAATACATGTAATTAGTTCTGTGTTAGGCTAATTAATGTATCAATTATATTATATATTGTTGAATATATATCTACAATTATGCGGTTTATTTAAACCGTACGAGTTTCAAATCGAATGAATTTCGATACAATAAATACGGACGTTGGTGACCAATTTTATTAAATAACGCTTTTATGTCAAAAATATTATTATTATAATATTTCGTATTCATTCGTATCGTACAATCAGAAAGTTACACCAGTTAAAATGTAGAACGCGCAAACAAATTAACTTACCTTTTTATAATTCAAATATAAAATGATTAGTAAAATATTTAAATAAAATATAACGTAATAATTCGTATTTTAAAATGTACCAATTAATATTTAAAATAATTATTTAACGTAAACGACGGAGCAAACGAACACCGCGCGGGGCACTTTGCGGAGACTGAAAAAGGTGGGGATTCCACCTTAATCACCTCCCATCTTTCTTTTCTCTTTCATTTCTCTTTTTACTCTCTTTCTCTTCCTCCTATTTTCTCTCAAACACCAACCACCTCCACCATCTCCAACTTCAACAAAAATCACAAAAATAAAAACGATAAACGACCTCGGATCTTCAAGCCCCTTTGGAAACAAACGACCACCACGCGACGATCTACACTTCTATCTTTCTGGAATTTCATTTCGGCGATTTGTAAGTTTCCGACACAACTCCGAAAACTCTCGTTTTTAAGTTTTATAACTTGCTAGTTGTTTGTATAACCTTGTAATGTCCTAAAATGGGTTGGGTAAAAATATTAGGCCGATCGATGGCCGGAAAATGCGTTTTTGAAGCTTAAATTCCGATCAGACCCCGTACGTCGCATTTGGCCTGGAACAAATGCGACGCAGCGACCTACGTCGCACTATACCCCCAACGTCGCATATAGCGACGCAGCTTACTACGTCGCATTGACTTGCGAACGTCGCACATAGCGACGCAGACCTTAACGTCGCAAACCGAACCTACGTCGCATTAGCGACGTAGCACCCTACGTCGCTATTGATTTAGCACTGTCGACTTTAGCGACGCAACCCTCTTCGTCGCAAAACCCTACGTCGCAGCCTACGTCGCAGGCTACGTCGCACAAACCAGAACCTCAAAAACACAGATTTTTACTAAGTGTCGAGGCTCGAAATTTTATTGCTTGATTTCACTCAAATTCAAGTCCAGATGCGTTTTTCCTTAAAGCAATATAGTAGAAATAAAAATTTTCCAAGCTGACCTGGCAGCTCGACCCCAGCCAGGGGCTCTGCCCCTTGGACCCCGCCAGGGGCTGCCGCCCCTTGGACCCCGCTAACCAGGGGCGCTGCCCCCGGACCCCCGTACTTAGATTCCGTAAGCACATTTTACACCAAATGTCAAACTTGTACAACTTCAAAACGCTTACGCGATACAACTTTTCAATCATAATTGGAATTTACTTTTCAAGTGTAACACTTCTAAATCAATGAGATAACATCAAGACTATTGTTGCAAGTAATCACCAACGGACCGTACACGTTTTCAAAACATACTTCAAAGATCAAACAAGTCGTTGTAACTTGTATCAAGTCAATCAAACAAGTCGTAGTAACTTGTAGCAATACAATCAACCAAATCGGGGATATTTGGACATCAAGTTAAACAAACAATTTAAAATGGTAGTCTTTCGAGATACCGGTACAATTAATAACAATTCAAGTGTCGTGGACACATTCAGGTTTCAAGCCTTTGGACTTCAATTCACGCTAATAACTTCAAGTTTATTAAATTAAACACTTCAAGACTCAGGTGAGTTTCATAGCCCCATTTTCACTGCTTTACAACTAGGGGTGTGATATTACTACTCGATTTTGTTTTACAAGTAGAACGCAAGTGCCAAACTTCAAATACTACATGAGTTTCAAGCTAATCAATTTAAAGTCCTCCATAAGCATAGTCTCTAGTATTTTATAGCGTGAATGTTAGTATATGATATCATATGGGATTGACAATCCTCATCCGGGTTAGCACGCACTAACCGGTCAAACGGATGTATTAGCATTTGGGAAGACGAGTGTTGATTAGGCACTCGTAGGAGGCATTTCAAGTTAGGTTTCCTTAAGTGGGCCTGACAAATCAAGTTAAGCTCAGACTATGTGCTCATGGACAGTATAACTTTTATTTTGCTTAATTGCATTTTAAATTCAATATAAATCTTGCGGTTCTGACAACTATACAATTGACATACAAACCTGTGAGCTCACCAGCATTTTCGCTGACCCATTTTAGTATTTATCACAGGTACCCAGCAGTAGGTTGGCTGCACAAGCAGGAACTATTAGCTCGAGTCAGCATTCATACAGCTAGAGATTTGATTGCATTATTATATTTTGTAAAAGTAATTATGCTTTGTAATCTCTCAATATCAGGATTCGAGCTAATGTAACTATATTTTGATGTAAACATTTACTTTATCTATACAAGTTTAAAACGACGCATATAGTGGTCGTTCATTATATCTTGTGCTTTGTATATTGATTAGTGACACCCAAATCAAGCTTCCGCAAATCATTAAATTTGGGGGTGTCACAGATACCAAACTGTGACACCCCCAAATTCGGTCAACGCGGTCAACACGTGATTTGCGGAAGCAACAGTTTAGGCGGGGGTGTTAACGTCAACATTTGACACTCATATAGATCAGAGCATATGATTATTACTGAACAGTAAATTAAGATGCCATTTGAGTAAATAGTTTGTTACAAAAAGCTACAACCCGTCATAGTCATAGAATTAGTATAATTTATATAAAATAAGTCTTGATTTGTCCCAAAATGTGGCATCCTAATTTGTCGTGGGTCGCCTAACTCCATAAGTATGCATTATTACTTGTGCTGTGACTTACCTGAAAAACATAGTAAAAAGTCAACAAAATTGTTGAGTGAATTAACAGGTGTTTATAAGTATGGTTTTTTAAACCAAATTCATTTGTGAGTTGTTGACATGCGAGTCAATTAAGTTTCGTTTCCTGAGAGTTGTAAGAAGGTAAGTATCCTATGTTCATAGGAAAACATTATTCTATGTTCGCACAACATTCAAGTATTCATTGAATAGTTCGTAATCATAGTATGAAATCATCCACATAATCAGAAGCACCAAAGCAATTAAGTAGCACATAAGCACCAAAGCAATTATGAGCAATTATTGCATGTTGTAGCAAAAACGTGAGCTATGTTTTTCACCCCAAGTTTTAAAAGCAATTAAAACAGTGAAAAGGGGGCTGTGAACTCATAGTAGTAGATGCGATTTGAAAGCTAGCAGGTGTGTGTATCGTCGCCCAAGGTATGTTGACCTATACGCAATCATTGTATTAACATAAGTACTTTGATTTGTTCATCAAATTATGTTAATGGTTCGTTTGTTTTGAAGAAATTGTTAATTTCTTATTCGTACAAGTTGTTGGTGACGATATGCGTTGGAAATATGTAGTATTTCTCAAGTCGAATATTTTGCTAAGTATATATACATGTATGTAGTTGTATATATATTTGAATGTCGTTTCGTTCTCATTATACACACACACACACACACACACACACACACACACACACACACACATATATATATATATATATATATACTTGTTTTATATATGTATGTATATAAATAATCTTGTTGTATATCACTAATATGTACGTTGGTGATGATACATTGAGAATTTTTAGTGTCTCTAGAGTTGAGAACATTTGTATCTCAAGTTGTGTCGTTGAGATAAGTGGCGACACTAGGGTTGTGTCGCAGGTTAGTACCGCTAGTTATAATTCCCCATTTCCACTTCTAGTTATAATTTCCTCCGTTTCCACTGCTAGTTATGATTTTCATCCGTTTCCACTTCTAGTTATAATTTTCATCCGTTTCCATTTCTAGTTATAATTTTCATCCGTTTCCACTTCTAGTTATGATTTCCTCCATTTCCACTGCTAGTTATACCGTTTCCACTGCTAGTTATACCGTTTCCACTTCTAGTTATACCGTTTCCACTTCTAGTTACAGTTTCGAGTGGTAAACGTTTACATATGTTTTTACACAATGTTACTTAAGTTTTTACCTTTCGATTTTACATTTTTATACACATTTACATATATGTATTTTGGGTACAGGGGTTATATATATATAGTTTATCAACATCATCCCCATCAACAATCATATTTATCTTAGTTTTTGATTTCAATCATTCATATATATCAAGTAATCTCTTAATAATACAACAATTTATGAAAGTAAAGTTAAAAGAAAAAGGATTTCTCACAATGTTTATGATGATGATGAAGATACCGTATGATGATGATGATAAAACGATGATGGTGATGCTGTTGATACGATGATGATGATGATGATTATAAGATGAAAATGATGTTGTAGAAGATGATGATTATAATTTGAAGATGAAGAAATGAAGTGTGTTGATTGGCTCTGCTTGTTCCTCTACTTCCAGTCGATTAAGAACACACACGGAGATGAAGAATGTTGGTGAACTCAATTATTTGAGTTTGGTACATAGAGAATGGGAGGGAGAATATATATGAAAACACATACGGGTTTTATTTTTCAACAAGAGTATGGGTGTGTACTGAGAATGTTCCTAGATATTTTTAAATGCAATGTTTATTTGGTATTTTAACCCGTTAATTTTGTGTACGGGTTCAATTGTGTGCCAATTTTCATTTAAATTTCGTAATCATATTTTGAGGTATTTCTCCAAATACTTTAATATGAAAGGGAAAAATAATACTTTTATTATTTTCGACCTTTGGGTACGTTTTGTAATTGTTTCTGTTCGCGTGTAACACGTTCTAAATAAACGTATAATTGTTTTCGTTTGATTTTTGTTCCAACTAGTTCACTTAATATTTTCAAATAAAAATATTCGAAAACATCATCGAGTTCTTTTTTGAACTTTTGTATCACCAACGATTGTTTCTATTTTGTCGGATTCACTCCGATATTATTTCGTATTGTTTAATTTATAATTATAATAAATTTTAAGTTTTTGAAATACTTTTTGTTCAACAATTTTTGGGCTCGCTAGACTGACATCACATCATTAGTTTAGTTCAGATTTTTTTTTGTGTGCAGGGAATTAGCGTAAGAATGCACATGCTTAAGTTTAATTAATACCTAATTTGGAGAGTTGTCACATTCTCCCCCCGTTAGTGAAATCTCGTCCCGATATTTAAGTTGAGTTGTGAGTCGCGATCACGCTCTCGAATAAGTGAGGATATTTCTTTCGCATCTCGTCCTCTCGTTCCCAGGTAAACTCTAGGCCATGTTTCGAGTTCCAACGAACTTTAACAAGTTCGATTCGTTTGTGTCGAAGTTTCTGCGTTTTCGTGTCCATAACTTCGATAGGTTCTTGTAAAGAGGAGTCGCGAACCTTAATACTTGGTCAATAGTTATATGTGTCAAAACTATGGTTTAATTGTAACGTCATGCAATCATCATAAAATGCAATGTGATTACGTGGAATTACCATGAGTATAGTACACTTCCAATTACAATGTACTTATCATGTAAACATCGCGAAGCAATTAAATTCACAACGGAAACATCGGTTAACGATTAAATACATTGTGAACTATCATAGTATTTTCTGATATGGTATGAGTTTAACTTTATGCAAAAAGCCGTCAGCATTTTAATTAGATTAGTTAGTTTAGATTAGATTAGAGTAGGTAGGCTATATGCTAAATAACCATTCACGAAAACCTAGGGATTTGTTAATTGTATTGAGAAAGGCAAGTTTAAAATCCAATTTAAAGTGATATTTTTCCTTTGAGCTATGAAACCTAGAGTAAGGTACGCAAGAACCCTAAACGTTTTCCCTCGCTTATCATGCTTGAGTTTCACTAATAGGAATTAATCAATTAAGTCCGAACATATGTTCTAAGTTAGTTGTTTACCGGATTTGTAATCTTTATGGTATTAAGAATGGTTAGACTTATTATGGACTTGCTACTCTGTTCCTTCGCCCATGAGCGAATGCGTTCAATAATAAGGGCCACTGACTCCTTCACAGGAGAGTGTGGAGACTTGAGCATTGTCTGTCTGATCAGAATCACGACACCTTAGTTCCTCATGACATATTAGTTGATAACCGACTAATAAGGAATCCATTGGTTATACCATAAGCTATCAAATCTCGTAAACATTCCCAATTTAGTTAGATGTTTCCCCCTAAAAGTCATCATCCCATATTAGGAGCTAATGAAATCACAACAAATACTGCTTTCCATTATCTGATTTATTATTACCTTTTATTCGCTTTATTTAGTTTACTTAGTTAACTGAACCAAAACCCCCAACGCACTCTTATAAAAACCCTTTTACTAGAAAAAGAAAGATTGATTGGATCACCTCCGTTTCAATTCAGTTTCTCTTTAAGAACGACTCTAGGTCATACTTACTACCTACTAGCCTTTGGTTCAGTATCAGTAAGTCACACTTAGACCCCAGCAAATACAAATTTAAAACTTTCCACACCACATCGGTCGGTTGGCGTTGTGACTGCTCGCAGCGCCAACACCTTAGATTATTTAAAGTTTTGTTATTCCGCTGCGTATATAATAATCTAGTCAGGGAATAGAAAACCCAACAATAATAACCGGCTAATCCTAGAAAACTTCTAACTTTGGTTGGATTTGTTGGAGGTTCCCATTTCATTACAGCCTCAACTTTTGTATGATCTACTTTAATACCCTCATTATTCACTACGTATCCCAAAAACTGAACCTCACGAAGCCAGAATTCACATTTTGAGAATTTGGCGTAAAGCTTTTCCTTTCTTATCATTTGTAACACTTTCCTCAAATGAGAATCATGATCACCCGCCGACTTAGAATATATCAAAATATCATCAATGAATACAATTACAAATTTATTGAGCATAGGTCAGCACACTCGATTCATAAGATCCATAAAGCAGCTGCTGCATTCGTTATACCAAAAGGCATTACCACAAACTCATAATGACCATACCTCATTCTGAAAGCAGTTTTAGAAACATCGTCTTCTCTAACCTTCAATTGGTGATAACCCGAACGTAAATCAATCTTAGAGAAATAACTAGCACCTTGGAGTTGATCAAACAAGTCATCAATCCTAGGTAATAGGTACCTATTCTTGATGGTAACCTTGTTCAACTCCCTATAATCAATACACATACGCATGGTTCCATCCTTCTTTTTAACAAACAGTACCGGAGCTCCCCACGGAGAACTACTCGGACGGATAAAACCTTTATCAAGCAATTCTTGCAACTGTTTCATTAACTCTTGCATTTCAGATGGAGCGAGCCTATAAGGTGTCTTAGCAAGAGGTGTTGCTCCTGGTACTAAATCAATACGGAATTCGACTTGCCTATCGGGCGGAATGCCCGGTAGCTCATCGGTAAATACATCAAAGAATTCTTTCACGACTGGAATTTCATCAACTTTAGGGATTGGTTTCCGTATATCTATCACATGTGCAAAAAAGGCTTGACAACCATGTGACAGGTGTCGTTTAGCTCGGGCGAATGTACATATTGAAATTGAAGACTTTCTCTTTTCCCCATAAATATCTAACACTCCCCCACTTGGTGAGTTAACCCGTATAATCTTTTTTTCGCACTGAATCACTGCATTGTGTTTTGCTAACCAATCCATACCTACCACGATATCAAACTCCCCCATTTGCATAGGGATTAGATTTATTAAAAGAGTTCATTGGTAATTTCTAACCGACACCCACGAAATACTTTGGTCACATAAACACTTCTATCATCAGCAACCTCAACATCTAGTGGGGTGTCTAGCTCAGAAAGAGGGATTGTGAAACTTTGACTAAACTTTTCAGATACAAACGATCTTGAAGCACCCGAATCGAATAAAATGTATGCAGGTATTAGATTTATGAGAAAGGTACATGTCAACACATCGGGGGCCTTCTGAGTTTCTTCAGCGGTGATCTGGAAAGAAAGTTGCCTGGTTCTAGAAGATTCAGTCGTCCTCTTATCAACATTTTGGTGAGGTGAAGAAGAAGTAGACTGAGTCTTCAACTTAGGACACTCAGACTTCACATGCCCAGGCTCATAACAACCATAACAAATCCGAAGTGGATTTGGGCAATCCTTGCTAAAATGACCTTCCTGACCACATTGATAACATGCATTTGACCCAAAATGACATTCTCCAAAATGTTTTTTATGACATTTCTTACACTCTGGAGGTTCTGGTTTCTCTCCTCGCCTTTCCTCTCGTCCGAAATTTCCATCGGTACTAAATTTCTTTGAAGGGGTAGAAGTTTGTTCACTTTTTCTTTTAGGGGAACCACGATCATCCCTCTTTAATTCAAGCTCATGAAACCGAGCTTCATTCATTAACTCTTCAAAAGTCTTACACCGATTCGGATTCAGAAACTGTCATATTTCTTTCTTTAAAACTTCATGGAAATGATCCATGAGTCTTTTGGGGTTCTCCATATACTCTGGGCAAAACTGAGCTCTATCCAGAAAATTCCCTACCAATTCATTTACTGATTCGGTCGTTTGCTCCATAGTAATGAACTCATGACGTATTCTTTTCAATTCAGCTTCTTGGGAATAAGCATTTTCAAACATCTTCTTAAAATCACTCCAAGTTAATTGGTTAATAACTTCTTCTCCTATGGTACGACGTTGGACTTCCCACCATCCTTTTACACGAGATTTCAAAAGATTTGCTGCAAATATCACCTTCAATTTCTCTGGGCATTGTGTGGTGGCAAATGCCCCTTCAACCTCTGAAATCCACCTGTAGCATATAATGGGATCTAAGTCCCCTTGAAATTCCGATGGATTACATGCTGAAAAATCCTTGTAACTGAATTTCTGTCTTTCATCATGAACTTGTACCACTGGTTGTTACACTTGCACCTCTGGTCTTGCCACATTAACTTCCTCATCCCGCCTCTGAAACTCATCCATAACAACTTCCAGAATAGTTCCCGAAATTCTTCCCAAGAAAAGAGGAAGATCCGCTTCTTGTGCACGACCTACCTCTTCAGAAATTAAAGCTCTCAGTTCATTTAAAGATAATCTGGCATCGCCTGCAGGAGACTTGGGTCTTTCACTATCGCCTCCTATTTCTAAAACTTGGGCCTTGTCTTGAGGATTCAGCCCTTCTACTTGTTCAACTTCTTTTTCACTCATCTTAAAGCTGAAAGTAGACAATATACATTTAATATAAACGAACTAAACTATTTACATGTCTACTTTATCTTTACTTGTACCACATAACAGTTAAGAATCGCTATAACTTCATTTTCTTAACATCTCGTGGTTTTCAAGGTTCCATATAATGTCACACGATAATTATTGCGTTGACCAGGCGCACTAATTATCACCTTACATTAATACGTATCCAAAGTTTCCACATGACATCTTGATTCAGAAATCTTAGCAATTCATTAACTGGTTCTATAATTAAACTTGATAGTTCTATGTCATGCTCAAACGTAAATAAAAGTGGTCTAAGTTCATGTACCCACTAATGGTGGATACCCGAATCCCTTAAACCATAGCTCTGATACCAACTTGCAACACCTCCAAAACATGACCAATTTTTTTATCGTATTCACCAATGTCCCGTTGATCATAACATGTTTCATCATTTGTAATATATATATAACTTAAAATCAATACTCAGCTCAAAACAAAATCATCAAATTTATTTATGCATACGCGATCCTATCATATATCTGCGATCGCGTATTATTACCTGAAAATGAACTGTGACTAAATTTGCCTTTAGTACGCGATCCTAACCAAGGAGTGGGATCGCATACTTCTGAGAAAGAACCAACTGTCACCATTTTGTACATACGTACGCGATCCTAGAATTTACGTGGGATCGTGTATCAATGAAGGAATTTCGACTGTAACAAATTTTAACTACAATACGCAATCCTGGTTGAAAGCTGGGATCGCATATGAACTCATGACAACAGCTTTTACCAAAACAAGAATTTCAGCAAATTTCAAATGTGCATAACTTTTAACTCGTTAGGAGTTAGGACCTGAAATTTTACAAACACCTCCACTATACCATAATAGAGGTTTCCCTTTTTACACTTTTCTAAATTTAGTGTTTTATCAAAATCTGGACCCTTAACCAAAATATGGTCATTTTTGACCATTTTTACAACATGTCAAGTTCTCAATTATAATCAACCTGACTTCCAAATTTTGACAACACTTTTAGGCATACATTTTGACTCTAACACAATATTAACATTCAACATAACATCACTTTAACCCATTTTTAATACTTTAACCATTTGGCGACCCATTTGGGTACCAATTTGACTCGTTAAGGGTATTACCCATATAAACTCAATTCAATCATATCCTTCCTACATAATTAACCCACTTAATCAATTAGCTAAGAACTACTATTATCTTTACTCAAAAACTTAAACCATCTACATTTCACACTTTACTTAATCAAACCAAACTTTCCACATTTCATTAACCATAACCATCAAAGTGATCAACATCATTAAACAACTAACATATACATAACCATAACTTAATTCATACTTTAAACTTCAATTGTCAAAACATGTTTTAAACTTAATAAAAGGGGTGGTATCAATATGAGCATGATTTAAAAGGATGATACTCGTTACCAATAAAGCAACAAGATCCACCACTAGCTTCCAATGGGCTTCTTGCCCAAATCTCCCCTTGACCCACTTTGCTCACCTACAACATTTTAAACATAACAACGTAAGCACTTTGCTTAGTGAGTAATGAAAACACATAACATAAACATCATCCACAAGTTAAGGATCCTTAATACATCCACAAGTTAATTCCTAAGAATTAACATCATACCAAGCTAATGATATAATCATCATTTGGAAGCCGTCAAGCTAATGATAAAATCATTACTTGACTCCACAAAACATATCCTTCTACTTACCTTTGCTTCACTATGACAAGTACTTGTAATAACCTCCACACTTTGATCACCTAATCACATAGGCACATAATACATATTACTAACAATATAATACCACTCTTAAACCATAGCTTAGGTGTTAACTTAATAACACCAATTCATTCAAATTACATGTTTCATACATCTTTCCCTTTACAAATTCTCACACACAGGTGTTTGACTCATTCCTTTACTTAAATCATCCACTTCTATCAAAATCACCATACATAATCTTTACATACATATCAAAATCTATCAAACACCCATAAGCATATGTATATTATCTTTTTCGCATAACAATTAATCAACATAATATAACCACTTACCTCAACATTTCTAAAATTTAGGGTTTATGAAATTAAACCTTAATATCAAATTAAGCTACAAGAAAGGTTTGTCATACCTTAGTGTTTATAATTTGAAGATCACAAGCTCTAATTCACTCAAATACTAGTTAAATTTTTGCTTTCATCTTCTTCCTTGTTTCTCAAACTCGACACACACATACGTACTGAGTTTCTATATTTTTGCATCTGGAATAAATGAGAAGCTGTAGGGAGTTTTAATTAATTAATTTACATGTTCCTCCCCTCATGTATCCTTTTTTACACATAATACCCCTTCTAACCAAAACATTTAACATAGTTAGTTCTACTAACTATTTTCTTATTTACAAATACAGTTAAACATATTACACATTTAATATATTCTATACACATATAATTTAGACATAAACATATGTTATATATTTTAAATTTATGAATTTAGGGGCGTTACATTTCATTACAACCAATCTAGAAAATCATTTAGTGGGTAAAGATGAGATTTTATTGGTAGATATTTAATTTTCTAATATTGTGTGTATTTTGATATGAGATATTTATTTTGGGATAGAGTGAGTATGTGGTTTGTATGACTTTAAATAACCATTAATGATATATTAAGGTGTTAATCCGTGCTTATATTAACTCTCACATATTTCTAATCTTAACTTAATTTGCATAGAACATAAATGTGTAGTCTCTTTTATTTATAAATGTAACACCCCCAAATTTGATGATTTGCGGAAGCTTGATTTGGGTGTTACTAATCAATAACAAAGCACAAAGATATATAGTAAACGACTCTATATGCGTCGTTTTAACAAAATATATTGATAATTGAAATGTTTACAACATTTAAAGCTTTACATAGCTCGAGTTTAAATAAAAGGAGATTTCAGTACATAAGTACTTGTACAAAATATATTAATGCAAGAAAATCTCAATCGTCTGTATGCTGACTCGAGCTAACGTCCTGAAGCAGAAACATCCTACTGCTTGGTACCTGCGATATATGCTAAAAGGTCAGCTAAAAGCTGGTGAGCTCACATGTTTGAAATCAATTAATATAGTATGAACCGCAAGATTTAAATAATGAATTGCATCCAACAATTAAATGATAGTCATCGTGTATACAGCCATGAGCACATAGTTGAGCTTAACTCGAGGGCCGGGTCCCCTATAGAGAATTCCGGGCGAGGTGCCTCCACAAATACCTAATCCACATTCGTCTTCCCAAATATTAGTACGTCCGTTTACCCGGTTAGTGCTTGCTAACCCGGACGAGGTGGGTCAATCCTATATGGTACCATATACTAATATTCACGCTACAACATATTAACAACTATGCTGACGGAGGACTTTAAAATGATTAGTTTCGAAAAACTCATGTAGTATATGAAATGTTTGTACTTGCGTTCACATGTTAAAAGTTGAGCAATATATCACACCCCTGAGTAAAACAGTAAAAGAGGGGCTATGAGACTCACCTGAGTCGTTGAGTTTATGAAAATAAACTGAGAATGATTAGCCGAGAATCGAAGTCCAAAGACTTGTAACCTGAGGGTGTCCACGACACGCGATGGTTATAATATGCGAAGGTATCTAATAAGACTACCTTGTAGTTGTTCGTCCAACTATAATGTCCAAATGTTCCCAATTCGGTGGATAGTTTAAGTGTTTGAAAACGCGTACGGCCCGTTGGTGATTATTGGTAATAATGATATTGATGTTATTTTGTTAGTTTCAAAGTGTCATACAAGTTTGATGTTTGGTGTGAAATGTGTCTACGAAATCTAAGTACGGGGGTCCGGGGGCAGCGCCACTGGTAGCGGGGTCCAAGGGGCGGCAGCCCCTGGCAGGGTCCAAGGGGCAGAGCCCCTGGCTGGGGTCGAGCTGCCAGGTCAGCTTGGAAAATTTTTATTTCTACTATATTGCTTTGACGAAAAAACGCATCTGGACTTGAAATTGTGTGAAATCAAGTGATAAAATTTAGGGTCTCGACACTTAGTGAAAATCTGTGTTTTCTGGTTTGTGCGACATTGGGTGCGACGTCGCAGGTAAGGATTGCGACGTTGAGCATGACGTCGCTAAAGGCGACGTTTCGCAATTTAATGCGACGTTAAGGATGATGTCGCTATACGCGACGTTGTTGATTCTAGCGACGTAGTAGGCGACGTCGCTATGTGAGACTTCGCAATTCAATGCGACGTTAGGTGCGACATCGCTAAGGCGACATTATTGATTTCTGTGCGACGTTATATGCGACGTCGCAAAGGCTCCAGGCCAGATGCGACGTTACGGGCTGTTGGCCGGATTTTGTGTCGAAAATGAGTTTCCCGGCCACCGTTCGGTCCAATATTTTTACCCAACCCAAATATGGACATTATAAGCTTAAACAAACAATTATAAGTCGAAAACAATAGAAAACGAGAGGTGTCGGGATTTGTCGGAGACTTACTAAGTGTCGGATCAAAAATCCGAAAAGATAGGATGATAGATCGTGATGCGGTGAGTCTTTTATTCCAAAGAGCCGAGATGATCCGAGCGGGTTTGATGTTGTTATTTTGAGATTTTGTGAATGTGTGTGTGTTTGGTAAATTGAGAGAAAAAGAGAGGGAGGAGAGAGAGAGTTGAGTAGTGAATGAGAGGAAAGAAAAGGGGAGTGGGAGGTTATCCTCCCATTTTCCGGTCTCCGTCCTTCGTGCGGTGTTCGTTTACTCCGTCGTTTAAACGTTACATAATTATTTTACATATTAAATGGTAAGTTTTAAAATACGAATTATTACACGATATTTTATTTAAACATTTTACAAATCAATTTACATTTGAGTTACAAAATGTAAGTTTGTTTATTTAGTTTGCAAGTTTTAATATTTTAAATTGTGTAAGTTTTGTCTGTACGATACGAATGAATACGAAATATTATCATAATAATATTTTTGATATAACAACATTATTTAATAAAATTGGTCACCAACGTCCGTATTAAATTGAATCGAAATACATTCGATTTAAATTGCGTACGATTGAACCAAATCGCATTTTCGTATATATTCAACAATATATATAATTCGATACATTAATTAGCCTAACACAGAACTAATTACATGTATTAACATATGATTAGGCACTAATTACTAGTCCTAATTTGGCGGGTGTTACATTCTCCCCCCGTTAGAAGAATTTCGTCCCAAAATTTAGTTCGAAGTCGTGTTTGATGTAGAATCAGTGAAAAGTTGAGGATATTTGAGTCGCATTTGGTCTTCCCGTTCCCAGGTGAATTCCGGACCACGCCGCGAATTCCATCTGACCTTGACGATGGGAATACGACTTTGTTTCAGTTGTTTGACCTCACGGTCCATAATTTCAGCGGGGTCCTCAATGAAGTAAAGTTTATCGTCAACACGAATTTCATCTAGTGGAATGATAAGTGTCTCATTAGACAGACACTTCTGCAAATTTGAAATATGAAAAGTTGGGTGCACGCTGCTGAGTTCGGATGGCAGCTGCAATCGATAAGCTACGGGGCCAATCCGTTCGAGGATTTCAAAAGGCCCGATGTACCTGGGATTTAACTTCCCGCGTTTGCCAAAACGGATGACACCTTTCCAAGGCGATACTTTTAAGAGTACTCGATCCCCAACTTGGAACTCGAGTGGTTTGCGTCTCACGTCATCATAACTTTTCTGACGATCACGTGCGGCTTTGAGTCTATTTTGGATTTCCACAATTTTCTCAGTGGTGGCGTGAATGAGTTCAGGACCAGTGAGTTGACTATCTCCCACTTCAGTCCAACAGATCGGTGATCGGCACTTACGACCGTACAGTGCCTCAAAAGGTGCAGCCTTAATGCTGGCGTGATAGCTGTTATTGTACGAGAATTCGCACAATGGTAGATGTCTTTCCCAGTTTGTACCGAAATCAACTACGCAAGCGCGTAGCATATCTTCCAGGGTTTGAATTGTTCGTTCACTTTGGCCATCGGTTTGGGGATGGTATGCGGTACTCATGTCGAGACGGGTACCCATTGCTTTTTGAAGTGACTGCCAAAAGTGAGAGGTGAAACGGGCATCTCTGTCGGAGATGATCGAGATTGGAACACCGTGATGAGAAACGATTTCCTTGATGTAGATTTGTGCAAGGCGTTCCATTTTATCGTTTTCCTTGATTGCCAGGAAGTGAGCAGATTTGGTGAGATGATCGACGATCACCCAAATGGTATCGTAACAGCTCGACGACTTGGGTAGTTTGGTTATGAAATCCATGGCAATTTGTTCCCATTTCCATTCAGGGATTTCAGGTTGTTGGAGTAAACCAGGTGGTTTCTGATGTTCGGTTTTGACTTTCGAACAAGTAAGGCACTTGCTGACATAAGTGGCGATTTCGGCTTTCATGTTTGGCCACCATTAAAATTCCTTGATTCCGTGGTACATCTTATCGGATCCCGGGTGGATAGAATATTTAGACTTGTGAGCTTCATCAATCACCAAGTCTCGTAGGTTCCCGAAATTTGGCAACCAGATTCGGTTTGAGAAATACCTAATCCCGTTAGATTTGATTTCGAATTGTTTGTCAATACCCCGTAAGGCTTCATTTTTGATGTTTTCAGGTTTCAGGGCTTCGATCTGAGCGGTATGAATTTGAATGGTAAGATCGTTATGAATGGTCATACTGAGGGCTCGGACTCGAAGTGGTTTTGGTCGTTCCTTTCGACTGAGGGCGTCGGCTACCACATTAGCCTTCCCTGGATGGTACTTGATCTCGCAATCGTAATCGGTAAGCAACTCGACCCATCGACGTTGCCTCATATTGAGATCCTTCTGATCGAATATATGTTGGAGACTTTTGTGGTCGGTAAAGATTGTGCACTTAGTGCCGTAGAGATAATGTCTCCAGATTTTGAGGGCAAAAACAACAGCTCCAAGTTCGAGATCATGAGTGGTGTAGTTCTTTTCGTGAATTTTCAGCTGTCGTGAGGCATAGGCAATGACTTTGTCTCGTTGCATCAGCACGCAACCAAGACCTTGGTGAGAAGCATCGCAGTATACCACGAAGTCATCGGTGCCTTCGGGTAAGGATAGATTTGGAGCACTGCAAAGCTTTTGTTTTAGAAGTTGGAACGCTGACTCTTGTTTATTGGTCCAATCGAACCTTTTGTCCTTCTGAGTCAGTACCGTGAGTGGTTGAGCTATTTTGGAGAAATTTTCGATAAATCGCCAATAGTACCCAGCAAGACCCAAGAATTGTCGTACTTCAGTTGCAGAGGTGGGTGCTTGCCAGTCTTTGATAGCCTCGATTTTTGATGGGTCAACGTGAATTCCCTGACTGTCGATCATGTGACCAAGGAACTGAACGGTTTGTATCCAGAACTCACACTTAGAGAATTTGGCATAAAGCTCCTCGTGTCTAAGTAGTTCAAGGATGGTTTTGAGGTGTTGCGCATGTTCTTGCTCGTTGCGCGAGTAAATGAGTATGTCATCGATAAAGACAATGACAAACTTGTCGAGGTAAGGTTTACACACCCGGTTCATGAGGTCCATGAATACAGCCGGTGCGTTGGTTAGACCGAAGGGCATCACTTGAAATTCGTAGTGCCCGTAACGAGTTCTGAAAGCAGTTTTTGGAATATCGGTGTCGCGAACTCGTAACTGGTGATAGCCTGACCGCAGGTCGATTTTTGAGTAGAAACTTGAACCCTGAAGTTGGTCGAATAGATCATCAATGCGAGGAAGTGGGTATCGGTTTTTGACGGTCAATTTGTTCAATTCTCGGTAATCGATGCACATTCGGAATGAACCGTCCTTCTTTTTAACGAATAAGACCGAAGCTCCCCAAGGTGAAGAACTCGGTCTAATGAATCCTCTATCCAGAAGTTCCTGTAACTGAGCGGACAACTCCTGAAGTTCGGATGGGGCTAAACGGTACGGTGCGCGGGCCACCGGTGCGGCACCCGGCACAAGATCAATTGAGAACTCAACCTGTCTAGGTGGAGGTAAACCAGGTAGTTCTTCCGGGAAGACTTCAGGAAAGTCTCTAACAATTGGCACATCCTCAAGTCGCTTCTCCTCCGACTTCTTCTCGGTGATGTGTGCGAGTATTGCAGGGTAACCCTTTCTCAGGAATTTTTGGGTTTTTAAGCAAGAGATGATGTTGAGTCTCGTCCCACCGGTCTCCCCCTGTATGATTAAGTTTCCACCGGCAGCGAGTGGAATGCTGACAATCTTATCGTAACAGACGATTTCTGCTCTGTGTTTGGACAACCAGTCCATTCCAATGATGACGTCGAAACTCCCGATTTCAATGGGTACAAGGTCGATGGAAAAGGTTTCGTCAGCTAGGTTTAAAGTGCAATTAGGTATCACACTATTGGTTTCTATAAGTTTTCCATTTGCTAGCTCTACAGTGTACTTAACATCTAAGGCAACAGGAGTGATGTCAAGTAATGGGCAAAAGTCATCAGAGATAAAGCTTCTATCAGCACCAGTATCAAATAGAACAGAAGCAGTTAAGTTGTTGAGGAGGAACATACCCGAGACCACATTCGGGTCTTGGCGGGCGTCCCCAGATTTGATGACGAAGGCTCTGCTTCGGGTGTTGTTGTTGTGGCTGTTGCGGTTGTGGTTGTTGTTGTTGTTATTCTTCAGCTTTGGGCACGTGTCCCTGAAGTGCCCGGGATTTCCACACTCAAAGCAGACTTTGGGTGGCCTGGTGTTGTTGTTGGAATTGTTGTTGGCAGGAGAGTGGCAATCTTTGGTGAGGTGGCCGTACCTCTTGCAATTGTTGCAAAAGGGACCACAGGAACCTTCGTGGTGGCGACTGCACTTGGAACAATAGGGTTTGCTCCCAGTGTAGCCCCGTGTGATGTCGGTGGTGGTGTTGTAGGCTTTGATGGTGTCGGGTTTCTTGTTTTGTTGGTTTGAGTGGTTGTTGTGGTAGTCGGACCACTTTCGTTTGTTGTTGTGAGAGGATGAAGTGGGTGGTTCAGAATCTTGGCTCATGGACATCAGGTCTTGGGCCAATAGGATTGCACCGTCAATGGTGGTGTGGTTTGAAGAGGCGACGTGCCCCCGAACAGGCTCAGGAAGGCCAAGGATGTACTTCCTGATTTTATCAGGTTCTGTGCTTACCATAGCTGGGCGGAGGGCGGCAAGTTGTTGAAATCTGGTGGTATAACCATCGATATCACCACCCTGAACCATTAGGTTCCAGAACTCCTCGTCTAGCTTTTGAAGTTTGGCGATTGAGCAGTATTTGGCAGTGAGTTTTGCTTTCAAGTCCTCCCAAGAGAGTTGGTAGGCAATGTCAGCACCCACTGATTGGGTATATGAGTTCCACCAAGAGTGGGCATCATCTTCGAGAGAGCAGGTGGCGAAGTTTACTTTGTCGTTCTCCGCGCATTTGCTGACACGGAAAACAGTTTCCATCTTTTCGAACCATCTGATCAGTCCGATGGCTCCTTCAGAACCCTTGAAGCTTGAGGGTTTGCAGCTTTGAAAGTCCTTGTAAGAACAAGGTTTAGCAGCATGGGTTTCGGCGGCATCACTGTTCCTCGTGGAATTTTGTGGAGTATTCCGAGCCAAGGCTTCAGTAACAGCCTGGGTTATAAGGGATGTAAGCTGAGCATCGGTGTATGGTCTTGTCTTTGGCGGCATGATTCTTCAATAAAAGAAATGAAGATACATGAGATTTTGTAGGAAAGTTGTATTTGTTATAGATGTACATGTATAAAAGCAGTAATACATGACATCAACATGGAAAAATGACAATTAATATGAGTTGAAACATCAGGGGACATTTGATAGATAATACGAGTTCAAGGGTTACATCCTACAGAGTTATTACAAAAGGTGTCGGGAATTGTTACATCCGACTAATTTATAGAGTAGCGCTAGATAGTCATTAGATTACGGGATAGATTACAAGACAAGGACTACACTAGTCTTAACGTATATTAATTTGTTCCATCATCGTGACAAGATGGTCCACAGTGTTTGCGAGTCTGCTAGCTTGTCGGGCGTTATCTTCTGCTAGTGCTAGTCGTTGTGTTAGTCCACGGGCATACTCTTCTGCTTCATGTGAGCGCTGTTCACATTCTTCCATCCTTTGTCGCAGAAGGGCATTTTCCACGCTTATTTCTATTACTTGGTTACGAAGGACATCCATGTTGTTGTTTGTGGTTTCAAGGTCGTCGGAGACTTGTTCGATGCGTTCAAGGGATGTAAGTCTCCAGTTTTCGTTTGTTTCTTGCAACACGACATCCATGGTGAGAAGTCGTTGCTCGTGTTGGTTCACCCTAGCAGCTAAGGCCGGAAAGGTGAGGTGAGTGGGGTACGGGCCAGCTCGAGGCAACCTGGCGTTCCTCCTTGCTACCCTTGGGTTCTGCGACCCGGATTGAGAGCGCGATGAATTCGATGGTGTGTTTGCCATTTCTGAGACAAAGCGTTAGTAAGAGTGAGGCCTATATTCATATAGTTCCAATATAATATAGCCTATTGAGTGTCTAGCACAAACATGTTTAAGTTTCGGTCCTCTCGAGGTCAGAGTCTTCTATTGTACCCTGTTCAGCCATAACTACTTTCAGATCTTACATCATCTTTGCTTAATTGTACATAGTTGATCAGGCTATGTTAAATTAAACTCGTATGATGTAATCACTGAACCAGTTATACCTAATAAGGAATACTGCCTAATGGTCATAGTCTAGGTCCACTAAATGCAACCTAGTTCACTATAACCTTAGGCTCTGATACCAATCTGTAACACCCCCAAATTTGATGATTTGCGGAGGCTTGATTTGGGTGTTACTAATCAATAACAAAGCACAAAGATATATAGTAAACGACTCTATATGCGTCGTTTTAACAAAATATATTGATAATTGAAATGTTTACAACATTTAAAGCTTTACATAGCTCGAGTTTAAATAAAAGGAGATTTCAGTACATAAGTACTTGTACAAAATATACTAACGCAAGAAAATCTCAATCGTCTGTATGCTGACTCGAGCTAACGTCCTGAAGCAGAAACATCCTACTGCTTGGTACCTGCGATATATGCTAAAAGGTCAGCTAAAAGCTGGTGAGCTCACAGGTTTGAAATCAATTAATATAGTATGAACCGCAAGATTTAAATAATGAATTGCATCCAGCAATTAAATGATAGTCATCGTGTATACAGCCATGAGCACATAGTTGAGCTTAACTCGAGGGCCGGGTCCCCTATAGAGAATTCCGGGCGAGGTGCCTCCACGAATGCCTAATCCACATTCGTCTTCCCAAATATTAGTACGTCCGTTTACCCTGTTAGTGCTTGCTAACCCGGACGAGGTGGGTCAATCCTATATGGTACCATATACTAATATTCACGCTACAACGTATTAACAACTATGCTGACGGAGGACTTTAAAATGATTAGTTTCGAAAAACTCATGTAGTATATGAAATGTTTGTACTTGCGTTCACATGTTAAAAGTTGAACAATATATCACACCCCTGAGTAAAACAGTAAAAGAGGGGCTATGAGACTCACCTGAGTCGTTGAGTTTATGAAAATAAACTGAGAATGATTAGCCGAGAATCGAAGTCCAAAGACTTGTAACCTGAGGGTGTCCATGACACGCGATGGTTATAATATGCGAAGGTATCTAATAAGACTACCTTGTAGTTGTTCGTCCAACTATAATGTCCAAATGTTCCCAATTCGGTGGATAGTTTAAGTGTTTGAAAACGCGTACGGCCCGTTGGTGATTATTGGTAATAATGATCTTGATGTTATTTTGTTAGTTTCAAAGTGTCATACAAGTTTGATGTTTGGTGTGAAATGTGTCTACGAAATCTAAGTACGGGGGTCCGGGGGCAGCGCCACTGGTAGCGGGGTCCAAGGGGCGGCAGCCCCTGGCGGGGTCCAAGGGGCAGAGCCCCTGGCTGGGGTCGAGCTGCCAGGTCAGCTTGGAAAATTTTTATTTCTACTATATTGCTTTGACGAAAAACGCATCTGGACTTGAAATTGGGTGAAATCAAGTGATAAAATTTAGGGTCTCGACACTTAGTGAAAATCTGTGTTTTCTGGTTTGTGCGACATTGGGTGCGACGTCGCAGGTAAGGATTGTGACGTTGAGCATGACGTCGCTAAAGGCGACGTTTCGCAATTTAATGCGACGTTAAGGATGATGTCGCTATACGCGACGTTGTTGATTCTTGCGACGTAGTAGGCGACGTCGCTATGTGCGACTTCGCAATTCAATGCGACGTTAGGTGCGACGTCGCTAAGGCGACGTTATTGATTTCTGTGCGACGTTATACGCGACGTCGCAAAGGCTCCAGGCCAGATGCGACGTTACGGGCTGTTGGCCGGATTTTGTGTCGAAAACGAGTTTCCCTGCCACCGTTCGGTCCAATATTTTTACCCAACCCAAATATGGACATTATAAGCTTATGTTGGGTCAAAACTGTTTCAGGTCTGAGTTGAAGTCTTGATGAGAAGACAGAGTACAAGTGATTAAAACTGTTTGTTTTGAAGGTTAAAACTGTCTTTACGAAGTTACATTTGATAGAAGAAAACTGAAGAGAAGACAAGTGTTACATGTAACACCTGCTAAATTAGGGTAATTAATTACGCCTAATTAATTGTAACTAGATGTAATTAGTATGTAATAGGACTAATTGCAGACTCTATTTGTATATATATATATAAGGTGATTTATATATATATGTGTGTACTTACGCGATTCGGATGAATCGTGCGAATTAACCGGACGTAGTCCGACATAGTTATTTGGACGTTGGTGACCGAAATTTACTTAGATAATAAGAATGTATTTTGTTATATAAAATACGCAACTGAACGAACATTATTTACATATTATTGCGACGACATTTAAATAATGCAACAAAACGTAATAAACGCGAACTAATAATTTAAATACTTCGACAAATGTTTTTATTATTAATTTCAAGGTATTTTTATTTAAATACTCCAGTTATGTTTTAAAAATATAAACGTTTGGTTAAATATTAAAAACTAGTGATTAAACGATTAGGACACGGAGTCAACACAATGTTTTGGGGAGTATTTCCCCCTCCTTTCTTGGTGGATCAGCCATCAACCCCACCCCCACCCTAATTTCCTCTTTCATTTTCATCATCCCAAACACACACATCAACCACAAACACTCTCAACCAAAAACCACACCAAAATTTCGGAATACAAACCGACCCACGAAAATTACATATTCGGAATCACCATCACGAGTGGAGCAAGAATATCAAGACCGTTTTCATCATTTCATCCTCCGTTTGGCTCGATTTGCAAAAGTAAGAAATTCCTAAAATCTTAGATCTATTCAAATTGGTGTAATGTTTTGATGTTTTGATGTGTACACAACTTAGATATAACCTAATACATGAAGAATACACGATTTTATAGCTCAAAGATGGGTTAGATTTGCGTTTTTGGTCGGAAATTCTTGAAACCCGAAAGTTTCTGGGCTGGTGTTCATACATGCGACACAAGCCTTGTGTCGCATGCTGTGTCGCATAAAACCGTTTGTGTCGCACCTTGTGTCGTACCAATCCTTTAGTGTCGTAACCTTTGCGACACAATATTGTGTCGCACTCTATGTCGCATACTATGTCGTATTTTATACGACACAACCGTTCTGTCGCTATTGAATTAGCATCGCAAGCTTTTTGCGACACAACCACTGTGTCGCAGAGCTCTTGTGTCGCATCCTTCATGCGACACAACCCTTGTGTCGCATACAAATCCTTGTGTCGCAGCTTATGTCGTAGAAAACAGAAAACTTGGAAATTTTAAAGGATTTTCACTATAGAAAAGTCAAAGTTACTGTAGCAAAAAGTCAAATTTTACTGTAGCAATTCACTGTAGCACATTTACTGTAGCAAAGTCAACATTTTAGAATTTTTGCTACAAACCGTCACCAACGGGCCAAACATGTTTTCCAACAAACAAACAATTACAAACATACGGACAAACACTGGATATACTAGTTGTGTACAACTAAACGAAACGTCTCGTGAGACGCATACTTACATAACTTCATATGATTAGGCATTTGAAGGTTACGGGTTCAGAGAACCTACTTGCTTTACTTACTACTTGCTAATTGCAACGAATTACTACAAGACTCAGGTGAGTCTTACGGCCCCACTTTTACTGTTTTATCTTATTGGGGGAGAAACATGCAACTGCTTTTCTTTGAACACAAGTACTAGAACTGTTTACTATACCAAACGAAATTGCATGAGTTTACTTACAAACAGAAGTCTCTCCATCATATATCGTTAGTTATGGACTTAAGCGCGAACACTAGTTAATGGATCCATTAGGGAAATGACCCTCCCCGCCCGGGGCAGTAGCGCTGCCACGTACTGATTTTCACGTAGAAACGGGTGACTAATTATTCGTTACTGATGCTTGCTCATTTACGAGCATGTCACGGGAGCAAACTTATTACTTACGGGTTAAGCTTCGATTATGAGCCTCATGGCAACGGTATAAACTTACTTAATTACATTTGCTGGATTGCAAATACTGGTTTTACGATTTCTGGATTGAAATTGCTGACTTTACGCCTGCGGGCATTACTGATGAAATCTCGTGTTCAAAGCTAATATTACTTACAAACCTGTGAGATTCACCAACCTTTTGGTTGACACTTTTTAGCATGTTTTCTCAGGTACTCGGATGGAGTAGGATTACTCCAGGATTTTAGCTAGAGTCGCATGATTTCAACACAACTGCATTCACGGAGATTCTTAGCATTATCTTGTATATTTTGATTATGTAATAGAATCTCCCGCTACACGCGCGGACTCTAGGGAAACTACATTTTTGTATACGAAAACACTAAGTTTTCAAACAATATATCTATGGAATGTAACTAATTTACAAACGTTGCATATAGATGTCGTTTACTTTATCTTTGTGTTGTGATATTTGATTAGTAACACCCCAAACTATGCTCCGCAAAACAGTGAATTTCGGGGGTGTTACATTACAACTGATTGAAGATAGATTACAACTGATAGTTATATGTCTGTAAGTAGTTAAAACTGCTTATGTATTTGTAACTGTTAGTTATATATGAAACAGTTAACACTGGTTATCTATTTGTACTTAGTCTTCGTTACAATTGAAGCAGTTACCACTGAATGTGTAACAGTTAAAACTGTTTACTTCAGAATGGTAGTTACAACTGTTTATGATTTTGTGATAAGTTTGAGTCGGTTATGGAAGTTATTATATTCCATATATGTAGGAGATTGTATAGGACTCTATGTGTTATAAATAGAGATTCTTTAGACCTAGATAGGTTAACGTAATTGCGCAGCTTCAAGGTTTTCTGTAACCCTAATACATCAAGTGTATTCGTCTTATATCATTAATAAGATTGAAGCTTTCGGTATATTATTGTGTTCATTATATTAATTGATAGTTGTTGATCTTCATAATATTATTGAGTGTGATTCCGCAACTTCTCAATAATATATTCAAGGCTTATTACATACGATTGTTTATTAAGTTAAACAGGGACTAACAAAGTGGTATCAGAGCTTGTGAAGCCTTGAAGACAGGAAGATCTGGGATTATTAGTATTAGTATTTGAGTTTTAGTTCATATATTAAGTTTTGATTTCAATGGCGACTGAAGGTAATGAAGGAATTCAAGCAACAAAGATTCCAATGCTTAAACCTGATGAGTTTGACCTGTGGAAGGTCAGAATCAGGCAATATATGCTTCTCACATATTATCAAATGTGGGAAGTTGTTGTTAATGGTATTCCAGTAACGCTTGATGGTGATGGAGTAAAGCAACCAAGAGCACCACCAACATCTGAAGCAGAGAGGAAAATCAGATCTACTGAGTACAAGGCACTTAGTACTCTGTTGCTATCAATTCCGAATGAGCATCAGAGCAGATTTGATACTTGTGAAGATCCCAAGGTACTAATGGAGGCGATTGAGAAGAGGTTTGGTGGTAATGATAACACCAAAAAGAATAAAAGATCTCTGTTAAAGCAACAATTTGAAAATTTTAGCCATGTGAAAACTGAAACTCTAACTCAAACCTTTGATAGGTTTACTAAATTAGTTGGAGAATTGGAAAATCACAAGGTTAAGATTGACAAAGAAGATCTTAACAGAAAGTTCTTAAGATCATTAGGTGATGATTGGACAATCTATACTGTTGGTTTGAGGCAGAGTTCAGACATTGAAGTTAAGGAACTAGAAGATATATACAATGATCTGAGGAACTTTGAGTCTGAGGTGGAAAGTAAGAAGCAAGCAACTGGGTATAGTCATAATGCTGCTTTTATGTCTATGGCTGGAACAAAGGTAGAATCAAGTCAAATGGGTTCTACTTATGTTTCAGGGGGAGCAGGATCATCATCAAATAGTTCTAATGATCAGATATTAGAATCTTTCTTTGCAAGTAATGTGAATTCTTCACTTACTAATGAAGATCTGGAACAATTTGATGGTGATGATCTAGAGGAGATGGACATTAAGTGGCAAATTGCATTGATTACTCAGAGAGCAAAAAGGTTCATGCAGAGGACTGGTAGAAACAATTTTGCATACAAGAGGAATGATGCAAATTGGTTTGATAAGAGCAAGATTGAGTGTTTCAACTGTCACAAGATGGGACACTTTGCTAGAGAATGCAGAAACCCTAGGCAAGAGCAGAATGGTAATGGTCAGAGAGCTGGAAACAATAGAACTCAAACCAGAAACATTCCAATTCAGGGTGCTTCAGCAAATGCATTGGTGTCTATGGATGGATGTGGATGGGACTGGAGTGATCAAGAAGAACATGTAGTGAAGAATCAATGTCTCATGGCCATTGCAGAATCTGACAAAAAGTCAGAAGTTCCTACTGAGGTACAAAATAAATTGTGTTCTGCTGTTTGTAAACAAACTGTTAAACATTACAGGGATCATAATATAAAAGTGTGTGAGGAACTAAAACAATGGGAAATCAAAAGTAAACATACCATAACAGTCATTGAAAATCTGGAAAATCAAATAAAGGCATATGAAGTCAATGCAACACAGTTTAAATATGACATTGAATATGCTAGGTGGGAGAGAGACACTTTCAAAGATAAAGTCGAGTTGTTATCTAAGAAACTTACTGAGGTCACATGTGAAAGAGATAGCATAAGACTTGATGTAAATAAATTAGAATATGCTTCTAAGAGTGTCAATAAACTTATTGATTCACAGATCCATGATAAAATTAAGACTGGATTAGGGTACAATAATGTACCTCCACCTTATAATCACACCTACTTTCCTCCTAAAAGTGAAATTGATATCAATTCACTTAAAAGAGGAATGACAGATGAGGTTAAAAAGGCTGATCCAATTAAAATTTTATCAGAAAATGAGCTGTTTGTAGAAGGTGAGATTAGTGATTGGACTGAGGAAGATGATCAGAGTGATAGGACATCTGATAGTGAGAAAAGTGTAAAATCTGAATCATCTAAGTCTGAGTCAACATGTGAGAATGTGTGACAATCCTCCAATTAGGGTATTTACTTAGCCTAATTTCATGCATTACCTAGAGTAATTCCCTGACTAGTGAATTCAAAACAATTTATGTGTTAAGTTTTGTGGAACTTACTATGTGTTATGTGATATATTTGATTGTAGTTATATGTGAATATATAATTACGTACGAAATAGATATATCAAACTCTATGAATAGAACGTAATAACGTTGGTGATACAAAATAATTAATAATTCGAAAATTATTAATTACAACTATTATATAATTATATTATTGAGATAATATAACAAATTATACGTTTTGTAATAAACGTATTAATCGCGAATAATAAACTTTCAAAATGAACTTCAAAGATACTTTTTATTATTTTTAGTTTGAAATTATTATATAAAAGTATTATAACGAAA
Source organism: Helichrysum umbraculigerum (assembly GCA_949592205.1). NCBI lineage: Eukaryota > Viridiplantae > Streptophyta > Magnoliopsida > Asterales > Asteraceae > Helichrysum > Helichrysum umbraculigerum. The sequence continues at coordinate 44,819,475 of CATIUR010000001.1, forward strand.
AGAAAACGAAACATTTAGACGATTTTTGTTACACGTAATACGAACAGAAACAATTTTAAAACGCGCCTAGAGGTTCTAAATAATAAAAGTATTATTTCGTAAGTTACTGTTTTAATGTATACAACATTACCTCAAAATATGATTTCCAAATTTAACTGAAATCTGGCACGCGTTTTCAACTATACAGTACTTTTACTGTAAATAATTATATTATACTTTTGACAAAGTATTGCGATTATATGATTATCAATTACTGAGTTCGAGATATCGAGAAACATAACGCGAAATTTTATTATAACTGAAATACCACAAATTATACCCGTACACGAAATTAACGGGCTAAAAATTACCAATAATACACATTTCAAAAATATCTTGCGACAAATTGCCACTCCCTCCATACTCTCAGTTGAAAAACTCGACCGATATTTTTCCTTATACACTCCCTGAGATCACAATTCCAACCACCACCAATAATTCACACACTACACCTTCACTGGTTCTTCCTTGTCTCTGTGATCTTCAACAACAACAGCAGAGGGAGTAGCAGCAGAAGCAACACCACAATCACCTCATCATCTTCATTTCTCAAACAATCAAACATTTCACAAAATGGTTTCTTGATCATCTTCATCATCTTCGTTCGTCATCATCATCATCAACATCAGAAATCATTGTGAGGATAAATTCTCCATTTTTATTTCATTTCTATAATTTCTTTAAATTATGAATTTGGTTGATGATTGTTGTTATAAATCGTTTTAAACAAGTTACAAAGTGTTTATATAACATATATTGATGTTTGATCATGTTAAAAACGAAGTTAAAATCAAAATCATTAAGTACATGTAATAACAGAGACGAACCAGAACCTGGAAACCAACAAGATCCGGCGGATCACCTCTGGATCTGGCGGATCCTAAGCCCAAAACATACAGATCCGGCGGATCACAATATGATCCGGCGGATCACCATTAAACGACTCGCACATGACTTGATCGCTTAGACCGGTGAACGAGTAAATGACACTCAAGATCCGGCGGATCCATGTAGGATCCGGCGGATCCTCAAACTTTACACGCGCATGAACCTTCGGCTAAAACGATACACGAGTAAAAGACAAGCCAGATCCGGCGGATCACCATATGATCCGACGGATCCTTACAAGTTATAACCAGATCCGGCGGATTCCTTTTAGATCCGGCGGATCCTCAAACTATAAACCGAATGATCCGGCGGATCCTTATTAGATCCGGCGGATCCACTTGAAACCGGATGAATCCGGCGGATTCACCAAGAATACGGCGGATTCCCCCCTTTTGGTCCAGTCACTGACTTTTGCATTTTATACAATGTACAAACTAATAAACGGTACACGACTTATGTTATTGATTATACGAATAAAGAAATAAATGACACGACAAGGGACTTAGTAATATTTCGTACATTTTAGACACGACAAAACTTTGAGACAATTACAAAATATATATATACAAACGAACGGACAATATATATAACGAAACGTATAAATGGAACGATTTAATCTATCTAGTACAAATTATATACGACGAACGGAAACAAGTTATGTTTTGTATAACAAACAAAGATACGTTTTTGAAAACATAAACGACAACTAAGATTTATTCGTGACAATTAACAAACGACATATGTAAACGATATAACAAAGTTATTTTGATAACTATTATAATTATGTTTTGAAAACATAATCGACAACAACGACAACTACATTTATATCTATGTATATATACATACACTCGACATTTATGATATATGTATATATGAACATTTACAATGACGACAACTAATATATATATTAGAATATATATATATTCAACTAATATGTATATTAATATACATACTTGAACTCAACGATTATATGAACGCAAACGTTACCAACAATTAAAATGTTATAAACATTTCAACTTAACAAATAATCCAAATACTTATACAAGTATTATTAATTGCGTCTAGGTATTTGAGCGACGATTTTGGATTGTTTGGTAGCTATTTGTGCTGAAGACTTGCAAAACCGTGAGTTCACAGCCCCTCTCTTTTATTGTTTTAAATGCTTTTAAAACCAGGGGTGGAAAACATAGAACAATGTGATATAACATGCTATATGCTTTATGTGTTGCACTGCATGCTATTATATGAAACTGATTAACATGATTTCTTTCATGCTATCAAACATGAACTATTTCTATAAAATGTTTTCATATTGAATTAACTCGAATTAATTATATGAAACGTTTTCACAACTTTTGGGAATAAGACAGCAGATCTTGGTACGATCCTAGGTTTACGCGAGGTAGTTGTAGTGCACATAAGTCCCAGTGCTTACAACCTATAACCATTAGCTAGGTGACTCTAGCCACTGAGTATACAGATAGTACTATCGATTTGACAACCCTCCCAGGATATTACTCGTTGGTCATTCCAACCCCATCGACGATAGTCGTAACGAGGTGTGTATACTTAAGATGTTACTGAGGCAACAACAAAACAACTAGTCGTGGTTTGGTTATAGTACTAGTGTCGTTACTTTAACTCTAAAGGTTTAGCTCACCTTGGAGGGATTATAGTCTAAATTTCCCACACACAACTAAACAACTAAACAACAAATTGATTTGGGAAGGGTATTCCCTGTGATGACTAATAGGACAGGTGTTCCTTGAGAGACAAATTTTAGGAAACGTTTACCTTAATCGGTTGAACTTGGTTTCCCACAAAACAACTATTTATAGGAAATGTTTTACTTAAAAGTTAAACCTGTGTTTCCTGCAATAACTATTTTGGAATGTTTACCTTATTGTTAAACTTGAGTTCCTGTTAACTATCTGTTGGAAAATGTTTGCTTGACTGCTAAACCTGATTTTCCTAAACTATTGAAATGGATATGTTTAACTTATTTGATAAACCTGTATATCCTGCGACTACTTATTAGGAAATGTTTATGATTAAACTTGTGTTTCCTACACAGTATTATTGTAGTAAGAATGACATTCTTACTAATTATAGGAAATGTTTTCTTTAATTAGAATACTTGTGTTTCCTACTTTACATATAAATATTATGTTTGTGTACATAAATGATTTATACAAGACTTAAACCTGTGAATTCACTCAACATTCAATGTTGACGGTTTACTATGTTTTTCAGGGAATTAGGACTCAGGTACATCTGCATGCATAACGGACGTAGGCTACCTGACTATTTATGATGCCACTTTTGGGACACTTGGATTTCCTTTGTATTATCAATCCGATTGGTTATACTTATGAAATCCCTCTTTTATAAACTTGTATTTTCAAATACTTATGTTGTCTTTGACAACCCTACTTATGTACGACTTTATAAGTCGTATCTTTTGTAATAACTTTAAACTTATGGCATCTTAAATATATTATGTTCTGTATGATCATATGCTCTGACATCGTGAATGCACTATCGAATCTGTCCGCCCCCGATGCTTAACTATTATTAAAATGCTTCCGCTAATCAAATAAAAGCTTCCGCTAAACTGTTAATAAACACGATTATCGATTTGGGGGTGTGACAGAGATTGGTATCAGAGCCATTGGTTATAGAGAACTAGAAGTCTTTAAGTGACTGAAAACCTTAGAGACCTAGACTATAGCCTTGGCTAACACATTTCTGCATTCATACTATTGCATACGTCAGATACGTCACACACGATTCTTTGACTAGGTATGTCGAGACACGCACCTATTTACCTCACGGATTCTGATACTGAGGAGGAGCCCATGGAGGGGCCATATGACGGGATACCTATAGTAGTGTCTGAGGAGGTTTACCCGCCTACATTCCCTAGAGATACTCCAGATGGTTCGATAGCCACTCCACCATTGCCATCCACTGATCCTACTGCCCATATGTTAGGATCTATCTCTATGTCTAGACGCCATCTTATTGGAGAGCCTGATTTTAGGCCTACACCTAGGAGGACACCGCTGTCGTGTGTCAAGGATTTTCCCATAGGACCCTCATCATCTCGCGGCAAGGAGCCGATGACTGAGGAGTGAGAGATCCGCTGTGATCAGCAGACACCGAGAGCTAGAGTTCCGCATCTGGACTGGATGCCACGTATTTTACGCCACTGGATGACCATTGAGAGGATTCCTTCCACCTATGAGACTGGGGAGTCATCTCACACACCGACATCTCTACATTTGACCGAGGAGCCTCTGGAGCTTACGGTCCCTACTGTGGTCGCCGTTATTCGTACCTTGTTGGGATTTCATTTTGGTACGCAGTCTGCCCTCCGAGTTATGCGCAGTGACGCCTCTCGTCTTGATGATGATGTGCTGGCGATATATGGACGCCTTGCGACTTCTGAGTTGCACATCGAGGTAGACAGGGAGTCTGCCGATGCTACTAGAGCACGTCTGATCCGACTGGAGAGTCGTTTGGAGACTGTAGATGCTGCAGTTGGTTTCTGTGTGTTGATGATAGTTGTTAGGATGTTTGTGGGTTGGAGTCTACCGTATTTCTTTTAGACCGTATGTATGATGTATTAGGACTATAGTTATGATGTATTTGGGTTGACTTTTGACTAGATGGATGTATAGGTTAAATCCGTCACATTTTGTAGATCATGTTTGATCCGATGGGTATATTTTGTAGTAAATCCCATCTTTGTACAAAACTTATGTAACAACAATTAACCCATGATCATGATATATATAACTTATGTTTGGTTTACATTATTACATACATTGTGAATGATATCAATTGGTGATTGACTTCATACTACATTTATATTTATCACTTACTTTATGAGTGATGACTTGATTAGATATCTTACGAGTGTTACTTGTGTGTGATTAGGACTGAATCATGCCGCCTAAACGTAGAATTACCAGGAACAGCCAAACAAACCCCACACCACCTCCTGCTGTTGAGGAGACTACTGAACAAATGGTTAACCGAAGGATTTCTGAAGGCCTTGCTCAGTATGATACTGACCAAAACCGTAGCGGTAGTAGAGAAACCGAACCAAATGCATCAGGTAGTAACCCTGAGAGCACTCATAAGGGATGTTCATATAAAACATTCCTAGCTTGTAAACCGAGTCATTTCCATGGTACTGAAGGTGCCATTGGAATCATCCATTGGATAGAGAAAATGGAGTCTGTGCTAGAGATTAGCAAGTGTGCTCGTGAAGATATGGTAATGTATGCTACATGCACATTTAGTGATAAGGCTTTGACTTGGTGGAACGCCCAAAAGCAAGCAATGGGACGTCCAGCCGCTCATTCACTGTCTTGGGAAACTCTGAAAACTATGGTCATGGAAGAGTTTTGTCCCCGCAGTGAGCTGCAGAAGATTGAGTCTGAACTTTGGAACATTGCTATGGTTGGCGCTGATATCACAGGATATACCACCAGATTTCAAGAACTGGCACGCCTTGTACCTCACATGGTCACTCCTGAGTACAAGCGCACTGAAAGGTATATCTGGGGTCTAGTGCCACAAATTCGAAGTTTGGTAACATCAGCTAATCCTGCTACTTTTAAGATTGCTGTGGAACTAGCACAACGTTTGACTGACGAAGCAGTAAGAATGGGGAATCTTACTAAGAAAGCTGTTACTGAAAAGGTTGAATCCAGCAATGCTGATGCTGGGAAAGGAAAACGTAAGTGGAATGACCGGCAGGGTCACAAGAATAAGAAGCAAGCTAGTACCACGAAAGCCTACATTGCCACTACTGCTGAACAAAAGACTTACATGGGGAGTAAGCCCAAGTGTGGTAAGTGTGAACGTCACCATGATGGTGACTGTACTTTCTGTGGAAATTGCAAACGTTGGGGGCATCTGGCCCAATACTGTAGAGCGAACCCTACCACTCAAGCAAATAGGGATCGACCAGCAAATGGATGTTTCGAATGTGGTGAGCAAGGCCATTTCCGAAACAAGTGCCCTAAACTGAACCGTGGCAATCAAATCAATCAGAACCGCCCTGCAAACCCGAACAACAACAATAATCGTGGAAACGTCAACAACCAGCCAGCTAGGGGTCGTGCATTTGTCGTTGGAGCGCAAGAGGCACGCCAGGACCCTTGCATCCGTATTATTTGATTCTGGAGCCGATTTGAGTTTTGTGTCTAAGGACTTTAGACCACTATTAGACGTTAGATCACGTAAGCTAGACAACAAGTACACCTTAGAACTAGCCGATGGTAGGTTGATTGAATCAGGAGAAATAATACCAAGATGTACTCTAGCATTAGAGGGTCATCTTTTCAAAATAGACTTACTACCGGTTGAGTTGGGAAGTTTTGACATCGTAGTCGGTATGGACTGGTTGTCGAAAAATCGTGCAGAGATTGTTTGCTTTGATAAAATGATACGTATACCATTGTTAACTGGAGAAACTTTGGTAATACAAGGAGATAAGAGAACGAGCACCATCAAAACTATTAATTGCTTAAAAGCTTGTAAATATCTCCGAAAGGGATATCCAGCATTTTTGGCGCATGTTGTGGAAAAGAAATCTGTAGAGAGACGCTTAGACGATATACCTGTAGTACGAGACTATCCGGGAGTGTTTCCTGACGATCTTCCAGGATTACCACCTCCGCGACAAGTCGAGTTTCGCATCGATCTGGTGCCGGGAGCCGCACCAATCGCTCGCTCACCTTATCGTCTAGCTCCATCAGAGATGCAAGAACTGTCTACACAGTTGCAAGAGCTCTTAGACTTGTGATTCATCCGACCGAGCTTTTCACCTTGGGGAGCTCCGGTTTTGTTTGTCAAGAAAAAGGATGGATCTATGCGCATGTGCATTGACTACCGGGAATTGAATAAAGTAACTATCAAGAACCGATATCCATTACCCCGCATTGACGATCTGTTTGATCAACTACAAGGATCAAGTTACTACTCTAAGATCGATCTGCGTTCTGGTTATCATCAACTGAAGGTTCGAGAAGAGGATGTGCCAAAGACAGCGTTTAGGACTCGTTATGGTCATTATGAGTTCCTAGTCATGCCATTTGGATTGACTAACGCGCCGGCAGTATTTATGGATCTCATGAACCGAGTGTGCAAACCTTACTTAGATAAGTTTGTCATTGTGTTCATTGACGATATTTTGATTTACTCAAAGACGAAAGAGGATCACTAACAACATTTGAAACTTATCCTCCAACTACTTGAGAACGAGAAGCTGTATGCTAAGTTCTCCAAATGCGAATTTTGGATTAGAGAGGTTCATTTCCTAGGTCACGTGATCAACGACAAGGGAATTCATGTGGACCCATCCAAAATAGAGGCGATTAAGAACTGGAAAGCACCGGAAACTCCCACAGAAATTCGACAATTTCTTGGTTTGGCTGGCTATTACCGACGATTTATAGAAAACTTTTCAAAGATAGCCCAGTCACTCACCACCTTAACTCAGAAGGATAAGAAATTCGAATGGGGAGAGAAACAAGAAAACGCCTTTCAACTGTTGAAACAAAAGTTGAGCACCGCACCGATTCTATCCTTACCAGAGGGAACAGAGAACTTCATTGTTTATTGTGACGCCTCACATCAAGGATTAGGTTGTGTTCTCATGCAAAACGACAAAGTTATTGCTTATGCATCTCGTCAATTGAAGATTCACGAGAAGAATTATACAACTCATGACTTAGAGTTGGGAGCAGTTGTTTTTGCATTGAAAATTTGGAGACACTACTTATATGGCACAAAGTGTACAATTTTCACGGACCACAAGAGTCTACAACACATATTCGACCAGAAAGAGCTCAACATGAGACAGAGACGTTGGGTCGAATTGCTGAATGATTACGACTGTGAGATTAAATACCATCCGGGCAAGGCTAATGTAGTAGCAGATGCCTTGAGTCGTAAAGAGAACGTTAAGCCTCGCAGAGTTCGAGCCTTAGTGTTAACAATCCACTCAAATCTCATTACTCAAATTCGTGATGCGCAACAATTAGCTTTCACCGCTGAGCGCATGAAAGACGAATCCCTGAAGGGAATGGAGAAACAGCTTGAAACAAAAGAGAATGGAGTTTTATACTTCATGAATAGAATTTGGGTACCAAGCGACGATGAACTCCGTAAGCTGATTTTGGACGAAGCTCACAAGTCCAACTACTCGATTCATCCTGGTGCAGATAAGATGTACCAAGATGTGAAAGGATTCTATTGGTGGCCTAATATGAAGAGAGACATCGCTACTTATGTCAGCAAGTGTCCAACTTGTTCAAAGGTCAAGGTTGAGTATCAAAAACCTTCAGGACTTTTGCAACAACCAGTGATGCCACAATGGAAATGGGAACATATAACGATGGATTTCATCACAAAGCTACCAAAGACATCAACTGGAGTCGATTCAATATGGGTGATTGTCGATAGATTGACGAAATCAGCCCACTTCATTGCTTTCAAAGAGACTGACAAACTTGAGAAACTGGCAACGATCTATATTAAAGAAGTCGTTTCTCGGCACGGTGTGCCACTATCGATTATATCTGATAGAGATAGCAGATTCACATCTCGTTTCTGGCAAACGCTACAACAGGCCCTAGGTACTCGGCTCGATATGAGTACGGCCTATCATCCGCAAACCGATGGCCAGAGTGAACGAACGATTCAAACGCTCGAAGATTTATTACGAGCATGTGTGATTGACTTTGGAGGAAATTGGGATACTCATCTCCCATTAGCTGAGTTCTCCTACAACAATAGTTATCACACCAGTATACAGATGGCACCGTTTGAAGCGTTGTATGGACGCAAGTGCAGATCCCCACTCTGTTGGGCAGAGTTGGATGATAGACAACTATCCGGACCCGAACTTGTCCAAGAAACCACAGACAAAATATCTCAAGTGCTTAACAGATTGAAAGCAGCGAGAGATAGACAAAAGAGTTACGCCGATAACCGCCGTAAACCTCTTGAGTTCCAAGTAGGAGACAAGGTTCTACTCAAAGTATCGCCTTGGAAAGGGATAGCACGTTTTGGTAAACGAGGAAAGCTGAACCCACGATATGTTGGACCTTTTGAGATCTTTGCGAGGATTGGTCCTGTCGCCTATAAACTCAAACTACCACAAGAGCTTAGTAGTATTCACGACACTTTTCATGTGTGTAATTTGAAGAAGTGTCTTTCCGACGAAACATTAATTATACCTCCTGACGAAGTCTTCATAAACTCAAAGCTTAACTTAGTGGAGGAACCAATCGAAGTAACCGATACAAAAACACAAAAACTGCGAAACAAACGAATCAAACTCGTCAAAGTTCGATGGAATTCGAAGCATGGCCCAGAGTTTACTTGGGAACGTGAGGATGAGATAAGAAAGAAGTACCCTCACCTATTTGAACAAGCAACCGACACGAATAATACAAATTAAATCTCGGGACGAGATTTCGCTAACAGGGGGAGAATGTGACAATCCTCTAATTAGGGTATTTATTTAGCCTAATTTCATGCATTACCTAGAGTAATTCCCTGACTAGTGAATTCAAAACAATTTATGTGTTAAGTTTTGTGGAACTTACTATGTGTTATGTGATATATTTGATTGTAGTTATATGTGAATATATAATTACGTACGAAATAAATATATCAAACTCTATGAATAGAACGTAATAACGTTGGTGATACAAAATAATTAATAATTCGAAAATTATTAATTACAACTATTATATAATTATATTATTGAGATAATATAACAAATTATACGTTTTGTAATAAACGTATTAATCGCGAATAATAAAGTTTCGAAATGAACTTCAAAGATACTTTTGAATAATTTTTAGTTTGAAATTATTATATAAAAGTATTATAACGAAAAGAAAACGAAACATTTAGACGATTTTTGTTACACGTAATACGAACAGAAACAATTTTAAAACGAGCCTAGAGGTTCTAAATAATAAAAGTATTATTTCTTAAGTTACTGTTTTAATGTATAGAACATTACCTCAAAATATGATTTCCAAATTTAACTGAAATCTGACACGCGTTTTCAACTATACAGTACTTTTACTGTAAATAATTATATTATACTTTTGACAAAGTATTGCGATTATATGATTATCAATTACTGAGTTCGAGATATCGAGAAACATAACGCAAAATTTTATTATAACTGAAATACCACAAATTATACCCGTACACGAAATTAACGGGCTAAAAATTACCAATAATACACATTTCAAAAATATCTTGCGACAAATTGCCACTCCCTCCATACTCTCAGTTGAAAAACTCGACCGATATTTTTCCTTATACACTCCCTGAGATCACAATTCCAACCACCACCAATAATTCACACACTACACCTTCACTGGTTCTTCCTTGTCTCTGTGATCTTCAACAACAACAGCAGAGGGAGTAGCAGCAGAAGCAACACCACAATCACCTCATCATCTTCATTTCTCAAACAATCAAATATTTCACAAAATGGTTTCTTGATCATCTTCATCATCTTCGTTCGTCATCATCATCATCAACATCAGAAATCATTGTGAGGATAAATTCTCCATTTTTATTTCATTTCTATAATTTCTTTAAATTATGAATTTGGTTGATGATTGTTGTTATAAATCGTTTTAAACAAGTTACAAAGTGTTTATATAACATATATTGATGTTTGATCATGTTAAAAACGAAGTTAAAATCAAAATCATTAAGTACATGTAATAACAGAGACGAACCAGAACCTGGAAACCAACAAGATCCGGCGGATCACCTCTGGATCCGGCGGATCCTAAGCCCAAAACATACAGATCCGGCGGATCACAATATGATCCGGCGGATCACCATTAAACGACTCGCACACGACTTGATCGCTTAGACCGGTGAACGAGTAAATGACACTCAAGATCCGGCGGATCCATGTAGGATCCGGCGGATCCTCAAACTTTACACGCGCATGAACCTTCGGCTAAAACGATACACGAGTAAAAGACAAGCCAGATCCGGCGGATCACCATATGATCCGGCGGATCCTTACAAGTTATAACCAGATCCGGCGGATCCCCTTTAGATCCGGCGGATCCTCAAACTATAAACCGAACGATCCGGCGGATCCTTATTAGATCCGGCGGATCCACTTGAAACCGGATGAATCCGGCGGATTCACCAAGAATCCGGGGGATTCCCCCCTTTTGGTCCAGTCACTGACTTTTGCATTTTATACAATGTACAAACTAATAAACGGTACAAGACTTATGTTATTGATTATACGAATAAAGAAATAAATGACACGACAAGGGACTTAGTAATATTTCGTACATTTTAGACACGACAAAACTTTGAGACAATTACAAAATATATATATACAAACGAACGGACAATATATATAACGAAACGTATAAATGGAACGATTTAATCTATCTAGTACAAATTATATACGACGAACGGAAACAAGTTATGTTTTGTATAACAAACAAAGATACGTTTTTGAAAACATAAACGACAACTAAGATTTATTCGTGACAATTAACAAACGACATGTGTAAACGATATAACAAAGTTATTTTGATAACTATTATAATTATGTTTTGAAAACATAATCGACAACAACGACAACTACATTTATATCTATGTATATATACATACACTCGACATTTATGATATATGTATATATGAACATTAACAATGACGACAACTAATATATATATTAGAATATATATATTCAACTAATATGTATATTAATATACATACTTGAACTTAACGATTATATGAACGCAAACGTTACCAACAATTAAAATGTTATAAACATTTCAACTTAACAAATAATCCACATACTTATACAAGTATTATTAATTGCGTCTAGGTATTTGAGCGACGCTTTTGGATTGTTTGCTAGCTATTTGTGCTGAAGACTTGCAAAACCATGAGTTCACAGCCCCTCTCTTTTATTGTTTTAAATGCTTTTAAAACCAGGGGTGGAAAACATAGAACAATGTGATATAACATGCTATATGCTTTATGTGTTGCAATGCATGCTATTATATGAAACTGATTAACATGATTTCTTTCATGCTATCAAACTTGAACTATTTCTATAAAATGTTTTCATATTAAATTAACTCGAATTAATTATATGAAACGTTTTCACAACTTTTGGGAATAAGACAGCAGATCTTGGTACGATCCTAGGTTTACGCGAGGTAGTTGTAGTGCACATAAGTCCTAGTGCTTACAACCTATAACCATTAGCTAGGTTACTCTAGCCACTGAGTATACAGATAGTACTATCGATTTGACAACCCTCCCAGGATATTACTCGTTGGTCATTCCAACCCCATCGACGATAGTCGTAACGAGGAGTGTATACTTAAGATGTTACTGAGGCAACAACAAAACAACTAGTCGTGGTTTGGTTATAGTACTAGTGTCGTTACTTTAACTCTAAAGGTTTAGCTCACCTTGGAGGGATTATAGTCTAAATTTCCCACACACAACTAAAAAACTAAACAACAAATTGATTTGGGAAGGGTATTCCCTATGATGACTAATAGGACAGGTGTTCCTTGAGAGACAAATTTTAGGAAACGTTTACCTTAATCGGTTGAACTTGGTTTCCCACAAAACAACTATTTATAGGAAATGTTTTACTTAAAAGTTAAACCTGTGTTTCCTGCAATAACTATTTTGGAATGTTTACCTTATTGTTAAACTTGAGTTCCTGTTAACTATCTGTTGGAAAATGTTTGCTTGACTGCTAAACCTGATTTTCCTAAACTATTGAAATGGATATGTTTAACTTATTTGATAAACCTGTATATCCTGCGACTACTTATTAGGAAATGTTTATGATTAAACTTGTGTTTCCTACACAGTATTATTGTAGTAAGAATGACATTCTTACTAATTATAGGAAATGTTTTCTTTAATTAGAATACTTGTGTTTCCTACTTTACATATAAATATTATGTTTGTGTACATAAATGATTTATACAAGACTTAAACCTGTGAATTCACTCAACATTCAATGTTGACGGTTTACTATGTTTTTCAGGGAATTAGGACTCAGGTACATCTGCATGCATAACGGACGTAGGCTACTTGACTATTTATAATGCCACTTTTGGGACACTTGGATTTCCTTTGTATTATCAATCCGATTGGTTATACTTATGAAATCCCTCTTTTATAAACTTGTATTTTCAAATACTTATGTTGTCTTTGACAACCCTACTTATGTACGACTTTATAAGTCGTATCTTTTGTAATAACTTTAAACTTATGGCATCTTAAATATATTATGTTCTGTATGATCATATGCTCTGACATCGTGAATGCACTATCGAATCTGTCCGCCCCCGATGCTTAACTATTATTAAAATGCTTCCACTAATCAAATAAAAGCTTCCGCTAAACTGTTAATAAACACGATTATCGATTTGGGGGTGTGACAGAATGTGAGGAGAGTAATTACTGATCTAGTTTCTAATCTTAAAACTGATAAACTAGAAGAGGGTAAGAAAATGTTTAAGGAAAAGGCTAAACTGGACTTAGAGAATGTGAGCATGAATACTAACAAATCTAAACATGGGTTAGGATATGTTAGTAATACAGTTGATTCAGTTACTAAACCTGTTGTTAAATCTGTTGTGAATAACTGTGTTAATTGTAAATGTAAAGCAAGTACTTCTTCTTCACAGAATTTTCAAAATCAAAAACCCAGAGGTAATCAAAGAAATTGGAATCAAATGGTTTCACAAAAACTGGGTAATAATGTTACTGTGATTAAAGAAATGTCTTGCTTTATATGTGGAAAAATGGGTCATCTTCAATATGACTGCTATCATAATCCTGAGAATGTTCAAAGGATTAGAAAACAGTCATGGACAAAAGCAAATATGATTAACAAACAAAATTTTAAATCAAAAGTTAATCGTACTGCCAGAGTTCAGAAGATAAACTCAAAGGCTAACATGTTAAGCACTGCTATAGGTAAATCTACTGCAGCAGTAATAACAAAATTAGCCAAAAGTTTAAAGACTAAAACAGTGGTAACCAAATACAAAAACAGTGTTAACAAAATTAACACTGACTCTTCGATTGGTAAAACAGTTAAAACTGTTAAGCCAAAGAACACTGTTAAGTCTAAAATTAGTTGGATTTGGACACCTATTAAGACTGATAAATTAACTGATCCAAATTCCAACAGTGCATCACAATCAATAATCTTCAAGAAAGTTGAATATGTGAATGCACATGGGAAACCCAAAGCCAAATTGGTTTGGGTTCCCAAGAGAAATTAATTCTCTTCTTGACTGTTTGTGCAGGGCAAGCCAAAAAGCTTATGGCACATCGATAGTGGATGCTCAAGGCACATGACTGGAGACAAAGGAAAGCTACAGGATTTCAAATCTTTTGATGGAGGATATGTAGCTTTTGGAAGCAATCCAAAGGGAGGAAGGATCACAGGGAAAGGAACAGTTCAGAGTGAAAAGCTAAGTTTTGATAATGTTTATTTTGTGGAACAACTGAGGTATAATTTACTAAGTGTGAGTCAAATCACAGATAAAAAGAACCCAGTTCATTTTACTGACACTGAATGCCTTATCTTGTCCAAGGAATTCAAAATACCTAAAAACATGATTTTAATGAGAATTCCAAGGCAAGATAATGTATATAAGTGTGACTTAGTAAATATGACACCTCAACCTGATTTAAACTGTCTTATTTCTAAAGCAAGTGTGAATGAATATGAACTGTGGCATAGGAGAATGTGTCACATGAATTTCAAAACCATTAATAAACTTGTCAAAAACAAGCTTGTTAGAGGTTTGCCTGAAAAGGTCTATTCATGTAATGATCATTGTGTTTCTTGTCAAAAGGGAAAGCAACACAAATCTTTATTTAAGTCCAAATCTGTGAACACAAATAGCACACCCTTACACTTATTGCATATGGACTTATTTGGACCAACCAGTATCAGTAGTATGGGGAAAAAGTCTTACTGCCTTGTGATTATTGATGATTACACTAGATTTACATGGGTTTTCTTTCTTAGGACAAAGAATGAGACAGGTGAAATACTTAGATCATTTATAACTAAGATGGAAAATCAATTGGATAAGAGAGTGAAGATCATCAGAAGTGATAATGGAACAGAATTTAAAAATCATGAGATGGATAAATTCTGTGAAGTTAAAGGTATTAAGAGAGAATTTAGTGCACCTAGAACTCCTCAACAAAATGGAGTAGCTGAAAGGAGGAATAGGACACTAATTGAGGCTGCTAGAACCATGCTATCTGATGCAAAGCTACTGATAACACGTAAAAAGTCATGTTTTTACGTACGTTATCTTCCACATTTTAGGCACAAAGTTAACTAAAACACACTTAAAAGGACATTATTCATAAAGTTTTGTTAACTAAGTCAAAACGGAGTCGATGTTTGTAAAATCACTGAAAATGGCATGAAAAATGTAAGAAACAGGGCAAAACTGCTTCACCGTACCTCCGTTCATTCATTTTAATGCATCTTGAGCTACACTCCGAGTTAGGACCTCTAACTTATGTCATTTTCTTCGTTAGGAAATTACGAAACCGTGAGCGCGAGAATCACTCAAAACGGATAAACGACGAAGAAGTTACGCCCGAACGAAGGAACGAAGAACCAAGGAATCAGGATACGGGAGAGCTAGACCGTATACGGCCAAACTAGACCGTATACGGCCTGCACAGACCGTATACGGCCTAGCTAGCACAGCCGTATACGGCCTGTGTTCTCCCGTATTCACCCTATGCTCTCCCGTATACGGTCCAGTTCAACCGTATTTGCCCTAGCTCAACCGTATCGTGCGTTTGGTCAATAAAAATCAGACTTTTATTCGGGTTTGCGATACGGTTGTGCATTTGAAGGTTTGGATACGGTCTACGGATACGGTTGTGCGTTGCCTATATATTGAAGCCTCATTTCCACATTTTGAACACAATCCAACAACTTCATCCATCCAACACTCTCATACTTCAATTCTCTTCGTTTTCTTTACGTTTTTATAGTTTTACTCTCTCTCTAGGATAGTTTAGATAGTTTCTCTCTCTAGAGCTCTCCGTCTCTAGAGAGAGAGAGATAGTTAGTTGGTTAGCAGTAGAGAGAGAAGGAAGCTGGTATTGTAATCACGGTGTAATAAAAGCATTCTTGGTGCAAGACTCTGTCTTTCTTTTCAGCCGTTACGCTGCTCAATTTACTGGTGATATCTATCTTTTCATACTTATACTATGTCCGAATTATTTCTGCCTGCTTGTATGATGTATGTTACTGTTATTGCCATGCTTATTGAGTAGTGTGCTGTTGCGGTTGTTGAAATGTAGATAATTAGACGTAGGGATGATGTTGAATTAATCTTTAAAACTATATAATTGGGAATTGTTATTTTTGTTATGTCTAAAACTTATCATGCATCTAGACTTAGTTATGGATCACCCTTTCCAGTCCTTCGCGTGACTGCTACTTTAGGCTTAGAACTTGATCAACTCTAGGTACAGTAGGAAGTTATCTGTGTTATAGTACGAAGCCGTGTCTGTCACTGTAATTCGGCTGAAATACTGAGTATAGCTTTGGAAACACCACTGGTGGAGTACAACGTGGAAGCTCCGGAAATAGCCGTATGTGCCAACACTGTGGACTACCTAGAGACCCTAGAATATGGCCTAGGAACCAATATAACTGTGGAAATGTTACAGTACACCGTCTGTCCACCCCTGGAACTGAAGCTATGGAAACATTTCGACATAGTACAACGTACCTGTACCTAGGGGTAAAAGCTACAACATATCCCTGGTTACAAAGGATCTGTGGAACTGTTTAAGTGTAGTACATCGTGAACGGTGCCTAGTGTGGTACGCTGTGGAATGAGTATGCATTGTACACCGTTGGTGTTCCTAGGGCTGAATGACTGATTGCAAAGGAGAGTCTAGATCATGACAGAAGTAATTGAACTAATCAAACGTAAGGAATGAGTCTAGTGATGAAAGTCAAGCCCAGCAGTGGTTCAGAGTTCTTAAAACCCCTAGACTCTACAAAACTGATAGTTTAGAATAACAAAGTAATGATCTGAACATGTTTAGGAGATGGCATTTACATTTAGGTGTTAAGAACGGTCAGAATAACCCAATGGGCAGTCTGTTACCTTATTCCTGCACCCTTCAAGGGTCACTGGTCCAAAAGACAGTGTGGGGGGTTGAGCAGCCTGTTCTGATAAGAATCACGATAACCTAGGTGCTCAGTGACATACGGATTCTGGTAATTAACTTGAATAAGTAGGGACCTAGTGTTTACACCCATAATGCATTTGTCTATTAACTGAAAATGTCCCCAATTATCTTTATAATAAGCATCATCCCGACAACCGATTATCGAAGTTTCAACTGCCGCAATTCTCTATCTGTCTACCTAGCTACCGATTCTCCTCTATCTTTTATTTTACTGCACGTAGTTAATTAATTAAATTAGAAAACTAAAACACCAAAAACCTACCTACTTGCACAAAACCATCCTAAAAGTGAACCCTATCTTTGGCATCGCTTCATTTCAATTCGCTCCGATTTAAGAACGACCTCGAGTTATACTTGCTGCTTACTCACCCTGTGTAGTAGGTAGTATTTATAAGTTGAGCCCCAGCTCTTTATAAATTTAAAACTCACTGATCCAGCCAAGCGGTGGTTAAGTCCTGCTGACGACAAGGACGGTTCACTCCCAAGGTGAGCTAAAGAGACCCGACCGTTGGGCTGGCATCAAGTTTTTGGCGCCGCTGCCGGGGATCTTAGAGCGTTACGATTCTGAAGTCGCCTTAGATAAGATAAGCCTTTAGGAGATCCTTTTCGTATAGGTTGTCTTCAACTTATCCGAAAGTTACTTTCTTTAGAATAATTAGCTTAAATTAGAATAAAATTAAAAATCCAAAAATATCTTTCTACGATTCGCCGCCTTCCTATCCCATTTCTCCATTCGCCAGCAAAACGACTGAAGAAATGACGACTATGGACGATGCTGAGTTCTTCAACCACTTGGAACAAGAGTTGAAATCCGACTTTCACTCATCACCGGAAGAAGCCTCCGCTGGACCAGACGACGATTCTAGAACCTTAGGGAAACTCTTAGATCTTGACTTAGGAACCCATAAATCTCAACAGAAGATCTCAACTTCTGCTTCTAGCATTCCAAGCTATCAGGTTTTACCTGCACCTGAGATTAAACATTCCTTAGAAAATATCCCTAGATTCCCTGATTTTGTCGATAATATTCCTGAAAACCCTCAACCCTTTCATTCTTCATCCAAAGAAGAACGAATCCCCATAAGGAATGAGGATATTCATGAACATCTTCCAAAATCACCAATTTTTGTAAACCTCGTACCAGAACCTTCGTACACCATTTATCGTGTTATAGATAAGGAAATACCGAAAGATTCAGATGGTGATGAAATCCGAGACGTTGGTTACTCTTTTGATCCTGGTAATAGATTGGATGTATGCAAAGCATTTGCCTTACACTTAAATATGTCTGATTTTCCTTACTCAGTCGAGCAAAGAGGAACCATCTTAAGGATTAATATACTCGTAGGTATTCTCCACTGTCTTCCAACCCAAAAGGAAGATGGTATCTTCACACGATATCGAGAGCAAGAGCGAAAGCTTTTATCAGAAATGAATCACCTCATGGATCTATTTGCTTGCACCGATTATCAACCGGTTTCTCAAACCATGATTAATCGTTATGTTGCAGCTATGATAAATACGCTTGAGCTATTAACTTCTAAAGATCCCGCGATCACTCTCGTCATTTCTGGAAAAATTCCATTTTTCGTAGATCCTGCCGCCTATATAATCGCCAAGTTGCAAGAAATATTTCCTGGAGCAGACGACAACAAGATAGAAGCCGCTTTCTTTGCTGAAAGAAAAGATATCCACGATAAACTCGCTTCGTTGTTCGATCAATCCAAATTCCCTTTCACCGTTTCTCAAAGATCTCTAATTTTGGATAATGCCATTGCAGTGCAAACTACATATGGTAATCCCGACTCAAAAGAGGAATTTAGGTTTCAGAGAATTTTAGGAAATCTTCTTCACGATCTTAATAATATGGACCGCGGTGTGCGAAAAGGAATTTCAAGTAAAAAGAAAGTTAGAAAGGAATTTAACAAGTTTATTAATAATCTGCTAGAATTAGGCCGGAAAGAACATAAGATTCTTAGCGAATTCGAAAATTTCTCATCACACCCTGCCAAGCTAGTTGATTATGTCATTAACATTCTAAACTGTGATTTTATTCCTCGCTATACTTCAAGATTGCTTTCGAGCAATCTCCTTTAAACTGTTTTGGAACAATTGTCGAGCTACAGACTTAAACCAAGCGCTTTTTGGGAGGCAACCCAAATCTTTGATTAGGTCTTTAAAATAATTTTCGTAGGTTAGTTTAATTATTAGTTTAATTTGTTTCTTAAAAAAGTCAAAAAGCTCTTAAAATCTTTGTCTCCGCAAAATCTGCGCAGTTTCTAAAAACGTGAAGATCTTAAATTCAAATAATTTTTAGAAAGTTTTTAAATTGTTTGGGTTTTAAAGAGTCAAGATTTTAAACCAAAAATATTGTTTATTTAGTTAAGTAGTTTTCCTTACATTTTAAATAAAACCAACATTTTTGTTGCACGCAGTTCACTACAGGAATTTTAGACTTTTTGCTAAAATCATTTGGCTTAAGTTTTAAATTGCCCAAAACATCTTTTAATCACATTTTAAATGGTCATTTACCTTAAATGGAAAAAGGAGGGAGATAAAAAGATGGGGAATGAGTCAAACAAAGTCATAACACATAAAAAATCATTTTTTCTCCTCCTTCCCCCTCCTTGGCCGACGGTTTCACTACCCCCACACCAAATCCACCATTTTTCACCATTAAAGCTCAAATCAAGCTTCATCTCTTCATCTCTAGGTCATTTTTGGTTCATTTAACATCATTACATCTTCATTAAGGTATGATCCAAGCTTTAACCACCAAAATTCTCTAACTTTGTTAACTTAGGGTTTCAAGTTAGTTTTTGAAGGTTTGTGCTTTACATTGCGAAATTGAGCTTTGATTCTTGCTTAGTGATGATATAGGATGATGTAGGAACTAGCATTACTAGTTAGATTGAAGTGATTTGATGTTTGACTTTTGAAAATTGACTTTTCTTTGACTTTTATGGCTAGTTAGTCCACTTTGACCATTCGATGATTAAATTGCTTATGATAAGTTGTTTGTTGATTGATTAGTGCTTAATATGATTAGTATAGCTTATTCATTTGCTTCATTTGCGGTTAAATACGTGTTATGGTTAAGTTAGCAAATTAAAGTGAGCATGAAACGTTGACTTTTGATTAAACGTCTCCATTTTGAAATAAAACTGTTGGTTAAAATGATGTTTTGACTTAAGTTGATGTTAATGCCTTGCTTTGATTTGCTAGTTCAAATTAGTATTACTATGAATTGGGCAACTGACTAAAGGGAAACTTACTTTGGTAAAGTCGACTTTAAAAAGTCAAAATGCTTAAATTTTAGTAATACTAGTAACCATTCTAGTTAAAGAGTCATGGTGGTGTTGTAAAATTGTATGTTTAAAAGTATTATGGCAAGTCTTAAATTAATGCTACACTTTCCTTAAAACAACTACTTTTGAAAATTCTAAAGTAGCATTTATAAAAAATTGCCATAATCACTTTAAAAGATCCAATCTAACAACACGATTGTCAACTAGGGAACTTTGTTGCATTACTTGCATGATTTGGTTAAAAATGCTAAATACTTGCTCAAATAATCATGATAGTTTGCATTAGTATGCGGTAATAGGTTATGCTTGCCATGATAAGGTAATTACATGATTAAGACTTAAATCTATATCATACATGCTTATGATGGTTAAGTAGTCTTTTGACTTGTCTTCTAGAAATCATTAAAGACCTAATAGCCTATTATTGTAAACCAAAGTTTCTTGTGATGGTTGGAAGTTGAGTTTGGTGGTATTACTAGTTATTACAGGTTTTTGGGACTGCTCATTTTCTAAAGCCCACATTTCGAATTTTCGTTAAAAATCTAAAATATGAACTATTCCATAAACTTGTAATTATTCTTGGTAATTCACTTTGTTCTTGTTTTTCTCTTATTTACAGATGACTGAGATTCCTCGCTATATCAGGAAATCCATCAAAGATCCAGAAATACGGGAAAAGTTTCAGACATGGTTAAAGCATGATTTAGGGGAAAATAGGTACATAGTGTGGGAAGACTTGGAGCAGATTGGTTTAAAACAAGGTTTTGAAAGATTGATTATGTTCAAGGAAGGGAAGCGAAATCTGCGAGCCTGGAAGAATCTGTTTGAGATTAGGGAAAATGTTTATCGGGAATTAGTTGCTGAATTCATGGTTACCTTCCAGTTTGACAAGACAACCGATAAACTAAATGATGACCGAATGATCAGATTCAACTTTTTGGGCAACCCTCAACAAATGTCATTGGCAACTTTTGCTAGTCACCTTGAGCTATACACTGAGTATCAAGTCACTACTCCGTTCTTCTTGAAGGCAAACAGAGAGGTGAAACAGCGAGACCACACTGCTATCTGGCAAGAATTGACTGGAAATCAGTTTCAGTCCAATGTCAAGGCCACCAGTTTTCTTGATAAGCACCATCAGGTTCTCCACAACCTCCTTGCATGTAGCATTCGAGGAAAAAGAAAGACCAAAGGAGCTGTTGGAGTAAAAGATATGCTGATTATCAAGAGCATTATAGAGCAGGAGCACGTTAATGTTGCTTATATAGTTGCTGATAGGATCCTCACTGAGTCAGGATACACCGAATCAGAGTCTGCTTACATGGGAGCAGTAATCACTAAGTTAGTTAAGAGAATGGGGCTGTTAACTGAGGAGGTGATCGGTAACTTGACACCAGTAGTGAACAGGGTATCTAAGCCGTATAACATCAACTACATGGTCAAAGTATGGTTGCTAGAGAAGGATGTTGATGGGCAGATTAGATGGAAGGAAGGTGAGATCATTCCGGGAGTTCATATGAGACCCCCGAGGAGCAAGAGTGTTAGGTTTGAGTTCGATGACAGCACAGTCCACCGACAGCCTAGGACCACTGTTGCTCATGAGCGAGAGGAGGGAGAGACTGCCGCTGCTGAGGCACAGAGTCCACTGATACCGCCTGCTCGAGAGTTTGGTTGGGGAGATCCGGTGACATCCGAGCTCATGTACGGTATGTTGGGTATGCTTAACTCACACTACACACAGGACACATATTTGGCTGCTGAGTTTGGATTCCCACCACCTGCACGCCCTACATGGGTATGCGGCCCACGACCACCAAACTACCACACCATGCCACTACACCCACTTTCCATGACACCATCCACTACCACCATTCCTTACACTACCATACCACCCACATCTTCCACCCGCACTGTGCCCATCGAGATCCCTCGTGCCCGCCGTACCAGGACTACTCCTGCGGCTGAGCCGGTTTTCTCTGTGCACACTACAACACCACATATGCCGCATATCCCATATGTTGGGCAGCCATCCTCCCGTGCCATGACCCGTCCAGGACCAGCTGAGTCAGCCATATCAGACACATCTTCAGAGACAGACTCACCTCAGTCAGGTTTTAGACAGGACATGCAGGTTGACGATCAGGTTCAGGTTCAGGCCGACTATATGCCAGACATGACTACTGCTGCTTTGCCTACTTTTTCAGGATTCACAGGGATGCTCCAGAGCAACCCAGTGCCATCCTCTGAGCTTCCACCGTACCAGATGCCCGGTGCTTCCATTGGATCGTATGAGATTGCAGACATGGGACTAGATCCCAACTTCCATTTGTACCCGATCCAGCCACCAGCATCAGGCAGACAGCGCAGTTCATCTTCAGCATCAGTCTCCCGCAGAGCCTCGAGTGGACAACACTCTGCTTCACGTGCTGGACCTTATGGCTCCATGCCACCTCCAGCTCATGGACCACCAACCAACCAGGACCTTCCTCGACCTTGATCTCATCTTATTTCACTATCATTTATGTTGGATGACTGTATTACTCTATTACTAGTATTTGGATAACTGTATTAACTGTTGCTGCAGACTTGTATTGGTCCCAACCTGTGATCTGGTTGGACCCACCTATTTATCTTATCTTATCGTTTATCTATTATTTTACTTATGTTATGTTTTGTTTAGTTAATTTCTAGGTTACTTGCGAATAATAGAGAGCAGTAGATACTATAAAAATTTCCCAAGGAGAACCCGAGATGACGCGCAAATCACGCAAAGATCCTGATTCGAGCCTATTGAACTACCCTACCAAATCAGAATCTTCAAACACACATCTCAGTCTTTTCTAGGGGAGTTTTTCGTTCCACTTTCTTAATGATTTGTTTTCATCGCCTATAAATCTCCGTGTTTCCCATCATGCTTAAATTCTAAAGTGTGGGATTATAAATCCCATACAAATCAAACCAACTTAGAAATAGAGTTCCAAAATATTTTCAAGCTTTAAGTGTGGGATTCCTCCCAAAAAGAAGAATTTCAGACTTAGTTTGAGAACATTAGGGACAATGTTCCTCTAAGTGTGGGATACACGGTATGATATACCGTATTCTTTGACTTTGATTGCTTGTCCAAAGTATAACTTTCTTAAAAATAAGCTTAACTTCGACAGTGAAGTTTTCACTCATTCAGTTGGCTTAAATTTTTCTAAAAACCTCATTTGTGCTAAAATTTTTAAATTTTTGACTCTAAATAATTTTGAGAAAGATTGATTTTTCCAAAAATTGATTAAACTGCTTTGGAAAGTAAGATAAGTTAAGATACGAGTCCCTTAAAAATGAAATGTTAATTGAAGAGCATCGCACGGCTAGGCACATACACCCTTTTTGCAGTGAGGTACTTGAGCCAATAAAAGCATTCATCTTTAATGCTTCACTTCTTCGTTTGATATGTGTGCCGATGTATGTGCTTTGAGTTAGAACTTTCTCTCGGTATACGTTTCGAGACCACACCAATGGGCACCGTACGCGGTGAAGGTGCAGTCAGAGGACCTTGACATTTCATAGGATTAAAACCCCATTTCTTAAAAGCCTAACCCGTCCAACTCTCATTCGTGAGTGTTGAAGATCCATTAGTTAAACCCTTTGAGCCTTAACCTTTCATTTCTTCAAAACCACCATTCACCACCTACCCTCACCTTTTCAAAAATTTTAAACTTAGAACGTTTTGGAGTTATGAAAAGCGTTATTTAGGCATCCTTGCCACTTTTGTCTCACACACTCTCAGTTTCTCTCTGTGTTCTCTCAGAAATCTTGCGTGTGTTAAAAATCATATATCTATTGAAAGCAAAAATTCAGGTGCGAAAAATTGGCACCTTTTCTGAAAAAAGCTCAGTTAAAATGAGATGTCAAAAGGACAAAGTGTCCAGAATCTCTCGAAAAATGTATAGAAAAGAAAAGAAAAAAAAAAGAGAAAAATCTCCGAAAAAATTCCCACAAAAATAAAATAAAGCTTAGTGCTTGAAACTCTCAAAGAATGCCTATTCAGAGAATCAGTCAACTCCGTGTGCGTTCCCGAGAAGAAAGTCATCAAAGCTACCTTTCTTCATAAATAAAATTCCTTCGTGTGCGTTTTCCGTTTTAAAGAGTGTCTAGATAATTCGATTCATAACTTTAGGACCTCTAAGTTTAAAGAAAATACCCCTTTTGTTCCATCACCCACTCAAAAACCCGAAAAATGTCTTGGGATGATTAGCACCGTTCTCATTGAAGTGGTGGAGATCCGATTCTTGATCAAGCCTATGATGAGAAGCAATGCATGACTGGCTTTATGAGCGATTTCGTTTGATTAGAATGATAGGAAACCCGATACACTTTGAGTGAATTGAGTGACCACCTTTGTGAGATCGCCTAGTCATGTACAATATCCATCGAGAATTGTGAAAGTATGCCAAGCTTAACATTTCAGGTTTAAGGGGGGACTATCTTAATGATGCTTGCTTTCTAAAAAGGTTTACTCAGTTTTTGATAAATTGATTGATCTCTGGTTGTTTACTGTCAAAGATTCTCAAAACCAGATTTTTCAAAACCTTATAGCATGTGAGAATTTTAAAGTTTGCTTGAGGACAAGCAAAAGTCTAAGTGTGGGATATTTGATAACACGTAAAAAGTCATGTTTTTACGTACGTTATCTTCCACATTTTAGGCACAAAGTTAACTAAAACACACTTAAAAGGACATTATTCATAAAGTTTTGTTAACTAAGTCAAAACGGAGTCGATGTTTGTAAAATCACTGAAAATGGCATGAAAAATGTAAGAAACAGGGCAAAACTGCTTCACCGTACCTCCGTTCATTCATTTTAATGCATCTTGAGCTACACTCCGAGTTAGGACCTCTAACTTATGTCATTTTCTTCGTTAGGAAATTACGAAACCGTGAGCGTGAGAATCACTCAAAATGGATAAACGACGAAGAAGTTACGCCCGAACGAAGGAACGAAGAACCAAGGAATCAGGATACGGGAGAGCTAGACCGTATACGGCCAAACTAGACCGTATACGGCCTAGCACAGACCGTATACGGCCTAGCTAGACCGTATACGGCCTAGCACAGCCGTATACGGCCTGTGTTCTCCCGTATTCACCATATGCTCTCCCGTATACGGTCCAGTTCAACCGTATTTGCCCTAGCTCAACCGTATCGTGCGTTTGGTCAATAAAAATCAGACTTTTATTCGGGTTTGCGATACGGTTGTGCATTTGAAGGTTTGGATACGGTCTATGGATACGGTTGTGCGTTGCCTATATATTGAAGCCTCATTTCCACATTTTGAACACAATCCAACAACTTCATCCATCCAACACTCTCATACTTCAATTCTCTTCGTTTTCTTTACGTTTTTATAGTTTTACTCTCTCTCTAGGATAGTTTAGATAGTTTCTCTCTCTAGAGCTCTCCGTCTCTAGAGAGAGAGAGATAGTTAGTTGGTTAGCAGTAGAGAGAGAAGGAAGCTGGTATTGTAATCACGGTGTAATAAAAGCATTCTTGGTGCAAGACTCTGTCTTTCTTTTCAGCCGTTACGCTGCTCAATTTACTGGTGATATCTATCTTTTCATACTTATACTATGTCCGAATTATTTCTGCCTGCTTGTATGATGTATGTTACTGTTATTGCCATGCTTATTGAGTAGTGTGCTGTTGCGGTTGTTGAAATGTAGATAATTAGACGTAGGGATGATGTTGAATTAATCTTTAAAACTATATAATTGGGAATTGTTATTTTTGTTATGTCTAAAACTTATCATGCATCTAGACTTAGTTATGGATCACCCTTTCCAGTCCTTCGCGTGACTGCTACTTTAGGCTTAGAACTTGATCACCTCTAGGTACAGTAGGAAGTTATCTGTGTTATAGTACGAAGCCGTGTCTGTCACTGTAATTCGGCTGAAATACTGAGTATAGCTTTGGAAACACCACTGGTGGAGTACAACGTGGAAGCTCCGGAAATAGCCGTATGTGCCAACACTGTGGACTACCTAGAGACCCTAGAATATGGCCTAGGAACCAATATAACTGTGGAAATGTTACAGTACACCGTCTGTCCACCCTTGGAACTGAAGCTATGGAAACATTTCGACATAGTACACCGTACCTGTACCTAGGGGTAAAAGCTACAACATATCCCTGGTTACAAAGGATCTGTGGAACTGTTTAAGTGTAGTACATCGTGAACGGTGCCTAGTGTGGTACGCTGTGGAATGAGTATGCATTGTACACCGTTGGTGTTCCTAGGGCTGAATGACTGATTGCAAAGGAGAGTCTAGATCATGACAGAAGTAATTGAACTAATCAAACGTAAGGAATGAGTCTAGTGATGAAAGTCAAGCCCAGCAGTGGTTCAGAGTTCTTAAAACCCCTAGACTCTACAAAACTGATAGTTTAGAATAACAAAGTAATGATCTGAACATGTTTAGGAGATGGCATTTACATTTAGGTGTTAAGAACGGTCAGAATAACCCAATGGGCAGTCTGTTACCTTATTCCTGCACCCTTCAAGGGTCACTGGTCCAAAAGACAGTGTGGGGGGTTGAGCAGCCTGTTCTGATCAGAATCACGATAACCTAGGTGCTCAGTGACATACGGATTCTGGTAATTAACTAGAATAAGTAGGGACCTAGTGTTTACACCCATAATGCATTTGTCTATTAACTGAAAATGTCCCCAATTATCTTTATAATAAGCATCATCCCGACAACCGATTATCGAAGTTTCAACTGCCGCAATTCTCTATCTGTCTACCTAGCTACCGATTCTCCTCTATCTTTTATTTTACTGCACGTAGTTAATTAATTAAATTAGAAAACTAAAACACCAAAAACCTACCTACTTGCACAAAACCATCCTAAAAGTGAACCCTATCTTTGGCATCGCTTCATTTCAATTCGCTCCGATTTAAGAACGACCTCGAGTTATACTTGCTGCTTACTCACCCTGTGTAGTAGGTAGTATTTATAAGTTGAGCCCCAGCTCTTTATAAATTTAAAACTCACTGATCCAGCCAAGCGGTGGTTAAGTCCTGCTGACGACAAGGACGGTTCACTCCCAAGGTGAGCTAAAGAGACCCGACCGTTGGGCTGGCATCAGCTACCTATGTCCTTTTGGGCAGAGGCAGTTAGCACAGCTTGCTATGTTCAGAATAGAGTATTAGTTGTTAAGCCTCATAACAAGACACCATATGAACTGTTATTTAAGAGAAAGCCTTTGGTTAGTTTCTTAAAATCTTTTGGGTGTTCTTGTACAATCTTAAATACCAAAGATCACTTAGGTAAGTTTCAAAGTAAGGCAGATGAGGGGATATTTGTTGGTTACTCTATTCAAAGTAAATCATATAGAGCATTCAATCAAAGAACCAAGATCATAGAAGAATCAATGCACATCACTTTTAATGAAAACACTGTTAATCCTGAAGGAAAAGGTCCTGAATCACTGTTTGATATTGATGCACTTAATACTGCTTTTAGATATACAAATGTGGATACTAGTGCAGGTACAAGTGCAGGTACAAATACAGGAACAAGTGATGGAGAAGGTAGATCAGATTCAGGAATATCAGCTAGAAAGAAGAATGATTCATTGGAATATATATTATTTCCAATTTGGTCTCCTGATCCCCCAGAAGTTTTTGAAACTGATCAACCAAAGACATCACAGAATGTGGAAACAGGAAAATCAGATGAAACATCATTTTCTCATGTTGATGATTCTGATAGACATGTTATTGAAGACAGTGCAGAAGACAGTGATATGAGTCCAGTACAGAAGTATACAAAGGCAAGTGTGGATGTTGATCAGACACCAACAAAGCATCTTGACACGGAGCAGGAACAATTGAATTATCTACATTTGATGAGCTCTACTCCTGTGTCAAAGAGAATTGCAAGAGAAGTGTCAAGTAGTGAGTCTGGACAAGAAGGAAATTTTACCAACTTGGAGGAGGGGATTCATGAAACAGCAGCATCTAAATACATTACTCATAAAGATCATCCACTTGAGAATGTAATTGGAGATATTGAATCTGCTGTTAAAACTAGAAATCAAAGTCAGGTGTTTGAAGCTTCAGCAAATGAGGATGAAGTAAATCTTGATACAGAAGCTGTTAATACTTCTTTGTTTGCCTGTTTTCTGTCTCAAACAGAACCAAAGAAGGTTACTGAAGCTTTGAGAGATCCTAGTTGGATTGAAGCTATGCAAGAGGAGTTGCTTCAGTTTAAGATTCAAGAAGTCTGGACATTGGTTGATTTGCCTAAAGGGAAGAGGGCAATAGGTACTAAATGGATTTTCAAAAACAA
Organism: Helichrysum umbraculigerum; assembly: GCA_949592205.1. Lineage (NCBI taxonomy): Eukaryota > Viridiplantae > Streptophyta > Magnoliopsida > Asterales > Asteraceae > Helichrysum > Helichrysum umbraculigerum. The sequence continues at coordinate 44,848,366 of CATIUR010000001.1, forward strand.
GAAGGATGAAAGAGGTATAGTGATCAAAAACAAGGCTAGATTGGTTGCACAGGGATATTCACAAGAAGAGGGGATTGATTATGATGAGGTTTTTGCACCTGTTGCAAGAATAGAGGCAATTAGATTGTTTTTAGCTTATGCTTCATTCAAGGGATTCATTGTGTATCAGATGGATGTTAAGAGTGCTTTTCTGTATGGCACGATACAGGAAGAGGTTTATGTATGTCAACCACCAGGGTTTGAAGATTCTAAGTTTCCTGATAAAGTTCTCAAACTTGAAAAAGCTCTTTATGGATTACACCAAGCACCTAGAGCTTGGTATGATACTTTTTCAGATTATCTGTTGCAGAATGGATTCAAAAGGGGTGCAATAGATAAAACTTTGTTTACTAAAAGAATTAAGAATGATATACTACTGGTTCAAGTCTATGTAGATGATATCATTTTTGGTTCAACAAAGGATAGTCTTTGCAAGGAGTTTGAATCATTGATGCATGAAAAGTTCAAGATGAGATCCATGGGAGAATTAACATTTTTCTTGGGGCTACAAGTGAAGCAACAGAAAGAAGGAATCTTTATTCATCAAAGTAAGTATGTTAATGATATACTGGATCGGTTTGGGTACAAAGATGCTAAAGTTGCAAGCACACCAGTTGAGACAAACAAGAAATTACATGCAGATCTTGAGGGGGAGAGTGTGGATGAACATCTTTACAGATCAATGATCGGGTCTCTTATGTATCTCACTTCATCAAGGCCTGACATCATGTTTGCAGTGTGCTTATGTGCAAGATTTCAAGCTAATCCAAAGCTGTCACATCTTCTTGCACTCAAAAGAATATTTAGATATTTGAAGGGTCAATCAAAATTGGGCCTTTGGTATCAAAAGTTTACTTCTTTTGATCTGATAGCTTACACAGATAGTGATTATGGAGGAGCTAATCTGGACAGGAAATCTACATCAGGAGGTTGTCAATTTTTGGGATATAGATTGGTTTCATGGCAATGCAAGAAACAAACCACTGTATCTACATCTACAGCAGAGGCAGAATATGTAGCAGCTGCAAGTTGCTGTGCTCAAGTGCTATGGATTCAGAATCAGATGTTAGATTACGGTTTTACCTTTCTTCATACTCTTATTTTTATTGATAACAGTTCTGCAATCAGTATTATAAATAACCCAGTTAAACATTCTAAAACAAAGCACATTGAAATCAGATATCATTTCATTAGAGATTGTAATGAGAAAAGACTTATTCAAATTTTGAAAGTTCATACTGATAATCAGTTTGCTGATCTGTTCACAAAAGCTTTTGATGTAGGCAGATTCACATTCTTGGTTACTAGTATTGGAATGATTAATTTGTCATAAGTTATTTTTCTTATCACTGTTCTCTGTGAATAATATCTACTGTGTTTTTCATTTGGGTTAATACTGATTTGTTAATTAAACACTGATTGTGTGTAATGTGTATCGTTATCACTGTTTACTACTTTTAGTATAAACAGTGGTAATAATCACTTCACCACTGTTAGTGTATAGTTAACACTGTATACTTGTATTTTTGTTTGCATTAACACTGCAGGTTATATTGATATGCCTTGGAGTTTAACTACTGCAGGTGTTTATGGAGTTTACCTGCTTGTGAAGTTTATCTTTCGATAAAAAAAAAAAATAATAAAATAAAATAAAAAAAAAATTAACCACTGCTTTGTTTATATGATCTTGCTAGATCTGAAGTACTACTTGTATTAAGTTAGCACTGCCTTGGTCGGTTGGTACTGCTTGTACAAGTGAGCACTGCTAGCTTTATTATATAAATGACGCATTTGAGAAACCAAGTGTTGATTACCACTGATGGTTATTTTCACAATTATCACTGAACGTGTTATTTTTCTTAATTAACACTATTTTAGTTATAATTGGGGATTTGGTCAAATTAGGGTTTACAACTGATTCAATTTCAGTACTTAACTCTCAAACACTTAGGGTTTTTCATTACGCTTTCAAAATTACACATACAAACCACTGCGCTAAGTCTCATCGATTCTCAATTCTGTAAAATCATCTTCGATTCTTCTCGATTACTTGATTTCTTATCATGGCATCGACTTTGTCTACTGTTCAACTACCGATTGGAAAAGATCACAATATGATCGCATTCTTAATGAAACCTGCAGAGGCAAACGAGTATGTGGAAATCATTGATTTCCTTCGTGCTTCACATATTCGTCATGCTCTCACTGTAGCACCCAGGATATCTCACGATCATATCAACAATTTCTGGGTGAATGCATCAATAGAAGAGGAACAGGGGATTAAAAGAATCGTTTCAGAAGTTATGGATACACGTGTTGTAGTTACAGAAGCTACTGTTAGAGCTTCATTACAACTAGATGATGAGGCAGGTATAACTTCTTTAGATGATACTGTTATGTATAATACTTTACGATTGATGGGTTATGAGGGTTCTTTTGAAGTTTTTACTTTTCAGAAAACCTTATTTTCTTATCAGTGGAGGTTTTTAATACATACGATTTTACACTGCTTGTCATCTAAGAGATCATCTTTTGGGCAGTTTGGAAGCAACATTGCTTATGCAATTGCTTGTCTTGCAACTGGTCAAAGGTTTAATTTTTCAAATCTGATATTTTCTGGTATGCTTAGAAACATTGAGCAGCCAAAGATTAAATTTTTGATGTATCCACGTTTTGTGCAGTTGTTCTTAAATGAACAAATTCCTAATATAACTGCACTTGAAAAAGTTATTGGTATTGTCTCTTTTAAACCAAAAGTTTTTGTAAATATGAAGAGAGATACTAAATTTTCTGGGAAGGTTACAGCATTATTTTCTACAATACTTCCTGCACCTTCCACCACAGCATCAGTACCACCAACTGAAGCTGAACCAACTACTGAGAGAATGGTTCCACCCACCACTTCTCAACCCACAGTAGTTGGGGGTAATAAAAGAAAACAAGGGACCACAACAGCTAAATATTCTAGAGCCAAAAAGGCTAGAAAACAGGCATCTGAGGCTGCTGCTGCTCAGATGTCTCAGTCAAATGATTCATCACAGCAGATGATCAATGAGGAGGAGGATGATCATTCTGAGAGGGCTGCTTCTACTGCTTCTAGCCCACTGGCAGAGCAGGACAGAAGTAACATTAATAAGACCCCATCAGAGGCAACACATGGACATGATTCTACACCTGTAGATGATCCTAGTGGTCCCAGTACCAAGAACCAAGGGGACTTTGATGATCATGCTAGGCATGAGTCAAAATTTGATGATGTCAATGATTCACCAAAGGATTCACATCCTGAAGGTGTTGAGGCTAGAACTAACTTGGAATTGACGAAAATGGTTGATTATGTATGGGCTGAATTTGTAAAGGAGAGGAAGAAGAATAAGGCTAAGGATGAAATTATCACTCAGTTACAGAGGAGAGTGCAGCAGTTAGAATTGATTGTTATTAAATGTTTAAAGAAAGGAAGGAAATATGTGGTTCATGATACTTCTGAACCTGAGGATGCTTATCAATTTCCACAAAATGCTTTCAAAAAGGGGGAGAAGGTCTGGACAAATTTGGGTGATAAGAAGAAGGGTTAATGTACAAATTCGTTACTGTACTTTGAGAAAAAGTTCATGTAGGTTACTAAACTTTTAACATGTACAAATTCATTACTATACTTTCACTAAATTGTCACCACGCCTATTTTACTCAGTTTTTATTCAAAGTTTAGTGACCCAATTATGCTAATTTTTACAAGTACAATAACATAATTGAAATATGGTAAAAAGTTTAGTAACTTATATGAACTTTTTTGAAAGTACAGTAACGAATTTGTACATGTTAAAAGTTTAGTAACCTACGTGAACTTTTTCTCAAAGTACAGTAACGAATTTGTACATTAACCCTAAGAAGAATAAGAGTGACAAGGTGGTGGATGATGATGAGAAGGTTGATGAAGAAATGGAGATGGAACAACCAGAGGATGATGAGTTTGTGGATACACCTCCAACACCACCAACAGAGCCAGAAATAAATGAGTCAGTGTATGAGACAGTGGAAACAGAAATGAATGAACCAGTGGCAGATGAAAATAAGTCTGATCATACTGAGGTTATTGGGTCAGTGGATAAAACTGCAGAAGTTGATATGGCAGATAAGACTGAGGAGTTGAAGATAGATGATGATGGTGAGGAAGTAAATAAACCAGAGATAGCAGTGGAAACAGCAAAAACTGATGCTCAACAACAAGTTGAAAAGACTAGGAAAAAGAGCATTCCAGTTAAAACTGCCAAGATGACAGGAGCAGGAAAGAAGGTTGAAAGTCCAAAGAAGACATCCACACAACAACCATCTTTGCCTGGATTTCAGATTAGAGAACCTGTTGCTGCTCCTGTTCAACAGAAGAAAGACTTGCCAAAGATTGATCCAAAAGATAAGGGCAAAGGAAAACTGGTAGAAGAACCAAAGAAGAAAAAGCAAAAACCAGTGCCACCTGAAGTAACTGCTCATGATACTGAATATGCACAAAGGTTACAGGCTGAGTTAAATGCAGAGGACTTGATTGATGTTGAGATTGAGGAAGGAAAGTTTGTAAAAATGACAAAAGAGCAAGTGGCAGAATGGGATGAATATTTGTTGAAAGAGCAGAGACAGGATGATATTGAATATCTTGTTGAACAGATTAAGAAAAAGAAAGCAGAAGAGGCAAGAAAGAAGAAGGCTGCAAAACCACTAACAAAAGCTCAGATGAAGAAGAACTTAATTGCAAAGCTAAAAGGTGGGTATATTCCTTTGAATGCATTGAAACAGATGACTTTAGAGAGATTGCAGGAGTTATGGGATAAAGATGATATGAATCCTGATGTGATTGAGAAGAAAGAAAAAGAAAAGAAGGAAGTTGAAAAAGAAAGGAAAAAGGCAGAAAAAGAAAAGAAATTGAAGGAAAAGGAAGAAAAAGAAAAAAGAGAAAAGATAGAAGCTGAGAAGAGGAAGAAAGATGAAATTGAAAGAAAGAAAAGAGAGTTAGATGAAATTCCTGATAGAGAAAGGAATGTTGATGAATTGAAGGAGTTTATTCTGTTATAACCAGTGGAATCTGAGGTAATTAATGTTGAATTACCTGGTATCATTGATTGGTCTATTGAGCAGTTTGTCAATCCTGTTAAGATTCACAAGATTAAAATTGAAAGAGCAGATGGAAATGTATCTTGGTGGAGATCTTTTAGGGATTTGATAAAAAGAATTAGTAGGACTGATTTGGTGAGAATGTATGAGATTGGGATGGAAAAGGATTTAGATTTGAAAAAGTTTGATAATCTGGTTGAGAAAGTTACATGGCATTGGATTAAGGCTATGTTTGAGCCAGAAGAGTTTCCATTTCAGTTTGCTACTTTCAGCAAGGTCAGAAATTGGATTTATCATGCCAAACCTGGAGTACATCAGATTGTTATGGATGATGCAGTATTTATGTGGTTATTGACAGATAGATTTTATGATATAAATCTGAGATTTTTGATGGGCTTGAGAAATGCAAGGTTACAAGCTGCAGTTTTAGATGATGTAGCTCTGGAATTGGTATATATGGTGCTGAATCAGATTCATAAGAAGGAGGAGATAGATAGAAGAAAGAGAAGAAATGACTAACAGTTTTGAAAGAATTTTGTGAAGCTCATAATGGAGGATTGAAGAAACTTAATGCTGTGAAGGACAGATTAAGTTTAGGGGGAGATTGTTGGGTCAAAACTGTTTCAGGTCTGAGTTGAAGTCTTGATGAGAAGACAGAGTACAAGTGATTAAAACTGTTTGTTTTGAAGGTTAAAACTGTCTTTACGAAGTTACAACTGATAGAAGAAAACTGAAGAGAAGACAAGTGTTACAACTGATTGAAGATAGATTACAACTGATAGTTATATGTCTGTAAGTAGTTAAAACTGCTTATGTATTTGTAACTGTTAGTTATATATGAAACAGTTAACACTGGTTATCTATTTGTACTTAGTCTTCGTTACAATTGAAGCAGTTACCACTGAATGTGTAACAGTTAAAACTGTTTACTTCAGAATGGTAGTTACAACTGTTTATGATTTTGTGATAAGTTTGAGTCGGTTATGGAAGTTATTATATTCCATATATGTAGGAGATTGTATAGGACTCTATGTGTTATAAATAGAGATTCTTTAGACCTAGATAGGTTAACGTAATTGCGCAGCTTCAAGGTTTTCTGTAACCCTAATACATCAAGTGTATTCGTCTTATATCATTAATAAGATTGAAGCTTTCGGTATATTATTGTGTTCATTATATTAATTGATAGTTGTTGATCTTCTTAATATTATTGAGTGTGATTCCGCAACTTCTCAATAATATATTCAAGGCTTATTACATACGATTGTTTATTAAGTTAAACAGGGACTAACAGCTTAAACAAACAATTATAAGTCGAAAACAATAGAAAACGAGAGGTGTCGGGATTTGTCGGAGACTTACTAAGTGTCGGATCAAAAATCCGAAAAGATAGGATGATAGATCGTGATGCGGTGAGTCTTTTATTCCAAAGAGCCGAGATGATCCGAGCGGGTTTGATGTTGTTATTTTGAGATTTTGTGAATGTGTGTGTGTTTGGTAAATTGAGAGAAAGAGAGAGGGACGAGAGAGAGAGAGTTGAGTGGTGAATGAGAGGAAAGAAAAGGGGAGTGGGAGGTTATCCTCCCATTTTCCGGTCTCCGTCCTTCGTGCGGTGTTCGTTTACTCCGTCGTTTAAACGTTACATAATTATTTTACATATTAAATGGTAAGTTTTAAAATACGAATTATTACACGATATTTTATTTAAACATTTTACAAATCAATTTACATTTGAGTTACAAAATGTAAGTTTGTTTATTTAGTTTGCAAGTTTTAATATTTTAAATTGTGTAAGTTTTGTCTGTACGATACGAATGAATACGAAATATTATCATAATAATATTTTTGATATAACAACATTATTTAATAAAATTGGTCACCAACGTCCGTATTAAATTGAATCGAAATACATTCGATTTAAATTGCGTACGATTTAACCAAATCGCATTTTCGTATATATTCAACAATATATATAATTCGATACATTAATTAGCCTAACACAGAACTAATTACATGTATTAACATATGATTAGGCACTAATTACTAGTCCTAATTTGGCGGGTGTTACATTCTCCCCCTGTTAGAAGAATTTCGTCCCGAAATTTAGTTCGAAGTCGTGTTTGATGTAGAATCAGTGAAAAGTTGAGGATATTTGAGTCGCATTTGGTCTTCCCGTTCCCAGGTGAATTCCGGACCACGCCGCGAATTCCATCTGACCTTGACGATGGGAATACGACTTTGTTTCAGTTGTTTGACCTCACGGTCCATAATTTCAGCGGGGTCCTCAATGAAGTAAAGTTTATCGTCAACACGAATTTCATCTAGTGGAATGATAAGTGTCTCATCAGACAGACACTTCTTCAAATTTGAAATATGAAAAGTTGGGTGCACGCTGCTGAGTTCGGATGGCAGCTGCAATCGATAAGCTACGGGGTCAATCCGTTCGAGGATTTCAAAAGGCCCGATGTACCTGGGATTTAACTTCCCGCGTTTGCCAAAAAGGATGACACCTTTCCAAGGCGATACTTTTAAGAGTACTCGATCCCCAACTTGGAACTCGAGTGGTTTGCGTCTCACGTCAGCATAACTTTTCTGACGATCACGTGCGGCTTTGAGTCTATTTTGGATTTCCACAATTTTCTCAGTGGTGGCGTGAATGAGTTCAGGACCAGTGAGTTGACTATCTCCCACTTCAGTCCAACAGATCGGTGATCGGTACTTACGACCGTACAGTGCCTCAAAAGGTGCAGCCTTAATGCTGGCGTGATAGCTGTTATTGTACGAGAATTCGTACAACGGTAGATGTCTTTCCCAGTTTGTACCGAAATCAACTACGCAGGCGCGTAGCATATCTTCCAGGGTTTGAATGGTTCGTTCACTTTGGCCATCAGTTTAGGGATGGTATGCGGTACTCATGTCGAGACGGGTACCCATTGCTTTTTGAAGTGACTGCCAAAAGTGAGAGGTGAAACGGGCATCTCTGCCGGAGATGATCGAGATTGGAACACCGTGATGAGAAACGATTTCCTTTATGTAGATTTGTGCAAGGTGTTCCATTTTATCGTTTTCCTTGATTGCCAGGAAGTGAGCAGATTTGGTGAGACGATCGACGATCACCCAAATGGTATCGCAACCGCTCGACGACTTGGGTAGTTTGGTTATGAAATCCATGGCAATTTGTTCCCATTTCCATTCAGGGATTTCAGGTTGTTGGAGTAAACCAGGTGGTTTCTGATGTTCGGTTTTGACTTTCGAACAAGTAAGGCACTTGCTGACATAAGTGGCGATTTCGGCTTTCATGTTTGGCCACCAATAAAATTCCTTGATTCCATGGTACATCTTATCGGATCCCGGGTGGATAGAATATTTAGACTTGTGAGCTTCATCCATCACCAAGTCTCGTAGGTTCCCGAAATTTGGCAACCAGATTCGGTTTGAGAAATACCTAATCCCGTTAGATTTGATTTCGAATTGTTTGTCAATACCCCGTAAGGCTTCATTTTTGATGTTTTCAGGTTTCAGGGCTTCGATCTGAGCGGTATGAATTTGAATGGTAAGATCGTTATGAATGGTCATACTGAGGGCTCGGATTCGAAGTGGTTTTGGTCGTTCCTTTCGACTGAGGGCATCGGCTACCACATTAGCCTTCCCTGGATGGTACTTGATCTCGCAATCGTAATCGGTAAGCAACTCGACCCATCGACGTTGCCTCATATTGAGATCCTTCTGATCGAATATATGTTGGAGACTTTTGTGGTCGGTAAAGATTGTGCACTTAGTGCCGTAGAGATAATGTCTCCAGATTTTGAGGGCAAAAACAACAGCTCCAAGTTCGAGATCATGAGTGGTGTAGTTCTTTTCGTGAATTTTCAGCTGTCGTGAGGCATAGGCAATGACTTTGTCTCGTTGCATCAGCACGCAACCAAGACTATGGTGAGAAGCATCGTAGTATACCACGAAGTCATCGGTGCCTTCGGGTAAGGATAGAATTGGAGCACTGCAAAGCTTTTGTTTTAGAAGTTGGAACGCTGACTCTTGTTTATTGGTCCAATCGAACCTTTTGTCCTTCTGAGTCAGTACCGTGAGTGGTTGAGCTATTTTGGAGAAATTTTCGATAAATCGCCGATAGTACCCAGCAAGACCCAAGAATTATCGTACTTCAGTTGTAGAGGTGGGTGCTTGCCAGTCTTTGATAGCCTCGATTTTTGATGGGTCAACGTGAATTCCCTGACTGTCGATCACGTGACCAAGGAACTGAACGGTTTGTATCCAGAACTCACACTTAGAGAATTTGGCATAAAGCTCCTCGTGTCTAAGTAGTTCAAGGATGGTTTTGAGGTGTTGCGCATGTTCTTTCTCGTTGCGCGAGTAAATGAGTATGTCATCGATAAAGACAATGACAAACTTGTCGAGGTAAGGTTTACACACCCGGTTCATGAGGTCCAAGAATACAGCCGGTGCGTTGGTTAGACCGAAGGGCATCACTTGAAATTCGTAGTGCCCGTAACGAGTTCTGAAAGCAGTTTTTGGAATATCGGTGTCGCGAACTCGTAACTGGTGATAGCCTGACCGCAGGTCGATTTTTGAGTAGAAAATTGAACCCTGAAGTTGGTCGAATAGATCATCAATGCGAGGAAGTGGGTATCGGTTTTTGACGGTCAATTTGTTCAATTCTCGGTAATCGATGCACATTCGGAATGAACCGTCCTTCTTTTTAACGAATAAGACCGGAGCTCCCCAAGGTGAAGAACTCGGTCTAATGAATCCTCTATCCAGAAGTTCCTGTAACTGAGCGGACAACTCCTGAAGTTCGGATGGGGCTAAACGGTACGGTGCGCGGGCCACCGGTGCGGCACCCGGCACAAGATCAATTGAGAACTCAACCTGTCTAGGTGGAGGTAAACCAGGTAGTTCTTCCGGGAAGACTTCAGGAAAGTCTCTAACAATTGGCACATCCTCAAGTCGCTTCTCCTCCGACTTCTTCTCGGTGATGTGTGCGAGTATTGCAGGGTAACCCTTTCTCAGGAATTTTCGGGTTTTTAAGCAAGAGATGATGTTGAGTCTCGTCCCACCGGTCTCCCCCTGTATGATTAAGGTTCCACCGGCAGCGAGTGGAATGCGGACAATCTTATCGTAACAGACGATTTCTGCTCTGTGTTTGGACAACCAGTCCATTCCAATGATGACGTCGAAACTCCCGATTTCAATGGGTACAAGGTCGATGGAAAAGGTTTCGTCAGCTAGGTTTAAAGTGCAATTAGGTATCACACTATTGGTTTCTATAAGTTTTCCATTTGCTAGCTCTACAGTGTACTTAACATCTAAGGCAACAGGAGTGATGTCAAGTAATGGGCAAAAGTCATCAGAGATAAAGCTTCTATCAGCACCAGTATCAAATAAAACAGAAGCAGTTAAGTTGTTGAGGAGGAACATACCCGAGACCACATTCGGGTCTTGGCGGGCGTCCCCAGATTTGATGACGAAGGCTCTGCTTCGGGTGTTGTTGTTGTGGCTGTTGCGGTTGTGGTTGTTGTTGTTGTTATTCTTCAGCTTTGGGCACGTGTCCCTGAAGTGCCCGGGATTTCCACACTCAAAGCAGACTTTGGGTGGCCTGGTGTTGTTGTTGGAATTGTTGTTGGCAGGAGAGTGGCAATCTTTGGTGAGGTGGCCGTACCTCTTGCAATTGTTGCAAAAGGGACCACAGGAACCTTCGTGGTGGCGACTGCACTTGGAACAATAGGGTTTGCTCCCAGTGTAGCCCCGTGTGATGTCGGTGGTGGTGTTGTAGGCTTTGATGGTGTCGGGTTTCTTGTTTTGTTGGTTTGAGTGGTTGTTGTGGTAGTCGGACCACTTTCGTTTGTTGTTGTGAGAGGATGAAGTGGGTGGTTCAGAATCTTGGCTCATGGACATCAGGTCTTGGGCCAATAGGATTGCACCGTCAATGGTGGTTTGGTTTGAAAAGGCGACGTGCCCCCGAACAGGCTCAGGAAGGCCAAGGATGTACTTCCTAATTTTATCAGGTTCTGTGCTTACCATAGCTGGGCGGAGGGCGGCAAGTTGTTGGAATCTGGTGGTATAACCATCGATATCACCACCCTGAACCTTTAGGTTCCAGAACTCCTCGTCTAGCTTTTGAAGTTTGGCGATTGAGCAGTATTTGGCAGTGAGTTTTACTTTCAAGTCCTCCCAAGAGAGTTGGTAGGCAATGTCAGCACCCACTGATTGGGTATATGAGTTCCACCAAGAGTGGGCATCATCTTCGAGAGAGCAGGTGGCGAAGTTTACTTTGTCGTTCTCCGCGCATTTGCTGACACGGAAAACAGTTTCCATCTTTTCGAACCATCTGATCAGTCCGATGGCTCCTTCAGAACCCTTGATGCTTGAGGGTTTGCAGCTTTGAAAGTCCTTGTAAGAACAAGGTTTAGCAGCAGGGGTTTCGGCGGCATCACTGTTCCTCGCGGAATTTTGTGGAGTATTCCGAGCCAAGGCTTCAGTAACAGCCTGGGTTATAAGGGATGTAAGCTGAGCATCGGTGTATGGTCTTGTCTTTGGCGGCATGATTCTTCAATAAAAGAAATGAAGATACATGAGATTTTGTAGGAAAGTTGTATTTGTTATAGATGTACATGTATAAAAGCAGTAATACATGACATCAACATGGAAAAATGACAATTAATATGAGTTGAAACATCAGGGGACATTTGATAGATAATACGAGTTCAAGGGTTACATCCTACATAGTTATTACAAAAGGTGTCGGGAATTGTTACATCCGACTAATTTATAGAGTAGCGCTAGATAGTCATTAGATTACGGGATAGATTACAAGACAAGGACTACACTAGTCTTAACGTAGATTAATTTGTTCCATCATCGTGACAAGATGGTCCACAGTGTTTGCGAGTCTGCTAGCTTGTCGGGGGTTATCTTCTGCTAGTGCTAGTCGTTGTGTTAGTCCACGGGCATACTCTTCTGCTTCATGTGAGCGCTGTTCACATTCTTCCATCCTTTGTCGCAGAAGGGCATTTTCCACGCTTATTTCTATTACTTGGTTACGAAGGACATCCATGTTGTTGTTTGTGGTTTCAAGGTCGTCGGAGACTTGTTCGATGCGTTCAAGGGATGTAAGTCTCCAGTTTTCCTTTGTTTCTTGCAACACGACATCCATGGTGCGAAGTCGTTGCTCGTGTTGGTTCACCCTAGCAGCTAAGGCCGGCAAGGTGAGGTGAGTGGGGTACTGGCCAGCTCGAGGCAATCTGGCGTTCCTCCTTGCTACCCTTGGGTTCTGCGACCCGGATTGAGAGCGCGATGAATTCGATGGTGTGTTTGCCATTTCTGAGACAAAGCGTTAGTAAGAGTGAGGCCTATATTCATATAGTTCCTATATAATATATCCTATTGAGTGTCTAGCAAAAACATGTTTAAGTTTCGGTCCTCTCGAGGTCAGAGTCTTCTATTGTACCCTGTTCAGCCATAACTACTTTCAGATCTTGCATCATCTTTGCTTAATTGTACATAGTTGATCAGGCTATGTTAAATTAAACTCGTATGATGTAATCACTGAACCAGTTATACCTAATAAGGAATACTACTTAATGGTCATAGTCTAGGTCCACTAAATGCAACCTAGTTCACTATAACCTTAGGCTCTGATACCAATCTGTAACACCCCCAAATTTGATGATTTGCGGAAGCTTGATTTGGGTGTTACTAATCAATAACAAAGCACAAAGATATATAGTAAACGACTCTATATGCGTCGTTTTAACAAAATATATTGATAATTGAAATGTTTACAACATTTAAAGCTTTACATAGCTCGAGTTTAAATAAAAGGAGATTTCAGTACATAAGTACTTGTACAAAATATACTAATGCAAGAAAATCTCAATCGTCTGTATGCTGACTCGAGCTAACGTCCTGAAGCAGAAACATCCTACTGCTTGGTACCTGCGATATATGCTAAAAGGTTAGCTAAAAGCTGGTGAGCTCACAGGTTTGAAATCAATTAATATAGTATGAACCGCAAGATTTAAATAATAAATTGCATCCAGCAATTAAATGATAGTCATCGTGTATACAGCCATGAGCACATAGTTGAGCTTAACTCGAGGGCCGGGTCCCCTATAGAGAATTCCGGGCGAGGTGCCTCTACGAATGCCTAATCCACATTCGTCTTCCCAAATATTAGTACGTCCGTTTACCCGGTTAGTGCTTGCTAACCCGGACGAGGTGGGTCAATCCTATATGGTACCATATACTAATATTCACGCTACAACGTATTAACAACTATGCTGACGGAGGACTTTAAAATGATTAGTTTCGAAAAACTCATGTAGTATATGAAATATTTGTACTTGCGTTCACATGTTAAAAGTTGAGCAATATATCACACCCCTGAGTAAAACAGTAAAAGAGGGGCTATGAGACTCACCTGAGTCGTTGAGTTTATGAAAATAAACTGAGAATGATTAGCCGAGAATCGAAGTCCAAAGACTTGTAACCTGAGGGTGTCCACGACACGCGATGGTTATAATATGCGAAGGTATCTAATAAGACTACCTTGTAGTTGTTCGTCCAACTATAATGTCCAAATGTTCCCAATTCGGTGGATAGTTTAAGTGTTTGAAAATGCGTACGGCCCGTTGGTGATTATTGGTAATAATGATCTTGATGTTATTTTGTTAGTTTCAAAGTGTCATACAAGTTTGATGTTTGGTGTGAAATGTGTCTACGAAATCTAAGTACGGGGGTCCGGGGGCAGCGCCCCTGGTAGCGGGGTCCAAGGGGCGGCAGCCCCTGGCGGGGTCCAAGGGGCAGAGCCCCTGGCTGGGGTCGAGCTGCCAGGTCAGCTTGGAAAATTTTTATTTCTACTATATTGCTTTAAGGAAAAAACGCATCTGGACTTGAAATTGGGTGAAATCGAGTGATAAAATTTAGGGTCTCGACACTTAGTGAAAATCTGTGTTTTCTGGTTTGTGCGACGTTGGGTGCGACGTCGCAGGTAAGGATTGCGACGTTGAGCATGACGTCGCTAAAGGCGACGTTTCGCAATTTAATGCGACGTTAAGGATGATGTCGCTATACGCGACGTTGTTGATTCTAGCGACGTATGTCGCACCCCCAAAACACGTGGCAGCGGAAACATAAGTTGTCATGGGGGCGCCGACCAAATTAAATATCACAACACAAGATTACAGCAAACGACCTCTATATGAGACGTTTTAATAAAAAGTTACATTACCGTACTTTCAAATGTTTACAATAAGTCTGGAGTTCGCATAAACCGCTAAGAGATTTCTAGTACATAACTGATTATACAAAATACAGCTAAATGCAATCTAATCTCTTGAAATTTGAAAACAATGCGACTCGAGCTAGGCTTTCCATAAGCTTCCTACTGCGGCGGGTTACCTGAGAAATACATACTAAAAGGTCAACATAAAGTTGGTGAGTTCATAGGTTTGTAAACAATCGTTTAGTTATGATCCACAAGATTTCAAGTTGTATCATTCAAAAATGATAGTTAAAAGTATCGTTATTCAACGATAAGTAAAAGTATTGCATAATGCAACATAAGTATACCATTTACATGAGTCTCATAGTCAAGCTTAACGTTGTTTGCCTCCGGTAAGTGTACTAATCCGATACACTTCTAAATCACAAGTAATACTGCGCCCGTGGGTTGGCTAGAGCGACTAGCCCGGACGAGGTTTGTCAAACCCTGATAGATCTATCCAATAATACTCACGCACATATTTTAATGACTATGATGGGTAGAGGACTTTAGTGGATTATTCAGGTCTCATGCAATCCGTACGAAAAATGTTTCAAGTTACTTGTGATCATATAAGCAGTTGTATAAAACAGTTGTATGTATTCTCACCCCAGTTGAAAAACAGTAAAAAGGGGCTATGAAACTCACCTTAGATTAGCAAGTAGCAAGCAAATACCAAATAAGCAAGCAAGCCGGTGTGCAACCTTCTAACGTCCTAAAAACGTATAAGGTTGGGTATAAGTAGATGTCTCAAAAGACCATCTATAGCGATTGTATAAGTGGGGGTCAATGTCCACTTAAGCCAATCGTGTAGGTGGAGGGTTAATGTCCACCTAAATCACAATGTAGGTGGAGGGTTAATGTCCACCTAAGGCTAGTTCATCCAACTAGTATGTCCAAATAAGTTGTTCAAGTTTGTTTATCAAAAACGTGTACGACCCGTTGGTGAAGGTTTGTAATAATAATTCGTTAAGACATTATTATTAGGATGATGTTATACTTACATATGTATAGTATGTTTCATGAGTTATAACGTTGCTTGAAGTTTAACACTTAGTGAGAAAACTAGTTTTTAAGGATTCTGTTTCATGCGACACTTCATGCGTCACTTGCTAGTTAGGGGCGGCACTTAGGAAGTGCCGCATAATATGCGTTTTCAGATTTAAATAGCGTCACTTAAGAAGTGTCGGATACGGGGCGTCACTAAGGCTTGGCGGCACTAAGGGTAAGTGCCGCTAATATAATAGTTCAGTCACTTCAGGCGTCACTTAGGTAGTGTCGGTATTAATAAAGTTTTTATAACAAAGGCGTCACTTATCGAGTGTCGCTATAAATCCTGGGGTCATGCGTCACTTAAGTCTGTTTGGATTTTGCTAAGTCAAAAACGTGGTCAATTATGACGGTTTGACCCGAACTTTTTACCCAAGTCATATTTCCGTAAATAAAGCTTATAAAAGGTGTCGGTTCGTGTCGGAGTCATTCGAGATGTCGGTTTTTAATACGCATGTCAAAACTTAAGATTTTCATGTTTTCGGTTTTTGTCGGTTTACTTCGGCACTCGATTTTAACATGTTCTAATCTGAATTTGATTCCAAAATTTTTACCAGATGTTCATGAGTGTGTCTAGTTTATAACCTGATTTTTTCCAAGATCTATAATGTCCATTTAGATAGATAATAAATCTTTCGAAAGAACCGTACTCGGTTTTCGACAAATTTCAGGCAGTCGCAAAGATCAGAATATATACAAAAATAAGTACGGATCTGGAAAAAGTGTAAAACATGAAAGTTGTAGATCTTTTCGATACGCAAATTTTAAAAAAAAATGCATCTTCTAACTCTCAGTATTTGATTTTATACGAATATTTTTGTGAACTGTCGATTTTTAGGCAGATTTCATGCATGTTCTTGTTTGTGTTGCAAAAACGATTTTTAACACCAAGTTTGGACATAATCAAGTTAGATGAGCTATGTAACATATAAATCAGTAGCTTAAGATGTAAAGTAAGTAAAAGGTTTGATGATTCTCACAAAGAATGATGAAGAAGAACAAGAGAGGATGATGATGTTGTTGATCTTGAGTTTAGCTTCTTCTTGATCTTCAAAATGGTGGTGATTTTAATGGTGATTGAAGTGGTTTTTGGGACTGGTTTTTCTCCAGAAAATGAGAGAGTATGAGAGGTGTTTTTGGTGAATGAAAATGAAAATGAAAGAGTGGGTTGCATGTATGAGGATTGGAAGTGTAAGGGAATATCAATCATGGCATTGCATGTAATAAGAGAGGAGGAAGAAGGGTGGTGGCACATGGGGTGGCCGGCCCCCATGTGGTCCCACAAGGGGTATTTTGGTCATTTTAAATTCCTAGCTTAAATCGTTGCGTTTTACGTTCGTTTACCCGATTGTTTAAACGTTTATTCGTACGTTAAATGTTTAGTTGACGTTTTTATTTAACGATTTGAGTTTCGATATTTCTACTTGAAATATTTAATATAGTACTTGGAACACTTATAAAAAACGTTTCGTTAAATTATTGGCCTCGATTTGCGTGCACGTTCTACGGAGGTTAAATCGCGTAACGTTGTTTTGAGTCGTTTAGATTAACGATATAATTTGGATAAATTTCCATTGAAGTATTATTTGAAATACTTAATTTAGGTTGTCAATTTAATTTTTGACTTTCGTTTGGTTGTCGAAATAAATTCGCGCGTTATCGTTGCGTTTGAGACGTTTTAACCGAAACGTCTAGGTTTTTCGAGTATTATTTTAGCAAAATAATAAATAATGATAAATAACTTCTAAAAATAGATTATAGTTATTTATAGAAAGTTTTTCACCAACGTCCGTATTTCTACTGTGTCGGACTCCGTCCGGTCGTTTTGCACAATTTCACCAAATTGCGTAAGCGTAATTACAACTAATTACGTAAGCGTAATATATATCAATTACGGGAGTGTATATTCACATAAATATACAAATAGTTACAAGTAATTACAAGTATTTAGCCTAATATTAAACTAAACACACGTAATTAGGGTTTCAAGTAGGATTATCAGTAACCCTAAATCGTCGGGTGTCACATTCTCCCCCTGTTAAGAGAATTTCGTCCCGAAATTAGTTTGTTGCCGCAGTTTGGGGGGTATCTAAAAATAGATGTGGGTGTTTCAGTCGCATTTGGTCTTCCCGTTCCCAGGTGAATTCAGGACCGCGCCTAGAATTCCACCGGACTTTAACGATGGGAATACGACTCTGTTTCAAGCGTTTGACCTCACGGTCCATGATTTCTATCGGTTCCTCGACGAAATGGAGTCTATCGTCGATATGGATTTCGTCGAGAGGGATAACAAGTGTCTCATCAGACAGACATTTCTTCAGGTTAGAAATGTGAAAAGTGTTGTGCACGCTACTGAGTTGTGCTGGTAGCTGCAGTCGATATGCCACCGGGCCAATTCTTTCAAGAATTTCAAAAGGTCCGATGTACCTAGGGTTTAGTTTGCCGCGTTTACCAAAACGAATGACACCTTTCCAAGGTGACACTTTCAAGAGTACTCGGTCCCCAACCTGGAACTCGAGTGGTTTGCGTCTTACGTCAGCGTAACTCTTCTGACGATCACGTGCGGCTTTCAGCCGGTTTTGAATGGTCACGATTTTCTCGGTCGTTTCATGGATGATTTCAGGACCAGTGAGTTGGCTATCGCCGATTTCGGTCCAACAAATGGGTGATCGGCACTTTCTACCATAAAGTGCCTCGAAGGGTGCAGCACCAATGCTGGTGTGGTAACTGTTGTTGTAGGAGAACTCACACAGAGGTAGGTGGTTTTCCCAGGTGTTTCCGAAGTCGATTACACATGCTCGAAGCATATCTTCAAGAGTTTGAATGGTCCGTTCACTTTGACCATCGGTTTGTGGGTGATAAGCAGTACTCAAATCAAGACGAGTACCGAGAGCTTTATGAAGCGTTTGCCAAAATCGAGAGGTGAAGCGGCTATCTCTATCGGAGATGATCGAAATGGGTATACCGTGTCGTGCTACAACCTCTTTGATGTAGATGCGAGCCAAGCGCTCCATCTTGTCGTTTTCTTTGATAGCTAGGAAATGGGCGGATTTTGTGAGACGATCTACGATCACCCAAATGGTATCGCAACCGCTCGGTGTTTTTGGTAGCTTGTTGATGAAGTCCATGGTTATGTTTTCCCATTTCCATTGAGGTATCTCGGGTTGTTGAAGTAACCCTGAAGGTTTCTGGTATTCGGCCTTAACCTTGGCACATGTTAGACACTTACTAACATACGTGGCTATGTCAGCTTTCATGTTGGGCCACCAATACCGTTGTTTGACGTCATGATACATCTTGTCAGAACCAGGATGTATGGAGTATCGGGATTTGTGAGCTTCATCCATGACCAAATCTCGTAGGTTCCCAAAGTTAGGTAACCAAATTCGGTTAGAGAAGTATCGGGTTCCATCGGGTTTGATTTCGAATTGTTTTTCCATGCCTCGCAAGGCCTCATTTTTGATGTTTTTCTCGTTGAGTGCTTCGAGTTGAGTGGAATGAATTTGAGTAATAAGATCATTGTGGATGGTTAAACCTAGAGCTCGAACTCGAAGGGGTTTCACTCGTTCTTTTCGGCTTAGGGCATCGGCAACAACGTTAGCCTTACCCGGGTGGTATCGGATTTCGCAGTCGTAGTCACTAAGTAACTCGACCCAACGACGTTGTCTCATGTTTAGGTCCTTCTGATCAAAGATATGTTGAAGGCTTTTGTGGTCGGTAAAGATTGTACACTTGGTACCATATAGGTAGTGTCTCCAAATTTTGAGCGCAAAAACAACGGCTCCTAGTTCGAGGTCATGAGTGGTGTAGTTCTTTTCGTGGATTTTCAGTTGCCGGGAGGCGTAAGCGATGACCTTATCACGTTGCATTAACACACAACCTAGTCCTTGATGTGAGGCGTCGCAGTAAACCACGAAATCATCGGTGCCTTCGGGTAAGGATAGGATTGGTGCACTGCAGAGTTTCTGTTTCAGAAGTTGGAAGGCTGACTCTTGTTTGTCGGTCCAATCGAATTTCTTATCTTTCTGAGTTAAGGAGGTTAATGGTTGAGCAATTCGGGAAAAATTCTCGATGAATCGCCGGTAATACCCAGCGAGGCCTAAGAATTGTCGGACCTCGGTTGGTGTAGTTGGTGCTTTCCAGCACTTGATGGCCTCGATTTTTGCTGGATCAACACGTATCCCTTGGCTGTCGACGACATGCCCTAGGAATTGTACTGTTCGCATCCAGAACTCACACTTGGAGTACTTGGCGTATAGCTCCTCGTGTTTGAGTAATTCCAAGATAGTTTTCAGGTGTTGGCCATGTTCTGTTTCGTTGCGAGAGTAGATTAGAATGTCGTCAATGAAAACGATAACAAACTTATCCAGGTATGGTTTGCACACCCGATTCATAAGATCCATGAATACAGCCGGTGCGTTGGTTAAGCCGAAAGGCATCACTTGGAATTCGTAATGCCCGTAGCGGGTTCGGAAAGCGGTTTTTGGGATATCAGCGTCTCGAACGCGGAGTTGGTGATAACCAGATCGAAGGTCGATCTTTGAATAAAAGCTTGAACCTTGAAGTTGGTCGAATAAGTCATCGATTCTAGGAAGTGGGTATCGGTTTTTGATGGTAAGTTTGTTCAGTTCACGGTAATCGATACACATTCTGAAGGATCCGTCCTTCTTTTTAACGAATAGGACCGGAGCTCCCCAAGGTGAGGAACTTGGTCGAATAAATCCCTTGTCCAGGAGTTCCTGTAATTGAGTGGACAACTCCTGCAACTCGGATGGGGCTAATCTGTATGGGGCTCGTGCCACGGGTGCAGCACCGGGCACAAGGTCGATTTGGAATTCGACTTGTCTAGGCGGGGGAAGGCCTGGCAAGTCTTCGGGAAAGACTTCAGGAAAGTCTCGTACAATGGGTACATCTTCAAGTCGCTTTTCAGCCGACTTCTTTTCGGTTACGTGAGCAAGTATTGCCGGGTACCCTTTCCTCAGGTACTTTTGGGTTTTCATACAAGAGATGATGTTTAAGTTTCGCCTACCAGTCTCCCCCTGTATGATCAAGGTTCCACCGGTAGCGAGAGGTATACGCACAATCTTTTCAAAACAGATAATTTCAGCATGATGCTTGGACAACCAGTCCATGCCTACGATGACATCGAAGCTTCCGATTTCTACAGGGATGAGGTTTATGGGGAAAATTTCGTTGGCTAGGTTTAGAGTGCAATTAGGTATCACACTATCGGCCTCTATCAGTTTGCCATTTGCTAATTCTACTGTGAACTTAGCATCTAAGGCAGTGGGAGTAATGTTGAGTAACGGACAAAACTCATCAGATATGAAACTTTTATCAGCACCAGTATCGAATAAAACTGAAACGGTTAGATCGTTGAGGAGAAACATACCCGTAACAACGTTGGGATCTTGACGGGCTTCTCCGGCATTGAGTACAAAAGCTCGACCACGAGGGTTGTTGTTGTTATTGTTTCTGTTGGCGTTGTTGTTGTTGCGTTTCGGGCAGTTGTTTCTGAAATGTCTGGTGTCACCGCACTCAAAACAGGCTTTTGGTGCGTTGGGGTTGGTATTTGGGTTGGGGGTTCTGCAATCTTTAGCTAGATGTCCCTGCCGTTTGCACTTGGTACAGGTACAGGGGCCTTCGTGGTGTAGAGTACACTTGGAACAGTAAGGTTTGTTCCCAACGTACCCTTTCTTGTCCCCCGACCCTGAACCGGAAGTGTAGGCCTTAACAGTCTCGGCCTTTTTGGTTTGCTGTTGCTGCTGATTGTTGTTCCCAGACCATTTTCTCTTGTTGTCCCCTGGGGTTTTTACAGTAGGTGCCCCACGGCGAACGATTGGAGCCATAAGCTCGTGTGCCATTCGGACGGCACTTTGTATGGTCCCGGGTTTGGAAGAGATGACATTGCCTTGAATGGAATCAGGTAGCCCCCAAATGTATCTTTCGACACGTTTGGATTCAGGGTCCACCATGGATGGACAAAGGAGAGCAAGCTGGTGAAATCTGGTTGTGTAGCTAGTAATGTCGTTTCCTTGAACTGTGAGGTTCCAGAATTCATGTTCGAGCTGTTGGAGTTGCTCGCGGGGACAGTATTCTTCCCTCAACAAGTTCTTGAGTTCATCCCAAGACATTTGATAGGCAGTATCAATACCATGGGTTTGGGCGTATGAGTTCCAGAAAGTGAGTGCACCCTCAGCTAGAGTGTAGGTAGAGAATTTGACCTTGTTCTCTTCTTGGCAGTTGCATATGCGGAAAACGGACTCCATTTTCTCAATCCATCGCAAGAGACCGACGGCTCCTTCGGTTCCTTTGAAATGGAGAGGTTTACAATTCATGAAATCTTTGTGTGTGCAGGGCTTCGGCACAGGTGGGTTGTTGCCTATCCCTCCAGGGTTTCCTTGGTTCGGATTGGGATTGTTTCTGGCAGCTTCTAGAGCTGCTTGGACCCTCTGATTTACAAGTTGCTCGATGTCAACGGAGCTCATTTGACGTTTTGGTGCCATGATTCTGAGATAAAGAGAATACAAGGTACATAAGATTTCAGTGAGTAAGATCTTAAAATCTTTGTAGGTGTACACAAGAAGATAAAACAAGTATGTACAGCAAGATATTCAATAACACAAGGAAGCAAATTTTATAACCACACCGAGGCGCAAGTTTAAACGATTACAAATTTTAGGAAGTTTACAAAACATGCCGGAAATTGTTACTTCCGGACTTAATACTAGAGTTTACAAAAGACAACATAAGATAGATTAGTCGGGCATATCTCGCCTCGATAGGTTACAAGATGAAGATCAAACTAGTTCTAACGCAAGTTTATTCGTTCCATTAGGGTGACAAGTCGGTCCACGGTTCCTGCAAGTCTGCCAGCTTGTCTGGCATTATCCTCAGCCAAGGTTAGTCGTTGTTCTAGTACTCGGGTGTACTCTTCTGCTTCTCGTGAACGTTGTTCACATTCTTCTAACCTTGCTTGAAGAAGGTCGACCGCGCCTCTATCGTCAATGACGTGTTGGTGCATCATTTCCAGAGTATTTGTCATGTTTTCTTGGTCTTGAAACAGTTGTGCAATGCGGTCATGTGATTGGCGCAGCCAGTACATTTGCACTATGTGTTGCTCTCGTTCCAGGCTTTCAAGTCTTGTCTCGTGGCGGTGAAGTCTGGCGGTTAATACGGGTACGGTGTGGTGTGTTGGTTCTTGGGTATAGGGAGAAATGTCCATGGGATCATCGGAAACCTCCATGTTTTCCTCAGACCTCCAAGTATTTAGAGTTGTGGGTAGCCAGTCCCATCTACGAGGGTAAGATGGACGGCGAGTGGTATTAGCAATGGAGTTTGAGTAAGGGCTGGCTCGAGATGATCTGGTACCCCTTGGGTGAGTACGTAACACTCGGGCTTCGCCAGTGATGTAGTAAAGTCGTTCAGGAGAGTTTGGTGCTGAAGACATAGTAACGATTTCCTCAGTAGCGGGTCGTGTTTGGGCTTCGTTTTCAGAGTTGGGAGACGTAGCGGTGGGAGTGGTTGCCATTTTCTGTGGCAAGGAGTTTTAGTATACGTAAGGTTAAGGTTATATATAAATACAATAACCTAGCACATAAGCACGTATAAGGTTGGTCCCGTTCTATCCTCGGTCAAAGCCTTCTAATGCATTCCCATCCATCATAACCATTTCAGGTCTTGCATCGATTCTTGTTTAATTGTACATAGTTGATCAAGCTATGTTAAATTAAATTCAAATGATGCAATTGCTGAACCAGTCATAACAAATGAGGAATACTAACCTAACGGTTATAGTCTAGGTCACTAATGCAATCCTAGTTCGCTATAACCTTAGGCTCTGATACCAATCTGTCGCACCCCCAAAACACGTGGCAGCGGAAACATAAGTTGTCATGGGGGCGCCGACCAAATTAAATATCACAACACAAGATTACAGCAAACGACCTCTATATGAGACGTTTTAATAAAAAGTTACATTACCGTACTTTCAAATGTTTACAATAAGTCTGGAGTTCGCATAAACCGCTAAGAGATTTCTAGTACATAACTGATTATACAAAATACAGCTAAATGCAATCTAATCTCTTGAAATTTGAAAACAATGCGACTCGAGCTAGGCTTTCCATAAGCTTCCTACTGCGGCGGGTTACCTGAGAAATACATACTAAAAGGTCAACATAAAGTTGGTGAGTTCATAGGTTTGTAAACAATCGTTTAGTTATGATCCACAAGATTTCAAGTTGTATCATTCAAAAATGATAGTTAAAAGTATCGTTATTCAACGATAAGTAAAAGTATTGCATAATGCAACATAAGTATACCATTTACATGAGTCTCATAGTCAAGCTTAACGTTGTTTGCCTCCGGTAAGTGTACTAATCCGATACACTTCTAAATCACAAGTAATACTGCGCCCGTGGGTTGGCTAGAGCGACTAGCCCGGACGAGGTTTGTCAAACCCTGATAGATCTATCCAATAATACTCACGCACATATTTTAATGACTATGATGGGTAGAGGACTTTAGTGGATTATTCAGGTCTCATGCAATCCGTACGAAAAATGTTTCAAGTTACTTGTGATCATATAAGCAGTTGTATAAAACAGTTGTATGTATTCTCACCCCAGTTGAAAAACAGTAAAAAGGGGCTATGAAACTCACCTTAGATTAGCAAGTAGCAAGCAAATACCAAATAAGCAAGCAAGCCGGTGTGCAACCTTCTAACGTCCTAAAAACGTATAAGGTTGGGTATAAGTAGATGTCTCAAAAGACCATCTATAGCGATTGTATAAGTGGGGGTCAATGTCCACTTAAGCCAATCGTGTAGGTGGAGGGTTAATGTCCACCTAAATCACAATGTAGGTGGAGGGTTAATGTCCACCTAAGGCTAGTTCATCCAACTAGTATGTCCAAATAAGTTGTTCAAGTTTGTTTATCAAAAACGTGTACGACCCGTTGGTGAAGGTTTGTAATAATAATTCGTTAAGACATTATTATTAGGATGATGTTATACTTACATATGTATAGTATGTTTCATGAGTTATAACGTTGCTTGAAGTTTAACACTTAGTGAGAAAACTAGTTTTTAAGGATTCTGTTTCATGCGACACTTCATGCGTCACTTGCTAGTTAGGGGCGGCACTTAGGAAGTGCCGCATAATATGCGTTTTCAGATTTAAATAGCGTCACTTAAGAAGTGTCGGATACGGGGCGTCACTAAGGCTTGGCGGCACTAAGGGTAAGTGCCGCTAATATAATAGTTCAGTCACTTCAGGCGTCACTTAGGTAGTGTCGGTATTAATAAAGTTTTTATAACAAAGGCGTCACTTATCGAGTGTCGCTATAAATCCTGGGGTCATGCGTCACTTAAGTCTGTTTGGATTTTGCTAAGTCAAAAACGTGGTCAATTATGACGGTTTGACCCGAACTTTTTACCCAAGTCATATTTCCGTAAATAAAGCTTATAAAAGGTGTCGGTTCGTGTCGGAGTCATTCGAGATGTCGGTTTTTAATACGCATGTCAAAACTTAAGATTTTCATGTTTTCGGTTTTTGTCGGTTTACTTCGGCACTCGATTTTAACATGTTCTAATCTGAATTTGATTCCAAAATTTTTACCAGATGTTCATGAGTGTGTCTAGTTTATAACCTGATTTTTTCCAAGATCTATAATGTCCATTTAGATAGATAATAAATCTTTCGAAAGAACCGTACTCGGTTTTCGACAAATTTCAGGCAGTCGCAAAGATCAGAATATATACAAAAATAAGTACGGATCTGGAAAAAGTGTAAAACATGAAAGTTGTAGATCTTTTCGATACGCAAATTTTAAAAAAAAATGCATCTTCTAACTCTCAGTATTTGATTTTATACGAATATTTTTGTGAACTGTCGATTTTTAGGCAGATTTCATGCATGTTCTTGTTTGTGTTGCAAAAACGATTTTTAACACCAAGTTTGGACATAATCAAGTTAGATGAGCTATGTAACATATAAATCAGTAGCTTAAGATGTAAAGTAAGTAAAAGGTTTGATGATTCTCACAAAGAATGATGAAGAAGAACAAGAGAGGATGATGATGTTGTTGATCTTGAGTTTAGCTTCTTCTTGATCTTCAAAATGGTGGTGATTTTAATGGTGATTGAAGTGGTTTTTGGGACTGGTTTTTCTCCAGAAAATGAGAGAGTATGAGAGGTGTTTTTGGTGAATGAAAATGAAAATGAAAGAGTGGGTTGCATGTATGAGGATTGGAAGTGTAAGGGAATATCAATCATGGCATTGCATGTAATAAGAGAGGAGGAAGAAGGGTGGTGGCACATGGGGTGGCCGGCCCCCATGTGGTCCCACAAGGGGTATTTTGGTCATTTTAAATTCCTAGCTTAAATCGTTGCGTTTTACGTTCGTTTACCCGATTGTTTAAACGTTTATTCGTACGTTAAATGTTTAGTTGACGTTTTTATTTAACGATTTGAGTTTCGATATTTCTACTTGAAATATTTAATATAGTACTTGGAACACTTATAAAAAACGTTTCGTTAAATTATTGGCCTCGATTTGCGTGCACGTTCTACGGAGGTTAAATCGCGTAACGTTGTTTTGAGTCGTTTAGATTAACGATATAATTTGGATAAATTTCCATTGAAGTATTATTTGAAATACTTAATTTAGGTTGTCAATTTAATTTTTGACTTTCGTTTGGTTGTCGAAATAAATTCGCGCGTTATCGTTGCGTTTGAGACGTTTTAACCGAAACGTCTAGGTTTTTCGAGTATTATTTTAGCAAAATAATAAATAATGATAAATAACTTCTAAAAATAGATTATAGTTATTTATAGAAAGTTTTTCACCAACGTCCGTATTTCTACTGTGTCGGACTCCGTCCGGTCGTTTTGCACAATTTCACCAAATTGCGTAAGCGTAATTACAACTAATTACGTAAGCGTAATATATATCAATTACGGGAGTGTATATTCACATAAATATACAAATAGTTACAAGTAATTACAAGTATTTAGCCTAATATTAAACTAAACACACGTAATTAGGGTTTCAAGTAGGATTATCAGTAACCCTAAATCGTCGGGTGTCACAACGTAGTAGGCGACGTCGCTATGTGCGACTTCGCAATTCAATGCGACGTTAGGTGCGACGTCGCTAAGGCGACGTTATTGATTTCTGTGCGACGTTATACGCGACGTCGCAAAGGCTCCAGGCCAGATGCGACGTTACGGGCAGTTGGCCGGATTTTGTGTCGAAAACGAGTTTCCCGGCCACCGTTCGGTCCAATATTTTTACCCAACCCAAATATGGACATTATAAGCTTAAACAAACAATTATAAGTCGAAAACAATAGAAAACGAGAGGTGTCGGGATTTGTCGGAGACTTACTAAGTGTCGGATCAAAAATCCAAAAAGATAGGATGATAGATCGTGATGCGGTGAGTCTTTTATTCCAAAGAGCCGAGATGATCCGAGCGGGTTTGATGTTGTTATTTTGAGATTTTGTGAATGTGTGTGTGTTTGGTAAATTGAGAGAAAAAGAGAGGGAGGAGAGAGAGAGAGTTGAGTGGTGAATGAGAGGAAAGAAAAGGGGAGTGGGAGGTTATCCTCCCATTTTCCGGTCTCCGTCCTTCGTGCGGTGTTCGTTTACTCCGTCGTTTAAACGTTACATAATTATTTTACATATTAAATGGTAAGTTTTAAAATACGAATTATTACACGATATTTTATTTAAACATTTTACAAATCAATTTACATTTGAGTTACAAAATGTAAGTTTGTTTATTTAGTTTGCAAGTTTTAATATTTTAAATTGTGTAAGTTTTGTCTGTACGATACGAATGAATACGAAATATTATCATAATAATATTTTTGATATAACAACATTATTTAATAAAATTGGTCAACAACGTCCGTATTAAATTGAATCGAAATACATTCGATTTAAATTGCATACGATTTAACCAAATCGCATTTTCGTATATATTCAACAATATATATAATTCGATACATTAATTAGCCTAACACAGAACTAATTACATGTATTAACATATGATTAGGCACTAATTACTAGTCCTAATTTGGCGGGTGTTACAATAACTAACCATCAATCCTAGATTATATAAGGTAAATTGTTGAAAAAGTACAATCTACTTTCACTATATATTCTATTAAGTACATCTACTATTTTTTTTTTTATTGAAAAAGTCACTCAACTCTTTGATAATATTCAATTACCTACCTCAACTATTTATTCGATCGAAAAAGTCACCAAACAATTTAATAGTATACTAATAAATCCCTTTAGACTTTTTTGTAATTGATAAAGTCTCCTTACTATTTTTGTTTATTTTAAACGTACATATATCTTTTACTAAAAGAGTCATTTTTGTATCCAATAATCGTAAGCTGACATATATGTATCATTAGAATTTTTAAAAGGACACATTAGACAGTCTTACATGCTAAATATATGATACAAGTGCTCTAAAAAGCACAACAAAAATAACAAATATTTTCTTTTGTCTAAGATCGTATGCAGTTACATAGTTGAGTGACTTTTTCAATCAAAAAATTAGTAGAGGTACTTAATCGAATATTATCTAATAGTTGAGTTACTTTTTCAATCAAAAAATTAGTAGAGGTACTTGATTAAATATATAGTCATAGTTTGGTGTACTTTTTTTTGACAATTTCCCATTATATAAAAGAACATGCTAACATACTTATCGAAAGCGTCGGTGCTTGAAAATAATAGATGAAAATACATAAATTTATTCGTGTTTTCATCAAGCATCAACTAAAAATTATATATACGTTATGTTGTGGCTAGATTTTTACTAACCTTTGCAGGATCCTTATTAGCATCATAAGTACGCTTCACAGGTATGAAAGTCGTTCATATTTTATATTCGTACCTTAGGATAATGGTGGTTTATAAGTCTGTTTTCAGGATCACTAATATTATTAAGGATCCTGGATATATTCTGGTTATTTATCTTACAGGATCCTATTCAGGATATATTTATCTAACACAATTGTGCAGGATTCTTGACCGGGAAGATATTTATTTAAGGATCCTATGATCAATCTCGGAGTACACATAGCTCAGGATCCTGGACTTATCTTAGTTAAGGATCTTGAACTATATAACACGTTTGTTTTTCTTGAGTATTGACCAGGTCTTAGAAGAAACGCGTTAATGAGATATGTTCCGGATTACGTGAAGAGGATCTGATACAATTTGATGAAGACGAAGTCTTACGCACGTGTAAAATGAAGTCAAAAGAGACGTTGGTGGTCTTCATCGTTCCTCGAAGGATCCCTGATATTTCGGAATTATAGTTATACGCTCTTAATATTTAAACGAGGCTAGGATGATCATTTAGGTTAACGAATACTCACTACTCACACCTGCAAATCACGAATACACTATGTTATTTCTTCATTTTACGATTATTTCACTAACACTTAGCTGAATTCACACACATTCACTTAGCCGATCATCCTTGTGCTCTTACTTTGTAATTCATTACTTTCATTTTAATAAGATCAACAAAGGCAAGGATCATTTGATCCTTCCCGAGGTTTTGTGCCGGCGATCAACCTTGATCAAGGGCTTTCCTCGTATATCATCGTGTCGTTTTTGCTTAACTGACATTAATTTTGCTTCAATTACATTTTACTTACATTTTCGTTATCAAATTGCTATCATCCTTAGTCTGTTAGTAAAGCTTTGATACATAAACGTTTATTCAACGAGGATCCACGGATCAAATTAATCATTTTTAAACGCAAAATATTTACTTACTAATAGAGATAATCGTGTTTCTACGTAATTATCTTGAGAGTAATTTATACACCTGACCTCACAAACTAATTTTGATCACTTAATTGCTTTTAGTAATTTTTGACCAAAACAATTTGGCGCCCACCGTGGGGCAATTGGTGTTTTGCTTATTCAAACTTTTGTTAAGATCCTTGTTGAGTCATCTTTTCCAAAGCTTTTTGTCGAAAATGTCGAGCCAAGGACGATCTACTTCTTCCACCATGCCATCATCATCATCTGCTAGAACCACTCTTCCACCTGCTCCACCTCTCTCATCATCCCAACAACAGCCGCAAAATGTCTATCAGAGGCTATCTTCGGCTGGATCCACTTCCTTGGGGGCTGGATTCTTTTCGGATCCAGACCCTGTTATGATTGCTAACCGGGATATTGTGT
The DNA here is from genome assembly GCA_949592205.1 of Helichrysum umbraculigerum. Lineage (NCBI taxonomy): Eukaryota > Viridiplantae > Streptophyta > Magnoliopsida > Asterales > Asteraceae > Helichrysum > Helichrysum umbraculigerum. The sequence goes on from CATIUR010000001.1 coordinate 44,878,061, forward strand.
CTATGTTTGCGCAGGTTAAGGAGCAGCTTCAACGAGTGGAGAGAAGCAACGAAATCCTGAGAAAGGATGTGGAGGACATGAGAACTAGAAACAATGTTCCAGCTTCTCAAGTTACTACTCCTATCCGAAGCAGGATCCTTGATTTTAGCACTCCTTCATCCATGGAACATCAAGGAGACTTTGTTTCCATGCAAGGGAGCGCTAGGATCCCAGATCCAATCTATGCTACTGGAATTTCTACATCAAGGGGTCAACAATCTAATCCAGGATCCTCATACAGGACTCCTGATGGTGGTAACATGTTTAATAATTTTACTTCTAATAACACCGTTGGGACTAACAATTTTCAGGATCCTGGAGTTAGCCCTGTAATGGCGAGAGAAATACAGAAATTGAAGGATATGATATCAAGCGTCCCCGGAGTTGTACAACCAATTCCAGAAGTTGCTCCAACGGCGCACAGGATCTCAAGATTTGCACCACCTATTTGTGATGCTGAGATCCCGAAGAAATTCCAAACACCCAATATGAAGTTATATGATGGGACAACGGATCCTGAGGAGCACATTGCACAATATAGGGAGAGGATGGAAATCATCCCAATTCCTTCTGACCTTAAGGAAGCATGCTTATGCAAGGGCTTTGGCTCCACTCTCACAGGATCCGCACTAAAATGGCTATTGAATGTTCCTCCCTACTCTATTACTTCATTTGCTCATTTGGTTAATTTATTTAATAATCAATTCTCCTGCAGTAGAACATTTGAAAAACTAACTACTGATTTATATAGAATTGTCCAAAAAGCTAATGAGTCTCTTCGAGATTTTGTAGGAAGGTTTGGGAGAGAATCCTTGAACATTCCCAATTTGGATATGCCTACTGCTGTACAAGCCTTTAAGATGGGGATCAAAAGGGATTCCCCATTTTATGAGGATCTTGTTATGAATCCTTGCAGGAACCTTGATGAAGTCAGAAATAGAGCTTTGAGGTTCATCAGATTGGAAGAGGACACGATGATACAGAAGAGAGTGGATACTCAATCAACATATGACAGACCCAACAGGAAATCAGATTCATCTTCATTCAGATCAAACAGGAATAATCCTTATTCCAGAAATGAGGATCTTCGCGTAAATGCTATTGATGAAGATGACGAAGAATATCCTAAAATAACTAATTATAATTTTTCTGTAGATACAACGGACATATTGTGTGCAATGCAGGATCTAGGAGACAAGGCAAGATGGCCAAAGAAGAATGATAAACCCTACGCATGGAAGGATAAATCTAAGTGGTGTGCTTACCATGAGGATTTCGGCCACACAACTTAGAATTGCATAGCTCTCCGGAAAGAGATCAGTCATCTTCTCAACAAAGGATACTTGAAGGATCTGCTTGGAAAAAAGAAGGATCACGCGAAGGATCATGACAGAGTTCAGGATCCTGAGCCTCAGGATAATCGCAGGATCCTTACCATAGCAGGATCCCCACCTTCAGATGCCAAGGTAATCAATTTTATTTCTGGTGGTTCTGACATATGTGGTACTTCTTATTCCACAGCTAAGAGGCACGCAAGGGAGTCCAAGTCAGATAAACCATATAAACCTACAAGAACTTCCATGAAGAAAGACGAAAGGATAATAGCATTTGATGAGGACGATTTAGAAGATGTTCAGGATCCTCATCATGATGGTTTGGTTATTACTCTTTATGTTGTCAATCATTTTGTGCGAAGGATCCTGATAGATGGAGGAAGCTCAGTCAACAACATCCGTCTAGAAACTTTGAAAAGAATGGGTATTCCAGAGTCGGAGATCACCTCGAGATCCACTGTGTTGGTAGGATTCAGTGGAGAAGTGAAGAACACAGTTGGTGATATCAAGTTGCCGATCTACATTGAAGGGGTGAACTCCATTCAAAAGTTTTGCGTTATGGATTGTCTGTCAAGCTATAACATTATCCTAGGGAGACCCTGGTTGCATGATATGAAGGCAGTACCCTCAACGTATCATCAATGCGTCAAATTACCAACTCTATGAGGAGTGGTCAAGATCAGTAGTGACCAACGAGAAGCAAAGGATTGCTATACAACATCGATGAAACCTGCTACCAAGCCTCCGTCAGCATAGCAATTAAAGAGCAAGGCATGGGATGTCCTGGACACGAAGGAGCAGGACGTCAAAGAAATACCGCTGAGCTTGAAGGATCCTGAAGAAAAGGTGCTTATAGGATCAAGCATCCCAGAAAACCTAGAGCAGGATCTGATGAAATTCTTGAATCAAAGGAGATCGACCTTTGCATGGAAACCAGAGGATATGACAGGTATATCTAAGGATGTTATAACTCATAAACTTGGAATTGATAATAGTTTCAGGCCGGTCCAACAAAAGAGAAGAAAATTTGCACCGGAGAGGAATGCTATTATCCAGGCAGACGTTGAAAGATTACTTGCCGCTGGCATGATAAGAGAAGTAAAGTTTCCAAGATGGTTGGCAAACGTGGTAGTGGTACAAAAGAAGAATGGGAAATGGAGAGTGTGTGTGGACTATACGGATCTCAACAAGGCCTGCCCGAAGGATCCTTTTTCGTTGCCTCATATAGATTCAATGGTGGATGCTACGGCTGGGCATGAGATCCTAACCTTTATGGATGCTTCATCAGGATTTCAACAAATTCAGATGGAACCTTCAGACCAGGAAGACATAGCCTTCATAACCCCCACAGGTATATATTGTTATATTGCCATGCCCTTTGGTCTTAAAAATGCAGGTGCAACGTATCAAAGGCTAGTCAATATGATGTTTAAAGACCAATTGGGAAGCACAATGGAAGTGTACATTGACGATATGGTAGTAAAGTCAAAGAAAGCTGAGGATCATCTTCAGGATCTCAAGGTGGCCTTTGACATCCTGGATCACTACAACATGAAGCTTAATCCTGCAAAATGCCACTTTGGAGTGGGGGCAGGAAAGTTCTTGGGATATATGGTGACCAAGAGAGGAATAGAAGCTAGCCCATAACAGATCAAAGCTATTCTAAATCTAAAGTCTCCATCAAGCCCAAAGGATATACAAAGATTAACGGGAAGGATAGCAGCTCTGAACCGTTTTATTTCAAGATCCTCAGACAGGTGCAAGGAATTCTATGATATCCTAAAGAAGAATAAAAAGTTCGAATGGGGAGAAAAACACGAAGCTGCGTTTCAAGAGCTAAAGGATTACTTGTCAACAGCTCCTTTATTGATGAAGACTGAGAATGGGGAACCGCTGTTTCTCTATTTATCAGTATCACGAAGTGCTGTAAGTGCGGTGCTAGTGAAGGATCATGAAGGACAACAACATCCAGTTTACTATGTGAGTAAAAGCCTATTATGTAACACCCCCAAATTTAATGATTTACGGAAGCATACTTGGGTGTTACTAATCAATATACAAAGCACAAGATATACAGTAAACGACCTCTAAATGAGACGTTGTAAAATGATTTCATAAAAATAAATGTTTGAAAACTTAATGTTTTCGTATACAAATTGTAGTTTCCTAGAGTCCACGCGTATGGCGGGAGATTCTATTACATAATCAACATGTACAAAAGATAATGCTGAGAATCTCCGTTAATGCAGTTTAGTTGAAATCATGCGACTCTAGCTATGTCCCGAAGTAAACCTACTCCGTATGTGTACCTGAGAATACATGCAAAAAGGGTCAACACGAATGTTGGTGAATCTCACAGGTTGGTAAGTAATATCAGTTTTGAACAGAAGATTTCATCAGCAGTGCCCGTAGGCGTAGATCAAGTATTTGCAAATCCAACAAATGTAAAGTAAATAAGTTATACCGTTGCCACGAGGCTCATAATCGAAGCTTAACCCGTAAGTAATAATTTGCTCCCGTGACATGCTCGTAACTGAGCAAGCATAAGTAACGAATAATAGTCGCCCGTTTATACAGAACAGTTCGTGGTAGCGCTACTACCCCGGGCGGGGAGGGTCATTTCCCTAATGGATCCATTAACTAGTGTTTGCGCTTAAGTCCATAACTAACGATATATGATGGAGAGACTTCTGTTTGTAAGTAAACTCATGCAATCCCGTATAGTAAAATGTAAGTTTCGTACTTGTGTTCAAGAAAAGTAAGCATTGTATCTCACCCCGTATGTAAAACAGTAAAAGTGGGGCTGTAAGACTCACCTGAGTCGAGTAGTAAGCAGTAGCAAATATCAAGTAGTAAGTAAAGCAAGTAGGTTCTCCGAACCCGTAACCTTCAAATGCCTAAACACGTAAGGTTATGTAAGTATGTGTCTCGCAAGACGTTTCGTTTAGTTGTACACAACTAGTATGCCCGATGTTGGTTTAAGTATTCGTAATCGTTTGTCTTTAGGAAAACATATTTGACCCGTTGGTGACGGCTTGTACTAACAGTCCAAAGTGTTATCATTATATGTATCGTTGAAACAGGTTTCGTTATTTGTAAGTGTTCGACACTTAGTGTGAAAAGTATTTACAACATCTAATGACTGGGGTCCGGGGGCAGCGCCCCTGGTAGCGGGGTCCAAAGGGCGGCAGCCCCTGGCGGGGTTCAAGGGGCAGAGCCCATGGTTGGGGTCGAGCTGCCAAGTCAGCTTGGAAAATTTTTATTCCTACCACTTTCCTTTAGTGAAAACGTATCCGAAATTTGAATTTGGAGTAAAATTAGGTGGTAAAATCTTAGTTCCGACACTTAGTAAAAATATGAGTTTTCAGGATTATGTTTTATGTGACGTTGGGTGCGACGTCGCAGGTCCTAACTGCGACGTTGAGCATGGCGTCGCTATGTGCGACTTTCGCAATTTAATGCGACATTGTGGGTGGCGTCGCTATGTGCGACGTTGGCCAATTAAGGCGACGTTAGTGGTGACGTCACTATATGCGACGTTGTGATGGGTTTTTGCGACGTTGTGGTTGACGTCGCAATCGGGCCAAGCCAAATGCGACGTCGGGGTCTGTTACGATTCCGGTGGCTGGAAAAACTGCCGGGCGGCTTCCGTTTGGTCCAAATCTTTTACCCAAGCCATTTTTGGACATTTTGAGCATATATAAACCATAAAAACGTAAAAATGAGTAAAAACAGAGAGTTTCGGGTTTTGTCGAAAACTTACGAAATGTCGAATGAGAAATCCGAAAAGATAGGAAGGTAGATCGTGTCGCGGTGGTGCTTTTCTTCCAAACGGGCTATATGTTTCGTGGTCGTTTCGTGGCGTTATTTGGTGGTTTAATGGTGATGTTGGTGGTTGTTAGTTGAGAGCAAAAAGAAGGGAGGAAGAAAGAGAAAAAGAGAGAAATGAGAAAAGTGGAAGAAGATGGGAGGTTTAACCTCCCATTTTCTGTCTACGCCTGCGCGCTCCGTGTGGTGTTCGTTTTCCCCGTTGTGTAAGCGTTAAATATTTATTTTTCGTGTAATTATTCATTTAAAAATACTAATCTTTGTTAAATAATTTAATTGCATTATTTCGTCAAATCTTTAAAAAATTTACGTATTTTGTTTTTAAATCGCGAAATTTTAATTGTACGAAATGAGACAATTTAAGAGTATTATTAAAAGGTGATTCCGAATGTCATAGTGTTTTTAAATAATGGTTCATACTTATATTAAAATGTTTCACCAACGTCCGTATTTTCTGAATCGAATTACATTCGATTTTAAAACTGTGTACGATCAAATCAAATCGCGTAACCGTATATATTCACCAATATATAATTTGATACATTAATTAGCCTAACATGGAACTAATTACATGTATTGACAGAGAATTAGGAACTAATTACTAGTCCTAATTTGGCGGTTGTTACATTCTCCCCCTGTTAAAAGAATTTTGTCCCGAAATTTAAGTCAAAGTCGCGTTCGAGGTAGAATCAGTGAATAAGTGGGGATACTTGAGTCGCATTTGGTCTTCCCATTCCCAAGTGAATTTCGGACCACGCCGCGAATTCCACCTGACTTTGACGATGGGAATACGTATAACACCACAAGATTTGAAGAGACATTTTTTTTATAATTATATATATTCTTCGGAAGCGATTAAAACAAATCATGCGTTATAGATTGCGTATAACATAGTTCCCAAAACACAATCTATGCATGCATGATGAGTTGATACAATAACCACATTAACTACAAACATTAAGTTAGGTGTTATTTAAATTCAAAACATAAGTTTAGCAGTGACGACATGTCAAATAGTCAGAGTAGGCAGTCAAACATTCTTCAAAACAACTTCTTGCCCACCCACATCAAAAGTAATCTGCAAGAAGTGAGGAGAGGGATTAGCACGAAGCTAATTGAATAGTTCACAACTAACAATCTAAACTATCATAGCAATTGATCACCACAAAGCATCACAACAAATACATCAAAGAGGATCGGTGGTCCTTGAGGTACCCTCATGCCGCGGTGGTTCCCCAAGTAACACTTATAACCACTGAAGGCCAATCAGTGGTCTTACCGATAGTTTAGTACCATTACTACATACGACATGATTTCAATAAACAACACATGTACAAAGTCATCATGCCGTCCAAAGTAATAGTAACCAAACCCAATATCATATTGACCCCTGACAAGATAGCACATTCCATAATCATCATGGCAATATGCAATTTATACAAAGTATAACAGTAGAACATGTTTACCCGTTGTAACCAGATTGTTACAACTAATTTAGACTGAAAGTCAATGATCCACTCACCCTTCACAGTCACCGTCTTCACTCAATGATCTAATATTATTGAGTCTTCGGTTTATCTGAGAACAAAAGAGGATTACAAGTTAATATTCATTTCATATGATATCTAACTTTCATTAGGCACTTATTATCAGTTCATCAAACATTAAGTACCATAAAGATAGTATACAAGTTGATTAACACGATTTCTAGCAAGCTAAAATAACAAGCACTGCAAACAGTGGGAATCCGCCGGATTCCATGGGAATCCGCCGGATTCAAATGAATACGGCCGGATTCCCATGAATCCGCCGTATTCCACACCCCTTTCAGCACCAACTTTGGGACAGAACCTCAACTAAGGAATACGCCCTGTGAATATGTCGGATTCCCGTGAATCCGGTTCCCATGTGGCCTGAATCCGCCGTATTCAAATGAATACGACCGGATTCCCGTTTGATTCAGAAATGCATTAAAAAAAGGGGGAATCCGACCGGATTCCCGTGAATCCGCCAGATTCCCAAGAACATCAGGCACGCCCAGAACCTGCAACAACTCAACCCGAACCAAAACCACCAATCATCAAATTAAAGTTACACTACACGATTTATACATAAAAATAACTCAAAGCATCATCATATGTCAAGTTCTAACAACATCTAACTTCCTAAATCATCAATCTAAACATGATCACACATTAACCTATTTCTTCAAACCCTAACTCATAAACACATATATTCAAAGTAATTTACACTTACAATCGATGTAGCAACAAGGTAGATGATGATGATGATGATAAGTGTTAAACACGAATCCAAGCTCTAATCGATTGTCCAAGGTTTTCTCTTTTGATTTTTACTTCAACTCAATGTATGTGTGTGTGTTATTTTAGGGAGTTAGAATAAATTGGGGAAGGGGAAAACAAATAGGCCGATCCACCAACTAAGGGTGGGTATAAGTTGGTTCCAAATTATACCCGCTCCAAACCTATTGTCTGGAACCCAAAAACCGTTTGCGTGAAAAATATATTTTACTATACCGTCAACTAAATTTATTTAAAACAAGTAATAATTTATGTATCACAATAAATCGTTTGACCATTTACACTATTAATTTCAATTAAGCAATTAATACGAATTATTTATAAACTCAATTAAATAATCAAATGAATTAAGTAATTTACCAAATTTCTCCTAGGCTGGTAATGAGGATGTTACAAATCTTCCCTCCTTAAGAAGATTTCGTCCCCGAAATCTCGCCACGCTCAAAGAGATTAGGATAACGCAATCTCATGCTTTCCTCCGTTTCCCACGTAAGATTAGCACCCAAACTATGTCGCCACTTAACCAAAACCATGGGTATCTCCTTCTTCCGAAGTTTAATCACTTTTCTATCTACAAGCTCTATGGGCTCCCCTACAAGTTTCTGACTTAAGTCGACACGCAGGTCTTGTAACGGAAGGACTTGGGATTGGTCCTCCACCTTACACTTCCTTAAGTAACAAACATTAAAGGTGTCATGAATACCCGCTAATTCAGGAGGAAGATCTAATGATACCGTTTGATCATTAACTATTTGGCGAATTCTAAATGGCCCAATAAACCTAGGAGCAAGTTTACCACGTTTACCAAACCGAATCACACCCTTCCAAGGGGAAACTTTTAAATAAACCAATTCACCTACTACAAACGAAACCGGACGGCGCCGCGGATCGGCATACTGTTTCTGTCTATCCCGAGCAGCTTTCAACTTCTCACGAGCTATAGCTATTTTATCAGCAGTAATCTGAACAATATCTGGACCCGCAAATTGTTTCTCACCCGCTTCCAACCAACATGTGGGTGTTCTACAACGACGTCCATAAAGCATTTCATACGGAGGCATACCTATACTCGAGTGATAAGAATTATTATAAGCAAACTCAATCAATGGCAGGTGTGAATCCCAAGACCCACCATATTCTAACACACAAGCACGCAACATGTCCTCCAAAGTTTGAATGGTGCGCTCTGATTGACCGTCCGTCTGAGGATGATAAGCTGTACTCAAATTAATTCTGGTACCCAATTCCTTCTGCAAACCCTGCCAAAACCCAGACACGAATCGTGGATCTCTATCCGATACTATAGATAATGGAATTCCATGTCGCGAAACAATCTCATTGACGTACAATTGGGATAATTTACTCAAGGAAGCCGTCTCACTAGTAGCAAGGAAGTGAGCACTCTTAGTCAATCGGTCTACAATCACCCAAATCATGTCATTTCCTCTAATGGTTCGCGGAAATTTTGTTACAAAATCCATCGTAATATGCTCCCATTTCCATTCGGGGATCTCAAGTTGTTTCAACGACCCATACGGTTTCTGGTGTTCGGCTTTCACTTGAGAGCATATATGGCACGATTCCACCAAACGAGCAATATCCGTTTTCATAGTAGGCCACCAATACAAAGGTTTCAAATCGTTATACATTTTTGTGCTCCCGGGATGAACTGACAATCTGGACTTATGAGCTTCCATCAAGATTACATCACGAAGCCCACCAAGCAAAGGAACCCGAACACGCGATTGGAATGTCTTTAATCCACGAGAATCGTCACATAACAGATCTTTTCTTTTCAATAGAATCTCGGCTTTCAAATTTTGATCCAACAATGCTTCCATTTGTGCCATTCTCAATTTGTCAATAAAATCCGAGGAAACTTCTAATCGCATAAATCAAACTTTCTCGAATTTCCCTTTTCTACTCAACGCATCGGCGACTACATTCGCCTTACCCGGATGGTAACGAATTTCACAATCATAATCTTTTATCAACTCCAACCATCGCCTCTGACGCATATTCAGTTCCTTCTGAGAAAACATGTACTGAAGACTTTTGTGATCCGTACAAATAACACATTTAGTACCGTACAAGTAGTGTCTCCAAATTTTCAAAGCAAAAACTACAGCCGCGAGCTCCAAATCATGGGTAGGATAATTCTGTTCATGAGGCTTAAGCTGTCGAGACGCATATGCTATGACTTGACCACGTTGCATTAGAACACCGCCCAAACCCGCATGTGAAGCATCACAATACACAATGAAATCATCGGACCCGTCACGTAGAGCTAAAATTGGAGCCTGACACAATAACTGTTTCAAAGTCTGGAAAGCCAACTCCTGCTGATCATTCCATTGAAACTTAACATCCTTTCGAGTCAATTTCGTCAAAGGACCCGTGAGCTTGGAGAAATCCTTGATGAACTTTCGATAGTAACCCGCCAGACCAAGAAAACTCTTAAACTCTGAAGCAGACTTAGGTGCTTGCCAACTCATAACTGCCTCAACCTTAGATGAATCTACCTTAACTCCATCCTCACAAATAATATGCCCCAAAAACTGAACCTCACGCAACCAAAACTCGCATTTGGAGAACTTAGCATACAACTTCTCCTGCCTCAAAGTATCAAGTACTAAACGCAAGTGTACTTCATGATCGGATTCAGACTTAGAATAAATCAATATATCATCACTAAATACAATAACGAACTTATCAAGGTAGGGTCGACAAACTCTATTCATCAAATCCATAAAGACCGTCGGAGCATTAGTCAACCCAAAAGGCATAACAAGAAATTCATAATGACCATATCTAGTGCGGAAAGCTGTCTTAGGAATATCCTCCTCACAAACCCGCACTTGATGATAACCCGACCTCAAGTCAATCTTAGAGAAATAGGTAGACCCTTGTAATTGATCAAACAATTCATCTATTCGGGGCAAAGGGTACTTATTCTTTATGGTTCGCTTATTCAACTCTCTATAATCAATACACATCCGAAGGGTGCCATCCTTCTTTTTAACGAACAACACAGGTGCACCCCAAGGAGACGAACTAGGCCTGACAAAACCCTTATCTAATAGTTCCTGGATTTGAGTCATCATTTCACGAATTTCGGAGGGAGCTAGTCTATAAGGAGCCTTAGCTACAGGAGTAGAACCCGGAATCAGGTCAATTTTATATTCCACCTTTCTAATGGGAGGCAACCCAGGCAATTCATCAGGAAAGACGTCGGGGTAATCAGAAACCACCCGGACATCGGAAACGGTTTTCTTTTCTAATTTTGCATCAATTATATAGGCCAGGTAGGATACACACCCCTTAGCTAGAGATTTACTAGCTTTCATCATAGAAATCATAGGGATACTACCTCTTTCCCATTCCCCTCGAGCCACCACATATGACTCATCCGAGATTGGAATCCTAATTAGTTTCTTATGGCACTCTATACTTGCCTTATTCTTACTTAACCAATCCATGCCTAAAACCGCATCAAAACTAGGGATAGGCATCAATAGAAAAGAAATTGGGAAACTATGATCCTCAATCAATATGCTAGCTCCAGTCACCGATGTGGTAACTGGAACTATCTTGCCATTTGCTACCTCAACCTCAATAGGATTTGTAATACAAGTGGGAGTCAATTTCAGTTTATCGCAGAAAAACATAGATATAAATGAGCAATTGGCTCCCGAATCAAACAGAACAGTAGCTGGTACAGAGTTGATGAGAAATGTACTAGTTATAACATCTTCAGTCCTGATAGCATCATCCGCTGTCATTTGGAATGCCCTGCCGGTTGCCGTTGGGGGATTCTTTCTTTTCTGGCCAGAAGATGAAGACCCTCCGACCACACCCATCTTTTGTTTTCCAGCCTCCGGACACAAACCCGAACGATGACCTTCCTTTTGGCAATTCCAACACACATGCCTAGGAAACGCACAATCCTTGATGTCATGACCAATATGTCCACATTTGATACACCTAGCAGTTTGCGGAGTACAAGGACCCGTGTGCCACGATTTACAGTTGTGGCACCAATTGGTTCTATCCAATGATTTACTATCCGAACTGGGCTTCTTAGGTTGATGGAATCCCTGCCATTTCTTCTTTCCAGGACTACCCGAAGAATCACCTTTGGGTTTAAATGGAGATTTTTCCTTAACTTCCAAGCCCTGGGCCCTAACATCTCCATCCACAGAACGGGCAAGATCAAAAGCTTGGGAAAGAGTACCCGCCAGTCTCACGGTCGTCCGATAAGTATGCGGTAACATTCCCACAAAATGGTCAATCTTCATACGTTCATCCGGTACCCATTGTTGCACGAATCTCAGCTTGTCAGTGAATTGGGAAATGAGATCATCCATCGTCATTTTATCCGTTAATTGTAAATCCAAAAACTCACGTCGAATCCGAGTCATGTCAAATCCTGAACAATATTTCTTACAAACCTCATTGTGGAAATCAGACCAACAAATAGATGTTCTCTGCTGTGGGGTAAAATGTGATGTAATGGAATCCCACCAAACCATTGCTGGACCTTTAAGAAGTTGCACCGCAAAAGGAACTTTGACTTCCTCTTCGCATCGACAAACCTCAAACTTTCTCTCCACATCTCTCAGCCAATCCAAGGTAACCGAGGGATTTGAACTACCCGAATAATCGGATGGTCCACAAGACTTGAAAGTCTTAAAAGAGCATAGCTTAGGTGGAATCTGAGTTTGAAATATTGGAGTCTGATAACCCGTAGTTCCGGAAGAGAATGGAGCCGAAGTCTGATAGGTACCATAGTGTTGTGGATGATGATAATAAGACTGAGATAATGGAATCTATGAGGTCACCAAAGGTGGTGGTACAGCGCTAACAGTATGTGGCAAAGATTGCCAGATTTGTTGAGAAGACCGGGTTTGTTGTTGTTGCAAAAACTGTTGTTCAATTACCTTAAGTCTCAGATTTTCTGTCTCTAGATGTATCATATAGTCATCATGATCAAAGTCCCCTGCGGAAAAGGAAGTACCAGTTTGACCCTGGCTAACATTTTGGGTTTCAATAGGGGATACATTAGTTCGAGAGGCATCATTGGGTGTGTCGGCTGGAGGTTCATTATCTGCCATACCTGTATCAAAACAACATCTCATAACACGTTAGTTGTTAGTATCTATATACTAACCAACTTCACATGCTAACAAAATCTCACTCACAGGAACGTTTGACTGACACACATAGATTTTGGGATTGAACACTTAACCCATGCTCAATTCACCCAAACCTAGGCTCTGATACCAATTTATAACACCACAAGATTTGAAGAGACGTTTTTTTTATATAATTATATATATTCTTCGGAAGCGATTAAAACAAATCATGCGTTATAGATTGCGTATAACATAGTTCCCAAAACACAATCTATGCATGCATGATGAGTTGATACAATAACCACATTAACTACAAACATTAAGTTAGGTGTTATTTAAATTCAAAACATAAGTTTAGCAGTGATGACATGTCAAATAGTCAGAGTAGGCAGTCAAACATTCTTCAAAACAACTTCTTGCCCACCCACATCAAAAGTAATCTGCAAGAAGTGAGGAGATAGATTAGCACGAAGCTAAGTGAATAGTTCACAACTAACAATCTAAACTATCATAGCAATTGATCACCACAAAGCATCACAACAAATACATCAAAGAGGATCGGTGGTCCTTGAGGTACCCTCATGCCGCGGTGGTTCCCCAAGTAACACTTATAACCACTGAAGGCCAATCAGTGGTCTTACCGATAGTTTAGTACCATTACTACATACGACATGATTTCAATAAACAACACATGTACAAAGTCATCATGCCGTCCAAAGTAATAGTAACCAAACCCAATATCATATTGACCCCTGACAAGATAGCACATTCCATAATCATCATGGCAATATTCAATTTATACAAAGTATAACAGTAGAACATGTTTACCCATTGTAACCATATTGTTACAACTAATTTAGACTGAAAGTCAATGATCCACTCACCCTTCACAGTCACCGTCTTCACTCAAAGATCTAATATTATTGAGTCTTCGGTTTATCTGAGAACAAAAGAGGATTACAAGTTAATATTCATTTCATATGATATCTAACTTTCATTAGGCACTTATTATCAGTTCATCAAACATTAAGTACCATAAAGATAGTATACAAGTTGATTAACACGATTTCTAGCAAGCTAAAATAACAAGCACTGCAAACAGTGGGAATCCGCCGGATTCCATGGGAATCCACCGGATTCAAATGAATACGGCCGGATTCCCATGAATCCGCCGTATTCCACACCCCTTTCAACACCAACTTTGGGACAGAACCTCAACTAAGGAATACGCCCAGTGAATACGCCGGATTCCCGTGAATCCGGTTCCCATGTGGCCTGAATCCGCCGTATTCAAATGAATACGACCGGATTCCCGTGAATCCGCCGGATTCCCAAGAACATCAGGCACGCCCAGAACCTGCAACAACTCAACCCGAACCAAAACCACCAATCATCAAATTAAAGTTACACTACACGTTTTATACATAAAAATAACTCAAAGCATCATCATATGTCAAGTTCTAACAACATCTAACTTCCTAAATCATCAATCTAAACATGATCACACATTAACCTATTTCTTCAAACCCTAACTCATAAACACATATATTCAAAGTAATTTACACTTCCGATCGATGTAGCAACAAGGTAGATGATGATGATAAGTGTTAAACACGAATCCAAGCTCTAATCGATTGTCCAAGGTTTTCTCTTTTTGATTTTTACTTCAACTCAATGTATGTGTGTGTGTTATTTTAGGGAGTTAGAATAAATTGGGGAAGGGGAAAACAAATAGGCCGATCCACCAACTAAGGGTGGGTATAAGTTGGTTCCAAATTATACCCGCTCCAAACCTATTGTCTGGAACCCAAAAACCGTTTGCGTGAAAAATATATTTTATTATACCGTCAACTAAATTTATTTAAAACAAGTAATAATTTATGTATCACAATAAATCGTTTGACCATTTACACTATTAATTTCAATTAAGCAATTAATATGAATTATTTCTAAACTCAATTAAATAATCAAATGAATTAAGTAATTTACCAAATTTCTCCTAGGCCGGTAATGAGGATGTTACAATACGACTTTGTTTTAGTTGTTTGACCTCACGGTCCATAATCTCGGCTGGTTCCTCAACGAAGCGAAGTTTGTTATCGATGTGTATCTCGTCAAGTGGTATGATAAGTGTTTCGTCGGACAGACATTTCTTTAAGTTAGAAATGTGAAAGGTAGGATGCACGCTGCTGAGTTCGGATGGCAGCTGCAATCGATATGCCACGGGGCGAATCCGTTCGAGGATCTCAAAAGGCCCAATGTACCTGGGATTTAATTTCCCGCATTTGCCAAATCGGATTACGCCTTTCCAAGGCGATACTTTCAAGAGTACTCGATCCCCAACTTGGAATTCGAGTGGTTTGCGTCTAACATCAGCGTAACTTTTCTGGCGGTCTCACGCGGCCTTGAGTCGGTTTTGGATTTCAACAATTTTCTCGGTGGTTTCGTGTATGATTTTAGGACCAGTGAGTTGACTATCTCCCACTTCAGTCCAACAGATCGGTGATCGGCACTTACGACCGTACAGTGCCTCAAAAGGTGCAGCATTGATGCTGGCGTGATAGCTGTTATTGTACGAAAACTCGCACAATGGTAGATGTCTTTCCCAATTTGAACCGAAATCAACTACGCAGGCTCGTAGCATATCTTCCAGTTTCTGAATAGTTCGTTCGCTCTGGCCATCGGTCTGAGGGTGATACGCGGTACTCATATCGAGACGGGTACCCAGTGATTTTTGGAGTGATTACCAGAAGCGAGATGTGAAACGAGCATCCCTGTCAGAGATAATCGAGATAGGGACACCATGTTGGCAAACGATTTCTTTGATGTACGCTTGTGTGAGGCGTTCCATTTTATCAGTTTCTCTGATTGCCAAGAAATGAGCTGATTTGGTGAGACGATTCGACGATCACCCAAATGGTATCGTAACCGCTTGACGACTTAGGGAGTTTGGTTATGAAATCCATGGCAATCTGTTCCCATTTCCATTCAGGAATGTCAGGTTGTTGGAGTAAGCTGGAAGGTTTCTTGTATTTGGCTTTGACTTTTGAACAAGTAAGACACTTGCTGACGTACGTAGCGATTTCAGCTTTCATGTTCGGCCACCAATAAAACTCTTTGATCCCGTGATACATTTTATCGGATCCGGGTGGATAGAATATTTGGACTTGTGAGCTTCATCCATCACCAAGTCCCGCAGGTTCCCGAAACTAGGCA
Source organism: Helichrysum umbraculigerum (assembly GCA_949592205.1). Classification (NCBI taxonomy): domain Eukaryota; kingdom Viridiplantae; phylum Streptophyta; class Magnoliopsida; order Asterales; family Asteraceae; genus Helichrysum; species Helichrysum umbraculigerum. The sequence continues at coordinate 44,893,934 of CATIUR010000001.1, forward strand.
ACCAGATTCGGTTTGAGAAGTACCTAACTCCATTAGGTCTGATTTTGAACTGTTTATTCATGCCTCGTAAGGCCTCGTTTTTGACATTATCGGGTTTGAGAGCTTCGAGTTGAGCGGTGAGAATCTGAACATTCAAATCGTTGTGAATGGTCATACTGAGGGCTCGGACTCGAAGTGGTTTTGTACGTTCCTTACGACTGAGAGCATCGGCAACCACGTTTGCCTTGCCTGGATGATATTTGATCTCACAATCGTAATCGGTGAGTAATTCAACCCATCTACGTTGCCTCATGTTAAGATCTTTCTGATCGAAGATGTGTTGGAGACTTTTGTGGTCAGTGAATACGGTACTTCGGGTACCATAAAGGTAATGTCTCCAGATTTTGAGAGCGAATACCACGGCCCCTAACTCGAGGTCGTGAGTCGTATAGTTCTTCTCGTGAACTTTGAGTTGTCGGGAGGCGTAAGCAATGACCTTGTCTCGTTGCATCAACACGCAACCGAGACCTTGGTGAGAAGCATCGCAGTATACCACGAAGTCATCGGTGCCTTCGGGTAAGGATAGAATAGGTGCACTGCAAAGCTTTAGTTTCAACAGCTGAAATGCTGACTCTTGTTTATCAGTCCAATCGAACTTTTTGTCTTTCTGAGTCAGTGTTGTGAGTGGCAAGGCTATTTTTGAGAAGTTCTCGATGAATCGGCGATAATACCCCGCCAATCCCAAGAATTGGCGTACCTCGGTGGGAGTAGTTGGCGCTTGCCAGTTCTTGATGGCCTCGATTTTTGATGGGTCTACATGAATTCCCTGACTATCAATCACGTGTCCAAGGAATTGAACGGTTTTTATCCAGAACTCACACTTAGAGAATTTGGCGTAAAGCTCCTCGTGTCTAAGTAGTTCTAGGATGGTTCTGAGGGGTTGTGCGTGTTCTTGTTCGTTTCGTGAGTATATGAGGATGTCATCGATGAAGACAATGACAAACTTGTCGAGATAAGGTTTGCAAACCCGATTCATAAGGTCCATGAATACAGCCGGTGCGTTGGTTAGACCGAATGGCATCACTTGAAATTCGTAATGCCCATAACGGGTCCTGAATGCGGTTTTTGGGATGTCGGCATCGCGAACACGCAATTGATCATAACCTGATCGAAGATCAATCTTTGAATAACAGCTTGATCCTTGAAGTTGATCAAACAGATCATCGATTCGAGGAAGTGGGTATCGGTTCTTGACGGTTAGTTTGTTCAACTCTCGGTAGTCAATACACATTCGAAATGAACCGTCTTTCTTTTTGACAAACAAGACCGGAGCTCCCCAAGGTGAAGAACTCGGTCTGATGAATCCTCTATCCAGAAGTTCCTGTAACTGAGTGGATAGCTCATGAAGTTCGGATGGGGCTAGTCGGTACGGTGCTCGGGCCACAGGTGCGGCACCCGGCACGAGATCAATCGAGAACTCAACCTGTCTAGGTGGTGGTAAACCAGGTAGTTCTTCTGGAAAGACTTCGGGAAAGTTTCTAACGATTGGCACATCTTCAATTCGCTTCTCCTCCGACTTTTTCTCCGTGATGTGTGCGAGAATTGCTGGATAACCCTTCCTCAGAAGTTTTCGGGTTTTCAAACAGGAGATTATGTTCAGTCTCGACCCACCGGTCTCCCCCTGTATGATCAAGGTTCTACCGACGGCGAGAGGGATGCGTACGATTTTATCAGAACAAACAATTTCGGCCCGATGCTTGGACAACCAGTCCATACCCACGATTACGTCGAAACTTCCTAGTTCAACAGGCATAAGATCGATTGAGAAGATTTTGTCGGATAGGTTTAAAGTGCAATTAGGTATCACACTATCGGTTTCTATGAGTTTACCATTTGCAAGTTCTACGGTGTACTTAACATCTAAGGCCACGGGGGTGATGTCAAGTAGTGGGCAAAACTCATCAGAAATATATCTCCTATCAGCACCAGTATCAAACAGTATAGTAGCAGATAAGTTGTTGAGGAAGAACATACCCGAGACCACATTCGGGTCTTGACGGGCTTCCCCAGAGTTGATCACGAAGGCTCCTCTCCGGGCGTTGTTGTTGCGGTTGTTGTTGTTCTTCAGCTTGGGGCAGTTGTTCTTGAAATGCCCAGAATTTCCGCACCCAAAGCAGGTCGTTGGTGCATTGGTGTTGGGGGTAGGAATGATGGCTCGGCAATCCTTGGCTAGGTGCCCGAACCGTTTGCAGTTGGTGCAAGGGCAGGAACCGTCGTGGTGACGATTGCATTTGGGACGGTAGGGTTTGTTTCCGATGTACCCTTTCTTTTCCGTAGTCCCCGAGGAATAAGCCTTAACAGACTCAGGCTTTTTGTTGGTGGTTTGGTTGGATGAGTTGAGGTTTCCTTCCCATTTGCGTTTGTTGTTTGCAGATGGGGTTGATGTTGTGCCACGGCGGACAGAGTTTATCGTCAGTTCATGGGCCATACGGATGGCGCTCTGGATAGTACCCGGTTTGGATGATGTCACCAGGTCTTGGAGTCTGTCAGGAAGTCCATCAACGTATTTCTCGATCCTCTTGTACTCAGGATCGACCATGGTTGGGCACAGAAGTGCCAGTTGGTGAAAGCGGTTGGTGTAACCAGTGATGTCATCACCCTGCATTTTGTGGTTCCAGAATTCCAATTCTAGCTGTTTCAATTCATCCTTGGGGCAGTACTCGCCCCTCAACATCTCCTTCAACTCCTCCCACGGGAGTTTGTAAGCATTAGAGATACCCACAGTCTGGGCATAGGTGTTCCACCAGGTGAGAGCGGTGTCTGAGAAAGTACTGGCGGAGAACTTTACCCTGTCTCCCTCCGCACAGTTGCAGATAAGAAATACAGATTCGATTTTCTCGATCCAGCGTACCAGACCGATCGCTCCTTCAGTACCATAGAAGCTAAAGGGTTTGCAGTTTTGGAAGTCCTTATATGAGCAGGGTTTGGGTTGTGGCCCATTGTTAGCTGTATCTTCGTTATCAGTAGTTGATGTTCGGGTAGCTAGGGCTTGGGACACACTACGGGCAATCAGACCCGCAATTTCGGCTTCACTTAGGGTGACTTGCCGGCGAGGAGGCATGATGCTGAACAAGAAAAGAATAAGGAAAAGAAATAAGGTAATTGCATGGAATTTATGATATATCACAAGTGTATATGATGAGATACACGATAACAGTACGAGGTGATAATCACATTCCATTTAGATAAACAAGTTGGATACAAGGTACGGGTTTTCCAAAAGATTACAAAGTAATAGTAGTACAAAAGTGCCCGGAATTGTTATATCCGGTTGAATTACATAGGTCCTAATTAAGTAGTTAACTGGTTATAAGTTACAGACTAATCTAATCTTGATGCAGATTAATCCGCTCCATCAGTGCGACAAGGCGGTCCACGGTTCCTGCAAGTCTGTTGGCTTACCTGGCGTTGTCTTCAACCAAGGCCAGTCGTTGTACCAGTGTTCGAGAGTACTCCTCTGCCTCCTGTGAACGCTGTTCACATTCCTCTAGTCGCTCTCTTATGAGTTCATCCGCACCTAATTCCGCGGTCATTGAATCCTAAATTATGCTTACAGAGAGGTTGCTATCTTCTTGTTCTCGCCGGAGTTGTGATATTTGATCAAGAGCTTGGCGGAGCAGATAGGTCATTCGGTGTTGTTCCCGTTCGAGATTCTCGAGCCTTTGCTCCTGATGATGGAGTTAGGTAGCCAACACTGGCACCGTGGGGTGTGCCGAGTTCCGAGAGTTATGAACAGGATAGGGGCTGCTTCGAGGTGGTCTAGTGTTTCTCCTGGCTACTCGTGGGTTTTGTGATCTAGGTGGATGAGAGCATGACGTATTGGGTGGTGTGTTTGCCATTCCTGTGGCAGAGTGTAAGTAAGACGAGGCTAATATATATGTAAGTATATAATATCCAGCCTAGTGTCTAGCACGTATCAAGCAATGGTCCGGTTCTCTCGTGGTCAGAGTCAACTAACGTATTCCTTGTTCAACATAACCATTTCAGACCTCACATCATCTTTCCTTAATTGTACATAGTTGATCAGGCTATGTTAAATTAAAGTCGTATGTTGTAATTCCCGAACCAAACATGCCTAATAAGGAAATACTGCCTAACGGTCATAGTCTAGGCCCACTAAATGCAACCTAGTTCACTATAACCTTAGGCTCTGATACCAATCTGTAACACCCCCAAATTTAATGATTTGCGGAAGCATACTTGGGTATTACTAATCAATATACAAAGCACAAGATATACAGTAAACGACCTCTAAATGAGACGTTGTAAAACGATTTCATAAAAATAAATGTTTGAAAACTTAATGTTTTCATATACAAAATGTAGTTTCCTAGAGTCCAAGCGTATGGCGGGAGATTCTATTACATAATCAACATGTACAAAAGATAATGCTGAGAATCTCCGTTAATGCAGTTTAGTTGAAATCATGCGACTCTAGCTATGTCCTGAAGTAAACCTACTCCGTATGTGTACCTGAGAATACATGCAAAAAGGGTCAACACGAATGTTGGTGAATCTCACAGGTTGGTAAGTAATATCAGTTTTGAACACAAGATTCATCAGTAGTGCCCGCAGGCGTAGATCAAGTATTTGCAAATCCAGCAAATGTAAATTAAATAAGTTATACCGTTGCCACGAGGCTCATAATCGAAGCTTAACGCGTAAGTAATAATTTGCTCCCGTGACATGCTCGTAACTGAGCAAGCATAAGTAACGAATAATAGTCGCCCGTTTATACAGAACGGTTCGTGGTAGCGCTACTACCCCGGGCGGGGAGGGTCATTTCCCAAATGGATCCATTAACTAGTGTTCGCGCTTAAGTCCATAACTAACGATATATGATGGAGAGACTTCTGTTTGTAAGTAAACTCATGCAATCCGGTATAGTAAAATGTAAGTTTCGTACTTGTGTTCAAGAAAAGTAAGCATTGTATCTCACCCCGTATGTAAAACAGTAAAAGTGGGGCTGTAAGACTCACCTGAGCCGAGTAGTAAGCAGTAGCAAATATCAAGTAGTAAGTAAAGCAAGTAGGTTCTCCGAACCCGTAACCTTCAAATGCCTAAACACGTAAGGTTATGTAAGTATGTGTCTCGCAAGACATTTCGTTTAGTTGTACACAACTAGTATGCCCAATGTTGGTTTAAGTATTCGTAATCGTTTGTCTTTAGGAAAACATGTTTGACCCGTTGGTGACGGCTTGTACTAACAGTCCAAAGTGTTATCATTATATGTATCGTTGAAACAGGTTTCGTTATTTGTAAGTGTTCGACACTTAGTGTGAAAAGTATTTACAACATCTAATGACGGGGGTCCGGGGACAGCGCCCCTGGTAGCGGGGTCCAAGGGGCAGAGCCCCTGGTTGGGGTCGAGCTGCCAAGTCAGCTTGAAAATTTTTTATTTCTACCACTTTCCTTTAGTGAAAACGTATCCGAAATTTGAATTTGGAGTAAAATTAGGTGGTAAAATCTTAGTTCCGACACTTATTAAAAATCTGAGTTTTCAGGATTCTGTTTTATGCGACGTTGGGTGCGACGTCGCTGGTCCTAACTGCGACGTTGAGCATGGCGTCGCTATGTGCGACTTTCGCAATTTAATGCGACGTTGTGGGTGGCGTCGCTATGTGCGACGTTGGCCAATTAAGGCGATGTTAGTGGTGACGTCGCTATATGCGACGTTGTGATGGGTTTTTGCGACGTTGTGGTTGACGTCGCAATCGGGCCAAGCCAAATGCGACGTCGGGGTCTGTTACGATTCCGGTGGCCGGAAAAACTGCCGGACGGCTTCCGTTTGGTCCAAATCTTTTACCCAACCCATTTTTGGACATTTTGAGCATATATAAACCATAAAAACGTAAAATTGAGTAAAAACTGAGAGTTTCGGGTTTTGTCGGAAACTTACGAAATGTCGGATGAGAAATCCGAAAAGATAGGAAGGTAGATCGTGTCGCGGTGGTGCTTTTCTTCCAAACGGGCTATATGTTTCGTGGTCGTTTCGTGGCGTTATTTGGTGGTTTAATGGTGATGGTGGTGGTTGTTAGTTGAGAGCAAAAAGAAGGGAGGAAGAAAGAGAAAAAGAGAGAAATGAGAAAAGTGGAAGAAGAAGGGAGGTTTAACCTCCCATTTTCTGTCTACGCCTGCGCGCTCCGTGTGGTGTTCATTAGGGGTGTTCAAAAATATCCGTATCCGAATCCGTTATCCGAAAACCCGAAAATCCGATCCGAAACTATCCGAAATTTCGGATATCCGAAAATTCGGATCCCCGAATTTCGGATATCCGATTTTTCGGATTCGGATACCATTTTTCAAAAAATTCGGATAGTTCGGATATCCGAACTATCCGAATGTTTGATTTTTAATCCGATAATTATTGGAATTAGTGTGGGCCTATGGGGTACTTGTTTGCTTTTCTCCCCGTTACTCCTTCACCACCCAAAATAACTCAATATATCCTCATTAATTACACACCTTCCCAAAAAAACCCACTTTCAACTCCAAAAAAGATCAATTTTTTCACAAATTTCTTGTCCTTCTTCAACCTCACCGTAGCTAGAAGTTGGTTCACAGACACCGGAATCATGCATCAATCTGGGACTTTCTCTTTTCTCCAAAGGACGGGTAATTTGTACAGTATCTTTTCTCCCCAGTTTGCATTGAACACCGATTAACAACTAAATTCCATTTTTTGTTTCTATAATTATAAGATCTAAAAGAAAAACCAAACCCCAGGTATATTTCTACTTTGTGAATACGAATTTTGTTTCTATTGTTGGTAAGATCCATTTATTGCTTTTTAAAAACTTTTTTGTTTCATACGCCGTAAATGATTAAATCGATGCTACTTTGAATGGAAGGGTTTCTGGATCAATTACTTATTGAACTAGTATTTGTGGGTTTGACTTGTGTTCTTTTTATTGTAGATAAATGAAGATTTAGTAATGAAGAAAAGTGTGTGTACGAAACTGAAAGCAGGAGAGAAGAAAAGAAAGATTATTGTTTTCTTTAATTTATTTTCGGATGTTCGGATACCCGAGTTCGGATATCCGAAATTTCGGATACCCGAATTTCGGATATCCAAAATTTCGGATTCGGATTTCGGATAGCGAAATTTGGTATCCGAATTTTCGGATATCCGAAATTCGGATATCCGAAAATTCGGATATCCGACTTTGAACACCCCTAGTGTTCGTTTTCCTCGTTGTGTAAGCGTTAAATATTTATTTTTCGTGTAATTATTCATTTAAAAATACTAATCTTTGTTAAATAATTTAATTGCATTATTTCGTCAAATCTTTAAATAATTTACGTATTTTGTTTTTAAATCGCGAAATTTTAATTGTACGAAATGAGACAATTTAAGAGTATTATTAAAAGGTGATTCCGAATGTCATAGTGTTTTTAAATAATGGTTCATAATTATATTAAAATGTTTCACCAACGTCCGTATTTTCTGAATCGAATTACATTCGATTTTAAAACTGTGTACGATCAAATCAAATCGCGTAACCGTATATATTCACCAATATATAATTTGATACATTAATTAGCCTAACATGGAATTAATTACATGTATTGATAGAGAATTAGGCACTAATTACTAGTCCTAATTTGGCGGTTGTTACATTCTCCCCCTCTTAAAAGAATTTCGTCCCGAAATTTAAGTCAAAGTCGCGTTCGAGGTAGAATCAGTGAATAAGTGGGGATACTTGAGTCGCATTTGGTCTTCCCGTTCCCAAGTGAATTCCGGACCACGCCGCGAATTCCACCTGACTTTGACGATGGGAATACGACTTTGTTTTAGTTGTTTGACCTCACGGTCCATAATCTCGGCGGGTTCCTCAACGAAGTGAAGTTTGTTATCGATGCGTATCTCGTCAAGTGGTATGATAAGTGTTTCGTCGGACAGACATTTCTTTAAGTTAGAAATGTGAAAGGTAGGATGCACGCTGCTGAGTTCGGATGGCAGCTGCAATCGATATGCCACGGGGCCAATCCGTTCGAGGATCTCAAAAGGCCCAATGTACTTGGGATTTAATTTCCCGCATTTGCCAAATCGGATTACGCCTTTCCAAGGCGATACTTTCAAGAGTACTCGATCCCCAACTTGGAACTCGAGTGGTTTGCGTCTAACATCAGCATAACTTTTCAGGCGGTCTCGCGCGGCCTTGAGTCGGTTTTGGATTTCAACAATTTTCTCGGTGGTTTCGTGTATGAGTTCAGGACCAGTGAGTTGACTATCTCCCACTTCAGTCCAACAGATCGGTGATCGGCACTTACGACCGTACAGTGCCTCAAAAGGTGCAGCTTTGATGCTGGCGTGATAGCTGTTATTGTACGAAAACTCGCACAATGGTAGATGTCTTTCCCAATTTGAACCGAAATCAACTATGCAGGCTCGTAGCATATCTTCCGGTGTCTGAATAGTTCGTTCGCTCTGGCCATCAGTCTGAGGGTGATACGCGGAACTCATATCGAGACGGGTACCCAGTGATTTTTGGAGTGATTACCAGAAGCGAGATGTGAAACGAGCATCCCTGTCAGAGATAATCGAGATAGGGACACCATGTTGGCAAACGATTTCTTTGATGTAGGCTTGTGTGAGGCATTCCATTTTATCGGTTTCTCTGATTGCCAAGAAATGAGCTGATTTGGTGAGACGATCGACGATCACCCAAATGGTATCGCAACCGCTTGACGACATAGGGAGTTTGGTTATGAAATCCATGGTAATATGTTCCCATTTCCATTCAGGAATGTCAGGTTGTTGGAGTAAGCCGGAAGGTTTCTGGTATTCAGCTTTGACTTTTGAACAAGTAAGACACTTGCTGACGTACGTGGCGATTTCAGCTTTCATGTTCGGCCACCAATAAAACTCTTTGATCCCGTGATACATTTTATCGGATCCCGGGTGGATAGAATATTTGGACTTGTGAGCTTCATCAATCACCAAGTCCCGTAGGTTCCCGAAACTAGGCAACCAGATTCGGTTAGAGAAGTACCTAACTCCATTAGGTCTGATTTCGAACTGTTTATCCATGCCTCGTAAGGCCTCGTTTTTGACATTACCAGGTTTGAGAGCTTCGAGTTGAGCGGTGAGAATCTGAACATTCAAATCGTTGTGAATGGTCATACTGAGGGCTCGGACTCGAAGTGGTTTTGTACGTTCCTTACGACTGAGAGCATCGGCAATCACGTTTGCCTTGCCTGGATGTTATTTGATCTCACAATCGTAATCGGTGAGTAATTCAACCCATCTACGTTGCCTCATGTTAAGATCTTTCTGATCGAAGATGTGTTGGAGACTTTTGTGGTCGGTGAATACGGTACTTCGGGTACCATAAAGGTAATGTCTCCAGATTTTGAGAGCGAATACCACGGCCCCTAACTCGAGGTCGTGAGTCGTATAGTTCTTCTCGTGAACTTTGAGTTGTCGGGAGGCGTAAGCAATGACCTTGTCTTGTTGCATCAACACGCAACCGAGACCTTGATGAGAAGCATCGCAGTATACCACGAAGTCATCGGTGCCTTCGGGTAAGGATAGAATAGGTGCACTGCAAAGCTTTAGTTTCAACAGCTGAAATGCTGACTCTTGTTTATCAGTCCAATCGAACTTTTCATCTTTCTGAGTCAGTGTTGTGAGTGGCAAGGCTATTTTTGAGAAGTTCTCGATAAATCGGCGATAATACCCCGCCAATCCCAAGAATTGGCGTACCTCGGTGGGAGTGGTTGGCGCTTGCCAGTTCTTGATGGCCTCGATTTTTGATGGGTCTACATGAATTCCCTGACTATCAATCACGTGTCCAAGGAATTGAACGGTTTTTATCCAGAACTCACACTTAGAGAATTTGGCGTAAAGCTCCTCGTGTCTAATTAGTTCTAGGATGGTTCTGAGGTGTTGTGCGTGTTCTTGTTCGTTTCGTGAGTATATGAGGATGTCATCGATGAAGACAATGACAAACTTGTCGAGATAAGGTTTGCACACCCGATTCATAAGGTCCATGAATACAGCCGGTGCGTTGGTTAGACCGAATGGCATCACTTGAAATTCGTAATGCCCATAACGGGTCCTGAATGCGGTTTTTGGGATGTCGGCATCGCGAACATGCAATTGATGATAACCTGATCGAAGATCAATCTTTGAATAACAGCTTGATCCTTGAAGTTGATCAAACAGATCATCGATTCGAGGAAGTGGGTATCGGTTCTTGACGGTTAGTTTGTTCAACTCTCGGTAGTCAATACACATTCGAAATGAACCGTCTTTCTTTTTGACAAACAAGACCGGAGCTCCCCAAGGTGAAGAACTCGGTCTGCTGAATCCTCTATCCAGAAGTTCCTGTAACTGAGTGGACAGCTCATGAAGTTCGGATGGGGCTAGTCGGTACGGTGCTCGGGCCACAGGTGCGGCACCCGGCACGAGATCAATCGAGAACTCAACCTGTCTAGGTGGGGGTAAACCAGGTAGTTCTTCTGGAAAGACTTCGGGAAAGTTTCTAACGATTGGCACATCTTGAAGTCGCTTCTCCTTCGACTTTTTCTCCGTGATGTGTGCGAGAATTGCTGGATAACCCTTCCTCAGAAGTTTTCGGGTTTTCAAACAGGAGATTATGTTCAGTCTCGACCCACCGGTCTCCCCCTGTATGATCAAGGTTCTACCGACGGCGAGAGGGATGCGTACGATTTTATCAGAACAAACAATTTCGGCCCGATGCTTGGACAACCAGTCCATACCCACGATGACGTCGAAACTTCCTAGTTCAATAGGCATAAGATCGATTGAGAAGATTTCGTCGGCTAGGTTTAAAGTGCAATTAGGTATCACACTATCGGTTTCTATGAGTTTACCATTTGCAAGTTCTACGGTGTACTTAACATCTAAGGCCACGGGGGTGATGTCAAGTAGTGGGCAAAACTCATCAGAAATATAGCTCCTATCAGCACCAGTATCAAACAGTATAGTAGCAGATAAGTTGTTGAGGAAGAACATACCCGAGACCACATTCGGGTCTTGACGGGCTTCCCCAGAGTTGATCACGAAGGCTCCTCTCCGGGCGTTGTTGTTGCGGTTGTTGTTGTTCTTCAGCTTGGGGCAGTGTTGAGACCTGAGATACTGTTAGATTTGCTCAGAATACAAGTATCATGCCGCTGTTGGTATAAGACTTCAACCACTGTTAGAAGAAGACAACCGCTGTTAGTACATTTGTCTAACAGGGCCACTGTTAGTATATAGTTTGTATTTTGTAAGTACTCAACCACTGTTGATAATATACGAGTACTACCTCTGTTAGTTATATACTCAACCACTGTTGGTTAGTCGGTTAGAGATAATTATGGAATAGATAGGATTTCCATAATAGTTTGATTTTGTAAAGGACTCTATGTGTTATAAATAGAGATTCTGTAAAACCCTAGAGGGTAGAGAAGACGAATTCATTCTAGTTATTAGCTTCAAGGTTGTAAACCCTAACACAAATTGTGTGTTCGTATTATTAATAATATTGAAGCTTTTGGTTAGATATTCTGTTATATACAAGTTTGTTCTTCAAGTTATTAATAAACTATTCCGCAAGCTTATTAATAATCAATCAAAGTAATACATACTAAGATCTCTAGCTGGGATCATCAAGTGGTATCAGAGCTTGATATTACTTTGATCTTGAAGAAGGTAATTGAATTTCACAGCTTTATCAACAAATAACAAGATGTCTACGGAATCAATGGAAGGTATACAAGCTACAAAGATTCCCATGCTCAAACCTGATGAGTTTGAGCTATGGCAGACTAGGATTAGGCAATACATGTTGCTTACGGATTATATGATGTGGGAGGTGGTTACTAATGGACCAAACTATACTAAGGATGCAGACGGTAAAAAGGAAGAAAGACCACCACCAAAGTCTGATGCAGAGAGAAAAGAAAGAGCAACAGAGTGGAAGGCATTAAGTACTCTACTTTTGTCGATTCCTAATGAGTATCAAAGGAAGTTTGAAAACTGTGAAGATGCTCAGGTTCTTATGCAAGCAATTGTTAAGAGATTTGGTGGTAATGATAACACCAAGAAGAATAAGAGATCTCTTCTCAAACAACAGTTTGAAAACTTTGCAGGTGTAAAGTCTGAAACTCTGACTCAGACTTTTGATAGGTTTCAAAAACTTGTGGGTGATTTAGAAAATCACAATGTCAAGATTGATAAAGATGACTTGAACAGGAAGTTTCTAAGATCACTTGGTACAGATTGGAATATGTACACTGTGGGACTTAGACAAAGTCCAGATCTTGAAGAGAAAGAGATTGAAGACCTGTACAATGATCTGAGGAATTTTGAGCCTGAAGTTCTAGCGTTGAACCAGTCCAATGGTAGCTCAAACAATGCTGCTTTTGTTTCTGTTGGTGAATCTGGTAGTTGTAGCACATCTGGTGCTAATGATAATGTATTGGAAGCATTTTTTGCAAGCCATGTGAATTCTTCATTAACTACAGAAGATTTAGAGCAAGTTAGTGAAGAGGACCTGGAAGAGATGGATTTAAGATGGCAGATGGCAATGATTACAATCAGGGCAAAGAGATTTATGCAGAGGTCTGGGAACAGAAATTTTTCTTACAAGAGAGATGGTGTAGCTGGTTTTGACAAGAGCAAGGTGGAGTGTTTCAACTGTCACAAGATGGGACACTTTGCTAGAGAATGCAAGAGCACACAGGCTGGAGGATCTCAGAATGGTATTATGAGAAATAGTTCTGCTCCACAAAGAAGATTGGTACCTGTTCAGAACACCACTTCAGATTCATTGGTTGCTCAAGATGGAATGGGAGGATTTGACTGGAGTGACCAAGAAGAGCTTGTAGTTCAGAATCAAGCTTTGATGGCTGTCACAGAAGAACCAGAGTCTTCAGACATTCCATATGAGGTACAATCTAAATTATGTTCTCCTGCATGTAAGAAAATGGTTAAATTTTATAGGGATCATAATATGGTTGTGTGTAATGAATTAAAAGCTTGTAAGGAAAAGAGTCAACATGCCACTTTAGCTATTGAAAACTTAGAAAATCAGATAAAAGCTTATGAAAAGAATGAATCTCAATTTCACTTAGATGTTAAGTATCTAAATTGGGAAAAGAAAGCTTTACAAACAAAAGTTGATATGCTAAGTGCTAAGTTGGCTGAGGCAATTTCTGATAAGGAGTCAATAAAATTGAAAGTTGATGAGTTGGAAAATGTTTCAAAAGGTGTTCAAAACTTAATCAAGTCTCAAATTCATGATAAATTAAAACTTGGATTAGGTTACAACCTTAATGCTGTTCCTCCACCTTATAATCATACTTATTTCCCACCTAAAAGTGATTTTATTTTAGAAACACTTAAGGAAGGTGTGTCTGAGGAGGTTAAAAAGGTAGATCCAGTTGTTAATTGTGATGATTATGTAAATTTTGATAAAGTTGAGGTATCTGATTGGACTGAGGAAGATGAGAGTGATAGTGATAGCACATCTAGTGGTAATTCTGTGGATAAATGTGTTAAGCCTATTACTGGTCTAGTTTCTGAACTAAATAGTACTAAACTAGAAGAGGGTAAAAAGATGTTTGTTGAGAAGGCAAAGGCTCAGTTAGATCAAGTCAGGAAAACCAACAAGGCTAGTTCAGGTTTAGGGAATGTACACAAAAAGGTTAATACTGAATCAAAAGACAAGTTAAAATCTGAATGTGATAAGTGTACATGTAAATCAAAGAAGTCTGAGTTACATACTGCAAGTAATGTGAATAAATCCATTCCCAGGGGTAATCAAAGAAATTGGAACCAATTGGTTTCACAAAGGTTGGGTAATGGGTTTGAATGTGTGAAAAGAAAGTCATGTTTTATTTGTGGTAGATATAATCATCTTCAACAGGACTGTTTCCACAATCCTAAAAATAATAGGAACAGTGGTACAGGTCATGTGTTGATAAATAAACCTAACAGAGGCAAGGCTGCAGCCCCTGTTAATGCTACAGCAGTGCCCCTGTCAACGGCTAACAGAGGCAAGACACGAACAGGGGAGGGTTTGACCACTGTCAGGCATGGTACCTCTGCTGGTATTAAACATTTCAAAAGAATGTATATACCAAGTAAAGCTACCACTGCCAGGGTAATCAATACAAACTTAAAGGTGACCACTGTCAGATCATTAACCCCTGTCAGGTCTAAAACAGATTGTTTTTGGAAACATAAAAATGAGTGTAAATCTGAAGTGTCCAAAACCAATGCAGCACTGAGATCAATCACTGTCAAAAGGGTTGATGTCAAAGGTGCTCATGGGAAACCCAAAGCCAAATTGGTTTGGGTTCCCAAGAAAAACTAATTGTTTTTCTTATATATGTGCAGGGCAAGCCACCAAGCTTATGGCATATTGATTCTGGCTGTTCAAGACACATGACTGGAGACAGGAAAAAGCTACAGGACTTTAAAGCATTTTCTGGAGGAGATGTAGCATTTGGAAGCAATCCTAAAGGAGGTAAAATCACAGGTAAAGGTAAGGTAAAAAGCAGTAAGCTCACTTTCAATGATGTTTATTATGTTGAGCAATTGAGATACAATTTGCTTAGTGTGAGTCAAATCACAGATAAGCAAAATCCTGTATATTTCACTGACACAGAATGCCTTATACTTTCTGAAAAACTCAAAATACCTGAAGATAAGATTTTAATGAGAGTTCCAAGAAAGGATAATGTATACTGTAGTGATTTAAACAAGATGGAATCTCAAAATGTTAACTGTCTCATTTCTAAAGCTACTGTATCTGAATCTGAACTATGGCATAGGAGGATGTGTCACTTGAATTTCAAGACCATGAATAAACTTGTTAGGAATAAGCTAGTGAGAGGCTTACCTGAAAAGTTATTTGAATGTAGTGACCACTGTGTAGCATGTCTCAAAGGCAAGCAACACAAGACCTCTTATAAGACCAAGGTTGTAAATACCAATACCACTCCCTTACACCTGTTACATATGGATTTGTTTGGCCCTACCAATGTAGCTAGTCAAGGGAAGAAATCTTACTGTTTGGTAATAACTGATGATTACTCTAGAATGAGTTGGGTGTTCTTTCTTAGGACTAAGGATGAGACAGGTGAAATACTTAGATCATTCATAACTAGGATTGAGAATTCAACTAATCAAAAGGTTAAGATCATCAGGTGTGATAATGGGACAGAATTTAAGAATCATGAGATGAATAAGTTCTGTGAGGATAAAGGTATAGAAAGACAGTATAGTGCACCTAGGACTCCACAACAAAATGGAGTAGCTGAGAGGAGGAATAGGACACTAATTGAGGCTGCTAGAAGCATGCTAGCAGATGCTAAACTACCAATGTCCTTTTGGGCAGAGGCAGTTAGCACTGCTTGTTATGTTTTGAATAGGATTTTGATTATTAAACCTCATAACAAGACACCCTATGAGTTATTCTTTAAGAGAAAACCTTTGGTTAGCTTTTTAAAACCATTTGGATGTCCTTGTACTGTCTTAAATACCAGAGATCACCTAGGTAAGTTTCAGAGTAAGGTAGATGAGGGTGTATTTGTTGGATACTCTATTCAAAGCAAGGCTTATAGAGTATTTAACAAAAGGACTAGGATCATAGAAGAGACCATGGATGTGACCTTTAATGAACATACATCAAATGTAGAAGGAAAAGGTCCAGAAGTTTTGTTTGATATTGATGCACTAACCCATGCTTTTAGATATCCAGATTTGTCTATTAGTGCAGGTACAGATGCAGGTACAGATGCAGGTAATGATGTAGGTACAGATGGGCATTCAATCTCAAGTCAAACTAAAAAGGATGACTTGAAGTATGTCTTGTTTCCTATTTGGACTCCAGATCCACCAGAAGTATTTCAACAGGATCAGGATCAACCAGAGAAAGATGCTTCTTCTGATGATTCAATTGGTTCACCTGGTAAAACTGGTGCAAGCAAGGGTCCAGATGATTCAACTTCACCAGATCATCAACCATACACTTCAAAGGGATCTCATACAGATCTACAGCATGAGTCAGAGGAAGAGCATGATTCTCCAAAATTTGTTGAACAAAGTCCTCCATTTCAAGTTTTGGAAAGGACTTCTTTGTCAGATTCTGAAGCAACTCCAAAGCCATCAAAGGAAAGAAAGGAAAGAGAGTCTTTTTCAGACTCTGAGATAGATAATCTTTTGGGTTCTAATTTGGAAAGAGAACTACTGGATACGTCTACCTCTAAATATGTGGTTCATAAAGATCATTCCTTGGATTTGATTATTGGTGATATTATGACTCCTGTTCAGACTAGACATCAAACCAAGGTAAGAGAAGAAGATGTACATACTTCATTATATGTATGTTTTCTTTCACAGATGGAACCAAAGAAGGCAGTGGAGGCTCTCAAAGATCCAAGCTGGATTGAATCTATGCAGGAAGAATTGTTGCAATTCAAACTGCAAGATGTGTGGGATTTGGTTGATCTTCCAAAAGGAAAGAAAGCTATAGGCACAAGATGGATCTTCAAAAACAAGAGAGATGAAAGAGGAATAGTGATCAAGAATAAGGCTCGGTTGGTAGCACAGGGGTACACACAGGAAGAAGGCATAGATTATGATGATGTCTTTGCCCCTGTTGCTAGAATAGAAGCTATTAGATTATTTTTAGCTTATGCATCTCATCAGGATTTCAAAGTCTATCAAATGGATGTGAAGAGTGCTTTTCTTCATGGTCTAATTGATGATGAGGTGTATGTTTGCCAACCACCAGGGTTTGAAGATCCAACATATCCAGATAGAGTGTGCAGATTGAAGAAAGCATTGTATGGATTACATCAAGCTCCAAGAGCTTGGTATGATACTCTATCTGAGTACTTGCTCAAGAATGGATTCAAGAGAGGTACTATTGACAAGACATTGTTTACCAAGAGAGTTCAAAGAGATATATTGCTGGTACAGGTGTATGTTGATGATATTATATTCGGGTCTACAAGGGATTCGTTGTGCAAAGAGTTTGAGGATTTAATGCATAAGAAGTTCAAGATGAGTTCAATGGGTGAACTCACATTCTTTTTAGGACTGCAGGTCAAGCAGAAGTTAGATGGAATCTTTATTAACCAAGGGAAGTATGTGAAAGATATTTTGAATAAATTTGGTTATAAAGATGTGAAGGTAGCTAGCACTCCCATGGAGGCACATAAACATCTTAATTCTGATCCTGAGGGGGAGGAAGTAGATGTGCACTTATACAGGTCAATGATTGGTTCATTGATGTATTTAACTTCATCTAGACCTGATATAATGTTTGCAGTGTGTCTTTGTGCTAGATATCAGACCAATCCAAAGCAGTCACACATGTATGCTGTGAAGAGGATATTTAGATACTTAAAAGGTCAACCAGACTTGGGCCTTTGGTATGCTAAAGGATCAGATTTTGAGCTAAAGGCATTCACAGATAGTGACTATGGTGGTGAGAATATGGATAGGAAATCGACTAGTGGAGGATGTCAATTTCTTGGAAATAGGTTAGTGTCATGGCAATGCAAGAAGCAGACCACAGTTTCCACTTCTACAGCAGAAGCAGAATATGTTGCAGCATCAAGTTGCTGTGCACAGGTTCTTTGGATTCAGAATCAAATGCTGGATTATGGTTTGACTTTCATGAACACTCCTATTTATATTGATAATACTTCTGCTATTAGTATCATTCAGAATCCAGTTAAGCATTCAAAAACCAAACACATTGAGATCAGATATCATTTTATACGAGATTGTTATGATAAAAGATTGATTCATATTTTTAAAATTCATACTGATAATCAACTTGCAGATCTTTTTACAAAAGCTTTTGATGTAGGAAGATTTACATTTTTGATAACTAATATTGGTATGATCAATCTCACGTAGTGTTTTGGTCTGGATTTGATACTAACAGGGGTAAAATATATTGTATATGACAGGGTCAGGTGTTGCCACTGTTAGCTTCTTTATGATAACAGATGGTGCCACTGTTAGTTTACCTGTGCCACTGTCAATGTAGTTTAAACCCCTGCTGTATATCTGTGTAATTTAACCCCTGCTAGTTGTTTTTCTTAGTTTAATATTGCAGGTTTCAGCCACTGTCAAGAGACATCACTTGAGCTGGAATTTAATGTTTTATTTGTTTCTTCTTATTTCTGTTTGGTTAAAAAAAAAAAAAAAAAAAAAAAAAAAAAAAAAAAAAAAAAAAAAAATTTTTGTTGTCTAATTAAGCTAAGCTTATGCCCCTGTTAGTTCTAAGTTGGTGTTTCCTTGGTCGGATGCCCCTGCTAGACTATCAGCCGCTGCTAGCTTTGTTAGATGGTTAGAAAGGGTTGACTATAAATTGGTCAAGTGAAGTACCCCTGTTGGGTTTATTTGTAAATTGTGCCCCTGTTGGGTATAACAAGCAGTGCCACTGCTAGTTCTATTTTTAGGGCTTGGCACTGTCATCAAATAAATACTCAAATACTTCACTTTTTCAATTACGCTTTCAAACTTTTCAAAACCCTTCAATATTCGCTCTCGATTTGAGTTGTTTATTGTAATTCACACTTCATTCGTTCATCAATTTCTTCAATGGCATCGTCATCTTCATCTGATTCTGGTACTTCTACGCTCAGTGTTCATTCTGAACACAACATGAGGGCTTTCTTGAATAAAGAACTTGCCGATGAGTATTTTCATCCTATCATCGATTTCTTAAGTAATTGTCCAGTTACTTATGCCCTTACTGTCGCTCCACGCTTGATTCGATCACATATTCAGGAGTTCTGGCAGAATGCAAAGGAGGGGAATGTTAATGGCATTACTCACATTCATTCCACTGTCAAGGGTCAGAAGGTAATGGTTACTGAGATTGTTCTAAGAGAACTATTACAGTTTGATGATGAAGGAGGAATTCTGGAATTATCGAGGGAAGATTTGTTTAAAGGCATTATGGATATGGGGTATGAAGGTTCAGGAAAGACAAGATCCGAATATACTTTCTTGAAGTCTTGGTTTTGTCCTCAATGGAAGTTCTACATTCATACTTTTCTGGTATGTTTGTCTCAAAAGAGAACTAGTTTTAATGAATTTAGTTCTACAATTGCATATCCTATTATCTGCTTGGCACAGGGTATCAAATTTAATATGTCTAGATTTATCTTAGATAATATGGTTAGGAATGTAAAGGGTGATACATTCGTTATGTACCCTAGATTTGTTCAGCTTTTGTTAAATAATCAATTGTCAAATCTGCCAGCAGAGGATAGTGTCATTGTTAGTTCTACTCTATCTTTGAGGACTATTCAGGCTATGAATAAATATCAGAATGCTTTTTCTAAGAAGGAAACTGCATTGTTTTCTACAATGCTAGTTACTCCTTCTGCTACTGGTGGTGTATTACCAACACCATCTGGACCAAATGATGACAGACCAACAACACAAGTTGGTTCTGAACACACATCAAGAGGTGGCATCAAAAGAAAACAAGGGAACAAACAGCCTACCCAATCTAAAGCCAAGAAATCCAAGAAGGCTTCACAGGCTATGGAGATTCCTGTTTCTCCACAGTCTCAGTCAACTGTTCCAACACAACAGGTGAACATACTTGATGAAAATGTTCATTCTGGAAGGGCTGCCACTACTGTTTCTAGCCCACTGGCAGGGCAGGATAGTGGTAACATTAATCAGACCCAACCAGAGGCAACTATGTTTGATAAGCCTATGGGTGATGATTCAAATGTAGGTCCCAGTACCAATAACCAAGGGACATCTGCAGTGGCAGATGTGGGCAAGGATTCAACTAAGAGGTCACACTCTAATGTTGATGAGCCTAGTGATACTGATGAATTGACGATTTCCTATCTTGTACATGATGTCAATAAATTGTGGAGTAAATATGAGAGGGAAAGGGCTTACAGAAAAGAGGCTCAACAGAAAATTCAAGCTCAGGATGAGTTCATTGCTAAACAGAAGGAGCTCATTGATCATCAGAAGGAAGAATTGCTTGATATGAAGAATAGGTTGTTAGTGCTTGAGGATGCTGTCAACAATATCCTTCTACCTGCAAATAGGTTAAAGGAATCTTCAGGCAAGGGGGAGAAGAAAGCAGATGATGATATTATGCCTGAAGATGATGGTTCAACAAAAGCAGGTGATGATGATGATGATGATTCATATGGACCTCATGATGATATGGGTGGAGCAATGATAAATGATGATGAGATGAATGATGATTCTGCAGCTACAGAGGTGCTTGAGCTTGATAATGAAACAGCTACAGAGGTGCTTGAGTTTGATGACAATACAGTTGAGATGAATATATGTGGTAGTGATAAGGCACAATCAGAAGAAACTGTGGAGTTAGTGTTTGATGATAAAGATGATGATTATGTGCAGAGCAGGGATAAGGCTGAGGAGGAGCTAAATGTATCTGATTATATGATACATGAAAGTATAGATGATGAGGTGGTTGATAGTGTAGGAGCAGAGCAGACTGATGAAACAGTTTATCAGGTATTTCCATTGAATAAAGGGTTGCCTGAGAAAGCTGCACTTAGATTATATGTTTGGGATGTGATGGGTGCTAACTTGGATGATAAGAAAAGAGTCAGTTTCAGTGATAGGCCAGTGTATGAGGTAGTTGATGATGTTGAAAAAGGAGAAGTTGAGGTTAAGGGGGAGCAATCAATTGCTGAAGAGAAGAAGTTGCAGACTTTTACAAGAAAGAAATCTATTCCCAGAAGAAAGCCAACTAAAACTTTATCCCCTGTTAAGACTTCTACCACTGTTGTCACAATTTCAACCTCTGTCAACACTAACCCAACCACTGTTACATCTACCCCTGTTAGTACACCAACTCCTACCACTGTTAATACACCAATCACCACTGCTGTCATGTCAACCCCTGCTACAACTACAACAACAACAAGACCAAGAGAGGTACCTGTTACAATCAGAGAACCAACTTCACCACTCAAACCTAAGTCTAAATTGCCTGTGATTGATGCAAAAGACAAAGGTAAAGGAAAGTTAAAAGAAAAATCAAAAGTGAAAGAAGTTAAAGAACCTCATATTGAGTCTCATGATATGATGAGGATGCAAGTAGAAGAAAGAGAGAGGTTGATAAGGAGAGCTGCAGAAGCTAAAGCTGAAGAAGAAGGAGATGATATGAGAATGATTTTGGATGATCTGAGTGTAGTGACTATTACACAGAAGGCTGCAGAGGTTGTTAGAGAAAAGACTGCACAAGGATTAAAGCTTCCTGCTCAGAGAGTTCATGATTATTTAAAGAAAAAGAAAGATAATGAAGAGGAAGAGTTATCTTCTGGATTTTTGTTGATGAAAAAGTCGAATGAGGAAAGAGCTAGGAAGAAAAAGCAAGATGAGTTAGCCAAGAAAAGGAGTAAACCTTTACCATATGCTGAAAGGAGAAGACAAATGATTAATGCTTTGTCTGAAAATTATGCTCCAGCTAAAATTGTTAGAGGATGGAATATGCAGAAGCTGCAACAGGCATATGATAGATATATGGGAAGAGATGAGGAGTGGACAAAGAAAATGGAAGAGAATAGGCATTTGAATGCGTTGATGAAGGAGAAGAAAGAAAAGGCAGATAAGGAAATGGCAAAGTTTTTAAAAGAAGAAGAAGAAAGAAAAGAAAAGGCAGCTGCTGAGGCAGCAGAGAAAGCCTTAGAGGATAAGCAGAATGAAGTTAGAAGAAATTCATGGAAAAATCAGATTTCTAAAGATAATGTTATTCCTGATATTCCAAGATTTGATCCAGAGCTGAAAAAGAGAATCAAGATTCTGACTGATAGCAAGGAGATTTCTGAAGGACCAAGAAAAGCTAGAATTATAAATTGGGAAGGAGTAGCAATTGATTATGGTTTCAGAAAAATGATCCTTGAGATCAAGATTGAAAGGGAAAGAGGATTTGATGATCATGTTGGAAGTATGGTTGATTTGCTCAGAATTTGTACAAGAGATGATCTTTTGGAATTGTATCAAGTGAGCAGAATCAGGAATAGAAAGAACTCTGAAGCAGTGATTGAAAGACAAATGATGGAGTTATTGCAGAGCCTGTTTGAACCAGCCAGCTTGTATCACTTATTCTTTCATTGTTATCAAAGGGTTATAACCTGGAGATATTTTGCCAGAGCTGGAGTACACATGGTAGTATTCAACAATGGGCAGGTGATCTACATGTTTGATGATCGACATTATGTGCTGGGAACAGGGTTACTGAATAGATTGATTGATTTGAAGTTATCTACAACCATCATTACTGAAGGAGTTTACAGAGCTTTATACATGGTGTTTAATCAACTGCATAAGCGGCAAACAATGAAGGAGAAAGAAGAAGAAAAGAAGGATTGAAACTTGAATCATTACTCTGAATGATCAAGTTTAGGGGGAGATTGTTGAGACCTGAGATACTGTTAGATTTGCTCAGAATACAAGTATCATGCCGCTGTTGGTATAAGACTTCAACCACTGTTAGAAGAAGACAACCGCTGTTAGTACATTTGTCTAACAGGGCCACTGTTAGTATATAGTTTGTATTTTGTAAGTACTCAACCACTGTTGATAATATACGAGTACTACCTCTGTTAGTTATATACTCAACCACTGTTGGTTAGTCGGTTAGAGATAATTATGGAATAGATAGGATTTCCATAATAGTTTGATTTTGTAAAGGACTCTATGTGTTATAAATAGAGATTCTGTAAAACCCTAGAGGGTAGAGAAGACGAATTCATTCTAGTTATTAGCTTCAAGGTTGTAAACCCTAACACAAATTGTGTGTTCGTATTATTAATAATATTGAAGCTTTTGGTTAGATATTCTGTTATATACAAGTTTGTTCTTCAAGTTATTAATAAACTATTCCGCAAGCTTATTAATAATCAATCAAAGTAATACATACTAAGATCTCTAGCTGGGATCATCAGGCAGTTGTTCTTGAAATGCCCAGAATTTCCGCACCCAAAGCAGGTCTTTGGTGCATTGGTGTTGGGGGTAGGAATGATGGCTCGGCAATCCTTGGCTAGGTGCCCGAACCGTTTGCAGTTGGTGCAAGGGCAGGAACCGTCGTGGTGACGATTGTATTTGGGACAGTAGGGTTTGTTTCCGCTGTACCCTTTATTTTCCGTAGTCCCCGAGGAATAAGCCTTAACAGACTCAGGCTTTTTGTTGGTGGTTTGGTTGGATGAGTTGGGGTTTCCTTCCCATTTGCGTTTGTTGTTTGCAGATGGGGTTGATGTTGTGCCACGGCGGACAGAGTTTGCCGTCAGTTCATGGGCCATACGGATGGCGCTCTGGATAGTACCCGGTTTGGATGATGTCACCAGGTCTTGGAGTCTGTCAGGAAGTCCATCAACGTATTTCTCGATCCTCTTGTACTCAGGATCGACCATGGTTGGGCACAGAAGTGCCAGTTGGTGAAAGCGGTTGGTGTAACCAGTGATGTCATCACCCTGCATTTTGTGGTTCCAGAATTCCAATTCTAGCTGTTTCAATTCATCCCTGGGGCAGTACTCACCCCTCAACATCTCCTTCAACTCCTCCCACTGGAGTTTGTAAGCATTAGAGATACCCACAGTCTGGGCATAGGTGTTCCACCAGGTGAGAGCGGTGTCTGAGAAAGTACTGGCGGAGAACTTTACCCTGTCTCCCTCCGCACAGTTGCAGATAAGAAATACAGATTCGATTTTCTCGATCCAGCGTACCAGACCGATCGCTCCTTCAGTACCATAGAAGCTAAAGGGTTTGCAGTTTTGGAAGTCCTTATATGAGCAGGGTTTGGGTTGTGGCCCATTGTTAGCTGTATCTTCTCTACCAGGAGTTGATGTTCGGGTAGCTAGGGCTTGGGCCACACTACGGGCAATCAGACCCGCAATTTCGGCTTCACTTAGGGTGACTTGCCGGCGAGGAGGCATGATGCTGAACAAGAAAAGAACAAGGAAAAGAAATAAGGTAATTGCATGGAATTTATGATATATCACAAGTGTATATGATGAGATACACGATAACAGTACGAGGTGATAATCACATTCCATTTAGATAAACAAGTTGGATACAAGGTACGGGTTTTCCAAAAGATTACAAAGTAATAGTAGTACAAAAGTGCCCGGAATTGTTACATCCGGTTGAATTACATAGGTCCTAATTAAGTAGTTAACTGGTTATAAGTTACAGACTAATCTAATCTTGATGCAGATTAATCTGCTCCATCAGTGCGACAAGGCGGTCCACGGTTCCTGCAAGTCTGTTGGCTTGCCTGGCGTTGTCTTCAACCAAGGCCAGTCGTTGTACCAGTGTTCGAGAGTACTCCTCTGCCTCCTGTGAACGATGTTCACATTCCTCTAGTCGGTCTCTTATGAGTTCATCCGCACCTAATTCCGCGGTCATTGAATCCTGAATTATGATTACAGAGAGGTTGTTATCTCCTTGTTCTCGCCGGAGTTGTGATATTTGATCAAGAGCTTGGCGGAGCAGATAGGTCATTCGGTGTTGTTCCCGTTCGAGATTCTCGAGCCTTTGCTCCTGATGATGGAGTTGGGTAGCCAACACTGGCACCGTGGGGTGTGCCGAGTTCCGAGAGTTATGAACAGGATAGGGGCCATTTCGAGGTGGTCTAGTGTTTCTCCTGGCTACTCGTGGGTTTTGTGATCCAGGTGGATGAGAGCGTGACGTATTGGGTGGTGTGTTTGCCATTCCTGTGGCAGAGTGTAAGTAAGACGAGGCTAATATATATGTAAGTATATAATATCCAGCCTAGTGTCTAGCACGTATCAAGCAATGGTCCGGTTCTCTCGTGGTCAGAGTCAACTAAAGTATTCCTTGTTCAACATAACCATTTCAGACCTCACATCATCTTTCCTTAATTGTACATAGTTGATCAGGCTATGTTAAATTAAAGTCGTATGTTGTAATTCCCAAACCAAACATGCCTAATAAGGAAATACTGCCTAACGGTCATAGTCTAGGCCCACTAAATGCAACCTAGTTCACTATAACCTTAGGCTCTGATACCAATCTGTAACACCCCCAAATTTAATGATTTGCAGAAGCATATGTAACACCCCCGAAATTCACTGTTTTGCGGAAGCATAGTTTGGGGTGTTACTAATCAAATATCACAGCACAAAGATAAAGCAAACGACATCTATATGCAACGTTTGTAAAATTAGTTACATTCCATAGATATAATGTTTGAAAACTTAGTGTTTTCGTATACAAAATGTAGTTTCCCCTGGAGTCCACGCGTATAGCGGGAGATTCTATTACATAATCGTAATATACAAAAGATAATGCTAAGAATCTTCGTTAATGCAGTTGTGTTGAAATCATGCGACTCTAGCTAAAATCCTGGAGTAATCCTACTCCATCCGGGTACCTGAGAAAACATGCTAAAAAGTGTCAACCAAAAGGTTGGTGAATCTCACAGGTTTGTAAGTAATATCAGTTTTGAACACGAGATTTCATCAGTAATGCCCGCAGGCGTAAAAATCAGCAATTTCAATCTAGAAATCGTAAACCAGTATTTGCAATCCCGCAAATGTAAGTAAGTAAGTTTATACCGTTGCCATGAGGCTCATAATCGAAGCTTAACCCGTAAGTAATAAGTTTGCTCCCGTGACATGCTCGTAATTGAGCAAGCATCAGTAACGAATAAGTAGTCACCCGTTTCTACGTGTAAATCAGTACGTGGCAGCGCTACTGCCCCGGGTGGGGAGGGTCATTTCCCTAATGGATCCATTAACTAGTGTTCGCGCTTAAGTCCATAACTAACGATATATGATGGAGAGACTTCTGTTTGTAAGTAAACTCATGCAATTTCGTTTGGTATAGTAAACAGTTCTAGTACTTGTGTTCAAAGAAAAGCAGTTGCATGTTTCTCCCCCAATAAGATAAAACAGTAAAAGTGGGGCCGTAGGACTCACCTGAGTCTTGTAGTAATTCGTTGCAATTAGCAAGTAGTAAGTAAAGCAAGTAGGTTCTCTGAACCCGTAACCTTCAAATGCCTAATCATATGAAGTTATGTAAGTATGCGTCTCACGAGACGTTTCGTTTAGTTGTACACAACTAGTATATCCAGTGTTTGTCCGTATGTTTGTAATTGTTTGTTTGTTGGAAAACATGTTTGGCCCGTTGGTGACGGTTTGTAGCAAAAATTCTAAAATGTTGACTTTGCTACAGTAGATTTGCTACAGTACTGCTACAGTAAAACTTGACTTTTTTTGTACAGTAACTTTGACTTTTTCTATAGTGAAAATCCTTTAAAATTTCCAAGTTTTCTGTTTTCTGCGACATAATATGCGACACAAGGGTTTATATGCGACACAAGGGTTGTGTCGCATGAGGGATGCGACACAAGAGCTCTGCGACACAGTGGTTGTGTCGCAAAAAGCTTGCGATGCTAATTCAATAGCGACAGAACGGTTGTGTCGTATAAAATACGACATAGTATGCGACATAGAGTGCGACACAGTATTGTGTCGCAAAGATTACGACACTAAAGGATCAGTACGACACAAAGTACGACACTAATGGGTTTATGCGACACAGTGTGCGACATAAGGCTTGTGTCGCACGTATGAACACCAGCCCAGAAACTTACGGGTTTCGAGAATTTTCGACCAAAAACGCAAATCTAACCCATTTTTGAGCTATAAAATCGTGTATTATTCATGTATTAGGTTATATCTAAGTTGTGTACACATCAAAACGTCAAAACATTACACCAAATTGAATAGATCTAAGATTTTAGAAATTTCTTACTTTTGCAAATCGAGCTAGATCGAGGACGAGATGATGAAAACGGTTTTGATATTCTTGCTCCACTCGTGATGGTGATTCCGAATATGTATTTTGTTTGTCGATTCGGTGTGGTTCGATTTTGAGAGAATTTGGGTTTGAGAGAGTTTTGTGGGTGTTTTTGTTTAGTGAAAATGAAAGAGAATGGGTGGTGGTGGTGATGTTGGCTGGCTCCAAAGGAAAAAGAGGGAAAACACTTCCCAAAATACAGTATTTACTCCGTGTCCTAATTGACTACCTCGCTCATTTTAGTAATCGTGTAAAATATTATTTAGATAATATTCTAAAATGTGAATCCTTACTGAAAATCATTCGCTAATATTTATTTAAAATATTAGTTTGTTAGTTTAATTTGTGTCGTCACGATAATATATAAAAAAATGCTCGTTCGTTTGCGTATTTTATATAACAAAATACGTTCTCATTATTTAAGTAAATTTCTGTCACCAACGTCCAAGTAAACTGTGTCGGACTCCGTCCGGTTAATTCGCACGATTTATCCAAATCGCGTAAGTACACACACATATATATAAATCACCTTATATATATATACAAATAGAGCCTGTAATTAGTCCTATTACATACTAATTACAACTAGTTACAAACTATTAGGCATAATTAATTATCCTAATTATGCAGGTGTTACATTCTCCCCTTGTTAAAGAAATTTCGTCCCGAATTTAGCTTGAGTGTACGGACGGTGCGTTATCTGGGAAGAGATGTGGGTATTTCTGTCGCATTTGGTCTTCCCGTTCCCAGGTGAACTCAGGGCCGCGCCTAGAATTCCACCTGACCTTTACGATGGGAATACGACTCTGTTTCAATCGTTTGACCTCACGGTCCATGATTTCCATAGGTTCCTCGACAAAATGAAGTTTATCATCGATTTGAATTTCGTCGAGCGGTATAATAAGTGTCTCGTCAGACAGACATTTCTTCAAGTTAGAAATGTGGAATGTGTTGTGTACGCTGCTAAGTTCAGCAGGAAGTTGCAGGCGGTATGCCACTGGACCAATCCTTTCCAGGATTTCGAATGGTCCGATGTATCTAGGATTTAGTTTGCCTCGCTTTCCGAATCGAATGACACCCTTCCACGGTGCCACTTTGAGAAGTACCTTGTCCCCTACCTGGAACTCAAGGTGTTTGCGTCTTACGTCAGCATAGCTTTTCTGACGATCACGTGCGGCTTTCAGCCGGTTTTGAATACCAACGATTTTCTCAGTAGTTTCTTGAATGATATCTGGACCCGTGAGTTGGGAATCTCCTAACTCAGTCCAACAGATAGGTGATCGGCACTTACGCCCGTAAAGTGCCTCGAAGGGTGCAGCCTTTATGCTGGTATGGTAACTGTTGTTGTACGAGAACTCGCACAACGGTAAGTGATTTTCCCAAGAAGTACCGAAGTCAACTACGCAGGCTCGTAGCATATCCTCCAGTGTTTGAATAGTTCGCTCGCTTTGGCCATCGGTTTGCTGGTGATAAGCAGTACTCATATCCAGACGAGTACCAAGAGATTTTTGTAGCGATTGCCAAAAGTTAGAAGTAAAACGGCTGTCCCTATCCGAGATGATCGAGATAGGTACACCGTGTCGTGCGATGATTTCTTTGACATAGATGCGAGTCAGACGCTCCATCTTGTCGGTTTCCTTGATGGCCAGAAAATGAGCAGATTTCGTGAGACGGTCCACGATCACCCAAATGGTATCGCAACCACTCGAAGCTTTCGGTAGTTTGGTAATGAAGTCCATGGAAATCTGTTCCCACTTCCATTGAGGAATTTCAGGTTGTTGGAGCAACCCAGAGGGTCTTTGGTGTTCGGTCTTTACTTTGGAACAGGTTAGGCATTTACTGACGTACAAGGCGATGTCAGCTTTCATGTTAGGCCACCAATACAACCCTTTGACGTCGTGATACATCTTATCAGAACCAGGATGTATAGAGTATCGAGATTTGTGAGCTTCAGCCATCACCAAATCTCGCAAGTTTCCGAATTTGGGTAACCACACCCGGTTAGAGAAGTATCGAGTTCCATCGGGTTTGATTTCGAATTGTTTATCCAAGCCTCGCAAGGCTTCATTTTTCAAGTTTTCATCGTTGAGTGCTTCAAGTTGAGCGGTAAGGATTTGAGCAGGAAGCTCGTTATGAATTGTCATAGAAAGTGCTCGGACTCGAAGGGGTTTCACTCGTTCTTTTCGGCTTAAGGCATCGGCAACTACGTTAGCCTTGCCCGGATGGTATTTGATCTCGCAGTCGTAGTCACTAAGTAACTCAACCCAGCGACGTTGTCTCATGTTTAGATCCTTCTGATCGAATATGTGTTAGAGACTTTTGTGATAAGTGAAGATAGTGCTTTTCGTACCGTAGAGATAATGTCTCCAGATTTTCAATGCGAAGACCACATCACCTAACTCGAGGTCGTGGGTCGTATAGTTTTTCTCGTGGATTTTTAGTTGTCGTGAGGCATAGGCAATGACTTTTTCCCGTTGCATCAACACACAACCAAGTCCTTGGTGTGAGGCGTCGCAGTAAACTACGAAATCGTCGGTGCCCTCGGGTAAGGACAAGATCGGTGCACTGCAAAGTTTGTTTTTCAATAGTTGGAAAGCTGACTCTTGTTTATCAGTCCAATCGAACTTCTTATCTTTCTGAGTCAGTGTGGTTAGGGGAACAGCTATTCTTGAAAAGTTTTCGATGAATCGGCGGTAATAACCAGCAAGACCTAAGAATTGTCTCACTTCGGTTGGAGTGGTCGGTGACTCCCAGCCCTTGATTGCTTCAATCTTGGCGGGATCAACATGAATTCCTTGGCTGTCAATCACGTGCCCGAGGAATTGAACGGTTCGAATCCAGAACTCACACTTAGAGAATTTGGCATATAACTCTTCGTGTTTAAGAAGTCCTAGAATGGTTTTCAGATGTTGAGCATGTTCCTGCTCGTTGCGAGAGTAAATCAGGATATCATCGATGAACACAATGACGAATTTGTCAAGATATGGTTTGCACACCCGATTCATAAGGTCCATGAATACGGCCGGTGCGTTGGTCAACCCGAATGGCATCACTTGGAATTCGTAATGCCCATAACGAGTTCGGAAAGCTGTCTTTGGGATATCATTGTCACGGACTCAGAGTTGATGATAACCCGACCGTAGATCAATCTTTGAGTAAACACTCGATCCCTGGAGTTGGTCAAATAGGTCATCGATTCTGGGAAGTGGATACCGATTCTTTATGGTTAGCTTATTCACCTCTCGGTAATCGATACACATGCGGAAAGATCCATCTTTCTTTTTCACGAATAAGACCGGAGCTCCCCAAGGCGAGGAACTTGGTCGAATGAATCCTCTGTCCAGGAGTTCCTGTAGTTGGTTAGACAACTCCTGCATTTCGGATGGTGCTAAACGGTAAGGGGCTCGTGCCACGGGTGCAGCTCCGGGCACAAGTTCGATTTGAAATTCCACTTGTCTAGGTGGCGGAAGTCCGGGCAAGTCTTCAGGAAAGACTTCCGGGAAATCCCGCACGATCGGAACATCCTCAAGTCGCTTCTCCTCCGACTTCTTCTCCGTTACATGTGCGAGGATGGCTTGATACCCTTTTCGTAGATATTTTCTCGTTTTCAGACAGGATACAATATTCAGATTCCGTCTACCGGTCTCCCCTTGTAGGACTAAGGTTCCACCGGAGACAAGAGGTATGCGAACGAGTTTGTCATGACAGATGATTTCAGCTCGGTGCTTGGATAACCAATCCATACCGACAATAATATCGAAGCTGCCGATCTCGACAGGGATTAAATCAATGGAAAACGTTTCGTTCGTGAGGTTAAGTGTACAGTTGTGTATGATGCTATCAGTCTCAATCAGTTTGCCGTTAGCTAATTCTACAATATATTTAGCATCTAAGGCAGTGGGAGTTATATCAAGTAAAGGGCTAAATTTCTCAGAAATGAAGCTTCTATCGGCACCGGTATCAAATAACACAGAAGCAGTAAGGTCGTTGAGAAGGAACGTACCCGTCACGACGTTCGGGTCTTGTCTGGCTTCCCCAGCCTTGATAACGAAAGCTCTACCGCGAGCAGGGTTGTTGTTGTTTTTCAGCTTTGGGCAATCTTTCTTGAAGTGCCCTGAATTTCCGCACCCAAAGCAGGCCTTTGGTGCATTGGTGTTGGGGGTAGAAATGTTGGTTCGGCAATCCTTGGCTAGATGCCCGAACCGTTTGCAGTTGGAGCAAGGGCAAGAACCGTCATGATGGCGGCTGCATTTGGAACAGTAAGGCTTGTTCCCGCTGTACCCTTTCTTTTCCGAAGTCCCCGATGAATAAGCCTTAATGTACTCAGGCTTTTTGTTGGAGGTTTGGTTGGATGAGTTGGGGTTTCCTTCCCACTTGCGTTTGTTGTTTGCAGATGGGGTTGAAGTTGTG
Source organism: Helichrysum umbraculigerum (assembly GCA_949592205.1). Classification (NCBI taxonomy): domain Eukaryota; kingdom Viridiplantae; phylum Streptophyta; class Magnoliopsida; order Asterales; family Asteraceae; genus Helichrysum; species Helichrysum umbraculigerum. The sequence continues at coordinate 44,925,201 of CATIUR010000001.1, forward strand.
CCACGGCGGACAGAATTTGCCGTTAGTTCATGGGCCATACGGATGGCGCTCTGAATAGTACCCGGTTTGGAAGAAGTTACCAGGTCTTGGAGTCTCTCAGGAAGACCATCAACAAATTTCTCGATCCTCTTGTACTCAGGATCGACCATGGTGGGGCACAGAAGTGCCAGTTGGTGGAAACGGTTTGTGTATCCGGTGATGTCATCACCCTGCATCTTGTGGTTCCAGAATTCCACTTCTAGTTGTTTCAATTCATCCCTGGGGCAATACTCGCCCCTCAACATCTTCTTCAACTCCTCCCACGGGAGTTTGTAAGCATTAGCAACACCCACAGTCTGGGCATATGTGTTCCACCAGGTGAGTGCGGTGTCAGTAAAAGTACTAACGGAGAACTTAACTTTGTCTCCCTCCGCACAGTTGCAGATCAGAAATACAGACTCAACTTTCTCGATCCAGCGTACTAGACCGATAGCTCCCTCAGTACCTGCAAAGTTTAGGGGTTTGCAGTTCTGAAAGTCTTTGTATGAACAGGGTTTAGTAGTAGTGGTTTCAGCGGCATCGCTGTTCCTTGAGGAATTTGGTGGAGTATTCCGAGCCAAGGCTTCAGTAACAGCCTGGGTTATAAGGGAGGTAATCTGGGCATCGGTGTATGGTCTTGTCTTTGGCGGCATGATTCTTCAATAAAAGAAATGAAGATACATGAGATTTTGTAGGAACTTGTAATTGTCACAGATGTACATGTATAAAAGCAGTAATACATAACATCAACATGGAAAAATGACAATTATTATGAGTTGAAATATCAAGGGAAGTTTGATAGATAATGTGAGTTCAAAGGTTACATCCTACAGAGATATTACAAAAGGTGTCGGGAATTGTTACATCCGACTAGTTTATAGAATAGCGCTAGATAGTCATTAGATTACGAGACAAAGACTACACTAGTCTTAATGTAGATTAATCTGTTCCATCAGCGCGACAAGGCAGTCCACGGTTTCTGCCAGCCTGTTGGTTTGCCTGGCATTGTCTTCAACTAAGGCCAGTCGTTGTGCTAGTACACGAGAGTGATCCTCAGTCTCCTGTGAACGCTGTTCACATTCCTCAAGTCGATTTCTTACAAGTTCATCCGCACCTAATTCGGCGGTCATTGAATCCTGAATTATGCTTACAGAGAGGTTGGTATCCTCTTGTTCTCGCTGGAGTTGGGATATGTGATCAAGTGCCTGGCGAAGCAGGTAGGTCATTCGAAGTTGTTCCCGTTCGAGATATTCGAGCCTTTGCTCCTGACGGTGAAGTTGGGTAGCCAATACTGGCAACGTGAGATGTGCCAAGTTCTGAGAGTTATGTACAGGATAAGGGCTGTTTCGAGGCGACCTTGTGTTCCTCCTGGCTACTCGTGGGTTCCGTGACCCATGTGAGTGAGAGTGTGACGGATTAGGTGGTGTGTTTGCCATTCCTGTGGCAGAATGTAAGTAAGACGAGGCTAATATATATACATATATCATATCCAGCCTATTGTCTAGCACGTATCAAGTAATGGTCCGGTTCTCTCATGGTCAGAGTCAACTAACGTATCCCCGTTCAACATAATCATTACATACCAATCTGTAACACCCCCGAAATTCACTGTTTTGCGGAAGCATAGTTTGGGGTGTTACTAATCAAATATCACAGCACAAAGATAAAGCAAACGACATCTATATGCAACGTTTGTAAAATTAGTTACATTCCATAGATATAATGTTTGAAAACTTAGTGTTTTCGTATACAAAATGTAGTTTCCCCTAGAGTCCACGCGTATAGCGGGAGATTCTATTACATAATCGTAATATACAAAAGATAATGCTAAGAATCTCCGTTAATGCAGTTGTGTTGAAATCATGCGACTCTAGCTAAAATCCTGGAGTAATCCTACTCCATCCGGGTACCTGAGAAAACATGCTAAAAAGTGTCAACCAAAAGGTTGGTGAATCTCACAGGTTTGTAAGTAATATCAGTTTTGAACACGAGATTTCATCAGTAATGCCCGCAGGCGTAAAAATCAGCAATTTCAATCTAGAAATCGTAAACCAGTATTTGCAATCCCGCAAATGTAAGTAAGTAAGTTTATACCGTTGCCATGAGGCTCATAATCGAAGCTTAACCCGTAAGTAATAAGTTTGCTCCCGTGACATGCTCGTAATTGAGCAAGCATCAGTAACGAATAAGTAGTCACCCGTTTCTACGTGTAAATCAGTACGTGGCAGCGCTACTGCCCCGGGTGGGGAGGGTCATTTCCCTAATGGATCCATTAACTAGTGTTCGCGCTTAAGTCCATAACTAACGATATATGATGGAGAGACTTCTGTTTGTAAGTAAACTCATGCAATTTCGTTTGGTATAGTAAACAGTTCTAGTACTTGTGTTCAAAGAAAAGCAGTTGCATGTTTCTCCCCCAATAAGATAAAACAGTAAAAGTGGGGCCGTAAGACTCACCTGAGTCTTGTAGTAATTCGTTGCAATTAGCAAGTAGTAAGTAAAGCAAGTAGGTTCTCTGAACCCGTAACCTTCAAATGCCTAATCATATGAAGTTATGTAAGTATGCGTCTCACGAGACGTTTCGTTTAGTTGTACACAACTAGTATATCCAGTGTTTGTCCGTATGTTTGTAATTGTTTGTTTGTTGGAAAACATGTTTGGCCCGTTGGTGACGGTTTGTAGCAAAAATTCTAAAATGTTGACTTTGCTACAGTAGATTTGCTACAGTACTGCTACAGTAAAATTTGACTTTTTTTGTACAGTAACTTTGACTTTTTCTATAGTGAAAATCCTTTAAAATTTCCAAGTTTTCTGTTTTCTGCGATATAATATGCGACACAAGGGTTTATATGCGACACAAGGGTTGTGTCGCATGAGGGATGCGACACAAGAGCTCTGCGACACAGTGGTTGTGTCGCAAAAAGCTTGCGATGCTAATTCAATAGCGACAGAACGGTTGTGTCGTATAAAATACGACATAGTATGCGACATAGAGTGCGACACAGTATTGTGTCGCAAAGATTACGACACTAAAGGATCAGTACGACACAAAGTACGACACTAATGGGTTTATGCGACACAGTGTGCGACATAAGGCTTGTGTCGCACGTATGAACACCAGCCCAGAAACTTACGGGTTTCGAGAATTTTCGACCAAAAACGCAAATCTAACCCATTTTTGAGCTATAAAATCGTGTATTATTCATGTATTAGGTTATATCTAAGTTGTGTACACATCAAAACGTCAAAACATTACACCAAATTGAATAGATCTAAGATTTTAGAAATTTCTTACTTTTGCAAATCGAGCTAGATCGAGGACGAGATGATGAAAACGGTTTTGATATTCTTGCTCCACTCGTGATGGTGATTCCGAATATGTATTTTGTTTGTCGATTCGGTGTGGTTCGATTTTGAGAGAATTTGGGTTTGAGAGAGTTTTGTGGGTGTTTTTGTTTAGTGAAAATGAAAGAGAATGGGTGGTGGTGGTGATGTTGGCTGGCTCCAAAGGAAAAAGAGGGAAAACACTTCCCAAAATACAGTATTTACTCCGTGTCCTAATTGACTACCTCGCTCATTTTAGTAATCGTGTAAAATATTATTTAGATAATATTCTAAAATGTGAATCCTTACTGAAAATCATTCGCTAATATTTATTTAAAATATTAGTTTGTTAGTTTAATTTGTGTCGTCACGATAATATATAAAAAAATGCTCGTTCGTTTGCGTATTTTATATAAAAAAATACGTTCTCATTATTTAAGTAAATTTCTGTCACCAACGTCCAAGTAAACTGTGTCGGACTCCGTCCGGTTAATTCGCACGATTTATCCAAATCGCGTAAGTACACACACATATATATAAATCACCTTATATATATATACAAATAGAGCCTGTAATTAGTCCTATTACATACTAATTACAACTAGTTACAAACTATTAGGCATAATTAATTATCCTAATTATGCAGGTGTTACAGCATACTTGGGTGTTACTAATCAATATACAAAGCACAAGATATACAGTAAACGACCTCTAAATGAGACGTTGTAAAACGATTTCATAAAAATAAATGTTTGAAAACTTAATGTTTTCGTATACAAAATGTAGTTTCCTAGAGTCCAAGCGTATGGCGGGAGATTCTATTACATAATCAACATGTACAAAAGATAATGCTGAGAATCTCCGTTAATGCAGTTTAGTTGAAATCATGCGACTCTAGCTATGTCCTGAAGTAAACCTACTCCGTATGTGTACATGAGAATACATGCAAAAAGGGTCAACACGAATGTTGGTGAATCTCACAGGTTGGTAAGTAATATCAGTTTTGAACACAAGATTTCATCAGTAGTGCCCGTAGGCGTAGATCAAGTATTTGCAAATCCAGCAAATGTAAAGTAAATAAGTTATACCGTTGCCACGAGGCTCATAATCGAAGCTTAACACGTAAGTAATAATTTGCTCCCGTGACATGCTCGTAACTGAGCAAGCATAAGTAACGAATAATAGTCGCCCGTTTATACAGAACGGTTCGTGGTAGCGCTACTACCCCGGGCGGGGAGGGTCATTTCCCTAATGGATCCATTAACTAGTGTTCGCGCTTAAGTCCATAACTAACGATATATGATGGAGAGACTTCTGTTTGTAAGTAAACTCATGCAATCCCGTATAGTAAAATGTAAGTTTCGTACTTGTGTTCAAGAAAAGTAAGCATTGTATCTCACCCCGTATGTAAAACAGTAAAAGTGGGGCTGTAAGACTCACCTGAGCCGAGTAGTAAGCAGTAGCAAATATCAAGTAGTAAGTAAAGCAAGTAGGTTCTCCGAACCCGTAACCTTCAAATGCCTAAACACGTAAGGTTATGTAAGTATGTGTCTCGCAAGACATTTCGTTTAGTTGTACACAACTAGTATGCCCGATGTTGGTTTAAGTATTCGTAATCGTTTGTCTTTAGGAAAACATGTTTGACCCGTTGGTGACGGCTTGTACTAACAGTCCAAAGTGTTATCATTATATGTATCGTTGAAACAGGTTTCGTTATTTGTAAGTGTTCGACACTTAGTGTGAAAAGTATTTACAACATCTAATGACGGGGGTCCGGGGACAGCGCCCCTGGTAGCGGGGTCCAAGGGGCGGCAGCCCCTGGCGGGTTCCAAGGGGCAGAGCCCCTGGTTGGGGTCGAGCTGCCAAGTCAGCTTGACAAATTTTTATTCCTACCACTTTCCTTTAGTGAAAACATATCCGAAATTTGAATTTGGAGTAAAATTAAGTGGTAAAATCTTAGTTCCGACACTTAGTAAAAATCTGAGTTTTTAGGATTCTGTTTTATGCGACGTTGGGTGCGACGTCGCAGGTCCTAACTGCGACGTTGAGCATGGTGTCGCTATGTGCGACTTTCGCAATTTAATGCGACGTTGTGGGTGGCGTCGCTATGTGCGACGTTGGCCAATTAAGGCGACGTTAGTGGTGACGTCGCTATATGCGACGTTGTGATGGGTTTTTGCGACGTTGTGGCTGACGTCGCAATCGGGCCAAGCCAAATGCGACGTCGGGGTCTGTTACGATTCCGGTGGCCGGAAAAACTGCCGGGCGGCTTCCGTTTGGTCCAAATCTTTTACCCAACCCATTTTTGGACATTTTGAGCATATATAAACCATAAAAACGTAAAAATGAGTAAAAACGGAGAGTTTCGGGTTTTGTCGGAAACTTACGAAATGTCGGATGAGAAATCCGAAAAGATAGGAAGGTAGATCGTGTCGCGGTGGTGCTTTTCTTCCAAACGGGCTATATGTTTCGTGGTCGTTTCATGGCGTTATTTGGTGGTTTAATGGTGATGGTGGTGGTTGTTAGTTGAGAGCAAAAAGAAGGGAGGAAGAAAGAGAAAAAGAGAGAAATGAGAAAAGTGGAAGAAGATGGGAGGTTTAACCTCCCATTTTCTGTCTACGCCTGCGCGCTCCGTGTGGTGTTCGTTTTCCCCGTTGTGTAAGCGTTAAATATTTATTTTTCGTGTAATTATTTATTTAAAAATGCTAATCTTTGTTAAATAATTTAATTGCATTATTTCGTCAAATCTTTAAATAAGTTACGTATTTTGTTTTTAAATCGCGAAATTTTAATTGTACGAAATGAGACAATTTAAGAGTATTATTAAAAGGTGATTCCGAATGTCATAGTGTTTTTAAATAATGGTTCATACTTATATTAAAATGTTTCACCAACGTCCGTATTTTCTGAATCGAATTACATTCGATTTTAAAACTGTGTACGATCAAATCAAATCGCGTAACCGTATATATTCACTAATATATAATTTGATACATTAATTAGCCTAACATGGAACTAATTACATGTATTGATAGAGAATTAGGCACTAATTACTAGTCCTAATTTGGCGGTTGTTACATATTAGATGCTGAAACCAGGTATTCTCATCTCGAAAAACTTATACTTGCATTGGTCATGGCATCAACTAAACTTAGGCATTATTTTGAGACACACCCCATACATGTAAGAACTAATTACCCTATTAAAAACGTTTTGAGAAAACCAGAAATGTCAGGACGTTTGGCTAAATGGTCTGTAAAATTAAGTGATTATAATCTGATCTATGAGCCTAGGAACGCAATTAAACTCAAGCACTAGCAGATTTTATTGCTGATTTTACTAGTGATCTTCAAAATGAAGTAGATTTAGAAGTACAAGAACTAAACCAAATAAGTGAAAGATGGACATTATATACTGATGGTGCTTCTAACGTAAAAGGAACTGGATTAGGAATTGTATTAAAGTCACCTCAAGGTGATATTATGCCTCAAGCCATAAGATGTGAATTTCAAGCTACAAATAATAAGGCAGAATATGAAGCATTAATTGCGGGATTACAATTAGCTAAGGATATTGGGATAAGATACTTAAACGTGTATGTTGATTCATTGTTGATTGCTAACCATTATAATGGATCTTATACTGTGAAAGTAGATAGATTAGCCTTGTATTTGGAGATTGTTAAGGACCTTGCAGGTAGCTTCGAGGTCTTTGAAATCCAACAGGTACCACGTGAAGATAATACTGAGGCGGATGCTTTGGCAAATCTGGGGTCAAGCTTAAGGATCCCACCGGATGTCAAAATACCAATTATACATATTGCAACGCCCGCTATAGCTGATAAGGATCACAACGAAGAGAAAGTCTGTGATGTTGAGGATCCTCAGCCTAGAGATAACTTGAATGCATCAGCATCTGGGGGCAAGTCAAGATCATGGATGCAACCAATCATGGAATATTTACAACACGATGTGATCCCTAAGGATGAAAACAATCACAAAGCTTTCAGGTTAAAGGTATCTCGTTTTACTATTGAAAATGGTATATTGTATAAAAAATCACTTGCAGGACCATTATTGCGGTGCCTTGAGGATCCTGAAGCAAAAGCAGTCCTTGAGGATATACATGAAGGTGATTGTGGGAATCATTCTGGGGGCAGAACATTATTTTCAAAAGCTTTAAGGACAGGATACTTCTGGCCTACAATGAAGAAGGATTCCATGGATTTTGCTCGCAAATGTGATGCTTGTCAAAGACACGGGAACATTCATCATCAACCGGCAGAACCGATGCATCCAATTATCTCGCCATGGCCGTTTATGAAATGGGGAATGGATATTTTTGGAAAATTACCTGTTGCTCCAGGAGGAAAAGTGTTTATGCTTGCAATGACGGATTATTTCTCAAAATGGATTGAAGCTGAAGCATTTGTTCAAGTAAAGGAGAAGGACGTAATTTCATTCATCAAGAGAAATATCCTCACAAGGTTTGGGATCCCGGCAGAAATAGTATGTGACAATGGATCTCAATTTATTGGAAGAAGAACAACCAAGTTTTGTGAAAGTTGGGGAATCAAAATGATAACTTCAACACCAGTCCATCCTCAAGCTAATGGACAAGCAGAATCTAGCAACAAGATCATAATCAATAATCTTAAGAAGAGGCTAGATGCTAAGAAAGGGAGATGGGCTGAAGAGTTGCCTTTTGTTTTATGGGCTGATAGGACCACATAAAAGGAGGCAACTAAGCAAACTCCTTTTGCTTTGGTGTTTGGATCTGAGGCTGTGATCCCGACAGAAATGGTGATCCCGACGGCAAGATCCCGGATGCAGACTTTGGAAGCAAACAAGGAAGCATTGATTCAGGATCTGGATACTATGGACGAGATAAGGGATCGTGCTAAATTCAGGATTGCAGCATACCAACAGAGGATTTCAAGATCCTACAGCAATAATGTCAGGATAAGAAGGTTTCGAGTAGGAGATTTGGTATTAAGGAAAGTGTTTCAAAATACTAAGAATCCTGCGGAAGGAAAATTGGCGCCGAAATGGGAAGGTCCATATTTGATAGATTCGGATGCTAGAAAGAGGGCATATTGGTTGGCCAATATGGATGGAGAATTACTTCCAAGATCCTGGAATGCCATTCATTTAAAACTTTATCACATGTAAGTTGAATATTTCTGTTCAACGTATGAGGTACTCCTATGATCCTTAATTTTTTATTAATTTTATTTTCTAATATATATATGTATGTGTGTATTATAATTATATATATATGCATGAAAGTTAATTGTGATTATTATTCTCATTGAATACTGTACTGACTTAAGCATCGGAGGGGTGTTAGGCAAACTAACACCCACCTTTACCCAAGATTTTGTATTTGCTGTAGTTCATGCATTTAAGGATCATGGAATAAAGATTAGAGGTTGCCCACCTCTCCTCCGTTAAGGATCCCAGCGATCCTCTAAGGTTTAGAGGTTTCCGTACGGATAAACACCTCTCTACGAAAAGGGTTTTGACACCTCGCCAGGAGTGCACGATGTTTGATTATAGTGCCACGGTTAGGGAATAGGTGATGCCTCTGGTACCCGACAACTTCATTTCCATTGGCCTATAGATCAAGCGCTAACAAATGTCGATACTGATGTGCACTATACGTATCGATCTAAGGTTTGTGTCGTTTTCACGTCACTCTAAGGTGTGTAATGTTTTCACATTACTCAATTGGTTAGGCATTTTCATGTCTCAAATGGCGTAGCCCAAGTACATAAGGCTTGTAATGACTTCTCATTACGTAATACGCACGGTTTGTAATGTTTTCACATTACCCAACGATTTGGCATTTATATGTCACTTTTATAGTTTGCATAAGCTACCTAATGGTTATAATGTTTTCACATTATCAAATTTTCATTGGTTAAGTCTAATAAACGATTTTATTAGCTCTAATGTTTTTCTCAAAATTATTTTGATCTAAGGATCATAAAATCTTTTTAAGATTGCAACGTCTTTCAAGAAGTAAATTGTTTTCACAATTGTTTGACAAATTTTAAAACATTTTCGTGTTACAGGAATCATCAAAATGTTTTAAGATCCTGGAATCTCAGGATCCTAAACTTGAGTTTATGCCAAATCCAATTTAGGATCCTTGAATCTGAGGATCCTAAACTTAAGATTATTTCAGATCCTGTTCAGGATCCTTGAAGTCTATGGAGCCGAATATATATTGAGAAAATCTTCTCGTTATCCTAGAAGTATTCTGAGGGAATCTCCTCAGGATCCTATTTCTAAGCAATGATCAAGCAGATATATGGATATTGAGGAAATCTCCTCAGTATCCTGAAGACGCGAGATGTAGATAGTATCCTAATATTATTAGCAGCAAAAGGTCTAAGGATTGTACAATCCTAAGACTAAAGTTCAAAAGAAGTGCAGAAGATAAAATTGTCTTGTGGCCGACATAAACCACATTCAAACACCACCATGGTTGACCATGCCAGGTCAACCTCACCCCAAATTAATTGTTTTTGTTTACACCACAGACCATGAAAATAAAGTATGAGAAATTAGAGATTGGGCTCCAGCTAGTCATTTGCCTTCCTTGCCCAATGTGTTGATGTCTTCTACTCCCGACATCCCCTGGAGAACCTCTTAGACTGAAGCCAAAGTATCCATGTTGACATCTTCTGGATTGGCAGAGGGTACTCTTGCAGCTTTTGGGATCACGGATGCTGGTATGGATGCTACTTCTGGGGTTTCGCCTTTGGCCTTAGCCAGTTTGCTTGCCCAGGTATCCACGGGCCAGAACGAGGTGTCGAGACCCTTGCTAGAGGCCTCGGCAACCATTTTCATTCGAGATTCGAAAATGGCGACGGTAGCATCTCTTTTTATTTTTGTAGTCAGCTGCTGTGTGATCTCTTCAGTCTTGGCATCAGCTTCAGAAGTTATCTTCAGAATATAAGCCTTCAGATCCTTATTTTCCTTCTTCAACTTTGCAAGCTCAGCTGCATCTTTGTCATGTGCGTTTTTCATGACTATGGACAGTTTGCACATGTCATTGAACGCGCTCGCTTTCTCTTTATAGCATTTGGAGAGATGATCGATGGTCTACACGAAATCAGCACATAAGTGGAATTTTTTGACTATTCTTGAAACGATTAACAACTTGAATAAGGATTTTTGTTACCTTGGCAAATTCGGAATCAAGGGTGTCAGGATCAAGGCTGTCATAAGCTTTCCTTTTCCTTGATGACTTGGAACGGAGATTAGGCATTCTGGATTTTGTTTCCGCCGGAGTTGATTTTTCCACCTTATCCTCTGAAAAATCGTTGTCAATATCGACTAGGTTGATGTAAGAGCCTGGATTTTCATAAGAAAGAAAATAAATTGGGGCTGTATAATGAAAACAGAGGGTATTGAGCTCAAGTGAGCTTACCAGACATAAAGGTGTCCTGAGATCCTGTACTATCGGTCTGTTCAGGATGCTTGAAGGATCTTTCGTCCTCAGGAACCTCTAAGAATGATCTTAGGTTGCCTTCGGTATCCAGGTCAGGAGGTGCTAATGCCGCGAAATCAGCTGAAACAAATAAAATCAGGTCAGAATTGAAATTTTACACTTTCTAAACCCTAGAAAAATTATTTCCTACCCTTAAGTAACCAAGAAGAGGGGATTTGACTACAATCGGGTAAGGAATTGCGGTCAACGAAGAAAAACCTGCTCTTCCAATTTGAGTCATTCTGTTTGGTTCGTAATACCAAATGGGAACGATTAGGTTTGACTTTGAACAAAAAATAATGAGATCCGTGGGTCCTAAGATGATAAGTTTGAGCTAATTCCGGAAGCCCCAATTCTAAACTATAAGGGTCAGTGATTGATTGAACAACAGAGAGAGTACGCCAAATCATAGGCATAGCTTGAGCATAACAGAGTTGGGTGGTATCGAAAAACTCTGTGGTTAGGGATGAAAAAGGGAATTTCAGACCTAAAGTAAAAGGGTATTCTGGAAAACAGATCCATTTTTCAGATGAGAAATCAGCTAAGGCTAAAGGATCAAAAGGTCTTAAAACAGTATTTCGAGGAAAAGCATCCTTGATCCTCAACTGATTGATGTCAGAATCGGTAAAAGTGCAGGGTTCAGGGTTAGAGATTAAACCCTGTTTAACGAATTCAGAATGGTCGTTGCAGTCTTCTGGAATTATCAGAGACATTCTGGGAGGATTATTTAAGTGTGAAATTGAAAAGAAATGAGGAAAAGAAGTAATACCTGAAGATTTTTGCGAAGAACTGCAGCGGCGAGAAGGTGAATAAGGAAAGATAATTGTCAGAATGGTTATAAAAACTCAGACACAGGAATCGATATGTCTACCTAACACGATTTAAGCGGTTATTAGGAGAAGTTACAACGTTTAAGGATCCTGAAAAATGTTATAACTTCGGGGGCAATTGTTGTGGCTAGATTTTTACTAACCTTTGCAGGATCCTTATTAGCATCATAAGTACGCTTCGCAGGTATGAAAGTCGTTTATATTTTATATTCGTACCTTAGGATAATGGTGGTTTATAAGTCTGTTTTCAGGATCACTAATATTATTAAGGATCCTGGATATATTCTGGTTATTTATCTTACAGGATCCTATTCAGGATATATTTATCTAACACAATTGTGCAGGATTCTGGACCGGGAAGATATTTATTTAAGGATCCTATGATCAATCTCGGAGTACACATAGCTCAGGATCCTGGACTTATCTTAGTTAAGGATCTTGAACTATATAACACGTTTGTTTTTCTTGAGTATTGACCAGGTCTTAGAAGAAACGCGTTAATGAGATATGTTCCGGATTACGTGAAGAGGATCTGATACAATTTGATGAAGACAAAGTCTTACGCACGTGTAAAATGAAGTCAAAAGAGACGTTGGTGGTCTTCATCGTTCCTCGAAGGATCCCTGATATTTCGGAATTATAGTTATACGCTCTTAATATTTAAACGAGGCTAGGATGATCATTTAGGTTAACGAATACTCACTACTCACACCTGCAAATCACGAATACACTATGTTATTTCTTCATTTTACGATTATTTCACTAACACTTAGCTAAATTCACACACATTCACTTAGCCGATCATCCTTGTGCTCTTACTTTGTAATTCATTACTTTCATTTTAATAAGATCAACAAAGGCAAGGATCATTTGATCTTTCCCGAGGTTTTGTGCCGGCGATCAACCTTGATCAAGGGCTTTCCTCGTATATCATCGTGTCATTTTTGCTTAACTGACATTAATTTTGCTTCAATTACATTTTACTTACATTTTCGTTATCAAATTGCTATCATCCTTAGTCTGTTAGTAAAGCTTTGATACATAAACGTTTATTCAACGAGGATCCACGGATCAAATTAATCATTTTTAAACGCAAAATATTTACTTACTAATAGAGATAATCGTGTTTCTACGTAATTATCTTGAGAGTAATTTATACACCTGACCTCACAAACTAATTTTGATCACTTAATTGCTTTTAGTAAATTTTGACCAAAACACGTTATACTACATAAATCAATATTAGCATTTCTAAATATGGGTCGTGCATCGCACGACCCAATATGTTTACTAGTTACTTGGATATAAACTAACAGAAGGGTTAGATGCATAAAGTATTAATAGGTGTAAATTTACGCTCCAAACTGATAACATCAAATAATACTATATTTATATACTAATATTCCCAAGTTTTTATATACTTTTATCGCATTTATGAGGATTTAGATACTTATTTTATTCATATTTGAAAAAAGGTGTTTAAAGTAAAGAATTGAAGAAAAGGAACGAAAATGGGCTCAAAAACGAAGAAAAAGAAGAAAAGTGAAGACTTCAAGAGAATTGGACCTTAAATTAAGGACAAAACCCGAAGTTGAAGACAAAATGGGCTATAAATCGGATTTAATAAATATATGGGCCAAGGAATGATGATCCACAGTTTGGAATATTTTGAAACCACATCCAGCCGGCCGCTGAACAATCCAGTCGGCGATTGGAACATAAATATGGAAGGCGGTGGAACATGCGGGTCACATCCGGGTTTTGTGGGCAAAAAGCTAATCCAACCGGCGGTTGAGAGATTCAACCGGCGGCTGGATTTACGAATCTGAAACTGTAACAACCGGCAAATTAGGACTAGAATTAGTACCTAATTCTTTGTTAATACATGTAATTAGTTCTGTGTTAGGCTAATTTATGTATCGAATTATATATATTATTGAATATATATACGATAATGCGATTTGGTTAAATCGTACGCAATCTAAATCGAATGTATTTCAATTCAGTTTAATACGGACGTTGGTGACCTATTGTAGTAAATAACGTTGTTATGTCAAAAATATTATTATAATGACATTTCGTATTCAATTGTATCGTACAATCAAAAAGTTACACAATTTAAAATGTTAAAACGCACAACTAAATAAATTAACGTACAATTATAACTCAAATATAAATTAAATTGTAAAATATTTAAATAAAATCTCACGTAATAATTTGTATTTTAAAGCGTACATTTAATATTTAAAATAACTATTTACGATTAAACGACGGAACAAACGAACACCGCACGGGGTGCGGGGACCGGAAAATGGGAGGATAACCTCCCATTTCCCCACCTTCTCTTTCATTTCCATTTTCTATTTTCTCTCTCTCTCTTTCTTTTACTCTCAATCACCAAACCACATTCATCACCAAAAATCGCAAAATAACACCATCAAACCTCGCCGAATCATACCACTCGTTTGGAGGAAAGTGACCACGACATCACGATCTACATTCCTATCTTTCCGGATTTTCATTTCGGCATTTCGTAAGTTTCCGACAAAACCCGAAACTCTCCGTTTTTACTCATTTTTACGTTTTTATAGTTTATACATGCTTAAAATGTCCAAAAATGGGTTGGGTAAAAGATTTGGACCTAACGGAAGTTTTTCGACCGATTTTCCGGCCACCAATTTCCGATCAGACCGCTACGTCGCAGAGACGCTGGGCTATCTGCGACGTAGCTCAAAACGTCGCATTAAGTGGCCAACGTCGCACTTAGCGACGTCGCGACCTACGTCGCACAAAAATCCCAACGTCGCACTAGCGACGCAGCCCCTTACGTCGCATTAATTTGCGAAGGTCGCATCATGCGACGTACATGCCCACGTCGCACCCGACGTCGCACCCGACGTCGCACCCGACGTCGCACCCTACGTCGCATGCTACGTCGCACAAACCAGAAGCTAGAAAAACACAGATTTTTACTAAGTGTCGGAACCAAGATTTTAACCCCTGATTTTACCCAAATTCGGATCCAGATGCGTTTTTCGTCAAAGCAATATAGTAGAAATAAAAATTTTCCAAGCTGACCTGGCAGCTCGACCCCAGCCAGGGGCTCTGCCCCTTGGACCCCGCCAGGGGCTGCCGCCCCTTGGACCCCGCTACCAGGGGCGCTGCCCCCGGACCCCCGTCATTAAATGTTGTAAATACTTTTCACACTAAGTGTTGAACACTTACAAATAACGAAACCTGATTCAACAATACATATAATGATAACACTTTGAATCATTATTACAAACCGTCACCAACGGGCCATATTTGTTTTCAAACTACAAACGGATTACTAAACAAACACTTGGACATAATGAGTTGTGTAAACAACTAGCCTAGATGGTCTTGCGAGACATCTACTTACTTAACTTTATATGTTTAGGCATTTGAAGGTTACGGGTTCGGAGAACCTACGGTTGATATTACTTACTCGTTTATTGATATAAACGTACTTGCAAAGACTCAGGTGAGTCTTACGGCCCCACTTCTACTGTTTTAACTTATTGGGGGAGATACATGCTACTGATTTTTCTTGAACACAAGTGCTAAACTGTTTACTATACCAAACGGAATTGCATGAGTTACTTACTATTTACTGAAGTCTCTCCATCATATATCGTTAGTTATGTACTTAAGCGCGAACAGTAGTTAATGGATCCATTAGGGAAATGACCCTCCCCGCCCGGGGTAGTAGCGCTACCACGAACCGTTATGTATAAACGGGCGACTATTAATTCGTTTACTTATGCTTGCTCAATTACGAGCATGTCACGGGAGCAACTGATTATTTACGGGTTAAGCTTCGATTATGAGCCTCATGGCAACGGTATAACTTGATTTCTTTACTTTTGCGAGATTTGCAAATACTTGATATACGCCTACGGGCACTACTGATGAAATCTTGTGTTCAAACTGAATTATTTACTGATAAAACCTGTGAGATTCACCAACCTTTTGGTTGACCCTTTTTAGCATGTATTCTCAGGTACACTTACGGAGTAGGATCACTCCAGGATTACTAGCTAGAGTCGCATGATTTCCAAACTGCATATAACGGAGATTCTTTGGCATTATCTTTTGTAACTATGGTTATGTAATAGAATCTCCCGCCACATACGCGGACTCTAGGCTTACATACTTTTGTAACGAAAACCTACGGTTTTCAAACGATTATTAATTATGAAATGTAACTATTTTACAAACGTCTCATTTAGAGGTCGTTTACTATTAATCTTGTGCTTTGTATATTGATTAGTAACACCCAATGTATGCTTCCGCAAACCGTTAAATTTGGGGTTGTTACAGAAACTATAAATAGAGGGCTTGGCTAAACCATTTGATATACAATTTTGATATTCTAAATTCGACTTTGGGGTTTAGAATACGAATAGAGGTGCGAATTTGGAGGTTAGGAAGCTAGGGTTTGAAGGTTTTAAACCCTACGAAGAGCTTGTTCATCATTAGGGTTTGGTTTCTTTATCCTTGTATTTTGTAAGTATGCTATTTAATTATACTATGGGTATTGTTTACTTGATTTTAGTTATGAATTAAGTTTCTTATTGTGTTTATTTAGATGAATGTTACTTGAATTATAGTTTGAACTTATGTTTACGTTGATATTAATCTATTGAATATTTATTATACTTTCCCGATAATTGTGTTAATTATATAATTGAGTAGTTCTTACATAGTTAATTAATTTATATGCTATACTTTAAGTAATTATGAACTTGTGTCGCACCCCCAAATTCGGGTTGCGGAAGCGAATCGGGTCGGGGCGCGACTAATCAATAATCAAAGCACATAAGATATAATGAACGACATCTATATGCGTCGTTTACAAAATACATTGATATAATTAAAATTTACAATGTTGTAATAATCACAAAAGCTCAAGTCCTGGTATGAAAGATTCTAAAGCATAACTACTTTTACAAAATATAGTAATGCAAGAAAATCTCCAATTGATTTGCATGAGACTCGAGCTAAGCTAATCCTGGATGGCAGATCTACTGCTGCTGGGTACCTGAGAACACATGCTAAAAGGTCAGCTAAAAGCTGGTGAGCTCACAGGTTTGTATAATGATAAAGAGATGTGTGAACCACAAGATTTAAGTAATGATTTGAAATCAATCAAATAATGTATATGTCTGCCATGAGGTCATAGTCTAAGCTTAACTGAGGTGTCAGGGTCACAATCAAGTGCCTGATCGAGGGTGCCTCCCCGCGAGTGCCTAATCTACACTCACATGAACAAATGCTAATGCGTCCGTTTGACCAGTTAGTGCTTGCTAACCCGGATGAGGATTGTCAATCCTATATGGTACCATACACTAACATTCACGCTACAAAAGTATTAACCAAACTATGATCGATGGAGGGCTTTAGAATGATTAGTAAACAGCTCAAGCAGAATATAGCGAGTTTTGTACTCGTGTTCACATGTAAAACAAAGTAAAGCATGTATTCCCACCCCTGGGTTTGAAAACTGTAAAATGAGGGGCTATGAGACTCACCTAAGTCTGATGATTTGCAGTGAAGCAATGTAATGCAGTAAAATGAGGTGTCCGAAGACTGTAACCTGCCAGGCGTTCAAAACGCGCAAGGTTATTAGTATATGTAGACGTCTCGAGAGACCGTCCATGCTAGTTGTTCATCCAACTAGTAATGTCCAAATGATTTGAATGTTGATTGATTAGTTTAAGTTTTGAAAATATGTACGGCCCGTTGGTGACGGATTTTGTAATAATCATCTTATAGCATTATCATTATGTGTTGATCCATTGTATACTATTAAAGTATATGATTTGTGAGTTGTATCGTATATAAGTATTGAAGTAACGTGTGTTCGACACTTAGTGTAAAATAAGTTATAAGATTTCCATTTTTGGCGACACTTAATAGTTTTTGGCGACACTTGTAGAGTGTCGCCTATATAATGAAGTTCAGTATTGTTTGCGTCACTGAGTGAAGTGTCGCATAGGGTGGCGTCACTAAGTTGCGTCACTTATAGTGAGTGTCGTAGATATACTATTTCTAAAATAGGCGTCACTTTGAGGAAGTGTCGCAAGTATGCGACATTTAGTTAAGGCGTCACTCGAGTTGAGTGTCGCTAATAATAGTTTACAGGCATAATAGCGTCACTTAGGTGAGTGTCAGGTAAAGGAGCGTCACTTAGGTATGGCGTCACTTGGGTAAGTGTCGTATGAAATGATTTTGTGCAAGTTAGCGTCACTTAGGTGAGTGTCGCAGAAAACCCTTAGTCTCTGCGACACTAAGGTCTGATCAGGTTTGGCATTTATCGAAAACCTGGTCAATGGTCTCGGTTTGACCCGAAACTTTTACCCAACCTTTAAAATGGTAAAATAAGTTCATATAAATTATCGGTTCGTGTCGGGGTTAACCCGAAGTGTCAGTTTTTATATTACTTCCAAAACAGCCCTCATATTTGGTTTTTCGGTTTTGTCGGTTTGTTTCGCCTCTCGTTTTAACAAATTTCTAGGCCGAATCAAGTCTAACCAAAAATCACACATGTTGTGTAAATCTGGATTTTATGGTGATTTTAGAAGGTCCTTTACTATTTTAAATAAAAATGGAAATGGAAAGTGGTTAGATTTGGTTGGTAAACGACCTCAGTCCATAAATCGGTTTCTACACAAAAATACGTGCATTTATGGAAATGGTTAAATAATAAATTTTTGTAGAGGACATCCATACGGAGATTTCAGTATAAGATTCATGTGTTGATTCATCCTAAAACTCAAGTTATACACGATTTGGTAAGATGAAAATTCTAGGCAGATTTATGTACTTTGTGTTTGTGTTCATAAAAATGTTTTTAAAGCTTTTCTTAACCATTAACAAGTTGTATGAGCATGTTTACATGAAGATCTACTAAAACCATGAAAATCTAAAGAGAGAGAGGTGGTGGATCATACCAAAAACGAGTTCTAGAGAGAGAGGAAGGTGAGATGATGCTTGTTGCTTCTTGTTCTTCCTTTTCCTTGCCTTCTTTTCAAGTAGATGATGGTGGTTGATGGTGGTGAGGTGGTAGCCGAATGGAGGAGGAAGAGAGGAGAGGGAGAGTGTTTGTGTGTGTGTTTTAGAGAGAGAGTGTAGTGAGAGAAGTGAAAGACATGAATGAGGATTAAATGGATCTTTGTTTGTGGTTTATGGTCAACAAAACACAAAGCCATGAAACATGGGGGGTGTTTGGGGGCTGGATAAAACCGGCCCATGGGGCCCACACATGAGGGTGTGTGTCCAAATTTTTGGTTCCGTAAGTTTGCGTTCCATACGGTGTTCGTTTCCCCGGTCGTTTAAACGTATATTTAGACGTTATATAATTTACGTACGTGTTTAATATAAAAATGCGTTTCGATCGTTTAACTTGAAGTATTACTCACTAATACTTGATAACATTTGTAAAAATGTTTGGTTGATGTGTCGGTATCATTTGCGGGTTCGTGTTTCCGTTTGTTTAATCGTGTAACGTTTAAATTAAACGTTTTTGTTATCGTTATAATTCACGATATATTTAATCATCAAATCCATGCAAAATAATATATTTTAAGTTGTCAAAATATATTTTGACGTTTATCTGATTGTCGGGCGCGTCTCGCGTGTTTTTGGTAGTTTCTGAGCATTTTACACGATACAAACTACTTACGGAATATTATCAAAATAATATTTGTAAATGAATATGTTTATCAAATACATTCATATTATTTAATAAGTTGAGTTCACCAACGTTCGTATTAATGTATCGGGATCTGCCCGATATGAAAATGCACGATTAAATCTAATCGCGTACACGTATATATATATATATATATATATGTATATATATATATATATATATATATATATGTATATATATATATATATATATATATATGTATATATATATATATATATATATATGACAATATATATATATATATATATATATATACATATATATATATATATATATATATATATATATATATATATTGATACATACAATTAGCATAACACAGAACTAATTACATATATTATAAAGTGATTAGGACCTAATAATCTGCCCTAATTTGTCGGGTGTCACATTCTCCCCTTGTTAAGAGAATTTCGTCCCGAAATTTAGCTCTGAGTCGTAGATGGAGTAGAGTCTGTGAATAGATGTGGATACCTGAGTCGCATTTGGTCTTCCCGTTCCCAAGTGAGTTCCGAACCACGCCGCGAATTCCACCTGACCTTAACGATGGGAATACGACTTTGCTTCAACTGTTTGACCTCACGGTCCATGATTTCCACTGGTGTCTCGATGAAATGAAGTTTATCGTCGATATGAATTTCGTCGAGAGAGATGATAAGTGTCTCATCAGACAGACATTTCTTCAGGTTAGAAATGTGGAATGTGGGATGCACGCTGTTGAGCTCGGGTGGCAGCTGCAATCGATATGCTACTGGACCAATCATTTCAAGGATTTCAAAAGGTCCAATGAACCTGGGATTCAATTTCCCGCATTTACCAAAACGGATGACACCTTTCCAAGGTGATACTTTCAAGAGTACTCGATCCCCAACCTGGAACTCGAGATGTTTGCGTCTCACATCAGCATAACTTTTCTGACGATCACGCGCGGCTTTAAGTCTGTTTTGGATACCAATGACCTTCTCTGTTGTTTCGTGTATGATTTCGGGACCAGTGAGTTGGCTGTCTCCCACTTCGGTCCAACAGACAGGTGATCGGCACTTACGACCGTACAGTGCCTCGAAAGGTGCAGCTCCAATACCGGTATGGTAGCTGTTATTGTACGAGAATTCGCACAAAGGTAAATGATGTTCCCAGTTTGCACTGAAGTCAACTACGCAGGCTCGTAGCATATCCTCCAGTGTTTGAATAGTTCGTTCGCTTTGGCCATCTGTTTGTGGATGGTATGCGGTACTCATATCCAGGCGAGTACCCAATGATTTCTGAAGCGATTGCCAAAAGTGAGATGTGAAACGACTATCTCTGTCAGAGATAATCAAGATGAGAACGCCGTGTCTAGATACAATTTCCTTGATAAATACGAGTGAGGCATTCCATTTTGTCAGTTTCTTTGATTGCTAGGAAATGAGCAGATTTGGTGAGACGGTCGACGATCACCCAAATGGTATCGCAACCGCTTGATGTTTTCGAGAGTTTGGTAATGAAATCCATGGAGATCTGCTCCCATTTCCACTGAGGGATTTCCGGTTGTAGTAGTAAGCCGGAAGGTTTCTGATATTCAACCTTGACTTTTGAGCACGTGAGGCACTTGCTGACATAGGTGGCGATTTCAGCTTTCATGTTTGGCCACCAGTATAGCTCCCTGATGCCATGATACATCTTGTCAGATCCAGGATGTATAGAGTATTTGGATTTGTGAGCTTCATCCATTACCAAATCTCGGAGGTTCCCAAAACATGGTAACCAGATTCGGTTTACGAAATATTTAACCCCATTGGGTTTAGTTTCAAATTGTTTCTCCATGTTTCGCAAGGCCTAATTTTTGATATTTTCAGGTTTCAAGGCTTCGAGTTGTGCAGTAAGGATTTGAGTGATAAGATCGTTGTGGATTGTAATAGTGAGGGCTTGGACACGAAGTGGTTTAGCGCGTTCTTTTCGGCTGAGGGCATCAGCAACAACATTTGCTTTGCCCGGATGATATTGGATCTCACAATCATAATCGGTAAGCAACTCGACCCAGCGACGTTGCCTCATGTTGAGATCCTTTTGGTCGAATATGTGCTGGAGACTTTTGTGGTCGGTGAAAATTATACATTTAGTGCCGTACAGATAGTGTCTCCAGATTTTGAGTGCAAAGACGACAGCTCCAAGTTCAAGATCATGAGTTGTGTAATTCTTTTCATGGATTTTGAGCTGTCGGGAGGCGTAAGCGATAACCTTGTCTCGTTGCATCAACACGCAACCGCGACCTTGGTGAGAAGCATCGCAGTATACCACGAAGTCATCGGTGCCTTCGGGTAATGATAGAATAGGTGCACTGCAAAGCTTTTGTTTCAACAGTTGGAATGCTGACTCTTGTTTATCAGTCCAATCGAACTTTTTGTCCTTCTAAGTCAGTGTCATGAGTGGTTGGGCTATTTTTGAGAAATTTTCAATGAAGCGCCGATAGTACCCTGCCAATCCTAAGAATTGGCGTACTTCGGTCGGCGTTGTTGGTGTTTGCCAGCACTTAATAGCCTCGATTTTTGATGGATCAACACAAATTCCTTGACTGTCAATCACGTGTCCAAGGAATTGTACAGTTCGTATCCAGAACTCACACTTGGAGAATTTGGCATATAACTCATCGTGCCTGAGTAGTTCTGGGACGGTTTTGAGATGTTGCGCATGATCTTGTTCGTCGCGCGAGTAGATAAGAATGTCATCAATGAAGACAATGACAAACTTGTCGAGATATGGTTTACACACTCAGTTCATGTGACAATCCTCCAATTAGGGTATAATCTTTCACTTAGTTACGTGCATTACCTAGAGTTAATTCCCTGATTAGTGAATTTAAAACTATCTTTGTGGAATAAGTTTAGCGAAACTTACTATTTAATAACGTGACGTATTACTATTAGCGTAGCTATTTATAATTACGTACGAAACAAACATATCGAACTTGTCAAATAAATATATATACAATAGTTGGTGATACAAATTTTAAATAACGTAAAACTAGTAATTATTTAACTTGAATTATTATGCGAACGATAGAGCTTAACGAAAAACAAAACGATTATTACGTTTGTTTAAAAACGTAATGTACTCGATTAATATACGCAAAACGAACCCGACAACCAAACGAATCAAATTTTATAATTTGTAAACACAAAATAAAGTATTTGAAATAATACTTTGAAAGGAATTAATGAGTAATAACCGTTAACTAAAACTAAGCCGATAAAACGCACAAACGTTAACTGATTAACTAGTTAATGGTTAAAATATCTACAACTAATGAGGGTCAAATTGAGCCTCCTTTTTGACTTAAAAATCTGCTCATGTCAACCATACCCTCATGTTCCTAAATCATTTGATCATCTCAATCATTCAACAACACCATATTCTTTCAACTCCTTCACTCTCTCTCTTTTTCTTTCCTCTCTTTTTCTCCTTCATCTTAACGACAGCAGCAGCTGGTATCCTCATCATCAACACCTAAAATCATCACAATAATCACCATCAAGTTGCAAGAAGAGGAGCTAGAACAAAACTTCAAAACGTCATCATCATCTTCTTCTTTCACTTCTTCATCCTTGAGCTTGTAAGGATCTTTTATCTATCACTTATATTACATGATTATTAATCCCTAACATGATATGAGTTCATTTCATGAAAGATCTTAAGTAAAAACAGAATCAAAACTAAGTAAAACAAAAGTTTACTAAAGATCATTTCCTGGACAGATTCTGCAGTTGCGGTACAAAAATTGTATAAAATCGTAGGAGTTGAATTAGGACATGAGACCACTTGGGAAATCTTCGTATCTCAGTAAGGAACAACTTCCGTGTTGAACACTTTTGCTAGAAATGCGTAGGTTTTCCTCTAGAGACTGATTTGTAGAGTAATTTCCTGAAAAACGAGTTTCCAGACAGCTATGATCACGATTTTTTTAAAAATAGTATGGATGTCTAAAAATCATGAAAATAATACTGGAAGTAGGTGATATATGTGGGAGCGTTTCGGATTCCATCGATAATTTTTGGCCCCCGAAACCGAGCTTGAAAGTTGACCGAAAAACCGGAAAAACTGAAATGTGGACTGTTTTGATATAATTAAAAAACGACACTTTCGGGTTAAATATAAAACGAAACGACAATTTTAATAAGCTCTATAAACATATCTAAGGATTCCCTAAAAGTTTCAGGTCAAACCGAGCACGTTTGACCAAGTCAATACAAACGAGCCACAAACGATAAACATAAACCAACAAATATTAAACCGGGCCGATTGGGTGCAATGACTAACGGGCTGAATGGGTTACAATCGGATTGGGCTAAAATGTTATTTATAAGTCGGGCTCAGTGTTATTGGGCCAAACGGATGAGTTATAATATTCATATTGGGTCGATTGGTTTTGAATGAAAATGAGCCTAATCTAATGGGCTAAAACTAAAGAATATATATTGGGCTAAAACTAATGAATATGGATTGGGCCAAAGTTGTATTTTGTTAACGGGCCAAAATGATTTAGTAATGTATTTTGGGCCACATCAATTGGACCACCTCTATTGGGCCTCATTATTTGGGCCAAGCCCAACGGGCCGCGTAGTTTCAAAACGCAAACTTAAATCGGTTTATATATATAAGACGAGTAAAATGAAGCGACGATCATTTTGATATGTATATACAACAAACGAAAACGAGTTATATTTTTATAACAAGCAATGTAGTATTTTTGAAAATATAAACGACAACTAGGTTTATATTCGCGACATTAACAAACAACATATAAAAAGTTATATATTAACGACAACAATTATATACACGAATATATATATTCAACTAATATGTATATAAATATATACTTGAACTTAACGATTAATTGAACGCAAATGTCACCAACAACTAAAATGTTATAAACATTCCAACTTAACAATTAGTCCAAGTACTTATATAAGTATTATTATTTGCGTCTAGGTATTTGAGGGACGCGTTTGGACTGTTTTGCTAGCTGTATCCTGTCGAAGACTTGCTACCCGTGAGTTCATAGCCCCTACCTTTTACTTGTTTTAAATGCTTTTAAAACCAGGGGTGGAAAACATAGAACTATGTGCTATACATGCTACTTGTTTTATATAATTGCTTGACATGCTTTTATATCAAACTGATTTATATAAATGCTTTATGCTTTATATTCAACTGTTAACTATATGAAACGTTTTCACAACTTTTTGGGAATAAGACAACGAATCTTGGTACGATCCTAGGTTTACGAGAGGTAGTTGTAGTGCACATAAGTCCCAGTGCTTACAACCTATAACCATTAGCTAGGTGACTCTAGCCACTGAGTATACAGATAGTACTATCGATTTGACAACCCTCCCAGGAAACATAACTCGTTGGTCATTCTAACCACACGACGGCAGTCGTAACGAGGAGTGTATACTTAGATTGTTACAGCGGCAAAAACACAACTGGTCATGGATTGGTTATAGTACTAGGAGTCGTACTTTAACTTTAAAGGTGTCGCTCACCTTAGAGGGATCATAGTCTATATTTCCCACTTAAACTACTCAACTATTGTTTTGGGAAGGATATTCCCTGTGATAACAAATTAGGACAGGTGTTCCTACACGACTACTTTTAAAGGAAATGTTTACTTAAATGATAAACTTGTGTTTCCTGTCAACTATTTATTTTGGAACGTTTACTTTATTTGCTAAACCTGTGTTCCTGTCAACTATCTGTTGGAAAATGTTTACTTTGTTGTTAAACCTGATTTTCCTGTAACTATTGAAATGGAAATGTTTACTTAAATGTTAAACTTGTATTTCCTGTGATAACTAATAGGATGGGTGTTCCTACACAATTACTTTTTAGAAAATGTTTACTTAAATGTTAAACTTGTATTTCCTGTGATAACTAATAGGATAGGTGTTCCTACACGTTTGCCTTATTTTAGAAATGTTTTCCTTGAACGGATAAACTAGTGTTCTAAACGCATAACTATTTTAGAAATGTTTTCCGTGATCGGATAAACTAGTGTTCTAAACGCATAACTATTTTAGAAATGTTTTCCGTGGTTGGATAAACTAGTGTTTCTAAACGCATAACTATTTTAGAAATGTTTTCCTTGATTGGATAAACTAGTATTTCTAACGCATAACTGTTTTTAGAAATGTTTTCCTTGATTGGATAAACTTGTGTTTCTTACAAATCATTTAGGAAATGTTTATCATATCTGAATAGACCTGTTTTCCTACTTAACGATTAACTTGTATTAACAATGATTATTAAACTACAAACTTAGTTTGGAAATGGTACTTTCTTGAGATTACTTATTTGGAACTACACAACTGATAGGAAATGTTTGCTTTGATTAGTTAAACCCTTGTTTCCTGCAACTACTTATGAGGAAATGTTTTTGATTAAACTTGTGTTTCCTACTAAAATTATTAACATTATGTTTGTATACATGGATGATTTATACAAAACTTGGTTTGACCACTATAAACTAAACCTGTGAATTCACTCAACATTCAATGTTGACGTTTTACTATGTTTTTCAGGGAATTAGGACTCAAGTACTGATGCATGCATAATGGACGTAAGTTACCCTCGACGAATTAGGATGCCACATTTGGGACAAATGTATTTTTACAACACTACTATTTCTATGACTTGACAAGTCATAGTTTTTGTAACTACTTTTATATTAATAGCATCTTAATTTCTGTTCTGCAATGATCATAAGCTCTGATACAATGAATGCATACTGCTAACGTCAGCGCCCCCGCTGTTTAACTAATACATATATGCTTCCGCTAATAAATGATAATGCTTCCGCTAAACTATCATAAAACACGATTACCGATTTTGGGGGTGTGACAGACTTGGTATCAGAGCCATTGGTTATAGCGAACTAGAAGTCTTTAAGCGACCTGAAAGCCTTAGAGACCTAGACTATAGCCTTGGCTAAAACACTCATGCATTCATACATTGCATAACTCTATATCACTACGTAGTTACTAAGTATATTACGAGTGTGAATAACAAACGTCCTATATACGTGATCGACTCCGACAATGAACCGTCCTAGCACAACTATAACGATGATGTTGCGTCTGTCAATGTTAACTCAATGACTATGCCTGCTCCAACGTCCAACATGGCATCTGGTGTAGATGAAACGACAAACATGTTTGAGGAACTACTGAAGGGACTACCTCTCAAGAAACTTAGGAATACCCATGCTACCTGTGCCCAAGTACAGATGCTTGAAGAGCATGCTCGAGTGGCAGAGAGTGTAGCTGGGATCATCATGATCATGACTATATGAGGGTAGTTATAGGAAGGTACTTACCCTATCTTTGTTAAACTTACGTATGGCGGGCTGTGTCTATGCTGTACTATACTAAAGCTTATATTCGATGGATATATAAATCCCATCACACTTTAGATGGACACTCTAGTATGAACATCTTAACTACTTACATTCTTTAAATCACTCACATCTATATCTGTAACTCTTGTATTGAGTTTGTAAGAACCCGATCGTGTTAAGCGGTGATGAAAAGAAGTATGTATTTAGCATCATATAATGACGCCTGGCCAACGTGATTATATTATACTTGGTACATATGGGTGTTTCAAAATCGTAAGATGCGTAATAGGGATAACAATAACCCTTCTTTATTCATTCAATAAGTTAGCAACGAAACATTAGGAATAATTGACTAAACGACACACTACCCACGATAGTAGCAATATGAGAAATCATTAATTAACGAGTAGCTGAAACTATTACCCGACGCGAGGTGAGTCGTACTCACAACAATGCCACGAAGTATAACCGAAACACTTGATGGAAACCTAACTAAAGGAAAAAGCTTGAGAAATGTGAGAGGCGCCACACTGAAGAGTGTACTCTCAGTGGTAACTACGAGCAGTTGGGTCTATCGCAGAACAAAATCCTTCCACCAGAGCCAATGATGAGCAACGAAGCAATGGGTGTTTCAAGTGTGGTGACCCAAAACACTACCGAAACCAGCACCCATAGCTTAACAATTGAAACAACAACAACCATTATACCTTAATGCTATATGATTCGGACACCAAACTTGGTTCGGTGTCTAGCGAATCTAGATCCACTATTAGACGTTAAATCCCGTGAACAAGATAACAAATAAACTATAAAATTAACCGGTAGTAAGATGATCGAATCAGGAAAAATAGTACCGGAATGTGCCCTAAGGTTAGAGGGACATTTCTTCGAAATAGACTTGCTATCGGTAGAGTTGGAAAATTTTGACATCGTAGCCGGATTGGACTAGTTCTCGAGGAATCTTGCAGAGAATTCTGTTTTGATAAGTTGGTACGTCTACCATTATCGACAGAAAAGAGACTTTGGTGATACAAAGAGATAGGAGATAGAGTGCCGTAAGGATGATTGCTTGCTTAAAAGCCAGTAAATATCTCCTAAAAGGGTATCAAACATGCTGGCACACGTTGTAGAAAAGAAAATTGTGGAACGACGCATAGACGACATACTTATAGTGCGAGACTATCCGGGAGTGTTTTCCTGAAGATCTTCCAGGTTTACCACCTCCGCAACAAGTCAAGTTTTGCATCGGTCTGGTGCCCAGAGTCGCACCAATCGCTCGCTCACGTTATCGTCTAAGCTCTATCAGAAATGCAAGAAATGTCTACACAGTTGCAGGAGCTTCTAGACTTAGGATTCATCCGACCGAGCTTTTCACCTTGGGGAGCTCCGGTTTTGTTTGTCGAAAAGAAGGATGGATCCATGCGCATGTGCATTGACAACAGAGAGATGAATAAAGTAACTATCAAGAACCGAAATCCGTTACCACGCATTGACGATCTGTTCGATCAACTTCAAGGATCGAGTTACTACTCTAAGATCGACCTTCGTTCTGGTTACCATCAACTGAAGGTTCGAGAAGAGGATGTGCCGAAGACAGCATTTAGGACTCGTTATGGTCATTATGAGTTCCTAGTCATGCCGTTTGGATTGACTAACGCACCGGCAGTATTCATGGATCTCATGAACCGAGTGTGCAAACCTTACTTAGATAAGCTTGTCATTATGTTCATGGACGATATTTTGATTTACTCAAAGATGAAAGAGGATCACGAACATCATTTGAGACTTATCCTCCAACTACTTGAGAACGAGAAGTTGTATGCTAAGTTCTCCAAATGCGGATTTTGGATTAGAGAGGTTCATTTCCTAGGTCACGTGATTAACGGCAAGGGAATTCATGTGGAACCGTCCAAAATAGAGGCAATTAAGAACTGGAAAGCACCGGAAACTCCCACAGAAGTTCGACAATTTCTTGGTTTGGCTGGCTATTACCATAGATTTATCGAGAATTTTTCCAAAATAGCCCAGTCACTTACCACTTTAACGCAGAAAGATAAGAAATTCAAATGGGGAGAGAAACAAGAGAATGCCTTCCCACTGTTGAAACAAAAGCTGAGCACCGCACCAATCCTATCCTTACCTGAGGGATCAGAGAACTTCATTGTTTATTGCGATGCCTCACGTCAAGGATTAGGTTGCGTCCTCATGCAAAACGACAAAGTTATTGCTTATGCATCTCGTCAATTGAAGATTCACGAGAAGAATTATACAACTCATGACTTAGAGTTGGGAGCAGTCGTTTTTGCACTAAAAATTTAGAGACACTACCTATGTAGTACGAAGTGTATGATTTTCACTGACCACGGGAGTTTACAACATATATTCGACCAGAAAGAGCTCAACATGAGACAGAGATGTTGGGTTGAATTGCTGAATGATTACGACTGTGAGATTAAGTATTATCCGGGTAAAGCTAATGTAGCAGCGGATGCTCTGAGTCGTAAGGAGAACATTAAACCTCGCAGAGTTCGAGCTTTGGTATTGACGATCCACTCAAGTCTCATTACTCAAATTCGTGACGCGCAACAAATAGCTTTCACCGTCGAGTGCATGAAAGGCGAATCCCTGAAGGGGATGGCGAGACCGCTTGAGACCAAAGAGAATGGAGTTTATACTTCATAAATCGAATTTGGGTACCATGCGACGACGATCTATGCACGCTAATTTTGGACGAAGCTCACGAGTCTAATTACTCAATCCATCCTGGTGCAGACAAGATGTACCAAGATGTGAAAGATTTCTATTGATGGCCGAACTTGAAGAGAGACATCGCTACTTACGTCAGCAAATGTCTAACTTGTTTAAAGGTCAAGGTTGAATATCAAAAACCTTCAGGACTTTTACAACAACCAGAGTTGCCACAATGGAAATGGGATCACATAACGATGGACTTCATCACGAAACTACCAAAGACATCAGCTGGAGCTGATTCGATTTGGGTCATTGTCGACAGACTGACAAAATCAGCCAACTTCATTTCTACCAAAGAGAACGACAAGTTGGAGAAACTGACAAGGATCTATTTGAAAGAGATCGTTTCTCGACAAGGTGTACCGTTATCCATTATCTCCGATAGAGATAGTAAATTTACATCTCGTTTCTGGCAAACACTACAACGAGCTTTAGGTACTCGACTCACCATGAGTACAACCTATTATCCACAAACCGATGGCCAGAGCGAACGAACAATTCAAATGCTCAAGGATTTTTATAAGCATGTGTGATTGACTTTGGAGGAAATTAGGATACTCATCTCCCATTAGTAGAGTTCTCCTATAACAACAGTTATCACACCAGCATTCAGATGGCACCATTTGAAGCACAGTATAGACGAAAGTGCCAATCACCATTCTGTTGGACAGAGTTGGGTGACAGACAACTATCAGGACCTGAGATGGTTCAGGAGACGACAAATAAGATATATCAAATACTTAACCGACTGAAAATGGCGCGTAACAGAGAAAAGAGTTACGCCGATAACCGCCGTAAACCATTGGAATTTCAAGCAAAATGACAAAGTTCTACTCAAAGTATCGCCCTGGAAGGGGATAGCACAATTTGGAAGAAAAAAAAAACGAGGGAAACTTGGCCCACGATACATAGGGCCATTGAAATTTTTGCTAGGATTGGTCTTGTAGCTTATAGGCTCAAACTACCTCAAGAGCTTAGAAACATTCACGACACTTTTCACATTAGTAACCTTAAGAAATGTCTTTCTGACGAGACGTTAATTATACCTCCCGACGAAGTCTACATCGACTCACAACTCAACTTTGTGGAGGAACCGATCGAAATATCTGACTCGAAAATATAAAAACTACAAAATAGTCGGATTAAACTAGGCAAAGTTCGTTGGAACTCGAAGCACATTCCCAAGTAAACTAAACACATGGGATCATCTTTAGGTTAAACGCGAAGATGAAATGCGAAAGAAGTACCCTCACCTGTTTGAACAATACAACCGACACAAATAACTCAAATTAAATCTCGGGACGAGATTTCGCTAACGGGGGGAGAATGTGACAATCCTCCAATTAGGGTATAATCTTTCACTTAGTTACGTGCATTACCTAGAGTTAATTCCCTGATTAGTGAATTTAAAACTATCTTTGTGGAATAAGTTTAGCGAAACTTACTATTTAATAACGTGACGTATTACTATTAGCGTAGCTATTTATAATTACGTACGAAACAAACATATCGAACTTGTCAAATAAATATATATACAATAGTTGGTGATACAAATTTTAAATAACGTAAAACTAGTAATTATTTAACTTGAATTATTATGCGAACGATAGAGCTTAACGAAAAACAAAACGATTATTACGTTTGTTTAAAAACGTAATGTACTCGATTAATATACGCAAAACGAACCCGACAACCAAACGAATCAAATTTTATAATTTGTAAACACAAAATAAAGTATTTGAAATAATACTTTGAAAGGAATTAATGAGTAATAACCGTTAACTAAAACTAAGCCGATAAAACGCACAAACGTTAACTGATTAACTAGTTAATGGTTAAAATATCTACAACTAATGAGGGTCAAATTGAGCCTCCTTTTTGACTTAAAAATCTGCTCATGTCAACCATACCCTCATGTTCCTAAATCATTTGATCATCTCAATCATTCAACAACACCATATTCTTTCAACTCCTTCACTCTCTCTCTTTTTCTTTCCTCTCTTTTTCTCCTTCATCTTAACGACAGCAGCAGCTGGTATCCTCGTCATCAACACCTAAAATCATCACAATAATCACCATCAAGTTGCAAGAAGAGGAGCTAGAACAAAACTTCAAAACGTCATCATCATCTTCTTCTTTCACTTCTTCATCCTTGAGCTTGTAAGGATCTTTTATCTATCACTTATATTACATGATTATTAATCCCTAACATGATATGAGTTCATTTCATGAAAGATCTTAAGTAAAAACAGAATCAAAACTAAGTAAAACAAAACTTTACTAAAGATCATTTCCTGGACAGATTCTGCAGTTGCGGTACAAAAATTGTATAAAATCGTAGGAGTTGAATTAGGACATGAGACCACTTGGGAAATCTTGGTATCTCAGTAAGGAACAACTTCCGTGTTGAACACTTTTGCTAGAAATGCGTAGGTTTTCCTCTAGAGACTGATTTGTAGAGTAATTTCCTGAAAAACGAGTTTCCAGACAGCTATGATCACGATTTTTTTAAAAATAGTATGGATGTCTAAAAATCATGAAAATAATACTGGAAGTAGGTGATATATGTGGGAGCGTTTCGGATTCCATCGATAATTTTTGGCCCCCGAAACCGAGCTTGAAAGTTGACCGAAAAACCGGAAAAACTGAAATGTGGACTGTTTTGATATAATTTAAATAACGACACTTTCGGGTTAAATATAAAACGAAACGACAATTTTAATAAGCTCTATAAACATATCTAAGGATTCCCTAAAAGTTTCAGGTCAAACCGAGCACGTTTGACCAAGTCAATACAAACGAGCCACAAACGATAAACATAAACCAACAAATATTAAACCGGGCCGATTGGGTGCAATGACTAACGGGCTGAATGGGTTACAATCGGATTGGGCTAAAATGTTATTTATAAGTCGGGCTCAGTGTTATTGGGCCAAACGGATGAGTTATAATATTCATATTGGGTCGATTGGTTTTGAATGAAAATGAGCCTAATCTAATGGGCTAAAACTAAAGAATATATATTGGGCTAAAACTAATGAATATGGATTGGGCCAAAGTTGTATTTTGTTAACGGGCCAAAATGATTTAGTAATGTATTTTGGGCCACATCAATTGGACCACCTCTATTGGGCCTCATTATTTGGGCCAAGCCCAACGGGCCGCGTAGTTTCAAAACGCAAACTTAAATCGGTTTATATATATAAGACGAGTAAAATGAAGCGACGATCATTTTGATATGTATATACAACAAACGAAAACGAGTTATATTTTTATAACAAGCAATGTAGTATTTTTGAAAATATAAACGACAACTAGGTTTATATTCGCGACATTAACAAACAACATATAAAAAGTTATATATTAACGACAACAATTATATACACGAATATATATATTCAACTAATATGTATATAAATATATACTTGAACTTAACGATTAATTGAACGCAAATGTCACCAACAACTAAAATGTTATAAACATTCCAACTTAACAATTAGTCCAAGTACTTATATAAGTATTATTATTTGCGTCTAGGTATTTGAGGGACGCGTTTGGACTGTTTTGCTAGCTGTATCCTGTCGAAGACTTGCTACCCGTGAGTTCATAGCCCCTACCTTTTACTTGTTTTAAATGCTTTTAAAACCAGGGGTGGAAAACATAGAACTATGTGCTATACATGCTACTTGTTTTATATAATTGCTTGACATGCTTTTATATCAAACTGATTTATATAAATGCTTTATGCTTTATATTCAACTGTTAACTATATGAAACGTTTTCACAACTTTTTGGGAATAAGACAACGAATCTTGGTACGATCCTAGGTTTACGAGAGGTAGTTGTAGTGCACATAAGTCCCAGTGCTTACAACCTATAACCATTAGCTAGGTGACTCTAGCCACTGAGTATA
Source organism: Helichrysum umbraculigerum (assembly GCA_949592205.1). NCBI lineage: Eukaryota > Viridiplantae > Streptophyta > Magnoliopsida > Asterales > Asteraceae > Helichrysum > Helichrysum umbraculigerum. Next base: position 44,958,644 of record CATIUR010000001.1, read on the forward strand.
CAGATAGTACTATCGATTTGACAACCCTCCCAGGAAACATAACTCGTTGGTCATTCTAACCACACGACGGCAGTCGTAACGAGGAGTGTATACTTAGATTGTTACAGCGGCAAAAACACAACTGGTCATGGATTGGTTATAGTACTAGGAGTCGTACTTTAACTTTAAAGGTGTCGCTCACCTTAGAGGGATCATAGTCTATATTTCCCACTTAAACTACTCAACTATTGTTTTGGGAAGGATATTCCCTGTGATAACAAATTAGGACAGGTGTTCCTACACGACTACTTTTAAAGGAAATGTTTACTTAAATGATAAACTTGTGTTTCCTGTCAACTATTTATTTTGGAACGTTTACTTTATTTGCTAAACCTGTGTTCCTGTCAACTATCTGTTGGAAAATGTTTACTTTGTTGTTAAACCTGATTTTCCTGTAACTATTGAAATGGAAATGTTTACTTAAATGTTAAACTTGTATTTCCTGTGATAACTAATAGGATGGGTGTTCCTACACAATTACTTTTTAGAAAATGTTTACTTAAATGTTAAACTTGTATTTCCTGTGATAACTAATAGGATAGGTGTTCCTACACGTTTGCCTTATTTTAGAAATGTTTTCCTTGAACGGATAAACTAGTGTTCTAAACGCATAACTATTTTAGAAATGTTTTCCGTGATCGGATAAACTAGTGTTCTAAACGCATAACTATTTTAGAAATGTTTTCCGTGATTGGATAAACTAGTGTTTCTAAACGCATAACTATTTTAGAAATGTTTTCCTTGATTGGATAAACTAGTATTTCTAACGCATAACTGTTTTTAGAGATGTTTTCCTTGATTGGATAAACTTGTGTTTCTTACAAATCATTTAGGAAATGTTTATCATATCTGAATAGACCTGTTTTCCTACTTAACGATTAACTTGTATTAACAACGATTATTAAACTACAAACTTAGTTTGGAAATGGTACTTTCTTGAGATTACTTATTTGGAACTACACAACTGATAGGAAATGTTTGCTTTGATTAGTTAAACCCTTGTTTCCTGCAACTACTTATGAGGAAATGTTTTTGATTAAACTTGTGTTTCCTACTAAAATTATTAACATTATGTTTGTATACATGGATGATTTATACAAAACTTGGTTTGACCACTATAAACTAAACCTGTGAATTCACTCAACATTCAATGTTGACGTTTTACTATGTTTTTCAGGGAATTAGGACTCAAGTACTGATGCATGCATAATGGACGTAAGTTACCCTCGACGAATTAGGATGCCACATTTGGGACAAATGTATTTTTACAACACTACTATTTCTATGACTTGACAAGTCATAGTTTTTGTAACTACTTTTATATTAATAGCATCTTAATTTCTGTTCTGCAATGATCATAAGCTCTGATACAATGAATGCATACTGCTAACGTCAGCGCCCCCGCTGTTTAACTAATACATATATGCTTCCGCTAATAAATGATAATGCTTCCGCTAAACTATCATAAAACACGATTACCGATTTTGGGGGTGTGACAGTTCATAAGGTCCATGAATACAGCCGGTGCGTTTGTTAAACCGAAGGACATCACTTGAAACTCATAATGCCCGTAACGAGTTTGGAAAGCAGTTTTCGGAATATCAACATCACGAACTCCTAGTTGATGATATCCAGATCGCATATCGATCTTGGAATAGAAGCTTGACCCCTGAAGTTGGTCAAATAGATCATCGATGCATGGGAGTGGATAACGGTTCTTGACAGTTAACTTGTTCAGTTCCCTGTAATCGATGCACATGCGGAAAGAACCGTCTTTCTTTTTAACAAATAGGACCGGAGCTTCCCAAGGTGAAGAACTCGGTCTAATGAATCCTTTGTCCAGGAGCTCCTATAACTGAGTGGATAACTCCTGAAGTTAGGATGGGGCTAGTCGATATGGTACTCGTGCCACGGGTGCTGCTCCGGGCACAAGATCGATAGAGAACTCGACCTGTCTCGTTGGTGGAAGACCAGGCAGTTCTTCGGGAAAGACTTCTGGAAAGTCTTGAATAATTGGTACATCCTCAAGTCGCTTCTCCTCCGACTTTTTCTCCATGACATGTGCGAGGATTGCCTGATAACCCTTTCTCAAATATTTTCGGGTTTTTCATACAGGATATGATATCCAGTCTCATCCCACCGGTCTCCCCTTGTATGAATAAAGTACCACCGGTGACGAGAGGAATTAATGCGGACGATTTTATCAAAACAAATGATTTCAGCACGATTCTTGGATAGCCAATCCATGCCAACAATGATGTCGAAACTCCCAATCTCGATAGGTATGAGATCAATGGAAAAGAGTTCGTCGGCGAGATTTAAAGTGCAATTGGGTATCACACTATTTGTTTCAATGAGCTTGCCGTTAGCTAATTCTACAATGTACTTAGCTTCTAAGGCAGTAGGGGTGTTGTCAAGCAGTGGACAGAATTCATCAGATATAAAGCTTCAATCAGCACCAGTATCAAATAGAACAGAGGCAGTTAAGTTGTTGAGGAGGAACATACCCGAGACCACATTCGGTTCTTGACGGGCTTCCCTTGAGTTCAGAACAAAGGCTCTACCTTTAGCAGTGTTGTTGTTGTTGCCCTTGTTTTTCAGTTTCGGGCAGTCGTTCCTGAAATGCCCAGTATTGCTACACTCAAAGCAGACCTTTGGTTGACTGGTGTTGGCGTGGGTGGTTGTTTTGGTAGCCCTGCAGTCCTTGGCGAGATGCCCATAACGATGGCAATTGTTGCAAGGTATACCGCATGGACCATCGTGGTGGCGGTTGCACTTGGAATAGAAGGGTCTATTTCCAGTATAACCCCGTTTGGATTCTGAGCTAGAATTGTAGGCCTTAACAGTCTCAGGCCGTTTGGAGGGTTGTTGGTTTTGATTCTGGCTGGTATTGGAGTTCCCAGTCCATTTTCGTTTGTTATCCCCAGACTGGTTTGAGTTTTTGTTGGCAGCAGGTGTTCCTCGACGAACCACTTGAGCCATGAGATTATGTGCCATACGGACGGCACCCTGAATGGTCGTGGGGTTGGAAGCAGTGACCATACCCTGAATACGTGGGGGAAGTCCCCAAATGTAGCGTTCGATCCGTTTGTATTCCGGATCAACAAGGGATGGGCACAGCAGTGCCAGTTGGTTGAACCTGGTGGTGTATCCGGCAATGTCATTGCCTTGGGTGGTGAGGTGCCAAAACTCGTGTTCCAGTAGTTGAATATCATCTCTTGGATAGTACTCGTCCTTCATCATCTTCTTCACGTCTTCCCAGGGAGTCAGATAAGCATTGTCAATGCCCACAGTTTGAGCATAGGTGTTCCACCATGTCAGGGCACCACCCATGAAGGTGCATGTGGAGTACTTGACCTTGCAGTCTTTTTGACAGTTACAGATTCGAAAGACCGACTCCATTTTCTCCATCCAGCGTAATAAACCAATAGCACCCTCGGTGCCCTTGAAGTTCAGTGGTTTACAGTTCAGAAAGTCCTTGTATGAACAGTGTCACACCCCCAAAATCGGTAATTGTGTTTAATGATAGTTTAGCGGAAGCATTATCATTTATTAGCGGAAGCATATATGTATTAGTTAAACAGCGGGGGCGCTGACGTTAGCAGTATGCATTCATTTTATCAGAGCTTATGATCATTGCAGAACAGTAATTAAGATGCCATTAATATAAAAGTATTTACAAAAACTACGACTTGTCAGGTCATAGAAGTAAAGTGTTGTAAAAATACATTTGTCCCAAATGTGGCATCCTAATTCATCGAGGGTAACTTACGTCCATTATGCATGCATCAGTACCTGAGTCCTAATTCCCTGAAAAACATAGTAAAACGTCAACATTGAATGTTGAGTGAATTCACAGGTTTAGTTTATAGTGGTCAAACCAAGTTATGAATAAATCATTCATTTACAGTTAAACATAAAGTTTATAAGTTTAGTAGGAAATACAAGTTATTCTAGTTAAAGAAAACATTTCCTATATAAAGTAAGAATGTCATTCTTACTACCAGTAATTTGTTGTGTAGGAAACACAAGTTTAATCAAAAACATTTCCTCATAAGTAGTTGCAGGAAACAAGGGTTTAGCTAATCAAAGCAAACATTTCCTATCAGTTGTATAACTTCAAATAAGTAATCTCAGGAAACTACCATGTCCGAACTAAGTTTGTAGTTTAATAGTCGTTGTTAAAGCAAGTTGATCGTTAAATAGGAAAAACATGTCTATTCAAGTATGATAAACATTTCCTAATTACTTTGTAAGAAATACAAGTTTATCAAATAAATGAAAACATTTCTAATAGTAGTTATTTGTTTAGAAACTCTAGTTTATCCAATCAAGGAAAACATTTCTCTAATAGTTAAGCGTTTAGAAACTCTAGTTATCCAATCAAGGAAAACATTTCTAATAATAGTTATGTGTTTAGAAACTCTAGTTTATCCAATCAAGGAAAACATTTCTAAAATAAAGAAATTCGTGTAGGAACACCAATCCTAATAGTTGTCATAGGAAATACAAGTTTAACATTTAAGTAAACATTTTCCAACAGATAGTTGATAGGAACACAAGTTTAGCAATAAAGTAAACATTCCAAATAATTGTTTTCAGGAAACACAGGTTTAGCAATTTAGTAAACATTTCCTTATAAAAGTAGTCGTGTAGGAACACCTGTCCTAATCAGTTATCCCAGGGAATACCCTTCCCAAAATAGTAGTTGAGTAGTTAAGTGGGAAATATATGTTTAACAATTAAGTAAACATTTCCAAAATAGTTGTTGCGGGAAATATATGTTTAACAATAAAGTAAACATTTCCAAAATAGTTGTTGCGGGAAATATATGTTTAACAATTAAGTAAACATTTCCAAAATAGTTGTTGCTGGAAATATATGTTTAACAATTAAGTAAACATTTCCAAAATAGTTGTCCATAGGAACACCTGTCCTATTAATCCTCACAGGGAATACCCTTCCCAAAATAAGTTGTAGTTTAGTTGTTTAGTAATGTGGGAAATATAGACTATGATCCCTCTAAGGCGAGCGACACCTTTAAAGTTACAGTACGACTCCTAGTGCTATAACCAATCCACAACCAATTTGCGTTTTTGCCTCAGTAACATCTTAAGTATACACTCCGCGTGCGACTGCCGTCGTGAGGTTGGAATGACCAACAAGTTATATCCTGGGAGGGTTGTCAAATCGATAGTACTATCTGTATACTCAGTGGCTAGAGTCACCTAGCTAATGGTTATAGGTTGCAAGCACTGGGACTTATGTGCACTACAACTACCTCGCGTAAACCTAGGATCGTACCAAGATGCGTTTGTCTTAATTCCCAAAATAGTTATGAAAAATCATTTCATAAAAATAGTTCGAGTTTATCATATGAAAACCTTTCATATAAATAGAACGAGTCAAACGATATGAAAACATTTCATATAAACAATTTAAGTTTAAGAACACGAACACATTCATGTTAATCAATAGTTTATAGTAATATGCAGAGCAATTATTTAATAAAGCAAGTAGCATGTTATAACATTTTGTTCTATGTTTTCAACCCCTGGTTTTAAAAGAATTTAAAACAAGTAAAAGAGGGGCTGTGAACTCACAGTTTTGCAAGTCTTCAGCAAAAATAGATAGCTAGCAAACAATCCAAAAGCGTCGCTCAAATACCTAGACGCAATTAATAATACTTGTATAAGTATATGGATTATTTGTTAAATTGAAACGTTTGTAATATTTCAGTTGCTGGTGATGTTTGCGTTTCAATTAGTCGTTAAGTTCAAATATGTATATTTATATACATATTAGTTGAATATATATATTCTAATATATATATTAGTTGTTGTCATTGTTAATGTCCATATATACATATATCATAAATGTCGAGTGTATGTATATAGATATAAATGTAGTTGTCGTTGTTGTCGATTATGTTTTCAAAATATAATTATAATAGTTATCAAAATAACTTTGTTATATCGGATATATATGTCGTTTGTTAATTGTCGCGAATAAAACTTTGTTATCGTTTATGTTTTCAAAACGTAATCTTGTTTGTTATAAAATATAACTCGTTTTTGTTCATCGTATAAAGCTTGTACTAGATAGATCAAATCGTTCCATTTTACACGTCTCGTTATATATATATATATCGTTCGTTAGTTTATATATATATATATATAATTTGTAATTGTTCCAAAGTTTGTCATGGATATAGTTTGTCTCAAAATCGTGTCCATATTAATACTAAGTCTCGTGTCGCAATATTAGTCGAGTAATAAGTCTCGGTCCATATAACGATTATTAGTTTGCACCTTTTGTGAAATGAAATGGATTGGGCCTGGACAGCCGGGGAATACGCCGTATTCTGGTGAATACGCCGGATTCGGTCCAAATCAGGTGAATACGCCGTATTCTGGTGAATACGCCGTATTCATTCGAAATTTGGGGGAATACGCCGTATTCTGATGAATACGCCGTATTCATTCGAGTTTAGGAGGATCCGCCGGATCCACCGATGATCCGTCGGATAGAGTATGTCTTTTACTCGTTCATCGTTTCTGCCGAAAGTTTGTGTGCGGGTCGAAGGTGGGAATACGCCGTATTCTTATGAATACGCCGTATTCAACTAGTTTTTCAGAATCGTTTATGAGTAAAAACGGGGAATACGCCGTATTCTATCGAATACGCCGTATTCGAATAGTTTGAAAATGGGAATACGCCGTATTCGAAGGAATACGCCGTATTCAAGATGTTTTCAAGTTCTGGTTCGGCTCTGTTACTTCAAATTCATGCGGGTTTTGATTTTAATCCGTTTTTAACATGATCAAATACCTTAATATGTTATATAAACCTATTATAACATGTTTTAACAAGTTTATAACAACAATAATCATCAAGATCATAAATTTAAGAAATTTATAGAAATGAGATAAAAATGGAGAAATTTATCCTCACAATGATTTAGATGAAGATGATGATGATTCTGATGTTAAAGATGATGATAGTGACGATCGATGATGATGAAGATGATCAAGAACCCATTTTGTGAAGTGTTTGATGTTTTGTGTTTGAAATGATGAAAATGAAACTGACGATGATGAAGATGAAATGGTGTTGCTTCTTCTGCTTGTTGTTCTTCTTCTCCGGTACCCACACGCACATACCACAGAGAAAAAGAAAATGAAGTGAAGTGTGTGAATTTTTTTGAAGATCAAAATGTTGGTAGAGATGTATTATTGGAGGTGAAGATTTTCAAACGGGAGTATGGAGCGAACACAAATCTGTCGCCCAGATATTTTGTTTAGTACTTTATTGGTAGTTTTTAGCCCGTTAATTTCGTGTACGGGTATAATTTGTGGTAATTTAATTATAATAAAATTACGCGTTTTGTTCCTCTATATCTCGAACTTAGTAATTGATAATCATATATTCGAAATACTTTGTCACAAGTATAATATAATTATTTACAGTAAAAGTACTGTATGGTTAAAACGCGTGCCAGATTTCAGTTAAATTTGGAAATCATATTTTGAGGTAATGTTCTATACATTAAAACAGTAACTTACGAAATAATACTTTTATTATTTGGAACCTCTAGGCGCGTTTTAAAATTGTTTCTGTTCGTATTACGTGTAACAAAAATCGTCTAAATCTTTCATTTTCTTTTCGTTGTAATACTTTTATATGATAATTTCATACTAAAAATTATCAAAAAGTGTTTTCGAAGTTCATTTCGGAACTTTATTATTCGCGATTTAATACGTTTATTATAAAACGTATACTTTATTATATTATTTCAACAATATAATTATCTAATAGTTGTAATTAATAATTTTCGAATTATTAATTATTTTGTATCACCAATATTATCGTGTTCAATTCATAGAGTTTGATATATTTATTTCGTACGTAATTATATATACACATATAACTACAATCAAATATATCCCATATCACATAGTAAGTTTCACAGAACTTATACACAAAATAGTTTGAATTCACTTAGTCAGGGAATTACTCTAAGTACTACATGCGATTAGGTTAAGTAAATACCCTAATTGGAGGATTGTCACATTCTCCCCCTGTTAGCGAAATCTCGTCCCGAGATTTAATTTGTATTATTCGTGTCGGTCGCTTGTTCAAACAGGTGAGGGTACTTCTTTCTTATCTCATCCTCACGTTCAACTTAACGATAATCCCATGTGTTGAGTTTACTTGGGAACGCATTTTGAGTTCCAACGAACTTTGCCGAGTTTGATACGTTTGTTTCGTAGTTTCTGTGTTTTCGTATCACCTATTTCGATAGGTTCCTCCCCAAAGTTACACTTTGATTTTATGGAGACTTCGTCAGGAGGGATGATAAATGTTTCATCGGAAAGACACTTCTTCAGGTTACACACGTGGAAAGTGTCGTGAATACTACTAAGCTCTTGTGGTAGTTTGAGTTTATAAGCAACAGGACCAATCCTCTCAAGGATCTCAAAAGGTCCAACATATCGTGGGTTCAATTTTCCTCATTTGTCAAATCGGGCTATCCCTTTCTAAGGCGATACTTTGAGTAGAACCTTGTCTCCTACTTGAAACTCAAGAGGTTTACGGTGGTTATCGGTGTAACTCTTTTGTCTATCTCTTGCAGCTTTCAATCTGTTAAGCACTTGAGATATTTTGTCTGTGGTTTCTTGGACAAGTTCGGGTCCGGATAGTTGTCTGTCATCCAACTCTGCCCAACAGAGTAGGGATCGGCACTTGCGTCCATACAACGCTTCAAACGGTGCCATATGTATACTGGTGTGATAACTATTGTTGTAGGAAAATTCAGCTAATGGGAGATGAGTATCCCAATTTCCTCCAAAGTCAATCACACATGCTCGCAATAAATCTTCGAGCGTCTGTATCGTTCGTTCACTCTGGCCATCGGTTTGCGGATGATAGGCCGTACTCCTATCGAGTCGAGTACCTAGGGCCTGTTGTAGCGTTTGCCAGAAACGAGATGTGAATCTGCTATCTCTATCAGATATAATAGAAAATGGCACACCGTGCCGAGAAACGACTTCTTTGATATAGATCTTTGCCAGTTTCTCAAGTTTGTCAGTCTCTTTGAAAGAAATGAAGTGGGCTAATTTCGTCAGTCTATCGACAATCACCCAAATTGAATCAACACCAGTTGATGTCTTTGGTAGCTTTGTGATGAAATCCATCGTTATGTGCTCCCATTTCCATTGTGGCATCACTGGTTGTTGCAAAAGTCCTGAAGGTTTTTGATACTCAACCTTGACCTTTGAACAAGTTAGACATTTGCTGACATAAGTAGCGATGTCTCTCTTCATATTAGGCCACCAATAGAAACCTTTCACATCTTGGTACATCTTATCTGCACCAGAATGAATCGAGTAGTTGGACTTGTGAGCTTCATCCAAAATCAGCTTACGTAGTTCATCGTTGCACGGTACCCAAATTCTGTTCATGAAGTATAAAACTCCATTCTCTTTTGTTTCAAGTTGTTTCTCCATTCCCCTCAGGGATTCATCTTTCATGCGCTCGCCGGTGAAAGCTAATTGTTGTGCGTCGCGAATTTGAGTAATGAGATTCGAGTGAACTGTTAACACTAAGGCTCGAACTCTGCGAGGCTTAATGTTCTCTTTACGACTCAGGGCGTCTGCTACTACATTAGCCTTGCCCGGATGGTACTTAATTTCACAGTCGAAATCATTCAGCAATTCGACCCAACGTCTCTGTCTCATGTTGAGCTCTTTCTGGTCGAATATGTGTTGTAATGTGACACCCCCAAAATTTGATGATTTGCGGAAGCTTGAATTGGGTGTCACTAATCAATATACAAAGCACATAAGATATAATGAACGACCACTATATGTGTCGTTTTAAACTTGTATAGATAAAGTAAATGTTTACATCAAAAAATTGTTACATTAGCTCGGTTCCTGAAATTGAGAGATTACATAGCATAATTACTTTTACAAAATATAATAATGCAGTCCAATCTCTAGTTGTATGTATGCTGACTCGAGCTAATAATTCCTGCTTGGGCAGCCAAACTACTGCTGGGTACCTGTGATAAATACTAAAATGGGTCAGCGAAAACGCTGGTGAGCTCACAGGTTTGTATGTCAATTGTATAGTTGTCAGAACCGCAAGATTTATATTGAGTTTAAAATGCAATTAAGCATAATAAAAGTTATACTGTCCATGAGCACATAGTCTGAGCTTAACCTGATTTGTCAGGTCCAATTAAGGAAACCTAACTGATTTGCCTCCTACGAGTGCCTAATCAACACTCGTCTTCCCAAATGCTAATACATCCGTTTGACCGATTAGTGCGTGCTAACCCGGATGAGGATTGTCAATCCCATATGATATCATATACTAACATTCACGCTATAAAATATTAGAGACTATGCTTATGGAGGACTTTAAATTGATTAGCTTGAAACTCATGTAGTATTTGAAGTTTGGCACTTGCGTTCTACTTGTAAAACAAAATCGAGTAGTAATATCACACCCCTAGTTGTAAAGCAGTGAAAATGGGGCTATGAAACTCACCTGGTTCTTGAAGTGTTTAACTTAATAAACTTGAAGTAATTAGCTGTGAGTTGGTGTCCAAAGGCTTGAAACCTGAATGTGTCCACGACACTTAAATTGTCATTAATTGTATTGGTATCCCGAAAGACTACCATTTGAATTGTTTGTCTAACTTAATGTCCAAATTACCCCGATTTGGTTGATTGTTTTGTTACAAGTTACTACGACTTGTTTGAATAAATTGGTACAAGTTACAACGACTTGTTTGATTGAATTATCTAAGTTACTATGACTTAGTTGATTCAATTGTGTATTTGAAAATGTGTACGGTCCGTTGGTGATTTAGTTGAAATAATAATAATTCTAAAATTGTTGACTTTGCTACAGTACTGCTACAGTACTGCTACAGTAAATTTGACTTTTTTGAACAGTAACTTTGACTTCAAAATTTTGAGGTTTGAAGATTCTGTTTTGTGCGACGTAGGGTGCTACGTCGCAGATCCGGACTGCGACGTTGGGCATGACGTCGCTATGTGCGACTTTCGCAATTTAATGCGACGTTGTACGTGACGTCGCTATAGGCGACGTAGTTGATTTCTGCGACGTAAGGGTCTGCGTCGCTAAGTGCGACGTTGGGGTTATAGTGCGACGTAGGTCGCTGCGTCGCTATATGCGACGTTGGGGATATAGTGCGACGTAGGTCGCTGCGTCGCATTTGCTCCAGGCCAAATGCGACGTACGGAGTCTGATCGGAATCACAACTTCAAAAACGCATTTTCCGGCCATCGATCGGCCTAATATTTTTACCCAACCCATTTTAGGACATTACAAGGTTATACAAACAACTAGCAAGTTATAAAACTTAAAAACGAGAGTTTTCGGAGTTGTGTCGGAAACTTACAAATCGCCGAAATGAAATTCCGGAAAGGTAGAAATGTAGATCGTCGCGAGGTGGTCGTTTATTTCCAAAGGGGCTTGAAGATTCGAGGTCGTTTAACGTGTTTATTTTGTGAATTTGTGATGATGTGGTGATTTGTAAATTAGAGAGAAATTAAGAGAGGAGAGAGAGAAAGTAAATGAGAAATGAAAGAAAAAGAGAAAAAGGAGGTGATTTTGGTGGGAGTTCAAACTCACAGTCTGCGCCTCCGCGCTCCGTGCGGTGTTCGTTTTCTCCGTCGTACAAACGTTAAATAATTATTTTATATGTTTCAATATACGTTTTAAAATGCGAATAATTATTCAGTATTTTTGTTGAAGTGTTTTACTAAATATTTAGGATCTATGTTATAAAAGGTGTTTTGTTTCGTTTTGTTTGCGAAGTTACATTTGATTCGCGTTTATATTAATTGTGTAATAAAACTTGGATACGAAATATCATAATAATTAATATTCTAAGTAAAATTGCGTTATTAAATAATATTTGTATTACTTAATAAAATTGTTCACCAACGTCCGTATTTATTGTATCGAAATTCATTCGATTTGAAACTCGTACGATTTAAACAATTCGCATAATTGTAGATATATATTCAACAATATATATAATAATTGATACATTAATTAGCCTAACACAGAACTAATTACATGTATTAAACTTGATTAGGCACTAAATTATAGTCCTAAATTGACGGTTGTCACATTCTCCCCTTGTTAGAAGAATTTCGTCCCGAAATTTATGTTGAAGTCGTGTTTGACGTTGAATCAGTGAAGAGTTGAGGATACTTGAGTCGCATTTGGTCTTCCCGTTCCCAGGTGAATTCCGGACCGCGCCGCGAATTCCACCTAACCTTGACAATGGGAATACGACTTTGTTTAAGTTGTTTGACCTCACGGTCCATGATTTCAGCGGGTTCCTCAACAAAGTGAAGTTTCTCGTCAACTCGAATTTTATCGAGTGGAATGATAAGTGTCTCATCAGACAGACACTTCTTCAGATTTGAAACATGAAACGTGGGATGCACGCTGCTGAGTTCGGATGGCAGCTGCAATCGATAAGCCACTGGACCAATCCTTTCGAGGATCTCGAATGGCCCAATGTATCTGGGATTCAACTTCCCTCGTTTGCCAAATCGAATTACGCCCTTCCAAGGCGATACTTTGAGTAGTACTCGATCCCCAACTTGGAACTCGAGTGGTTTGCGTCTCACGTCAGCATAACTTTTCTGACGATCACGCGCGGCTTTGAGTTTTTTTTGAATTTCAACGATTCTCTCGGTCGTCTCGTGAATGATTTCTGGACCTGTGAGTTGGCTATCCCCAACTTCTGTCCAACAGATAGGTGACCGGCACTTACGACCGTACAGTGCCTCGAAGGGTGCAGCTTTGATGCTGGTATGATAACTGTTGTTGTACGAGAACTCGCACAATGGTAGATGTTTTTCCCAGTTTACACCGAAGTCTACTACGCAGGCCCGTAGCATGTCTTCAAGTGTTTGAATGGTTCGTTCACTTTGACCGTCTGTTTGAGGATGATATGCGGTACTCATATCAAGTCGAGTACCCAGGGATTTTTGAAGTGATTGCCAAAATTGTGAAGTGAAACGACTATCTCTATCGGAGATAATTGAGATTGGAACACCGTGTTTGGTCACAATTTCCTTCAGATAAATGTTGGTGAGGCGTTCCATTTTGTCGGATTCCTTGATTGCCAGGAAGTGAGCGGATTTTGTGAGACGATCCACGATCACCCAAATGGTATCGCAACCGTTCGAGGATCGAGGTAGTTTGGTTATGAAGTCCATGGCAATTTGTTCCCATTTCCATTCAGGAAGACTGGGTTGTTGAAGTAAACCAGAAGGTTTTTGATATTCGATTTTGACTTTGGAGCAAGTAAGGCACTTGCTGACATAGGTGACGATTTCAGCTTTCATGTTCGGCCACCAGTAGAAGTCCTTGATACCGTGGTACATTTTATCGGATCCCGGATGGATAGAATATTTGGACTTGTGAGCTTCATCCATCACCAAGTCTCGTAGGTTCCCACATTTAGGCAACCATATTCGGTTTGAGAAATACCTAATCCCGTTAGGTTTGACTTCGAATTGTTTATCCATGCCCCGCAAGGCTTCATCCTTGACGTTTTCGTGTTTTAAGGCTTCGAGTTGAGCAGTGAGAATTTGAATGTTTAAATTGTTGTGAATGGTCATACTAAGGGCTCGAACCCGAAGTGGTTTCACTCGCTCTTTTCGACTGAGGGCGTCAGCAACAACATTTGCTTTGCCTGGATGATATTTGAGTTCGCAGTCGTAATCGGTAAGCAACTCGACCCATCGACGTTGCCTCATGTTGAGATCCTTCTGATCGAATATGTGTTGAAGGCTTTTATGGTCGGTAAAGATTGTACATCTGGTACCATAAAGGTAATGTCTCCAGATTTTGAGGGCAAAAACGACAGCTCCTAGCTCGAGGTCGTGGGTGGTGTAATTCTTTTCATGAATCTTAAGCTGTCGGGAAGCATAAGCTATGACTTTGTCTTGTTGCATGAGCACACAACCGAGACCTTGATGAGAAGCATCGCAGTATACCACGAAGTCATCGGTGCCTTCGGGTAGGGATAAAATAGGAGCACTGCAAAGCTTTTGTTTTAAGAGTTGGAATGCCGATTCTTGTTTGTCAGTCCAGTCAAACTTTTTATCTTTCTGGGTCAGTGTCGTGAGTGGTATGGCTATCTTTGAGAAATTTTCAATGAATCGTCGATAGTATCCGGCCAGTCCTAGAAACTGCCGTACTTCGGTCGGAGTGGTTGGCGATTGCCAGTCTTTGATAGCCTCGATTTTTGACGGGTCAACGTGAATCCCCTGACTGTCAATCACGTGACCAAGGAATTGAACGGTTTTGATCCAGAACTCACACTTAGAGAACTTGGCGTAGAGCTCCTCGTGTTTAAGTAGTTCAAGGATGGTTCTGAGGTGTTGCGCGTGTTCTTCTTTGTTTCGTGAATATATGAGGATGTCGTCGATGAAGACAATGACAAATTTGTCAAGATAAGGCTTGCACACCCGATTCATAAGATCCATGAATACAGCCGGTGCATTGGTTAGGCCGAATGGCATCACTTGGAATTCGTAATGCCCGTAACGGGTTCTGAAAGCGGTTTTTGGAATATCAGCATCGCGGACACGCAATTGGTGGTAACCGGATCGGAGATCAATCTTTGAATAACAACTCGACCCTTGAAGTTGGTCGAACAAATCATCGATTCGAGGAAGTGGATACCGGTTCTTGACAGTTAACTTGTTCAACTCTCGATAGTCGATACACATTCGAAAAGAACCGTCTTTCTTCTTGACAAATAGGACCGGAGCTCCCCAAGGTGAAGAACTCGGCCTGATAAACCCTCGTTCCAAGAGTTCCTGTAACTGGGTGGACAGCTCCTGAAGTTCGGATGGAGCTAAGCGGTATGGTGCTCGGGCCACCGGTGCAGCACCTGGTACAAGATCGATTGAGAACTCGACCTGTCTTGGTGGTGGTAGACCAGGTAGTTCTTCAGGAAAGACTTCCGGAAAGTCTCGAACAATTGGAACATCCTCAAGTCGCTTCTCCTCCGACTTTTTCTCCATGATGTGCGCGAGGATTGATGGATAACCCTTTTTCAGAAATTTTCGGGTCTTAAGACAAGATATGATGTTAAGCCTCGTCCCTCCGGTCTCCCCCTGTATGACTAGGGTTCTACCGACAGTGAGAGGTATGCGAACAATTTTGTCGTAGCAGATGATTTCGGCTCGATGTTTGGACAACCAGTCCATGCCTACGATGACATCGAAACTTCCTATCTCAATAGGCATAAGATCTATGGAGAAGATTTCGTCGGCTAGATTTAAAGTGCAATTAGGTATCACACTATCGGTTTCTATCTGTTTGCCATTTGCTAACTCTACGGTGTACTTAACGTCTAAAGCAACAGGTGTAATGTCAAGTAGAGGGCAAAATTCATCGGAAATAAAACTCCTATCGGCACCAGTATCAAATAGTATGGAAGCAGTTAAATTGTTGAGGAGGAACATACCCGTGACCACATTCGGGTCCAGACGGGCGTCCCCTGAGTTGATCACGAAGGCGGTACTTTTGGCGTTGTTGTTGTTGCGGTGGTTGTTGTTGTTGCCCTTATTCTTCAATTTTGGGCAAGAATCCCTGAAGTGTCCTGGGTTTCCACATTCATAGCAGGATTTAGGTTGTCGGGTATTTCTGTCAGAGGGGTTGTTGTTGGATTTGGGGGTTCGGCAATCCTTAGTCAAATGCCCGTACCTCCTGCAGTTGTTGCAAGGAGTACCGCACTGACCAAAATGGTGGTAGTTACACTTGGGACAATAAGGCCTGTCCCCGGTGTAGCTGCGGGTGGTTTCAGAGTTGGTGTTGTAGACTTGGATGACGTTGTTTTTCTTGTTTGAGTTATGGTGGTGTTCAGTGGATTTGCGTTTGTTGTTGTTGGAGGATGAGGTGTTGGAGGTCTCACGGCTGACAACTAGAGCCATGAGTTCGTGGGCCAATCGAATGGCACTCTCAGTAGTGGTTGGTTTGGATGAGGCGACGTTTCCTTGGATGTTCTCGGGGAGTCCACGAATGTATTTCTTAATGCCCTTACTTTCTGGTTCGACCAAACCCGGGCATAATAGGGCGAACTGCTGAAACTTGGTGGTATATTCAGCAACATCATTTCCCTGCACCTCCAGATGCCAGAATTCTTCCTCCAGCCTGTGCAATTCTTCTTCAGGACAGTACTTTTCTGTCAGTTTCTTCTTCAGTTCGACCCAAGGAAGTCGGTTTGCAATCTCGAGGCCTACAGAGTTTGCGTGGGTTTTCCACCACGTGAGTGCACCTTCCTGAAAGGTGTAAGCAGCGAATTTGACCTTGTTGTTCTCAGTGCAGTCGCAGAGACTGAAAACAGATTCCATGCGCTCAATCCAACGGATTAAGCCAATGGCACCTTCCGTGCCCTTGAAGTATAGCGGTTTACAGCTAAGAAAGTCCTTATAGGAGCAGGGTTTGGGCGGTGGAGTATTGGTTGCTGTGTCCTCGCTACCGGGTGGTGTTCGGGTAGCCAAGGCTTCGGTCACACTGCGGGCAATGATTCCCGCGATCTCAGCTTCGCTAAGGGTAATTTGACGACGTGGAGGCATGATGCTGAGTAAGAAAGAACAAGGAAATGAAATAAGATACTAGTCCGAGTATGATGAACTAGTGGTGTGTTTGTCATTTAGAGACAAAACGTTTGAAAGAAAGAGGCCTATATTCATATAATATAATATAGCCTAAAGTTGTAATGAGGTCTATTCATGTATATATGTATATCACATAACAACCTATTGAGTGTCTAGCACAGACGTGTTTTGAGTCCCGTTTCTCTCGAGGTCAGAGTCAACTAATGCATTCCTGTTCAACATAACTCTTTCAGATTTCACATCATCTTTCTTTAATTGTACATAGTTGATCAGGCTATGTTAAATTAAAGTCGTATGATGTAATCCCTGAACTAGTCATAACTAATAAGGAATACTGCCTAACGGTCATAGTCTAGGCCCACTAAATGCAACCTAGTTCACTATAACCTTAGGCTCTGATACCAATCTGTGACACCCCCAAAATTTGATAATTTGCGGAAGCTTGAATTGGGTGTCACTAATCAATATACAAAGCACATAAGATATAATGAACGACCACTATATGTGTCGTTTTAAACTTGTATAGATAAAGTAAATGTTTACATCAAAAAATTGTTACATTAGCTCGGTTCCTGAAATTGAGAGATTACATAGCATAATTACTTTTACAAAATATAATAATGCAGTCCAATCTCTAGTTGTATGTATGCTGACTCGAGCTAATAATTCCTGCTTGGGCAGCCAAACTACTGCTGGGTACCTGTGATAAATACTAAAATGGGTCAGCGAAAACGCTGGTGAGCTCACAGGTTTGTATGTCAATTGTATAGTTGTCAGAACCGCAAGATTTATATTGAGTTTAAAATGCAATTAAGCATAATAAAAGTTATACTGTCCATGAGCACATAGTCTGAGCTTAACCTGATTTGTCAGGTCCAATTAAGGAAACCTAACTGATTTGCCTCCTACGAGTGCCTAATCAACACTCGTCTTCCCAAATGCTAATACATCCGTTTGACCGATTAGTGCGTGCTAACCCGGATGAGGATTGTCAATCCCATATGATATCATATACTAACATTCACGCTATAAAATATTAGAGACTATGCTTATGGAGGACTTTAAATTGATTAGCTTGAAACTCATGTAGTATTTGAAGTTTGGCACTTGCGTTCTACTTGTAAAACAAAATCGAGTAGTAATATCACACCCCTAGTTGTAAAGCAGTGAAAATGGGGCTATGAAACTCACCTGGTTCTTGAAGTGTTTAACTTAATAAACTTGAAGTAATTAGCTGTGAGTTGGTGTCCAAAGGCTTGAAACCTGAATGTGTCCACGACACTTAAATTGTCATTAATTGTATTGGTATCCCGAAAGACTACCATTTGAATTGTTTGTCTAACTTAATGTCCAAATTACCCCGATTTGGTTGATTGTTTTGTTACAAGTTACTACGACTTGTTTGAATAAATTGGTACAAGTTACAACGACTTGTTTGATTGAATTATCTAAGTTACTATGACTTAGTTGATTCAATTGTGTATTTGAAAATGTGTACGGTCCGTTGGTGATTTAGTTGAAATAATAATAATTCTAAAATTGTTGACTTTGCTACAGTACTGCTACAGTACTGCTACAGTAAATTTGACTTTTTTGAACAGTAACTTTGACTTCAAAATTTTGAGGTTTGAAGATTCTGTTTTGTGCGACGTAGGGTGCTACGTCGCAGATCCGGACTGCGACGTTGGGCATGACGTCGCTATGTGCGACTTTCGCAATTTAATGCGACGTTGTACGTGACGTCGCTATAGGCGACGTAGTTGATTTCTGCGACGTAAGGGTCTGCGTCGCTAAGTGCGACGTTGGGGTTATAGTGCGACGTAGGTCGCTGCGTCGCTATATGCGACGTTGGGGATATAGTGCGACGTAGGTCGCTGCGTCGCATTTGCTCCAGGCCAAATGCGACGTACGGAGTCTGATCGGAATCACAACTTCAAAAACGCATTTTCCGGCCATCGATCGGCCTAATATTTTTACCCAACCCATTTTAGGACATTACAAGGTTATACAAACAACTAGCAAGTTATAAAACTTAAAAACGAGAGTTTTCGGAGTTGTGTCGGAAACTTACAAATCGCCGAAATGAAATTCCGGAAAGGTAGAAATGTAGATCGTCGCGAGGTGGTCGTTTATTTCCAAAGGGGCTTGAAGATTCGAGGTCGTTTAACGTGTTTATTTTGTGAATTTGTGATGATGTGGTGATTTGTAAATTAGAGAGAAATTAAGAGAGGAGAGAGAGAAAATAAATGAGAAATGAAAGAAAAAGAGAAAAAGGAGGTGATTTTGGTGGGAGTTCAAACTCACAGTCTGCGCCTCCGCGCTCCGTGCGGTGTTCGTTTTCTCCGTCGTACAAACGTTAAATAATTATTTTATATGTTTCAATATACGTTTTAAAATGTGAATAATTATTCAGTATTTTTGTTGAAGTGTTTTACTAAATATTTAGGATCTATGTTATAAAAGGTGTTTTGTTTCGTTTTGTTTGCGAAGTTACATTTGATTCGCGTTTATATTAATTGTGTAATAAAACTTGGATACGAAATATCATAATAATTAATATTCTAAGTAAAATTGCGTTATTAAATAATATTTGTATTACTTAATAAAATTGTTCACCAACGTCCGTATTTATTGTATCGAAATTCATTCGATTTGAAACTCGTACGATTTAAACAATTCGCATAATTGTAGATATATATTCAACAATATATATAATAATTGATACATTAATTAGCCTAACACAGAACTAATTACATGTATTAAACTTGATTAGGCACTAAATTATAGTCCTAAATTGACGGTTGTCACATGTAAGCTCTTGTGATCAATGAAGATCGTACACTTTGTGCCATATAGGTAGTGTCTCCAAATTTTCATTGTAAAAACGACTGCTCCCAACTCTAAGTCATGAGTTGTATAGTTCTTCTCGTGAATCTTCAATTGACGAGATGCATAAGCAATAACTTTGTCGTTTTGCATGAGAACACAACCTAATCCTTAATGTTAGACATCACAATAAACAATGAAGTTCTCGGTTCCCTCAGGTACGGATAGAATCGGTGCGGTGCTCAACTTTCGTTTCAACAGTTGGAAGGCATTCTCTTGTTTCTCTCCCCATTCGAATTTCTTATCCTTCTGCGTTAAGGTGGTGAGTGACTGGGCTATCTTTGAAAAGTTCTCTATAAATCGTCGATAATAACCAGCCAAACCAAGAAATTGTTGAATTTCTGTGGGAGTTTCCGGTGCTTTCCAGTTCTTAATCGCCTCTATTTTGGATGGGTCCACATGAATTCCCCTGTCGTTGATCACATGACCTAGGAATTGAACCTCTCTAATCCAAAATTCGCATTTGGAGAACTTAGCATACAGCTTCTTGTTCTCAAGTAGTTGGAGGATAAGTTTCAAATGCTGTTCGTGATCCTCTTTCGTCTTTGAGTAAATCAAAATATCGTCAATGAACACAATGACAAACTTATCTAAGTAAGGTTTGCACACTCGGTTCATGAGATCCATGAATACTGCCGGCGCGTTAGTCAATCCAAACGGCATGACTAAGAACTCATAATGTCCATAACGAGTTATAAACGCTGTCTTCGGCACATCCTCTCCTCGAACTTTCAGTTGATGATAACCAGAACGCAGATCGATCTTTGAGTAGTAACTTGATCCTTGTAGCTGATCAAATAGATCGTCAATGCGAGGTAACGGATATCGGTTCTTAATAGTTACTTTATTCAATTCTCTGTAGTCAATGCACATGCGCATAGATCCATCCTTCTTTTTGACAAACAAAACCGGAGCTCCCCAAGGTGAAAAGCTCGGTCGGATGAATTCTAAGTCTAAGAGCTCTTGTAACTGTGTAGACAGTTCTTGCATTTCTTATGGAGCTAAACAATAAGATGAGCAAGCGATTTGGGGCGGCTTCTGGCACCAAATAGATGCGAAACTCGACTTGTCGCGGAGGTGGTAATCCTGGAAAATCATCAGGAAACACTCCCGAATAGTCTCGCACTACAGGTATGTCGTCCAAGCGTTTCTCTTCGCTTTTCTTCTCCACAACATGTGCCAAGAATGCTGGATATCTCTTTCGGAGATATTTACAAGATTTCAAACAACTTATTGTTTTAACGGCTCCCGTCCTCTTATCTCCTTGTATCACCAAAGTCTCTTTTCTGTCGATAATGGTAGACGTACCAACTTATCAAAACAGAAATCTCCGCAAGATTCCTCGAGAACTAGTCCACTCTGACTACGATGTTGTTATTTTCCACTCTACCGATAGCAAGTCTAATTCGAAGAAATGTCCCTCTAACGTTAGGGCACATTCCGGTACTATTTTTCCTTATTCGACCCACTTACTATCGGTTAGTTCTATAGTGTACTTGTTGTCCAACTTACAGGATTCAGTGTCTAGGAGTGGTCTAACTTCACTAGACATAACTCAAATTGACATCCGAATCAATATCATAGAGGCATAATGGTTGTTGTTGCAATTATTTAACTATGGGTACTAGTTTCGGTAGTGTTTTGAGTCACTACACTCGAAACACCCCTTTATTCCGTTGTTCAACATTGGTTCTTGGTGAAAGAATTGATTCAGCGATATTGGGTTCGATGACCCTACAGCTCGTAGTTACCACTAAGAGTACACTCTTCATTGTGGCGTCTCTCACCTTTCTCAAGCTTTTTCCTTTAGTTAAGTTTCCATCAAGTGTCTCGGTTACCCTTCATGGCGTTGTTTTGAGTACGAATCACCTCGTGACCGATAATAGTTTCAGTTACTCCTTAATAAATGGTTTCTCATATTGCTACTATCGTGGGTAGTGTGTCGTTTAGTCAATTATTTCTATTGTTTCGTTGCTAACTCAGTGAATGAATAAAGAAAGGTTATTGATATCCTTATTACGTGTCTTACGATTTTGAAACACCCATATGTACCTAGTATAATATAATCACGTTGGCCAGGCGTCATTATATGATGCTAAATACATATTTCTTTTCATCACCGCGTAACACGATCAGGTTCATACAGCTCAATCTAACAGTTACGGATATAGTTGTGAGCAACTCAAAGAATGTAAGCAGTTAAAACATTCATACTAGAGTGTTCATCTAAAGTGTGTTAGGATGTTTATATATATCCATCAAATATAAGTTTTTGTATAATACTACCTAAGCATAGCCGCCATACGTAAGTTTAACCAAGATAGGATAAGCATTTTCCTATAACTATCCTCATATAGTTATCATCATGCTGATCCCAGCTACACTCTCTGCCACTCGAGTATGCTCTTCTAGCATTTGTACTCGGGCACAGGTAGTATGGGTATTTCTAGGTTTCTCAAGAGGTAGTACCTTCAGTAGTTCCTCAAACATGTTCGTTGTTCATCTACACCAGGTGTCACCTTGGACTCTGGAGTAGGCATAATCGTTAAGTTTTCGTTGGAAGACGCAACACCGTCATTATAGTTGTGCTAGGACAGTTCTTCGTCGGAGTCCATCACGTATATAGGACGTTCGTTATTCACACTCGTAATATACTTAGTAACTACGTAGTGATATAGAGTTATGCAATGTATGAATGCATGAGTGTTCTAGCCAAAGTTATAGTCTAGGTCTCTAAGGCTTTCAGGTTGCTTAAAGACTTCTAGTTCGCTATAACCAATGGCTCTGATACCAAGTCTGTCACACCCCCAAAATCGGTAATTGTGTTTAATGATAGTTTAGCGGAAGCATTATCATTTATTAGCGGAAGCATATATGTATTAGTTAAACAGTGGGGGCGCTGACGTTAGCAGTATGCATTCATTTTATCAGAGCTTATAATCATTGCAGAACAGTAATTAAGATGCCATTAATATAAAAGTATTTACAAAAACTACGACTTGTCAGGTCATAGAAGTAAAGTGTTGTAAAAATACATTTGTCCCAAATGTGGCATCCTAATTCATCGAGGGTAACTTACGTCCATTATGCATGCATCAGTACCTGAGTCCTAATTCCCTGAAAAACATAGTAAAACGTCAACATTGAATGTTGAGTGAATTCACAGGTTTAGTTTATAGTGGTCAAACCAAGTTATGAATAAATCATTCATTTACAGTTAAACATAAAGTTTATAAGTTTAGTAGGAAATACAAGTTATTCTAGTTAAAGAAAACATTTCCTATATAAAGTAAGAATGTCATTCTTACTACCAGTAATTTGTTGTGTAGGAAACACAAGTTTAATCAAAAACATTTCCTCATAAGTAGTTGCAGGAAACAAGGGTTTAGCTAATCAAAGCAAACATTTCCTATCAGTTGTATAACTTCAAATAAGTAATCTCAGGAAACTACCATGTCCGAACTAAGTTTGTAGTTTAATAGTCGTTGTTAAAGCAAGTTGATCGTTAAATAGGAAAAACAGGTCTATTCAAGTATGATAAACATTTCCTAATTACTTTGTAAGAAATACAAGTTTATCAAATAAATGAAAACATTTCTAATAGTAGTTATTTGTTTAGAAACTCTAGTTTATCCAATCAAGGAAAACATTTCTCTAATAGTTAAGCGTTTAGAAACTCTAGTTATCCAATCAAGGAAAACATTTCTAATAATAGTTATGTGTTTAGAAACTCTAGTTTATCCAATCAAGGAAAACATTTCTAAAATAAAGAAATTCGTGTAGGAACACCAATCCTAATAGTTGTCATAGGAAATACAAGTTTAACATTTAAGTAAACATTTTCCAACAGATAGTTGATAGGAACACAAGTTTAGCAATAAAGTAAACATTCCAAATAATTGTTTTCAGGAAACACAGGTTTAGCAATTTAGTAAACATTTCCTTATAAAAGTAGTCGTGTAGGAACACCTGTCCTGATCAGTTATCCCAGGGAATACCCTTCCCAAAATAGTAGTTGAGTAGTTAAGTGGGAAATATATGTTTAACAATTAAGTAAACATTTCCAAAATAGTTGTTGCGGGAAATATATGTTTAACAATAAAGTAAACATTTCCAAAATAGTTGTTGCGGGAAATATATGTTTAACAATTAAGTAAACATTTCCAAAATAGTTGTTGCTGGAAATATATGTTTAACAATTAAGTAAACATTTCCAAAATAGTTGTCCATAGGAACACCTGTCCTATTAATCCTCACAGGGAATACCCTTCCCAAAATAAGTTGTAGTTTAGTTGTTTAGTAATGTGGGAAATATAGACTATGATCCCTCTAAGGCGAGCGACACCTTTAAAGTTACAGTACGACTCCTAGTGCTATAACCAATCCACAACCAATTTGCGTTTTTGCCTCAGTAACATCTTAAGTATACACTCCGCGTGCGACTGCCGTCGTGAGGTTGGAATGACCAACAAGTTATATCCTGGGAGGGTTGTCAAATCGATAGTACTATCTGTATACTCAGTGGCTAGAGTCACCTAGCTAATGGTTATAGGTTGCAAGCACTGGGACTTATGTGCACTACAACTACCTCGCGTAAACCTAGGATCGTACCAAGATGCGTTTGTCTTAATTCCCAAAATAGTTATGAAAAATCATTTCATAAAAATAGTTCGAGTTTATCATATGAAAACCTTTCATATAAATAGAACGAGTCAAACGATATGAAAACATTTCATATAAACAATTTAAGTTTAAGAACACGAACACATTCATGTTAATCAATAGTTTATAGTAACATGCAGAGCAATTATTTAATAAAGCAAGTAGCATGTTATAACATTTTGTTCTATGTTTTCAACCCCTGGTTTTAAAAGAATTTAAAACAAGTAAAAGAGGGGCTGTGAACTCACAGTTTTGCAAGTCTTCAGCAAAAATAGATAGCTAGCAAACAATCCAAAAGCGTCGCTCAAATACCTAGACGCAATTAATAATACTTGTATAAGTATATGGATTATTTGTTAAATTGAAACGTTTGTAATATTTCAGTTGCTGGTGATGTTTGCGTTTCAATTAGTCGTTAAGTTCAAATATGTATATTTATATACATATTAGTTGAATATATATATTCTAATATATATATTAGTTGTTGTCATTGTTAATGTCCATATATACATATATCATAAATGTCGAGTGTATGTATATAGATATAAATGTAGTTGTCGTTGTTGTCGATTATGTTTTCAAAACATAATTATAATAGTTATCAAAATAACTTTGTTATATCGGATATATATGTCGTTTGTTAATTGTCGCGAATAAAACTTTGTTATCGTTTATGTTTTCAAAACGTAATCTTGTTTGTTATAAAATATAACTCGTTTTTGTTCATCGTATAAAGCTTGTACTAGATAGATCAAATCGTTCCATTTTACACGTCTCGTTATATATATATATATCGTTCGTTAGTTTATATATATATATATATATATATATATATATAATTTGTAATTGTTCCAAAGTTTGTCATGGATATAGTTTGTCTCAAAATCGTGTCCATATTAATACTAAGTCTCGTGTCGCAATATTAGTCGAGTAATAAGTCTCGGTCCATATAACGATTATTAGTTTGCACCTTTTGTGAAATGAAATGGATTGGGCCTGGACAGCCGGGGAATACGCCGTATTCTGGTGAATACGCCGGATTCGGTCCAAATCAGGTGAATACGCCGTATTCTGGTGAATACGCCGTATTCATTCGAAATTTGGGGGAATACGCCGTATTCTGATGAATACGCCGTATTCATTCGAGTTTAGGAGGATCCGCCGGATCCACCGATGATCCGTCGGATAGAGTATGTCTTTTACTCGTTCATCGTTTCTGCCGAAAGTTTGTGTGCGGGTCGAAGGTGGGAATACGCCGTATTCTTATGAATACGCCGTATTCAACTAGTTTTTCAGAATCGTTTATGAGTAAAAACGGGGAATACGCCGTATTCTATCGAATACGCCGTATTCGAATAGTTTGAAAATGGGAATACGCCGTATTCGAAGGAATACGCCGTATTCAAGATGTTTTCAAGTTCTGGTTCGGCTCTGTTACTTCAAATTCATGCGGGTTTTGATTTTAATCCATTTTTAACATGATCAAATACCTTAATATGTTATATAAACCTATTATAACATGTTTTAACAAGTTTATAACAACAATAATCATCAAGATCATAAATTTAAGAAATTTATAGAAATGAGATAAAAATGGAGAAATTTATCATCACAATGATTTAGATGAAGATGATGATGATTCTGATGTTAAAGATGATGATAGTGACGATCGATGATGATGAAGATGATCAAGAACCCATTTTGTGAAGTGTTTGATGTTTTGTGTTTGAAATGATGAAGATGAAAGTGACGATGATGAAGATGAAATGGTGTTGCTTCTTCTGCTTGTTGTTCTTCTTCTCCAGTACCCACACGCACATACCACAGAGAACAAGAAAATGAAGTGAAGTGTGTGAATTTTTTTGAAGATCAAAATGTTGGTAGAGATGTATTATTGGAGGTGAAGATTTTCAAACGGGAGTATGGAGCGAACACAAATCTGTCGCCCAGATATTTTGTTTAGTACTTTATTGGTAGTTTTTAGCCCGTTAATTTCGTGTACGGGTATAATTTGTGGTAATTTAATTATAATAAAATTACGCGTTTTGTTCCTCTATATCTCGAACTTAGTAATTGATAATCATATATTCGAAATACTTTGTCACAAGTATAATATAATTATTTACAGTAAAAGTACTGTATGGTTAAAACGCGTGCCAGATTTCAGTTAAATTTGGAAATCATATTTTGAGGTAATGTTCTATACATTAAAACAGTAACTTACGAAATAATACTTTTATTATTTGGAACCTCTAGGCGCGTTTTAAAATTGTTTCTGTTCGTATTACGTGTAACAAAAATCGTCTAAATCTTTCATTTTCTTTTCGTTGTAATACTTTTATATGATAATTTCATACTAAAAATTATCAAAAAGTGTTTTCGAAGTTCATTTCGGAACTTTATTATTCGCGATTTAATACGTTTATTATAAAACGTATACTTTATTATATTATTTCAACAATATAATTATCTAATAGTTGTAATTAATAATTTTCGAATTATTAATTATTTTGTATCACCAATATTATCGTGTTCAATTCATAGTGTTTGATATATTTATTTCGTACGTAATTATATATACACATATAACTACAATCAAATATATCCCATATCACATAGTAAGTTTCACAGAACTTATACACAAAATAGTTTGAATTCACTTAGTCAGGGAATTACTCTAAGTACTACATGCGATTAGGTTAAGTAAATACCCTAATTGGAGGATTGTCACAAACAGGGCTTTGGTGGAGGGGTGTTGTTCAGTGTTTCATTGGTCTCAGATTGTTGCTGTAGGGCAACTAGAGCATCAGTTACCCCTTGGGCAACAAGTTGGTCAACATTAGCTTGATTAAACGTACGTCTCGGAGGCATAATGCTGATCATAAAGGGAAGAGATAAATGAGATGTTTGTACAAAGTCATGATATGTCACATATGTATATATATATATATATATATATATATATATATATATATATATATATATATAAGGAGGTAATATACAACAACACAAAGTGATAATCATATTTCATTAGATAATAAGTTGATATACCGTGCAAGGTATAAGTTCAAAAGGTTACAGAATTTAGAGTTTACAAAAGATACCGGGAATTGTTACATCCGGTCGAATTATAAGAGTCCTACACCGACAGCTAGATAGATTACAAGATAGATACTATTCTAATTTTGGCGCAAGTTCACTTGTGACATGAGAGTGATAAGGTGGTCCACGGTGGTTGCAAGTCTGCTGGCTTGTCTGGCATTATCTTCTGCCAAAACTAGCCGTTGTACTAATTCGCGGGAGTACTCTTCAGCTTCTCGTTAGCATTGCTCACATTCTTCTAGTCTTGCCTGCAGGAGATCAACTGTGCTCCTCTCATCAATCACTTGTTAATGAATCATTTCTATTGTCTGGGTCATGTTTTCACGTTCCTGGAAGAGTTCTGCAATGCGATCGTGTGATTGGCATAACCAGTACATCTGTACTATGTATTGTTCCCGTTCCAAGCTTTCCAGTCTTGCCTCATGACGGTGTAGTCGAGTAGCTAACACTGGAACAGTTTGGTGGATGGGTTCTTGCGTATATGGGAAGATGTCCATGGAGTCAGCAGGAATTTATATGTCTTCCTCAGACCTCCAGGTGTTTAGAGTTATAGGTAGCCAGTCCCACTTACGAGGGTAAGGTGGATGGAGTGTTCTGGTTGTGGTATCACTAGTGTGATTGAGATAAGGGTTAGCACGGACAGATCCGGTACCCCTCCCGTGATTTCATGTGACTCGTGCCTCTCCAGTGTTATAGTAGAGAGGTTCAGGAGAAGTTCGTGTCGGTGAGACAGGTAACGCAGTTACATCCTCAGTAGTTGGTAGAGTTTGAGTCCCTTCGTTTGTGTTAGCTGGTGCTAGGTGAGGAATGTCTGCCATGTCTGTGGCAAGAGCGTTTAGTGAGTATTGTGAGGCCTATATATATATCATATAATATAGCCTAGTGTGCCTAGCACAAACATGTATAGGTCTGGTTTCTCTCGTGGTCAGAGTCAACTAATGTATTCTTGTTCAACATAACCGTTTCAGACCTCACATCATCTTTCTTTAATTGTACATAGTTGATCAGGCTATGTTAAATTTGTGACACCCGGTCAAAAATGACCCAAATTTAGGTCCAAATTTAAACTTTAAGTCACGTATTATATACGTGTTAACACTTAAGCATTCAAGTATTTTATATATATATATATATATATATATATATATATATATATATATATATATATATATATAAACCGAAATGATTATTTAATAATCACGAATACACGAATCTAACAAAACGCAGAAACTCAAAATGAAAGTGGGCGAAAAATATTTTTAAATAAAGTATTATTATTGAGAATAATAATTACGTGCTCCTTTTGAAATTTAGATACATTTCAGATACCGAAAACTATCCGTCAATCTAGACAAAAACAAAGATATATTTTTATACCTTATTAAAAGTATTTTTATGAAATACTTTAATTAAAAACTTATACGATTATATTTTTATAAAATTATCATTTCAAATGATTACGCTACATAACGATCGGGTACGCGAACACGGGACGGAAAATACACACCCACCTCAATAATTGAGGCCGGTGTATATACACCGACCCCAATTATTTCCCTCTCACAAACACACACCCGAATCATTCTCATCTCTCTCGGCTCTCCTTCTCTTTCGGTTTTTCTTCATCAATCATCATCCACAACAATCAACAACATCAACAACACAATTATCATCATCGTGTTCTTCATCATCATCATCTTCACTTCGGGTTCCATTTTAATACGTAAGGAAAACTACACTTTTCTTTAAATTATTGTGTTTATAATACTTAATATACATTGTATAAACGTTATATAAGCTGATTATGTCCAATAAATTGTTTCCCTATCGTTACCCTGTGTTTTTAATACGAACAGAGCCTGAAAAATGCCCAGATCCGGCGGATCAAGACATGATCCGGCGGATCAGTTCAAAACATGCAAAAACCCATGATCCGGCGATGATCCTGCGGATCAAGGCCATGATCCGGCGGATCATCATACATTCAGCCCACCATATTTTTGTAAATTTGTAGCCCTCTGAGTCGCGGTCGTTTGGGCAGCTTGATCGCCTAAATCCGAGTTCGTATGAGGGAGATATGGCCAAAACGGTGCGGCCTCGCCAAATTGTTTAACGACGAACTTTTATGAATATATAAATGTGAGCAACAAACGAAACTTTTGAAACATAAATATACGAGTTATATTTGTACAAACAAATGTACCTTATGTTTTGGAACATTATATATATGTACACGATGAATATTTTTACGAAAACAAACTGAATTATGTTTTTGAAATATAACTTTCACCCGACACCAATGGGCCGTAAGTTTTATAAAAACTTCGAACATAATACGAGACGAATACTTAGACATAATTAACCAAACAAACGATTATACAAATGAACTACTGCGCGTACACTTACGAATACATAATCTTGCGTGTTTAGGACATTAGGAGATTACTGTTGGTATACGCGCGCACGTTAGGATTGCTTGCTATTCAGGTGAGTCTCACGGCCCTTTTTTACTGTTTTACTGTTTTGGGGGAGATGCATTACTTGTTTTACTCGAACACATGTACTTACTTACTTGATTTACTTACTGATTTACTGGTATATCGATTGCATGGGTTTTACTTAATCCAATGAAGTCCCTTTAATCATAGTTGTTAGTTATGGACTTAAGCGCGAGTTTTAGTATATGGATCCATATGGGACTGACAATCCCCACCTGGGGTGGTAGCGCCACCACGAACAGTACTCGTATAAACAGGTGTTTTCTACTCGTTTCATATGAATGTTTTTGGATTAGCATTCACGAGAGCAAATTACTTACTTACTGTTAAGCTTCAACTACGGTGCTCATGGCAATGTATACGAAAACTATTGCAACTGTGCAATACTTACTTACTTTTACAAACTGATGTGTTCAAAACTGTTACTTACTATAAACCTGTGAGATTCACCAACCGTTTGGTTGACCTTTTTAGTAATGCATTCTCAGGTACTTTGCAACAGTAGGGTTGCTCAGTAAGGATGGCCGCAGGATATGCTAAGATAGTACGAGTCGCATGCATACACCCTTACGAAGATTTTACTAACATTATCTTTTGTACTTTGGTTATGTATTTAAAATCTTCAGGATCATTTTGCGAACTCGCTAATGATGTATACTTATGACTTAAAACCTTGTACTACTTTTGGTAATGAATGTATTTTTCTAAAACGTCTCATTTAGAGTCGTTTACTATTAATCTTGGTGTTTGATATTTGATTAGTGGCACCCAAAACTCGCTTCCGCAAAGCATTAAATTGGGGGTGTCACAAAATTAAAGTCGTATGATGTAATTCCTGAACCAGTCATACCTAATAAGGAAATACTGCCTAACGGTCATAGTCTAGGCCCACTAATGCAACCTAGTTCACTATAACCTTAGGCTCTGATACCAATCTGTCGCACCCCCAAATTCGGGTTGCGGAAGCGAATCGGGTCGGGGCGCGACTAATCAATAATCAAAGCACATAAGATATAATGAAGGACATCTATATGCGTCGTTTACAAAATACATTGATATAATTAAAATTTACAATGTTGTAATAATCACAAAAGCTCAAGTCCTGGTATGAAAGATTCTAAAGCATAACTACTTTTACAAAATATAGTAATGCAAGAAAATCTCCAATTGATTTGCATGAGACTCGAGCTAAGCTAATCCTGGATGGCAGATCTACTGCTGCTGGGTACCTGAGAACACATGCTAAAAGGTCAGCTAAAAGCTGGTGAGCTCACAGGTTTGTATAATGATAAAGAGATGTGTGAACCACAAGATTTAAGTAATGATTTGAAATCAATCAAATAATGTATATGTCTGCCATGAGGTCATAGTCTAAGCTTAACTGAGGTGTCAGGGTCACAATCAAGTACCTGATCGAGGGTGCCTCCCCGCGAGTGCCTAATCTACACTCACATGAACAAATGCTAATGCGTCCGTTTGACCAGTTAGTGCTTGCTAACCCGGACGAGGATTGTCAATCCTATGGTACCATACACTAACATTCACGCTACAAAAGTATTAACCAAACTATGATCGATGGAGGGCTTTAAAATGATTAGTAAACAGCTCAAGCAGAATATAGCGAGTTTTGTACTCGTGTTCACATGTAAAACAAAGTAAAGCATGTATTCCCACCCCTGGGTTTGAAAACTGTAAAATGAGGGGCTATGAGACTCACCTAAGTCTGATGATTTGCAGTGAAGCAATGTAATGCAGTAAAATGAGGTGTCCGAAGACTGTAACCTGCCAGGCGTTCAAAACGCGCAAGGTTATTAGTATATGTAGACGTCTCGAGAGACCGTCCATGCTAGTTGTTCATCCAACTAGTAATGTCCAAATGATTTGAATGTTGATTGATTAGTTTAAGTTTTGAAAATATGTACGGCCCGTTGGTGACGGATTTTGTAATAATCATCTTATAGCATTATCATTATGTGTTGATCCATTGTATACTATTAAAGTATATGATTTGTGAGTTGTATCGTATATAAGTATTGAAGTAACGTGTGTTCGACACTTAGTGTAAAATAAGTTATAAGATTTCCATTTTTGGCGACACTTAATAGTTTTTGGCGACACTTGTAGAGTGTCGCCTATATAATGAAGTTCAGTATTGTTTGCATCACTGAGTGAAGTGTCGCATAGGGTGGCGTCACTAAGTTGCGTCACTTATAGTGAGTGTCGTAGATATACTATTTCTAAAATAGGCGTCACTTTGAGGAAGTGTCGCAAGTATGCGACATTTAGTTAAGGCGTCACTCGAGTTGAGTGTCGCTAATAATAGTTTACAGGCATAATAGCGTCACTTAGGTGAGTGTCAGGTAAAGGAGCGTCACTTAGGTATGGCGTCACTTGGGTAAGTGTCGTATGAAATGATTTTGTGCAAGTTAGCGTCACTTAGGTGAGTGTCGCAGAAAACCCTTAGTCTCTGCGACACTAAGGTCTGATCAGGTTTGGCATTTATCGAAAACCTGGTCAATGGTCTCGGTTTGACCCGAAACTTTTACCCAACCTTTAAAATGGTAAAATAAGTTCATATAAATTATCGGTTCGTGTCGGGGTTAACCCGAAGTGTCAGTTTTTATATTACTTCCAAAACAGCCCTCATATTTGGTTTTTCGGTTTTGTCGGTTTGTTTCGCCTCTCGTTTTAACAAATTTCTAGGCCGAATCAAGTCTAACCAAAAATCACACATGTTGTGTAAATCTGCATTTTATGGTGATTTTAGAAGGTCCTTTACTATTTTAAATAAAAATGGAAATGGAAAGTGGTTAGATTTGGTTGGTAAACGACCTCAGTCCATAAATCGGTTTCTACACAAAAATACGTGCATTTATGGAAATGGTTAAATAATAAATTTTTGTAGAGGACATCCATACGGAGATTTCAGTATAAGATTCATGTGTTGATTCATCCTAAAACTCAAGTTATACACGATTTGGTAAGATGAAAATTCTAGGCAGATTTATGTACTTTGTGTTTGTGTTCATAAAAATGTTTTTAAAGCTTTTCTTAACCATTAACAAGTTGTATGAGCATGTTTACATGAAGATCTACTAAAACCATGAAAATCTAAAGAGAGAGAGGTGGTGGATCATACCAAAAACGAGTTCTAGAGAGAGAGGAAGGTGAGATGATGCTTGTTGCTTCTTGTTCTTCCTTTTCCGTGCCTTCTTTTCAAGTAGATGATGGTGGTTGATGGTGGTGAGGTGGTAGCCGAATGGAGGAGGAAGAGAGGAGAGGGAGAGTGTTTGTGTGTGTGTTTTAGAGAGAGAGTGTAGTGAGAGAAGTGAAAGACATGAATGAGGATTAAATGGATCTTTGTTTGTGGTTTATGGTCAACAAAACACAAAGCCATGAAACATGGGGGGTGTTTGGGGGCTGGATAAAACCGGCCCATGGGGCCCACACATGAGGGTGTGTGTCCAAATTTTTGGTTCCGTAAGTTTGCGTTCCATACGGTGTTCGTTTCCCCGGTCGTTTAAACGTATATTTAGACGTTATATAATTTACGTACGTGTTTAATATAAAAATGCATTTCGATCGTTTAACTTGAAGTATTACTCACTAATACTTGATAACATTTGTAAAAATGTTTGGTTGATGTGTCGGTATCATTTGCGGGTTCGTGTTTCCGATTGTTTAATCGTGTAACGTTTAAATTAAACGTTTTTGTTATCGTTATAATTCACGATATATTTAATCGTCAAATCCATGCAAAATAATATATTTTAAGTTGTCAAAATATATTTTGACGTTTATCTGATTGTCGGGCGCGTCTCGCGTGTTTTTGGTAGTTTCTGAGCATTTTACACGATACAAACTACTTACGGAATATTATCAAAATAATATTTGTAAATGAATATGTTTATCAAATACATTCATATTATTTAATAAGTTGAGTTCACCAACGTTCGTATTAATGTATCGGGATCTGCCCGATATGAAAATGCACGATTAAATCTAATCGCGTACACGTATATATATATATATATATATATATATATATATATATATATATATATATATATATATATATATATATATATATATATATATATATATATATGACAATATATATATATATATATATATATATATTGATACATACAATTAGCATAACACAGAACTAATTACATATATTATAAAGTGATTAGGACCTAATAATCTGCCCTAATTTGTAGGGTGTCACATTCTCCCCTTGTTAAGAGAATTTCGTCCCGAAATTTAGCTCTGAGTCGTAGATGGAGTAGAGTCTGTGAATAGATGTGGATACCTGAGTCGCATTTGGTCTTCCCGTTCCCAAGTGAGTTCCGAACCACGCCGCGA
Source organism: Helichrysum umbraculigerum (assembly GCA_949592205.1). Lineage (NCBI taxonomy): Eukaryota > Viridiplantae > Streptophyta > Magnoliopsida > Asterales > Asteraceae > Helichrysum > Helichrysum umbraculigerum. The sequence continues at coordinate 44,992,893 of CATIUR010000001.1, forward strand.
ATTCCACCTGACCTTAACGATGGGAATACGACTTTGCTTCAACTGTTTGACCTCACGGTCCATGATTTCCACTGGTGTCTCGATGAAATGAAGTTTATCGTCGATATGAATTTCGTCGAGAGAGATGATAAGTGTCTCATCAGACAGACATTTCTTCAGGTTAGAAATGTGGAATGTGGGATGCATGCTGTTGAGCTCGGGTGGCAGCTGCAATCGATATGCTACTGGACCAATCCTTTCAAGGATTTCAAAAGGTCCAATGAACCTGGGATTCAATTTCCCGCATTTACCAAAACGGATGACACCTTTCCAAGGTGATACTTTCAAGAGTACTCGATCCCCAACCTGGAACTCGAGATGTTTGCGTCTCACATCAGCATAACTTTTCTGACGATCACGCGCGGCTTTAAGTCTGTTTTGGATACCAATGACCTTCTCTGTTGTTTCGTGTATGATTTCGGGACCAGTGAGTTGGCTGTCTCCCAATTCGGTCCAACAGACAGGTGATCGGCACTTACGATCGTACAGTGCCTCGAAAGGTGCAGCTCCAATACCGGTATGGTAGCTGTTATTGTACGAGAATTCGCACAAAGGTAAATGATGTTCCCAGTTTGCACTAAAGTCAACTACGCAGGCTATTAGCATATCCTCCAGTGTTTGAATAGTTCGTTCGCTTTGGCCGTCTGTTTGTGGATGGTATGCGGTACTCATATCCAGGCGAGTACCCAATGATTTCTGAAGCGATTGCCAAAAGTGAGATGTGAAACGACTATCTCTGTCAGAGATAATCAAGATGAGAACGCCGTGTCTAGATACAATTTCCTTGATAAATACGAGTGAGGCATTCCATTTTGTCAGTTTCTTTGATTGCTAGGAAATGAGCAGATTTGGTGAGACGGTCGACGATCACCCAAATGGTATCGCAACCGCTTGATGTTTTCGAGAGTTTGGTAATGAAATCCATGGAGATCTGCTCCCATTTCCACTGAGGGATTTCCGGTTGTAGTAGTAAGTCGGAAGGTTTCTGATATTCAACCTTGACTTTTGAGCACGTGAGGCACTTGCTGACATAGGTGGCGATTTCAGCTTTCATGTTTGGCCACCAGTATAGCTCCCTGATGCCATGATACATCTTGTCAGATCCAGGATGTATAGAGTATTTGGATTTGTGAGCTTCGTCCATTACCAAATCTCGGAGGTTCCCAAAACATGGTAACCAGAGTCGGTTTATGAAATATTTAACCCCATTGGGTTTAGTTTCAAATTGTTTCTCCATGTTTCGCAAGGCCTCATTTTTGATATTTTCAGGTTTCAAGGCTTCGAGTTGTGCAGTAAGGATTTGAGTGATAAGATCGTTGTGGATTGTAATAGTGAGGGCTTGGACACGAAGTGGTTTAGCGCGTTCTTTTCGGCTGAGGGCATCAGCAACAACATTTGCTTTGCCCGGATGATATTGGATCTCACAATCATAATCGGTAAGCAACTCGACCCAGCGACGTTGCCTCATGTTGAGATCCTTTTGGTCGAATATGTGCTGGAGACTTTTGTGGTCGGTGAAAATTATACATTTAGTGCCGTACAGATAGTGTCTCCAGATTTTGAGTGCAAAGACGACAGCTCCAAGTTCAAGATCATGAGTTGTGTAATTCTTTTCATGGATTTTGAGCTGTCGGGAGGCGTAAGCGATAACATTGTCTCGTTGCATCAACACGCAACCGCGACCTTGGTGAGAAGCATCGCAGTATACCACGAAGTCATCGGTGCCTTCGGGTAATGATAGAATAGGTGCACTGCAAAGCTTTTGTTTCAACAGTTGGAATGCTGACTCTTGTTTATCAGTCCAATCGAACTTTTTGTCCTTCTAAGTCAGTGTCATGAGTGGTTGGGTTATTTTTGAGAAATTTTCAATGAAGCGCCGATAGTACCCTGCCAATCCTAAGAATTGGCGTACTTCGGTCGGCGTTGTTGGTGTTTGCCAGCACTTAATAGCCTCGATTTTTGATGGATCAACACGAATTCCTTGACTGTCAATCACGTGTCCAAGGAATTGTACAGTTCGTATCCAGAACTCACACTTGGAGAATTTGGCATATAACTCATCGTGCCTGAGTAGTTCTGGGACGGTTTTGAGATGTTGCGCATGATCTTGTTCGTCGCGCGAGTAGATAAGAATGTCATCAATGAAGACAATGACAAACTTGTCGAGATATGGTTTACACACTCAGTTCATAAGGTCCATGAATACAGCCGGTGCGTTTGTTAAATCGAAGGACATCACTTGAAACTCATAATGCCCGTAACGAGTTCGGAAAGCAGTTTTCGGAATATCAACATCACGAACTCCTAGTTGATGATATCCAGATCGCATATCGATCTTGGAATAGAAGCTTGACCCCTGAAGTTGGTCAAATAGATCATCGATGCATGGGAGTGGATAACGGTTCTTGACAGTTAACTTGTTCAGTTCCCTGTAATCGATGCACATGCGGAAAGAACCGTCTTTCTTTTTAACAAATAGGACCGGAGCTTCCCAAGGTGAAGAACTCGGTCTAATGAATCCTTTGTCCAGGAGCTCCTATAACTGAGTGGACAACTCCTGAAGTTAGGATGGGGCTAGTCGATATGGTGCTCGTGCCACGGGTGCTGCTCCGGGCACAAGATCGATAGAGAACTCGACCTGTCTCGTTGGTGGAAGACCAGGCAGTTCTTCGGGAAAGACTTCTGGAAAGTCTTGAATAATTGGTACATCCTCAAGTCGCTTCTCCTCCGACTTTTTCTCCATGACATGTGCGAGGATTGCCTGATAACCCTTTCTCAAATATTTTCGGGTTTTTCATACAGGATATGATATCCAGTCTCGTCCCACCGGTCTCCCCTTGTATGAATAAAGTACCACCGGTGACGAGAGGAATTAATGCGGACGATTTTATCAAAACAAATGATTTCAGCACGATTCTTGGATAGCCAATCCATGCCAACAATGATGTCGAAACTCCCAATCTCGATAGGTATGAGATCAATGGAAAAGAGTTCGTCGGCGAGATTTAAAGTGCAATTGGGTATCACACTATTTGTTTCAATGAGCTTGCCGTTAGCTAATTCTACAATGTACTTAGCTTCTAAGGCAGTAGGGGTGTTGTCAAGCAGTGGACAGAATTCATCAGATATAAAGCTTCTATCAGCACCAGTATCAAATAGAACAGAGGCAGTTAAGTTGTTGAGGAGGAACGTACCCGAGACCACATTCGGTTCTTGACGGGCTTCCCTTGAGTTCAGAACAAAGGCTCTACCTTTAGCAGTGTTGTTGTTGTTGCCCTTGTTTTTCAGTTTCGGGCAGTCGTTCCTGAAATGCCCAGTATTGCTACACTCAAAGCAGACCTTTGGTTGACTGGTGTTGGCGTGGGTGGTTGTTTTGGTAGCCCTGCAGTCCTTGGCGAGATGCCCATAACGATGGCAATTGTTGCGAGGTATACCGCATGGACCATCGTGGTGGCGGTTGCACTTGGAATAGAAGGGTCTAGTTCCAGTATAACCCCGTTTGGATTCTGAGCTAGAATTGTAGGCCTTAACAGTCTCAGGCCGTTTGGAGGGTTGTTGGTTTTGATTCTGGCTGGTATTGGAGTTCCCAGTCCATTTTCGTTTGTTATCCCCAGACTGGTTTGAGTTTTTGTTGGCAGCAGGTGTTCCTCGACGAACCACTTGAGCCATGAGATTATGTGCCATACGGACGGCACCCTGAATGGTCGTGGGGTTGGAAGCAGTGACCATACCCTGAATACGTGGGGGAAGTCCCCAAATGTAGCGTTCGATCCGTTTGTATTCCGGATCAACAAGGGATGGGCACAGCAGTGCCAGTTGGTTGAACCTGGTGGTGTATCCGGCAATGTCATTGCCTTGGGTGGTGAGGTGCCAAAACTCGTGTTCCAGTAGTTGAATATCATCTCTTGGATAGTACTCGTCCTTCATCATCTTCTTCACGTCTTCCCAGGGAGTCAGATAAGCATTGTCAATGCCCACAGTTTGAGCATAGGTGTTCCACCATGTCAGGGCACCACCCATGAAGGTGCATGTGGAGTACTTGACCTTGCAGTCTTCTTGACAGTTACAGATTCGAAAGACCGACTCCATTTTCTCCATCCAGCGTAATAAACCAATAGCACCCTCGGTGCCCTTGAAGTTCAGTGGTTTACAGTTCAGAAAGTCCTTGTATGAACAGGGCTTTGGTGGAGGGGTGTTGTTCAGTGTTTCATTGGTCTCAGATTGTTGCTGTAGGGCAACTAGAGCATCAGCTACCCCTTGGGCAACAAGTTGGTCAACATTAGCTTGATTAAACGTACGTCTCGGAGGCATAATGCTGATCATAAAGGGAAGAGATAAATGAGATGTTTGTACAAAGTCATGATATGTCACATATGTATATATATATATATATATATATATATAAGGAGGTAATATACAACAACACAAAGTGATAATCATATTTCATTAGATAATAAGTTGATATACCGTGCAAGGTATAAGTTCAAAAGGTTACAGAATTTAGAGTTTACAAAAGATACCGGGAATTGTTACATCCGGTCGAATTATAAGAGTCCTACACCGATAGCTAGATAGATTACAAGATAGATACTATTCTAATTTTGGCGCAAGTTCACTTGTGACATGAGAGTGATAAGGTGGTCCACGGTGGTTGCAAGTCTGCTGGCTTGTCTGGCATTATCTTCTGCCAAAACTAGCCGTTGTACTAATTCGCGGGAGTACTCTTCAGCTTCTCGTTAGCATTGCTCACATTCTTCTAGTCTTGCCTGCAGGAGATCAACTGTGCTCCTCTCATCAATCACTTGTTAATGAATCATTTCTATTGTCTGGGTCATGTTTTCACGTTCCTGGAAGAGTTCTGCAATGCGATCGTGTGATTGGCATAACCAGTACATCTGTACTATGTATTGTTCCCGTTCCAAGCTTTCCAGTCTTGCCTCATGACGGTGTAGTCGAGTAGCTAACACTGGAACAGTTTGGTGGATGGGTTCTTGCGTATATGGGAAGATGTCCATGGAGTCAGCAGGAATTTATATGTCTTCCTCAGACCTCCAGGTGTTTAGAGTTATAGGTAGCCAGTCCCACTTACGAGGGTAAGGTGGATGGAGTGTTCTGGTTGTGGTATCACTAGTGTGATTGAGATAAGGGTTAGCACGGACAGATCCGGTACCCCTCCCGTGATTTCATGTGACTCGTGCCTCTCCAGTGTTATAGTAGAGAGGTTCAGGAGAAGTTCGTGTCGATGAGACAGGTAACGCAGTTACATCCTCAGTAGTTGGTAGAGTTTGAGTCCCTTCGTTTGTGTTAGCTGGTGCTAGGTGAGGAATGTCTGCCATGTCTGTGGCAAGAGCGTTTAGTGAGTATTGTGAGGCCTATATATATATCATATAATATAGCCTAGTGTGCCTAGCACAAACATGTATAGGTCTGGTTTCTCTCGTGGTCAGAGTCAACTAATGTATTCTTGTTCAACATAACCGTTTCAGACCTCACATCATCTTTCTTTAATTGTACATAGTTGATCAGGCTATGTTAAATTTGTGACACCCGGTCAAAAATGACCCAAATTTAGGTCAAAATTTAAACTTTAAGTCACGTATTATATACGTGTTAACACTTAAGCATTCAAGTATTTTATATATATATATATATATATATATATATATATATATATATATATATATAAACCGAAATGATTATTTAATAATCACGAATACACGAATCTAACAAAACGCAGAAACTCAAAATGAAAGTGGGCGAAAAATATTTTTAAATAAAGTATTATTATTGAGAATAATAATTACATGCTCCTTTTGAAATTTAGATACATTTCAGATACCGAAAACTATCCGTCAATCTAGACAAAAACAAAGATATATTTTTATACCTTATTAAAAGTATTTTTATGAAATACTTTAATTAAAAACTTATACGATTATATTTTTAGAAAATTATCATTTCAAATGATTACACTACATAACGATCGGGTACGCGAACAAGGGACGGAAAATACACACCCACCTCAATAATTGAGGCCGGTGTATATACACCGACCCCAATTATTTCCCTCTCACAAACACACACCCGAATCATTCTCATCTCTCTCGGCTCTCCTTCTCTTTCGGTTTTTCTTCATCAATCATCATCCACAACAATCAACAACATCAACAACACAATTATCATCATCGTGTTCTTCATCATCATCATCTTCACTTCGGGTTCCATTTTAATACGTAAGGAAAACTACACTTTTCTTTAAATTATTGTGTTTATAATACTTAATATACATTGTATAAACGTTATATAAGCTGATTATGTCCAATAAATTGTTTCCCTATCGTTACCCTGTGTTTTTAATACGAACAGAGCCTGAAAAATGCCCAGATCTGGCGGATCAAGACATGATCCGGCGGATCAGTCCAAAACATGCAAAAACCCATGATCCGACGATGATCCTGCGGATCAAGGCCATGATCCGGCGGATCATCATACATTCAGCCCACCATATTTTTGTAAATTTGTAGCCCTCTGAGTCGCGGTCGTTTGGGCAGCTTGATCGCCTAAATCCGAGTTCGTATGAGGGAGATATGGCCAAAACGGTGCGGCCTCGCCAAATTGTTTAACGACGAACTTTTATGAATATATAAATGTGAGCAACAAACGAAACTTTTGAAACATAAATATACGAGTTATATTTGTACAAACAAATGTACCTTATGTTTTGGAACATTATATATATGTACACGATGAATATTTTTACGAAAACAAACTGAATTATGTTTTTGAAATATAACTTTCACCCGACACCAATGGGCCGTAAGTTTTATAAAAACTTTGAACATAATACGAGACGAATACTTAGACATAATTAACCAAACAAACGATTATACAAATGAACTACTGCGCGTACACTTACGAATACATAATCTTGTGTGTTTAGGACATTAGGAGATTACTGTTGGTATATGCGCGCACGTTAGGATTGCTTGCTATTCAGGTGAGTCTCACGGCCCTTTTTTACTGTTTTACTGTTTTGGGGGAGATGCATTACTTGTTTTACTCGAACACATGTACTTACTTACTTGATTTACTTACTGATTTACTGGTATATCGATTGCATGGGTTTTACTTAATCCAATGAAGTCCCTTTAATCATAGTTGTTAGTTATGGACTTAAGCGCGAGTTTTAGTATACGGATCCATATGGGACTGACAATCCCCACCTGGGGTGGTAGCGCCACCACGAACAGTACTCGTATAAACAGGTGTTTTCTACTCGTTTCATATGAATGTTTTTGGATTAGCATTCACGAGGGCAAATTACTTACTTACTGTTAAGCTTCAACTATGGTGCTCATGGCAATGTATACGAAAACTATTGCAACTGTGCAATACTTACTTACTTTTACAAACTGATGTGTTCAAAACTGTTACTTACTATAAACCTGTGAGATTCACCAACCGTTTGGTTGACCTTTTTAGTAATGCATTCTCAGGTACTTTGCAACAGTAGGGTTGCTCAGTAAGGATGGCCGCAGGATATGCTAAGATAGTACGAGTCGCATGCATACACCCTTACGAAGATTTTACTTGCATTATCTTTTGTACTTTGGTTATGTATTTAAAATCTTCAGGATCATTTTGCGAACTCGCTAATGATGTATACTTATGACTTAAAACCTTGTACTACTTTTGGTAATTGTTGATACATGTTTGTGTGTCTGTCAGTTGGTCTATTGAGTTGTAAGTGTCGTTAGTTAGTTTTATTAGAAAAGTCATTTTCTGTATTTGCGACACTTAAGTTTAGCATTAGGCGACACTTGCCTTAGTGACGCATAGCGACACTTAGGTAAGTGACGCATGAGGGCGGCGACATGCGACACTTACCAAGTGACGCATGTCTGCCGATTTTGTTTTAGTATAAATTGAAACCTACGGGTTTTCGGCTAGGGTTGACGAAACCCTAGCACCATTTGTCGACTAAGCACTTCTGTAAACAGTTCCAATACGATTTACAAGCTAATATACTCGTTTACTTTGATTAATCATTGTTTTCGTTTTGAGTTTATTACTTGTTTGTGTAATTGATTGATTCCGCCAATCTATTACTATCGATCAACACTTAGATCCACATCCAGGGGGCACTTTCAACTGGTATCAGAGCCTCGGAGTTGATTTGATCGACGTGTGTACGTGTATTGAAGTGTTTTCAGTTCGATTTTGTGAAGATCAAAGACATTCTAGCAAGATTAGGATCGATTTGGTGCTATTACTGTGTTTTGAGTAAAGATTTACAGGTTTCGTACGATTGGGACTCAAGAATTTTCGTTAGGTTTACGAAAATTCGATTTTTAGGGTTTTTGGGTGTTCACAGCCGTTTCTGCGTCACTCAGAGCGTCACTTCGACACTTTGTGCGGCACTTCGAGCGACACTTCTGTAAGGAACAATTAGGGTTTTTACGACACTCAAGTGCGTCACTTAGTAACGTCACTTGAGTATTATACGTCACTTACATTAGTGACACCTACTGTTCAATCCGACACTCTACTGCGTCATTTGATACGACACTTGTGTATCATCCGTCACTTACTACGAGTATCGCGTTACTTCTGTCAGTCACTTAAAGCGTCACTTACCTTAGTGACGCCTGTTATTGCTAAGCGACACTCAAGTCCGTCACTTGAGTACGTCACTTACGTGTTAATAAGACACTCATCTCTAGTGTCGTTCTGTTTGTTTATCCGTCACTCGATAGCGTCACTTATCAAATGCCGCTACTCTTTGCGACACTAAGGTGCGTCACTTACCAAGTGACGCCTTTGTTACTAATCAGCTTCCAAGTTTTTTTTTAAGTTGATTTTACAGGTACGCTTCAATGTCTGATAAGGAAGATATTAGAGGAATCAGAGAGATGCTCAGACAGAGCAATGATATTGGCTCCAGTAATAAACCTCCGTTCTTTGGACCAGATTTAGATTATGTGTATTGGAGAGATAGATATGAACAGTATATAGATTTCCACTGTCCTGAACTGTGGGGACCTTTAAAAGAACGATATGTTGCTCCAGTGGCTGAAGGAAATTATCGTGGTGTTCCTCCAGCTAAAACATATAATGCTATGTCACCTCAAGAGAAAAAGGAGTATGAAACAGAAAGAAAGGCTCATTCTTCTATCTGTATGTGTTTGCCAAAGGATGTTATGAGACTCTTTAAATCTCATGACACAACTTATGATCTGTGGAAGGCAATTGAGACAAGATGCGGAGGAAATGAAAAGTACAAGGAGGCTAAGCTAGAATTAATCAAAAAGCAGTATGATCTATTTGACATGATTCCTAATGAGCTGACTTCCAGTCTATTCACTCGATACTCACATCTGGTTAGTGAGTTAAATGAAGGAGGATACAATCTCCCTGCACTTGAGGTAAATAAGAAGTTGCTGGACGTGTTGCCAAGTGCTTGGGATGTGAAAGTCCAATTTTTAAAAGAAAATCCAGAATTACAGAGGATGACTTTGGATCAATTGATAGGTATTCTACAAGCTCATGCGATGGAATTGAAGAAGAAAGAATGTAAGTCAGGTGGATCTGTACAGAATGCCACAACTGGTGGAGTTGGACTAGTCAATTCTGGCAAGAGTTACGGTGGAGTAGCATTTATAACGGATACCAATTCATCTTCTGCTTCTTCTGGAGGTCATCATACAGCTTATCTTTCTGGTACATCTCAAGGAAATCAACAACAGGCTCCAGTTTCACCAGCAATACAAGAGCAAGCTGCAATTTATACAGCTTTTCTGAGCTCTTACAAAGATTTGGTTACTCAACCAAATACAACTTTGGAACTGATCAAGGAGGATTACGGACAATTGGATGAAGATGATCTAGAACAGATGGACTTGAATTGGAACATTGCTATGATAACAAGAAGGGTTCAAAAATTCTTGCAACGAACTGGACGCAAGAGTTTAGAAGGCAATGGGAAGTCAGGATTTGGTTTTGATAAAAGCAAGGTCCGTTGTTATAACTGCCAGAATTTGGGTCATTTCGCTAGGGAATGCGAGAAACCCAAGATGCCACCGTCGGGCCTTACTAAACCTGATCCTCCAAAAACGAAAGAAGAGGGCAAGACGTTAGCTGTGGACAATGCTTTGGTGGTTTTTGAGCCAACTACTCATGACTGGAATGCGGAGGCTACAAAGTTTCAACAGTGTCTCATGGCTCATATTACACCTGAGGTACAAAATGAATCACCTGAACCTTTAAACTGTATCTCATGCATTAATCTAACTGAATCTCTAGAGGCTTTTCAAAAGGATAACCAAGAGTTGCGAGATAAAGTTGCAAAACTTAATGAGTCAAATAAGTTTTTGAAAGAAAATGAAAAACTCTATGAAAAACATATTGAAGCTCATAAGTTAGATACTCAAACTTATAAAGCTAAAGTTTTTAGTCAACAGGATGCAATTAAAAGTTATCTTACTGAAATTGAACTGTTGAACAAAGAGCTTTCAGACTTAAAAAGTGAGTATGGTAATTATCAAGATAAAGTCTTAGGGTCAACTTCTGCGACAATGATCTTTAATGAAATTATTAGCAATCATAAGCAAGATAGGAAAAGTAAGGGAGGAAAAGGAATAGGTTTTGTTGAAATAGCACCTCCTACTACTTATACTCCTTTACCTGTTAAGGAAGGCCTTGATGAAATTCCAGTTGATTATGCTAAGTTGTTGGGTATCAAGGGTAAAGTGGCTAAATCTAACAAACAGGAGAAGGAGAAAACCACGAGGCCAGAGTATCCCACTCCTAAGTTTGTTAAGCCACTGAATAAATCTCCTGTTAGTGCTGAGGAGATTGTTGAGCAAAAGGATGTATCTCCAGTTTGTTTTGAGGAGATCGTTGAGATTGAGGACATTACGGATCAGGAGTATCCTGAAGTTAAGAGAGTTGAAGTTAAACCTGAAAAGGTGGTTTCAAAAGTTGAATCTGAAATTAAGGTTCAAACAAATAAGGGTAAAGACAAGGTTTTAAACTCAAAACAACAAACTTTACAGTCACCTGTAAAGATTTTGCAACGAAAATTAGTAAATGAAAAAGTTTTGTCTGATAAACCTTCAACTTCGACCTCTCAACCAAAGCAAACATTTTCTAAGACATGTACTCAATGTTCATGTTCTAGAAATGTTTCTCCACCTCCTGTGGTAATGCCTCAGCCTCAACCGTTAGTTGAGACTCGTTCTTGTTTCTACTGCAAGAGACAAAGACATTTGATCCGTGACTGTCCCAAGCTGTCAAATCAGCGCTATGGGAGAGAGATGCCTAGGACATCAGTTTATAGAAATTCTTTTTCAAAATCTCCACCTAGGCGTTACTCAAAGTCTCCCAAGCCTGTTCTGAAGCTAAGTAATGTTGAGCAAAAACCTTTGCCAATTCAAAAGCCCAACATTATTTCTGATATCAATTCCGAACCTTCAAAAGTTTGGAAACGAAAAGAGTCTGATGTTGACTCTTCAGTCGTCAACAATAACACTTCAGATAAAAATTCTAATTTGTTTAAAGATAAAGTCCTATCTGACGTGCTTATTGTTGATGACCATGGAAGACCTAAGTCTGTAAAGGCTTGGGTCTCCGTTTCTCACTAATCTCTTTCTTTGATGTGTTGCAGCAGTCGGAACGTGTGAAGGATAGTTTATGGTATATGGATAGTGGCTGCTCGCGACACATGACTGGCGATGTGTCTCTTCTGACGGATATTAAACCATACTCGGGAGGATACGTTGCTTTCGCGGGAGATTCAGGAGGAACGATTTCGGGAAAGGGAACGCTAACAAATGGAAAAGTTAGCTTTGAAAATGTGAATTATGTGGCTGAGCTGACTCACAACTTGTTGAGCGTTTCACAAGTTTGTGACAAGGACTACACCACGTTATTCACAAAGACGGAATGTGTAATATTGAAGCCGGGGTATGTCATTCCTGAGGATTGGGTATTGATGCGGGCACCTAGAAAAAATGACACCTATGTGATGAATATGCGAACTGTGGAGACTACAAGTGACTATATTTGTCTTCTTTCAAAGGCTTCTGAAAAGGAATCATTCCTTTGGCACAGACGGATGGGACATATTCATTTCCGTAAAATGAATTTTCTGATTAATAATGATTTAGTGAGGGGAGTTCCAAAACAGTCATTTGCTCTAAAAGATGACTGCGTTTCTTGTCACAAAGGAAAACTCCACAAGAAGTCCCACAAGTCTAAGGTTGTAAATTCTATTGCAGCTCCGTTGGAACAACTGCATATGGATCTGTTCGGTCCAGTTTCAACAAAGAGCATTGGTGGTCGGTCTTACTGCTTGGTAGTTACTGATGACTACTCAAGGTTTTCGTGGGTATATTTCTTGACTACAAAGGGGGAGACTCCTGATATTCTGGTGTATTTGTTGGATAAGTTGGCAAATCTATGCAACTTAAAGGTGAAAAGGATTCGAAGCGACAATGGAACTGAATTCAAGAACTCAACTCTCGAATTGTTTTGTGCTACAAGAGGAATTGAGCATCAATTCAGTGCTCCAAGGACTCCACAACATAATGGAGTTGCAGAAAGAAAGAACGGGACAATTATAGAGACAGCTCGGACTATGTTAGCTGACTCCAAATTACCAATCATCTTCTGGGCTGAGGCAGTTAATACTGCCTGTTATGTTCTCAACAGAGTGCTCACGGTTAAGAAAAAGAACAAGACGTGTTATGAACTTTTCAATAACCGAAAGCCAAACCTTCAGTTCTTAGAACCATTTGGGTGTCCATGCATGATCATGATTACAAAAGATAAGGTCTCTAAGTTCGGTGACAAAGCTGTTGAAGGGATTTTTCTTGGATATTCAGTCAATTCTCCGAACAAAAGAGTCTTTAACAAATCAACGAATCAGATTGAGGAACAGTTTGAAGTAAAATGTTTAAGGTATACGGAACCTCCTCAAGGAACAGGTCCGGATTGGTTCTTCAACTATGGAAATCTCTTTGACTCTTTCAAAATTCCAGATGATGATGAAACGGAAGAGTTAGTTTCCATGCTACATGGACTTGATTTTTCTCAAGATACACCAGTTAGTAAACCATCCGACCCATCTCCTAATGCAACACCCGAACCACCACCTACTGATACTACACCAATACCAACACCCACACCACCATCAACAACACCTATTCCAACATCTACTTCTCGAGTTACACCTTCGAAAGATGCTCCTTCTACCTCTAAAACAGTGTATAACTACACCAAGGAGCTTCCTTATGATCCAAACATGCCGTCATTAGAGGAAGGAGGGGAGGATGAGGTAAGTGATGAGGGAGAGGAAGCAGAAAATATGAATTATTCTCATTTATTTTCTCAAAGAGATGAAGATGATGATGCTTCTCCGAATATTTCTGCAAATGAGGGAGATCTGAGTAACCTGGAACAGAATCTTGTGCCAGATCAAATTCCAGTGACTCGGATACATAAGGATCACCCCATTGATAATATCATTGGTGATCCTCATGCACAGGTTCAAACAAGACATCAAGCGAAACAGACTGATACTGAACAACTTTCGGGTCTGGTGGCTAATGTTAATTCATGTTATCTTTCGCAGAATGAACCTAAGAAAGTTGAAGAGGCCTTAAAAGATCCATCCTGGATCGAGGCCATGCAAGAGGAACTACAACAATTTGAAAAGTTGCAAGTCTGGGAAGTAGTTCCATTACCCAAGGATGCCCACTTGACTGGCACTCGTTGGGTTTTTCGTAATAAGATGGATGATAGGGGCGTTGTAATTCGTAATAAAGCACGTCTAGTAGTTCAAGGCTTCAGCCAAATTGAGGGGTTGGACTATGATGATGTATTTGCCCCTGTTGCTCGATTGGAATCCATACGCATTTTTCTGGCATACGCGTCCTTCAAGGGATTTCGCGTCAATCAACTTGATGTGAAAAGTGCATTTCTGTATGGAAAGGTTGACAACGATGTGTACGTTAAGCAACCTCCTGGTTTTGAAGACCCTGCGCATCCTGAATACGTCTGTAAATTGAACAAGGCGTTGTATGGTCTTCACCAAGCACCAAGACTTTGGTACGAGAGGCTAACTACACATCTGATTAAGCATGGTTTTGTGAGAGGGAACATCGATAGCACGCTATTTATTCTTCGTGAACAGTCAGAGGATAGGGAAGATATGCTACTTGTGCAGGTCTACGTGGACGATATTATCTTCGGGTCTACCAATGAGGCAATGTGCAAGAACTTTGAGAAAATCATGAAGTCTGAGTTTGAGATGAGCGCAATGGGGGAGCTCACTTTCTTTTTAGGTGTACAAGTTGAGCAGCTTGCAAAAGGTATTTATATACATCAGTCAAAATATGTCAATGACATGTTGACTAGGTATGACCTGCTCACTTGTAAAACCTATGGGACTCCCATCGAGCTTAATCACAATCTCAAACTTGCTGAGGAAGATGAAGATTGCAAGGAGAGGGACTATCGTTCAATGATAGGTTCTCTTATGTATTTGACTGCCTCAAGACCGGATATTGTATTTGCCGTGTCGATTTGCTCACGTTATCAGGCTAAACCAAAGGTGTCACATATGAAGGCAGTAAAGCGAATTTTTGGTTATCTCAGAGCTAGACCTACCCTTGGTCTTTGGTATTCAAATGAGAAGACTTTCGCTCTCACAGCCTATTCAGATTCGGATCATGGAGGTTGCAGTATCGATAAGAAGTCTACAACGGGTGGATGTCAGTTTCTGGGATCGCGTTTGGTCTCGTGGCAGTGCAAGAAGCAAACTACAGTCTCTCTTTCTACAGCAGAGGCTGAGTATGTTGCTGCCGCTATTTGCTGTGCCCAAGTTCTTTGGATTCAGCACCAATTACGCGATTACGGGTTACTTCTTACTATGACTCCCATTCACATAGATAACACTGCTGCTATTTCTATCACACGCAATCCCGAACAGCACTCTAAGACAAAACATATTGAACTTAGGTTCCACTTCATACGGGATTGCTATGAAAAACACTTGATAGACCTGATCCACATAGACACCCTTAAACAAAATGCTGACCTATTCACCAAAGCCTTTTCACGTGCTCGATCTGATGAACTGGTCAACATGATCGGTTTAAGATTCTTTGGGTCTAAAAAGTAATGTGTGACTTGGATAGTTAACGTTATTTGCTTTTATGTGTGTTTAAAAAAAAAAAAAAAAAAAAAAAAAAAAAATTTGCAACAGCCACTCTTTGTACTCTTTAGTATTAAAGAAAACGCAAGGTTGCTACATTTTTAAAATAGACGTTGAAGTTGTGTCTGTAAACAACTTGGGATATGATAGTACATCGGGTGACATGCACAAAATGGAATTTTAAGGTTTATCTTGGATGTGTCAGTAGGTTTATCTGACACACTTAAAACAGTTTTTATCTAAATTATCTTCATCATACGATGTATTGGTAGGCATGGTACACACCGGTCTCTGAGGTATTAAGAAGTAATTTACATACATGTCTATGATCATGTGGTAAACACCTTGTGATGTACGACTCTAAGTCTTAATTCCTTAGCATAGCTTGACATACTTCTATTTTTGGATTGTATATCTGAGATCTTTTGGGGGAGTATGCTGATTGTTTCCTCTGTTGTACGTAAGTGCAGACCTGGTCTCAATTCAGCTTACTCTCAAAACTAAGCAAACGTGAGTCAATGCACTTGCAAAGTCTTAAATTTAAGATACTACACAAGGTCGCCACAAATTTGGTTTGACTGCGTTTAGTTTTGCTTATACCTGAATCAAGTTATGTTGCTCTGTTGTACGCAAGTACAGACCTGTCACCGCTGGCTTGATTCTTAAAATTGATTCTCTTATATTCTTTCTAAATTTAGAAACTATGTTAATGTCTAAGTTATAGGGGTATATCTATGGTGGGAACCATGGTGAAATATTCATTTTAACAATAAAAGGTTAACTCACAGACACGGATGTAACATGTTTAGGTGGACAAACAATACCAATAATTGTCTTGAAATAATTTTTATAAAAGGTGTTTTAAATGTGCCAAGTAAATTTAAAGTGGACAAATATACTGATGATCGAAATAACACTTACTATTCCTAATAATTGCATGTTATTCCGATATGATCCCTAACCAGACTCAATCAACTCCGTCACCAAAAAGAATGCATTTAGTTTGGTTTTATATTTGTAATTTTGTGTCTTTAAATTTTATTTTTAATTTTAATTTTTTATTTTTTAATTTTTAACCAAGTCACATTTACTGTCAAATTGAGTACTACGCAAAAAGATTGATAAAAGTTTAAATTTTTTCAAAAACTGTCGATATGCGTCACTTATAAAGTGACGCTCATAGTGACGCATAAAAGTGACGCTTTAAGAGTCGTTCTAAGTGACGCTGATTAGGGTTTTGGTATAAATAGTCCGTATCCGGCACTTATTTCTACTACCAACACTATTCACTACGCGTCACTTCCACTACCCTTGCGTCACTTCTCTCGTCGCTGCGTCACTTCGACTGTTCGTGCTTTCCGATCGATCTACGGCTTTTTGTGTATTTTGCGTGCAATCGGCCTCCGTTACCTTGTTCATCTCACTTATACGCATCATTAGGTACCATTTTTATCTATTATAATTGCGTATTCATGATTTAATCGTCGATTGAAGTTTCGGGTTTTTAGGGTTTATGCAATCATGATTATTGGGGATCGTTTTGTTATTGTTTTGTGTTAATAAGCGGTGTGTTTTACTCGTTTTCACTTGCCGCACCGTTTGGTTAACTCGTTTTCAAGAAAACCCCAAATTTGGTTCGTCGTGATTTCCGGGCTTGAACAGTGACACGATGATCTTCATCGTTGCGTCACTTCAAGCGTCACTTCCTTAAGTGACGCTTAATGGTAATTTCACAGGTTAAGTGTCACTTCCACAAGTGACGCCTTTAAACGTCACTTTGCTGAGTGACGCCTTTATACGTCACTCCCACATCATACTTACCGAGCGACGCTTTGATCCGTCACTTCCTTAACTGACGCTGTCAGTGCCGCTTTAACTGACCGTCACTTTTTAAATGACGCATACCCGTCACTTGTTAAGTACCGCTTGAATGATACATGTTGCGGCAACGTCACTTACACCAGTGACGTTTTCAATGCGTCACTTACCTTAAGTGACGCATCCTTCTGATTTCTGATTTTCATACGGCACTCCTTAAGTGTCGGATGTGTTACGTGCGTCACTTCTTCAGTGACGCTATAAAATCAGATTGTTCGATTATGATTTTGAGCTTATTCTGTAATGATTTTTCGTGTTCTTGTCTGGTTTATAGTTACAGATGGAGAATCTTCAGGATTATTATCGTCGCACAAACACCAGGCACAACATTGTTGCATTTTTGGAATCTACGCATAAGAACTCGTTGCCTTTTCGGCCGATGATCGAGTTTCTTAGACGTTCGAGGATTCATTACGCTATTACAGCTTCAGTACCAGTGTATATGAATCAAATCGAGGAGTTTTATGACCACGCATTTATCAGAATAGAGAACGACACTCCGAGGATTGTGTCCACTATGTTTGGTCGTGAGATTCAGATTACACAGGATTCAGTTCGCCGTGTTTTGCGGTTTGATGATGCAAACAATATGCCGACTGTTTTTGAGACCACTTTTATCTACGGGGGTCTTCAGAGATTGGGTTATCCGGCTGATCAGCTTACTGATTTTCGTAAACAGTATCTCTGTCGGGTTTGGAGATACTTAGCTCACATTGTAATTGTGTGTTTATCTCCGCGAAAAGGAGGATACGATGCTGCAAGTCACATGATGTTATCTTTGATGCTGGCATTAGTTTATAACAAGCCGTATAACTTCAGTGGTTATATTTTCGGGAATATGGTTGATAACGTTCGAGCTGGAAAAGAAAAATGGCTGTTATATCCTCATTTTGTTCAGCTGTTGTTAAATGATTTGAATTTGGGAATAGCTCCGGATCTAAGATCGTTACTATTTCCAACGCCTATGATGTTACGTGTTTTCAACGACTGTAAGCTGCCACCAAAAGATTCTCAGATCTTACCTGATCGTGAGTTATTTGGGCACATAGTAAACGAAAACTATGTTGCACCGCCTGGGGATGGTTATGAGGATGTTGTTGCTCCTCCGGTCAATGATGCAGATTTAGTTGATGCTGCTGTAGCTCAAGATTTGGAGGATATTGAGCAAGTTGAAGAGGTTCCAGCTGAGGAATCTGATGGTGGTCTTACACCACCTGATTCTCCAGGTGATGTACCACCTCAGGATGCATTGGATGGAATACAGTTGGCTGATCCTCGACGCTTTAAGCGTATTTTGAGAAGGATTTCTGCGGGGCGTGTTCATGTACCGCCTAATCTTGGAAAGCGACCAGCTGGGTCTTCTCCGTCTTATGCTAATTTACCATTGAGAAGACGCCAGCGAACAGGAATTACTATTCAGGAACCTGGTCACCAAGATCAACAACAACAACAACAACCGCCGACTGCGATGCTTCAGCAGTTACTTGATCAGATAACTCAGATGAACAAGCGTTTTGATGATCAGGCTGCCGTGATTGAAGCTCAAGCTGCTCAAATAAAAGATTTGGAGATAAAAGCAGCTCATGTGCAGGAGTTGCAGCTAGAATTGAAAGATGTGCAGTCTAGGTTGTTAGAATTGGAAGCGGTTACTGTTGTTTCGGGGGAGGAAGGTCAGAGAACCTTAGAAACAAATGTAACCCCTCCCCCAGAATCCGAAAATGTAAATCCAGATTCTATTAATGAAAACATTGCCTTGGATTATTTTGTTGATGTTCCAGGACAACCGAGACCCATTTCGGTTGATTATTCGAATGTTAATCTCACATACATTCAGAGTTTGATAAATCCGGATGGTGAAGAAGATAGATCAGTTGATCCGGATGATATAGAGATGGATGCTGAGGTTCCAGGGTCAGACGAAGAATATTTGGTTAATCCTCATCAGGAACCGGCACCTGAGCGAGAATCGGAACCAGTTCAGAAACAACCGGCTCAACCGTATGATTTTGATGCACCAATCATTGAGTCCAATGATTCTGATGATGACCAAGAGCCTCAAACAGATACTAATCAGGAACAACCAACTGCTGAATCTGTTCCTGAACAAGCGCAACCGTCTACATCTTCAGAGCGCCCAATGTTTCGAAAGCTCAAGCCTGAATTGAAGATTTGCAAAACATATCAGGTTCGAGGTGATTTGACTGGATTAATCAGAAGTTGGAAGTTTGATGAAGTCAACTTTCTGATTCTTATTAAGCGAAGAGATGGAGTACAGTATTTTCGGCCAAGATTTAACTGTATCAGCACATTGCCGAAGGAGGAATTAAATCGTCTTGCTCAGCTGAACATCGTTAACCACACTGATGATTTTCGTGGTAATATGTTTCAGAAGATTCTCAGAAGAGATATTTACAGCAAGAAGTATTTGTGGGTTAGACCAGAGTTGGGAGTTCGTTATTCATACAAGAAAAAGATGGATTCAAGAACTCAGCAACCGATTGTGAAGTATCATTATCCTCCAGCTGCTAGTCAGAAAACTGTGCCTTTGCAGTCATTACCACTTGATTTTCTGAAAAGATTACGATATTGGTGGTTTGACTCTGTTACTCAAGAAGCAGTCATTGAATATCTTTCGGTTGAAGATCCAGTGATTGAGAAGGGTAATTGGAGTTTATCTGCAAAGTATGGAAGAACTCTTCGTGTTTTTGATCCGATCAGCCTTATCAATTTGACGAAGAAAGATTTGAAATCTCTTCACAAAAGTAAGATGGAGTATCATCGTTATGATCAAGAAGAAGCTTCAAAGTTCGAGAAGGTGGTCGAGATTTGTGTTCGAGTGGGTATTCATGCTGGTGGAGTATTTCCACCAGGTTGGGTTTAAACTGAAGATGTTTTTGAAGACCAAGCTGAAGACACGGGGGAGTTTGTTGATACATGTTTGTGTGTCTGTCAGTTGGTCTATTGAGTTGTAAGTGTCGTTAGTTAGTTTTATTAGAAAAGTCATTTTCTGTATTTGCGACACTTAAGTTTAGCATTAGGCGACACTTGCCTTAGTGACGCATAGCGACACTTAGGTAAGTGACGCATGAGGGCGGCGACATGCGACACTTACCAAGTGACGCATGTCTGCCGATTTTGTTTTAGTATAAATTGAAACCTACGGGTTTTCGGCTAGGGTTGACGAAACCCTAGCACCATTTGTCGACTAAGCACTTCTGTAAACAGTTCCAATACGATTTACAAGCTAATATACTCGTTTACTTTGATTAATCATTGTTTTCGTTTTGAGTTTATTACTTGTTTGTGTAATTGATTGATTCCGCCAATCTATTACTATCGATCAACACTTAGATCCACATCCAGGGGGCACTTTCCTTATGACTTAAAACCTTGTACTACTTTTGGTAATGAATGTATTTTTCTAAAACGTCTCATTTAGAGTCGTTTACTATTAATCTTGGTGTTTGATATTTGATTAGTGGCACCCAAAACTCGCTTCCGCAAAGCATTAAATTGGGGGTGTCACAAAATTAAAGTCGTATGATGTAATTCCTGAACCAGTCATACCTAATAAGGAAATACTGCCTAACGGTCATAGTCTAGGCCCACTAATGCAACCTAGTTCACTATAACCTTAGGCTCTGATACCAATCTGTCGCACCCCCAAATTCGGGTTGCGGAAGCGAATCGGATCGGGGCGCGACTAATCAATAATCAAAGCACATAAGATATAATGAACGACATCTATATGCGTCATTTACAAAATACATTGATATAATTAAAATTTACAATGTTGTAATAATCACAAAAGCTCAAGTCCTGGTATGAAAGATTCTAAAGCATAACTACTTTTACAAAATATAGTAATGCAAGAAAATCTCCAATTGATTTGCATGAGACTCGAGCTAAGCTAATCCTGGATGGCAGATCTACTGCTGCTGGGTACCTGAGAACACATGCGACGTAGGGTCGTGCGTCGCTATGTGCGACGTCGCAATTTAATGCGACGTTGTGCGTTACGTCGCAATGTGCGACGTTTAAGATTTACTGCGACGTAGGGTGTTACGTCGCATCATGCGACGTTGAGATGTTTTTGCGACGTTGGCTGCGACGTCGGCTGCGACGTCGCAGCACTGTTTTTGGTCTCTGCGACGTAGCGATCTGATCGCCGGAGTTTGAGCCGAAAACGAGTTTTCCGGCCTCCGTTGAGTCTGATTCTTTTACCCAACCCGTAACTAAGTATTTTAAGCTTATCTAAACCGCAAACAAGCAAAATAACAAGGTTTTCAGAGATTTCGAGAATTGTCGGAAACTTACAAATCCGCGCGAGGAGAATCCGAAAAGATAGGATTGTAGATCGTTGCGTGGTGATCGTTTTTCCCTAAAGGAGCTTCGAGATTGGAGGTCGTTTGACGGTGGTTTTTGGCGGATTATGGTGGTGGTGGTGTGGTGTTAGAGAGAGAGAGATGAGAGAAAAGGTAGGTGAAAAAGAAGAAGAAAATGAAGAAATGAGGTGGGAGTTTGGGTTTTTGTTAAAACTCAGATCCCTAACTCGTGTACTGTGGTCTCCAACCACAGTACAAAATGTCCGTGATTTCGTACCCGTTTAAAATGTAGATTTATTATTTAAATCCATAATTTTGTTTATATCATTTTGTAAATATTTTTAATAAAATATTTCACTTGAACTATAAAATGTCATTATTCAAAGTTTAAAATCGGCGCGAAATTTGACTTTTTGACCGGGTGTTACAAGTAAAATGAGGTGTCCGAAGACTGTAACCTGCCAGGCGTTCAAAACGCGCAAGGTTATTAGTATATGTAGACGTCTCGAGAGACCGTCCATGCTAGTTGTTCATCCAACTAGTAATGTCCAAATGATTTGAATGTTGATTGATTAGTTTAAGTTTTGAAAATATGTACGGCCCGTTGGTGACGGATTTTGTAATAATCATCTTATAGCATTATCATTATGTGTTGATCCATTGTATACTATTAAAGTATATGATTTGTGAGTTGTATCGTATATAAGTATTGAAGTAACGTGTGTTCGACACTTAGTGTAAAATAAGTTATAAGATTTCCATTTTTGGCGACACTTAATAGTTTTTGGCGACACTTGTAGAGTGTCGCCTATATAATGAAGTTCAGTATTGTTTGCGTCACTGAGTGAAGTGTCGCATAGGGTGGCGTCACTAAGTTGCGTCACTTATAGTGAGTGTCGTAGATATACTATTTCTAAAATAGGCGTCACTTTGAGGAAGTGTCGCAAGTATGCGACATTTAGTTAAGGCGTCACTCGAGTTGAGTGTCGCTAATAATAGTTTACAGGCATAATAGCGTCACTTAGGTGAGTGTCAGGTAAAGGAGCGTCACTTAGGTATGGCGTCACTTGGGTAAGTGTCGTATGAAATGATTTTGTGCAAGTTAGTGTCACTTAGGTGAGTGTCGCAGAAAACCCTTAGTCTCTGCGACACTAAGGTCTGATCAGGTTTGGCATTTATCGAAAACCTGGTCAATGGTCTCGGTTTGACCCGAAACTTTTACCCAACCTTTAAAATGGTAAAATAAGTTCATATAAATTATCGGTTCGTGTCGGGGTTAACCCGAAGTGTCAGTTTTTATATTACTTCCAAAACAGCCCTCATATTTGGTTTTTCGGTTTTGTCGGTTTGTTTCGCCTCTCGTTTTAACAAATTTCTAGGCCGAATCAAGTCTAACCAAAAATCACACATGTTGTGTAAATCTGCATTTTATGGTGATTTTAGAAGGTCCTTTACTATTTTAAATAAAAATGGAAATGGAAAGTGGTTAGATTTGGTTGGTAAACGACCTCAGTCCATAAATCGGTTTCTACACAAAAATACGTGCATTTATGGAAATGGTTAAATAATAAATTTTTGTAGAGGACATCCATACGGAGATTTCAGTATAAGATTCATGTGTTGATTCATCCTAAAACTCAAGTTATACACGATTTGGTAAGATGAAAATTCTAGGCAGATTTATGTACTTTGTGTTTGTGTTCATAAAAATGTTTTTAAAGCTTTTCTTAACCATTAACAAGTTGTATGAGCATGTTTACATGAAGATCTACTAAAACCATGAAAATCTAAAGAGAGAGAGGTGGTGGATCATACCAAAAACGAGTTCTAGAGAGAGAGGAAGGTGAGATGATGCTTGTTGCTTCTTGTTCTTCCTTTTCCTTGCCTTCTTTTCAAGTAGATGATGGTGGTTGATGGTGGTGAGGTGGTAGCCGAATGGAGGAGGAAGAGAGGAGAGGGAGAGTGTTTGTGTGTGTGTTTTAGAGAGAGAGTGTAGTGAGAGAAGTGAAAGACATGAATGAGGATTAAATGGATCTTTGTTTGTGGTTTATGGTCAACAAAACACAAAGCCATGAAACATGGGGGGTGTTTGGGGGCTGGATAAAACCGGCCCATGGGGCCCACACATGAGGGTGTGTGTCCAAATTTTTGGTTCCGTAAGTTTGCGTTCCATACGGTGTTCGTTTTCCCGGTCGTCTAAACGTATATTTAGAAGTTATATAATTTACGTACGTGTTTAATATAAAAATGCGTTTCGATCATTTAACTTGAAGTATTACTCACTAATACTTGATAACATTTGTAAAAATGTTTGGTTGATGTGTCGGTATCATTTGCGGGTTCGTGTTTCCGTTTGTTTAATCGTGTAACGTTTAAATTAAACGTTTTTGTTATCGTTATAATTCACGATATATTTAATCGTCAAATCCATGCAAAATAATATATTTTAAGTTGTCAAAATATATTTTGACGTTTATCTGATTGTCGGGCGCGTCTCGCGTGTTTTTGGTAGTTTCTGAGCATTTTACACGATACAAACTACTTACGGAATATTATCAAAATAATATTTGTAAATGAATATGTTTATCAAATACATTCATATTATTTAATAAGTTGAGTTCACCAACGTTCGTATTAATGTATCGGGATCTGCCCGATATGAAAATGCACGATTAAATCTAATCGCGTACACGTATATATATATATATATATATATATATATATATATATATATATATATATATATATGACAATATATATATATATATTGATACATACAATTAGCATAACACAGAACTAATTACATATATTATAAAGTGATTAGGACCTAATAATCTGCCCTAATTTGTAGGGTGTCACATTCTCCCCTTGTTAAGAGAATTTCGTCCCGAAATTTAGCTCTGAGTCGTAGATGGAGTAGAGTCTGTGAATAGATGTGGATACCTGAGTCGCATTTGGTCTTCCCGTTCCCAAGTGAGTTCCGAACCACGCCGCGAATTCCACCTGACCTTAACGATGGGAATACGACTTTGCTTCAACTGTTTGACCTCACGGTCCATGATTTCCACTGGTGTCTCGATGAAATGAAGTTTATCGTCGATATGAATTTCGTCGAGAGAGATGATAAGTGTCTCATCAGACAGACATTTCTTCAGGTTAGAAATGTGGAATGTGGGATGCATGTTGTTGAGCTCGGGTGGCAGCTGCAATCGATATGCTACTGGACCAATCCTTTCAAGGATTTCAAAAGGTCCAATGAACCTGGGATTCAATTTCCCGCATTTACCAAAACGGATGACACCTTTCCAAGGTGATACTTTCAAGAGTACTCGATCCCCAACCTGGAACTCGAGATGTTTGCGTCTCACATCAGCATAACTTTTCTGACGATCACGCGCGGCTTTAAGTCTGTTTTGGATACCAATGACCTTCTCTGTTGTTTCGTGTATGATTTCGGGACTAGTGAGTTGGCTGTCTCCCACTTCGGTCCAACAGACAGGTGATCGGCACTTACGACCGTACAGTGCCTCGAAAGGTGCAGCTCCAATACCGGTATGGTAGCTGTTATTGTACGAGAATTTGCACAAAGGTAAATGATGTTCCCAGTTTGCACTGAAGTCAACTACGCAGGCTATTAGCATATCCTCCAGTGTTTGAATAGTTCGTTCGCTTTGGCCGTCTGTTTGTGGATGGTATGCGGTACTCATATCCAGGCGAGTACCCAATGATTTCTGAAGCGATTGCCAAAAGTGAGATGTGAAACGACTATCTCTGTCAGAGATAATCAAGATGAGAACGCCGTGTCTAGATACAATTTCCTTGATAAATACGAGTGAGGCATTCCATTTTGTCAGTTTCTTTGATTGCTAGGAAATGAGCAGATTTGGTGAGACGGTCGACGATCACCCAAATGGTATCGCAACCGCTTGATGTTTTCGAGAGTTTGGTAATGAAATCCATGGAGATCTGCTCCCATTTCCACTGAGGGATTTCCGGTTGTAGTAGTAAGCCGGAAGGTTTCTGATATTCAACCTTGACTTTTGAGCACGTGAGGCACTTGCTGACATAGGTGGCGATTTCAGCTTTCATGTTTGGCCACCAGTATAGCTCCCTGATGCCATGATACATCTTGTCAGATCCAGGATGTATAGAGTATTTGGATTTGTGAGCTTCGTCCATTATCAAATCTCGGAGGTTCCCAAAACATGGTAACCAGAGTCGGTTTATGAAATATTTAACCCCATTGGGTTTAGTTTCAAATTGTTTCTCCATGTTTCGCAAGGCCTCATTTTTGATATTTTCAGGTTTCAAGGCTTCGAGTTGTGCAGTAAGGATTTGAGTGATAAGATCGTTGTGGATTGTAATAGTGAAGGCTTGGACACGAAGTGGTTTAGCGCGTTCTTTTCGGCTGAGGGCATCAGCAACAACATTTGCTTTGCCCGGATGATATTGGATCTCACAATCATAATCGGTAAGCAACTCGACCCAGCGACGTTGCCTCATGTTGAGATCCTTTTGGTCGAATATGTGCTGGAGACTTTTGTGGTGGTGAAAATTATACATTTAGTGCCGTACAGATAGTGTCTCCAGATTTTGAGTGCAAAGACGACAGCTCCAAGTTCAAGATCATGAGTTGTGTAATTCTTTTCATGGATTTTGAGCTGTCGGGAGGCGTAAGCGATAACCTTGTCTCGTTGCATCAACACGCAACCGCGACCTTGGTGAGAAGCATCGCAGTATACCACGAAGTCATCGGTGCCTTCGGGTAATGATAGAATAGGTGCACTGCAAAGCTTTTGTTTCAACAGTTGGAATGCTGACTCTTGTTTATCAGTCCAATCGAACTTTTTGTCCTTCTAAGTCAGTGTCATGAGTGGTTGGGCTATTTTTGAGAAATTTTCAATGAAGCGCCGATAGTACCCTGCCAATCCTAAGAATTGGCGTACTTCAGTCGGCGTTGTTGGTGTTTGCCAGCACTTAATAGCCTCGATTTTTGATGGATCAACACGAATTCCTTGACTGTCAATCACGTGTCCAAGGAATTGTACAGTTCGTATCCAGAACTCACACTTGGAGAATTTGGCATATAACTCATCGTGCCTGAGTAGTTCTGGGACGGTTTTGAGATGTTGCGCATGATCTTGTTCGTCGCGCGAGTAGATAAGAATGTCATCAATGAAGACAATGACAAACTTGTCGAGATATGGTTTACACACTCAGTTCATAAGGTCCATGAATACAGCCGGTGCGTTTGTTAAACCGAAGGACATCACTTGAAACTCATAATGCCCGTAACGAGTTCGGAAATCAGTTTTCGGAATATCAACATCACGAACTCCTAGTTGATGATATCCAGATCGCATATCGATCTTGGAATAGAAGCTTGACCCCTGAAGTTGGTCAAATAGATCATCGATGCATGGGAGTGGATAACGGTTCTTGACAGTTAACTTGTTCAGTTCCCTGTAATCGATGCACATGCGGAAAGAACCGTCTTTCTTTTTAACAAATAGGACCGGAGCTTCCCAAGGTGAAGAACTCGGTCTAATGAATCCTTTGTCCAGGAGCTCCTATAACTGAGTGGACAACTCCTGAAGTTAGGATGGGGCTAGTCGATATGGTGCTCGTGCCACGGGTGCTGCTCCGGGCACAAGATCGATAGAGAACTCGACCTGTCTCGTTGGTGGAAGACCAGGCAGTTCTTCGGGAAAGACTTCTGGAAAGTCTCGAATAATTGGTACATCCTCAAGTCGCTTCTCCTCCGACTTTTTCTCCATGACATGTGCGAGGATTGCCTGATAACCCTTTCTCAAATATTTTCGGGTTTTTCATACAGGATATGATATCCAGTCTCGTCCCACCGGTCTCCCCTTGTATGAATAAAGTACCACCGGTGACGAGAGGAATTAATGCGGACGATTTTATCAAAACAAATGATTTCAGCACGATTCTTGGATAGCCAATCCATGCCAACAATGATGTTGAAACTCCCAATCTCGATAGGTATGAGATCAATGGAAAAGTGTTCGTCGGCGAGATTTAAAGTGCAATTGGGTATCACACTATTTGTTTCAATGAGCTTGCCGTTAGCTAATTCTACAATGTACTTAGCTTCTAAGGCAGTAGGGGTGTTGTCAAGCAGTGGACAGAATTCATCAGATATAAAGCTTCTATCAGCACCAGTATCAAATAGAACAGAGGCAGTTAAGTTGTTGAGGAGGAACGTACCCGAGACCACATTCGGTTCTTGACGGGCTTCCCTTGAGTTCAGAACAAAGGCTCTACCTTTAGCAGTGTTGTTGTTGTTGCCCTTGTTTTTCAGTTTCGGGCAGTCGTTCCTGAAATGCCCAGTATTGCTACACTCAAAGCAGACCTTTGGTTGACTGGTGTTGGCGTGGGTGGTTGTTTTGGTAGCCCTGCAGTCCTTGGCGAGATGCCCATAACGATGGCAATTGTTGCAAGGTATACCGCATGGACCATCGTGGTGGCGGTTGCACTTGGAATAGAAGGGTCTATTTCCAGTATAACCCCGTTTGGATTCTGAGCTAGAATTGTAGGCCTTAACAGTCTCAGGCCGTTTGGAGGGTTGTTGGTTTTGATTCTGGCTGGTATTGGAGTTCCCAGTCCATTTTCGTTTGTTATCCCCAGACTGGTTTGAGTTTTTGTTGGCAGCAGGTGTTCCTCGACGAACCACTTGAGCCATGAGATTATGTGCCATACGGACGGCACCCTGAATGGTCGTGGGGTTGGAAGCAGTGACCATACCCTGAATACGTGGGGGAAGTCCCCAAATGTAGCGTTCGATCCGTTTGTATTCCGGATCAACAAGGGATGGGCACAGCAGTGCCAGTTGGTTGAACCTGGTGGTGTATCCGGCAATGTCATTGCCTTGGGTGGTGAGGTGCCAAAACTCGTGTTCCAGTAGTTGAATATCATCGCTTGGACAGTACTCGTCCTTCATCATCTTCTTCACGTCTTCCCAGGGAGTCAGATAAGCATTGTCAATGCCCACAGTTTGAGCATAGGTGTTCCACCATGTCAGGGCACCACCCATGAAGGTGCATGTGGAGTACTTGACCTTGCAGTCTTCTTGACAGTTACAGATTCGAAAGACCGACTCCATTTTCTCCATCCAGCGTAATAAACCAATAGCACCCTCGGTGCCCTTGAAGTTCAGTGGTTTACAGTTCAGAAAGTCCTTGTATGAACAGGGCTTTGGTGGAGGGGTGTTGTTCAGTGTTTCATTGGTCTCAGATTGTTGCTGTAGGGCAACTAGAGCATCAGCTACCCCTTGGGCAACAAGTTGGTCAACATTAGCTTGATTAAACGTACGTCTCGGAGGCATAATGCTGATCATAAAGGGAAGAGATAAATGAGATGTTTGTACAAAGTCATGATATGTCACATATGTATATATATATATATATATATATATATATATATATATAAGGAGGTAATATACAACAACACGAAGTGATAATCATATTTCATTAGATAATAAGTTGATATACCGTGCAAGGTATAAGTTCAAAAGGTTACAGAATTTAGAGTTTACAAAAGATACCGGGAATTGTTACAACCGGTCGAATTATAAGAGTCCTACACCGACAGCTAGATAGATTACAAGATAGATACTATTCTAATTTTGGCGCAAGTTCACTTGTGACATGAGAGTGATAAGGTGGTCCACGGTGGTTGCAAGTCTGCTGGCTTGTCTGGCATTATCTTCTGCCAAAACTAGCCGTTGTACTAATTCGCGGGAGTACTCTTCAGCTTCTCGTGAGCATTGCTCACATTCTTCTAGTCTTGCCTGCAGGAGATCAACTGTGCTCCTGTCATCAATCACTTGTTAATGAATCATTTCTATTGTCTGGGTCATGTTTTCACGTTCCTGGAAGAGTTCTGCAATGCGATCGTGTGATTGGCATAACCAGTACATCTGTACTATGTATTGTTCCCGTTCCAAGCTTTCCAGTCTTGCCTCATGACGGTGTAGTCGAGTAGCTAACACTGGAACAGTTTGGTGGATGGGTTCTTGCGTATATGGGAAGATGTCCATGGAGTCAGCAGGAATTTATATGTCTTCCTCAGACCTCCAGGTGTTTAGAGTTATAGGTAGCCAGTCCCACTTACGAGGGTAAGGTGGATGGAGTGTTCTGGTTGTGGTATCACTAGTGTGATTGAGATAAGGGTTAGCACGGACAGATCCGGTACCCCTCCTGTGATTTCATGTGACTCGTACCTCTCCAGTGTTATAGTAGAGAGGTTCAGGAGAAGTTCGTGTCGGTGAGACAGGTAACGCAGTTACATCCTCAGTAGTTGGTAGAGTTTGAGTCCCTTCGTTTGTGTTAGCTGGTGCTAGGTGAGGAATGTCTGCCATGTCTGTGGCAAGAGCGTTTAGTGAGTATTGTGAGGCCTATATATATATCATATAATATAGCCTAGTGTGCCTAGCACAAACATGTATAGGTTCGGTTTCTCTCGTGGTCAGAGTCAACTAATGTATTCCTGTTCAACATAACCGTTTCAGACCTCACATCATCTTTCTTTAATTGTACATAGTTGATCAGGCTATGTTAAATTTGTGACACCCGGTCAAAAATGACCCAAATTTAGGTCCAAATTTAAACTTTAAGTCACGTATTATATACGTGTTAACACTTAAGCATTCAAGTATTTTATATATATATATATATATATATATATATATATATATATATATATAAACCGAAATGATTATTTAATAATCACGAATACACGAATCTAACAAAACGCAGAAACTCAAAATGAAAGTGGGCGAAAAATATTTTTAAATAAAGTATTATTATTGAGAATAATAATTACGTGCTCCTTTTGAAATTTAGATACATTTCAGATACCGAAAACTATCCGTCAATCTAGACAAAAACAAAGATATATTTTTATACCTTATTAAAAGTATTTTTATGAAATACTTTAATTAAAAACTTATACGATTATATTTTTAGAAAATTATCATTTCAAATGATTACGCTACATAACGATCGGGTACGCGAACACGGGACGGAAAATACACACCCACCTCAATAATTGAGGCCGGTGTATATACACCGACCCCAATTATTTCCCTCTCACAAACACACACCCGAATCATTCTCATCTCTCTCGGCTCTCCTTCTCTTTCGGTTTTTCTTCATCAATCATCATCCACAACAATCAACAACATCAACAACACAATTATCATCATCGTGTTCTTCATCATCATCATCTTCACTTCGGGTTCCATTTTAATACGTAAGGAAAACTACACTTTTCTTTAAATTATTGTGTTTATAATACTTAATATACATTGTATAAACGTTATATAAGCTGATTATGTCCAATAAATTGTTTCCCTATCGTTACCCTGTGTTTTTAATACGAACAGAGCCTGAAAAATGCCCAGATCCGGCGGATCAAGACATGATCCGGCGGATCAGTCCAAAACATGCAAAAACCCATGATCCGGCGATGATCCTGCGGATCAAGGCCATGATCCGGCGGATCATCATACATTCAGCCCACCATATTTTTTGTAAATTTGTAGCCCTCTGAGTCGCGGTCGTTTGGGCAGCTTGATCGCCTAATCCGAGTTCGTATGAGGGAGATATGGCCAAAACGGTGCGGCCTCGCCAAATTGTTTAACGACGAACTTTTATGAATATATAAATGTGAGCAACAAATGAAACTTTTGAAACATAAATATACGAGTTATATTTGTACAAACAAATGTACCTTATGTTTTGGAACATTATATATATGTACACGATGAATATTTTTACGAAAACAAACTGAATTATGTTTTTGAAATATAACTTTCACCCGACACCAATGGGCCGTAAGTTTTATAAAAACTTCGAACATAATACGAGACGAATACTTAGACATAATTAACCAAACAAACGATTATACAAATGAACTACTGCGCGTACACTTACGAATACATAATCTTGCGTGTTTAGGACATTAGGAGATTACTGTTGGTATACGCGCGCACGTTAGGATTGCTTGCTATTCAGGTGAGTCTCACGGCCCTTTTTTACTGTTTTACTATTTTGGGGGAGATGCATTACTTGTTTTACTCGAACACATGTACTTACTTACTTGATTTACTTACTGATTTACTGGTATATCGATTGCATGGGTTTTACTTAATCCAATGAAGTCCCTTTAATCATAGTTGTTAGTTATGGACTTAAGCGCGAGTTTTAGTATATGGATCCATATGGGACTGACAATCCCCACCTGGGGTGGTAGCGCCACCACGAACAGTACTCGTATAAACAGGTGTTTTCTACTCGTTTCATATGAATGTTTTTGGATTAGCATTCACGAGGGCAAATTACTTACTTACTGTTAAGCTTCAACTATGGTGCTCATGGCAATGTATACGAAAACTATTGCAA
The DNA here is from genome assembly GCA_949592205.1 of Helichrysum umbraculigerum. Lineage (NCBI taxonomy): Eukaryota > Viridiplantae > Streptophyta > Magnoliopsida > Asterales > Asteraceae > Helichrysum > Helichrysum umbraculigerum. The sequence goes on from CATIUR010000001.1 coordinate 45,024,776, forward strand.
CTGTGCAATACTTACTTACTTTTACAAACTGATGTGTTCAAAACTGTTACTTACCATAAACCTGTGAGATTCACCAACCGTTTGGTTGACCTTTTTAGTAATGCATTCTCAGGTACTTTGCAACAGTAGGGTTGCTCAGTAAGGATGGCCGCAGGATATGCTAAGATAGTACGAGTCGCATGCATACACCCTTACGAAGATTTTACTTGCATTATCTTTTGTACTTTGGTTATGTATTTAAAATCTTCAGGATCATTTTGCGAACTCGCTAATGATGTATACTTATGACTTAAAACCTTGTACTACTTTTGGTAATGAATGTATTTTTCTAAAACGTCTCATTTAGAGTCGTTTACTATTAATCTTGGTGTTTGATATTTGATTAGTGGCACCCAAAACTCGCTTCCGCAAAGCATTAAATTTGGGGGTGTCACAAAATTAAAGTCGTATGATGTAATTCCTGAACCAGTCATACCTAATAAGGAAATACTGCCTAACGGTCATAGTCTAGGCCCACTAATGCAACCTAGTTCACTATAACCTTAGGCTCTGATACCAATCTGTCGCACCCCCAAATTCGGGTTGCGGAAGCGAATCGGGTCGGGGCGCGACTAATCAATAATCAAAGCACATAAGATATAATGAACGACATCTATATGCGTCGTTTACAAAATACATTGATATAATTAAAATTTACAATGTTGTAATAATCACAAAAGCTCAAGTCCTGGTATGAAAGATTCTAAAGCATAACTACTTTTACAAAATATAGTAATGCAAGAAAATCTCCAATTGATTTGCATGAGACTCGAGCTAAGCTAATCCTGGATGGCAGATCTACTGCTGCTGGGTACCTGAGAACACATGCTAAAAGGTCAGCTAAAAGCTGGTGAGCTCACAGGTTTGTATAATGATAAAGAGATGTGTGAACCACAAGATTTAAGTAATGATTTGAAATCAATCAAATAATGTATATGTCTGCCATGAGGTCATAGTCTAAGCTTAACTGAGGTGTCAGGGTCACAATCAAGTGCCTGATCGAGGGTGCCTCCCCGCGAGTGCCTAATCTACACTCACATGAACAAATGCTAATGCGTCCGTTTGACCAGTTAGTGCTTGCTAACCCGGACGAGGATTGTCAATCCTATATGGTACCATACACTAACATTCACGCTACAAAAGTATTAACCAAACTATGATCGATGGAGGGCTTTAAAATGATTAGTAAACAGCTCAAGCAGAATATAGCGAGTTTTGTACTCGTGTTCACATGTAAAACAAAGTAAAGCATGTATTCCCACCCCTGGGTTTGAAAACTGTAAAATGAGGGGCTATGAGACTCACCTAAGTCTGATGATTTGCAGTGAAGCAATGTAATGCAGTAAAATGAGGTGTCCGAAGACTGTAACCTGCCAGGCGTTCAAAACGCGCAAGGTTATTAGTATATGTAGACGTCTCGAGAGACCGTCCATGCTAGTTGTTCATCCAACTAGTAATGTCCAAATGATTTGAATGTTGATTGATTAGTTTAAGTTTTGAAAATATGTACGGCCCGTTGGTGACGGATTTTGTAATAATCATCTTATAGCATTATCATTATGTGTTGATCCATTGTATACTATTAAAGTATATGATTTGTGAGTTGTATCGTATATAAGTATTGAAGTAACGTGTGTTCGACACTTAGTGTAAAATAAGTTATAAGATTTCCATTTTTGGCGACACTTAATAGTTTTTGGCGACACTTGTAGAGTGTCGCCTATATAATGAAGTTCAGTATTGTTTGCGTCACTGAGTGAAGTGTCGCATAGGGTGGCGTCACTAAGTTGCGTCACTTATAGTGAGTGTCGTAGATATACTATTTCTAAAATAGGCGTCACTTTGAGGAAGTGTCGCAAGTATGCGACATTTAGTTAAGGCGTCACTCGAGTTGAGTGTCGCTAATAATAGTTTACAGGCATAATAGCGTCACTTAGGTGAGTGTCAGGTAAAGGAGCGTCACTTAGGTATGGCGTCACTTGGGTAAGTGTCGTATGAAATGATTTTGTGCAAGTTAGCGTCACTTAGGTGAGTGTCGCAGAAAACCCTTAGTCTCTGCGACACTAAGGTCTGATCAGGTTTGGCATTTATCGAAAACCTGGTCAATGGTCTCGGTTTGACCCGAAACTTTTATCCAACCTTTAAAATGGTAAAATAAGTTCATATAAATTATCGGTTCGTGTCGGGGTTAACCCGAAGTGTCAGTTTTTATATTACTTCCAAAACAGCCCTCATATTTGGTTTTTCGGTTTTGTCGGTTTGTTTCGCCTCTCGTTTTAACAAATTTCTAGGCCGAATCAAGTCTAACCAAAAATCACACATGTTGTGTAAATCTGCATTTTATGGTGATTTTAGAAGGTCCTTTACTATTTTAAATAAAAATGGAAATGGAAAGTGGTTAGATTTGGTTGGTAAACGACCTCAGTCCATAAATCGGTTTCTACACAAAAATACGTGCATTTATGGAAATGGTTAAATAATAAATTTTTGTAGAGGACATCCATACGGAGATTTCAGTATAAGATTCATGTGTTGATTCATCCTAAAACTCAAGTTATACACGATTTGGTAAGATGAAAATTCTAGGCAGATTTATGTACTTTGTGTTTGTGTTCATAAAAATGTTTTTAAAGCTTTTCTTAACCATTAACAAGTTGTATGAGCATGTTTACATGAAGATCTACTAAAACCATGAAAATCTAAAGAGAGAGAGGTGGTGGATCATACCAAAAACGAGTTCTAGAGAGAGAGGAAGGTGAGATGATGCTTGTTGCTTCTTGTTCTTCCTTTTCCTTGCCTTCTTTTCAAGTAGATGATGGTGGTTGATGGTGGTGAGGTGGTAGCCGAATGGAGGAGGAAGAGAGGAGAGGGAGAGTGTTTGTGTGTGTGTTTTAGAGAGAGAGTGTAGTGAGAGAAGTGAAAGACATGAATGAGGATTAAATGGATCTTTGTTTGTGGTTTATGGTCAACAAAACACAAAGCCATGAAACATGGGGGGTGTTTGGGGGCTGGATAAAACCGGCCCATGGGGCCCACACATGAGGGTGTGTATCCAAATTTTTGGTTCCGTAAGTTTGCGTTCCATACGGTGTTCGTTTCCCCGGTCGTTTAAACGTATATTTAGACGTTATATAATTTACGTACGTGTTTAATATAAAAATGCATTTCGATCGTTTAACTTGAAGTATTACTCACTAATACTTGATAACATTTGTAAAAATGTTTGGTTGATGTGTCGGTATCATTTGCGGGTTCGTGTTTCCGTTTGTTTAATCGTGTAACGTTTAAATTAAACGTTTTTGTTATCGTTATAATTCACGATATATTTAATCATCAAATCCATGCTAAATAATATATTTTAAGTTGTCAAAATATATTTTGACGTTTATCTGATTGTCGGACGTGTCTCGCGTGTTTTTGGTAGTTTCTGAGCATTTTACACGATACAAACTACTTACGGAATATTATCAAAATAATATTTGTAAATGAATATGTTTATCAACTAATTTCATATTATTTAATAAGTTGAGTTCACCAACGTCCGTATTAATGTATCGGAATCCGCCCGATATGAAAATGCACGATTAAATCTAATCGCGTACGCGTATATATATATGACAATATATATATATATATATATATATATATATATATATATATATATATATATATATATATATATATATATATATATCGGAATAACTTAGCTACACCTTGGTGTAGCCAACTTAGCTACACCAAAACGCCCATTTCAAGCATAAAACTATAATTTTTGATGTCGATTTGTATCCTAAACTTGTTAATACCTCTAATCTATCATAAACAACATCTATAATTGATCTATTTTTCGTTTATAGATGTTGTTTAGGATAGATTAGAGATATTAATAAGTTTATGATACAAAACGACATCAACAATTATAGTTTTATGCTTGAAATGTGCGTTTTGGTGTAGCTAAGTTGGCTACACCAAGGTGTAGCTAAGTTATTCCCTATATATATATATATATATATAATAAGGGGATCTAAAAAGAAGAGAAATTTTGTGGAGAAAAGGGAGAAATGATTCTGACCAATCATTTCAAATCTAGGTCAAAGGGTAGTGTAGTCATTTGTTAATTGGTTATTTTAATTTAATATTATGAAATTTAAATCCATGAATGCTGGCGGTTTTCATATTGCACGTATTAGGCTCCAATATTTTAGGAAACTATCACCAAATATCTTTTCAATTCATTCTTAATTTTGGTTTGATCATCGAATCACATTGATTCTTCATCGGATATTGTTCACAAAGCTTGATATATGCAACGTGCATATTTTATTTCTTGATCTGTGTATTCTCAAAATTGTATACTCAAGTATGGTGCATATTTGCCTACAACTAACAACCTCTCAGACGATAATTGGTATCGAATTCTATAGTGATTTTGAATTTTATGAAATTATGAAATTTAAATCCATGAATGCATCCTCTGTTCTGACATCTTTGTTGGTGTGTTTTTTTGAACTTTGTTCGTTGCACTTTTACTTCCATCTCTAACCAATCTCTTATTGCTAACGCTATTCAAAGCCGATTTTTCCAACATTGTTGCATACAGGCTGTCTTCAACAGCCTGTGTGTATGACATTCCCGCAGGCAACTCTACATGAATACTAGACCACGATTCGGTTCCGGAAGTGCAACGGTTACCACCAATTGTATTCCGACTAAAACATGTCATGCTTCAACATTAGATATCGTCAAGTTAATCATGTGCATACCTTTTTTAGAGACACTATCCTACAACGTTTTGTATACTTTACCCAAGCCTCACCGTGACAATACAAACTATGCATACCAATCTGATTCACCACTGTACCAATTTGATTCAGTTATTTTGTAGTTTGGATTCGGTAATACAACCCTTTGATTCGGTATTTTCTTTACAACTATTAGAACACAAAATTTTTTTTGTATTACAAACATATGATTACAAACCGACAACTAAAAAACAATACACAATTACCAGCTTCTAAAGAAAATTAGGATCAAAACATAGCGTACCACTAACACCATATTGATTCAGTCCTGCAACACTATGATTCATTTTTATTACAGTAAAATGCCATCATTTTATAGTTTGATTCAGGCATTTCTGTCAACAATATAAACATTAAGTCAAGTACAAACCACTAGAGCACAAGTCACCAAATAAAAGCCTAACCGGCAAATAGCCAACTAAATTCCTCCAAAAAAGTACATACCAAAACAGTATTACAAAATAAAATCCACATTCCATCAAATCCCATCACATTTGGTGTTCTAATGTGTAATTGCAAAAAGGTAAAACATTAAAATGTCGGAAACTTGATTAATTCTGTAATAGCGTCAATCGCCGAATACCGCCAACCTTGAATCTCTGATTCGGTTTGCATTTTCCTTCATCTGTTCCTTAAATCCGCCTGGGAGTTTATCATGGAACTTTGATTCACTTTTTATATAGGAAGCCATGCTGTTCAGCCCGGACACCAAAATCGATCCCAGTGAAACATTTTCCATTTGCGCATTGAATCGATCCCAATTTGTCTACCCTAAATCTGAAAAAAACCATATTCAATCAACGAAAAACATGCACTCCATTCAGAAACACAATTTTCGCTACACTAATCTAACAAGTATACATAAATCGCAAGCACCCCTGATACAAACCCCCAACTTTTACACTAATTTTTTCAACCAGCATCCAATTTTTGCTAAAAAAAAAAACCTAAACGATGAATCACAACAAATACAGCAAACAAAACCGAAACTAGATTCAATACCTTTCGTGGTCGTTTGTTTCTGTTCGTTAGTTTTACCCATCTTCCCAATTGCTGCAAAATTGCGCCTCAAACCGTGAATCCCTTCAGTCTTCCTTGCGAAATCAAAAATATCGAAATACTCGACTTGAATATCTCCACAATTTTCGTGCAAAATCAAAAATAACGATTGTGATTTTCTGAATCGCCGAAGGTTTTGGGAGGTAAGGGGTTTTCTTCAGTTATGATTTTGCATGTGTAGTCGATCGGGTATTAAATTTACCATTAAATGTGAATATTTTCCTTTTTTAATTACACATATGAAATAGACTAAATTGCCCCTCACACATCCGAATTTGCACTAACATACCTTTGACCAAATACAACCATCGATTTAATGATCCTAGGGCCTACATTGCTTCTCCACCTTCTCCCTTTAAAAAACCTTCTCCCTAGATCCCAATCCTATATATATATATATATATATATATTGATACATACAATTAGCCTAACACGCAACTAATTACATGTATTACAAAGTGATTATGACCTAATAATCTGCCCTAATTTGTCGGGTGTCACAACTTGAGACCCTGCCCGATGATAGGTTAAGAACATTAAGACTTTTGAATATAATTAATGTGGTAATCATAAACGCTTGTATGCTACAAGGTTGCCTTCAAAGTTATAATAGATTGTTGAAAGGTTTAATTGAATAATGTTTGGGTGAGCAATACTAAGAAGATGAGCTCTCTATAGTATATTTGTAGTGAATCTAGTACTTTTCCTAAATTTTATAAGGTAGTTAACCTTTGCCCGAGGAAGCTATCTATATTTGTTAATTCACCACTATATTAATTAACGATAAATAAACATAAGGGAAAACTATAAGGTTTAAGTAAAGCTAATCAAAATAAATACAATCTTCTATCTAAATTGGTTATTTCTAATTGTTTCTAATACTTTAATTTGGTTTAGTTTATTATAAATTAGTATCAAAATAAATATGTTCGTTCGGAACTAAAATGTCTCCTTTATCTGTAATATTAATTGTAAATATAGGATTTAATTAATTATTTTAATATTGTTCCCTGTGTTCGATACCTTACTTGTAAGCTATATTACACGAACGGGTATTCTTGCCTGGCTTGTGTGATAATATTACTTAGTATTTCCTATTTATTTAAAACTTGTTATTTTTAACTCTATTCACACGACATCACAAACTATAAACCAAAATTTAAAATGAAGCAAAACATAACAACCAACTTGCTTAGAGCCTGAGAACTCGTCCTACGTTCATGGTGGACCACAATGTTGTGGCCATTCGGCCCGCAGTGGTCGTCAATGTGGGTGCACCGAAGTGGTAGCTACCATGATGAGGAAAAAAATGACGGGCACATATGTAGCCTTCGAAAAGTTTAATCATAAAACATCAAAACATTCAACACAATTCTATTTCACCTTCTTCTCTATAAAAAAACCCACAACTTTGAACCCAAACTCAACCAATTAGTTCGACCTTCTAAATGATTTTCCATCGCCTGTGGTTCCAACTTCGCAAGCGAGAGAATCAACACTAACATAAAATCCATAACAATACCAACATTTACAATAGTTCCAAGAATTCCACTAATAGCACAAACCATACCGCAATAATACTTTCAACAACAAGAATACTTATCACCCTTTCACGACAATAACATCCCCGCCTCAATTAAATGCTCACTCGAATTCCACCACAACCAACACAATCATCACAAATCATACCACAAGAAACACAAACTCCAAACTGAGATCTTCCACAAGAAGGAAAAATCCGTGAGCTCTATAAGAAAAATCCCATGGAGTCAACAAGATGAATAATTTTTAGCACAACGATGGGCACAGGCTCCAAGGATGCGAACGTCTTGGCTGGTTAAACAAGAAACAAGCCAAAGTTGCTTATAATGGTCTCGCAAAATTCAAATTAGGGACCAAATTACTTAGAATTGGTGTGATATGGACAATAAGATCAATAAGTTTTACGGCGTGGAAATCTTTGCAAACATTTTAAAGGAGACCTAATTCAAACTTGTACGATTCAATCATATCTTTGCTTGGAATTTTCCTTAGAACAATTCGAAATGGAAAAATTTATGATTGTTCGGAACTAGAAACATAAAACGTTTCACACAAGAAGAACCGGACATGAATATCGACGATGATGACGATAATCCGTAACCCGAATATTTGGCCTCGATACTATTCCTCGGCCCACCGGTATATCGACGAAATCAAAAGCCACTGTTCAATGTTCGCGGTGGAATGTTGGAAGAAATTGAAAAGATTACCGCTACAAAAGGTCATTTTATGACGCCGATGCGATCATGAAAGAACAACGAATCCATTTCAAATCATTACACTTTCTATCTCAATCTACCAAAGGAACGTTTGAAGCTGACATCGCGTGAGTCCAGACCGAGAAAGCTGCCATTCGTGCCAAAAATAACTCTAATCATTAAAATGTTATTTTTAGTTTCAAATTGGTACTTTTATAGTTTTCTTAAGTTTTTTATTAATTTATTTTTGTAATAATGTTTTTATCTAGTAATGGTTTTAAAGTTGATAATTTTTTTTTTTTTATTTTTTTTTTATTTGTGACTTCCAAAAACTTGTTTCAGCGGAGGGGTAACTCCCATTGCTTTTTAGGGTTTAAACTTTAAACCCAACCCAAACCAAGAGGGGGGGGGGGCCCTTATTTTAGTTGCTTATTTGCTTAATAAGCTCAACTACAAGTGTTTGGATAAGCCCATTTTATGAAGCTTATTTGCTTATTTTTGATTCTTTGTGAGGAGACTCGAAATAAGCTAGAAATTTCTAGCTTATTTGCTTATAAGCACTGAGCAAGGGAAATAAGCTCCCCCAAACACCCTCCAAACCAGAAACCCTTGTTCGCTGTTGTTATCGTTGTAACAATGAAAGCTTTAACCTCAAAACAGGTTTTGGAAGAAAACCACACCTCTGATTCTAACTCCGTTACATCTATTACTTTCACACACAGAGCTCTTTCTGATGTACTTACCCACTTCCATTTAATATAAATTTCATATTCATATGCATATTTATATTCATCTTCTCTTTATTTTTAATTATATATCCATTTTTTCTTAGGTTTCCTGCTTGTCTGAATTCAAAAAGTTGGAGAAGTTGGACCTTACCTTTAACAATTTGTCATCTCTTGAGGTATTGCACTTCAATCTCATCACAAAAATACCAAATTTTGCTACTTTTTCATGAATTGGCTTTGGATACTTAGATGATTTAATAAATGTTTTAATTGTCAATTACAACCCTGCAAGATATAATGTGAATACTCTTTTTTTTTTCTTTCCTAATGTCTAAACTAGGGGTTGAAGCCATGTGTGAATCTGAAGTGGTTATCGGTGAAGCAGAACAAGCTTCGGAGTTTAAAAGGCATCGAAGGGTGTGTTTGTCTTACGGTGAGTTTTGTTTGTTTCATATTGTAATATATATGATGCATTGAGAAAAAGGAATTTACTTTCTGATTTTGAACACTGATTGCTGAACTTAAGATATAAAAAAAAGGTTTCCTGTTCTTGTAAGCTAGGTACTTAATGCTGGCAACAACATGCTCCAATCAATTAATGAGGTCAGCAATCTTGTGAGATTAGGTGCATTAATCTTGAATGGTAATACTTCTTTGCACTTTTAGATTCTGATATGTTATTTGGACTTGCTCTATTTCTTAAAGACTAATACTTTATTTTTGGCAGACAATGAGATTGGTTCCATTTGCAAGCTTGATCAGATGAAAGAATTGAACACCTTAGGTATGATATACGAGTACTGCGCTTCACAATGGTTATTGTTTAATACTCATTAACTTAGTCGTAATGTGTTTCTTGGCATTTACCAGCTAATGACAGTAAAAGTAGTCTGTTAAGATTAAATAGCTTACTACATCTTTTAAAAAAGTTTTAACTCTTGTGATTCTGTTTCATTTGGTTTGCAACTTTGCATATAGTTAACATACTTTATAGTCCTTGTTTGAGGAATAAGCGGTGAGTGCTTTCATATCATTTTCTGATTTAGCCTACTATGATCTCACTCTAAATCACTGCTTGTGTGACTTACAGTCCTTTCAAAGAACCCAATTCGTAAAATTGGTGAAAGTCTGGGCAAGGTTAATTCAATCACAAAAGTAAGCACCCTTAAATATAGATGTCCATGGTTTATTAGACTTAGGATCTCTTGGGACCGTTTATCGTGTGAAATTTTCTTTCCTTGATACTATTAATGTGTTGACTTTTGACTGTAGTTGTCCCTTTCAAACTGCAAAATACAAGGCATTGATTCTTCAATCAAGTCCTGTACGGAGTTAAGAGAGCTCAGGCTTGCTCACAATGAGATCAGGGTATGCTATGATTCTTCTGTTGTTAGAGTTGGCAAATTTGACCCATTTACTTACAAATGGGTTGATTTTTGTTATACTAAATTATGAACAAGTAAACAACCTAGAAAGCTATCTCAAAAATGAAATGCGTCTAATGGGTTAAAAGTGACCTGAGGTGTATTGTAATGCTTATAACATTGTAAATCACTTTGCTTAGAAAATTAGATTATAAATATCATAAATTGTAGTTTTTTGAGCCTTGTTTGTTTTCTGATATGCTTATATTTTCCTCTTTTTGGTGCTCTATCTTGGAGCCCATTTCTTGTTTTTTTGTTTTGTTTTGTTTTTTCTTGCCTGGCTTTTTGTCCCTTTAATTTTAATTTTCCGTTTTAAAAAGAAGAAAAGATATAGAATACAATGGTGATGAACAAAATACGTTGGTTGATATTTCACCGGGGTAAAACCCTTTACCCAAAAAAAAAAAAAACGTTGGTGGATCAACCTAGCATTTTAAATATTTTTAAAAACTTACATTCTTAGGGGAACTCATTTCGACCCGCTATCCAACTCCATTTTGCCACCTCTAGCTGTTATTTCAATATTCTACTGTAGCATCTATGCTGATTTGGAACATCATTACTCACTGTCAGACGTTTATACTCTGGTGATCGAACACTGTTTCAGTTCTTGATCATACTGATATTTGTGGTTGGTTGATCTTTGTGTCAGACTCTACCTAGTGAATTGACTCGAACTACAAAGATCCAAATTTTGGATTTGGGAAACAACTCGATTATGAGGTGGTCGGATCTTAAGGTTAGCCAATTCATTGACGCCCATTCTTTTTAACGCCTCCGTTGGTTGTGTAGTTTATATTCCGACTTATGGATTTGTTATGGATTTCTAGATACTTTCTTCATTGACAAACCTGAAAAATTTGAACCTAGTTGGGAACCCGGTTGCTGAGAAAGATGTATCAGCAAAAAAGGTAACATGTGGTTTCATTATGAGCATCTGTTCATAGCCTAAAGGGTGTTACTATGAGTATCCATATATAGCCTAAAGGGTCTTTATAGATTTCAAAAGTTCACCTCACATAATATATTGAAATTTTATATGATACTTGTATATATACTATGATATAGTACACATAGAGGCAAGATAGAAGAAGTAATATCGTCATACCGTTTTCAATCACACCCAAATAAAAAGACTTGTCATATACATATGCTCATACAATCATATTAATTACTTCATTCTCATTAAAATTTAAATATTTAATCAAGCCTTTCTGCATGAACGGTCAGTTGTAGACACAATTTTCATTGATGGAACTGTTGATCATCTCAACCCTTAATTAAGCCTAATTGGCTTACAAGCTCAAATTTAAGAGTTTGTTATTTTCTACTTTTCTGTTTTCCCAAAACAGAAGAGCCCATATCTTGAATTTAACTCTTTTCCAAAGCAGATAAAGAAACTGGTACCAAGCTTACAGATATTCAATGCAAGACCAATCGATAAAGTCATGAAAAAGGTGACAGTCGGTGTAGATGATAACCTTTTGGTTGATGCTGAGAATGTTGAGAAGAAAACGGTACAGAAGATAAAGAAACATAAAGTGGATAATCCAACAAAACTAGACAATGACGAAAATACCAATTTAGTGGATTCTGAGTCAGACAAGAAGTCAAAGCGCAAATCAAGGGACTTAAAGGAAGGACCCATCACAGCTGATGAAGCAATTACAAAGTCGAAGAAAGTCAAACATGATGAAGAAAGTGTATCTCCCAATTTAACCAGAAACAATGAAAATAGAGATGATGATAAAGTGGGAAAGATAAAAAAGAGAGTAAAGAGCAAAACAAGAGGTACCTCTGCTGTGCAGTTGCTGAGCTCGGAGGCTGATGTCGGGTTAGGTGGCCCTTCAGCATGGGATTTGGACAGTTAGTAGCTCTTTTACTATCTGCTTCAGTTATAACTAAAAACTTAGCCTTTTCAAAATAGTATTGATCATAGTGAATTTTGGCATCTCGTGTTGTTTCTTTTGTTTTGGACAGCCATCTCTGTTGTATACAAGTTTCTTTTAATGAGGGAATTTTTTATTGTTTAAATGAAAGTTTGCATTTAGCAAATGCGATTTCTTTCTTGTTGCTTTATTTTGTTTTCAGGCTGGTTCCTGTTCTGAGATTTTTGAAGACAAAAAAGCTTTGTAACTTCAAATGGTTACCAACTTACCACTCATGATCCATAACCTTTTCTGTAATTTTCTAATTGCAACTCAGTACTTTTTTACTTTTGAAGTCACAATTTTGTTCAACAGTACATAGTGAAATTCTGAAACAAGGTTGTATATATAACAAATACAACATATAGAGGGTGAAAGCAAAATTAAAAGAATGAATGAATGTAATCACTGCTACATGAATATCTACAAAACAAAATGTCAATTCACTAACTTCTTGTTGCCTTCAAAAACTTGTCATATGGGCTTAAAGCTGGTAACCTGAAGGATTCTTGTTGTCCATACTCGTTCAAACAAGAAAACACACGATCATGCACTTGAGCCCAATCACTTGCTGAAGGTTTTGCTTCCACTTTCATGATTTCCAACTGCTGCCACAAAGACAACAGACCAAACATTCACCAAAGTTATAACTATGTATTACGAGTTTATGATCACTCTTCTAACCATTCACAGAAAAGGTTTGACCTAAAATTCCTTGGTCAACTGACTTAAAATACCAAAAATCTTCTTCAAAACCAACGTTTAAAAACACAATAAAAATGCAAATAAAATTATCTATGATAATTGTAGCAGATATTTAATGTAAATGTTTTCACACATAGCAAATAAAGATGTGAGAAAAAAGATGTGACAGAAAGAGAGTGAGATTTTTACATTGTTTGATGATATAATTGGAGTACGCTGTTTAATTTCGCCAGAAGATTTCTGTGCCATGGCTTCTTGTTGTTCCTTAAAACTATGAAGAACGGACATTTTCTGATGTTTACCCATCACAAGAGCCTCACATTGATTTTTCATCTGATCATAAGTTAGAGCATCTGAGGAATCAGGCATGTTCTCAGCTTGACGGGCTGTTTCCACTACCTGTTAGTCACACAAGTTAGACATTTTCTGTCATAAGTTTTATTAGAGTTCTTACTAAGGGTGGAAATCTCGCAGCATTTACATATGAATAGGTTGATTTGGGCTATGTTTTATCTATGGGTAATGTAATATATATATATATATATATATAAAATATTAAAAGGAAATGGGTATATTTAACCAACAAAAACTTGTAAATGATTTTATTCTAAAAGACAATTATTATTGAGATTCATCTTTTGTTTATATTTATGTATATAAAACTTACTATAATAATTTCCTCGAAGAACTTCCATGTATGTATATAAAGTTTCAATTATATGTAACACACAGAAAAGAAAAAAATATTCGACAAGAAGTGTGTGGGTCAATCCAATCCGACCAATTAATTTTGACACATACAACAAATGGCCTGTTACTTAACCCGCCCATGTTGTCACCTGTGATTTCTATTTTGGAGAACACAATAATAAATCCAGACAAATAATGACACAAAATAGAACATAGAAGATTAAGCAAATATACCAATTCCATTAACTGGTTGACACTTAAAATATCATGTGAATTTTCGGAAAGTGAAGCTTTGTAATCTGATTGGTTTCCATGCTGATCAGAAGCATCGTCATCTACTGATTCTGCATGAGGCATAATCTGGGAGAACAAAACATTGCAAGCATATTCTGTAAACATCGAGAAACATAAAGATCTACTCCCTTTATTTCCAAACAGTTGCCACATTTTTCACTTCAAACATGCATTTGACTAATAAGAATAAAAAATTCAAAGATCACAACTAATTGTCTCTCCACAATTTAATGCAATCAATAATGAAATTGCGAAAAACTTGGAACCACCACAACGGGAAAAAAAAAACATCTTAGATTAACTGAAAAGCGGAAATGTTGCAGTTTGGGATGAAGGAAGTATTAAATAAAAAAAGGAAAAAAGCTATAGGAAGCATATATACAACCTCATCAAATGCTTGAATCTCTGGTGGACATGGATTTTTTGTTCCCATAAACAATGGGGCTCCCAAAGGATATTCTTCATCCGGCACGAACCATTGTGAAAGCTGTGCCTTTATATTCAATAGTTCTTCCTGAAGAACATTCAGGATAGAAATTAGAAAAAAAAAGAGGTACCATGTTAGGCTATTATATATAATCTATTTCAGACACTCAGTTCAATGGTCCAAGTGAGTAAGCGTATATAGATTTAGGATCGTGAAAGAACCTTATATATGGAGAGCATGAGAGAATCGGACAAAAATGAAATAATCACAGGAAATACATATACTGCAACAACATGAAAAAATGCGTTTCCATTTCTGGTAATATGGGCATTTCATATGTTTTTTTTTTTTTTTACATTCTCTACATTATAAGATGTTGAAGGTGATGCGAAAACTCGTTTTGTAAACGAAAATTACCATAAAAATTCCACTGTGAAGGTTCATACATGTTATGTGAAGGTTTTGATCTCAAACGTACATTCACATCATTTTTTTACATAAACCTTCACAATAAAGGTTTCATGTAATTTTTCTATAGAAAAACGAATCTTTAAATTACTTTGAGTCCAACAGTTCGTATAGATGCAATAGAACAGAAATATTATTATTCTTATCACGTGTAAAACTTAATATGAACATTGATCCCAAGTGATCCTGAGTCTCTATTGTATACACCTTCACACCTATATTTTTTATTTTCTTATTTTTACGACACAAATCTTCACATGACTTTCAATGTGTAAAACATAATGTAAATACCTCAGATGATTTCCCAAGAGTAAATACAAAGTGGGACGAAAGTGTATCTTTTAACTGTTGATCCTTCGATTCTATTGCAGAGAGTGACTTCACTGCAGAAGCATCATCTGCTTGTGATCCATAACAATTTTTGTCATTTGGATTTGTACAAATCGCCTGCAGCCTAATATCTTTATCCAACAAAAGATAAGGATCCACCTGCCTTATGATCTAGCTTTAGTAAACAAAACAACCGAATGACAGATAATACTGTAGAATATTAAAAAGAAAACTACACAAGTACAAAGATGAGGTTATATGCAGGTAGTATGAAATGAAACTAACCGTTTCTTCTGTCAATGTTGATTTAACCATGGAAACTAGCTCCGGAAGTTGGCATGCTTTAGCTGAAACAATAATCATGTATGAAGCCAACATGAACAGAGGCCTTCTTCGGGATGGTTGTGGGCCACCTTTATGAAATTGAAAGAATCAACATTAGATTGTTAGAACAGATAACAGATAGGCATGGGATTTTATCTTACAAAAAGAATATTCTTCATAATGATATTAGAATAGTATTATATCCAATGCAATTGTACTCTATTGATTCTGATATTACTAAATTACTAAACTAAAGCTGATACCTTTTCGATTCAAAGAGACACTTCTGAGTGAAAATGCCAACTGGAAAAACCGCAGTAGGGCCACATGATTTGAAGCCTTGAGAAAACCACCAGTACAGTTTCAGAGAATAGACAACATATGAGACACATATTTTTCGCGAGCATGTTACACAAATGTCAAATTTAAAATTTATTGTATATACACACACTTCTTTTCTTAATGTGAATGTAGTTAACTAAGAATTGTCAGAAATAGAAAGCATTTGGAAAGTATAATCACACACGAGTTGTTTCAATAGCATGGTAATCGATAATGAAATTAGCATTTTAGGATCTCACTTTTGACAAAATAAACGATAGAGCAAGAGTATATGTCTGTGCCATTGCCTCAATATTTGCAGGAGTATTTTCCATGGATGTTGCCTGAATCCAAATGGATGAAAGAACAAGACTCACTTGATGACCACTCAATCGCATGGAACTAGAGGCCTGAAAATTTAATATAAACAGAACATAGATTTCATTAACTTAGTATCCATTTGAGTAGACAATGTTACAATTATTAGGTACATCATAATTCAGTATACAAATTCCATCATACTGTTTTCCCATCATGGGTAGAAGCGTCATTTGTGTGACAAGATAAAGACTCGATGGCGGGCTTCACATTGCCTTCCATGTTATTATCTTCTACCTCCTTTGTATCTTCATCTATGGTTTCAAGTATGCTTTTGTTGCCATCTGCCACCTTTTGTGACATCATTGATGAGTTACCAGCTTGTGAAGTAGGTATTAAATCATAGATTGACCAAGGTTGACTTAAAGATGGGATAAGCACAACAGAGAAAACACGGTGTGCAAGAACTCGTGTTTCATGATCCGGGTGTGACATTGCTAAAAGCAAGTGGTGAAAGAGAGCATCAGGGAACGCCTGAAGAGTTCATAACCACTCTAACTATTTAGACTAAAGAATTATTATACAACATAATCAATATTCAATAGTATACAATTGCACTCACCTTTCTCAAGTAAGTTTTGTTTGGAATCGAACTGATAACTTGTGCAGTCCGATAAACAGCAGAAATATTTGCTCTGGACATAGCAGCACTTATTGGGATTTTCTCAAGCACTACAACCATGGTGTCGAGAATGGGGCCCACATCTCCAACCTAATTACAATCAAGTGAAGTGAAGAAAAGTAATTGTTTAATTCTACATTAACAAATCAACAGCAAGAAAATACAATAATACTGCATAGTGATTGAAATATGTAAGCATCAAACACTTGGCACATAATATGTAAGGATACAAGCTATCGTTTTGCAATATATTATTGTATATCATCTACATATCCATTTACATGACATAAAAGCTTTTTGACTGTTTTGAAGTTTGGTGATCCCACTTTTTAATTATTGTTAACCAATCTTGAAAGAGAAACTTAAAAAGTTAAAAGAGATACTAAGGTGCATTACAAACCTTACATGAGAGATTTGAGATACAGTTTTCTAAAGCACGTTGAAGGTCATCATAGCAGTCATCCGAGCCCTGTATGGGGCTAGATGATTCAGATGATCTCTGCAGGCACTTGCGTAAATGCTTGATGAGATCAGCTATTGCACCAACAATTGTAACTGAGGCATGCTGTTTTACATACTCTGATAGTTGTGTAACAACATTTACGATATGCAACTGCAAAATGGGCTGCTTGGTAACATCCTTGTTATCCAGATGCTTAATCAGCATTGGCAGTAATAAATGGGATCTGTCATCTGAGTTCACATGGAAAAAGTTATAACTATATGTTATTTACAAGTGATTGACACTTTATCTATTGGGATTGCTTATATAAGTGTTTATCTACTTATTTGCTTATTTTTACAGAAGATAAGTAAATTCAAACATTCTTCTGAAAACTGATTATCTACATCTTCTGTAAGGACTAAACACTCAAAAATAAGCATGTCGCCACCAGCTTATTTTTTAACCATATAAGTGCTGTAGAATAAGAAATCCCAAACACCCCCTTGGAATTATTAATGAATCTGGTAACCTGATTCCTCGAAAATAATCAGCAGATACTTCAAAACTGAAAAAGCAAGCCCTTTCTCTGGGAGCCAAAGCTTATCAGCGTCAAATCTGTTAAAAATAGGTTCCAGTACACGTCGAACATTTGTTACCCCCTTGGCCGATCGTGCCATATTATGCAAACAAACTCGGGCCCAATAACAAGGATTCTTGTGTGCATCTCTGAGAAACAATCCATCTTTATATAATGGCATAGTTATCAAAACTCAACATTTGAATATATGAGGGGACTTACACTGGTGGGTCATCTTGTGGTTTAGAGTTGACAAAATCGGCGGTCTTGCCTAAGTCAGCAAATGAAGGAGCATGTGCATGTGCTTGAGAAAGTTGCCTGTCATACTTTCTGGTTTCTTGATTTGGTGAAATATCCGTATAATTCTCCAATGTCACTGATATAATCTATTTAAAAATCAAAACAAAACACAACGCATATTTAACAACAAACTACATAATACGTAAGGGATTTCGTTGTAAACTACAAATTGATTACTGAAATCACCATGCTTTTCTAATAATGGGTGAAGAATGCAACGTACATTCTCAAAGTCCACAGAGACATGAGGCTGTTCTCCCATGAATTGCACCTAGTCCAATAAATGAATTAAAACACTATGTTAGATTGTGCAGTCATAACTATATATATTGTTTGCATAGATATGTAAGGTCAACCAATAATGACAAGAATTTGAATATTTATGCTGTATGAAGTAAACATCATCAAGGCGAAGATAACTCAGTGAAAAGAACTTTACCATAAAGGCCAACACTTCAAGTCCGGCTGACCTTAACTGTAATACTTTTTCATCATCTCCAACTTCTTCAGCCAGTTGACAAAGCTTTGGAACGAGCCCTTCTAAATTGTACATGTAAGCACTGTCTACCTGGCATTCATGCAACAGAATACTTATTTTTAAATTTTTTATTTTTTTAGAATTTAAAAAGGTAATTTCTTTCTTTTGAGATGGATATAGAAAGTGAAACCCCCATTTGTCTATAAGATGGATCCATTTTTCCATGAGTCCCAAAACCTCTTACTCAAAACTACTATAAATTTCATTGTTGAAATAACTTTGTACTTTAGTTCAAAAAAAAAAAACTTTGTACTTATATAACAAAGATATACCTGATTTTTTATGAAATTGACAAGAGCTTGACAACCAAGAATTTGCATTTCATGATGTTGTGTTTGCACTAGTAACGTTCCAACTATTTCCAAGAAACTACTGGCGAAGAGTGGCCTGAAAGTGTTACAAGTTCTTACTAGTTAGTGGTGAAACCAAATATAACACATAATGTTATTTTAGAAATAGATATCTCTAGTACCAAAAGGTGCAAATGGTAGTTTATAGTTAAGTTTACTTACACGTTACTTTGAAATAAATTTTAAATTCCATATTCAAGCAATAGAATGTGTATTGGCTTAAAACAATGAAAGTTAAATGAGAATAACAGAACACATACTTAAAAAGATAAGAGTAAGTTGGATAGTAATAGTTAGTCCAACTGTCCATGGACCAATGTATTTACACTTACATCTGCTTCTTACAGGAGGATAACAATTTCCCGTAAACAAGCAGGACAGATTTAACCGCCACAATATTTTCATTCCGCAAATTTTTATAAAATTTTTGCTCCATGTAATCGGTGATCTGTTAGAAAAGATATCATAAAACACATCAGGTACATAATATGACAACCTGATGAAAGATCAGTCAACTACAGAAAAATAAATAAATACATACTTAAAATTCTCTATATGATAAATCTAAAAAACGTGTCAGGAAACAAGGTTATGGTTACTCCATACTCTTGTGTGACTGTCAATACATGATATTAACCAACAAGTTCTAAGACTTTTGTGTACTTGAGGTGACCCGTAATATCAGTACTGGTTAATGGAAAAGTAAGTGACACAACATATAGTTTACGTTAAGTAGATGTGGAACTTGTAAGTCTGTATATGTTTTGCAGTTTGACATATTTCACTAGAGGACTTTTATTCAGCCCAGAGCATTAGTCGCTTAGTTATAGGCTTATAGCGTATCACCTTGCCTACAGATACTACATATAATGATAGTTTAGGGATATGAAGAACAGCTTATATATGTCTCAGCAGCAGTTTGAAGAATCAGATTCTAGATAATTAAGGAAATCTCATCAGCAGTTTGAACTTGTCATTGGTCATTACTATGATGATTCATACACCACCAAAATTTATCCGTACACCACCAAACCTGCATTACTGTAAAGCAGTTTGAACTTGTCATTGGTCATTATTATGATGATTCATACACCAGACAAATTTATCCGTACACCACCAAACCTGCTTTACTGTAAAGCAGTTTGAAGATGTCATTGGTCATTACTATGATGATTCATACACCACCAAAATTTATCCGTACACCACCAAACCTGCTTTGCAGTGTTGTACTGTACAACACTATAAAACACATTTAGTGGTGAATGGATAAACTCAGGTGGTGTACGAATCACTCCCCTGTAAAAACATCTAAATATGTCTATCTAGAAGTAATTACTTTTTTTGTTTTTTTGTTTCAAGTCATCATATCATTGAGTCATTTCCTACATTGATCTACTGATCTATAGCTAAACATTCTAACCTTAAATCATAGAATGTACTATGCATCGATTGTCAGAAGATCCATCGTGATTTACCTTAGGTATGCGTAAAGGATTTTTAGAAGCATATTCACAAAGCTTCCCAATCTTGCGCTCATTCGGCTCACCACCCTGGCATTTCATTTGAAAAAAAGAAGCCGATTATACATATTTCATAGCACTTGAAGAAATTATAGACACACAGTATATTACATTATTAGAAAAGTTTAGTTCTGTCTAATGATGATAAATTTCCATCATTACTCACTACATATATAATAAACAAGGATTGATTATTGTAAACAAACCTTAACGTACAACAAATAAGACAGAATATGAAGGGTCATCTGTAACTTCTATATTCTGTCTCATTTGTTTTACGTTAAGATTTGTTTCACATGAACCAGACTCTATATAGTAATAATTTGATGTGATCAGCTGAAGTTTTCACCTGTGACCGTGGAAATATATCTGCAAGAAGGTTCTTATAACGTTTGACCGGATGACGCGACCTAGCTCGCAACGAAGGACAACATACACAGAGGAAACTGCATACGGGCAGTACCCGTCTCGACATAACCCCCATTTTCTCAAGCTATCTATTTACACTTACGTACTCATCGATCTCTGCTTGCAAAGATAATAATAATTCATGAATATTTGATCAATGATCTCAGCTGCCTGAATAATATATACAACTGGATTACACAATCATACATTCATACACATATATTCTAGTGACATTTTCACCAGGCTAAACTAAAAACTGCAAATAAGTGAAAAGGCAATACAATTATTAATCGAATATATTTCATAAATTATTAAATAAAATTCATATTATTATAGATACATACCAAAGCGAAATGTTCATAGTAGGATTGATAGACTTGATCTGGTTATAAATCTGGAAAAATGCAGAAAAAAGAAAAATAAATGATGGAGGAGTAATTAATGATAACCGCATAATATGAATCAGTTACATTTTTAATACAAACATTTTAGGGGATTTAAGGAAGGAATTTGATGAATCATATAAATAAATTACGGCAAAATTGGTTATGAATTTAGTTTTTCTATTTTTATTTATTTAATTTTTCTTTCACTGAGAAGAGAGGAAAATAGGTGAATTTATTTCTACTACGTGGAATGCATGTCTCTGGTAATTGAATTGAACTGAATCATCATAAATCCATTTTAAATGGGTCAGGCCTAATTAAATGGGTCGGAACCAAATCTGTCTGTATAAATTCTTTTCATATTTTTTAAATAGTTATTGTCTCCGTAGTTTACGAGTCGACTCTTAAAAGTCGACTCTCAAATGATTTTGACTATTCAGTCCTTTATTGATTTTTTCAAGTCTTGTGCGACTTTTATGAGTCAGAAAACCAGATAAACTTTTGATGTAATGTAACACAAAAAATAAAGTGACAAAATAGAAAAAAAATAACTATAATTTTTGTTAAATTAAACTTTTGTGTTGAATGTCGGTCAACGACTTAACTATCGACTCTCACTATGTTTTACCTCTCTTAAGAACAATTATTTTAAACAATAATATACCTGTGTGTGTGTGTGTATTGTAAATAGGGACTCCTATGAGTCAAGTGGAGTCATGAGTTAAAAATAAAGATTCCAAGTCACGAGTTAACAACTATGCTTGTCTAAAATTACAACTTCCATGGTGCCCAAGCAAAGTAGCGAGCCTTAGCCGCACTTCGTTTGTCTTATATAAGCAGATTGAAATGGACATGTTAATGCACATCGGTTAGCATTATGTGTTACCCGGGCTTCCATATCGGTTAGACTTTCTTCTTGGAAAGAAGAAGGTTTTATTTTTATCTATTTCTTGACTTTTTTAAAAATGCAGTATCCATAGGATAGATAAGAAGTTGAACTCTTTTTTTGGCTAATGAGGAACTTTAAAATACACTTTGAATGTTGTCAAGCCAGAAGGCCTGATGAGATTTAGGACATAGGCTCAAATGGAAGGGATTGTGCACTTTTGTGCATTATGATCAATATATATTTAACTGAAGTAATAAACTTAACTTTAAGAATCTAATAAGGCTACACATAGTAGTTTATTTTGCTTATGAGTAACGATATGATATATAGGCATACTTAGATAGATGGTGACAAATGTAGTTCATTCAGTTAAGCTTGATGACAAATGTATTCATTCAGTTAAGCTTGTCAAGTTTTCCGAAATACCTCTTCTAAATTTATACTCCCTCCGTCCCAATTTTATTGTCACCAGACAAAAAGACACGCAGTTTAAGAAAATATAACTATCTCTCTCTTACTTTTTGATAAAATGACAGTTTTACCCTCTACTTTTTACCTATTTTTTTGTCTTATATATATACACTAGGGGTAAAAAAGAACTTTATTTCCTTAAACTTTCTATTTATGGAAGTGGACAATTAATTTGGTACACCCCAAAATGGAAATAATGGACAATAGAAATGGGACGGACGGAGTACTATTTTTCAGTTTGGTGTACTTTATCTTTAAATACTGAACAATAGAGTCAAGATTCTGACTCGACTGGATGTACATAAGACCCATTGAAGCATTGTAAACGTTCTCGATTGTTATAGTTTGAATGCATGTGCAGAAGTATGGAAACGTTAACGACATGTTTAGTCACACGAAACTCCTCAAGGTTTCCACCAGAAAAAACTAAAGCGTAAGTTAGTATTTATCCCAAATAAAAAAAAAATAATAAAAAAAAAGTAGAAAATAAGAATCTCTGTTTTATGAATTATGGTTTCCTATTTCTTCTCTGGCATGTGAAAACATGTTTACACCTAAACATGTTTTTTTTTCCTTCTAGTTATATAGACATAAACACTCCCCCTTGGCTAAAAACTTTCCTGTAACCGGCCTAAGTGCGTCCACAGGCTCAAGTGGGTTCCCTATGTTCACGTTGACAAAGCACATTTTGAGTCAACATGTTCATATAACTTTTTAACGGCTTATGCCGTAAAACACAGTTAGTCCGATAGTAAGTTATAAGTGTATATGTCATATACTAGTTCTTGATGAAGAGACATCCTACATACCAATCGAAACCAATATCAAGGCACCTATACAAGAGCAAGATGTCAACATTTCCAAAAGGCCTTTTACAGTCGGCTAACCAACTATAAACCCTCAATTTAATAATGAAAATTAAAAAGGGTTTACATTAGAAGAATCCAATCCAATCATCAATCACTGACTTGGATGTTCGAGCCTAATTCGAGTTTCTGTCAATCTCCTCCATACCATCTTCCCGCAGTAAGCTAAGGTCGACAGCGCTACCAAATACAGCAGTGGGATCCCCACAGTACAGCCACCTGATGCCAGATTTACAAGGGTCTGCATACACATGAAAAAACAATCAACACCACAAAAATATTCCGATGAACCATAAAGCTTATTCCTACGCGTGGCCGAAGGGTCACAGATATAAGTCACTCTATCAAGGGAATTAATTGTTCCTCCAATACTCACAAACCCGACAAAATTGGATGCACTAGACTTAAAATGATCAGTTTGGATAGTTCGATTGGTAATTCAACTCCATATAGTTTAATGTTAAGAAATACGAGGGTACTAGTGACTTCAGATGATTAATTTGTCAAAATCAGACGATGAAAAACATTCTTAAATTTTGACATTTTCAGGGAACAGCAGAAGATTAACATCATTAAGTAATGAAAAGAGAGTTAACTAGGAATGCGTTGAATTAAGCACATTGAATACTCTTTGGGTTACTTTGGGCCCGTTTCACCAGTTCAACTCATTTCCCTTTCGGCTTTTACCCACTAGACCCGTTTACCATTAATGGTTCAATATTGCCATCTCTACCTTGCCTAATCCTCGTATCAAATGCTTTAGAGGTATGCCACAATGTGTCTATCCCAATGACATCGAGTGTCTCCCAAATTCTTGACACATAATAGACAATATACAAGTTGGGGAAACCAGCTGAGCAATGTTCGATCATTCTAGAAGGAAGAGATTTGATAGTTAAATGGCTGAGCAAATGTTTGATCATATCTAAGGTAACACTTAAGTTAAATGGCTACAGGAGATACTATAAAGTAACACAATAGCACAAAAGGTTTTCCTTTGACTATTTGAACTATTAAGTAAAGGTCTGACGGATATTATGAACTATAAGATAACTTCCCTCTCTTTTGGTTCATCTAAGACTCGTCAATACACACAGGCATATATAAATGTGACCCATATTATCTTTTGGGAATCTGTATATATAACATTAGCTCTTAGTTGAGATGAAACCTCATGAACACAATTTGCAAAAGTGTAATTTTTGCTCAGACTGGTGAAGGGTCCACGTTTCCTAAAAATTAAAAGGGTTGCAAGATGGTCAAGCAGGCGACGGGTCAATATGGAATCATGTCAAAACATATAATTGTTTAAGTGAATCGCATATGTTGGACTAACACTTATTTGTCGGGATTTTTTTTTTTTTTCCTGAAAAATAACAAGTATAATATATTAATATACACGATCACGAAAGCTATGATATAAAAATTAAAGGCATATTGCCAAGAAAGCTAACATAAAACCCAGAATTCGTCAATGTGAGGTATACACATATTTCCCCCTCCGGAAAAGGAGTGTAAAAAACAATTTTGAACAATGAGTAAGTTCACATTTTGACACAGAGGCGTGGAAGTTTACTTTTTGACAAGTAAAGAAGTGAAAGTTAAACCACAAGTGGGTGGTTGGAGGCTTGTATCTCCAGTGGAGACCCAAGTGCAATCCCTATGGGTACATCTCTGGGAGCAACCCTCTGCCTAGCTCAGTTGGTTTCGGAGGGGAGGCCTTTAAGAAAATGATCTCGGGCTATCAACGTTTTTGCAAAAGGAGTAAAAGTTCAACATATTATAAAAGAAGAGCTTGTATAAAGTCCAAATATATGACAAAATTGGTCTATATATTTTAAATATGAACTTAGACTCATTTCCACAAAATTGGTCTATATATATACGTCCCACATTGACAAATTTCGGATTTTATGCTATACCTTTCTTGGTCATTTGTCCTTGAAATAAAAACACGATTTCCCTAATGCTTTAGAATAATAAAAACATTTAGACACACTTTAAAAGAATGAAACACTTTGACCCCATTCCATTTTAAGCTAATCGCTTTATATTTTACTCACAGTGATCAATTGAAAAACAACCAAATCGACCTGTCTTTCATATAAACATGTTGAACTAGCCCCCTGTACTAGAAATCCTACAAATGCAAGAAAAAGAGAGTGGTGATGATCTATAAACAGGAGAGCTTACCAATGTTCCAGCAATTAGATGAATGGCCGGAACAATTAGTTGGTCACTCTTATTCCCTTGGGCATATCCATTAAACGCAATGACCATAGAGAAAGTGTGGATTGTGACAAATGCAAGAGAAATAATAGCTGCAGATTACAGAAAAACCATCAAAATCCAAGCCAACTTGTATAATTGTAAAATTAATTATAACCTAATTAAAAGATTTACCAGATTATGTCATGAGTTGATTCCAACCTGTTCAACCATTTTACCTTCTGGTTATGTTTTTAAATTTTATCTGTTTAACTCGTTAGCACTGAATTAAAGTCTAAACAACCAGCTTTCACAAAAACATTAACTATTGAAACCAGTAATTTGTAACAATAGCGATCAAGAACATGAAATTTGCCAAAGAGAAAGAAATACTGCAAATTTCACGGGACATTCATGGAAACATCAGCAATTTTCAATGCACATAGAGAGTAGGTCTCAGATTGGATGTATATTAATAACGCATTGCATGGTAATTTATAGTGCATAATGAAATACCAACTGCATCATATGTATATCTAGAATCTAAAAGGTAAACTTACCAGAAATAAGAAAAAATGGAGCATAAGAGCACTTCTCCACATAAAATGTTGCAGGACCAAATGACGGAGTTAAGAGACTGAGGCAGAAAAAGACGGCATGAGCCACGCCATGACCTAGACCACCAGCTGTACACAATTTATTAGGTGTTAGTCCTATGTTTTCTTTTGTTTATGCTTAAATTATTATAATTATGGTTACTTTGAGCTGCAATCTACATAATGGATTAGCGTATTCTTTAAGAAAAAATCATGACGATGCAATAAAGCATAATTCAACAAGTTCTTGATTCTAACTTTGAGCAAATCTGCTTGTGCAATACCTCATGTTAATTGGATATTATTGAGTTTCTTTTTTTTTTAAGAAAAACTAGGGATCTGACTGTAAAGCATAAATGTAAGATATGAGATAAAATGGTCTTAATAGGATTTGAATCCAGGTATGTAATTTACTGAAATATTATCGAATTTCTACATACCAACAGTAGTCAGAGAAAAAGCAAAAAATTTTATTTCCATCATTCCATACCTAGACATACTAGACATATTGTAGTTAATGCCATCATGAAATTGCTTTAGGTATGCCAATTAACAGATCTTAGGTTGTGAAACTTATATCAAATTACTTTGATAAAAAACAATATACATGGAATCATTTTAGAAGAGATGATTACCAAGGGCGATTTGCATCTTATCAGTAAGATAGAGGCGGGGTTTAGCAACTCGGTCAGCAAAGGCATCCAACATATCTTCCAGTTTCCTGATCAATGCACAAGTAGATACTAATATTAAGATTTTTACAGATTAATATGGTTCTTTACGGTTTTTTAATAGTCAACTCAGTCTTTATAAAGTCATGAAATACAAATATTTACAGTTTCGTAACACTAAGAAGTAATTATTTTACAGATTTTTATGGTTCAACTTGTGTTAAAGAATAAGAATTAATATCAATGTTAGCAAGAAAAACAAACATGACTCACTTGACAATTAAATCTGAACCTTTTTCCCTACAGATACTCGGTGGCGAATTCAGGACCAAAAAAAAATTGCATTAAAAACTTGTCTTTGATAAAGCGGCATAATAGAACGGTCAAATCAATAGGACGGGTCGGATCATTAATACAAACATACAACAAAAAATGTAATGATAATTTTAAAAAGTTAAAGTTAGGGTTAATAATGGTTTAATCCTCAGAGTTCTTTATTCGTTTTAAACCAATATTAAGTTTCTTTCCTCATGATTTAATCCTTAAAGTTTCAAAATTTTGATGGTTGTTTATTGGTTTAGTCCCTTAAGTTTATCTTCTATAATGATGCTACCCTTCTAACTTTATAATTTAATCATCTAACTTTCAAAAGTTTAGTGGTTTAACCCTTTGAAGGGTTAAACCAACAAGTCAATGCAAACTTGAAGGATTAAATCATTATTAAAAAACTTGAATGGTTAAACGTTGAAAAGTTGAAACTTGAAGAATTAAACCACTTAGATTACCAAGATATGAAGGGGAGAGACGTAGTTGCCAAGAGGGCGGAGAAGAGGGGTTGTCGGTGACAACAGACGGCGCCAAGCTGCCGACAACTAGCAACGACTAACAAACAGGAAACGGTGCAACTTTTAAACTTCTGAATGAGTTTTCTGTTTGATAAGTAATGGCAATTCGAAAGTGACCAGAAAGTAAAATGAGAGTTTTGTAAGCAATTGGGTCTGCTTCCTAACTCAAATATCATGGAGTTATTTTATTAAGAAAAATAATCAAGTCCAAGGAGGTTTCAAATTTAATCCCAAAAATGAGGGTCCAAATGCAATTTCAAGGAGGGTCCATCATGAATTTATATGGGCCCTCTAGGTAAATAATATTTTTAATGGGGGTCCAATAACCACCCTTGGGTCTATGTAAACTCGCCCATGCAGATAATGAACGATTAAATAAACAAGATGTTCGGGTTAGCTTAAGATATATCTTAGGCGAACCAAATATGTACCTAGACTTATGAGTTATGTCCCCTGGGCCTGCATATCTAGTATCGAAAAGACTAGATGAGGCAATTTTGACCCAATTACTTATCAATGTGTTCTATCTCAAATGGGTCAACTCAGAAAAAAAATAAAAAACAAAGCACTAAGGAGGCATTTGGTATGAGGATTTTGTCGACAGGTAATGAAGCATGTTTGGTATCATGTCTTGGGAATGAGAATGGGTAATGATCCCAAAGATTGAAACCTAGCTTGGGCAATGGGTTTCACATTTCATACCCTACTTTTTTTATTGACTGCCTCTCTTGTTCACCCATAGTGTATTCATAACACATACAAACCACAACTGTTGTATTAGTAATAATACTTCGTAATCATATTTGACACTTCAATTATCTAAGCATATTTTATATAAGTGAACAAGAAAGTGTTTGCAGGTCAACGAAGCCCATCCCGGGGTTTTTCAAACCAAACTATAAAATAACCCATATTGGCACCTATAGAAAAGATATTGCCAAGACACACATACACACACACACACACACAATTATTGTAAATATTCAAGTAGCCAATTTAACACCATACAAAACACCACAAAGAGTGTCTACGAAAGTAAATAAGAGAAGAAACATACTTGTAAGCTCTCCATAACACGAGTCGAAGACCTTCTTGGAAAGCAATAGAAGTCAATATAATAATCGCATAAGGCCACCATGCTGTTGTTTTCAACGGAAGAAACACCCTCCAAACTCCAGACAACACAATCAAACTAATCAGCCACACCAGTGTACTACACAAGCATACAATGTATAACAAATACATTAGTATCTAAACGTTAGCTAGAAAAACAAAGAAGCATTCTACAAATATGAAATATCCCAAAAAACAGACATACATCAAACACGTTAATATTGACGGATCAGGCAGGTTGACCCAGAAACTCTTACTAAAATATCATAGACAACTAATATATCAAACATGACCAAAATAAGAACTTAGTTAGATTAGTTTTTATGGTTGCAAGTACTTAAGCATGCAATAGGTGACTTTCAGCCTGTTCTAATTCATTTTGGCCCGTTTCCCTTTTTAGCTAAATTTCACAGTAATTAACCCATTTGACCCGGTAACCAAAAGATATCGATTTGAACTGACACATTTTCACATAAAGGAAATATATACCAACTAAAGCCTTGGTCCTTATTCATGATGAAATTTATACAAGATCAATATCCATAGATACATACAAGTATATTGTACAATTATGGAAAGAAAATTTGGATAAAATAACAACAACAACATTAAAAAGAAAATGAGGACTATATAAAAATGTTACCTAGAAAGAAGGGTGAGAATCAAGAAGGGTTTACTGGAGATGAGAGTAACAAAGAGGGCTAAAGAAGGCCCAAGTGCTACCAGTACATACCCGATTCCTGCTGCTAATGTCATCCTCGATTTCTAAAAACCTTCTTCTTCAATCCCTCTCTTCTCTAAAACCTGAAACTACCTAAGTGACCTAAATTAAACAAACAATAATAGCCAGTAACCTGTAACCAAACGTAAACCAACACCATCGAGCATATTGGAACCGGAAAATACCTACGGCGACTTTAACATCTACGACGATCTGAACGACTTTAATCTTTTATTTTTTTAACTCATCGTTAAAAATAAAGATTTCAAATAAAAAAAAAAAAAGGTTCAATAAGGTATTTCCCCTGACATTTTGTAAAATAACACACACATACAGCATGCATTAAAATTATTGTACATGGTACAATAAAAACTTGTATTTGGGTATATATGATATTTTGATAAGTTTTGAGAGGATATATGTAATTTTCCCTTAAAAAAAAATGTATGCACAGTCCTCGATTGCAAACTGATGGGTTAATGATTTACGATTATTTTGGGGATCGTTGTTTGTGAATTCGTGGTGGTATTTGGATGTGATTAGAGACATGGCCCATTGGTTTAGCTGTTGGGTTATGTAGCCCAAAGTCTTTTTTTTTCTTTAATGCTAGAAATTTTTAAATGGCGTGTTTTTGGAAATGTCGTCTTACGCAATTAAGCAATGCGACCCATAAGCTATGGTCTCAAAGTCTCAAACGGTCTTACGCAATCAAGAAATGCGACCCATAAGCTATGGTCTCAGACGTGAACATGTGACTCCTGTGCTTGTACCAAAAAAAGGCCAGAAAAAGTCAGTGGTCTCAAATTGTTGAATGCGAACCATATATGGTCCTAACTTGTAAAATGTGAACCATGTATGGTCCCAAATTCAAATTTGCAAACCTATACATGTCAACTCACTGAACAACCACTAGGGTTTGTTTCCATTAGGGTTACTGGTGGACAAAGCAGGAAAGTAAATGGTGGACGAAAAAAGAAAGTAAAGCAGTGTCTAACGGTGGATAAAAAAGTAAGTAAAGTTGAGTCCCGACGAAATTTATGATAATTTTTGTTGTTGTTTTGAACTACTTATTGGTCTATAAATCTATGTGTCCAAATCCGTTTTTATTTATCACGCTATTCTATCTATTACTAAAACTTCTTCGCCTATCAGAGTTTTGAAGAAATAGAAATAAAACTCATGTAATATTTAAAAGGTACGTTTCTCCATCTACTTGTATACATCAAGACTCTGAAACGTCCATTTATAGTAAACTTATATTAGGGAGGTAATATCGAATATCAAAATGGTTTTATCAAGCCTGATCAATCAACGATGACTACTTCAATTGTTATTAAGCATAAAATGAGATATGCAGAATTTGTTGATCTAATGTATGCTTATGTTGGGGTTGAAAAAACAGATTTTAAGTTAAAAATCTCATTATATTACACATTTCAAGGGATAAGTAATGTTATAATCTTGTGGAGTGATGAAAGTTAAGATTCAATGTATTATTTAGCCGGTTTAAATTAAAGTTATTGGGTCAAATTCATGTTGAAAGTCTACTAAAATTATCACAACAAAATTCGAATGTTCATGATTATGTAGTTTCAGAGTCGATACCAGGCCCCTCAGTTCAATCTCAAAGCTTTTTTCCAAATAATCAATCCAAATTGTTCACCGCCAACCGCTCAAATATACCATTTCCTATTCCAAATAATACTAGATATAAGCGTGATAATGGCAACCGATAAGCATCAAATAGATAGTATATTTTATAGTAATTTATCCCTATAATTATATATATTTTAATGCATATATATGATTTTAGATACTTATTTCGTTAATATATTGCAGAAATGTATTTTTAATTAAAGATTGAAGAAAAAGGAACGAGAACAAGTCCAAAACTGAAGAAAATGAAGTATTTAAAGAAGTTGGAGATTAAACCTTAAAGAATTGAAGACTAAAATGATAATATTGAAGAGTTGGGCCAAAATGAAGATTAAAATCCGTAAAAGAAAAGAAGAGAGTGCAAAATAAAGCGTGGCCCGAGTTTGAGAAGATTCTGGAATTAGAGCCCAACCGGCGGTTGAGATAACCAGCCGGCGGTTGAATATATATGTATAAAAATTAATAAAGAACGCGGAGTTGGACTTGGATTCCATGTAAGTCCAACCGGCGGTTGGAATACCCAACCGGCGGTTGGGAGGTCGGCCAGCAAAACTATAAATAGAGGGTTCGATTAACCCATTAGATATACGATTCTTAGAATACAAAGTCGAATATTAGGGTTTAAGGTCGACTTAAGGTGCGAATTTGGAGGCTAAGGAGCTAGGGTTTGAAGGTTTTTAACCCTAGGAAAAGCTGGTTCGACAATTGGTTCGGTTTCTTTATCCTTGTAACTTTAATAAGCTTATTGAATTATTTATGTATATTGTTTATCTGAATTAATTGTGAATTATGTTTTCATTATAACTGTTTGAATGAATGTTTATTGAGATTATTATATGAATTTATGTTTATGTTGGAACTATATTATTGAATGTTTATTATACAAGAATTATCTATATTATATTATATTAATGATGGTTCTTGACATAGTTAACTGATTTATATTAAACGAGGATGACCATATTAAGTTTTTATAAATTAAGTGATTGTGTTTATGTCTTGATCTTAACCTTATGCGATAGACGGAGAATATAATTCATTAATGTTAAGTAATATTGTGATTCAAGCCATATCTATGAAATTGTATTAATAAACTGCCGATAGATTTTAAGTAATAGTAATACTCTGCGTAACCTTATGATTGTGTTGCTATGATGAAAATTAGCTTAAGCTTAAGTGATTTTCTATATTAGTAATTCACCAATAATAATAGCCAACAAGCAAATAGACATAAGTATAATAAGTTTAATAAATAACAGTTTGAATAATTATAATCTTCTATTCATCTGAGTATTCTTAAGTTGTTCCTGAAACTTATCTATTAGAATCTGTATCAATTATAAATATGTTCGTTCGGAACTAAAACGTCCCCCTTATCTTGTAATATTAATTGTACATTGGATCATTTATTTGTATTATTATTGTAAATAATTGTAATTAGGAATAAATAAGATAATTAGTTATAAATTAGAATCACGTTCCCTGTGTTCGATACTTGGACTTACTTATAAAGCTATACTATACGAACGGGTTAATTTTGCCGGAATTGTGTGATAGTATTATTTAGTATTTCCTTAATTTAAAACTTGTGATTATAATTGCCTATACTTAGCACACATCAAGTTTTTGGCGCCACTGCCGGGGAACGGCGTATTTCTATATAATAACTAATTATTTTTTCCAGTATAATTTCTAATATTTTACAAAATCAAGAAGAAATATTGGCTCACCCATTGAGAACACTGACAAAAACAAAGGTATAAGGAGAGTAAAGCCTTACCTCATTGATTTATCATATAAGAGGTAAGGTGCTTCTCGAAAGGAATAGGTTTTTAATACGCTTCGCGCTGACCTGTTTCTCCGCTTTTGTGTACTATCAATGGAGCTACCGAGATCTTTTGACCAGGAATGTATAAGAAATTAATATAATCATTCAATCTGTGTAATAAGTTACTTTAGATGACATAGGATTAGATAAGTAATCTAAACTATGTGCTATTTTTTTGTGCACAGAGAAAATTAACTGTTATTAAGAATGGAATCGATGCAAGTGGACTTTGGAAGTGATAATATGGATTTCAAAGATATAGAGGTAGATGATCATTCTTTTGAACCAAACAAGAAAATCAAGCTAACAAATGAAGAAGAGTATTCTGAACATCCTCCCGTGGTTTCAACCAAGGAAGATATGTTTCACTACTAAGAATACCATGAAGATGAGCTTAGATTTATTATGGAAGTCATACATAAGTCTACTTTAGAGTATACCGATTATCAGAAAGAGTTGATTAAGAAAATGGAAGAACAATTCAATGCTTGGGTTATATCTAATGGGACTAGAGATACAGATGATTTTATTAACTATGTGAATAAGCTGAAGGATGATATTATGAGTGAACATGAGATGGTAGATCCAACTTTTTGTGAGGAGTAGCTGTTGAAGTATGCTTATGTGCATAAAACATTTGAGAAATCTTTGTTTTCTTATTCTGATAAACAAAGAGAAATGTTAGGAGAGCTTAAGGAAATAATAGAGTATGCCACTGGAAACTTAAGTAATATGGCTGACATATGTTTACTTGAAAACTTTCAAGATTTCTTCAATTCGATGAAGGCTAGAGAGCATATTGGTTCTCGAAGATTTTTCATCGATTGTACGGTTGATTTCTATGTTCAAGAAATTGTTGATGAGTTTTACTATGGAGAATGGGACGAAATAACACGTATAATTCCTGAATACTTCTCTGACGAACCAATGGCAAACTTGATCACTTATGCTAAAAAGGAGTTGCAGCTAGCCTACATTGGAATTCACTACAATCAAAGAAATAACCTTTTTCATTTAGGGTTATCTGAAGTTTATTATCAGTTAGTAAATACTTTTAGGTATTCTGGGATAACAACGGATCATCAAGAAGGATACTATAAGAGAATCTTAAAAGACATAGGAACGGCAGTAAGAACCCACAACACATATGATTATCATGATATACATTTAGGTTTCTATGGATTATTGGATTCATTAAGGCATAAAACATGTGGAACGAGAAACAAAGGTTGAAGATAATTACATGTTTACTGATGAAGATGGAAAAATAGCTAAAAAGGTAAAAAGAATATCTGCCATACTCATAGAGATAGAAGATGCTGAAAGGATTCATCATGAGAGTTTCTCTGAATTTGCTTCGCCAATACCCGAGATAACTAATAAAATCTATATATACTTTCGAAGAATTTATCCCGAGAACTTTGGAAGACCTATTCATGGGAATTACACTTGAAAATCTACTATCACTTCTGAAGATCATTTGCAACCTCTTCGCTCTTTAATAGCTAGTTACATTTTTCTGTTTTCTATTTAATAAAATTTTTAGGTTTTGAATGTTATTTGGATATTAAAGTTTACTGTTTTTAGTTTCATATTTGATTAATAGAAAGTTTACTGTTTTCAGATTTATATAATTATCTCATCTTTATTTGTATTAGCTACACAAATATTAGAAATTTTAAGTATTCAGGATTAATTTTTTTTTACACGAGTTGCAATAGTGATAAAAATTAAATTCATAATTACTTAAAGAGATTAATACAATAAGTTTTGAAATTATGCTTAACATTGCTTACAAGAGTGCAGAGATGGCAAACATAATATTCTTGGTGACAGAAAGATTGAAACAATATTTGGAATTCGATAAAGTCGACAATTGAATTTCCAAACAGAGGATGAGTCGACGCAATCACTGATTAAAAAATCTATGTATATCAAGGTAAGGTTTATTATATCTATTACTTGTGACAACCAACAGCAATACAGGTACTTATATTGATTGAAAATACCAACTTCTTAAAACGATAAGTTTCTTTATCCATTTATTATTTAGTTGCTAAAAATAAGAAACAATTTCTAAAATGCACATAGAATATGTTTTGTGGGTATGTTGTAATTGTACATAAGATTGTTATTATGTATTACACGACTTATATAATTTTATTCGTATATTTCTAAAAGCATAAATTATAAAATTATCAAATTATACACGGGCTAAATTAAGTTCTAAATAATGTTGGATTGAATAAAGAGCCCAATAAAAATTTGAATGGGCCGAATTAAAGCTTTGGGCCTGTTTACACCAACCGGCGGTTGGAAAGCCCAACCGGCGGTTGGATACTTTTTCGATCAAAAGCAGAAAACTTTTCGAATCTGCCATTTTTACACAAAACACACACACACACACACACAACATCGGACACACCACCACCCACATGAAAAACACATTATCATCATCATTTCACTTCGTTTTCGTGATTTACTTCATAAAAGGTATCATCTAACTCATTTTTCATATTTTTCACACTTTGAATTCCGAAATATTTATTTTGATTATGTTTGATTGCGGTTTAGGAGTAAAAATTAGTTAAAAATTTAGTTAAAGATGGTTAGGAATACTTAGAAACTAGTTTAGGTTAGGTAGGTTATGATTTTGTGGTCCAAAATTTGATTGCGGATTGTTGCGGGTCGAGTCGATTAGTTACGCGGTTCGACTTTGACTATAATATATTTAGTTAACCACACTTATATCAAATTTGGTACATTTTAAAAATAAAAACGATAAATTTTTGATTCAATAAAATTTTGAGAGATATAATTCAATTTCATATATATACGTGACTTTGAATTCAATTTTTAGATTCGATATAATTTCGATATAATAAAAACATGTTATGATTAAGTGAGATATTACGATTCGATATTATTTTCAAAATGAAACTTAATTACAACGGAATCTGCATTTATAAACAAAATTTTGGATTATATATATTTTCATGAAAGATTCGATATTATTTTAGAAATACGAAAACATTTGAAATTTATATTACTCATTTAGATTAAAATAGTGTCGCACCCCCGAAACACGTGGCAGCGGAAGTATGAGGTGTCACGGGGGCGCCGACCAAATCAAATATCACAACATAAAGATTAAAGCAAACGACCTCTATATGAGACAAGACATTACATTTCATAAATTGAATGTTTACAACTGTTATCCCAAAATATTAGAGTTCGCAAAAATAGTTTAGAGATTTCTAATACATAATCGTTGATACAAAATATCATAATGCAATTAAATCTCTTGTTTGAAAATATGCGACTCGAGCTATGCTTTCCAAAAGCATCCTACTGTCCTGTTTCCTGTGGATAGTCCTACTGCGTCTGTAAACCTGAGAATACATACTAAAAGGGTCAACATAAAGTTGGTGAGTTCATAGGTTTAATCTGTAAAGGAATCATGTAAACACAAGGTTTCTGTTTGTAAAATAGAGTTTTGTAAAACAGAGTTTCTGTGTTAAATCAAGTTCAGCATAACAAAGTTTCTGTATAATAAAGATTCTGTATACTATAGTATTGTATACTATAGTCCTGATTAGTATTGCCATGAGCTCATGTATTCGAAGCTTTAACAAATTATGCTGCCTCTATGTGTCTAATCCGGGACACATCCTGAATCAAATAATTATGCGCCCGTGGGTTAGCTGGAGCGACCGGCTCGGACGGGATTGTCAATCCCAATAGTACTATTCCCAATTATTCGCGCTTAAAAATTAACGAACCATGAAATTGAGGACTTATTAGTGGATTAGTTCTGCTACTCATGCAATAAGTATATGTTCTGTTTCTGTTTCTGTTTCTAGCAATCATAAGTAAAAATCTGTAAAAGTTTCTGTGTATGTATTCTCACCCCAAAATAGTTCAAAAACAAGTAAAAAGGGGGCTATGAAACTCACCTCAGATTACCAAGTAGCAAGCAAATATCAAATAAGCAAGCAAGCCGGTGTGCAACCTTCTAACGCCCTAAACGTATAAGGTTGTGTAAGTAGATATCTCATAAGACCATCTATAGCGATTGTATAAGTGGGGGTTAAAGGTCCACGTAGGTGGAGGGTTAATGTCCACCTAAAGCTAGTTCATCAACTAGTATGTCCAAATAAGTTGTTCAAGTTCGTTTATTAAAAACATGTACGACCCGTTGGTGAAAGTTTGTAATAATAATTCATTTAGACATTATTATTAAGTTTGTTTTGTTGTATACTATACATTAGTACATATCGTGTGTTGCTAACAGAATATTTAGTTCGTAAAGACCTCAAACCGTAGGTCAAAGTTGGTCAAACTTAGTCAAACTGGTCAAAGTTGGTCAAACTGGTCAAACTTGGTCAAACCTGGTCAAACCGGTCAAAGTTGGTAAATAAGTCACCCAAACCCATTTTTGTTACCATTTTCCAAAAATAGCAAGTTTTGTCGTTTTTAGAAACCGAGCCGTTTTTGTTGACTTGGTCAAACCTACTCGGTTTGACCCGAAACTTTTAACCAACCCATATATCAGTTTTTAGAGTCCATAAAATTTGTCGGTTCGTCTCGGAGTTCACCCAAAGTGTCGGTTTTACAAAAGTTCCAAAACAGCCCCTAAGTTATGTTTTCGGTTTTTGTCGGTTTGTTTTGCCATATGATTTCTACCATTTCTAGTCCACATCAAGTCTCACAAATTTTACCAACTGATCATCAAGGTTTCTAGTCTAACATATAACTTTTCCAGCAATTATGGTGTCCATTTACATATTTAAATAAATTCGCGTATGAACCGTACTCGGTTTTCGAAAACTTCCAGACCAGACTCAAAGATCATGTTATAGCTAACAATACGTAGAGATCTGGAAAAATTGTAAAACCAAAAGTTGGAGATCTTTTCAATAATAAGATTTAAAAAAAAATGCGTTGTCTAAATCTTAGTATACGATTTTATACGAATTTTTATTTGAGTCTGACTTTTCTGGGCAGATTTGTGCATGTTAACATATGTTATATAAAAACGATTTTCAAGTTTATATTTGTACATAATAATGATAGATAAACATAATAACATCAAAATCAGTAGCTTTAAAGTAAAATAAGTGAGAAAGTTAGTGATTCTCACAAAGAATGATGAAGAACAAAGGATGAAGATGATGAAGGTGGTGATCTTGTTCTTGGTTCCTTCTTCTTGCTTGGTCAATGGATGGCGATTTTGTGGTGGAAGATGGTGGTGATAGAGGTGGATTTTGGGGATGTGGTGTTCCATAAATTAGAGAGGATTTGAGTGATTTTTGGTGAAGTGAAAATGAGAAAAAGAAAAGAAGCATTGCATGTATGGGAAAAAGGGGTGTAATCATTCCATTTTGCATGGAGTTTTTGATTGGTTCATTTGGGTGGTGATCACATGGAGGGGGAGAGAGAGGAGAACGACCAAGGGGGTCCACAAAGGGTATTTTAGTCATTTTTTTATTTACCATTTAATTTGTTATGTTTCCCGTTCGTTTACCCGATTGTTTCGACATTTATTCGTACGTAAAACGTTAATTATACGTGTTTAATCAACGATTTAAGTTTCAAATTCTGAATTGATATAAAAGTTTTAAATACTTGGAAACATTTATGAAAATGTTCCGTTAATTTATCGGCCTCGATTTGCGTGCACGTTTTACGGAGGTTTAATCGCGTAGCGTTTTAAATAGACGTTTTTCATTGACGAACTATTATATAAAGTTTTCAATAATAATTTCATACAAAATTATATATTTTAAATTATTAAAATATATTTTGACTTTCGTTCGATCGTCGGGCGCGTTCCGCGCGTTTCTGTTACGTTTGAGACGTTTTAGCCAAAACGCCTAAGTTTTTCGTGTATTAATTTAACAAATTAAAAATATATTATAAATAACTTCTAAAAATAGATTTAAGTTATTTATAGAAATGTTTTCACCAACGTCGTATAATTAGGCGGACTTCGTCCGGTTATTTCGTGTAATTACAACTAGTTACGTATGCGTAATATAAATCAATTATGGGAGTGTATATTCACATAAATATACAAATAGTTACAAGTAATTACAAGCATTTAGCCTAATACTAAACTAAACACACGTAATTAGGGTTTCTAGCAGGTTAATCAGTAACCCTAAATCGTCGGGTGTCACATTCTCCCCCTGTTAGGAGAATTTCGTCCTGAAATTTGTTTTCAGTCACGGTCTGTGTGGGGTCAGTGAGAGAGTAAGTGGGTGGTTCTAGTGAATTCGGACCTTGTCTTGAGATTTACCGGGCCTTGATGATGGGTAAGCCATCAGGGTCTAAGTTCTTGGTTTTCTGTTGTAAGGTTTCTGTAAGTTTCTTAATGAAACAATTCTTGTTTAACTTTTCTCCCCACGTTAGATCGATGTTCTACTAGTAACAGTAAGAATACAATAGGTTTCTCATGGCAACGATTCGGATGGGATTTTTAGATGGCATCGAGAAAGGAAAGAGAATGGAAATTCCGATGGTTTATTATGTCTAGGGAGAAAAGTTTTGTCTGCTAAGTTCGAAATGAGGTTCTGAATTACGATTTCACGGCTAAAATCAATATGCTATTTATGCGTTATTCTTAGCTTCTAAGTCTGTGGGGCGTGATAGCGCAATTTAGTACCGAATAAGATTGGAAATAGTCAAGTTATTGAGAGGTAACGTACCCGTAACAATGTTATGGGTTCTGTCGAGCATTGTTGTTCTGGTTGTTATTTCATGATGTAAACACATCCGTTCGTATACGTTTGGAAAATTTTCCCCGTGTACTATAAGCAGGACAAGTATTCCTAAATAGTCGGTCGTAGTAAGGTCATTTACTATAGGGTTCGTAGTAGGAAAACATTCCTATGTGGTTCGTTGTAGGAATCGTAGTGGGAAGCGTGTATTATGTCTCGGGTATTGGGTAATTCGTTGACGTACAAGTCAAAGTAGTGATCAAATCTTGATAA
This sequence comes from Helichrysum umbraculigerum, assembly GCA_949592205.1. Taxonomy (NCBI): domain Eukaryota; kingdom Viridiplantae; phylum Streptophyta; class Magnoliopsida; order Asterales; family Asteraceae; genus Helichrysum; species Helichrysum umbraculigerum. Next base: position 45,064,938 of record CATIUR010000001.1, read on the forward strand.
AAGAAAAATGAAAGTAGTAATTGGATTCCAATAAATAGTTTGTTAAAACTGCCAATAAACCAGTTTGTAAACAATTCGCAAGTTATGAGTAATTCGTTGGATCACATCCAATATAAATCGTTGTAAACGTATTTCGAATATGTAAATCGTTAGAAGACCCGCAGGTGTTTCAAAGTATAAGTAGTTATCGTTCGTTAGAAAACATAGATCTTTGAGAAAAAAATTAGTGAAAATCAAGTGTTTGTCTATAGGTACGGTTTTTATTTGTTAAAAATGTCATCATAATATCTGTTGAAAACTTAATGTCAATCAAAATACGTTGGAAACTCTTGTCAGCATGTCGAAAGACTGTGTTTAACAAAAATTCGTTGAAAGTTCTGCTTATTGAAAAGTGTTGAAAATTCTGTTTTGTCAAAAATCGGTTGAAAGTTTACGTCTATGAAAAATTCATATCATCTACTCTATTCTCGTGATGGCGAAGCCTAGTAGCTAGTACCAGAACGGTATGATGAGTGGGTTCCTATGCGTATGGAGGGGTATTCATATCAGAAGATTCTCCGTGTCTCAAGAGTTGTAAATATCCAAATCGTAGTTTCAAAAAGTATTCATGACAATGACCGAGTAGTGTTCTTGAAGTAGTCAATCATGACTATGTTATTGTTTCGAAATGAACGAACGTTTGATAAAGGTGTTCGGAGCAGTCAAAGTCGCGAATCAAGTTATGGGTAAATCGTTTGACGAACGTGTCAAAATAGTAACCAAAAATGATCAAGTAAAAATAGTATGAATATGATAAGGTCTAGTCCGAGGAGGTCTATTAGTCAGTCCTTCTAGTGGTGTAAAACACACGCGATTCATATGTCTAGGTCGAGAGCGGGTGGAGAAAGTGAAGTGGTGGAAGTAGGTATAGTCCGTCTAAGTGATGAAGTATCGTAAAGTTTAAGTTCTATACGTGTTCACGAGTTATTTGGTTGCAAGCGGAAAGAAGAGTGGTGAAGTAGATGTGACTTGTTTGGTTGGCAAATCCTCAGGTAGATTCTTCTCAAGTGAGTCCTATTCGATTATGTAGTTACCCTATGCGGTTGGGCAAGTGGTACCGTGGAAGTCTCCTCAGTGGTAAATAAGGGTTGAGTCTCATTTTCAGAGTTGGGTGACGTAGCTATGGGAGTGGTTGCCGTGAAGGGTGGCAAATAAGTTTAGTGTACGTAAGGTTATACATATATATATATATATATATATATATATATATATATATATATATATATATATATATATATACACATAAAAGTCTAGCACATAAGCATGTATAAAGGTTGGTCCCGTTCTATCCTCGGTCAATGTCTTCTATTGTATTCTCGTTCACTATAACCATTTCAGGTCTTGCATCGAATCTCCTTTAATTGTACATAGTTGATCAGGCTATGTTAAATTAAATTCAATTGATGCAATCGCTGAACCAGTCATACCAAACAAGGAATACTAACCTAATGGTTATATTCTAGGTCACTAATGCAATCCTAGTTCGCTATAACCTCAGGCTCTGATACCAATCTGTCGCACCCCCGAAACACGTGGCAGCGGAAGTATGAGGTGTCACGGGGGCGCCGACCAAATCAAATATCACAACACAAAGATTAAAGCAAACGACATCTATATGAGACAAGACATTACATTTCATAAATTGAATGTTTACAACTGTTATCCCAAAATATTAGAGTTCGCAAAAATAGTTTAGAGATTTCTAATACATAATCGTTGATACAAAATATCATAATGCAATTAAATCTCTTGTTTGAAAATATGCGACTCGATCTATGCTTTCCATAAGCATCCTACTGTCCTGTTTCCGGTGGGTAGTCCTACTGCGTCTGTATACCTGAGAATACATACTAAAAGGGTCAACATAAAGTTGGTGAGTTCATAGGTTTAATCTGTAAAGGAATCATGTAAACACAAGGTTTTCTGTTTGTAAAATAGAGTTTTGTAAAACAGAGTTTCTGTGTTAAATCAAGTTCAGCATAACAAAGTTTCTGTATAATAAAGATTCTGTATACTATAGTATTGTATACTATAGTCCTGATTAGTATTGCCATGAGCTCATGTATTCGAAGCTTTAACAAATTATGCTGCCTCTATGTGTCTAATCCGGGACACATCCTGAATCAAATAATTATGCGCCCGTGGGTTAGCTGGAGCGACCGGCTCGGACGGGATTGTCAATCCCAATAGTACTATTCACAATTATTCGCGCTTAAAAATTAACGAACCATGAAATTGAGGACTTATTAGTGGATTAGTTCTGCTACTCATGCAATAAGTATATGTTCTGTTTCTGTTTCTGTTTCTAGCAATCATAAGTAAAAATCTGTAAAAGTTTCTGTGTATGTATTCTCACCCCAAAATAGTTCAAAAACAAGTAAAAAGGGGGCTATGAAACTCACCTCAGATTACCAAGTAGCAAGCAAATATCAAATAAGCAAGCAAGCCGGTGTGCAACCTTCTAACGCCCTAAACGTATAAGGTTGTGTAAGTAGATGTCTCATAAGACCATCTATAACGATTGTATAAGTGGGGGTTAAAGGTCCACGTATGTGGAGGGTTAATGTCCACCTAAAGCTAGTTCATCAACTAGTATGTCCAAATAAGTTGTTCAAGTTCGTTTATTAAAAACATGTACGACCCGTTGGTGAAAGTTTGTAATAATAATTTATTTAGACATTATTATTAAGTTTGTTTTGTTGTATACTATACATTAGTACATATCGTGTGTTGCTAACAGAATATTTAGTTCGTAAAGACCTCAAACCGTAGGTCAAAGTTGGTCAAACTTAGTCAAACTGGTCAAAGTTGGTCAAACTGGTCAAACTTGGTCAAACCTGGTCAAACCGGTCAAAGTTGGTAAATAAGTCACCCAAACCCATTTTTGTTACCATTTTCCAAAAATAGCAAGTTTTGTCGTTTTTAAAAAAAGAGCCGTTTTTGTTGACTTGGTCAAACCTACTCGGTTTGACCCGAAACTTTTAACCAACCCATATATCAGTTTTTAGAGTCCATAAAATTTGTCGGTTCGTCTCGGAGTTCACCCAAAGTGTCGGTTTTACAAAAGTTCCAAAACAGCCCCTAAGTTATGTTTTCGGTTTTTGTCGGTTTGTTTTGCCATATGATTTCTACCATTTCTAGTCCACATCAAGTCTCACAAATTTTACCAACTGATCATCAAGGTTTCTAGTCTAACATATAACTTTTCCAGCAATTATGGTGTCTATTTACATATTTAAATAAATTCGCGTATGAACCGTACTCGGTTTTCGAAAACTTCCAGACCAGACTCAAAGATCATGTTATAGCTAACAATACGTAGAGATCTGGAAACATTGTAAAACATGAAAGTTGTAGCTCTTTTCAATACGGAGATTTCAAAAAAAAAAAATGCATTGTCTAACTCTTAGTATACGATTTTATACGAATTATTATTTGAGTCTGACTTTTCTGGGCAGATTTTTGCATGTTAACATATGTTATATAAAAACGATTTTCAAGTTTATATTTGGACATAATAATGATAGATAAACATAATAACATCAAAATCAGTAGCTTTAAAGTAAAATAAGTGAGAAATTTAGTGATTCTCACAAAGAATGATGAAGAACAAAGGATGAAGATGATGAAGGTGGTGATCTTGTTCTTGGTTCCTTCTTCTTGCTTGGTCAATGGATGGCGATTTTGTGGTGGAAGATGGTGGTGATAGAGGTGGATTTTGGGGCTGTGGTGTTCCATAAATTAGAGAGGATTTGAGTGATTTTTGGTGAAGTGAAAATGAGAAAACGAAAAGAAGCATTGCATGTATGGGAAAAAGGGGTATAATCATTCCATTTTGCATGGAGTTTTTGATTGGTTCATTTGGGTGGTGATCACATGGAGGGGGAGAGAGAGGAGAACGACCAAGGGGGTCCACAAAGGATATTTTAGTCATTTTCTTATTTACCATTTAATTTGTTATGTTTCCCGTTCGTTTACCCGATTGTTTCGACGTTTATTCGTACGTAAAACGTTAATTATACGTGTTTAATCAACGATTTAAGTTTCACATTCTGAATTGATATAAAAGTTTTAAATACTTGGAAACATTTATGAAAATGTTCCGTTAATTTATCGGCCTCGATTTGCGTGCACGTTTTACGGAGGTTTAATCGCGTAGCGTTTTAAATAGACGTTTTTCATTGACGAACTATTATATAAAGTTTTCAATAATAATTTCATACAAAATTATATATTTTAAATTATTAAAATATATTTTGACTTTCGTTTGATTGTCGGGCGCGTTTCTGTTACGTTTGAGACGTTTTAGCCAAAACGCCTAAGTTTTTCGCGTATTAATTTAACAAATTAACTATATATTATAAATTACTTCTAAAAGTAGATTTAAGTTATTTATAGAAATGTTTTCACCAGCGTCGTATAATTAGGCGGACTTCGTCCGGTTATTTCGTGTAATTACAACTAGTTACGTATGCGTAATATAAATCAATTATGGGAGTGTATATTCACATAAATATACAAATAGTTACAAGTAATTACAAGCATTTAGCCTAATACTAAACTAAACACACGTAATTAGGGTTTCTAGCAGGTTAATCAGTAACCCTAAATCGTCGGGTGTCACAAATAGCATTTTAGATTATTTTAGATTTAGAAATTATACAGGTGGCTATCAAATATTAAGCAGAAATGCTGCCCAAATTCCTAGAGAAAGTTATTAATATACTCATACATTTTTAAGTGTTATTGTATAGTCATGACGACTAGACGCCAGCGTGGACGTGCACTATTAGACAGAGAGGATTTCCAGTTACACCTTGACGCGCCACCAACCGTGACGCGTCGTCAACGCGACCGTATGGCAGCACGTCGTTGTGGAAGTTTTAAAATTTATATTTTGCTGGGGACCTAAGTTCTACTAGAGCTGTATAGCTGAAGTATGACCTAGGGTCGTTCTAAAGAGTTAACCGTATTGTGAAACGATTTGTCGAGACGAAAGTTCAAGTTAGCAATGGTTTGAAAATAGTTTTGAGTGAGGGTTTTATACTTAGGTCCGTAATTAAAACTAAAAACTAATTAAAGCAGTAAATAAAAGCAGTAGGTTGAATCAGTATAGGGGATTTGTGTTTGTTATGACTTCGTTAGCTTTTACATGGGGTGATGCTGTATTGGGTTTTTATATTTGAAAACGTCTTTTAAGATTTGTGTCTTGCGTTCACGTAGATACCTTGTGGTGTAAACACTAGTACCCTACTGATCAGATAAACCAACCAGTATGTCACTAAGTACTAGGCTATCAAGATTATGATCAGATCGGACTATCTTGAAACCCCCCTCACCGTCTCTTATGATGAGACCAAGTGACCCTCCAGATGGGGTGCAGGAATAAGGCGACAGTCCGCAATTTATCTACTGATCTTTCTTAACACAGACAAATATATCTAAGCTAGGCGAGGCATTTAAGATTTAAGACAGGTGGTGACTGATTAACATATACATTAATGGTCGTGATTGAGTTCAGAGATATTCGGCTGTGATACAGTCTTCAACCCATAGAGCTTTTCACAGTTACATAGTGTATTCACTCGTATTACGGTCTTTCCTGGATCACAGATTATGCTAGGATGTAACACAGTATACAGCCTTCGACCTTTCCGTAGTTTGTACGTGTTTGTATTCCACCATAGGTGTTTCCAACGTTAAACCGGATACTCAGTCGTATTAGGGCTTTAACTGGGTTACATACTTTACAGTCATCTGAACTCAATATATCTAAGCTTGTATTACAGTAAACCATCTATGATAGCTAAACAACCTGTTCACTTTATAATTCCAGACCAATAAATCCCTGATTAATTCACAGTGTACTATACGATATGTAGACAGTATTTCCATTGCTTCAAAATCAGACCATGTTATTTTAAGAAAACATAGATAGGTAGTGACCGTTTGACTAAAGGGTCGCGAGTCCTTGACATAAAGGTTCTAACCACGTTTATTGGAGGAAAGGCGTTAGTTTAGTTTAAAATCATGAATGTATAGTTAACAGTGCACCGGTTTTCAATATTTAACAATTGGGATCATTATTCCACAACGGATTGTGCCAACGACTTTCATAGCTTCCACGTTCCGTACTACACACATTCGTGATGATTCCGGCGCTGTACAAATGAAAGCCATATAACGTTACCTCCATTGTTTCATAACGATGTTATCCCAATTGTATTTAAAGTAGCATCCCCCAAAGTATTAACAAGCTAATTACATCATAACAAACACAATAGCTAATCTACTCACTAATCATGGCAATGTATCCTAAATCAAACATAATAATAGCATGCAACATTATGAGAGATAAGGATAGAAATAACCGAAAGTAATGCGTAGATTGAATAGCAGTTGAAAGGTTACACGGACAGAGCTCCGAAATATCTTGAGCAATATTACAAAGGAGACCCTCCAAGAGTTCCAACTCTATTACAAAAGCTACCATACTAATCCTCCTCTAACTCCTAAGAGTAGTGCTAGAGAGAGGATGCTAATTTCCTACTAATTCTCCTCTAACTCCTAAGAGTAGTGCTAGAGAGAGAATGCTAACCTAATTCTAGAGAGAGAATGAGAATGAGATGAGAGGTGTGTGAATATGAGAAATGGAGGTGGCTATTTATAGGGAAAGTAGGAAAGCCTTGGTACAAGCCTTAAAGCATCAAATACAAGCATCAAAGCAGCATACGGGACAAGCGGACCAAGGGGGGGGGGGGGTCAAACAGCACCTCACAAGGCAAACACCCCCGTATATGGCACCCATAGGGCCGTATACGGCACCTAGGGTACCGTATACGGTACCTAGGTGTCCAGGGGGGGGGGGTTGGTACTCCGTTTGGCCTCCGCTGATTCCTCGGTTGCTTGGTTCGTCCGTATCTTCTTCGTTTGGGCTCCGATTTGCTTGATTCTTGCGCCGTTGGCTTCTTTTTTCCGTTACGCTTATAATGGAACTGATTTTGCCAAATTTGGAGGTGTTTAACTTTTGCATGTTCCGGATGACGATCAGTGAGCTTCCAGGCCTTGTATCTTCTCCGTCTTTCGTCTGTTTCTTCTGATTCTTTCACCTCCGGTCTTGGATTTCCCTATGGAATCATAAAATATGAATTAAGATCTACTTCCATAAGTAAATTAAGAAGGGAATATTTAAGGTGACATTATTCGCCCCGTTTTACGTGATAAACGTATGTTTTTTGTGATTTTAACAGCAATGCCCATAATTAGACCACTTTGGTGATTTTAAGTAAATAATCGATGTTTTAAGATGATTTCACCAAATATAAGTCCAATAAGTGCAGAATAATGTGCCTAAAAACATGACTTTTTAGGTCACATCAAGTATCCCACACTTAGACGTTGCTTGTCCTCAAGCAACACATCCATGTCTCGTGAAAAAGATATTTTAAAATCTAGTTTTGGGGTGAGTCGGAACATTTTCAAAAGTCATCATTTTCTCATATTCATATATTTGCTCTAAAAACATCAGGAAAAATAAGATAATTATTTCAGAAACAAGTTATGACTCTCTTTAAGCATACTTCCAAATCTCGTGAGGCGATCTCACTAAAGTGGTCACTCAATTCACTCAAGAGTGTTTTGGGTTTCCTAATATTCTAAACAAAGAAATCGCTCAATTAGCCAGTCATGCAGTACTCATCGTCATAAGCTTGATCGAGAATCGGATCTCCACCACTTAGGTGAGAACGATGCTAATTATCCCAAGACATTCAGGGGTTGTAATGTTTGTGAGGGTTAAGGGGTATGGATAGTGGAAATTTTTGGGTGTAAGGGTGTTGCTTATCTTAGGACTCCTAAGGTCACGAAAAACTTAATTTAGAAACGGATGAAAGTAAAGTAGCTTTTGTCTTCTATCGGATCTTCTTCTTTTAGGGCGATACTTCGAAGCACTAGCTTTATTCTTGGAACTATATATATATTTTTTCTTTTTCTTTTATTTTTTTCTATTTTCTATTTTCTTTTTCTTTCAGAACTTCTTTGCCAGAGAATTTCCAAGGACTATTAAATGCAGGAATTCATCTTCTCATCTTTCTTCTTCGAGTCTTTTCATGGTGTCAATTTTTCACACCAAGGATATTTCTTTTACGGAGAACACGAGAGAGCAAGACAATTTGAAGGGATGTTCTAAAAAGCGTTTTTCATAACCTTAGAAATTCTAGGATAAGTTTTTGGAAGTTTGGGAAAGTGGGGGTTTAAACATGTGGGTTTATGAAATGAAAAGGTTTAAGCTCAATAAGGTTTACTAATTGGATCATCGACACTAAAAATAAGCATCGGAAAGGGTTTTGGGCTTGAAAGAGAAGGCTAAAAAGTGGGTTAAATCCTAAGGAATGTCAAGGTCATCTAATTGCACCTGTACCGCGTACGGTACTCACCAATGTGATTTCGAAGCGTATGTCAAGAGCAAGTTCTAATTCAGATATACATGCATCGGCACACACAAGAAATGAACAATGTAGCATTAAAGATGAATGTTTTAAGGCTCAAGTCCTCACTGCAATTGGGTTGTATGTGCCTAGTCATGTTCTTATTAGATTATCATTTCTTGCTTAAGCAATTATTAACTTATTTTCCTTAGATTTTAAAACAACTTATTCATATTTTGAAAATGACTTCTCTTAAAAACATCAAAACTCAAAAATTCAGAGTTAATCGGATCAAACTCGTTTTTCTTTTGAAAAAGGGTTTTGAAAATCGAAAAATTTTGAAAAATTTAGAGGAACATTTTATGTGTTAACTATTTTGAACTAAAATCATTAAAACAAACTAAGGTATTCTATACCTGCTATCCCACACTTAGAGGAACATTATCCCTAATGTTCTCTTGAGTTGGGATTGTAAAATCCCACACTTAGAGTTTGAACATGTAAGAAAATGTTTCTCAAGTGTTTTGTTTTGGGGTGGAATCCCACACTTAGTGATAAGTTTAGGATAGAGTATAGACTACTTTTTATTATCACACTAACAAAACAAATAAACATGAATAAAGATAAAACAGATGAAAGAGGAAAGGATCAGATACTCCCCAGATAGTAAGTTGCACAGGAGCTGAGTTTCTGAATTTGCAGAAGGAGATGTGGCCAAGATCTTCTTATGAGTTCTTCATGAGGATTGGCTCGGCTTCAAGCGACTTTGCTTATTTCCATATCGTCATCTCAATTTTATCCTCATGAAGGGATCTCTTAAGTGTGAACACGTTGGATGTACCCTTTTTACAAACTCGGTTTTGTTTTTGCAAATGAAAGGAAATCACTGTCTTAGATTTTGAAAGATGTTTTCTAATACAAACCAGTTTTATAAATCATGTGTTTTTAAACGAGTTCGAGCGTAATGCATAAAAGTAGTATGTAAGTACCTCAAATGCTAGAAACACAAGATGATTTTCCTATTCATCCAAGAAGAGTGGTTTATTTGCAAAATGAGTTGTATTTAAAAGATGTTTTGGTTAATAGTTGGGTTCATCCAAGTGTGAAGGATAGTCGGAGATCTACTTCATTTCTCAGCTTCTCTTTCTTTCTTTTATTCCATGGGTTGCCTCCCAAGAAGCGCTGCTTTTAAAGTCGAGAGCCTGACTTTGCCTTCCTTCAGTCTAGTTGGTGCTGGAACCTCCAGGGTCGGAAGTGCTCAGAAGTGGAACCCTGGGATTGTGTGGATAGATCCTCAGAAAGTGGCGAGAAATGATTTCAACGATGTTTGGAATCTCTTATGAAAAGATAGGGAAACTTTCAAGATGTTGCTGAGTAACCCTTTTCATGTGCAGAAGGTCCCAAGTGATATCCCTGATTGTCCTGGATACAGGTCGGCGGGAATCAACTATAGAGAAACCATCAGATTCAATCATTTCTCTCTGAGGGTGCTGCTGTCTGAATGAGTCCATGAATCCGAGAAATTGGAGGTGTAAAGTATCATGATCTGCTATGCCAGAGCTTCCTCTTATTTCTCGAATTGAATCATGAATATCCCAGATGAGCTTGTTCTGGTAGTTGGTGAACGTGAGATTTGAGTCTTTGAAGGTGTTGCACACTATATCGTACACCTCACGTAAACCATAGTGAAATATCTGTCGATGCTCGTCCGGAATATCCTCAGCAAAGATTTCTTGGATCCGTTCTGTGAGGAAGTTCGCGATGTTAACAATCGAACCTTCTGGTATAGATGAAGGGATGTCACGCGACCTTTCAGTGAAACTCACATACTCGAGATCTTCAGCAATCTTGTGAGCATGGAACTCAATAGTGCAGTCGATGTAGAACCTGTGAGGAGTAGTCTCGTCCATGTGGTCGTTCCTTGCCATATAATTAAGTATGCCCCGAAGATTATTCATCAGTCTAATGTCAGCATCTGCATCAGGGTTTCCAGTAGCACGGTACATCTCCTCGTGGAATGAGTGTAAAAACTCACTTTGCTCTCGAGAATATGGAAATGCGGATCTGATCAGAGTGTCATAGATCTTCCTGTAGATGCGCTTCTGCTCTTCAAAGAACTCCAGCTCTTCAGATGTTGGTCTAGTGCTTTGTTGTAGCAGCTGAGCAGCGAGATCTTTGGCGAAGGCATTGAGACGATTGTGGAAGAATCTGTAATCTTGGGAATTCTCGGCTTGGTTGACTTCAGACTCGGCTATGATTTCCTCGATCAGGGCCTGTTGTCTTGGAGTCTACTCGTTGGTAGAGTTGAGGATAATGCTAGTCATAGTGGGTATGTCATCTTCAAAGTCTTCGATAGCACTTATCATCTCCTCATGGTTGGTGATAATCGGAATTTCTGGAGAAGGTGGATTAGCTGGAGGCGTAGGAAGATGGATGGACCGGATATCTATTGGAATATCAGCGTAGACGACATCATCCACGTCACTTTCTATGAATGGAGAATCCCTAGCCTGGGAATCAGGGAACTCAACATGATCAGATGGTGGCTGGGTGTCATTGGTGACTTGAGATATCGGTTGTGAAGAGTGCATCTCTATATCTCTCTCCTCCAGAGAATCAGTACCTCGGCTGGATTCAGAGGCGCTTCTAAATTCGAACAGGGTTCGTGGCGCAGATGAGTTGAAGGTTTGAATCCTTCGGGAATGCTCTCTTGAATGCAACTCCGGTAATCGGGAAGTTTTGTAAGCTGAGATCTTCATCAGGAGTTTGTCTCTAAGCTCTGGGTGTTGTTTTGCTAACGCAATGGTTTTCTCGATGTTTAACAGAGCGTCGAGTCGAGGCAAGATAAGAGGATTAGAGGGGTCCATGACAGAGGCTATAAGCCTTTCCATGGTTATGCCGAATCCTGCATCATATGGTTCATCTGTAGGTGGATCATCATCTGATTCATTATCTGACAAGGGAATAGCGTTTTCGATCTGCATGATTTCTTCTGTCGGATAGTGAGAATCAGGTAAGCAGTGATGCGGTGGGGTGGATTGGTATAAGTCCTCCTCTGGGTCTTCCTCCATTTCTTATTCGGATTCCTCCATTTCTTCTTGTTCTGGTTCAGTTTCTTCTTCTTCCATTTCTTCCGGTTCTGACTCATCTGGTTCGGAATCGTCACTCTCTTCTTCTGACTCTGACTCTTCTGTTGATGATATGAGGCAAGTGTGCTCATCTGGTATGTAGGTGTCTGATGGTTCTGAATCAGAAGTGTCATCGTCCGAAGTGATCCTGCCCATAGAGATGGCGTATATTTCTGCTTGCTCTGCGAGAAGCTCATCAGCCTGATTGATTATGAATGCAACAGTTTGTCCATGTGCTCTGAGGCTGATAGTCTGCGAGTAAACATCAATAATAGCACGAGCAGTATTCATAAAAGGCCTTCCTAGGATAATGGGTATATTGATGTCTTCCTGAATATCCATCACTACGAAGTCAGTTGGGAAATAGAACCTATCCACTTTTACCATGACGTTCTCAGCTATGCCTCTAGGATATCGGATTGTTTGATCGGCAAGCTGGACGCTCATTCCAGTGGGTTGCAGTGGTCCTTATTCAAGTCTGGAGTAGAGTGAGTAGGGCATGAGGTTGATGCTTGCTCCGAGATCGGCCAAGGAACGGATCATGCCAGAGTGATAGATAGAGCAAGGCAAGGTGAATCGGCCCGTGTCTCCTAGTTTTTCCGGAAGGGAATTCTGAATGACGGCGGAGCATTCAGCGTTGAGAGAGATTTTAGGTACTTCGGGTACTTTTTCCTTAGTAACCAGCATGCGTCGAATATACTTGGAGCCGGAAGGGATTCTAGACACGGTGTCTAAGAATTTTCCGTCGAGTTTGAAAGATTTAGCGTTATATCTTTTTCCGATACGATGTGGGAAGGGGACTCGAACTTCCTGAATAGGAGTAGGTATGGGTTTGGTCTCAACTGTCGTCGGGACAGGAGTAGGGTTTTTCATCGGAGAAGATGTTTCAGAATGGCTCGGTGCCTTCTAGTTATCCGTAGAGTTCAGAGTCTTGGCTTCCTCAACGTGGGGGTTGTGAACAATATTGCTCGGTAGCGATCCTTGGGGTCGAGTGTCAAGACGGTGGGCTAACTGACCAATTTGATTCTCGAGGCTCTTGAGAACCGAGAGTTGATTTCGAAGGAATAGGTCGGTTTGATCTTGTCTAGCCGTCGTCTTCTGATTGAAAGCGTTCTGCCCCTGGAAAAACTTGTTCAGGTTGTCATCATTGCTCGTGACTGGGACAATTGTCTTCACCGGTTCAGCAGGTTGAGTATCCTCAGTGGCGGTTAACGGAAGTGGTTGATTGTATGGAAGTTGTGGCTGTTGTGGGTACATCGGATATCGAGGATGAAACCTGGGTGGTTGATTGTTCCGTGGAGGAAACTGGGTTCCTCGTGCTCTTGGCGGAGAAGTTCTAGCGAAGCCAGGTGGATTTTGTTGTCTGGTTGGGAATTGAGCATAGTAGACAGTTCCGTCGGTAGGATCTTCATACTCCACAGCGTATTCCTCGGTAGGATAATGGGCACAGTTCTGGCAAGCCTGAACTTGGTGAACATGCTGTGGTTGCTTCTTCAGTTCTCCAATCTGCTTCGTTAGAGTTTCGATCTGCTCGCTCAGAGATTTTATTGCTTCAGCTTGCGCGGTGCTTGCAATAGGCAGGGATGAGGATTGCTCATCGGACTTCCAGTCGTGGTGATGCATCGTCATGTCTTCGATTAAGGCCCATGCTTCATTGTCGGTTAACTTCATGAGGTTGCCTTGAGCAGCTGCGTCAAGCGTGATGCGATGGATAGGATTGAGACCATTATAGAAAGTATAGAGTTTATCGGTTTTGGTCATCTGGTAGTTGGGACATCTCCTCACTAAACTCTTGAATCGCTCCCATGCTGAGTAGATTGACTCGTCGTGAGCTTGTGAAAAGTTCGCGATGTCATTCTTGGCTTTAGTTTGTTTGGACGGAGGGAAATATTTCGTAAGGAATTTGTTTCCCATGTCCTCCCATGAGGTGATTGATCCGGTGTCAAGCCCCTCAAACCAGCTCAAAGCATGTAAAGCGAGAGAAAAGGGGAACAGGTGTAGACGAACTATGTCCTGATCAACCCCATTCTGCTTATACGAGTTGGAGATTTGAATGAATTTGTTAATGTGGGCGTTGGGATCTGTCGTGCTTCCAGTGGTCGGACGGATTTTAATCCGGTCGTTGAACCAACCAACCAGGATGTGCGGACAGGGTTTTAAATTTATACAGCAGGGGAATCCTAAGTTGTATACTACTGACAGACCTAAAAGGGCAACAAGTGGTATGTATGACTCAGGTGTCGTTCTTCAAACTACAACGGGCATGGGAGTCTAGGAAGTTTTATTATCTTTGGAGATTCAGCTAGGATTTTTTAAAAGTTTTTGGATAGGTTTGGTTTTTATAACTAAATACTAATTTAAATAAAGAAAATAAAACAAAAGAGGTTTGTACAGAGACTCGGTCAACAGAGGATAAGCGAGTGTTTACTATGATTTCGTTAAATGTTATTGATGAATAGTCAAGGGTAAGGCTACTAGATGTGATGACTAATCCGGAGAGGATAGAAACATAATTAATTCAAAGTATTGTACCTACGACCGTTCCGTGGCTTCCATACGTTTGTACTCCACCAATTGGTGTTTCCAGCACTATACAGAGTAATAGGGCATTTTATGGTTTTTCCGTTACATTAATTAGGGTTCCACATTACTCTCGCAGATTTCCTATATCCTAATGAGCTACAACTATGAGCCTATTAAGTATCTAACGTAGAGTTGTCCGCAATCAGATAAATAACATGTCACGTGGCTAGCAGTTATAGAAGTCAAATACACCGGAAGTTCTCCCAAATGTACAGACCAATTTAACCAACGACTATCCTCGAATCCTGGTCCCCAGTCACAGTCATCAGAGATGTCTGTATCGTAGCGTGAATTGTTGATTGAACAAGAACACGAACGGTGGTAATCCCGCGGACCAAGTTGGGATAATCGGGCTAACGATCAGTTAAATTGTTCAGCATTACAGATATAAATCATCACAACTATTCCATGCATGTTAATCTACTGTGTAAACCAATATCCTGTGTCTGAAAACCTAATTATACAGTTACTGATATGAACCAGAAGGATAACTCTAGCATGCATCATTCCTAAGGCAACAATCAAATAAGAACATGCAATAGGGTGACACATAACAGAACACCATAAACCTAAGCATTGCATATAACCAATAATCAGATCATAGATATCCCGAAAGTTCTCTCAAAGATATATAACAGATAAACATGAATCTAACCTATCTCTAATCCTACGCTCCGTGTATCTTATGATTTGTTTCAACCTAGAGAACACAGCCATACCAAGTTCATTGATCATCAAGTATAGAATAGGTAGAGAACGTACCACTAGTAATTGGCCAAGTTCTAGCAGGAAGCTTCTATCTACAGCATAAGTTGGGTAGATAAACATTCGAGATTCAGTTTATGAGTTTATACACAGTTTAAAGTAACACGGGCAGAGTAACAGCATGGCATAAACATATTGACTATTCTAACATAACTACATCATAGTAAACACAAAGAAATGTCTAGCCTAACATTATATATCTAGCATACAATCCTAAACAAAAATAACCAAAGCAACACATGTTTAAAACTGGAAAGTAAGAGATATATAAATAGAACCTGATACGAATTTATTACAGACAGATCTTCACGAATACAATGTCTTGGAGTGACTCCGTACAAAAGCTAAAAGCTACCTCTACCTAACTATCTCTCTAACTAGCTCAATTCTAGAGAGAGAAAATCTTCTAGAGAGAGAAAATAGAGAGAGAGTGATGTGTGTGAGAGAGAAAGTGTAGGGAGAGAATGAAAATGAGAGAAATGGTATGTTGGTGAAGTGAGGGGTGTCCAGTATTTATAGGCAAACCATCAAATCGGCGTACAACTCACGAAGCAGCACGTACAAACAAACGAAGCAGCATACGGGGGTGCAGGGGCCGTATACGGCCTTGTAAGGACCGTATACGGTGTAGTGAGGGCCGTATATGGTCTCACAAGGGCCGTATACGGTGTGTGGGGCCGTATACGGGCTCTGTCTGATTTTGTTCGTTGCTTAAAACATCCGTATCTCCTTCGTTATGCGTCCGTTTGACTCGATTCTTTCGCTTGTGGTTTCGTAATTCCGTTACGCTTCTAATGATGCCAATCTCACAGAAATTGGATGTGTAGAGCTTAGGAGTAGCCGAAATGACTTTTAATGGCTCTGAAAGTGTAGTGGTTTCTCCGTCCTTTGGCCGTTTCACTTGATTCTAGATTTTTCCGTCTCGATTTTACCTATACAACAGATGGTAGAAGTTAGGAGGTGTGCCTTGACAGGAAAATGAGGTCGGAAGAATCGGCCTGTATTAAAATGCTGTGTTTTGTACGATTTCAGGGTGTTTTCAGTGATTTTTACCACAATGTCTACTTTTGAACCACTTTAGTGAATTTTAATAAATAATCAATGTTTTGGAATGTTTTTACTAAAGAAAGGTCCAAAATGTGAGGAATAAAGCTTCTAAAAACATGACTTTTTACGTCACATCAAGTTATCCCACACTTAGACGTTGCTTGTCCTCAAGCAACAACTCTCTGAAAAAATATTTTAGGTCATGTTTTTAGGGGTGAGTCAGAGAATATTTTCCGAGATTAGCATTTCCTCATATAAGCAAGTTACTTCTAAAAGTGTGGAGGAGGATAAGATGATCCTTCCATAAACAAGAAGAGATTCTCTTAGGCGTACATCCAAATCTCATGATCTTGGAGTACACATGACTAGGCGATCTCACTATAGGTGGTCACTCAATTCACTCAAAGTGTATCGGGTTTCCTATCAATCTAGCTCAAATGAAATCGCTCAAAATAGCCAGTCATGCTGCACTCATCGTCATAAGCTTGATCGAGAATCGGATCTCCACCACTTAGGTGAGGACGGTGCTAATTATCTCAAGACATTCAGAGGGTTGTAGTGTTTGGTGAGGGTGAAGGGTATGGATAGTGGTTTGTTCGGTTTGTGAGGGTGTTTAGCTTATCCTAGAATCACTGAGATTATGAACAACTTTATTTAGAACGGAGAGGAACGGAGAGTTGGTAGCTGTTTCAGCTTTTGTCGGATTTTCCATGAAGAGCTATGCTTTGAAACTTTCAGCTTTATTTGCGGAGCTATTTTTTTTTCTTTTCTTTTTCTTTTCTTTTTCTTCTTTTTCTTTTCTTCAGAATTTCTTTGTCAGAGAATTTTCAAGGAATTTTATATTTTAGATCCTTTAGAAATCTTTTCTTCTATCTTGATCATTTTGATTCTTTTCCAGGTGCTAATTTTTCCCGCACCATCGTCCTTCCAGTTCTCTTGTGTGCTAATTTTCCCGCACCATTTGTTGAGAAGCTTGATTTTGGAGAATGCGAATGAGTAGGATATTTGAAACAGATATTCTAAAAGGGTGTTCTTCACAACCTTAGAAATTCCAAGATAAGTTTGGGGGGTAATTTTGGGAAGTGGGTGAAGATTAGGGTTTTGAAAAAACGAAAGGTTTAGGCTCAACAGGGTATACTAGGCGGATCGATACTAAAAATAAGCATCGGAAAGGGTTTTGGGCTTGAAAAGATATGTAAGAAATGGGTTAAGTCCTAAGGAATGTCAAGGTCATTTAATTGCACCTATACCGCGTACGGTGCACACCAATATGGTCTCGAAGCGTATGTCAAGAGCAAGTTCTAATTTAGAGATACAGACATCGGCGCACACACAAGAAATGAAAATGAAGCATTAAAGATGAACGCTTTTAGGCTCAAGATACCTCACTGCAAAGGGTTGTATGTGTCTAGTCATGTTCCTTTGATTATTACTTCTTGCTTAAGCAATTTCTACCTTATTTCCTTTAGAAATATCATACTTATATTTTGAAAATGGTTTCTCTCAGTAGTATCTGAGACTCAAAAACTGAGTTAGACTCATTAATTTTGAAAAAATTTGACCTTATTCTTGAAAAAATTTTGAGGGAAAGATTGCTTATTGGACATAAAAATCACCATTTAAGGTATTCTATACCTGCCATCCCACACTTAGAGGAACATTGTCCCTAATGTTCTCTTGAGTAGATATTTTACTAGTAAAATCCCACACTTAGAGTTTGAACATGTAAGTTGATGTTTCTCAAGTGTTCAATTTGGGCTGGAATCCCACACTTAGTGATAAGTTTAGGATGAGGCACAGAAGTTAAACGCACTAACATAGGCATAGTAAAACATAATTGAAACGGGGAGAAAGGAACAGAGAGACTCCCCATTTGTGTTTACTGGAATAGACTAGGTTTGTGTAGGAGTGGTGTTAGTGAATTGCTGGATTTTAAGGACCAGGCTCGTTTAAGATCATCCATTCCACACAAAGCTGAATTCTGCAATAAACCACGACACACATATCACAGTATCTCATCAAGGTAGCTGGTCTAAAGCGTAAATACAGAGTCGTAATACAGAAAGTAAATAATAAAGATAGAATCTAGTAATCATCAAGCAGGTCATCAGTGTCAGGATCAAACTCCTCCACAGCATCCCTATCAAAGATGGAAGTCGGAGATGGGATGGAGAAATCCATAGTAGCCACAGTCTGACTTACAATCTCGTCAGTGGAAGTGTGGGTGACAGAAGTGTGAGCATCAAAAACAGCCAGAAGCTGCTCTGTGAGGCTGCGGTCTGGTGATGCGAATCCTGTGGGCAATGCTGGATCAGGATCAACAGCTGCAGCAGTGGGGCCAGTGGAAGGTCCAGCAGTAGAGAGAACAGGTGGATTAGCAGGAGGACAGAAGAACCATGGAAGGCTAGATGATCCTGGATCCGGGCCAAGCCTGTAGGGAATGTGATGACACGTAAAAAGTCAAGTTTTTATGCGTCACTTTCTCACCTTTTTAGCCCAAAACATGATGAATATATCCAAAATCAATACATTATTATCAAAACTCATCATTAAGGCTAAAATATAGACAACATTTCAAATATCATCTAAAATGGTCGAAAAACACGATAAATATAACGAATACGATCATAAGCATTCCAGTTCACGCTTTTAAGCACTTTTTAATCTCTACTAAGAATTATGACCTCTAACCTATGTCATTTTCTTCGTCAGGAGATTACGATCGCGTGGATATAAAGAACGCTGAAAACGGACATCGGATGAAGAAGTTACGCCCAAACGAAGATTCAAGGCAACCGACAGACCACGATACGGGAGAGCCAAGCCGTATACGGCCAAGCCCAACCGTATACGGCCAAGACTAAGCCGTATACGGCCTGTCCCAACCGTATATGGCCAAGGTCCAGCCGTATACGGGCAATCTCCCCCGTATCCGGCCTTGTCCCTCCCCCGATACGGCCAATCTCTCCCGTATACGGCCAAATTCAACCGTATCGTGTGTTTTGGTCATCCAAGGTGCAATCTTGATACGGCTGAGATTTTGAAGGCTAGAATACGGTTGAAGAATACGGTTGAGCAAATTCTATAAATACACACCATCACCTCCTCATTTTAAGAAGAATATGTTTTCTTTCTTTCCTTTCTCTTTCTACTCTCTCTCTAGAAATAATTAGTTTAGGTTAGTTTAATTAAGCTAGTAGATTAGCTTCTAGCTTAGCTTTACGGAGTGTGACACCCGACCAATTAGGGCTACTGTTAGTTCCTAATCATTGTGCTAATACATGTAATTAGGGTGAATTATGTGTATCATTATGTGTATTAATATATGTTATTATATTTGCACACATTTGCGATTTGTTTAAATCGTACACTTTATTATCGGATGGAGTCCGACACAATTTAAATACGACGTTGGTGAAAACATTTCTATAAATAACTTTAATCTATTTTAGAAGTTGTTTATCATTATCTATTATTTTGCTAAAATAATACTCGAAAAACCTAGACGTTTCGGTTAAAACGTCTCAAACGCAACGATAACGCGCGAATTTATTTCGACAACCAAACGAACGTCAATAATTAAATTGACAACCTAAATTAAGTATTTTAAATAATACTTCAATGGAAATTTATCCAAATTATATCGTTAATCTAAACGACTCAAAATAACGTTACGCGATTAAACCGTCGTAGAACGTGCACGCAAATCGAGGCCAATAATTTAACGAAACATTTTTATAAGTGTTTCCAAGTACTATATTAAATATTTCAAGTAGAAATATCGAAACTCAAATCGTTAAATAAAAACGTCAACTAAACATTTAACGTACGAATAAACGTTTAAACAATCGGGTAAATGAACGAAAAACGCAACGATTTAAGCTAGAAATGTAAAATGACCAAAATACCCTTGTGGGGTCACCATGGGGGCCGGCCCATGTGCCACCACCCTAAATCCCCTCTCACCTTTCATGCAAACTCATGATTTCTTTCTTTGGTTATTAGCTCACTACACCACCATGCAACCTCATTATTCACCAACACTCCAAAGATCTCTTCTCCACTTTTCTCTCTACTACTCTCTCTCCCAAGAAAAATCAGTAGCATCACCATCATATCACCACCAAAAATCCACCATCAACCACCACAAAGATCCACAACCACTTGCTAGTGTCTTTCAAGAATTACAAGCTACAAGAACTTCTCCTTCTTCATTCATCATCTCTTTGTAAGAATCATGAACCTTTCACTTATCTTGCTTTAATACCACTTATTTAGATGCTATTTAGTTCATCTATCATGATTATGTCCAAAACCATTGATAAAAATCGTTTTTATAACTCAAACAAGAACATGCATGAAATCTGCCTAAAAATCGACAGTTCACGAAAATATTCGTATAAAATCATCTGTTAAGATTTAGAGGTCGAATTTTTTTTTAAAATTTGCGTATCGAAAAGATCTACAACTTTCGTGTTTTACACTTTTTCCAGAAACGTACTCATTTTTCTCTACGATCCGATTTATAAGACTGACCTGGAAGTTTTTCGATAAAATGTGTTCGGTTGTTACTCGGCTTTATTTAACTATGTTAATGGACTTGTTAGAAGCTGAAAATTTGATATGTTAGTCAAGACACTTAGTAAATCAGTTGGTAAAAGTTTGGAAGTTTGAATTGGACTATAGATAGGTGAAATCAGTTGGCGTAATGACCCGACATAAACCGAAAACATTAAATCTTGAAGTTTAAGGTGTAAACTTAAAACCGACATCTCGAAACGACCCCGACTCGAACCAAAATTTCTGGAGACTCTTTGAACATATCTAAGACTTCCCTAAAAATTTCGGGTCAAACCGAGCCCGTTTGACCATGTTTACAAAGCAAAAACACAACAGTTGACTTTTTTTGACTTTGCGAGTTGACTTTGACTTGCGAGTTCAGTTGACTTGCGAGTTCAGTTTGACTTGCGAGTTCAGTTGACTTGCGAGTTCAGTTTGACTTGCGAGTTCAGTTGACTTTGCGAGTTGACTTTGACTTGCGAGTTCAGTTTGACTTGCGAGTTCAGTTTGACTTGCGAGTTCAGTTGACTTGCGAGTTCAGTTGACTTGCGAGTTCAGTTTGACTTGCGAGTTCAGTTTGACTTGCGAGTTCAGTTTGACTTGCGAGTTCAGTTTGACTTGCGAGTTCAGTTTGACTTGCGAGTTCAGTTGACTTGCGAGTTCAGTTTGACTTGCGAGTTCAGTTTGACTTGCGGACTGAAGACTTCCGAGTTGACTTTGACTTAGGAGTTGACCTTTTTCAGTTGACTTTTTGACCTTGAGAGTTGACTTTTTAACCCTTAGTTAATTCTCATAAAATCACATTTTAGACTCTAAATTCCGAGCCTTAACACATTCGGACATATATAAAAGCAATAAACACCTACAAAGATCAAACCTTTATGATGTAGATTCATATATGAAACACATATGCTTCGAGAAGTATACAACACGATGAGCTTAATAATAATAATACTTTGAATTGTTATTACAAACTTTCACCAACGGGTCGTACACGTTTTTGATAAACAACATGAACAACTTATTTGGACATACTAGTTGGATGAACTAGCCTTAGGTGGACATTAACCCTCCACCTACATTGTGATTTAAGTGGACATTAACCCTCCACTTACATAGATGATCTTTCTAGACATCTACTCATACAACCTTATACGTTTAGGACGTTAGAAGGTTGCACTTCGGACCACACATTGCTTGCTAATTGATATTGCTTGCTATTTGCTAGGACTCAGGTGAGTTTCATAGCCCCTCTTTTTACAGTTTTATAACTATTTTGGGGGAGAATACATACTACAACTATTTTATACAATTGCTTTGCAACTGCTTTGTATACATTTGATTTACACAACTGCTTTTATGAACACAAGTACCATAAACAACGCTATACGGATTGCATGAGTTACACACTAATCCACAAAGGCCCTACACATCATAGTTTGTTAGTTTTGCTAAAGCGTGAATATTAGTAAATAGATCTATTTGGGACTGACAATCCCCGTCCGGGTTAGTCGCGCTAACCAGTCAAACGGACGTATTAATATTTGTTCATAACGAGTGTACCGGATTAGACACTTGCATTGGGGCACCCACGATCGTGTACTCGAAAGAGGCACGGCACACATTGTTAAGCTTCGGACTATGAGCTCATGGCAAATGGTATACATATTTTTGCATTCGTGCAACTACATATTTACTTATCGTTTGTTAACGATACATTTACATGACATATTTACCTATCGTTTGTTAACGATACATTTACTCAACACATTTACCTATCGTTTGTTAACGATACATTTACTTATCATTGTTGAATGATACAACGATTAAAATCTTGTGTTTCATAACTCGTGTTTCATACTATTGGGTTTTATACCAACATTTAAACAACTCTATGAACTCACCAACTTTATGTTGACCTTTTAGTATGTATTTCTCAGGTAACCCGCCGCAGTAGGAAGCTATGGATAGCTTAACTCGAGTCGCATATTTTTCAACATCTCAGGATCTAGATTGCATTTTACTATATTTAGTAACTTTGTAATTCAACTTATATTATGCGAACTCCAAATGTTTTGTACAACTATTGTAAACAAATTTGAATTATGGAATGTAATATTTTCAAACGTCTCATATAGAGGTCGTTTGCTTTAATCTTTGTGTAATGATATTTGATTTGGTCGGCGCCCCCATGACACCTCATGTTTCCGCTGCCACGTGTTTTGGGGGTGCGACAGATTGGTATCAGAGCCTAAGGTTATAGCGAACTAGGATTGCATTAGTGACCTAGACTATAACCGTTAGGTTAGTATTCCTCATTTGTTATGACTGGTTCAGCAATTGCATCATTTGAATTTAATTTAACATAGCTTGATCAACTATGTACAATTAAACAAGAATCGATGCAAGACCTGAAATGGTTATGGTGGATGGGAATGCATTAGAAGGCTTTGACCGAGGATAGAACGGGACCAACCTTATACGTGCTTATGTGCTAGGTCATTGTATCTATATAACCTTAACCTTACGTATACTAAAACTCCTTGCCACAGAAAATGGCAACCACTCCCACCGCTACGTCTCCCAACTCTGAGAACGAAGCCCAAACACGACCCGCTACTGAGGAAATCGTTACTATGTCTTCAGCACCAAACTCTCCTGAACGACTTCACTACATCACTGGCGAAGCCCGAGTGTTACGTACTCACCCAAGGGGTACCAGATCATCTCGAGCCAACCCTTACTCAAACTCCATTGCTAATACCACCCGCCGTCCATCATACCCTCGTAGATGGGACTGGCTACCCACAACTCTAAATACTTGGAGGTCTGAGGAAAACATGGAGGTTTTCGATGATTCCATGGACATCTCTCTATACACCCAGGAACCAATACACCACACTGTACCCGTGTTAGCTGCTCGACTTCACCGCCATGAGGCAAGACTTGAAAACCTGGAACGAGAACAATACATAGTGCAAATGTACTGGCTGCGCCAATCACATGACCGCATTGCACAACTGTTTCAAGACCAAGAAAACATGACAAACACTCTAGAAATGATGCATCAACACGTCATTGACGACAGAGGCGCGGTTGACCTTCTTCAAGCAAGGTTAGAAGAATGTGAACAACGTTCACGGGAAGCTGAAGAGTACACCCGAGTACTAGAGCAACGATTAACCTTGGCTGAGGATAACGCCCGACAAGCTGGTAGACTTGCAAGAAACGTGGACCGACTTGTCACACTAATGGAACGAATAAACTTGCGTTAGAACTAGTTTGATCTTTATCTTGTAACCTATCGAGGCGGGATATGCCCGACTAATCTATCTTATGTTGTCTTTTGTAAACTCTAGTAATAAGGCCGGTAGTAACAATTCCCGGCATGTTTTGTGAAATTCCTAAATTTTGTAACCGCTTAAACTTGCGCCTCGGTGTGGTTATAAAAATTTGCTTCCTTGTTTTATTGAATATCTTGCTGTACATACTTGTTTTATTTTCTTGTGTACACCTGCAAAGATTTTAAGATCTTACTCACTGAAATCTTATGTACCTCGTATTCTCTTTATCTCAGAATCATGGCACCAAAACGTCAAATGAACTCCGCTGACATCGAGCAACTCGTCAATCAGAGGGTCCAAGCAGCTCTAGAAGCTGCCAGAAACAATCCCAATCCGAACCAAGGAAACCCTGGAGGGACAGGCAACAACCCACCTGTGCCAAAGCCCTGCACCCACAAAGATTTCATGAATTGTAAACCTCTCCATTTCAAAGGAACCGAAGGAGCCGTCGGTCTTATGCGATGGATTGAGAAAATGGAGTCAGTCTTCCGAATAAGTAACTGTCAAGAAGAGAACAAAGTCAAATTCTCTACCTACACTCTAGCTGAGGGTGCACTCACTTTCTGGAACACATACGCCCAAACTCAGGGTATTGATGCTGCTTATCAAATATCTTGGGACGAACTTAAGAACTTGTTGAGGGAAGAATACTGTCCGCGCGAGCAACTCCAACAGCTCGAACATGAATTCTGGAACCTCACAGTTCAAGGAAATGATATTACTGGCTACACAACCAGATTTCACCAGCTTGCTCTTCTTTGTCCATCTATGGTGGACCCTGAATCCAAACGTGTCGAAAGATACATTTGGGGACTACCTGATTCCATCCAAGGCAATGTCATCTCTTCCAAACCCGGGACCATCCAGAGTGCCGTCCGCATGGCACACGAGCTTATGGCTCAAATTGTCCGCCGTGGGGCACCCACCGTGAAAACCACAGGGGACAACAAAAGAAAATGGTCTGGGAACAACAGCAACCAACAACAAACCAACAAAAAGGCCGAGACTGTAAAGGCCTACACTTCTGGTTCAGGATCTGGGGATAAGAAAGCATACGTAGGAAAGAAACCTTACTGTTCCTCTTGCAATCGACACCATGATGGTCCGTGTGGTAACCAATGCGGTAACTGCAAACGCTACGGACATCTAACCAAAGATTGCCGAACTCAACCCACAAATGCCAACCCAAACAACCAACCCAACGCACCAAAAGCTTGTTTCGAGTGTGGCAGCACTGCCCATTTTAGAAACACCTGCCCGAAACGCAACAACAACGCCAACAGAAACAACAACAATAACAACAACCCCCGCGGTCGCGCTTTCGTCATCAACGCAGGAGAAGCCCGCCAGGATCCCAATGTGGTAACCGGTATGTTTCTCCTCAATGATTTAACCGTTACTGTTTTGTTTGATACCGGAGCTGATAAAAGCTTCATATCTGATGAATTCATTTCACTTCTCAACATAACACCCATTGCCCTAGATGCTAAGTACACTGTAGAGTTAGCTAACGGCAAACTGATCGAGGCCGATAGTGTGATACCTAATTGCACTTTAAACCTCGCCAATGAATTGTTTCCCATAGACCTTATCCCTGTTGAAATCGGGAGCTTCGATGTCATCGTAGGCATGGACTGGTTGTCCAAGCATCATGCTGAAATTGTCTGTTTTGAAAAGATTGTACGTATACCTCTCGCTACCGGTGGAACCTTGATCATACAGGGGGAGACTGGTAGGCGAAACTTAAACATCATCTCGTGTATGAAAACCCAAAAGTACCTGAGGAAAGGCTACCCAGCAATCCTTGCTCATGTAACCGAAAAGAAGTCGGCTGAAAAGCGACTCGAAGATGTACCCATTGTACGAGACTTTCCTGAAGTCTTTCCCGAAGACTTGCCAGGCCTTCCCCCGCCTAGACAAGTCGAGTTCCAAATCGACCTTGTGCCCGGTGCTGCACCCGTGGCACGAGCCCCATACAGATTAGCCCCATCCGAGTTGCAGGAGTTATCCACCCAATTACAGGAACTCCTGGACAAGGGATTTATTCGACCAAGTTCCTCACCTTGGGGAGCTCCGGTCCTATTCGTTAAAAAGAAGGATGGATCCTTCCGCATGTGTATCGATTACCGTGAACTAAACAAACTCACTATCAAAAACCGATACCCACTTCCTAGAATCGACGACCTGTTTGACCAACTTCAAGGTTCGAGCTTTTACTCAAAGATCGACCTTCGGTCTGGTTATCACCAACTTCGCGTTCGAGACGCCGACATCCCGAAAACCGCTTTCCGAACCCGCTACGGGCATTACGAATTTCAAGTGATGCCTTTTGGTCTAACTAACGCACCGGCTGTATTCATGGATCTTATGAATCGGGTGTGCAAACCATATCTAGATAAGTTTGTCATTGTATTCATTGATGACATCTTGATCTACTCTCGCAACGAAACAGAACATGGCCAACACCTCAAAACTATCTTGGAATTACTCAAACACGAGGAGCTATACGCCAAGTACTCCAAGTGTGAGTTCTGGATGCGAACAGTACAATTCCTAGGGCATGTCGTTGACAGCCAAGGGATACGTGTTGATCCAGCAAAAATCGAGGCCATCAAGTGCTGGAAAGCACCAACCACTCCAACCGAGGTCCGACAATTCTTAGGTCTCGCCGGGTATTATCGGCGATTCATCGAGAATTTTTCCCGAATTGCTCAACCATTAACCTCCTTGACTCAGAAAGACAAGAAATTCGACTGGACCGACAAACAGGAGTCAGCTTTTCAACTCCTTAAACAGAAACTCTGCAGTGCACCAATCCTATCCTTACCCGAAGGCACCGATGATTTCGTAGTTTACTGCGACGCCTCACATCAAGGACTAGGCTGTGTGTTAATGCAACGTGATAAGGTCATCGCTTACGCCTCCCGGCAACTGAAAATCCATGAGAAAAACTATACCACTCACGATCTCGAATTAGGAGCCGTTGTTTTTGCGCTCAAAATTTGGAGACACTACCTATATGGTACCAAGTGCACTATCTTCACTGACCACAAAAGCCTTCAACATATCTTTGATCAGAAGGACCTAAACATGAGACAACGTCGTTGGGTCGAGTTACATAGTGACTACGACTGTGAAATCCGATACCACC
This sequence comes from Helichrysum umbraculigerum, assembly GCA_949592205.1. Taxonomy (NCBI): domain Eukaryota; kingdom Viridiplantae; phylum Streptophyta; class Magnoliopsida; order Asterales; family Asteraceae; genus Helichrysum; species Helichrysum umbraculigerum. The sequence continues at coordinate 45,091,981 of CATIUR010000001.1, forward strand.
CGGGTAAGGCTAACGTTGTTGCCGATGCCCTAAGCCGTAAAGAACGAGTGAAACCCCTTCGAGTTCGAGCCCTTGGTTTAACCATCCACAACGATCTTATTGCTCAAATTCATTCCACTCAACTCGAAGCACTCAACGAGAAAAATATCAAAAATGAGGCCTTGCGAGGCATGGAAAAACAATTCGAAATCAAATCCGATGGAACCCGATACTTCTCCAACCGAATTTGGTTACCTAACTTTGGGAACCTACGAGAATTGGTCATGGACGAAGCTCACAAATCCCGGTACTCCATACATCCTGGTTCTGACAAGATGTATCATGACGTCAAACAACGGTATTGGTGGCCCAACATGAAAGCTGACATAGCCACGTATGTTAGTAAGTGTCTAACCTGTGCCAAGGTTAAGGCCGAATACCAGAAACCTTCTGGGTTACTCCAACAACCCGAGATACCTCAATGGAAATGGGAAAACATAACCATGGACTTCATCAACAAGCTACCAAAAACACCGAGCGGTTGCGATACCATTTGGGTGATCGTAGATCGTCTCACAAAATCCGCCCATTTCCTAGCCATCAAAGAAAACGACAAGATGGAGCGATTGGCTCGCATCTACATCAAAGAGGTTGTAGCACGACACGGCATACCCATCTCGATCATCTCCGATAGAGATAGCCGCTTCACCTCTCGATTTTGGCAAACACTTCAGAAAGCCCTTGGTACTCGCCTTGATTTGAGTACTGCTTATCATCCGCAAACCGATGGTCAGAGTGAACGGACCATTCAAACTCTTGAAGATATGCTTCGAGCATGTGTAATCGACTTCGGAAACACATGGGAAAACCACCTACCTTTGTGTGAGTTTTCCTACAACAACAGTTACCACACCAGCATTGATGCTGCACCTTTTGAGGCACTTTATGGGAGAAAGTGCCGATCACCCATTTGTTGGACCGAAATCGGCGATAGCCAACTCACTGGTCCTGAAATCATCCATGAAACGACCGAGAAAATCGTGACCATTCAAAACCGGCTGAAAGCCGCCCGTGATCGTCAGAAAAGTTATGCTGACGTGAGACGCAAACCACTCGAGTTCCAGGTTGGGGACCGAGTACTCTTGAAAGTATCACCTTGGAAAGGTGTCATTCGTTTTGGTAAACGCGGCAAACTAAACCCTAGGTACATCGGACCTTTTGAAATTCTTGAAAGAATTGGTCCGGTGGCATATCGACTGCAGCTACCCCCTCAACTCAGTAGCGTGCACAATACTTTTCACATTTCTAACCTAAAGAAATGTCTGTCTGATGAGACACTTGTTGTTCCTCTCGACGAAATCCATATCGACGATAAACTCCACTTTGTAGAGGAACCGATAGAAATCATGGACCGTGAGGTCAAACGATTGAAACATAGTCGTATTCCCATCGTTAAAGTCCGGTGGAATTCTAGGCGCGGTCCTGAATTCACTTGGGAACGGGAAGACCAAATGCGACTAAAACATCCACATCTATTCTTAGATGCCCCTCAGACCACGGCAACAAGCTAATTTCGGGACGAAATTCTCCTAACAGGGGGAGAATGTGACACCCGACCAATTAGGGCTACTGTTAGTTCCTAATCATTGTGCTAATACATGTAATTAGGGTGAATTATGTGTATCATTATGTGTATTAATATATGTTATTATATTTGCACACATTTGCGATTTGTTTAAATCGTACACTTTATTATCGGATGGAGTCCGACACAATTTAAATACGACGTTGGTGAAAACATTTCTATAAATAACTTTAATCTATTTTAGAAGTTGTTTATCATTATCTATTATTTTGCTAAAATAATACTCGAAAAACCTAGACGTTTCGGTTAAAACGTCTCAAACGCAACGATAACGCGCGAATTTATTTCGACAACCAAACGAACGTCAATAATTAAATTGACAACCTAAATTAAGTATTTTAAATAATACTTCAATGGAAATTTATCCAAATTATATCGTTAATCTAAACGACTCAAAATAACGTTACGCGATTAAACCGTCGTAGAACGTGCACGCAAATCGAGGCCAATAATTTAACGAAACATTTTTATAAGTGTTTCCAAGTACTATATTAAATATTTCAAGTAGAAATATCGAAACTCAAATCGTTAAATAAAAACGTCAACTAAACATTTAACGTACGAATAAACGTTTAAACAATCGGGTAAATGAACGAAAAACGCAACGATTTAAGCTAGAAATGTAAAATGACCAAAATACCCTTGTGGGGTCACCATGGGGGCCGGCCCATGTGCCACCACCCTAAATCCCCTCTCACCTTTCATGCAAACTCATGATTTCTTTCTTTGGTTATTAGCTCACTACACCACCATGCAACCTCATTATTCACCAACACTCCAAAGATCTCTTCTCCACTTTTCTCTCTACTACTCTCTCTCCCAAGAAAAATCAGTAGCATCACCATCATATCACCACCAAAAATCCACCATCAACCACCACAAAGATCCACAACCACTTGCTAGTGTCTTTCAAGAATTACAAGCTACAAGAACTTCTCCTTCTTCATTCATCATCTCTTTGTAAGAATCATGAACCTTTCACTTATCTTGCTTTAATACCACTTATTTAGATGCTATTTAGTTCATCTATCATGATTATGTCCAAAACCATTGATAAAAATCGTTTTTATAACTCAAACAAGAACATGCATGAAATCTGCCTAAAAATCGACAGTTCACGAAAATATTCGTATAAAATCATCTGTTAAGATTTAGAGGTCGAATTTTTTTTTAAAATTTGCGTATCGAAAAGATCTACAACTTTCGTGTTTTACACTTTTTCCAGAAACGTACTCATTTTTCTCTACGATCCGATTTATAAGACTGACCTGGAAGTTTTTCGATAAAATGTGTTCGGTTGTTACTCGGCTTTATTTAACTATGTTAATGGACTTGTTAGAAGCTGAAAATTTGATATGTTAGTCAAGACACTTAGTAAATCAGTTGGTAAAAGTTTGGAAGTTTGAATTGGACTATAGATAGGTGAAATCAGTTGGCGTAATGACCCGACATAAACCGAAAACATTAAATCTTGAAGTTTAAGGTGTAAACTTAAAACCGACATCTCGAAACGACCCCGACTCGAACCAAAATTTCTGGAGACTCTTTGAACATATCTAAGACTTCCCTAAAAATTTCGGGTCAAACCGAGCCCGTTTGACCATGTTTACAAAGCAAAAACACAACAGTTGACTTTTTTTGACTTTGCGAGTTGACTTTGACTTGCGAGTTCAGTTGACTTGCGAGTTCAGTTTGACTTGCGAGTTCAGTTGACTTGCGAGTTCAGTTTGACTTGCGAGTTCAGTTGACTTTGCGAGTTGACTTTGACTTGCGAGTTCAGTTTGACTTGCGAGTTCAGTTTGACTTGCGAGTTCAGTTGACTTGCGAGTTCAGTTGACTTGCGAGTTCAGTTTGACTTGCGAGTTCAGTTTGACTTGCGAGTTCAGTTTGACTTGCGAGTTCAGTTTGACTTGCGAGTTCAGTTTGACTTGCGAGTTCAGTTGACTTGCGAGTTCAGTTTGACTTGCGAGTTCAGTTTGACTTGCGGACTGAAGACTTCCGAGTTGACTTTGACTTAGGAGTTGACCTTTTTCAGTTGACTTTTTGACCTTGAGAGTTGACTTTTTAACCCTTAGTTAATTCTCATAAAATCACATTTTAGACTCTAAATTCCGAGCCTTAACACATTCGGACATATATAAAAGCAATAAACACCTACAAAGATCAAACCTTTATGATGTAGATTCATATATGAAACACATATGCTTCGAGAAGTATACAACACGATGAGCTTAATAATAATAATACTTTGAATTGTTATTACAAACTTTCACCAACGGGTCGTACACGTTTTTGATAAACAACATGAACAACTTATTTGGACATACTAGTTGGATGAACTAGCCTTAGGTGGACATTAACCCTCCACCTACATTGTGATTTAAGTGGACATTAACCCTCCACTTACATAGATGATCTTTCTAGACATCTACTCATACAACCTTATACGTTTAGGACGTTAGAAGGTTGCACTTCGGACCACACATTGCTTGCTAATTGATATTGCTTGCTATTTGCTAGGACTCAGGTGAGTTTCATAGCCCCTCTTTTTACAGTTTTATAACTATTTTGGGGGAGAATACATACTACAACTATTTTATACAATTGCTTTGCAACTGCTTTGTATACATTTGATTTACACAACTGCTTTTATGAACACAAGTACCATAAACAACGCTATACGGATTGCATGAGTTACACACTAATCCACAAAGGCCCTACACATCATAGTTTGTTAGTTTTGCTAAAGCGTGAATATTAGTAAATAGATCTATTTGGGACTGACAATCCCCGTCCGGGTTAGTCGCGCTAACCAGTCAAACGGACGTATTAATATTTGTTCATAACGAGTGTACCGGATTAGACACTTGCATTGGGGCACCCACGATCGTGTACTCGAAAGAGGCACGGCACACATTGTTAAGCTTCGGACTATGAGCTCATGGCAAATGGTATACATATTTTTGCATTCGTGCAACTACATATTTACTTATCGTTTGTTAACGATACATTTACATGACATATTTACCTATCGTTTGTTAACGATACATTTACTCAACACATTTACCTATCGTTTGTTAACGATACATTTACTTATCATTGTTGAATGATACAACGATTAAAATCTTGTGTTTCATAACTCGTGTTTCATACTATTGGGTTTTATACCAACATTTAAACAACTCTATGAACTCACCAACTTTATGTTGACCTTTTAGTATGTATTTCTCAGGTAACCCGCCGCAGTAGGAAGCTATGGATAGCTTAACTCGAGTCGCATATTTTTCAACATCTCAGGATCTAGATTGCATTTTACTATATTTAGTAACTTTGTAATTCAACTTATATTATGCGAACTCCAAATGTTTTGTACAACTATTGTAAACAAATTTGAATTATGGAATGTAATATTTTCAAACGTCTCATATAGAGGTCGTTTGCTTTAATCTTTGTGTAATGATATTTGATTTGGTCGGCGCCCCCATGACACCTCATGTTTCCGCTGCCACGTGTTTTGGGGGTGCGACACGGAGGTGCTCCGAGACTGCGATTGCGCAAGATTTGTAATTACGCTTTGTCAGGTTTTATTTTAATTTCTATCTTGTTGTTTTAAATATGTTGTGCTGTTGTCATAATTATTTAGAATTGCTTGCTAGAATTATTGCCATGCTTAGCTAAACAAATCTGTGTCTGCTATGATAATCATTACGCTAGGGTAGTTATACTTTAAAATGCAATTGGGTATTATGAAACAACGGAGGTAACGTTATACGGCTTTCATTTGTATAGCGCCGGAACCATCACGAATGTGTGTAGTACGGAACGTGGAAGCTATGAAAGTCGTGGGCACAATCCGTTGTGATAATGATTCCAATTGTAAACATGCCGTTACTCTGTCCGTATGCTGTTAGTATATATTTGAATCTATGAATTGAGTCTCCAATGTTTATCTATCCAACTTATGCTGTGGTTTGTAACTTACTGCTGGTCCTTAACTGGTGGTACGCCGCTTATTATTCTGTGTCTGATGATCGTTGAACTCGACATGGCCGGTGTTCTCCTGGTTGAAATACACCGGAGGGAGACACGGAGCGTAGGATTAGAGATAGATTAGATTCAATTTATTTAACGCATGTTTTTGAGAGAACTTTCGGAATATGTGTGACTTAACCAATTATCCAGTTATTCTGCACAAATTAAACTGATCCTTGTATGCTGCTCTGTCGCATGTTCTTGTTTGATTGTTGCTTTAGGGTTTGCATGCTAGTATCACTCGTGTTATTGGATATATGATTAAGTTTTCGAGTATAAATTAATTGCTTACATCAGTTTAACACGCGTAAAATAGTTATGATGGTTTATATGAAATAATGATGAACAATTTAATCAGCCGTTAGACCAAGGCCATCCCAACCTGTTCCGGTAGGAAACCCCTGTTTCATGTTTTTGTTCATTCAACAATTCATGCCATGATTCGGATATCTCAAATGTCCGAGATTGGGGAATAGGACTCGAGGATGGCTGTTGGTTAAATTGGTTGCTATATTTGGGAGAACTTCCGGTATAGTTTACACTCTATAACTGCTATCTTCGTGACATGTTATTTATCTGATTATGGACAACTTCACGTTAGGTATATAATAGGCTAGTAGTTATAGCTCATTAGGACATATAACTCAGGATAGATAACAAGAACCTTTTTATGTTTCAACGGAAATACTGTAAAACAACTTACTACTGGTACAAGCGTTTAAATACGTGGGAGCTAAGGAAAGGTTGTAAGTAGAGTACTTTGTTGTCATCGATTGTTTCAAGTACGTCTGTTAAGTCCTGACTTCGTCGTCATAGCTAATACCTTAACTAAAATAACTACCCCTAAATAGCATATATAATTATCATAGTAGACACTCGCGTTAATCTGCTGTTTTCGTAGCCACCTCACCTTCCCTATCCTCTAGGTTAGTTTAGTTTAAAATTAGTAGTTATAATAGAAAACAAACAAAACCCCTATCAACCTTTTGATAAACCAGCTAAATTACAAAAGATAATCAAAAGACCTAGATCCCATGCCCGTTGTAGTTTGAAGAACGACCCTAGGTCATACTTACTACTATACCCCATAGTTTTAAGTATCCTTAGGCCCCGCATTTACAAATTTTAAAACACCCGCTGGTGGCGTGCCCGGAGGAAGGCACCGCGACGACAGGAAGCGATTCCTTGACCGACCTCTAGGCGCCCATCAAGTTTTTGGCGCCGCTGCCGGGGACTACAACGACCGATTTAGGAATTTAGTTATCTTAGTTATTTAGCGATCCTTTCGGAAGATCAATATCATCCGAAGGTTCCTTTTCTGTTATTTCCTTTTCAGTACCCTTTCCTTTCCAAAACTCTCTTTTCTACCAAAATCCCAAATTCTTCAGCCATGATGCCTAGTCAACATGACTGTAAGTTTGGGACAACTTTCAAAAGCCCTGAACCAAGCTTTCAATCCACATATTCTGTTCAGTGGCAAATCAAAACCCCTCTTAATCAATCTCTGTCTACTCTACCGTCCACTCTATCTGACTCCTCCTTTAACTCTCAACAACACTATAACGAAACTTTAATTAACTTCATGGTTGAACAAAATAACGTTAATAAACAAGTAATAGATTTTCAAGATAAAATTGATGCTTTACTTAGAATTTCCGAAGATTTGATCAAAAACCTTGAAGTTAGTCTTAAACAATTGTTTTCAAAAGTTGAGGAGAGTCAAAGAAAAATCGCGATCGGTAACGACATCTTAGTTGTTACAAGAGGAGGTAAAGAAATCAGAGTTGAACAAACCTCAGATAATTTTTCAAATAAACCTTCCACTTCTACTGATCCAGTGCCAAGTGACACCGCTGTCTCTGCACCCGATCCAGTACCTTCTCAAGTTCCAGAAATCATTCCACGTACTCGAATTCCATTCCCTGGTAGACTTAAGAAGGAGAAGCAGGAAGCGCAGTTTGGGAAATATCTTGAGATGTTTAAAAGCCTGCACTTAAACGTTAGATTATTAGATGCTTTAGTAGAAATGCCAAGTTGTGCAAAATTCTTCAAAGAACTTCTTTCAAATAAAGAAAAATTAAGGCAATTAGTTAATATACCCTTAGATGCTGAATGCTATGCAATCATGTTACATGGCCTTCCACCAAAACTAGGAGATACTGGCCGTTTCACTATTCCTTGTTACCTTCAAAATATCCAAGTTAGTAATGCCTTAGCTGACCTAGGTGCTAGTGTCAGCCTTATGCCTTACTCACTATATAGGAAACTAGGACTAGGAGAACTGCTACCCACTCAAATGACCATCTAATTAGCCGATAGATCAGTTAAACTCCCTCGGGGAATTGCTGAAGATATTATGGTTAGAGTAGGTAAATTCATCTTCCCAGTTGACTTTGTCATTATGGATATTGAGGAAGACGCCCACGTTCCCCTCATCCTTGGCAGACCTTTCCTAAACACTGCCAAGGCTGTTATTGACGTAAACGAAAAATCTTTAAAACTGAGGGTCTGAACGGAGGAAGTCACCTTTAATGTCGATAAAATGATGAAACAACCTGTGGGAGAAGATCTTGGTCTTGTGGATTCCATGCAGGAAATATATGACGAGCATTTGGAGGAGATTCTAGCAGTTAGCAATCCCGACCTTCTTCCCAACACAGTCATCACTACAAGGAGACTATGCCAGGACGATGCCGGACTCTGCTCAACTATCTCTGACAAACCAGCACACTCTAAGGAGCTACTATTTCCTTTATCTGAAACGAAGTATCCTCTTGCACCGCCTATCAGCATTTTCACGAACAACTCCTTTGTTGCTGTTCCCTTAGGCGAAGGCATTCCTCTACCAATCATACAAAGGGGTCAAACTGTTTCATCTCCTTCAGTAGCTGAAATTCTCAAATCTTTTGAGGAGATGGAATCAGAAATCTCAGCTAAGCCGCAACTATCTGAAGGTTGTGCGCCACAAAATCCAGAAATCACCAAAAGTACATCTTCAACGGCTCAATTTCAGAGGTTTGCATTCACCGACGACAACAAAATCATCCTTACTGAAGATAATGCAACTTCCTCATCATCTACAAGTAAATACGAGCTGAAGAAGAACGCACTCTCTAACAAGACAGAATTAGTAGAGATAGCATCAGCCGCTACAGCCAACTCATCTCCAAACGAACCAGAGTTCCAGACGGAGTATGATGAATTACGAAGAGACGAGATCGCTCGAATGAAACCTTTTACTGAAGAACCGCCAGAATTGGAACTAAAGGAACTACCCTCTCATCTGGAGTATGCTTTTCTTGAAGGAACCTCGCACTTACCCGTCATAATTGCAAAAGGTCTTACACCCGAAGAGAAAGCAAAACTCATCCAAGTGTTGAAGTCACATAAGAAGGCGATTGCATGGAAGATTTCCGACATCCAAGGGATCAGTCCAAACTACTGCACGCACAAGATACTAATGGAAAACGACTTCAAACCTTCTATACAAAGACAGAGGAGAGTCAACCCGAAGATTCAAGATGTGGTCAAGAAGGAGGTTATCAAACTCTTGGACGCTGGCTTGATCTATCCTATTTCAGATTCCCCATGGGTCAGCCCAGTTCAGGTTGTTCCCAAGAAAGGAGGTGTAGGTTCCACTTATACGGACCAAATCGAGTAGTTCAATTAGTTTGTTAAAGCGGAAATCAAACAAACTAATATATGCTAGATTAACACGATAAATGACCAAAACACAAAGTGTGTATGTATATATATATGAAACACTAACAACAATACATACACTTGGACACAAACACACAAAGATCAAATAACACTTAGAGAGTATTCTGTGATAATGAGAGTGCTATGTGTGTGTAAAATGTGGTGCCAAAACAGAAGCTGGCGAGCTTCTATTTATAGCCAGATCCAAACTTTATGCGACACAAGCCTTGTGTCGCATAGACTCTTTTGCGACACAATGCTTGTGTCGCATGGAATGTTTCTGCGACACAATTCTTGTGTCGCATAGAATGCTTCTGCGACACAATGCTTGTGTCGCATGGATACAAAAATTGTAATTAAACTAAATCTAAAACTATACAAAACGTAATTACAATTTCGACACTATTACAGACTGAGACCAACTGACAGACACACATAGATGTACCAACAAACTCCCCCGTGTCTTCAGCTTGGTCTTCAAAAATTCTTCGATTTTCTTCAGTCTTCAGATATCTGGTCTTCAAACCCATCCAGGTGGAAAGTTTCCACCAGCGTGTATGCCGTAGGTGAAGCATATATCAACACTTTTCTGGAATCGTTTCGCTAAAACAGAGTTGAACTCGTTTCCTGGATTGTAGCGAATCCGATTGTCGAATAGCTTCTTCATGTCACTTCTGGACAGATTAATCAAGCTCATTGGGTCAAATATTCTGAAGTTGGCTTTTCGTAGACCCCACAAAGATCCTGTCTGAGGCTCTGAATCTGGTACAAAAACTAAGACGGCTTCGCCAGTGTGAGCATCCAGTTCCCAGTAATGAAAGCGTTTCAGTTGATTGAATGGGACTGTTTCCAGAGCGATTTTAGTCAGACATTCAGCAGGCGGATAGTGAACCCTTACAATTGGCTGCTTGGTCTTGGGATCGAGCTTCTTCTTGAACGTGTACCTTGTACCCAGTACTGGTTTAACATAATGATATTTCTTTCGTTTAATTTCCTCACGCATGACCTTTTGAATAACGTCAGCTACTCCGTCTTCGTAAGGATTTATCAACTGAAGTTGAGAGAGACGAACGATGTCATGCTTTGGCAATGTACTCAATATCCTCAGTGATCGACGAAAGTACTGGATACCGTCGAGTCTTTTAATCATGAACCTTCCTTTGCTCACCTTCCAGCTTTTTATTAGGCCTGAATAATCACCACCAACCTGATATTTCTTGCATGTAACTGGAGCAGGTTCTGGATTTTTACCTTTTGGAAACCAGTTATCCCTTTCTCTGATGGGCATTTCCTTGTCAAAAGATACACATTCGGATGTATCGAGAGGAAAAATATCATTGTAATTTGTCGATTCTCGAACAGGGACTGGTTGTGCTTGTGAAGAACTGGATGGTACAGACGATTCTTGAGCAGGATCAGGTTGAGAAGTAGATCCTGGTACGTAATTGAACGCTGGCCCTGACTCATCGTCTGAAGAATCAGATAATACAACACCCTCTTGAGGATAAGCTGGACACTCAGAATATTCTTCATCAGGATTAAGCTCTTCTCGTTCAACATCAACATCATCGTCATTATCAGCGGAGTTGAAGTCAAAAGGTTCTTCAGGCGCACGACCGTCATCATCAACCGCAGATTGAAAGTAAGTCAGATTACAATACGTGTAATCTACAGCTAACGGTTTTGGTTGCCCTGGTTGCTCAATAATATACTCAAGAACAAGAGTTGTTTCATTAAAATCAGAAGCATTTACATTTTCAGGATTTACATTTTCAGGATTTACATTTTCAGGATTTACATTTTCTTCGCCCTCGGCGGAAACCCTAGGTGTTGATTCTATAGCTGGTTGGGCTGTCTCCCCCGAAGCAATAGCTTGGGTTTCCAGCTGCAGAATCTTTGACTTCAGTTCTTCGTTCTCTTTTTCAATGCGAGAGATTCTGGCATCCTGAGCTTCAAAAACTGATGCTTGAGCTTCCATAGACTGCTGCATCTTTTCAATCTTTGCCAGGAGCTCCTGAATGACGGCTGGATGAGGAGTGATCGGAGTTTCAGTCGCCGGGAGCTCAGAAGAAGTAGACGTGGAAGTACGGGAGCGTATGACCAAAGGATTCGGATCAGCAACGTCCGAAGTGTCTCGAGGCCTTTTTCCTCGGTTAGAAGATTCAGGGCGTGGAGAAGGTGGTCGATAAGCATCGATCTCACGATCGAGATCCACCAACTCCGGATCCTCGACAGCTTGCTGAACTGGCGGTTGTTGAGCTGGAGGTTGTTGAACCGGAGGCTGCTGCACTGGAGGCTGAGGGATAGGTTGTTCAGGTGCTGGATCATTGAATTGCTCACCAGGAGGAGCAACATAATCAGGATCCTCAAATGTGACCAAAAAGAGCAACCTCACGTTCTGGTGGTTGACCCTGCTTCGCAAAAGTAGTACAAGTAATGTAGATCCTTGTATTCATCGGTGTCTGCTTGAAAGTGAAAGATGCGACCACCGGAAGATCTGGATGAAGATGATTGAGCAGCAGCTGAGTGAACCTAGGATACAGAGCCCATTTATCTTTAGTATCCAAGGCATTGTTCACAAAACCCCTGAAGATATAACCAGAGAAGTTGAAGGGTTTGTTGTATATCAGGGCAAGAATAGCAGAAGCAGTCGAAAATTTCATCCCTTCGAGACCTGCCTTGCGACTGGATAAGCAGACGATGACAATGTGAGCAAGATATCTCCAGACCTTTGTCATGTAGGTCTTCTTGTACTGATCAACTGGAATATCTTGATATCCAATCGATCGCATGCCCTGTGCAATTGCAGCTGGAGTAAACTGGGTGATCATGTCAGAATTATCACCGAACTGAAAGAAATCCCGAATAAGCTGCTCGGTGAAGATAACTTGGCGGCCGCGGACAGCAGAAATGATACGAGTATCCGCTTCATCATAGTTGACCACCGCGTTGTCCCAAAACTCGGTGATATGATTTGTCAAGATCCGAGTATCAGCAGTGATAGCTCTGTGAATTCTGGAGCGACGAAGAAATGCTATCATTGGTCGGTACGGGCGAGAAGTCTCGACAGTGGTATTCATGAAAGCCACGAGATTGTGACGTGGCTCCCAGAAATATTTAGAGACATCGATCTCTGGGAGTGCTGGAGCAGCTGGAGCAGCTTGAGCAGGTTGTTCAGCCATTTCTACAAAAATAACAGTAATACAGCTAAAACTCGAAATGCGTTAGCGTTAGTACCAAAAATAATTTGCGTTTTATTTTTACAAAAATTCTGCGACACAACAGTTGTGTCGCACGAAGTTCATACGACATAAGGGCTGTGTCGTAAAAAGAAAATACGACACAAGCCTTGTGTCGTATGACACGTGTCGCGCGGACAGCATTTCCCCTGCATTTAGCAATATTTGAGAAATTAATCTCGAATGCGACATAGTCACTGTGTCGTATGGTTGTGTCGCAAAACATGGGTACGACATAACATTTGTGTCGTATAAAGATACGACATAAGCACCTGTAATCAATACGACATAAAAACCAAGAATCTATACGACACAACGACTGTGTCGTATGTTATGTCGTAAAGAAGAACATCAAAGCAACCCAGATTTGATCGATGAAACATTTTGGGGTTTTCGAAATCTAGTCATACCCTAGGGTTTGTACACAACAGGGGATCAATAATATGCAATTATCTAACCCTAGAAACCCCTAAACCCTAATTAATTTGGGGAAAAACCGTAACCCCAAACCCTTAAAACTGGACGATTCAATCGAAGGCATAATATCAGATAAAAACATGAAATAATTATACCTACAGATGCGCAAAGTGATGAGGAATAAGAATCGAGCAATGAAATCCGGTGAAAAGCCTTCAAAAACACGAATCCGATCGAAAAACGCTTGTGTCGCAAAATCGCACTTATGTCGTATATTTTGTGTCGTGAAAGTTTTGAAAACGTAAATGATTATGTCGTATGATGTGAATAGTTAACCCCTGACCCGCATACGACATAACATACGACACAAAGTAACGGACGAATACGACACAAGTGTTGTGTCGTATAACTGGAATGCGACACAGTGGTTGTGTCGCAGAAGACACAGAAGGCAAAATTTTGAAGATTTAAAAATTTGATTTCGATGCCGATTCGGATTTTGATTTTAGAGTTTTCGCAATAAAGATGATTTGTTACTTAAAAAAAATAAAATAAAATAAAATAAAAAGGAAAAATACAATTTAAAGAATATTAAAGAGATAAAACTAAATATAAACATAAAAGATAAGACACAAATACAACTAAAGGCGACAAATTTATAAAATCGTTTTGGTGACGGAGTTGAGATTCTGGTTAGGGATCATACCGAAATAACATGCAATTATTAGGAATAGAAAGTGTTATTTCGATTATCAGTATATTTGTCCACTTTAAAATTACGTGGCACATTTAAAACACGTTTTATAAAAATTATTTCAAGACGATTATCGATATTGTTTGTCCACTTAAGCATGTTACAACCGAGTCTGTGGAGTTAACCTTTTATTGTTAGTATGAATAAGTCTCTGTGGCACCCACCATTGATATACCCCTATAATCCAGACAATAACATAGTTTCCATATTTAGAAAGAGTAAAGAAAGATCATTTTTAAGAATCAGGCTAGAGTTGACAGGTTAGTACGGAAGTACAGCAAAGCAACCTAACGTGATTCAAGTATAATCAAAACCAATCGCAGTCAAACTGAAGTTGGAGTTTCCCAAACAGCGACCTTGGTTAGTATGATTTAGAATTAAGCAAAACCGATCGCAGTCAAACTGAATTTGGAGTTTCCCAAACAGCGACCTTGTTCAGTATCATCAAGATTTTTCGAGTGCATTGACCTGTAATTGCTTAACCCCAAGTTTATAGTAACTGTTACCAGTTCTGTACTTTCGTACAACAGAGGCAACAACCAGCATAAACTCCCAAATGATTTCAGATAAAAGTTCCAAAGATAGAAATATGTTAGGCTACACTAAAGAATTAAGACATTTAGTCGTACATCACACGACGTTTACCACAAGATAATAGACACTTATTTAAATGATTTCTTAACAACCCAGAGACAGGTGTGTATCATGTCTACCGGTACATCACATGATGAAGATAATTTTCATAAAAACTGTTTTAAGTGTGTCAGATAAACCTACTGACACATCAAAGATAAACCTTAAAATTCCATTTTGTGCATGTCACTCGATGTACTATCATATCCCAAGTTGTTTACAGACTCAACTCAACGTCTATTTTAAAATTGTAGCAACCATTGCATTTCTTTGATACTAATAAGTATAAAGAGTGGCGGTTGCTAATTTTTTTTTTTTTTTTTTTTTTTTTTGAATTTTACTCAAAACAATAAAACAAATAAACTGTACAGAAATTAAGTCACAAATCATTTCTTGAGATCAAAGGAAATCATCCATATCATATCCACAAGTTCGTCGAAACGAGCACGCGAAAATGCTTTAGTGAATAAGTCGGCTTTTTGCCTAAGGGTATCTATGTGAATGAGGTCAATTAAATGTTTCTCATAGCAATCTCGTATGAAGTGAAACCTAATCTCTATGTGTTTGGTCTTAGAGTGTTGAACGGGATTGCGAATAATAGATATAGCAGCAGTATTATCAATATGAATAGGAGTCAAAGTAAGAAGTAACCCATAGTCACGCAATTGATGTTGAATCCACAATATCTGTGAACAACAGCTTGCAGCAGCAATGTATTCAGCTTCCGCTGTTGATGTGGAAACTGTGGTTTGCTTTTTACACTGCCAAGACACCAATCGAGAACCGAGATATTGACATCCTCCTGTAGTTGACTTTTTATCCGAATTGCAGCCGCCATAATCAGAATCAGAATAGGCAGTGAGAGCGAAACTTTTCTCATTTGAGTACCATAGACCAAGTGATGGTCTATATTTGAGGTAACCAAAAATTCGCTTCACAGCCTTCATGTGAGAAACCTTGGGCTTTGATTGATATCTGGAACAGATAGACACAGCAAACACAATATCCGGTCTGGATGCAGTGAGATACATCAGAGATCCTATCATAGAACGATAGTCCCGCTCCTTGCAATCTTCTTCGTGTTCAGCGGGTCCGAGTTTGTGATCAGTTTCAATGGGAGTACCATATGGCTTACAGTCATGGAGTTCATACCGAGTCAACATGTCATTGACATATTTGGACTGATGAATGTAGAAACCCTTGTCAGACTGCTCAACTTGTACACCTAGAAAGAACTTAAGTTCTCCCATGGCACTCATTTCAAACTCGGACTTCATAATCTTCTCGAAGTCTCTGCACAAAGAATCATTTGTTGAACCAAATATGATGTCGTCCACGTAAACCTGCACAAGTAACAAATCTTTTCCAACCCTTTTTATGAAGAGAGTGCTATCAATTTGGCCTCGTGAGAAGCCATTTCTCGTGAGATGATTTGCCAACCTCGCATACCAAGCTCTTGGAGCTTGATGAAGACCATATAATGCCTTGCCTAACTTGCACACATAATCAGGATGGTTTGGATCTTCAAAACCAGGAGGTTGCAAGACATACACATCCTTCAAAACCTCTCCATACAGAAATGCGCTCTTGACATCGAGTTGATAAACCCGAAAACCTTTAAATGTCGCATAAGCCAGAAAAATGCGAATGGACTCCAATCTTGCAACTGGAGCAAACACATCATCATAGTCCAAACCCTCAATCTGAGTAAAACCTTGAACAACCAGCCGAGCCTTATTCCGAATAACTACGCCTCTGTCATCTTTCTTCACGCGATAAACCCAGCGAGTTCCAATTGGATCGACATCTTTTGGTAAAGGAACCAACTCCCAGACATCAAGCTTTTTGAATTGATTCAATTCTTCCTGCATAGCCTCAACCCAGTATGGATCTTTCAAAGCTTCAGCTATTTTCTTTGGTTCATGCTGAGACAAGAAGCATTCTTCCAATTCTTCTTCAACACAGGCAAAATTGGCAGATGAAGATTCTTCACGGACTTCATTAGCAGCAGTTTGATGCCTAGTTAAAACACCTTGTTGAAGGTCACCAATGATATTTTCAGTGGGGTGAAAAGAATGAATTCTAAGCTGAGGAATCGGATCAGGCACAATGATCGAATCCAAATTTGACAGATCACCTCCAGGATTTTCAATTTCAACTGAGCTATTAGTGGCAGTATCCTCATTGTCAATTGGTGTGACAATATCGGTTTCAGTTTGAGGATTAGATTCAGAAGCCACTTGATCAACATCGGAGGGATTGTCATCATTGACAACATTCTCTGGAGGTACTACTCTAGAATTGGAGATTGAGACGTCAGAAGAAAGATCAAATCCATGAAGTAGAGACACCACCAGTTCTTCTTCGTTAAATTTGGGAAGATTGAAAGAGTCCACCAACTTATCATACTTAAACAAGGACTCAGGTCCCTTACCTTTTGGAGAATCAGTATATTTCATAAACCTTACTTCAAAATGTTCCTCTATTCTCCCAGTAGACTTGTTGAACACTCTTTTATTCGGCGAGTTCACAGAATATCCCAAAAATAACCCATCGACTGCTTTTTCATCAAATTTGCCTACCGAGTCCTTAGTGATTAAGATTGTGCAAGGACACCCGAAAGGCTCAAGAAACTTCAAATTTGGTTTGCGATTATTCAGCAATTCGTAACATGTTTTCTTTCGCTTTTTAACAATCGAAACCCTATTTAACACATAGCAGGCAGTGTTAACAGCTTCTGCCCAAAAAGTGGTTGGCAGATGCGCATCAGACAACATGGTTCTTGCTGTCTCAATGATTGTCCTATTCTTTCTTTCAGCTACTCCATTTTGCTGAGGAGTACGAGTAGCACTAAACTGATGAAAGATTCCCTTTCGAAGACAATACATTTCCAAGGTTCTGTTTTTGAATTCGGTTCCATTATCACTGCGCAGTTTCTTGATTTTCAGATTGCACAGATTTTCCAGTCTGTCGAACAAGTAGATTAAAGTATCAGTGGTTTCATCCTTTCCAGCCAAGAAATACACCCAAGAAAACCTTGAGTAATCATCAGTAACAACCAGACAGTACGATTTTCCACCAAAACTTTTCTTATTCACAGGACCGAACAAATCCATGTGAAGCAGTTCCAATGGAGATTCAATAGAGTTCACCAGCTTAGACTTATGGAACTTCTTGTGTTGTTTCCCTTTGAGACAGGAAACACATTCATCATCAGTTACGAATGATTTTTTAGGCACACCTAACACAAGATCATTATTAACAAGATAATTCATTCTGCGAAAATGAATATGTCCCATTCGTCTGTGCCAAAGCAGTGAATCTGTAGAAGATGCTTTTGATAGCAAACAAGTATGCTCCTTGGTAACCACGGTTTGCATATCCAAAATGTATGAGTTGCGAACACGGGGTGCTCTCAGTAACACCCATTCCTCGGGATTAACAAATCCCGGTTTCAGAATCAAACATTCAACATCTGTAAATGCGGTAGTGAACTTCTTGTCGCAGACTTGAGAAACACAGATCAGATTGTGTTGCAGTTCCTCGACATAGTTCACTTTATCAAAACTCACTTGCCCATTAGAAAGTGTACCCTGACCCGTTATGTTACCACATGTATCTCCCGCAAAAGCAACATGTCCTCCGCGATATGGTTTCACATCAGACAGAAGAGACATGTCACCAGTCATGTGCCGTGAGCAGCCACTATCCACATACCATTTACTTATTTGTATATGATCTGACTGCTACAGCACAACATAGAGAGAGAGTTAGTTAGAAATGGAGACCCAGGCCTTGACAGACTTGGGTACTCCAGAGACCTCATCAATAATAACTACATCAGTTAAAACTTTGTTTTTCAATAAATCAGGTGCAATTCCTGATGTAGTATTACTTGATGATGAGTCTTTTAACGACTCTTTTGGTCTCCAAATCTTCACAGGAACAATATTGGGTTGCTTGTTAACATTGTCAGGCTGTTTAACCAGAGGTTTACTAGGCCTAGCAGCATTAACTTTCGGGATAGAAGTATGAGAGAGTGAACCCTTCTTTGAAAAAGATTTAACATATGAATTTTTGTAAACAGAATTTCTGGGAACACCTTTTGAAAACTTCTTTCTCAAAAGCAACGGGCATTGACTAATCAAGTGACCTTGTTTCTTGCAGTAGAAACATGATCGTCTTTCCCTAAAGGTTCGGTAGTTACTGCCTAAAAATTGAGGTGAGACAGGTAACTTATGTGAGCATGTTGAAGTGGATGCCCCAGAATGTGAAACAGAAAGTTTAACAGAATTCTTAATTGATTTGTCATTAATATTCTGTTTATCTTTCCTTTTATGTTCAGCATTAACCTTAGTATTTATTGGAAAAGTTTCATCATCTAATTCAGTAGTGAGAATGTGATGTTCAGGCTTAATGTTTTTCTTTTCACATTGAGGCACAAACTTACAGGGAACATCCTCAACCTCGACCTCTTCTTCAATAGTTTTTAAGGGAGCAGGCGAAAAACTACCAAAGGGGGTAAACTTGACGGTTCCTGAGGGGGTAAACCTAACAGGTTCAAAAGGCTTCAGAGGTTCAGCCTTAATTGTCTTAGGTTTCTTCTTATCATGGTTTACTTCTATGTTGGCTTTATAGAATTCAGGCAACTTAAACGGATTCAAACTAACAGGTTCAAATACAGGCATAGCTACTTTCTTAACAACAGGCTCATTAACTGATATTTCAATGGGCTTTGCATCTATTAACGTAGTAGGCACAAAATCTTTAATTTCATCCTTAGACGGTCTACACAAATTCACATCTAAAGACGGAGGCGGTTGATGATGATAACCTTAACCGGACTTATCTTTAGAACTAGTTCTACCCGTCTGCAGGATATCAGTAAAGACCAAGGCTGAAGTGTTGATATTCTTGAGTTTTCGTTGCAAATCAACAGCTTTGGCTTGAGAGTCAGCCAATTCCTTTTTTAAATGAGCAATCATTTTTAAGTAACTGTCAATTTCATCTTGATTACTGAAAATTAGAGCTTTCAGCTCCTTTTTATCTTCAATAAGTTGATTAATGTTACTTTCAAAGTGTTTCTCATTAGTTTTTAAAACTTTGTTTGCCTCCATCAAATTCAAGATATCAGACTTCAAGTTTTCATTATGTTCCATAAGCCCATTTACTTTACCAGTTAAACTAATACATGAATCACAAGTAAATTTAGCAAATGGTACCTCATTGTTGATAGCCATGAAGCATTGCTCTTGAGTTTCATGAGCAGAGAAATCATAAGCATCTCCATCCTCAATCAACAATGCAGCCTTAGCAGTAGAATGCTCAATCTGTTTTGGAGTAACAGATGGTTTTGTGAAACCCGAAGCAGGCTGTCGTCCTTTCTCACATTCGCGGGCAAAGTGACCAAGATTCTGACACTTATAACACTTGATTTTGCTTTTATCGAATCCCATTGGTGTCCGGTCAGCTGCATCTTCAAGAGATCTCTTTCCAGTTCTTCTTAGATAGTTTTTGGCTCTGCGAGTGAGCATAGCCATATTCCATCTAATGTCAATCCTTTCTAACTCATCAGGATCAACCTGATTGAAGTCTTCATCAGTCAGCTCCAATGTACTGACTCTTTTAGAAAGAAAGTCTTCATATGATGACAAGAAAGTAGTAAACATGGCTGCATGTTCATCGGTGGTTGCTGAAGAAGGAACGGATGATGATGAATATGTACTACTTAAAGAAGCATTATAAGCTGGTAGGACTGAAAATGTTCCCACAGTAGGATTACTGTAAGAAGAGGATCTCTGCGAATTTAGCTCAGCTGAGATGAAAGCCGTTCCACCATGACTTGATTCTGATGCACGAGAAGTAGATCTTGTTTCCTTCTTTTCAATATCCAACGCCCCAGCTTCAAGTTTTCCAATGAGATCATCCAGAGACAATTGCATTGTCTTTGAATCGTTTTCTAATAACAAAACTCGTGTTTCCCAACTTGGTGGTAGAGCAGCTAAAGCCTTTTTGTTAATCTCAGAATTTTTGAGATTATATCCGCCAGCTTTCAGTTCATTTACTGTGCGAGTAAATCTGCAAAGCATGTCTCTGACAGTTTCATTCTTCTGGATATAGAAATAATCAAACTGAGTTTTGACTAATTCCAATTTGCTTTCAATGTACTCAGTGTTGCCACAAAATCTTTTCTCAATTGCATTCAAAAGATCATAAGCAATAGTTTGTGGAAACATATCCAAAACGTCAGTTGGAAGTGACATAGTAATAGCAGAATGAGTCTTGCGTTCAATTTCCCATGCTTTTCGTTCTTCAGGAGTGTATGAACGAACGGGTTTGGGTGGAGGAACACCGATATGTTCTCCAAGAGCAACAGGAACTACATATCGTTCAAGAAGAGCCAACTCCATATCAGGATCAGTGAATAATACAAACGCCATGAACCGTTGTTTCCATGCCCGAAATGGCAAACCCGGTGCAAAATAAGGAGGTTTATTTGCACTACCGATCGTAGCATTATGTTGTAAAACTGCATAAACTCTTTGAAGAGACATGATGAAAATCTGCAAAAAAAATCAGAAAATACACAACAAACAAACTGATTTTTGTCTAAGTCTGGAATTATGCGACACAGTGTTATGTCGCAAAGTATCAATACGACACAGTCGTTGTGTCGCAGAGAATCAATACGACACAGTTGTTGTGTCGCTGAAGTTAATCAGACAGAAGACAAAAATGCGACACAACCGTTATGTCGTAGGTTATGTCGCAACTTGTGTCGCAGACCAGTCAAGGTCAAAATAAGTTGTGTCGTAGGCTTATGTCGCACGATATGTCGCACTTTATGTCGCAGACAATTTAATGTCGTATGGTTGTGTCGTATGAACAGTGGATACGACACAAATATTGTGTCGCAAAAGTGCACGTGCAGACAGTTTTTGAGCCCACAAAAATTTCAATTTTCAACACAAATCATAACCTACTACACCATGCTTAATCAGACAGAAAGGTGAACCTTTTAAACAAAATGATTACTACTTTTTACCAAACAAATCAACAACACCAAACTTTGAAGATTAATAACCACAATATACTCAAAAACAAACTTTTTGAACCAAGAACATCAAGAACACCAAGAACATAAAATGTGAAAATAATATTTTTAGACCAAAATCTAGCAAAAACTAACTCGAAACCGCAACTCAAGAGTATGCGGCTCTGATACCAATTGTAGGTTCCACTTATACGGACCAAATCGAGTAGTTCAACTAGTTTGTTAAAGCGGAAATCAAACAAACTAATATATGCTAGATTAACACGATAAATGACCAAAACACAAAGTGTGTATGTATATATATATGAAACACTAACAACAATACATACACTTGGACACAAACACACAAAGATCAAATAACACTTAGAGAGTATTTTGTGATAATGAGAGTGCTATGTGTGTGTAAAATGTGGTGCCAAAACAGAAGCTGGCGAGCTTCTATTTATAGCCAGATCCAAACTTTATGCGACACAAGCCTTGTGTCGCATAGACTCTTTTGCGACACAATGCTTGTGTCGCATGGAATGTTTCTGCGACACAATTCTTGTGTCGCATAGAATGCTTCTGCGACACAATGCTTGTGTCGCATGGATACAAAAATTGTAATTAAACTAAATCTAAAACTATACAAAACGTAATTACAATTTCGACACTATTACAGACTGAGACCAACTGACAGACACACATAGATGTACCAACAGGAGGAATGACGGTTATCGCAAACGATGATAATGAACTCATTCCAACATGTACCGTCACCGGTTGGAGGGTATGCATCGACTATCGGAAGCTGAACGATGCCACTCGAAAAGATCATTTCCCTCTACCGTTCATCGATCAAATGTTGGAGAGATTATCCGGGAACGAATTCTACTGTTTTCTTGATGGTTTCTCTGGCTATTTTCAGATTCCTCTCGATCATAAGGACCAAGAAAAGATGACTTTCACATGTCCTGACGGAACATTCGCTTACCGACGCATGCCTTTCGGGCTATGCAATGCACCTGCTACATTCCAAAGGTGTATGGTGGCGATATTCCACGATATGATTGAACAGTGTATGGAGGTATTCATGGATGACTTCTCAGTCTTTGGAGACTCTTTCACTTCTTGTCTTTCCAATCTCGAACGAATGTTAGCCCGATGTGAAGAATCAAATCTTGTCTTAAACTGGGAGAAGTGCCACTTTATGGTGAAGGAAGGAATAGTTCTGGGACACCGAATATCAAAGTCTGGAATTGAAGTTGACAAAGCTAAAGTTGAGACTATTGCCAAACTTCCGCCACCTACTTCTGTTAAAGCCATTCGCAGTTTTCTAGGTCACGCCGGATTCTACCGTCGCTTTATTAAGGATTTCTCTAAGATTTCTCGACCTATGACACACCTTCTCGAGAAGGACACTCCGTTTGTCTTTTCAGACGACTGCCTGAAAGCTTTCAACATTTTGAAGGATGAGCTCACACATGCACCGATCATGGTTGCTCCTGACTGGAGTCTTCCATTTGAAATCATGTGTGACGCCAGTGACTTTGCTGTTGGAGCTGTCTTAGGGCAAAGGAAGGATAAGCATTTTCAACCGATATACTACGCCAGCAAGACACTCACCGATGCTCAAGAGAATTATACTACTACGGAAAAGGAGTTACTTGCGGTAGTATTTGCTTTTGATAAATTTCGTTCTTACTTAATATTGTCCAAAACTATTGTTTATACAGATCACTCAGCCTTGAAGTATCTTTTCAAAAAGCAAGACGCTAAACCAAGACTACTTCGATGGATTATGCTTCTCCAAGAATTCGATATAGAAATCAGGGATAAGAAAGGAGCAGAAAATGTCGCAGCAGATCATCTCAGTCGATTGGAAAACCCATCGATGGAAAAGCTTAATGAAAGAGATATTCAAGATCAGTTTCCTGAAGAACAACTCATGAACATCGGAGGCCACCAAAAGGGTTCACAATTCAACCACGACCCTTGGTACGCAGACTACACTAATTATCTGGTTGGAGAAATTGTGCCGAAAGGAATGCCCACCTCTAGAAAACGCAAATTCTTCAGAGACATTAAAAATTACTATTGGGACGATCCATACTTATTCAAAGTATGTCCGGACCAAATCATCAGAAGATGCGCAGACGAGAGGGAAGCAAGGAACATTCTCCACCAGAGTCATCACGGACCCACTGGAGGACATCATGGAGCAAATATTACCGCGAGGAAGGATACGATTCCGGATTCTACTGGCCGACTATTTTCAGAGACGCTCACGACTTGGTAAAATGTTGTGATGCTTGCCAAAGGTTTGGAAGTATCTCACAGAGGAGTGAAATGCCACTTACTAACATCCAGGCCTGTGAGATCTTTGATATATGGGGGTTGGATTTCATGGGACCATTCCCAAAGTCCTTCGGAAAAGAATACATTGTGGTAGCTGTCGACTACGTATCCAGATGGGCCGAGGCACAAGCATTTCCTACAAATGACTCACGAGTAGTGACCAAGTTCCTCAAGCAACTCTTTTCTCGTTTCGGAACTCCAAAGGCGATCATCAGTGATCGGGGCACGCACTTTTGTAATGCTCAGTTTATGAGGACATTACAATATTATGGTGTCACCCATAAGACCTCTACGGCCTATCATCCGCAGACGAATGGGCAAGCCGAAGTGACGAATAGAGCGCTCAAGAGGATCTTAGAACGAACCGTGCTGAATCATAGGGAAAGATGGGCCTACAAATTAGACGATGCTCTGTGGGCGTTCAGAACTGCATACAAGACGCCATTAGGGACCACGCCTTACAGACTAGTCTATGGTAAAGCATGTCATCTGCCGATAGAGTTGGAATACAAGGCATACTGGGCACTGAGGAACTGCAATCTAGACCCTTCCACAACAGGATTACATCGCAAGATGCAGCTGAACGAACTAGCCGAATTGAGAGACCAAGCCTATGATAGTTCTCTACATTTCAAGGAGCGAACCAAGAATATCCACGATGCCAAACTTAAGTATTCTAAGTTCAAACCTGGAGATAAAGTTCTTCTCTACAATTCGCGCTTCAGAAAATTTTCAGGCAAATTCAGATCAAGGTGGAGCGGACCATTCGTTGTATCAAAAGTCTTTACCTTCGGAGCAGTCGAACTAGAAGCACCGGACGGTAATTTTAAAGTAAATGGTCACCGTTTAAAACACTACATCGAAGACTTTCCTTCAAGTGAGGAAGTCTATATCTTCGAACCACCTTGAGCCGACAAAGTAGGTAAAAGAGTCAAGCTAATGACTCGTTAAACAAGCGCTCTTGGGAGGCACCCCATTGCTTATCTTTATTTTAGCTTTAAATTTTATTTCTTAGTTTATTTTTGCTTAGTATTATCATCAATGGACTAATAAATGCAGGATAAGCTAGATACCCGACAGAACCGCACTCTTATATGTACATCGGTGATAAGTTTTATTTGACTTATGCAAATGCAACCACTTAGATGACTCAAACTTTTTATAAAAATCTTTTTAAAAGTCATCTGATTTTGCTGCATTTGTATAACCATATAAGCTTTAGCATTACCTGTTTTTCTTTATGTTTTAGGATGGACGCTTCAGCTGAGACTTCAGGACACACTGCTGCTCAACAACAGAAGAAGAAGAAACACCGCAGAGGAAGGAAGAAGGCGACCACTGTACCAGAGGAGCCTGTGACAGATGGGACGAGCACTCCAGTCTTTGACTATGGGATCACCACAGCAGATAGAGCTGTGACCTGGGCGATTCTGCGAGGGCTCTCCATCCAGCATGACTCCCACTCTGACATCAGAGAGAGGGTTGGACTTCCGAGACTTCCTGATCAGTCTTTCAGACTTGGTCAAGGTCCGAAACCACCTCTCCCTCCATGGTCATTCTTCCCAGTTGCCCCGACGTCAGAATCCACTCTTCCTGCTGCTGATGCTGAGATAGCCCCTGATCTTCCTGTTGCACCCATCATGCCTATTCCGATTGTTGCCACATCACCTACCTTAGTTCCAGACAGTGACGCACTTGCAGCATTTGACCCAGACATCGATGATTTGCTAGACGACTTTTAGTTTATTTTACTTTATGTTTTTTATTTATGTTAGACTTTTATGATGTTGAATTGGTGATTATGACTATGTTTATGGTATTGCAGAACTCAGCTTCGTAAGGAATGGATGAGCTTTAATTAGAGTCTGGTCCACAAATCCAGCAGATCACTAGCACCACTCCTTCACGAATCTGGTCCTGAATCCAGTGTTCACCAACCGTAGGGAAGTAACTGTCCTAAACTCTTCTAGTTTTGACGTAACTTAGATATGCTTATTGTAACACCCTCCCCCATCGCCCTCAGGCCCAGGAAGGAATGTTAATATAAGCCATTGGGCCAGGTCTGCAGCCCAATGCACCCCAACCCATCTGGTATAGTATTCCACTAATACCCAGGTTGTTGAGAGACTCGAACATGAGACCTCCCCTTTAATATCAAGTCTTACCACTTGATATCATCAATTGAGCTGCAGCTCAATTGGTGATATCAAGTGGTAAGACTTGATATTAAAGGGGAGGTCTCATGTTCGAGTCTCTCAACAACCTGGGTATTAGTGGAATACTATACCAGATGGGTTGGGGTGCATTGGGCTGCAGACCTGGCCCAATGGCTTATATTAACATTCCTTCCTGGGCCTGAGGGCAATGGGGGAGGGTGTTACATAAAAAGTGCACTTTTTATGTAACACCCTCCCCCAAAGCCCATCCGCAGATGCAAGCCCAGGAAGGAATGTTAATATAAGCCATTGGGCCAGGTCTGCAGCCCAATGCACCCCAACCACATCGCATGACATCTCATGCAGGTTGTTGGATTCGAACATGAATCCCTTTAATACTAAGTCTTTCCACTTAGTATCACCAATTGAGCTGCAGCTCAATTGGTGATACTAAGTGGAAAGACTTAGTATTAAAGGGATTCATGTTCGAATCCAACAACCTGCATGAGATGTCATGCGATGTGGTTGGGGTGCATTGGGCTGCAGACCTGGCCCAATGGCTTATATTAACATTCCTTCCTGGGCTTGCATCTGCGGATGGGCTTTGGGGGAGGGTGTTACATCATACGTGACATAGGTGCAATTAGATGACCTTGACATTCCCTAGGATTAAACCCCATTTCAACATATCTCTTTCAAGCCCAAAACCCTTCCAACACTCATTTTCAGTGTTGATGATCCGCCTAGTAAACCCTGTTGAGCCTTAGCCTTTTCATTTCTTTCAACCCATATTTTAAACCCACTTATCCCCATACCTACCAAAAGCTTATCTTAGAATCTTTTGTGGAAAAAGCTAGTTAGGTATGCTTTTTGTTTCTACCCCAAATCACAAAATTCGTGTTTACTCAAAAACTACTCGTGTGCGGTTACATGATCAATATTCAAAAGAATTCGAGAGCCTTGTGGTGTGAAAAATTGAC
This sequence comes from Helichrysum umbraculigerum, assembly GCA_949592205.1. Classification (NCBI taxonomy): domain Eukaryota; kingdom Viridiplantae; phylum Streptophyta; class Magnoliopsida; order Asterales; family Asteraceae; genus Helichrysum; species Helichrysum umbraculigerum. The sequence goes on from CATIUR010000001.1 coordinate 45,118,909, forward strand.
ACCAAGTAAATTTCGAAAGTGAAAAAGGTTGGAAAAACAAAAAGATGAAAGAAAGAAAGGATGTCTACAGGGCAAAAAGAAAATAAAAAGAAAATTCCTTAGAAAATCTCTGGCCAAGAAATTCTGAGCCAAAAATAGAATAAAGCTAAGTGCTGAAATCTCCCGAAAACTCTTGCTCTTAAAAGCATAAATTCTTCGTGTGTTTTCAAAAAGGTAGAAGACAAAATAGCTATCTTCTTCCCTTATAGTTATCCGTTTCCGTTTTCATTAAAAAGAATATCTAAATAGTATTTTTTTTCATGAAGATTTTAAAGGTCCTAAGATAAGTGAAACCCTTAAACCCTTTTTACCTCTATCCATACCCTTTAAACCCCCACCACACATTACAACCCACTTGAATGTCTTGGGATAGTTAGTGCCGTCCCCATCTAAGTGGTGGAGATACGATCCTTGGGCAAGCCTATGACGACGAATGCTGCATGGCAGGTATTTGAGCGATTTTTCATTTGGCTTAGGATAATAGGAAACCCGATACACTTGAGTGAATTGAGTGACCACCAGTGAGATCGCCCAGTCGTGTATATTCCACATCCCGAGAATTGAAAGTTTGCCTAAGTGAATCATCTTAAAGACCTTTGGATACTTCATGTGAACATCTTTTCTTTATCTTAATTGGCACAATACTTGTTTTCAATCTGTATGACTTCTTCTTTGTGGCGTAAAAAGTTTAAGATTCAGAAGGTTTCGGCTGGTAAGATGAAGTTTGCTTGAGGACAAGCAAAAGTCTAAGTGTGGGATATTTGATGACACGTAAAAAGTCAAGTTTTTATGCGTCACTTTCTCACCTTTTTAGCCCAAAACATGATGAATATATCCAAAATCAATACATTATTATCAAAACTCATCATTAAGGCTAAAATATAGACAACATTTCAAATATCATCTAAAATGGTCGAAAAACACGATAAATATAACGAATACGATCATAAGCATTCCGGTTCACGCTTTTAAGCACTTTTTAATCTCTACTAAGAATTATGACCTCTAACCTATGTCATTTTCTTCGTCAGGAGATTACGATCGCGTGGATATAAAGAACGCTGAAAACGGACATCGGATGAAGAAGTTACGCCCAAACGAAGATTCAAGGCAACCGACGGACCACGATACGGGAGAGCCAAGCCGTATACGGCCAAGCCCAACCGTATACGGCCAAGACTAAGCCGTATACGGCCTGTCCCAACCATATAGGGCCAAGGTCCAGCCGTATACGGGCAATCTCCCCCGTATCCGGCCTTGTCCCTCCCCCGATACGGCCAATCTCTCCCGTATACGGCCAAATTCAACCGTATCGTGTGTTTTGGTCATCCAAGCTGCAATCTTGATACGGCTGAGGAATACGGCTGAGATTTTGAAGGCTAGAATACGGTTGAGGAATACGGTTGAGCAAATCCTATAAATACACACCATCACCTCCTCATTTTAAGAAGAATATGTTTTCTTTCTTTCCTTTCTCTTTCTACTCTCTCTCTAGAAATAATTAGTTTAGGTTAGTTTAATTAAGCTAGTAGATTAGCTTCTAGCTTAGCTTTATGGAGGTACTCCGAGACTGCGATTGCGCAAGATTTGTAATTACGCTTTGTCAGGTTTTATTTTAATTTCTATCTTGTTGTTTTAAATATGTTGTGCTGTTGTCATAATTATTTAGAATTGCTTGCTAGAATTATTGCCATGCTTAGCTAAACAAATCTGTGTCTGCTATGATAATCATTATGCTAGGGTAGTTATACTTTAAAATGCAATTGGGTATTATGAAACAACGGAGGTAACGTTATACGGCTTTCATTTGTATAGCGCCAGAACCATCACGAATGTGTGTAGTACGGAACGTGGAAGCTATGAAAGTCGTGGGCACAATCCGTTGTGATAATGATTCCAATTGTAAACATGCCGTTACTCAGTCCGTATGCTGTTAGTATATATTTGAATCTATGAATTGAGTCTCCAATGTTTATCTATCCAACTTATGCTGTGGTTTGTAACTTACTGCTGGTCCTTAACTGGTGGTACGCCGCTTATTATTCTGTGTCTGATGATCGTTGAACTCGACATGGCCGGTGTTCTCCTGGTTGAAATACACCGGAGGGAGACACGGAGCGTAGGATTAGAGATAGATTAGATTCAATTTATTTAACGCATGTTTTTGAGAGAACTTTCGGAATATGTGTGACTTAACCAATTATCCAGTTATTCTGCACAAATTAAACTGATCCTTGTATGCTGCTCTGTCGCATGTTCTTGTTTGATTGTTGCTTTAGGGTTTGCATGCTAGTATCACTCGTGTTATTGGATATATGATTAGGTTTTCGAGTATAAATTAATTGCTTACATCAGTTTAACACGCGTAAAATAGTTATGATGGTTTATATGAAATAATGATGAACAATTTAATCAGCCGTTAGACCAAGGCCATCCCAACCTGTTCCGGTAGGAAACCCCTGTTTCATGTTTTTGTTCATTCAACAATTCATGCCATGATTCGGATATCTCAAATGTCCGAGATTGGGGAATAGGACTCGAGGATGGTTGTTGGTTAAATTGGTTGCTATATTTGGGAGAACTTCCGGTATAGTTTACACTCTATAACTGCTATCTTCGTGACATGTTATTTATCTGATTGTGGACAACTTCGCGTTAGGTATATAATAGGCTAGTAGTTATAGCTCATTAAGACATATAACTCAGGATAGATAACAAGAACCTTTTTATGTTTCAACGGAAATACTGTAAAACAACTTACTACTGGTACAAGCGTTTAAATACGTGGGAGCTAAGGAAAGGTTGTAAGTAGAGTACTTTGTTGTCATCGATTGTTTCAAGTACGTCTGTTAAGTCCTGACTTCGTCGTCATAGCTAATACCTTAACTAAAATAACTACCCCTAAATAGCATATATAATTATCATAGTAGACACTCGCGTTAATCTGCTGTTCTCGTAGCCACCTCACCTTCCCTATCCTCTAGGTTAGTTTAGTTTAAAATTAGTAGTTATAATAGAAAACAAACAAAACCCCTATCAACCTTTTGATAAACCAGCTAAATTACAAAAGAAAATCAAAAGACCTAGATCCCATGCCCGTTGTAGTTTGAAGAACGACCCTAGGTCATACTTACTGCTATACCCCATAGTTTTAAGTATCCTTAGGCCCCGCATTTACAAATTTTAAAACACCCGCTGGTGGCGCGCCCGGAGGAAGGCACCGCGACGACAGGAAGCGATTCCTTGACCGACCTCTAGGCGCCCATCAAGTTTTTGGCGCCGCTGCCGGGGACTACAACGACCGATTTAGGAATTTAGTTATCTTAGTTATTTAGCGATCCTTTCGGAAGATCAATATCATCCGAAGGTTCCTTTTCTGTTATTTCCTTTTCAGTACCCTTTCCTTTCCAAAACTCTCTTTTCTACCAAAATCCCAAATTCTTCAGCCATGATGCCTAGTCAACATGACTGTAAGTTTGGGACAACTTTTAAAAGCCCTGAACCAAGCTTTCAATCCACATATTCTGTTCAGTGGCAAATCAAAACCCCTCTTAATCAATCTCTGTCTACTCTACCGTCCACTCTATCCGATTCCTCCTTTAACTCTCAACAACACTATAACGAAACTTTAATTAACTTCATGGTTGAACAAAATAACGTTAATAAACAAGTAATAGATTTTCAAGATAAAATTGATGCTTTACTTAGAATTTCCGAAGATTTGATCAAAAACCTTGAAGTTAGTCTTAAACAATTGTTTTCAAAAGTTGAGGAGAGTCAAAGAAAAATCGCGATCGGTAACGACATCTTAGTTGTTACAAGAGGAGGTAAAGAAACCAGAGTTGAACAAACCTCAGATAATTCTTCAAATAAACCTTCCACTTCTACTGATCCAGTGCCAAGTGACACCCCTGTCTCTGCACCCGATCCAGTACCTTCTCAAGTTCCAGAAATCATTCCACGTACTCGAATTCCATTCCCTGGTAGACTTAAGAAGGAGAAGCAGGAAGCGCAGTTTGGGAAATATCTTGAGATCTTTAAAAGCCTGCACTTAAACGTTAGATTATTAGATGCTTTAGTAGAAATGCCCAGTTGTGCAAAATTCTTCAAAGAACTTCTTTCAAATAAAGAAAAATTAAGGCAATTAGTTAATATACCCTTAGATGCTGAATGCTCTGCAATCATGTTACATGGCCTTCCACCAAAACTAGGAGATACTGGCCGTTTCACTATTCCTTGTTACCTTCAAAATATCCAAGTTAGTAATGCCTTAGCTGACCTAGGTGCTAGTGTCAACCTTATGCCTTACTCACAATATAGGAAACTAGGACTAGGAGAACTGCTACCCACTCAAATGACCATACAATTAGCCGATAGATCAGTTAAACTCCCTCGGGGAATTGCTGAAGATATTATGGTTAGAGTAGGTAAATTCATCTTCCCAGTTGACTTTGTCATTATGGATATTGAGGAAGACGCCCACGTTCCCCTCATCCTTGGCAGACCTTTCCTAAACACTGCCAAGGCTGTTATTGACGTAAACGAAAAATCTTTAAAACTGAGGGTCGGAACGGAGGAAGTCACCTTTAATGTCGATAAAATGATGAAACGACCTGTGGGAGAAGATCTTGGTCTTGTGGATTCCATGCAGGAAATATATGACGAGCATTTGGAGGAGATTCTAGCAGTTAGCAATCCCGACCTTCTTCCCAACACAGTCATCACTACAAGGAGACTATGCCAGGACGATGCCGGACTCTGCTCAGCTATCTCTGACAAACCAGCACACTCTAAGGAGCTACTATTTCCTTTATCTGAAACGAAGTATCCTCTTGCACCGCCTATCAGCACTTTCACGAACAACTCCTTTGTTGCTGTTCCCTTAGGCGAAGGCATTCCTCTACCAATCATACAAAGGGGTCAAACTGTTTCATCTCCTTCAGTAGCTGAAATTCTCAAATCTTTTGAGGAGATGGAATCAGAAATCTCAGCTAAGCCGCAACTATCTGAAGGTTGTGCGCCACAAAATCCAGAAATCACCAAAAGTACATCTTCAACGGCTCAATTTCAGAGGTTTGCATTCACCGACGACAACAAAATCATCCTTACTGAAGATAATGCAACTTCCTCATCATCTACAAGTAAATACGAGCTGAAGAAGAATGCACTCTCTAACAAGACAGAATTAGTAGAGATAGCATCAGCCGCTACAGCCAACTCATCTCCAAACGAACCAGAGTTCCAGACGGAGTATGATGAATTACGAAGAGACGAGATCGCTCGAATGAAACCTTCTACTGAAGAACCGCCATAATTGGAACTAAAGGAACTACCCTCTCATCTGGAGTATGCTTTTCTTTAAGGAACCTCGCACTTACCCGTCATAATTGCAAAAGGTCTTACACCCGAAGAGAAAGCAAAACTCATCCAAGTGTTGAAGTCACATAAGAAGGCGATTGCATGGAAGATTTCCGACATCCAAGGGATCAGTCCAAACTACTGCACGCACAAGATACTAATGGAAAACGACTTCAAACCTTCTATACAAAGACAGAGGAGAGTCAACCCGAAGATTCAAGATGTGGTCAAGAAGGAGGTTATCAAACTCTTGGACGCTGGCTTGATCTATCCTAGTTCAGATTCCCCATGGGTCAGCCCAGTTCAGGTTGTTCCCAAGAAAGGAGGAATGACGGTTATCGCAAACGATGATAATGAACTCATTCCAACACGTACCGTCACCGGTTGGAGGGTATGCATCGACTATCGGAAGCTGAACGATGCCACTCGAAAAGATCATTTCCCTCTACCGTTCATCGATCAAATGTTGGAGAGATTATCCGGGAACGAATTCTACTGTTTTCTTGATGGTTTCTCTGGCTATTTTCAGATTCCTCTCGATCCTAAGGACCAAGAAAAGATGACTTTCACATGTCCTGACGGAACATTCGCTTACCGACGCATGCCTTTCGGGCTATGCAATGCACCTGCTACATTCCAAAGGTGTATGGTGGCGATATTCCACGATATGATTGAACATTGTATGGAGGTATTCATGGATGACTTCTCAGTCTTTGGAGACTCTTTCACTTCTTGTCTTTCCAATCTCGAACGAATGTTAGCCCGATGTGAAGAATCAAATCTTGTCTTAAACTGGGAGAAGTGCCACTTTATGGTGTAGGAAGAAATAGTTCTGGGACACTGAATATCAAAGTCTGGAATTGAAGTTGACAAAGCTAAAGTTGAGAGTATTGCCAAACTTCCGCCACCTACTTCTGTTAAAGTAATTCGCAGTTTTCTAGGTCACGCCGGATTCTACCGTCGCTTTATTAAGGATTTCTCTAAGATTTCTCGACCTATGACACACCTTCTCGAGAAGGACACTCCGTTTGTCTTTTCAGACGACTGCCTGAAAGCTTTCAACATTTTGAAGGATGAGCTCACACATGCACCGATCATGGTTGCTCCTGACTGGAGTCTTCCATTTGAAATCATGTGTGACGCCAGTGACTTTGCTGTTGGAGCTGTCTTAGGGCAAAGGAAGGATAAGCATTTTCAACCGATATACTACGCCAGCAAGACACTCACCGATGCTCAAGAGAATTATACTACTACGGAAAAGGAGTTGCTTGCGGTAGTATTTGCTTTTGATAAATTTCGTTCTTACTTAATATTGTCCAAAACTATTGTTTATACAGATCACTCAGCCTTGAAGTATCTTTTCAAAAAGCAAGACGCTAAACCAAGACTACTTCGATGGATTATGCTTCTCCAAGAATTCGATATAGAAATCAGGGATAAGAAAGGAGCAGAAAATGTCGCAGCAGATCATCTCAGTCGATTGGAAAACCCATCGATGGAAAAGCTTAATGAAAGAGATATTCAAGATCAGTTTCCTGAAGAACAACTCATGAACATCGGAGGCCACCAAAAGGGTTCACAATTCAACCACGACCCTTGGTACGCAGACTACGCTAATTATCTGGTTGGAGGAATTGTGCCGAAAGGAATGCCCACCTCTAGAAAACGCAAATTCTTCAGAGACATTAAAAATTACTATTGGGACGATCCATACTTATTCAAAGTATGTCCGGACCAAATCATCAGAAGATGCGCAGACGAGAGGGAAGCAAGGAACATTCTCCACCAGAGTCATCACGGACCCACTGGAGGACATCATGGAGCAAATATGACCGCGAGGAAGGATACGATTCCGGATTCTACTGGCCGACTATTTTCAGAGACGCTCACGACTTGGTAAAACGTTGTGATGCTTGCCAAAGGTTTGGAAGTATCTCACAGAGGAGTGAAATGCCACTTACTAACATCCAGGCCTGTGAGATCTTTGATATATGGGGGTTGGATTTCATGGGACCATTCCCAAAGTCCTTCGGAAAAGAATACATTCTGGTAGCTGTCGACTACGTATCCAGATGGGCCGAGGCACAAGCATTTCCTACAAATGACTCACGAGTAGTGACCAAGTTCCTCAAGCAACTCTTTTCTCGTTTTGGAACTCCAAAGGCGATCATCAGTGATCGGGGCACGCACTTTTGTAATGCTCAGTTTATGAGGACATTACAATATTATGGTGTCACCCATAAGACCTCTACGGCCTATCATCCGCAGACGAATGGGCAAGCCGAAGTGACGAATAGAGCGCTCAAGAGGATCTTAGAACGAACCGTGCTGAATCATAGGGAAAGATGGGCCGACAAATTAGACGATGCTCTGTGGGCATTCAGAACTGCATACAAGACGCCATTAGGGACCACGCCTTACAGACTAGTCTATGGTAAAGCATGTCATCTGCCGATAGAGTTGGAATACAAGGCATACTGGGCACTGAGAAACTGCAATCTAGACCCTTCCACAACAGGATAACATCGCAAGATGCAGCTGAACGAACTAGCCGAATTGAGAGACCAAGCCTATTATAGTTCTCTACATTTCAAGGAGCGAACCATGAATATCCACGATGCCAAACTTAAGTATTCTAAGTTCAAACCTGGAGATAAAGTTCTTCTCTACAATTCGCGCTTCAGAAAATTTTCAGGCAAATTCAGATCAAGGTGGAGCGGACCATTCGTTGTATCAAAAGTCTTTACCTTCGGAGCAGTCGAACTAGAAGCACCGGACGGTAATTTTAAAGTAAATGGTCACCGTTTAAAACACTACATCGAAGACTTTCCTTCAAGTGAGGAAGTCTATATCTTCGAACCACCTTGAGCCGACAAAGTAGGTAAAAGAGTCAAGCTAATGACTCGTTAAACAAGCGCTCTTGGGAGGCACCCCATTGCTTATCTTTATTTTAGCTTTAAATTTTATTTCTTAGTTTATTTTTGCTTAGTATTATCATCACTGGACTAATAAATGCAGGATAAGCTAGATACCCGACAGAACCGCACTCTTATATGTACATCGGTGATAAGTTTTATTTGACTTATGCAAATGCAACCACTTAGATGACTCAAACTTTTTATAAAAATCTTTTTAAAAGTCATCTGATTTTGCTGCATTTGTATAACCATATAAGCTTTAGCATTACCTGTTTTTCTTTATGTTTCAGGATGGACGCTTCAGCTGAGACTTCAGGACACACTGCTGCTCAACAACAGAAGAAGAAGAAACACCGCAGAGGAAGGAAGAAGGCGACCACTGTACCAGAGGAGCCTGTGACAGATGGGACGAGCACTCCAGTCTTTGACTATGGGATCACCACAGCAGATAGAGCTGTGACCTGGGCGATTCTGCGAGAGCTCTCCATCCAGCATGACTCCCACTCTGACATCAGACAGAGGGTTGGACTTCCGAGACTTCCTGATCAGTCTTTCAGACTTGGTCAAGGTCCGAAACCACCTCTCCCTCATGGTCGTTCTTCCCAGTTGCCCCGACTTCAGAATCCACTCTTCCTGCTGCTGATGCTGAGATAGCCCCTGATCTTCCTGTTGCACCCATCATGCCTGTTCCGATTGTTGCCACGTCACCTACCTTAGTTCCAGACAGTGACGCACTTGAAGCATTTGACACAGACATCGATGATTTGCTAGACGACTTTTAGTTTATTTTACTTTATGTTTTTTATTTATGTTAGACTTTTATGATGTTGAATTGGTGATTATGACTGTGTTTATGGTATTGCAGAACTCAGCTTCGTAAGGAATGGATGAGCTTTAATTAGAGTCTGGTCCACAAATCCAGCAGATCACTAGCACCACTCATTCACGAATCTGGTCCTGAATCCAGTGTTCACCAACCGTAGGGAAGTAACTGTCCTAAACTCTTCTAGTTTTGGCGTAACTTAGATATGCTTATGCCCACTTAAATCTCTAAGTGTGGGATCCTCCGTACTTAAAACTTTTAAATTAACATTTTTCCTAAAAACAAAACCCTAAGTGTGGGATTCTCCCCACTTAGTGCAGAAACATTGGGGACAATGTTTATTTTTAAGTGTGGGATAGCAGTATATCTTTCGTCTAGGTATCCGTAAGTTGATTTAGAAATATGCATGTCCTCAAAATGATTTTCAACCCTTATTTTTGCCAAAATTTTCAAAAATTTTAAATTTTTGAGTCACAATTGTAAGAAAGAGTACAGATTTTTTTTACAAGTATTCGAAAATTGGTAAAAAAAGGTCGAATCATGTCGGATTCCAAATAATTTAAGATGAGGATCTAAGAGGGGCATCGCACGACTGGACACATATAACCCATTTTTGCGGTTAGGAATTTTGAGCCTTATAAGCATTCATTTTAAATGCTTCACTGTTCGTTTGTTGTGTGTGACCGGTGCACGCATTTCTGAATTAGAACTTGCCCCGGGTATGCGTTTCGAGATCACATTGACGGGTGTCATACGTGACATAGGTGCAATTAGATGACCTTGACATTCCCTAGGATTAAACCCCATTTTAACATATCTCTTTCAAGCCCAAAACCCTTCCAACACTCATTTTCAGTGTTGATGATCCGCCTAGTAAACCCTGTTGAGCCTTAGCCTTTTCGTTTCTTTCAACCCATATTTTAAACCCACTTATCCCCATACCTACCAAAAGCTTATCTTAGAATTTTTAGAATCTTTTGTGGAAAAAGCTAGTTAGGTATGCTTTTTGTTTCTACCCCAAATCACAAAAATTCGTGTTTACTCAAAAAGCTACTCGTGTGCGGTTACATGATCAATATTCAAAAGAATTCGAGAGCCTTGTGGTGTGAAAAATTGACACCAAGTAAATTTCGAAAGTGAAAAAGGTTGGAAAAACAAAAAGATGAAAGAAAGAAAGGATGTCTACAGGGCAAAAAGAAAATAAAAAGAAAATTCCTTAGAAAATCTCTGGCTAAGTGCTGAAATCTCCCGAAAACTCTTGCTCTTAAAAGCATAAATTCTTCGTGTGTTTTCAAAAAGGTAGAAGACAAAATAGCTATCTTCTTCCCTTATAGTTATCCGTTTCCGTTTTCATTAAAAAGAATATCTAAATAGTATTTTTTTTCATGAAGATTTTAAAGGTCCTAAGATAAGTGAAACCCTTAAACCCTTTTTACCTCTATCCATACCCTTTAAACCCCCACCACACATTACAACCCACTTGAATGTCTTGGGATAGTTAGTGCCGTCCCCATCTAAGTGGTGGAGATACGATCCTTGGGCAAGCCTATGACGACGAATGCTGCATGGCAGGTATTTGAGCGATTTTTCATTTGGCTTAGGATAATAGGAAACCCGATACACTTGAGTGAATTGAGTGACCACCAGTGAGATCGCCCAGTCGTGTATATTCCACATCCCGAGAATTGAAAGTTTGCCTAAGTGAATCATCTTAAAGACCTTTGGATACTTCATGTGAACATCTTTTCTTTATCTTAATTGGCACAATACTTGTTTTCAATCTGTATGACTTCTTCTTTGTGGCGTAAAAAGTTTAAGATTCAGAAGGTTTCGGCTGGTAAGATGAAGTTTGCTTGAGGACAAGCAAAAGTCTAAGTGTGGGATATTTGATGACACGTAAAAAGTCAAGTTTTTATGCGTCACTTTCTCACCTTTTTAGCCCAAAACATGATGAATATATCCAAAATCAATACATTATTATCAAAACTCAACATTAAGGCTAAAATATAGACAACATTTCAAATATCATCTAAAATGGTCGAAAAACACGATAAATATAACGAATACGATCATAAGCATTCCGGTTCACGCTTTTAAGCACTTTTTAATCTCTACTAAGAATTATGACCTCTAACCTATGTCATTTTCTTCGTCAGGAGATTACGATCGCGTGGATATAAAGAACGCTGAAAACGGACATCGGATGAAGAAGTTACGCCCAAACGAAGATTCAAGGCAACCGACGGACCACGATACGGGAGAGCCAAGCCGTATACGGCCAAGCCCAACCGTATACGGCCAAGACTAAGCCGTATACGGCCTGTCCCAACCGTATAGGGCCAAGGTCCAGCCGTATACGGGCAATCTCCCCCGTATCCGGCCTTGTCCCTCCCCCGATACGGCCAATCTCTCCCGTATACGGCCAAATTCAACCGTATCGTGTGTTTTGGTCATCCAAGGTGCAATCTTGATACGGCTGAGGAATACGGCTGAGATTTTAAAGGCTAGAATACGGTTGAGGAATACGGTTGAGCAAATCCTATAAATACACACCATCACCTCCTCATTTTAAGAAGAATATGTTTTCTTTCTTTCCTTTCTCTTTCTACTCTCTCTCTAGAAATAATTAGTTTAGGTTAGTTTAATTAAGCTAGTAGATTAGCTTCTAGCTTAGCTTTATGGAGGTGCTCCGAGACTGCGATTGCGCAAGATTTGTAATTACGCTTTGTCAGGTTTTATTTTAATTTCTATCTTGTTGTTTTAAATATGTTGTGTTGTTGTCATAATTATTTAGAATTGCTTGCTAGAATTATTGCCATGCTTAGCTAAACAAATCTGTGTCTGCTATGATAATCATTATGCTAGGGTAGTTATACTTTAAAATGCAATTGGGTATTATGAAACAACGGAGGTAACGTTATACGGCTTTCATTTGTATAGCGCCGGAATCATCACGAATGTGTGTAGTACGGAACGTGGAAGCTATGAAAGTCGTGGGCACAATCCGTTGTGATAATGATTCCAATTGTAAACATGCCGTTACTCTGTCCGTATGCTGTTAGTATATATTTGAATCTATGAATTGAGTCTCCAATGTTTATCTATCCAACTTATGCTGTGGTTTGTAACTTACTGCTGGTCCTTAACTGGTGGTACGCCGCTTATTATTCTGTGTCTGATGATCGTTGAACTCGACATGGCCGGTGTTCTCCTGGTTGAAATACACCGGAGGGAGACACGGAGCGTAGGATTAGAGATAGATTAGATTCAATTTATTTAACGCATGTTTTTGAGAGAACTTTCGGAATATGTGTGACTTAACCAATTATCCAGTTATTCTGCACAAATTAAACTGATCCTTGTATGCTGCTCTGTCGCATGTTCTTGTTTGATTGTTGCTTTAGGGTTTGCATGCTAGTATCACTCGTGTTATTGGATATATGATTAGGTTTTCGAGTATAAATTAATTGCTTACATCAGTTTAACACGCGTAAAATAGTTATGATGGTTTATATGAAATAATGATGAACAATTTAATCAGCCGTTAGACCAAGGCCATCCCAACCTGTTCCGGTAGGAAACCCCTGTTTCATGTTTTTGTTCATTCAACAATTCATGCCATGATTCGGATATCTCAAATGTCCGAGATTGGGCAATAGGACTCGAGGATGGCTGTTGGTTAAATTGGTTGCTATATTTGGGAGAACTTCCGGTATAGTTTACACTCTATAACTGCTATCTTCGTGACATGTTATTTATCTGATTGTGGACAACTTCGCGTTAGGTATATAATAGGCTAGTAGTTATAGCTCATTAGGACATATAACTCAGGATAGATAACAAGAACCTTTTTATGTTTCAACGGAAATACGGTAAAACAACTTACTACTGGTACAAGCGTTTAAATACGTGGGAGCTAAGGAAAGGTTGTAAGTAGAGTACTTTGTTGTCATCGATTGTTTCAAGTACGTCTTTTAAGTCCTGACTTCGTCGTCATAGCTAATACCTTAACTAAAATAACTACCCCTAAATAGCATATATAATTATCATAGTAGACACTCGCGTTAATCTGCTGTTCTCGTAGCCACCTCACCTTCCCTATCCTCTAGGTTAGTTTAGTTTAAAATTAGTAGTTATAATAGAAAACAAACAAAACCCCTATCAACCTTTTGATAAACCAGCTAAATTACAAAAGATAATCAAAAGACCTAGATCCCATGCCCGTTGTAGTTTGAAGAACGACCCTAGGTCATACTTACTACTATACCCCATAGTTTTTAGTATCCTTAGGCCCCGCATTTACAAATTTTAAAACACCCGCTGGTGGCGCGCCCGGAGGAAGGCACCGCGACGACAGGAAGCGATTCCTTGACCGACCTCTAGGCGCCCATCAGAATGGCATCAGGTCTCGGAATCTCGAGCTGCTCACAGATAGAGGACATGATGTCATGCTGGATGGAGAGTGTCCAGAAGAGGGCCCACGAAGCAGCTGGGTCAGCCGTAGTGATACCGTACTCGAAAGTAGGTACGGGGGCTGGCAAAGGTGATGAGGGCCTCTCATCAGGCAACTCCTTGTGAGTGATCGGGACATCACTCAGGTCCTCCTCAGTGATGGTCAGCATAGCCGCTCTCTGTGCTCTGCGTCTACGAGGTCTGTGTCATCTGCGTGGTCTCGCAGCTACATGATCAGTGTCAACAGTGTCCATCCTGAAACAAGATAAAATAAACAGGTAATGCTAACAGTGATAGTTAATGAACAACACTTATCTCAGATTTTGCAATTCGAAGTCAGATAAGTGGCAAGCCTGCAATTTTATTAGTTCAGAGACAACCATACTTAATAAAAATAAACTAAAAAATAAAATGACAAAAATAAAGATAGGCTTGGGGTGCCTCCCAAGAGCGCTTGTTTTACGAGTCTCTAGCTTGACTCTTTGTACCTTTCTGTCGACTCACGGTGGTTCAAAGATAAAGACATCTTCCCTGATGGGAAAGTCTTCGAAGTAATGCTTTAAGCGATGACCATTAACCTTAAAATTACCTTTTGGTGCCTCGAGTTCGACTGCACCGTAAGGAAATACCTTTGATACTATGAATGGTCCGCTCCACCTGATCCTAAAATGCCAGAGAATTTCTTGAAACGCGAGTTGAAAAGCAGCACCTTATCTCCTGTTTTGAATCTTGAGGGAATCAGCTTAGCATCGTGAATTCTCTTAGTTCGTTCCTTGAAGCTTAACGAACTGTTATATGCCTGATCCCTTAGTTCGGCTAACTCATTCAACTGCATTCGTCTATTTGCTCCAGCTGTAGAAATATCTAAGTTGCAGTTCTTCAAAGCCCAGTATGCTTTATATTCCAGCTCAATTGGTAAGTGACATGCTTTGCCATAAACTAGACGATACGGTGTGGTTCCTAATGGTGTTTTATAGGCGGTTCTGAATGCCCACAATGCATCATCTAATTTTTCAGCCCATTTGTACCCATAATTACCAACAGTTCTTTCCAAGATTCTTTTCAAAGCTCGATTTGTTGCCTCAGCTTGCCCATTTGTCTAGGGGTGATAAGCTGTTGATGTCTTGTGAGTGACACCATACTGTTGTAGAACTTTCATGAATTGAACGTTGCAAAAGTGTGTACCACGATCACTGATTATTGCTTTTGGAGTTCCAAATCGACTAAATAGCTTTTTGAGAAATTTGGTTACCACTTTGGCGTCATTTGTTGGGAGAGCTTGGGCCTCGGCCCACCTGGAGACGTAGTCGACTGCAACCAAGATGTACTCTTTACCATTAGATTTAGGGAACGGTCCCATGAAATCTAATCCCCAGATTTCGAAGATTTCCACGGCCTGGATGTTTGTGAGTGGCATTTCATTCCGGGCTGTTATATTGCCTTGTCTTTGGCAGATATCGCAGCGTCTCACCAGATCGTACGCATCTCGAAATATAGTTGGCCAGAAAAAGCCGGCATCGTACACTTTTCTTGAGGTCATGTTGGTACCGTGATGTCCTCCAGTAGGTCCATGGTGGCTTTGGTGTAAGATATGTTCTGCCTCTTTCCCATCAACGCATCTTCTAATGATTTGATCAGGGCAAACCTTAAAGAGGAAAGGGTTGTCCCAATAGTAATATTTTATATTGCGGAAGAATTTTTGTCTTCGAGAGGTTGGCATTCCTTTAGGTACGACTTTTCCCACCAAATAATTGGCATAGTCAGCATACCAAGGATCATTTTAGAACGTGACCCTTGATAGTATTTACCAATATGCATGAGTTGTTCTTCTGGAAACTGGTCTTGAATGTCTTTTTCGTGCAACTTATCCATTGAAGGATTCTCTAATCAGCTGAGATGGTCCGCCGCGACGTTTTCTGCTCCCTTTTTGTCTTTGATCTCGATGTCGAATTCTTGAAGGAGTAGAATCTATCGTAGAAGGCGAGGTTTAGCATCTTGCTTCTTAAAAAGATATTTCAGAGCTGAGTGATCTGTATAGACAATAGTTTTGGACAAGATTAGATAAGAACGAAATTTATCAAAAGCAAATACTACCGCTAGCAGCTCTTTTTCTGTAGTTGTATAATTCTCTAGGGCGTCAGTGAGCGTTTTGCTAGCGTAGTATATTGGTTGAAACTGTTTCTCCTTCCGCTGTCCCAGAACTGCTCTGACTGTGAAATCACTGGCGTCGCACATGATTTCAAATGGGAGACTCCAGTCTGGAGCGACCATGATCGGTGCATGAACAAGCAGATCTTTCAGATGATCGAAGGCCTTGAGACATTCGTCTGTAAAGACAAACGGAGTATCCTTTTCGAGGAGATGAGTCATAGGTCGGGATATCTTAGAGAAATCTTTGATAATGCAACGGTAGAACCCGACGTGTCCTAGAAAACTGCGGATGGCTTTGACAGAGGTGGGTGGTGGAAGTTTTGAGATGGTCTCGACTTTTGCTTTGTCAACTTCAATTCCTGCTTTGGATATACGGTGTCCCAAAACTATGCCTTCTTTTACCATGAAATGGCATTTTTCCCAATTCAGAACTAGGTTTGATTCTTCACATCGGGTGAGCATCTTGTTCAAGTTAGAAAGACAAGTGGTGAACGAATCTCCGAAAACCGAAAAATCATCCATGAACACTTCCATGCATTGTTCAATCATGTCGTGGAAGATTGCTACCATGCATCTTTGAATTGTCGCCGGTGCGTTACATAAGCCAAACGGCATACGTCGGTAGGCAAAGGTTTCGTATAGACAAGTGAACGCCGTCTTTTCTTGGTCTTTTGGATCGAGAGGTATCTGAAAATAGCCGGAGAAACCGTCGAGGAAGCAATAGAATTCGTTTCCTGACAATCTTTCAAGCATCTGATCAATGAACGGTAGAGGGAAGTGATCTTTGCGTGTAGCTTCATTTAGTTTCCGATAGTCGATACATACCCTCCAACCGGTGACGGTTCGTGTTGGAATCAACTCGTTGTCTTCGTTAGCGATGACTGTCATGCCTCCTTTCTTTGGGACGACTTGAACTAGACTGACCCATGGGGAATCTGAAATAGGGTAAATTAAACCAGCATCCAAGAGTTTGATAACCTCCTTTTTCACCACGTCTTGAATCTTCGGGTTAACTCTCCTTTGCCTTTGAATGGAAGGCCTGAAGTCATTTTCCATTAAGATCTTGTGAGTGCAGTAATTTGGGCTGATCCCCTGTATGTCAGAGATTTTCCATGCAATCGCTTTCTTATGTGACTTTAGAACCTTAATGAGTAGTGCTTTCTCTTCAGGCTTCAGATCTTTGGATATGATAACTGGTAAGTGTGAAGTTCCTTCGAGAAAAGCATATTCAAGGTGTGAGAGAAGTTCCTTTAGCTCCAATTCGGGTGGTTCTTCAGTGGAAGGCTTCATCCTGGCAATCTCGTCTCTCTTAAGCTCATCGTATGTTGTCTGATAACCTGACTCAACTGCAGGTGCCTCTGGAATGTTGGCTGATGCTATTTCAACCCATTCTGTATTGTTGTAAAGCTCATCTTTTCTCAGCTCATATTTTACTTGGGAAGATTGAGAGATTGAATTATCTTCAGTGATTATTTCCTTGTTGTCCTTTGTGAATGCAAATCTCTGAAACTGAGCTGAAGAAGATGTGGTAAAAGTAATCTCTGGTTGCAAGTTTTCACAACTTTCAGAAAGTTGCGGATCGGATGGTTTAAGCATTGACTCCATTTCCTTGAGAGTCTTCAGAATTTCTTCTTTTGAGAGAGATGAATCAGGAATTTCAGAATTAGGGTTTCTTCTCAAGAGAGTGACCGGAGTGCCTTGCCCAAGTGGTACAGCAGTGATAAATCTGTTGGAATTCTTTAAAGGTAATAGCACTTCCTTTGATGCAATGGATGGATCCGAGATAGCTGAGCATAGACCCGCACCTTCTTCACAGATTTTCCTTGTTGTGATGACAGTGTTTGGAAGGGGATTAATGCTGCTTACTGCGAGGATTTCTTCCAAGTGTTCTTCAATTATTTCCTGCATAGAATCTACAAGACCAAGGTTGTCGCGACTCCTATCGGTCGGTCGGATTTGACTCCGGTCGTTGTTCCAACAGCAACAGAAGCGGCGGACAGTGAGTTTTAAATTTATATGAGCTGGGGCTCAAACTATAAGTACTACCTACCTTGGGAGCAAGCAGTAAGTATAACTCGAGGTCGTTCTTAAATCGGAGCGAATTGAAATAAAGCGGGTCACCAAAGATTATGGTCGCAATTAGGATGGGGGTAGGCAGATAGATTTTTGTTTGGAAGATTTTGTTTTATAATTATCCTAAATGCAGAAAAGTAAATAACGAGAAATGAAATTAGGGTTTAAGCAGACAGGTAGAGATGTGATTGCTGAAACTTGGATAATTAGGGTTTCAGGATGACGTTCATTATAAAATTGATTGGAGATTTACCAGATAAAGAGTAGACATACTTTCGGTGTAAACACTAGGACCCTACATTCAGGTGAAACCCTAGAAACATATGTCACTGGAATCCTAGGTTATCATGATTCTGATCAGATCAGGCTGTTTTCAAACCCACCTGAGCATTTGCTTAACTAAGACAAAGTTGTTACAGCTGAAACGGTCGTTACGCAACAGCTGCAACGGTGTAGTTTTGAATTTATAATTGCCGGAACCTAAACCTTCCGAACAACGTACTGATACTAGGTACGAGTACCTGATACTAGTAAGTGGCAAGGATGATCCAGGGTCGTTCCTCACGACGGTAGAATTGAAACAGAGCTCACTCAGATAACTTAGTAATTAAGCTGGGTTTGGATAGTTGGATAAGTTTGTATTTGGTTTTCTAAATTTATTAAACTACTAAAACATAAAATAAGAGGGAAGCTAGCATATTTGCAACACTTAAGGATGACGGAGACGTGGCTCACCATGATTTAGGTATGATGTTCAATATGGGGCACATCTAGGTAACAGACAAATAAACTATAGATGTAAACACTAGGACCCTACTTCTTTAGATAGATTCTAAATCAGTATGTCACTGAGTACCTAGGCTATCGTGATTCTGATCAGAACAGGCTGCTCAACCCCCCTCACTTATCTTTGTGGAGACAATGACCCTTAAAGGGTGCAGGAATAAGGTAACAGACTGCCCATTGGGTTATTCTGACCGTTCTTAACACCTAAGTCTAAATGTTATTATCTAAACGTGTACTGATCATTATCCTTGTATTCTAAACTATCAGTTTTGTAGAGTCTAGGGGTTTTAAGAATCCTGAACCACTGCTGGGCTTGACTTTCATCACTAGACTCATTCCTTACGTTTGATTAGCTCAAATACTTCTGTCATGATCTAGACTCTCCTTTGCAATCAGTCATTCAGCCCTAGGAACACCAGCGGTGTACAATGGATACTCATTCCACAACGTACTACCCTAGGAACCGTTCACGATGTACTTCACTTAAACAATTTCCACAGATCCTCGTAACCAGGGATATGATTGCGGTGTACTAAGCTATTTCCACAGCTTTTATCCCTAGGTACAGGTACGGTGTACTATGCCGAAGTGTTTCCATAGCTTCAGTTACAGGGGTAGAAAGACGGTGTACTGTAACATTTCCACAGCTATACTAGTTCCTAGGCCATATTCTAGGGTCTCTAGGTCATCCACAGTGTCGGCACAGACGGCTTTTCCGGGGCTTCCATGTTGTACTCCACCAGTGGTGTTTTCAAAGCTATACCCAGTACTTCAGCCGAATTACAGTGACAGGCACGGCTTCGTACTATAACACAGATAACATATCTACCGTAACTTAGGCCTACAGCTAAGGTGATAGTCACGCGAAGGACTGGAAAGGGTGATCCATAACTAAGTCTAGATGCATGATAAGTTTAGACATATACAAGGTTTAACAATTCCATTAATCATACAGAGTTACAGCTATCTAAATCATGGCAAACAATCAAGTACTACTCACAAAGCATGGCAAAACATATTTCAAATATTAACAAATCACAAACATCAAACAAGAACATTATGACAAATCAATATAAGAAAGAGAAGATGTTACCGGAGAATAATTGCGAGCAGAATAACACTTGTATTTCTCTGAATAATATCCCAAGTATTACAAATGCTAGCTTCTACGAATTACATTACATAGCTACTCCTAAAGCGATGGATTCTCTCCCTAATCTTCTAGCCAGTTTCTAGAGAGAGAAACTAGAGAGAGAGACTAGAGAGAGAACCTAACTACCTACTATTTCTCCTCTAACTCCTAAGAGTAGTGCTAGAGAGAGAAAGCTACTAATTATTCTAGTGATAGATGAATGAGTATTGAAGTGTGAATTGTTGGATGAAAATGGTGAAATGAGGCTTGTATATATAGGGATCGCACAACCGTATCCGTAGACCGTATCCAAGACTTCAAACGCACAACCGTATCGCAAACCCGAATAAAAATCACATTTTTATTGCCTAAACACACGATACGGTTGAGCTTGGGCAAATACGGGAGAACTGGAGCAAATACGGTTGAGCATAGGGTGAATACGGGAGAGCACATGCCGTATACGGCTGTCCTAGGCCGTATACGGTCTAGCTAGGCCGTATACGGTCTGTGCTAGGCCGTATATGGTCTAGTTTGGCCGTATACGGTCTAGTTCTCCCGTATCCTGATTCCTCGGTTCTTCGTTTCTTCGTTCGGGCGTAATTTCTTCATCCGATGTCAATTTTGAGCGTTCTTTATATCCCTGAAATCGTAATTGAAAAACGAAGACAATGAGATAAGTTAGAGGTCCTAACTCTATGTCTTTCTCAAAAAGTGCTAGAATACGTTAACCGGAAGATTCAATGATTGTTTGTGCTCTATTTTACTCATTTTTAGGTTGTTTTTGTTGATTCTTGAAACATCGTCTATATTTTAGCCCTCTTGATGAAATGTGACATTTAAGTTCATATTCAAGTGTTTTCATTAATAATAGGGCTAAAATGGTGAGATAATGACGCACAAAAACATGACTTTTTGCGTGTCATCAAATATCCCACACTTAGACTTTGCTTGTCCTCAAGCAAAACTCAAAATTCTCACTTGCTTTTTTAGGAAAAGATATTTTGAAAACACGAGTTTTATTTTTGGGGTGAGTCAAAACGTATCAAACACAACCATCTCCATATACAAGCAACATATCCTGGAAATAAGAGAGAATAAGATATTCTTTTCAGAGGCATAAAATGACTTTCTTAGGCATGCTTTCAATTCTCACGATCTTGGAATATACACGACTAGGCGATCTCACAAGGTGGTCACTTAATTCACTCAAAAAGTGTTTCGGGTTACCAATCAATCTAATCAAACGAAATCGCTCATAAGCCAGTCATGCAACATCCATCGTCATAGGCTTGCTCGAGAATCATATCTCCACCACTTAGGTGAGGACGGTGCTAGCTATCCCAGGACATTCAGAGTGGGTTGTAATGGCAAGTGAGGGTTACGGGGTATGGATAAGTGGGAATTTTTAGTTGTTGTAAAGGTTTTTGCTTATCTTAGGACTTCCAAACTTTTGAAAAACATTATTTAAACAACCTTTTTAATGAAAACGGAAATGGATAACAGTAAGGGAAGAAGATAGCTATTTTGACTTCTATCTTTTGAAAATACACAAGGGAATTTATGTCTTTTACAAGAGCGGGAATTTTCGAGAGATTCGAAGCACTTAGCTTTATTCTATTTTCTTTTCTTTTTCTTTTGTTTATACTTTTGGGCTTTTCTAGGAGTTTTTATTTTGTTTCTTTCTTTTGCCCTTTTGAAATCCTTTTCTTTCTTTCATCTTTTTCACCTTTTTGATGACTTTGTATTTACTTGGTGTCAATTTTTCACACCATAAAATCTCAACTTTTTGATTTTTATCAAGGGAACGCACGCGATATATTTTTAGTAAACACCAGTATTTGTGATTTGGGGTGAAAGCAAAAAGGACATTTTAATGACATTTTCCAAAAGTTTAAAAATTTCTAAGATAAGATTTTTGGTGGGTGTGGAATAAATGGGTTAAGGTTTTAAAGGGTTTTGAAAGAAACGAACAGGCTAAGGCTCAACAGGGTTATCTAAGTGGATCGTCAACACTAAAGATGAGTGTTGGAAGGGTTTTGGGCTTGAAGAGATATGATAGAAAGGGGTTAAATCCTAAGGAATGTCAAGGTCATCTAACTGCACCTATACCGCATACGGTACTCTACCAATGTGGTCTCGAAGTGCATACCAGGATCAAGTTCTAATTCCGGATGCATGCATCGGCACACTCAAACAAACGAATAGTGAAGCATTAAAGATGAATGCTTATATTGGCTCAAGATACCTCACTGCAAGTTTTTGGGTTTGTTTGTGCCTAGCCATGCGATGCCCCTCTTAGATTATCATTTTAGACCTAAGAAATTCCTATCTTATTTACTCTTAATTTCCAAAATACCTTACTCATATATGAAAATGCTCCTTCTTAAGACATTTTAACTCAAAAAATTTTGAAAATTTTTTGCAAAAGTGAGTTTTTTTTTTTTTTTTTAAATAAATTGAGGAACATTTTCCGAGTTTGCTTTTGGAAACAAGAATCTAATAAGCAACCTAAGGTATTCTATACCGTTATCCCACACTTAGAGGAACATTGTCCCTAATGTTCTCTTGAGTTGGGATTTGAGAAAAATCCCACACTTAGAGTTTGAACATATCGGAAAATGTTACTCAATTGTTTGTTTTGGGCAGGAATCCCACACTTAGTGATAAGCTTAGGATATGGTATAGATTATTAAATGGTAAAAGTAAAACAAATACGATCATAACAAAAAAGAGATAAGAACGAGGAAACTCCCCTATACAGCTCTGAGCTGAGGATCTGAAGGTAGACTGCGTCGGCACCAACATATGATGGGTCAGACTCCGTCTTCATAAAGTGTACTCAAGCTCATGTGGGATACTCATCATTCAAAACCATCCACCAACTTCTCTCAAGCATAACTCAAAATAAAAGGATAAATTGTAGAAAATGAAGTGATAACATCATCAGGAAGCAGGTAGAATCAACCAAGATGCACCAAATGCTTGATAGGGATAACGGACAAGGATCCTAATCATCGTGAGCCACTGATGTAACTCAACAGCTTATGATGATTTGAAAGTGCTAAATCCTATGGCCATAATCACCTATCACCAAAGATCTTCTCCGACGAACTGATGGAATGAATGTAATGTTGTTCTTGTCAGACAAGATCTCCAGCTTCCATTTCCATCCCGTCTTTAATCTCTTGATATCCAATCCTTGATCAGCTTATATTCCTAAGGTTTAGCAATGAATACTTTATAAGCTGGAAAATACTACTAGTGTTGTGGTGCTTCATGGTCCCTACTGGTGGAAATGATAGGTGTGATAAGTGGATGGGTGGGTGGATGTGGTTGTGGTGGTAATGGTGGTTGTAGGTTTCATGAAATGCTCTACTAGCAACCAAGGATGTGGTAAGGTATGGTTGGATTATGGAATGTTGGGAACATATGGTGGATGTCGAGGTCATTTGCTTGATGAACAATTCCGAGAGAACCAGAATGTGTTCATCTTTTGTCTCCTGAAGATATATCATTTCCCTAAGCAATGCTCCAAAATTTCCAAATTTAATGAACAATAATCTCCCCTTGTCATTTCTCCATTATACTCAAAGATTCTCCATCCATAGGCGCTAATCCCTGTCTGTTAGACATTTGTACAAACAAGAGAGCAGACAAATATAATCTTATAGACATGTGGTTATTCTCTAGGTCATAGACTCACTGGTTTTTTGAAAGATTTTTAAAAGTGAAGGTTTTTTGAAGAAAATAAACCAGTGTATGACTTCGAGTCTAATCACGTATTAAAAGTGTTAGCCGCCTACAATTTCATTTCAGCATAAGCAACAGATATAGAAATACAAGTAGATTCAGTTAATCAGGTGGCCAAGTATAAAGATTTCCAAAGCACATATTTTTAAACGAGTTCGAGCATAATACACACATGGACATACAAATCATGTTATAAGGCATTGGAAGATCTCATGTATGTTCACAGAAATATATGTAAGTACCTCAAATGCTCGAAATATGTGAGTGGTGTTTATGATGACTAAGGCACCTAGATAACCAAGTTGCTAGCAGGGTTCCATGTTTGCAGATGCAGAGAACTTTAGATAACAGTGAAACAGATATAGCAATGAAATCCAAACAAGTGGGAGAGGGAAAGTTTCAGGTTTTTAGCAAAAGATTGACTTTAAAGTTCAAAACTGTGATTTCAGTGAATATGAAATTTAAGTTCCAAGTCATTTTTGAAAATCATTCCCTTTTTGTTCACATAAACTTAAGAGAAATTTTAAACATGCTTTTAGGGTTTCATTTTCTACTTATTGAGGTTAGTTAACTATTACTGATACTAAGTTAGACACGGGTTGCCTCCCGAGAAGCGCTTGTTTTTGTTCGAGTCTCGAGCCTGACTCTAGCTCTATTTCTCAGACGATAACGGTTTACTTGCATCCATCAGTAGATGCAAGTGAAAGTATTGGTGCATACCTATATAGTTAAAGCAAGTTATTCCTAGGGTATGTCCAATAAGATGAGAAGGTGCGTAGAAGTGAGTGATTCGTTTTACTTGAGGTATAATAAATCTCTCAACTTCTTGCACTTTCTCAGTTTGGATGGGTCGGTGAAAGAGGTTCTCATCACTCCATGACGTATACGTCATTATGTAGCGGAGAGATGGTTTGTAGGGAGATCTTGACGCAGAACCCACCTTACTTCCTATGATCTCTTGGTTGATGATAGTGTTGTACTCTGGGCATGGAGGTGGGACAGAGTCCATTGACGTCTCCAATCTTGTAGCAACATTCTCATCAATTACTTGGGTGACTAGGTTATCTAAGGCAATAGAAGGTTTAATTAGATCAAGGAGTGATTCATTCTGAAAGATATGTGGGAAAGTGTCAACCACGTCAGTTTGAGTTGGGATGAAATCACTTGTAAGAGTCGGTGCATATTCCTCCCGTCCTTCTGAGTCTTCTTTGTAAATCTCCTCTTCCGGGCTCTCCATTTCTATCTCCTCGTCTACCTCATCGTACTCGTCACCCTGGCCAGTAGTTTCGAGTTGCAGTGGTTCGGAGAGCTCCTCTAGAATGAACTCTTTGTCGGTCTCGGACGTTGATAGGTTAAGAATGGGTGGAAATGAGGGTTTAGAAGATTGGGTGGGTGTAGGATTTGAAGGTAGTTTGCAACCAAACTCATGAGAATGAAAGTCTGTGCCAAGTGAAGTAGATGTGGTGTGTGTGTTCATATCATCTTCCTGCAGCCTAAAGTTGGTTCTATCTTGATTCTCATTTCCCTTACTACTTACTTGTTTTCGTATTTCAGACAGCTTATTAGAACTTCTTATAAGCATGTCTTCTTGTTCTTTTAGTAATTGTTAAAGTGAGTTAGAAGAGGTGGAGAAAGCAGCATTACTACTGAGAAAGGTCAAAGACGTATCTCTCAAGTCAGGACTCTCGTACGGTTGAGGTTCAGATACAGGGTAAGATGAGTATGGGTAGACTTCGAATGGTTCAGGATAGTAAGGATTGTGTTGATGTGGTGGGAAAGCGTAGGGGTCATATTGATATTGTATTTGAGGATTTAGGAACCCTACGTTATCCGAATAAGTCCTATTATACCTTTGACATTCGTTATCTAAGTGGGAATCACTCCTACATCTATCTTGAACAAGACTATTAAATTGATCTATTAGTTGTTGTATATTTGCCATTTCCCAAGTTTTTTTAGAGAACACACGAAGAAGGTTTAAGAATTAAAGTTGTAGTATGGAGGGAAGTTATTCTAAGCTATGTTAAGTTAAACTAATCTACGCTAATCTACGGACAGAAGTTAACTTTTGACAAGGATAGTAAGTCCTAGTCGAAAGGATCTCTTAAAAACTAATTTATCTAAACAAGCTCCAAATCGTACTACCGTCCCCGGCAGCGGCGCCAAAAACTTGTTACAGCTGAAACGGTCGTTACGCAACAGCTGCAACGGTGTAGTTTTGAATTTATAATTGCCGGAACCTAAACCTTCCGAACAACGTACTGATACTAGGTACGAGTACCTGATACTAGTAAGTGGCAAGGATGATCCAGGGTCGTTCCTCACGACGGTAGAATTGAAACAGAGCTCACTCAGATAACTTAGTAATTAAGCTGGGTTTGGATAGTTGGATAAGTTTGTATTTGGTTTTCTAAATTTATTAAACTACTAAAACATAAAATAAAAGGGAAGCTAGCATATTTGCAACACTTAAGGATGACGGAGACGTGGCTCACCATGATTTAGGTATGATGTTCAATATGGGGCACATCTAGGTAACAGACAAATAAACTATAGATGTAAACACTAGGACCCTACTTCTTTAGATAGATTCTAAATCAGTATGTCACTGAGTACCTAGGCTATCGTGATTCTGATCAGAACAGGCTGCTCAACCCCCCTCACTTATCTTTGTGGAGACAATGACCCTTAAAGGGTGCAGGAATAAGGTAACAGACTGCCCATTGGGTT
Organism: Helichrysum umbraculigerum; assembly: GCA_949592205.1. Taxonomy (NCBI): domain Eukaryota; kingdom Viridiplantae; phylum Streptophyta; class Magnoliopsida; order Asterales; family Asteraceae; genus Helichrysum; species Helichrysum umbraculigerum. Next base: position 45,145,124 of record CATIUR010000001.1, read on the forward strand.
ATTCTGACCGTTCTTAACACCTAAGTCTAAATGTTATTATCTAAACGTGTACTGATCATTATCCTTGTATTCTAAACTATCAGTTTTGTAGAGTCTAGGGGTTTTAAGAATCCTGAACCACTGCTGGGCTTGACTTTCATCACTAGACTCATTCCTTACGTTTGATTAGCTCAAATACTTCTGTCATGATCTAGACTCTCCTTTGCAATCAGTCATTCAGCCCTAGGAACACCAGCGGTGTACAATGCATACTCATTCCACAACGTACTACCCTAGGAACCGTTCACGATGTACTTCACTTAAACAATTTCCACAGATCCTCGTAACCAGGGATATGATTGCGGTGTACTAAGCTATTTCCACAGCTTTTATCCCTAGGTACAGGTACGGTGTACTATGCCGAAGTGTTTCCATAGCTTCAGTTACAGGGGTAGAAAGACGGTGTACTGTAACATTTCCACAGCTATACTGGTTCCTAGGCCATATTCTAGGGTCTCTAGGTCATCCACAGTGTCGGCACAGACGGCTTTTCCGGGGCTTCCACGTTGTACTCCACCAGTGGTGTTTTCAAAGCTATACCCAGTACTTCAGCCGAATTACAGTGACAGGCACAGCTTCGTACTATAACACAGATAACATATCTACCGTAACTTAGGCCTACAGCTAAGGTGATAGTCACGCGAAGGACTGGAAAGGGTGATCCATAACTAAGTCTAGATGCATGATAAGTTTAGACATATACAAGGTTTAACAATTCCATTAATCATACAGAGTTACAGCTATCTAAATCATGGCAAACAATCAAGTACTACTCACAAAGCATGGCAAAACATATTTCAAATATTAACAAATCACAAACATCAAACAAGAACATTATGACAAATCAATATAAGAAAGAGAAGATGTTACCGGAGAATAATTGCGAGCAGAATAACACTTGTATTTCTCCGAATAATATCCCAAGTATTACAAATGCTAGCTTCTACGAATTACATTACATAGCTACTCCTAAAGCGATGGATTCTCTCCCTAATCTTCTAACTAGTTTCTAGAGAGAGAAACTAGAGAGAGAGACTAGAGAGAGAACCTAACTACCTACTATTTCTCCTCTAACTCCTAAGAGTAGTGCTAGAGAGAGAAAGCTACTAATTATTCTAGTGATAGATGAATGAGTATTGAAGTGTGAATTGTTGGATGAAAATGGTGAAATGAGGCTTGTATATATAGGGATCGCACAACCGTATCCGTAGACCGTATCCAAGACTTCAAACGCACAACCGTATCGCAAACCCGAATAAAAATCACATTTTTATTGCCTAAACACACGATACGGTTGAGCTAGGGCAAATACGGGAGAACTGGAGCAAATACGGTTGAGCATAGGGTGAATACGGGAGAGCACAGGCCGTATACGGCTGTGCTAGGCCATATACGGTCTAGCTAGGCCGTATACGGTCTGTGCTAGGCCGTATACGGTCTAGTTTGGCCGTATACGGTCTAGTTCTCCCGTATCCTGATTCCTCGGTTCTTCGTTTCTTCGTTCGGGCGTAATTTCTTCATCCGATGTCTGTTTTGAGCGTTCTTTATATCCCTGAAATAGTAATTGAAAAACGAAGACAATGAGATAAGTTAGAGGTCCTAACTCTATGTCTTTCTCAAAAAGTGCTAGAATACGTTAACCGGAAGATTCAATGATTGTTTGTGCTCTATTTTACTCATTTTTAGGTTGTTTTTGTTGATTCTTGAAACATCGTCTATATTTTAGCCCTCTTGATGAAATGTGACATTTAAGTTCATATTCAAGTGTTTTCATTAATAATAGGGCTAAAATGGTGAGATAATGACGCACAAAAACATGACTTTTTACGTGTCATCAAAAGTCACCCTAAATGTTCTAGGGATCAGGCATAAGGCAACAGACCGCAATTGTATTTACTGACCTTTCTTAACACCTAATCGTCTATTTACTTTTATTATAGCAAATACTGATTGTATCCTGTGTATGTTAAACTATTGGTGTGATTAGGGTTTTGCATGTCTAGGTATATGATTGACACTACCCTATATTGTTTCTATTGAAGCACATTCTTAACCATCGTAAATATAGACCCTCCTTTACAGTCAGGCGTTCATCCCTAGGAATAATCACGGTGTACAGGGCAATTAGGCATTTCCACAGTGTTCCAAACCCTAGATGTACTGACGGTGTACTAGACATTTAAGCATTTCCACAGTGTTCCAGATCTTAGGTGTACTAACGGTGTACAGTGCAACAAGCATTTCCACAGCTTTGATTCCTAGACCACAGTTCTAGAAGGATCACTTCTAGGTAATTCACGATGAAACAATCCATGGCATTTCCTTAGCTTCCACGTATTTGTACTCCACACGAGGTGTTTCCGACGCTATACGAAGTACCGCGCCTTTTAAAGGAAAGTTCATAGTTTCATACTGTAACTGAAGATAACTGTATATTCATAGTATTAGGGTTGATCAGATCCTATCCTAGGGCAACAGTCACGTGAAAGTCTGGAAAGGGTGATGAGAGACTAGATCTATATTCAGGATAAGCTTAACCAGATATACAGCATAATAATTTCCAATCATATAAATGAAACATTAATTTAACATCATCCCTACTCCTAATATCTACATTTCAACAATCACAATATTAAACTACTCTATAAACATGGCAATATGCAGAATACAAACTGAAATAACATAAAGCACAAGCATTATAACAGTAAGTAAAGTTTAGATATCACCGGGAATACAGCAACGTACTACTGAGGATTACAAATAGTCTGAACTTGAAAAGCTCGTTACAACAAGATTACCAAGCTAAAACTTCCTCTAGACTCGAACCGTAAGCTCAACCCTAACCTTTCTCATCTAACTCCTAAGAGTAGTGCTAGAGAGAGAAAGTTAGAGAGAGAAAGTGAAAGAAAATGAGAGAAATGAAAATGAGAGAAATGTGAAAGTGTGTGAATGTGTTAAGGTGTGTAGAATGAGGAGGGGTGATCCCCTATTTATAGGCAAAGCTCAAAAATCAGCCGTACAACTCGCGAAACAGCACGTACAAGCAAACAAAGCACGATACGGGGGTAGGGGGCCGTATATGGCCTTGGTGGGGCCGTATACGGTGTGTACATGGCCGTATACGGTCTTAGGTAGGCCGTATACGGTTGCCAAGGCCGTATACGGTGTCCGTCTGATTTTGTTCGTTGCTTAGAACGCGCGTATCTCCTTCGTTATGCGTCCGTTTGACTTGATTCTTTCGCCCGTGTCTTCGTAATTCCGTTACGCTTCTAGTGATGCCAACTTCACTGAAATTGGATGTGTATAGCTCAAGCATAGCCGAAATGACTTTATAGGGTCTGATACTGCTCAGTCTTCTCCGTTCTTTATCCGATTTGCATGATTCTTGATTTCCCGTCTCGATTTTACCTGTTTTATCATATGATGAAGTTAGAATGTGATCTATATAAGGTAAATGAGGCCGGAGGATTTTGTGTACGTTTATTCGCCCTGATTTGCTCGTTATTTGGACTTTTTAGGTGATTTTTGCAGCAACGCCTATATTTAGACCACTTTAGTGAATTTTAGTAAATAATGTTCATTTTGGAATGTTTTCACTAAAGTTACGTCCAAAAAGTGCGGAATATTGCCCTTAAAAATATGACTATTTGAGTCACATCAAGTTATCCCACACTTAGGCGTTGCTTGTCCTGAAGCAACACTCAGTTAGAAAAACATTTATTTCTTTGTTTTTAAGGGTGAGTCAAAATAATTTCAAAATGATACCACTTCTAATATGATTAAGACTATTTAAGAACAAGGGAAAGGATAAGATGATCCTTTCAGAAGCAAGAATCAATTATCATCAAGCATACTACCAATCCTCATGATCTTGGAGTACACATGACTAGGCGATCTCACTAAAGGTGGTCACTCAATTCACTCAAGGTGTATCGGGTTCCCTAACAATCTAGAACAAATGAAATCGCTCAAATAAGCCAGTCATGCAGCACTCATCGTCATAAGCTTGGTCGAGAATCGGATCTCCACCACTTAGGTGAGGACGGTGCTAACTATACCAAGACATTCAACGGGTGGTAGTGTTTGGTGAGGTTTAAGGGTATGGGTAGTGGTGTATGTTTGGTTGTAAGGGTTTGACTCATCTTAAAACTCAAAGATAGTGAAAAACTTTATTTCAGAACGAAACGGAGCATTTTGTAGCTGCTCGTCTTCTATCGAATTTTTCTTGAGAATGTGATACTTGAAGCACTCAGCTTTATTTGATGGAACTATTTTTCTTTTTCTTTTCTTTTTCTTTTCTTATTTTTTTATTTTTCTTTTCTTCTTCAGAACTTCTTTGCCAGAGAATTTCTAAGGATATTTTATGTTGATTCCTTCAGAAATCCTTTTCGGAACTATGATCTTTGATCTTGATCTTCAATTTCTTTTGTCGTGCCAATTTTTCGCACTTTTAACTTTTTAGAGTACACAGAAGAGGAAGACTTTAGAGCATATTTGAAGAGGATGTTCCAAAAGATGTTTTTCACGACCATAGAAATTCTAAGATAAGGTTTTGGGAATTTTGGTTGAGTGGGGGTTTAGTATGAGGGTTTTTACGAAATGAAAAGTTTAGGCCCAACAGGGTTTACTAGGCGGATCATCGATACTGAAAATAAGTATCGGAAGGGTTTTGGGCTTGAAGAGATATGTAAGAATTGGGTTTAAATCTTAAGGAATGTCAAGGTCATCTAGCTGCACCTATACCGCGTACGGTACACACCAATGTGGTCTTGAAACGTATGTCTGGAGCAAGTTCTAATTCAGAGATGCAAGCATCGGCACACACAAGAAATGAAAGTGAAGCATTAAAGATGAATGCTTTAAGGCTCAAGATACCTCACTACAAAATAGGGTTGTATGTGCCTAGCCATGCTCCTTTCAGATTATTGTTTCTTGCTCGAGAAATTCCTATCTTATTTTCCCTATATTCCAAAATATCTTACTCATATTTCGAGAATGATTCTTTTCGAAAGTATTTAACTCAAAAACTTAGAGTTTAGTTTCATAATTTAACTCATAATTTGTAACACCCACAAATTTATTGTTTAGCGGAAGCAAGATTTGGGTGTTACGAATCAATAATCACAGCACAAAGATATATAATGAACGACCACTATATGCGTCGTTTTGGACTTGTATAGATAAAACAAAAGTTTACATCAAAATATCGTTTACATTAGCACAGCTTGAAATTGAGAGATTTAAGTACATAATTAATCTATACAAAATATAATAATGCAGCTAAATCTCTGATTGTTTGCATGATGACTCTAGCTAATTGATCCTTACTTGAGCAGTCCAACCTACTGCTGGTCACTTGTGATACATGCTAAAATTGGTCAGCGAAACGCTGGTGAGCTCACAGGTTTGTATGTCAACACATATGTTTGTATGAACCGCAAGATTTAATAATTGAATTTGAAATGCAATTAAGCAAAATAAAAGTTATACAGCCATGAGCACATAGTCTGAGCTTAACTTGAGTTGTCAGGCCCACTTAAGGAAACCTAACTTGAAATGCCTCCTACGAGTGCCTAATCCACACTCGTCTTCCCAAATGCTAATACGTCCGTTTGACCAGTTAGTGCGTGCTAACCCGGACGAGGATTGTCAATCCTATATGATATCATATACTAACATTCACGCTACTACGTATTACCAGACTATGCTATGGAGGGCTTTAAATTGATTAGCTTGAAACTCATGTAGTATTTGATTTGATTTGTACTTGCGTTCAACTTGTAAAACAAAACGAGCAATAATATCACACCCCTAATTGAAAAGCAGTAAAATAGGGGCCATGAGACTCACCTGAGCCCTGATTGTTTATCGAATAACTTGAACTGATTAGCTGTGAATTGATGTCCGAAGACTTGTAACCTGAGTGTGTCCACGACACATAATGGTTATTAATTGTACAGGTATCTCGAAAGACTACCTTTGTAATTGTTTATTTATCTATGATGTCCAAATTACCCCAATTTGGTTGATTGACTTGTCCAAATTACTACGATTTGGTTGATTGAATTGTATGTTTGAAAATGTGTACGGCCCGTTGGTGATTAATTGTAATAATAGTCTTGATGTTATCACATTGATTTCGAAGCGTTATACTTGAAAAGCAAATTTCATTATGTTTGAAAAGTTGTATCGTATAAGCGTTTTGAAGTTGTACAAGTTTGACGCTTGGTGAGAAATGTGCTTACTGAATCTAAGTACGGGGGTCCGGGGGCAACGCCCCTGGTTAGCGGGGTTCCAGGGGTGGCAACCCCTGGCGGGGTCCAAGGGGCTGGCCCCTGGCTAGGGTCGAGATGCCAGGTCAGCTCGAAAAATTTTTATTTCTATTAAATTGCTTTGGTGAAAAACGCATCAGGACTTGAATTTGGGTAAAATCAAGTGATAAAATTTTGATCTCGATACTTAGTAAAAAGTTGTAAATATTCTGGTTTTGGCGACACTAAGATAGTGTCGCTACGGGCTTAGGCGACCCTTAGTAAGTGTCGCTATATTTCTGATTTTTGATAGTTGGGCGACACTTGAGTAGTGTCGCTATGGCGACATTTATGAATTTCGGCGTCACTAAGGGAGTGTCGCTAAGTTAAATCTGGTTAAGTAATTCAGCGACACTTAAGTAGTGTCGCTATAGGGGCGACACTTATGCGCCAAGTGTCGCTACTACTGTTTTTGGCACACTAGCGACACTTCCAACTGTTGGCCGGATTTTGAGCCGAAAACGTGTTTTCCGGCGACCACTGGTTCCAAATCTTTTACCCAACCCTTATATGGACATTTTGAGCTTATATAAACAACAAACACATAAAAATGAGCGAAAACGGAGAGTTTCGGGTTTTTGTCGGAAACTTACGCGGTGTCGAATCGAAAATCCGAAAAGATGGAGTTGTAGATCGTTGAGTGGTGGTCGTTAATCTCTAAAAATCTTGAAGATTTGATGTCGTTTGATGCTAGTTTTGTTGATTTTAGATGGTTGGGGTGTGGTTTGGTTTTAGAAAGAAAAGAAAAGAGAGAAGATGATGATGATGGTGAAATGAGAAAAGGGGGAGGGGTTTCCCCCCTTTTTTGGCTGAAAATTCAGTGGGGCCCACCCATGTGGGTGTGTCCCGAATCTGTTTTCTGCAACGCGCTCCGTGCGGTGTTCGTTTTCCCGATCGTTAAATCGTTAAATAATTATTTTATAATTTTAAAAATGTAAATAATCCCTTGATAAATTTTGTTGAAGTATTTTACTAAATACTTTACATTTGGGTTATAAGATTATAACTTTAGTTTTTTACGTTTTGTTTGCGCGTTAAATCTTTAAATCGCGTAAATTGTTAATTGTATTATACAAAATGAATATGAAATATTATATAAAATAATATTTTTGGATATAATAGTGTTATCAAATAATGTTTATAATATTTAACTAAATTGTTCACCAACGTCCGTATTAATTGAATCGAATTACATTCGATTAGAAATTTGTACGATTTAATCAAATCGCATACTTATATATTCAACAATATATAATACTTGATACACAAATTAGCCTAACACAGAACTAATTACATGTATTAAAACTTGATTAGGCACTAATTTCTAGTCCTAATTTGATGGGTGTCACATAATTTTAAATTTTTGAAAAATTTTATTTGAAAAAGTTCGTTTTTGGGGAAACATTTTCTGAGTAATGCTGTTTTGGACATAAAAATCGCCTAAAATTATCCAAGGTATTCTATACCTTGCTATCCCACACTTAGAGGAACATTGTCCCTAATGTTCTCTTGAGTTGAGTTTTTACTGGAGGTAAAATCCCACACTTAGAGTTTAAACATGTAAGAAAATGTTTCTTAAGTGTTAAATTTGGGTTTGAATCCCACACTTAGTGATAAGCTCAGGATAGGGTATAGAATATAACAAGCTAACAAGACAAAATATATGTGATCATGAAATGGATAGAAGGTTAAGAAACTCCCCAGATAACGTTTTGAAGCATATGAAATTTTGCAGGAGAGAGAGAGTCGAAGCGAGCTTTCTTCTGCATTCTTCTTGAAGGACAGCAAGCTTCATACGGGGTTATCCGGTGTCATGTATCCAATGTTATCAGAAATCAACTTCAATTCTTTTAAGTGGGGATCCTTATGGTGTAGAATCCCATACTTTAGGTTTTGAAGAAGTTGGAGTGATTTTGATAAGTGTTTGTGGTGTGGGGAGTGATCCCACACTTAGTTCTTTGAAGTGCTAAGATACAAGGAAGTTTTGAGAAGAACGAGGCCCCTCCATGAGATGTTGAATGTTCCGCAGTCTGCAAATATTGAAAACTGGTTCGGGTTGCCTTTTGACTTCACGGATTTTTTTTTTGAAAGTGCGTCATCTCGTCTTTTTCCACGTTCATACATCACAACATTTCTACTTATTAAACAGAAAGAAAATAAAACATAATAAGTAAAAGCATAATATAGATAAGGATAGAGTGATCAACCAACTAGTGGCTGATACAAATAAGTTCCAAAAGTAGGGTCAAACAGTAGCCAAACAAACACAAGATAATAATAGTAATAATGTCTGAAACCAAAGTCAAATGATGCAAATGGGGTAGAACTATGAGGCTGGGGATCCCTGGTCAGGTGCATCAGTATGCTGAGTAGGAGCTGGTGCTATAGATGGTCCTACGACTGATTGCTGGCCACTAGATACTCTCTGTCCCTGTTCTTCAGCATTGATCAGTTTGAGCTGAATCAATATGTCTCTGAGGGTAGCTGCTGGCAGTCTCATCGGATCAGTGTAGCCCCATTCTAGCAAAATAGCCGAAGTAACCCTTGCTTGCTCTAGTAAGGTCATGTAAGCCTGACGTAGAATGCTCTCTGTCGGTACGGCTGAGGAAGAGATTGGTCCCAAGTTTAATAGCATCCCGGAAGTGTAAAAAGATACAGCATCCGTGCCCAAGTAGACTGTGTCAGCACGGTAAGATCCACTGGCGACTGGCTGGGCAGGATGAGAAATCACAGGTGCAGAAATCACTGGCTGAACTACCGGCATCTCGGTCTCAACTGACTGGACCTGCTCTGGTACTGGTGTGGTCCGGATAGCGGGTGATGGTGTATGGGTGGTATGTGATGGGATGGATGTATGTGGTGGTGCTATGGCTGGTGGTGGTGGACCGCATCGGTACATGTAAGGCTATGGGTCAGGAATACCAAGTTTCCTGGAAATCAACAGCTGATGGGAATGGCTAACCTGAAGAGCATACAAAAGATAATACTGTGTCAGCGAGGTCACTGGATATGTGTAGTGAACAGTAGCCTGAGCTGGTGGCTCGGCTATCTCAGCTTCTCTATGCGGGACACTAGCATGAGTAGTAGGTGCTCGGGCTCTATCAGATGGGCCATCCTCAGTATCTGCAACAGGTGAGGATCCTCTAACACGCTTCCCAGGGAGACGACATCCTGGAATGATTTGTTTGGTCTTCTTCCATAGGCACTGTCTCTGCTCATCTACCTCAACAAGATGGATCAACTTGCTGTAGTCCAAGTTGAATGGCAAAGAACGAGAACAAACAGTAAACTCCTCAGTGTGGGCCTCAGTCAACAATCCCATACTATACAGCAATCTAGTAATAATCGACCCCATGAACATGTGCCTATCCATGTCTGTCTCACCCCCAAGTCTCTCAGCGATCAAGAAAGCAACATTCAGATTCTTTCCCCCTATGATTGCTTCCATGAACTTCAACTCTTCGGCACTCACAGCACCACCTTCCTTCTTTACAAATATAGAACATGCTAACAACTTGTGAAGGATGTGATGAACCGGCTTGATGAAAGTGGATGACTTAACATAGCTCCTAAAGTTTGATCCTGCTAAATCCATCCAAATATCCTTGTGGTTCCTGTTTGGTAGGCTGGAGATGTCTTGAACACTGTTTCTGAACCATGCAGAGTTGACCTGAGACTCTGTATATAAACCAAGATACACTCCCAAGTCGGCAACTGAGCTATGATGAATCTGTTCCTGAAACCTTAATGAGATCTTTCTTTTGTCGGATACGCTCATTTTTGGATTCAGCTGGTAAGTCATCATGAACTCTGTCACTACTTCTCGGTATGCATACTCATCTATATCGAAGAGACGGAGAAGGGCATTGTTCACTTGACCATCGGTCTCATACATCAACAAACTCTTCAACTCATCCCTGATCCCTAGCTTAATCATGTCTTTCCATACCACATACCGATTACTGCCTATCGGTCGCTGCAACCACTGGCGAATGAGTGACCTATTCTTTGAAGATTTGGCCAAGTAGCTGAGTGAAGGTGGGCAATTTTCCATCTGTGATAAAAGACAAGAAAAGATTAGACCATAACCATGATATATTAATGGATATGCTAAAGTACTTCCAAATTTTCAGAAAAAATTGGAAATGTAGGCTTTAGAAATGGGCATATCCAGAAATTTTAAAATTGCTAAACCTAACTGCAACCAATCACAAATCCAAAAAAAACTTTTATCAACTTATGTCTAAATAAGGGTAAGTGACACAAAGCTTCAAGTTCCTAGCATAATCAAAGCAAGTCAACAAGGTACCTAACTTAATTATCCCAAGCACTAAAAACTTAAATACTTCATGTTTATGGTTAATCAATCTAAATGAGATTAAATCCAAGGTCATATAATTACCTCAAGTAAATCAATTAATCATAAAAGGGCATATTACCAATTAAATATGCAATCCAATATTCCGCAATTTCCAAAAGACATAAAGCTTTGACAAAATGGTAGTTTTTAGAAAATGGCGTTTTTGTTGGTTTCATTTCAAAGTCATACACTTTATTAATTGAAGTGATAAACTTTAAAAAATGATTAAATAAACCGAAGCTTGTTTTGATAATCTTGTAAGCTTTTTAAGTTTAGAAAAGTCATAAACATGGTTTAAGAATAAAAGTTTTAAGTAAAAATGATGTTTATGACGATTTTATCAAAAATGAGCTTACTTTAATTACCAAAAACTAGTTTAACCATTTTCTAATCACAAATGATCAATCAAAACATGTTAACCTATCATATTTAAGCATAACTCAATCAACAAAAGTCAACATAAGCAATTAATCAAGCAAAAAGTCAAACTAGCCATAGTTCATCCAAAAAGTCAACACTTTAATCTCCAATCTTGCAATCAAGCTAACAAATCACTAGATTAAGCTTGTAATCATGTTAAGCATCAAGATAAGCATGAAATAACACTAAAGATTGCAACTTTTAACCATGAAATCTATGAAAATGAGTTACAAGCCCTAATTTTTAAAGTTTCATGAAAATCACAAAATTAGGTCAAGAATTACCTTAAACTTGATGTAGTGATGTTGTGGATGCAAGAAAGATCATAAAATGATGAATTTTGAGCTTGGAATCATGCAAAATGGTGAAGTAATGGAGATTTGGTGGTGATGGGGTGTAGGCTGACGGTTTGGGGGAGAGAAGAGGGAAGAAGATGAAGATTTTTATGTTTTGTCTTATGTGTGTGGCCAAAAGTCCCTTTTATACCCTTTCACACGCACGCGATTTAAAATTTGCGAAAGATACGAAACATACAAGTAAAATTTTAAAGTTTAAAATTTTAAATAAAATAATTTTAAAAAGTATGTTCGTAATTTTCTGAATCTTTACGCGCAGTCTGAAAAAGATATTGCGAATCGTATGCGAAATCGTATACGTTTTTATTTAAAACAAGACAATCTTTTTGTGTTCTTTAAAATTCAAGACAAATTCAAAATTAATTTTTCAAAAATTAAAAATAAACTTTTTAGAACTTTCTGAAAATGTCTGAAATTCGTTACTGTGTCGTGCGAATTTGAATTTTAAAAGAACGTTTTCTTGTGTTTTTAAATGCAAGCTTTTAAATTTAAAAATAAACCACTAATATTACTTAGCCTAAATACTTATAATAAAACTAAATTAACTAAAGTTTGGGTTGCCTCCCAAAAAGCGCTTGGTTAAAGTCGGTAGCTCGACTTTTGGACAAATTTATTGAGTATTGCCCAAGAGCAATTGTTTAAGTGAATTTGGTGCTCTTGGTTGAGGGAAAGTGTAGCGAGGAATAAAGTCACAAGTGAGAATCTTAATGACAGAATCAACTAGGTCTGCGGGATGTAACGAGAATCGTTTGTGTTCAGTGAGAAACATACGTTCCTTTTTGCCTAAATCAAGAAGATTGTCAATAAACTTGTTAAATTCCTTTCTAACTTTCTTAGGGTTTGAAATTCCGTTTCGTGATCCGTCATCTATATGGTTTAAGTCATGAAGAAGCATTCCTAGGGTTTGTTGAAATTTCCATTCTTCTCTCGAATCGGGATCTCCGGTGGTAGTGTGAACTGACTCCGTGATTTCTTCGATTAAAGATGTTTGTGAAACAGTGAAAGGAAATTTTGACTGAGCAAATAACAAAGTGAGTGAGACGTTAATATCCTTCCTTCCAGCAAAGAAAGTAGCTTCCATGTTATCGTCAGTGGATCCAGGGAATATCTCTAAAAACTTGTTGATCATATAAGTAGCGGGGTCAACGAAGAATGGAATTTTATCAGAAATGACGAGAGATATAGCGGGATCTTTGCTGATCCAGAACTCAAGCTCATAAATCATAGCCGCAACATAATGATTAATTAGGGTTTGGGAAACCGGTTGATAATCGGTGTAGGCGAATAGGTCCATTAGTAGGTCTATTTCTGATTTAAGCTTTAGCTCTTGCTCTCGATAATGTGTGAAGATACCTTCCTCCTTTTGATTTGGAAGATGGTGGAGAATACCAACCTGTTTCTTTATCCTACGAGCGACTTCTCTTTGTTCAACCGAAAAAGGAAAATCAGACGTTTTGAGTTGTCTGGCAAATGCCCGACAAACATCCAATCTCCTATCAGGATCAAAAGAGTTACCTACGTAGCGGATATTTTCTTCAGGTTTGATTGGTAAAGTCCTATCAACAACACGATAGATGGTGTACTCAGGTTCGGGTACAAGGTTCAAAAAGATAGGTGATTTTGGAGGGTATTCGTAAACTTCTTCATCCCAGGGTGGAAGACGTTCTTCAACGGGTGGAAAACGAAAGGGTTGAAGATGTTCAGAGTTACTCTCGACAAAACCAGATGAGGTAGGGAATTGAAAGAAGTTTTCTAAGGAATATGAAATCTCAGGAGCAGGTATAACCTGATAGCTTAGAATGCTAGATGCAGAAGTTGAGATCTTCTGATGAGAATCATGGGTTCCTAAGTCAAGGTCTAAGAATTGCCCTATGGTTATAGATTCATCGTCTGAATTAGCGGAGATAACTTCGGAAGAGGGTAAAGATGAAGAGTAGACGTCAGATTCCAACTATTGTTCTGTGACACCCGTCAATTTAGGACTAGAATTTAGTGCCTAATCAAGTTTTAATACATGTAATTAGTTCTGTGTTAGGCTAATTAATGTATCAATTATTATATATATTGTTGAATGTATATATATATCTACACAATTATGCGGTTTGTTTAAATCGTACGAGTTTCAACTCGAATGTAATTTGGTTCAATTAAATACGGACGTTGGTGAACAATTTAACTAAATAACATAACGTTATTTAATGGAACTATTATATCTCAAGGATATTATTTTGTAATATTTTAGTTTAAACAGTATCGTATAAATAACAATTTACTAAGTTAAATTATAAACACGCGCGACAAAACAAAAATGCGTTTAAGTTATAATTTATAACTACAACCTAAGGTACTTTAATAAAAATACTTCAACCAAACCATCGGGAATTTATTCGCATTTTAAAAAGCATATGTAAAAGTAACTAATATTAATTAAACGTTTAAATAATTGGGAGAACGAACACCGCACGGACCACATTGCGTGGACTGAAAAAGGGAAACTTCCACCAAAACCATCTCCATCTTTCTTCTTTCCTCATTTCTCATTTCTTTTCTCTCTCTTTCTTTTCTTTCTCTCCAAACACACCAAAACAACACCACCACCATAATCATCAAAATAAGAACACGAAACGACCTCGGATCATCAAAATAATTACGGAAAAGGAACCACCTCGACGCGATCTACATTTCTATCTTTTCGGATTTTTAATCCGACATCGCGTAAGTTTCCGACAAATTCCCGAAACTTCTCGTTTTAGCTTGTTTTTACATATCTATGAGTTATATAACATGTATATGTCCAAATATATGAAGAAAACATGATTTTATAGCTTAAAAACGGGTGTGAATTGGGTTTTTGGCCGGAAAAATCTAGACAGTCGGACTTTCTGGGCTGGTGTTCTTCAATGCGACACAAGCCTTGTGTCGCATGTAGTGTCGTATTTTGCCTGTTATGTCGCATAAAAGCCCTTGTGTCGTATCTTGTGTCGTAAAAACCTTGTTGTGTCGGACCTTTTGCGACACAATGTTATGTCGTACCTTATGTCGCAAAAACTATGCGACACAATCGCTATGTCGCTGTTGAATCAGCATTGTACGCTTATGCGACACAACCCTTGTGTCGCTAAGCTCTTGTGTCGCACTTCTATGCGACACAACCCTTGTGTCGCATAACAAATTATTATGTCGCATAAAACAGAATATTTACAACTTTTTACTAAGTGTCGAGACCAAAATTTTATCACTTGATTTCACCCAAAATCAAGTCCAGATGCGTTTTTCCTTAAAGCAATATAGTATAAATAAAAATTTTCCAAGCTGACCTGGCAGCTCGACCCCAGCCAGGGGCTCTGCCCCTTGGACCCCGCCAGGGGCTGCCGCCCCTTGGACCCCGCTACCAGGGGCGCTGCCCCCGGACCCCCGTACTTAGATTCCGTAAGCACATTTTTCACCAAGTGTCAAACTTGAACAACTTCAAAACACTTATACGATACAACTTTTCAAACATAATGGAATTTGTTTTTCAAGTATAACGCTTCGAAATCAATGTGGTAACATCAAGATTATTATTACAATTAATCACCAACGGGCCGTACACGTTTTCAAACATACAAGTCAATCAACCAAATCGGGGTAATTTGGACAAGTCAATCAACCAAATCGGGGTAATTTGGACAAACAACTACAAAGGTAGTCTTTCGAGATGCCTAAACAATTAATAACCATCGCGTGTCATGGACACCTTCAGGTTACAAGTCTTCGGACCACACTTCAAGGCAAATCAATCCAAGTTATTAATTCAAACTTTCAAGACTCAGGTGAGTTTCATGGCCCCATTTTCACTATTTTACAACTAGGGGTGTGATATTACTGCTCTGTTTTATTTTACAAGTAGAACGCAAGTGCCAACCTTCAAATACTACATGAGTTTCAAGCTAATCAATTTAAAGTCCTCTATAGCATAGTCTCTAATATTTTAGCGTGAATGTTAGTATATGATATCATATAGGATTGACAATCCTCGTCCGGGTTAGCACGCACTAACTAGTCAAACGGACGTATTAGCATTTGGGAAGACGAGTGTGGATTAGGCACTCGTAGGAGGAATTTCAAGTTAGGTTTCCTTAAGTGGGCCTGACAACTCAAGTTAAGCTCAGACTATGTGCTCATGGCTGTACAACTTTTATTTTGCTTAATTGCATTTTAAATTCAATTATAAATCTTGCGGTTCATACAAATATGTGTTGACATACAAACCGGTGAGCTCACCAGCGTTTTCGCTGACCCATTTTAGCATGTATCACAGGTACCCAGCAGTAGGTTGGCTGCACAGGCAGAGACTATTAGCTCGAGTCAGCATACGTACAATTAGAGATTGGATTGCATTATTATATTTTGTATAAGTAATTATGTTATGTAATCTCTCAATTTCAGGAACTGAGCTAATGTAACATTATTTTAATGTAAACGTTTACTTTATTAATACAAGTTTAAAACGACGCATATAGTGGTCGTTCATTATTATCTTATGTGCTTTGTATATTGATTAGTGACACCCAAATCGAGCTTCCGCAAATCATTAAATTTGGGGGTGTCACATGTTCTAAGCAGGCGAAGAACTCAGCGTCATCCATGGCCATCATTTCTTTGGACGTCTTGAGGGCGAGTGGAGAAATGGGGCTAGACGGAGATGAATCATAGAAAGATATTTTTGTATTTTTCATTTTTAACTAAACTATCTAAATTATTCTAAAGAAAGCAAATAACTACCAACTAAGTTTGAGAAAACCTAATTGGAAAGGATCTCCTAAAAGCTAGAATATCTAAGGCGGCTTCAAATCGTAACGCTCTACGATCCCCGGCAGCGGCGCCAAAAACTTGTCGCGACTCCTATCGGTCGGTCGGATTTGACTCCGGTCGTTGTTCCAACAGCAACAGAAGCGGCAGACAGTGAGTTTTAAATTTATATGAGCTGGGGCTCAAACTATAAGTACTACCTACCTTGGGAGCAAGCAGTAAGTATAACTCGAGGTCGTTCTTAAATCGGAGCGAATTGAAATAAAGCGGGTCACCAAAGATTATGGTCGCAATTAGGATGGGGGTAGGTAGATAGATTTTTGTTTGGAAGGTTTTGTTTTATAATTATCCTAAATGCAGAAAAGTAAATAACGAGAAATGAAATTAGGGTTTAAGCAGACAGGTAGAGATGTGATTGCTGAAACTTGGATAATTAGGGTTTCGGGATGATGTTCATTATAAAATTGATTGGAGATTTACCAGATAAAGAGTAGACATACTTTCGGTGTAAACACTAGGACCCTACGTTCAGGTGAAACCCTAGAAACATATGTCACTGGAATCCTAGGTTATCATGATTCTGATCAGATCAGGCTGTTTTCAAACCCTCCTGAGCCTTTGCTTAACTAAGACAAAGTCACCCTAAATGTTCTAGGGATCAGGCATAAGGCAACAGACCGCAATTGTATTTACTGACCTTTCTTAACACCTAATCGTCTATTTACTTTTATTATAGCAAATACTGATTGTATCCTGTGTATGTTAAACTATTGGTGTGATTAGGGTTTTGCATGTCTAGGTATATGATTGACACTACCATATATTGTTTCTATTGAAGCACATTCTTAACCATCGTAAATATAGACCCTCCTTTACAGTCAGGCGTTCATCCCTAGGAATAATCACGGTGTACAGGGCAATTAGGCATTTCCACAGTGTTCCAAACCCTAGATGTACTGACGGTGTACTGGACATTTAAGCATTTCCACAGTGTTCCAGATCTTAGGTGTACTAACGGTGTACAGTGCAAGAAGCATTTCCACCGCTTTGATTCCTAGACCACAGTTCTAGAAGGATCACTTCTAGGTAATTCACGATGAAACAATCCATGGCATTTCCTTAGCTTCCACGTATTTGTACTCCACACGAGGTGTTTCCAACGCTATACAAAGTACCGTGCCTTTTAAAGGAAAGTTCATAGTTTCATACTGTAACTGAAGATAACTGTATATTCATAGTATTTGGGTTGATCAGATCCTATCCTAGGGCAACAGTCACGTGAAAGTCTGGAAAGGGTGATGAGAGACTAGATCTATATTCAGGATAAGCTTAACCAGATACACAGCATAACAATTTCCAATCGTATAAATGAAACATTAATTTAACATCATCCCTACTCCTAATATCTACATTTCAACAATCACAATATTAAACTACTCTATAAACATGGCAATATGCAGAATACAAACTGAAATAACATAAAGCACAAGCATTATAACAGTAAGTAAAGTTTAGATATCACCGGGAATACAGCAACGTAATACTGAGGATTACAAATAGTCTGAACTTGAAAAGCTCGTTACAACAAGATTACCAAGCTAAAACTTCCTCTAGACTCGAACCGTAAGCTCAACCCTAACCTTTCTCCTCTAACTCCTAAGAGTAGTGCTAGAGAGAGAAAGTTAGAGAGAGAAAGTGAAAGAAAATGAGAGAAATAAAAATGAGAGAAATGTGAAAGTGTGTGAATGTGTTAAGGTGTGTAGAATGAGGAGGGGTGATCCCCTATTTATAGGCAAAGCTCAAAAATCAGCCGTACAACTCGCAAAACAGCACGTACAAGCAAACGAAGCACGATACGGGGGCAAGGAGCCGTATACGGCCTTGGTGGGGCCGTATACGGTGTGTACATGGCCGTATACGGTCTTAGGTAGGCCGTATACGGTTGCCAAGGCCGTATACGGCGTCCGTCTGATTTCGTTCGTTGCTTAGAACGCGCGTATCTCCTTCGTTATGCGTCCGTTTGACCTGATTCTTTCGCCTGTGTCTTCGTAATTCCGTTACACTTCTAATGATGCCAACTTCACTGAAATTGGATGTGTATAGCTCATGCATAGCCGAAATGACTTTATAGGGTCTGATACTGCTCAGTCTTCTCCGTTCTTTATCCGATTTGCATGATTCTTGATTTTCCCGTCTCGATTTTACCTGTTTTATCATATGATGAAGTTAGAATGTGATCTATATAAGGTAAATGAGGCCGGAGGATTTTGTGTACGTTTATTCGCCCTGATTTGCTCGTTATTTGGATGTTTTAGGTGATTTTTGCACCAACGCCTATATTTAGACCACTTTAGTGAATTTTAGTAAATAATGATCATTTTGGAATGTTTTCACTAAAGTTACGTCCAAAAAGTGCGGAATATTGCCCTTAAAAACATGACTATTTGAGTCACATCAAAGGTCTTCTCCCATAGGAAGTTTCATTAGTTTATCGACATTGAAGGTGACTTCCTCAGTTCCCACTCTAAGTTTTAAAGATTTTTCATTCACGTCAATGATGGCCTTGGCAGTATTTAGGAAAGGTCTACCAAGGATGAGTGGTACCTGAGTGTCTTCCTCAATATCCAAAACAACAAAATCAACAGGAAAGACGAATTTATCAACACGCATCATAATATCTTCAGCAATTCCTCGAGGGAGTTTAACTGATCTATCAGCTAATTGGATGGTCATACGGGTTGGTAAAAGTTCGCTTATTCCTAGTTTCCTATAAAGCGAGTATGGCATAAGGTTTACACTAGCTCCTAAGTCAGCTAAGGCGTTACTTATTTGAACATTCTGAAGGTAACAAGGAATAGTGAAATGGCCAGTGTCTCCTAACTTTGGGGGCAGTCCTTGTTGCATAATTAAAGAGCATTCTGCATCTAAGGGCAAGTTAACTATTTGTCTGAGCTTTTCTTTGTTGGATATAAGTTCTTTAAAGAATTTGGCACAACCAGGCATTTCAACTAAAGCATCTAATAATCGAACGTTTAAGTGTAGGCTTTTGAACATCTCTAGATATTTTCCAAACTGGGCTTCTTATTTCTCTTTCTTAAGCCTACCAGGGAAAGGTATATGTGTTGGTTTAACTACTTCTGGG
Source organism: Helichrysum umbraculigerum (assembly GCA_949592205.1). Lineage (NCBI taxonomy): Eukaryota > Viridiplantae > Streptophyta > Magnoliopsida > Asterales > Asteraceae > Helichrysum > Helichrysum umbraculigerum. Next base: position 45,164,543 of record CATIUR010000001.1, read on the forward strand.
GCTTTGGAAGATTCTGGTTCAGGAGAGGTGATAGGAGTGTCAACAGGTACTGAATCAGTGGGTAGAGAAGATCTAGAAGGTTCGTCTGAAGGAATATCTACCGATTTCTCATTCTTAGTCTCTTTTCCGCCTCTAGTGACTACAAGGATATCATCATAATCATAAGATGAATGATGAATAGCTTTGCTAATCGCTTCTTCTCTTTGCTTCTCCTCAACTTTTAAAACAATCTTTTAACATTATCCTCCATGTTTTTAATTAAATCGTTTGAAATTCTGAGCAAATAATCAATTTGGTTTTGAAAATCAACAATTTGTTTGTTTTTATTATTTTGCTCAACCATGAAGTTATTGAAAATCGTATTGTTTAGACGAGAAGACAATTGAGAAGAAGTAGAGGGTGTAGAGGGAACTAACAAATGAGAGATATGTTGTTTGGATAACCGCTGAGTGAAAGGTTTTAAATGAATGATTTGATCAGTGGTTCCAGATGTGGCGAGAACATCTTACTTGGGCTTCGAGCGTGAGAAGAGCCGTTGAGGTTGCTTCTTAGGTTTGGAAGAGTCTTGCATATCCTTAACAACTTTAGAGATGGATTCGAGTTGAGTTCTTAAGGTGTCGAATGCTTGAGTAGAAGTGTCTTTGTCTTCCGAAGTTGATTCATCAAACTCCAAGTCGTGTTGGTGCATCGTTATCATCTCAATCAACTTCCAGGCTTCTTCTGACGTATGTAGCATGAAATTTCCGGATGAAGCAGCATCGAGGGTTTTTTTGGTGATGAGGATTCAGACTGTTGTAGAATGTGCAGACCAGATTCGTTTCAGCCAACTGATTATTCGGACATCTTCTAAGCAGATTCTTAAAGCGTTCCCAAGCTGAGCTTAATGATTCAGTAGTTCCTTGACGAAAGTTAATGATTTCATTTTTTAGCTTGGTTTGTAGGGACGGAGGGAAAAACTTAGCTAAGAACTTAGTAGGCATCTCCTCCCATGTATGAATCGAATTGGGTTCGAGTTCATAAAACCATGTCTGAGCTCGGAAAGCTAAAGAATAAGGAAACAGGTGAAGTCGGGTGACTTTGACACTGGATCCGGTTTGTTCGAAAGAGTCGGAAAGGTTGATGAACTTGTTAAGATGGGCGTTTGGATTTTCAACCGAAAGACCATGAAACTGACACTAAGATTTAAGTAATTTAATGAAGTGTGGTCTGATTTCAATGGTTTCGTCGGTTGGTGATACGATTGGTCCTCCTCGTCCCTCTAGCAGTGGTTGGGTTGATGAGGCGAGAGTGATACGATTCGCCATAACTTGTTTTTAGAAGAAAATAGGGTTTTGGAAGGATAGGTTTAACTAAGGACGGGAAATTAAAAACTAACTAACCTAGGGATAAAAACTGTAACTTCCGAATGATATTGATCTTCCGTAAGGATCGCTAAATAACTAAGATAACAAAATTCCTAAAATCGGTCGTTGTAGTCCCCGGCAGCGGCGCCAAAAAAGCTTGTCGTGCTTCCAGTGGTCGGACGGATTTTAATCCGGTCGTTGAACCAACGAACCAGGATGCGCGAACAGGGTTTTAAATTTATAGAGCAGGGGAATCCTAAGTTGTATACTACTGACAGACCTAAAAGGGCAGCAAGTGGTATGTATGACTCAGGTGTCATTCTTCAAACTACAACGGGCATGAGAGTCTAGGAAGTTTTATTATCTTTGGAGATTCAGCTAGGGTTTTCTAAAAGTTTTTAGATAGGTTTGGTTTTTATAACTAAACACTAATTTAAATAAAGAAAATAAAACAAAAGAGGTTTGTACGGAGACTCGGTCAACAGAGGATAAGCGAGTGTTTACTATGATTTCGTTAAATGTTATTGATGAATAGTCAAGGGTAAGGCTACTAGATGTGATGACTAATCCGGAGAGGATAGAAACATAATTAATGCAAAGTATTGTACCTACGACCGTTCCGTGGCTTCCATACGTTTGTACTCCACCAATTGGTGTTTCCAGCACTATACCGAGTAATAGGGCGTTTTACGGTTTTTCCGTTACATTAATTAGGGTTCCACATTACTCTCGCAGATTTCCTATATCCTAATGAGCTACAACTACGAGCCTATTAAGTATCTAACGTAGAGTTGTCCGCAATCAGATAAATAACATGTCACATGGATAGCAGTTATAGAAGTCAAATACACCGGAAGTTCTCCCAAATGTACAGACCAATTTAACCGACGACTATCCTCGAATCCTGGTCATGTCACAGTCATCAGAGATGTCTGTATCGTAGCGTGAATTGTTGATTGAACAAGAACACGAACGGGGGTAATCCCGCGGACCAAGTTGGGATAATCGGGCTAACGATCAGTTAAATTGTTCAGCATTACAGATATAAATCATCACAACTATTCCATGCATGTTAATCTACTGTGTAAACCAATATTCTGTGTCTGAAAACCTAATTATATAGTTATTGATATGAACCAGGAGGATAACTCTAGCATGCATAATTCCTAAGGCAACAATCAAACAAGAACATGCAATAGGGTGACACATAACAGAACACCATAAACCTAAGCATAGCAGATAACCAATAATCAGATCATAGATATCCCGAAAGTTCTCTCAAAGATATATAACAGATAAACATGAATCTAACCTATCTCTAATCCTACGCTCCGTGTCTCTTATGATTTGTTTCAACCTAGAGAACACAACCATACCAAGTTCATTGATCATCAAGTATATAATAGGTAGAGAACGTACCACTAGTAATTGGCCAAGTTCTAGCAGGAAGCTTCTAACCACAGCATAAGTTGGATAGATAAACATTCGAGATTCATTTTATGAGTTCATACACAGTTTAAAGTAACACGGGCGGAGTAACAGCATGGCATAAACATATTGACTATTCTAACATAACTACATCATAGTAAACACAAAGAAATGTCTAGCCTAACATTATATATCTAGCATACAATCCTAAACAAGCATAACCAAAGCAACACATGTTTAAAACTGGAAAGTAAGAGATATATAAATAGAACCTGATACGAATTTATTACAGACAGATCTTCGCGAATACAATGTCTTGGAGTGACTCCGTACAAAAGCTAAAAGCTACCTCTACCTAACTATCTCTCTAACTAGCTCAATTCTAGAGAGAGAAAATCTTCTAGAGAGAGAAACTAGAGAGAGAGTGATGTGTGTGAGAGAGAAAGTGTAGGGAGAGAATGAAAATGAGAGAAATGGTATGTTGGTGAAGTGAGGGGTGTCCACTATTTATAGGCAAACCATCAAATTGCGCGTACAACTCACGAAGCAGCACGTACAAACAAACGAAGCAGCATAAGGGGGTGCAGGGGCCGTATACGGCCTTGTAAGGGCCGTATACAGTCTAGTGAGGGCCGTATACGGTCTCACAAGGGCCGTATACGGTGTGTGGGGCCGTATACGGGCTATGTCTGATTTGGTTCGTTGCTTAAAACGTCCGTATCTCCTTCGTTATGCGTCCGTTTGACTCGATTCTTTCGCTTGTGGTTTCGTAATTCCGTTATGCTTCTAATGATGCCAATCTCACAGAAATTGTATGTGTAGAGCTTAGGCGTAGCCGAAATGACTTTTAATGGCTCTGAAAGTGTAGTGGTTTCTCCTTCCTTTGGCTGTTTCACTTGATTCTAGATTTTCCCGTCTCGATTTTACCTATACAACAGATGGTAGAAGTTAGGAGGTGTGCCTTGACAGGAAAATGAGGTCGGAAGAATCGGCCTGTATTAAAATGCTGTGTTTTGTGCGATTTCAGGGTGTGTTCAATGATTTTTACCACAACGTCTACTTTTGAACCACTTTAGTGAATTTTAATAAATAATCAATGTTTTGGAATGTTTTTACTAAAGAAAGGTCCAAAATGTGAGGAATAAAGCTTATAAAAACATTACTTTTTACGTCACATCAGGATCTTCACGGGGTAGTCCGTGGAATTGATAGTTGTCCTTGATGAGTTGGACGATGTTGTATTTGAGTTCGAAAGATGGTCCGTCGATCACTGGATAGCTAATCGGTCCTCCTCGTCCTTCGATGGATGGTTTGGTACTGTCGGCGAGAGTAACACGAGCGGCCATTGGTGGAAAACGGGAACGTCTTTCTTTGCGGATGGTACGGATAATCGACTCAGGATCGGGTACGAAAATGAGAGGTTCAGATCCGACTGATCGGGTCGAATATCGTTGTTGATTGTTGGAAAGAATTTTCGGTGGTTACGAGAGAGAAATCTAATCTACGGGTATCACTAAAGAGAAAGTTCATCGGGACGCCTCAGAATCTTACGATTAACTTCCCCGGCAGCGGCACCAAAAACTTGACACGCCACCAACCGTCACACGTCGTCAACGCGACCGTATGGCAGCACGACGGTGTGGAAGTTTTAAAATTTATATTTTGCTGGGGACCTAAGTTCTACTAGAGCTGTATAGCTGAAGTATGACCTAGGGTCGTTCTAAAGAGTTAACCGTATTGTGAAACGATTTGTCGAGACGAAAGTTCAAGTTAGCAATGGTTTGAAAATAGTTTTGAGTGTGGGTTTTATACTTAGGTCCGTAATTAAAGCTAAAAACTAATTAAAGCAGAAAATAAAAGCAGTAGGTTGAATCAGTATAGGGGTGTCGTGTCTCTATCGGTCGGACGGATTTGATTCCGGTCGTTGTTCCAACAGCAATAGAAGCAGCGAACAGTGGGTTTTAAATTTGTAGAGCAGGGGAATCCTAAGTTGTATACTACTGACAGACCTAAAAGGGCAGCAAGTGGTATGTATGACTCAGGTGTCGTTCTTCAAACTACAACGGGCATGGGAGTCTAGGAAGTTTTATTATCTTTGGAGATTCAGCTAGGGTTTTTAAAAGTTTTTGGATAGGTTTGGTTTTTATAACTAAATACTAATTTAAATAAAGAAAATAAAACTAAAGAGGTTTGTACGGAGACTCAGTCAACAGAGGATAAGCGAGTGTTTACTATGATTTCATTAAATGTTATTGATGAATAGTCAAGGGTAAGGCTACTAGATGTGATGACTAATCCGGAGAGGATAGAAACATAATTAATGCAAAGTATTGTACCTACGACCATTCCGTGGCTTCCATACGTTTGTACTCCACCAATTGGTGTTTCCAGCACTATACTGAGTAATAGGGCGTTTTACGGTTTTTCCGTTACATTAATTAGGGTTCCACATTACTCTCGCAGATTTCCTATATCCTAATGAGCTACAACTACGAGCCTATTAAGTATCTAACGTAGAGTTGTCCGCAATCAGATAAATAACATGTCACATGGATAGCAGTTATAGAAGTCAAATACACCAGAAGTTCTCCCAAATGTACAGACCAATTTAACAGACGACTATCCTCGAATCCTGGTCCCCAGTCACAGTTATCAGAGACGTCTGTATCGTAGCGTGAATTGTTGAATGAACAAGAACACGAACGGGGATAACCCCGCGGACCAAGTTGAGATAATCGGGCTAACGATCAGTTAAATTGTTCAGCATTACAGATATAAATCATCACAACTATTCCATGCATGTTAATCTACTGTGTAAACCAATATTCTGTGTCTGAAAACCTAATTATACAGTTACTGATATGAACCAGGAGGATAACTCTAGCATGCATCATTCCTAAGGCAACAATCAAACAAGAACATGCGATAGGGTGACACATAACAGAACACCGTAATCCTAGCATAGCAGATAACCAATAATCAGATCATAGATATCCTGAAAGTTCTCTCAAAGATATATAACAGATAAACCTGAATCTAACCTATCTCTAATCCTACGCTCCGTGTCTCTTATGATTTGTTTCAACCTAGAGAACACAGCCATACCAAGTTCATTGATCATCAAGTATAGAATAGGTAGAGAACGTACCACTAGTAATTGGCCAAGTTCTAGCAGGAAGCTTCTAACCACAGCATAGGTTGGATAGATAAACATTCGAGATTCAGTTTATGAGTTCATACACAGTTTAAAGTAACATGGGCAGAGTAACATCATGGCATAAATATATTGACTATTCTAACATAATTACATCATAGTAAACACAAAGAAATGTCTAGCCTAACATCATATATCTAGCATACAATCCTAAACAAGCATAAACAAAGCAACACATGTTTAAAACTGGAAAGTAAGAGATATATAAATAGAACCTGATACGAATTTATTACAGACAGATCTTCGCGAATATAATGTCTTGGAGTGACTCCGTATAAAAGCTAAAAGCTACCTCTACCTAACTATCTCTCTAACTAGCTCAATTCTAGAGAGAGAAAAACCTCTAGAGAGAGAAACTAGAGAGAGTGATGTGTGTGAGAGAGAAAGTGTAAGGAAGAAATGAAATGAGAAAATTGGTATGAATGAAGTGTTGGGGATGTCCACTATTTATAGGCAATCCATCAAATCGCACGTACAACTCACGAAGCAGCACGTACAAGCAAACGGAGCACGATATGGGGTAGGGGGCCGTATACGGCCTTGCAGGGGCCGTATACGGTGTAGTGTAGGCCGTATACGGTCTTATATGGGCCGTATACGGTGCCTGAGGCCGTATACGGTCTCCGTCTGATTTCGTTCATTGCTTAAAACGTCCGTATCTCCTTCGTTATGCGTCCGTTTGACTCGATTCTTTCGCCTGTGGTTTCTAATTCCGTTACGCTTCTAATGATGCCAATATCACAGAAATTGGATGTGTAGAGCTTAGGCATAGCTGAAATGACTTTTAATGGCTCTGAAAGCGTAGTGGTTTCTCCGTCCTTTGGCCGTTTCACTTGATTCCAGATTTTTCCGTCTCGATTTTACCTGTACAACAGATGGTAGAAGTTAGGAAGTGTGTCTTGACAGGAAAATGAGGTCGGAGGAATCGGCCTGTATTAAAATGCTGTGTTTTGTGCATTTTTAGAGTGTTTTCAGTGATTTTTATTACAACGTCTACTTTTGAACAACTTTAGTGTATTTTAGTAAATAATCAATGTTTTGGAATGTTTTCACTAAAGAAAGGTTCAAAATGTGAGGAATAAAGCTTCTAAAAACATGACTTTACTTCTAAAGCAACAACTCTTAGACGTTGCTTGTCCTCAAGCAACAACTCTCTGAAAAATATTTTTAGGTCATGTTTTTAGGGGCGAGTCAGAGAATATGTTCCGAGATTAGCATTTCCTCATATAAGCAATTTACTTCTAAAAGTGTGGAGGAGGATAAGATGATCCTTCCATAAACAAGAAGAGATTCTCTTCGGCGTACGTCCAGATCTCATGATCTTGGAGTACACATGACTAGGCGATCTCACTATAGGTGATCACTCAATTCACTCAAAGTGTATCGGGTTTCCTATCAATCTAGCTCAAACGAAATCGCTCAAAATAGCTAGTCATGCTGCACTCATCGTCATAGGCTTGATTGAGAATCAGATCTCCACCACTTAGGTGAGGACGGTGCTAATTATCTCAAGACATTCAGAGGGTTGTAGTGTTTGGTGAGGGTGAAGGGTATGGATAGTGGTTTGTTTGGTTGTGAGGGTGTTTAGCTTATCCTAAAATCACTGAGATCATGAACAACTTTATTTAGAACAGAGAGGAACGGAGAGTTGGTAGCTGTTTCAGCTTTTGCCGGATTTTCCATGAAGAGCTATGCTTTGAAACTTTCAGCTTTATTTGCGGAGCTATTTTCTTTTCTTTTTCTTCTTTTGTCTTTGACGTCGCCCGATAAGTCAGGTTCGTTTTAGCTCACGCGAGTGAACCGTCCTCGTCGTCAAAGGACTCGTCCGGACAAATCAGGCGGGCGTCGTGGGTAAGTTTTAAAACTTGTAATATGCGGGGCTCAACTTATAGGTACTACCTACTACACTGGGTGAGTAAGCAGCAAGTATAACTCGAGGTCGTTCTTTAATCGGAGCGAATTGAAACGAAGCTGAGGCCAAAGATAAGGTTTACTATTAGGATGGGTTGTGTAGATAGGTAGATTTTGTTTGTTTGGTTTTCTAGTAAATTAATTAACTAAATGCAGAAAAGTAAAATAGAGATGAGAATCGGTAATTAACTAGATAGATAAAGAATGCGGCTGTTGAAGTTTCAATAATCAGTTGTTGGGATGATGTTCATTATAAAGGTGATTAGGGACTTTATTAATTAATAGACAGATGCACTACAGGTGTAAACGCAAGGACCCTACTTGTTTCGGTCAGACCTACATAAGTATGTCACTGAGTACCTACGTTATCGTGATTCTGATCAGAACAGACTATCCGACCCCCCACACATGTCTTTGTAGAGACAGCGACCCTTGAAGGGTGCAGGAATAAGGTGACAGGCTGCCCATTGGGTTATTCCGACCTTTCTTAACACCTAACTACAACTGCTATTATTTAACCATGTACTAATTATAAACCTATTATTTCAAACTATCAGTTTTGTAGAGTCTAGGGGTTTTAAGAATCTTGAACCACTGCTGGGCTTGACTTTCATCTCTAGACTCATGCCTTAGGTTTTATAAGCTTAATTACTTCTGTCATGATCTAGAACTCTCCTTTGCGATCAGTCATTCGTCCCTAGACACACTTAACGGGGTATAGTGCACTTTTCCACAGCGGTTGCTAACCCTGAGTACTATTACGGTGTACAGTACTGTCACCAGTTTCCACAATGCCGCATAATCGGGGATCAGTCTACCGTGTACTCCAACAGTCCCATGGTTCAACCAATTCTAGATACTATTACAGTGTACAATGCTTACAGCATTTCCACGGCGTTCATAACTAGAATTGATCTCACCGTGTATAACTGTTTTTCCACAAGTTAACCAATTCTAACTATAGACACGGTGTACTTTAGTTACTGTATTTCCACAGCATGTTCATAACCAGAGGTAGGCCTACGGTGTACTTGGCATTTCCATAGCTTTATGATGTCTAGACCATATTCTTGGGTTTCTAGGTAGTCCACAGTGATGGTACCAACGGCTTTTCTCAGGCTTCCACGGTTGTACTCCACCAGTGGTGTTTCCATCGCTATACCCAATACTTTAGCCGAATTACAGTAACAGACACGGCTTCGTACGATAACACAGATAACAAACTACCGTATCTATAGGTGATCAGTTTCTAAACCTAAGTAGCAGTCACGTGAAGGACTGGAAAGGGTGATCCATAACTAAGTCTAGATGCATGATAAGTTTGAACATAATAAAATTTAATAATTCCCAATCACATATTTTAAATAAAGATTAATTTAACATCATCCCTACATCTAATTATCTATATTTCAACAACCGCAATAGTACACTACTCAGTAATCATGGCAATACACATAGCACACATCATACAAATAAGCAGAAATAATTCAAACATAGTATAAGTATGAGAGGATAGATATCACTAGAAATTTAAGCAAAGTAATATTGAGAAACGCGTAGTTTTGCACCAAGAATGCTTTTAAACCGTGATTACAACGCCTTGCTTTTCTCTTCTCTACCTCTAACTAACTAACTATCTACTTCTCTCTAGAGAGAGAAAGCTCTAGAGAGAGAAACCAAAACTACAAGCTAAAAATAAAAATCGAAAAATAAAATAAAAGAGAAGTGTGAAAGAGAAGTGTAGAATGTTGAGAAATTGTTGAGAATGTTGTAAAATGAGGAGGTGGTGGTTAGTATTTATAGATTTGTCTCAACCGTATTCCTCAACCGTATTTCCACCTCCAAAATCTCAGCCGTATTTCCCACCCGTATCAAGATTGCACCTTGGATGACCAAAACACATGATACGGTTGAATTTGGCCGTATACGGGAGAGATTGGCCGTATCGGGGGAGGGACAAGGCCGGATACGGGGGAGATTGCCCGTATATGGCTGGGAAGTGACCGTATACGGTCAAGATAGGCCGTATACGGCTTGGTCTTGGCCGTATACGGCTGGGCTAGGCCGTATCCGGCTTGTCTCTCCCGTATCGTGATCCGTCGGTTGCTTGTGATCTTCGTTCGGGCGTATCTTCTTCATCGTGCATCCGTTTTCAACGTTCTTTATATCCACGCGATCGTCTTTTCCTAACGAACATAATGACATAAGTTAGAGGTCATAATTCTTAGTTTTGCTAAAAAAGTGTTGAAACGCGTGAACTAAAGATTCGTTGACCGTTTATGCTCCTTTTTTCACGTTTTTCATATCATTTTCAATGGTTTTATAAATATCACTTCCGTTTTGACTTAGTTAACAAAATATCATAATATTTGACATTATTGGTGTGGTTTTGCTAACTTTGAGTCTAAAATGCGGGAAATAACATAAGTAAAAACATGACTTTTTACGTGTTATCAAATATCCCACACTTAGAACTTTGCTTGTCCTCAAGCAAACTTGAAAATTCTCACCTGCTAAGAGTTTTTGAAAATAATAGTTTTAGGCTTTTGACATAAAATACTTTGAGATTAGTCATTTGTCAGCCATTGGATAAATCTTTTCAGAAAGCAAGCATCATTAGAACAGTCACCCCTTAGATTTGAAATGTTAGCCCTGGCATACTTTCACAATTCTCGATGGATATTGTACATGACTAGGCGATCTCACTAGGTGGTCACTCAATTCACTTAGAAGTGTTTCGGGTTACCTATCATTCTAAACAAACGAAATCGCTCATAAAGCCAGTCATGCATTTGCTTCTCGTCATAGGCTTGATCGAGAATCGGATCTCCACCACTTCGATGAGAACGGTGCTAATCATCCCAGGACATCCAAATGGGTTGTAATGTTTGGTGAGGGTTAAAGGGAATGGTATGGGAAGGAAATTGGTTTTAAATAAAAGGGTTTTGCTTATCTTAGGCATTCTTAAACTTATGAAAAATTTTATTTAGATAAACTTTTTAATGAAAACGGAAACGGATAGCGATAAGGGAGCGAGATAGCTATTTTGACTTCTATCTCTTGGAAACACACGGAAGATTTTTGAAATTTTAAGAGAGTAGAGTTTCGGGAGAATTCGAAGCACTTAGCTTTATTATATATATTTTTTCGTTTCTTTTCTTTTCTACTTTTCTATATTTTTGGCTTAGAATTTCTTTGCCAAGGAATTTCTAAGGAATTTTCAAATTTATTCACTGTCCCTTTTTTGAGATCTTTTCTGACTTTCATTTTTCACACTTTTGACAATTTCGAATTTACCTGGTGCCAATTTTTCGCACCACAAGACTCTCGATTTTTGAGTATTGATCATAGAAACGCACACGAGGAGTTTTGAGTAAACACGATTTTTGTGAATTTTGAGTGAAAGCAAAAAGAATATCTAAATAGCGTTTTTCAAAAATTTAAAAATTCCTAAGATAAGATTTGGTGGGTGTGGAAGTGAATAGGTTGAAAATGTGGGTTTTAATGAAACGAAAAGGCTAAGGCTCAACAGGGTTTTCTAGGCGGATCATCAACACTTAAAATGAGTGTTGGAAGGGTTTTGGGTTGAAAAAGAAGGTTTTAAAGAAAAAGGGTTAATCCTAGGGAATGTCAAGGTCATCTGATTGCACCTACACCGCGTACGACGCTCATCGGTGTGGTCTCGAAACGTATACCAAGAGCAAGTTCTAATTCAAAGCAAAAGCATCGGCACACACATCAATCGAAAGTGAAGCATTAAAGATGAATGCTTATTGGGCTCAAGTACCTCACTGCAAAAAGGGTGTATGTGCCTAGCCGTGCGATGCTCATGGATTAACATTTCATTTCTAAGGAATTCGTATTCTAACTTATCTTACTTTCCAAAGCAATTTATTTAATTTCTGACAAATAACCTTTCAAAAATAATATTTTAAGTCAAAAAATTTTAAAAATTTTAGCAGAAATGAGGTTTTGATGAAAAATTTAAGCTTAATGGGTTTTAAGCTTATTTTTATTTGTAGCTTACTTTGGACAAGCAATCAAAGCCAAAATACGGTATATCATACCGTGTATCCCACACTTAGAGGAACATTGTCCCTAATGTTCACAAACTAAGCGTAAAATTCTTCTTTGGAGAAGAATCCCACACTTAAAGCTTGATTCTATTTTGGAACTTTGTTTCTAAGTTGATTTGATTTATGGGATTTTATAATCCCACACTTAAGAATTAAGCATAAAGGACAACGGTATAGATATATTATGATATTTAATAACCACTAGGAAAAAGAACGAAAAACTCCCCTAAGATAGAATGAGACGGTTGTTTGATAGATTTGGGTGTGTAGACAGCAGTTGGAGAATCTAGCGTCATTCAACCCGAATCTTGTGTGATTTGCGCGTCGTCTTATATATCCTCGGAGAACTTCAATTTTATTCTCATTTTTCTTTATTCAAAAGCAAAATAAACACAACATTAGTAAATAAACTAAGATAATACGATAAATAAAAGCAGATAAATCCAACCAAATGATTGGTTGGTCCCAAAATATATCCGCCGAATCATAATACTGAACAGTCATCCAAAATATCAAGTGATAGTACAGTCATCCAACATAAGTAATAATAAGATAAAGAGTGATAGATAAGTGAAATCAAGGAAGAGGAGGGTCCTGATCCGGTGGTGACTCATGGAGAGTAGGAAGAGAGCTGCCTGCTGCCAGCTGGGTGACGGAGTGCTGTCCACTCGACGCCATGCGGGATACTGACCCCGATGATGCGGCCTGCTGCTGCTCTGGATGTAGTGGATACAAATGGAAGTTCGAATCAAGGCCCATATCTCCTATGTCAGTTGATCCGAGAGGGAAGTCACGCAGAACCTGTGCCAAGTGAACCGGTGGCAAATCTGAGGATGGAACAGGGGTGGTGTCAAGTAACCCTGTCAATCCAGAATCTGTAGGTCCAGTAGTGAAGGCTGGCACATAGTCTGTCTGCATCTACTCCTGTATCTGCTCATGTGTCTGATTCTCCTCATGCTCATGTACTGGCTCTATCTGAATATCCAAACCCTGCCCTGACTGCGGTGAATCTGTCTCTGAAGATGTATCTGTATCTGATGCAGCAGACTCGGCTGGTCGCGGATGGGTGACAACCCGTGAAGATGGCTGTAGGATAATCTGTGGATCATGCGGCTCACGTGTGGTGGTGATGTGAACAGAGAATACCGGCTTAGGTGTGGGTATACATGAAGATCGGCGAGCCCTAGGTGGAATCCCTGTGGTGGTAGTAAGTGTGATAGCGGTAGTGGGGTGAGGTGATGTGATGGTGGGTATGGTGGTGGTGAATGGAGTCATGGTGAATGTATGGAGTGGTGATGTGGTGAAGTCGGGTGGTAGTGGACCGCAAATCCAAGTCGGTGGAGCTGGTGTAGGAAATCCAAACTCATGAGCTAGGTATGTATCCATAGTGTGTCTCTGCTGAAGCATGTGTAGCATACCATAGAAAAGCTCAGATGATGGTGGATCTCCCCAGTGAAGCACTCTGGGCTGAGGAGCAGGTGTACTCTGAACCTCCACATCAGGAACTGACGTCTCTCCTGTCTCAGGTTCATGATGGACCTCATTCCTTTGCTCCCTATGCACCGTGCTATCATCAAACTCAATCCTAGCTCTCTTACTCTTCGGAGGTCTCATAGAAACTCCCGGAATCAGCTGACCATCTTTCCAGCGGATATCACCATTCAGATCTTTTTCCAATATCCAAACTTTTATCATGTAGTTCATATCATATGGCTGCGACTCCTTGCCCTCCATCTCTGTCAATCTGCTAATCACATCACTAGTCAAAAGCCCCATCTTTCTAACTAGCTTTGTAATGATAGCTCCCATGTAAACAGTCTCAGACTCAGAATAAGCAGACTCAGTGAGAAGACGATCAGCAACCAAGTAGGCAACATTCACATGCTCATTCTCAATGATACTCTTGATGATCAACAAGTCTTTCTGGCCAACAGCTCCTTTTGTCTTCCTTTTACCTCGAATACAACAAGCAAGAAGATTATGAAGCACATTGTGATATCTATCCTGAAAAACTCGAGCTTTGACATTTGAATGAAACCGTCCTGATCCGTACCGAGACCAAATAGCCGTGTGATCTCTCTGTTTTGGACTGCACTCTGAGTCGAGGAAGAACTTGGTGGTCACTTGATATTTACTATAAAGCTCTAAATGAACCGCAAAAGTGGCTAAGGACATGCTATAACTCTTCCCCTGAAAGTTAAACTTGATCATCGAAGCATCGTCCAATTTAGATACCGATTTATCAAACTTGAAGGTAACCATGAATTCTGCCACAAGTTCTTGATAAACTTTCTCTTTTAAGTCAAACAAACTAGTCCATGCCCGAAGATGTCGTTTTCCCACTTTAAATTCGATCAACTCCCTAAATCCTGTCGCTAACCCAATCTTAGCCAAATCCTCCCATACTACGTATCTGTTAACTCCTAACTCATGAGATAGCCATTTCCTATAAAGCTTCCTTTTCTCATCATCTTTAATTGAGTCTTTAATGTATGAAGGAAGTGAAGTCTTGGCCATCTGAAATAAGAGAAAAACAAACATCATAGTAGGTTATATTAAATCAATTACAAGCATACGGATTATATTAAACCCTAGAATTTTTGGAAAAAATTCGAAATGAGGGCTTTAAAAAGTGGATAATCCATAAACCTGTAATGACCAAAAATAATCAAAATCTCACTCTTCAACCATCTAAACGAACTTTGATTCATGTAAGAAGCTATCACGAACTATTTGCAACAAATTCCCAAGTGGACTTTATCAAATTAAAGTAACTCGAAAATTTGAGACTAGTTCCAATTCCAACCATATAAGCATTTAAGCATTAGATATTCACAAGTTACTACTTATAAGTTCATTCTAAGCTTACTAGTTACCTTAAAGTGGCGAAAGTAATATCAACTTACAAATTGCAAACTAGCATGGTATTTAAAGTAAGTATTCATAAGCAAGCAATCAAAGTTCAAGTTAACTCATTATTGCCGTTTTATGATTTAAGAATGTTCTTTAAAGTAGGTGTGGCAATTTTGGTGCACGTATCGCGTTGGTTTTAAAAAGTGGTAAATTAAAGTTGCGATGCATTGGAACAAAATAGACCATACTCACTTCTAAGTTCAAACCTTCATCACAAATCAAATTGTATCATATTGAAATGGTTACTTGAATGTCGGAACAAATCATAACTTATAAGCTTCACTAACTTTGTTTTTTCAAAGTAGTACCACTTACAAATCTTGATCCATTCGTTAATTCATTTTAAATGCTTTCAAGAATCAAAGTAAGCTTATAACATTCAATTAAGCTCAAGCATCATTTTTAAGTAAAGATTTTGTTTCAAAATGTGATACTTAACAAAAAATCGTCTTTTAAGCTTACTTGAATTCTCAAAGTGCAACCATAATCATGTTTGATTAAGAACAAAGCAAATGCACAAGTTACTTATACTATTCTAAGCATATAACAATCACTAGTAACTTCACATAAGCAATTTAATCATCACTTAACCAAATATGAACAATTAGGGCAAAATAACTAACTTTAAAAACTCAAACTCATAATTCTCCATCTAATTTATGAAATGAAAGCTCCTACATCATCTAATATCACTACTAAGCAAGAATCAATGCTCAAATTCGCAACTTTAGCTAGCAATAATCACCAAGTAATTTGAAACCCTAGGTTTTTAAAGTTAGAGAATTTTGATAATTAGAGCTTGAAAATTACCTTAATGGAGATGCAAATGGTGTAGAAGTTACATAATCATGTAGTGGATGAAGATTTTAAGCTTGATTTGGTTGAAAATGGTGAAAAAATGGAGATGGTGGAGGGTTGGGGTGAGGCCAGCTCAAGGAAGGAGAAGAGAGGGGGAGAGAATTTTGAATTTTTGATTTTTTGTTATTATCTTAAACCCAAAATATTTAAATACCCCTCCTTTCTTCTTTTATTTTAATTACTTATGTCTTAAATAATTTTGGATAAACAATTTTAAAAACTTAAGCTATTTAATTTTAGCAAAAATTTTAAAATTCTGCGCAGTATTGTGAGAGGACAAAAAGTTGTTTTTATTTAAAAAGATTAATGCTAAAAATAGAGCGAACTTATTTTTGGTCTAAAAATTTTGAGTTTTTTGAAATCTTAACAATTAAAAATTAAAAATTTTAATTTTTAGAAACTGCGCAGATTTTGCGAAAACCAAAGTTTTTAGAAGCTTTTGTATTTTAAGGAAACTAACTAATTTAAAACTTTATTAAATTGGGTTGCCTCCCAATAAGCGCTTGGTTTAAAGTCTTTAGCCCGACTTTCCAAAACAGTTTTAATTAATCAAGATCAAATGCTTAAAAGCATTTGGTGCTCTTGGATGCAGTCGAATATGGCGAGGAATGAATTTAATCATAAGGGTTTTAATGACAGAGTCGACTAGATCTGCAGGATTTAGAAAAAATATTTCGAATTCACTGAGAAACTTACGTTCCTTTTTGCCTAAGTCTAGAAGATTGCCAATAAACTTATAAAATTCTTTCCTAACTCTCTTCGGACTTGAAATTCCTACTCGTGTTCCTTTGTCTATATGATTAAGGTCGTGGAGAAGTTTATCTAGAGTATTCTGAAATTTCCGTTCTTCCTCTGAATCAGGATCTCCGGTTGTAGTGTGAACTGCTTCGGTGACATCCATCATCAATGATCTTTGAGACAAAGTGAAAGGAAATTTAGAATGATCGAAAAGTAAAGTGAGTTCAACGTGAATATTCTTTCTTTTAGCGAAGAAAGTGGCTTCTCTCTTATCGTCAGCAGCTCCAGGAAATATCTCTAACAACGTTTTGATCATATAGGTGGCAGGGTCAACGAAGAAAGGAATTTTTCCAGAAATGTTTAGAGGGATTGCGGGATCTTTTGAGATCCAGAACTCAAGCTCATATATCATAGCCGCAACATAACGATCAATCAGGGTTTGTGACTCCGAGTGATATTTAGTGCTGGCGAATAGGTCCATTAGTAGGTCTATTATGGATATAAGCTTTTGTTCTTCCACCCTATATCGTGTGAAGATACCATCTTCCTTTTGGTTTGGAAGACAGTAGAGAGTACTAATCTGATTATCAATCCTACTGATGACTACTCTCTGTTTGATTGAGAAAGGAAAGTCTGATGTTTTGAGATGTCTGACAAATGCCTTACAAACAGTTAACCTCTTGTCAGGATCAAGAGAGTACCCAACATAGCGGACTTCTTCATCAGTCTGGTCAAGTATATCCCTATCAACGACACGGTATATGGTGTACGCAGGCTCTGGTATGAGGTTTATAAAAATTGGTGATTTTGGAGGATATTCGTAAGCGTCTTCATTCCTTATGGGGATGCGTTCTTCAGCGGGTGGAAAATGGAAGGTTTGAAGATTCTCAGAAGTTCCAGCAAAATCAGGGAATTGCGAGAAATTTTCTAAGGGAAATGAGATCTCAGGTTCAGGTATGACCTGATAGCTTGGAATGCTAGAGACAGAAGTTGAAATCTTCTGCTGAGATTCATTGGGTCCTAAGTCAAGATCTAAGAATTGCCCTATGGTTCTAGAATCGTCATCTGGACTAACGGAGATTTCTTCGGATGTAGTTGAAGATGAAGAGTAGAATTCGGATTCAAAATCTTGTTCTCGGCAGTCGAAGAACTCAGCGTCGTCCGTGGCCGTCATTTCTTCGGTCGTCTTGTGGGCGATTGGAGAAACGGGGCTTGAAGACGGCGAATCGTAGAAAGATATTTTTGAATTTTTCATTTTATATTACTAAATTATCCTAAGGCAGGTAAGTAACTTTCGGATAAGTCTAAGTGAACCTAAACGAAAAGGATCTCCTAACAGCTAATTTATCTAAGGCGGCTTCAGAATCGTAACGCTCTACGATCCCCGGCAGCGGCGCCAAAAAAACTTGACGTCGCCCGATAAGGCAGGTTCGTTTTAGCTCACGCGAGTGAACCGTCCTCGTCGTCAAAGGACTCGTCCGGACAAATCAGGCGGGCGTCGTGGGTAAGTTTTAAAATTTGTAATATGCGGGGCTCAACTTATAGGTACTACCTACTACACTTGGTGAGTAAGCAGCAAGTATAACTCGAGGTCGTTCTTTAATCGGAGCGAATTGAAACGAAGCTTAGGCCAAAGATAAGGTTTACTATTAGGATGGGTTGTGTAGATAGGTAGATTTTGTTTGTTTGGTTTTCTAGTAAATTAATTAACTAAATGCAGAAAAGTAAAATAGAGATGAGAATCGGTAATTAGCTAGATAGATAAAGAATGCGGCTGTTGAAGTTTCAATAATCAGTTGTTAGGATGATGTTCATTATAAAGGTGATTAGGGACTTTATTAATTAACAGACAGATGCACTACAAGTGTAAACGCAAGGACCCTACTTGTTTCGGTCAGACCTACATAAGTATGTCACTAAGTACCTACGTTATCGTGATTCTGATCAGAACAGACTATCCGACCCCCCACACATGTCTTTGTAGAGACAGCGACCCTTGAAGGGTGCAGGAATAAGGTGACAGGCTGCCCATTGGGTTATTCCGACCTTTCTTAACACCTAACTACAACTGCTATTATTTAACCATGTACTAATTATAAACCTATTATTTCAAACTATCAGTTTTGTAGAGTCTAGGGGTTTTAAGAATCTTGAACCACTGCTGGGCTTGACTTTCATCTCTAGACTCATGCCTTAGGTTTTATAAGCTTAATTACTTCTGTCATGATCTAGAACTCTCCTTTGCGATCAGTCATTCGTCCCTAGACACACTTAACGGGGTACAGTGCACTTTTCCACAGCGGTTGCTAACCCTGAGTACTATTACGGTGTACAGTACTGTCACCAGTTTCCACAATGCCGCATAATCGGGGATCAGTCTACCGTGTACTCCAACAGTCCCATGGTTCAACCAATTCTAGATACTATTACAGTGTACAATGCTTACAGCATTTCCACGGCGTTCATAACTAGAATTGATCTCACCGTGTATAACTGTTTTTCCACAAGTTAACCAATTCTAACTATAGACACGGTGTACTTTAGTTACTGTATTTCCACAGCATGTTCGTAACCAGAGGTAGGCCTACGGTGTACTTGGCATTTCCACAGCTTTATGATGTCTAGACCATATTCTAGGGTTTCTAGGTAGTCCACAGTGATGGTACCAACGGCTTTTCTCAGGCTTCCACGGTTGTACTCCACCAGTGGTGTTTCCATCGCTATACCCAATACTTTAGCCGAATTACAGTAACAGACACGGCTTCGTACGATAACACAGATAACAAACTACCGTATCTAGAGGTGATCAGTTTCTAAACTTAAGTAGCAGTCACGCGAAGGACTGGAAAGGGTGATCCATAACTAAGTCTAGATGCATGATAAGTTTGAACATAATAAAATTTAATAATTCCCAATCACATATTTTAAATAAAGATTAATTTAACATCATCCCTACATCTAATTATCTACATTTCAATAACCGCAATAGTACACTACTCAGTAATCATGGCAATACACATAGCACACATCATACAAATAAGCAGAAATAATTCAAACATAGTATAAGTATGAGAGGATAGATATCACCAGAAATTTAAGCAGAGTAATATTGAGAAACGCGTAGTTTTGCACCAAGAATGCTTTTACACCGTGATTACAACGCCTTGCTTTTCTCTTCTCTACCTCTAACTAACTAACTATCTACTTCTCTCTAGAGAGAGAAATCTCTAGAGAGAGAAACCAAAACTACAAGCTAAAAATAAAAATCGAAAAATAAAATAAAAGAGAAGTGTGAAAGAGAAGTGTAGAATGTTGAGAAATTGTTGAGAATGTTGTAAAATGAGGAGGTGGTGGTTAGTATTTAGAGATTTGTCTCAACCGTATTTCCACCTCCAAAATCTCAGCCGTATTTCCCACCCGTATCAAGATTGCACCTTGGATGACCAAAACACACGATACGGTTGAATTTGGCCGTATACGGGAGAGATTGGCCGTATCGGGGGAGGGACAAGGCCGGATACGGGGGAGATTGCCCGTATACGGCTGGGAAGTGACCGTATACGGTCAAGATAGGCCGTATACGGCTTGGTCTTGGCCGTATACGGCTGGGCTAGGCCGTATCCGGCTTGTCTCTCCCGTATCGTGATCCGTCGGTTGCTTGTGATCTTCGTTCGGGCGTATCTTCTTCATCGTGCATCCGTTTTCAACGTTCTTTATATCCACGCGATCGTCTTTTCCTAACGAACATAATGACATAAGTTAGAGGTCATAATTCTTAGTTTTGCTCAAAAAGTGTTGAAACGCGTGAACTAAAGATTCGTTGACCGTTTATGCTCCTTTTTTCACGTTTTTCATATCATTTTCAATGGTTTTATAAATATCACTTCCGTTTTGACTTAGTTAACAAAATATCATAATATTTGACATTATTGGTGTGGTTTTGCTAACTTTGAGTCTAAAATGCGGGAAATAACATAAGTAAAAACATGACTTTTTACGTGTTATCAGTCTTTTCTTTTTCTTTTCTTCAGAATTTCTTTTAGAGAATTTCCAAGGAATTTATATTTTGAATCCTTTAGAAATCTTTTCTTCTATCTTGATCATTTTGATTCTTTTCCAGGTGCTAATTTTTCCCGCACCATCGTCCTTTCAGTTCTCTTGTGTGCTAATTTTCCCGCACCATTTGTTGAGAAGCTTGATTTTGGAGAATGCGAATGAGTAGGATATTTGAAACAGATATTCTAAAAGGGTGTTCTTCATAACCTCAGAAATTCCAAGATAAGTTTGGAGGGTTATTTTGGGAAGTGGGTGAAAATTAGGGTTTTGAAGAAAATAAAAGTTTAGGCTCAACAGGGTATACTAGGCGGATCTTCGATACTAAAAATGAGCATCGGAAAGGGTTTTGGGCTTGAAAAGATATGTAAGAAATGGGTTAAGTCCTAAGGAATGTCAAGGTCATTTAATTGCACCTATACCGCGTACGGTACACACCAATATGGTCTCGAAGCGTATGTCAAGAGCAAGTTCTAATTCAGAGATACAGACATCGGCACACACACAAGAAATGAAAGTGAAGCATTAAAGATGAATGCTTTTAGGCTCAAGATACCTCACTGCAAATGGTTGTATGTGTCTAGTCATGCTCCTTTGATTATTACTTCTTGCTTAAGCAATTTCTACCTAATTTCCTTTAGGCTTTTAGAAATATCATACTTATATTTTGAAAATGGTTTCTCTCAGTAGTATCTGAGACTCAAAAACTGAGTTAGACTCATTAATTTTGAAAAAAAATTTGACCTTATTTTTGAAAAATTTTGAGAGAAAAATTGCCATTAGACATAAAAATCACCATTTAAGGTATTCTATAACGACCATCCCACACTTAGAGGAACATTGTCCCTAATGTTCTCTTGAGTAGAGATTTTACTAGTAAAATCCCACACTTAGAGTTTGAACATGTAAGTAGATGTTTCTCAAGTGTTCAATTTGGGTTGGAATCCCACACTTAGTGATAAGTTTAGGATGAGGTACAAAAATTAAACGTACTAACATAGGCATAATAAACATAATTGGAACGGGGAGAAAGGAACAGAGAGACTCCCCATTTGTGTTTACTGGAATAGACCAGGTTTGTGCAGGAGTGGTGCTAGTGAATTGCTGGATTTAAAGGACCAGGCTCGTTTAAGATCAACCATTCCACACAAAGCTGAATTCTGCATAAACAACAACACACATATCACAATATCTCATCTAGGTAGCAGGTCTAAAGCGTAAGTACAGAGTCATAATACAGAAAGTAAATAATAAAGATAAAATCTAGTAATCATCAAGTAGGTCATCAGTGTCAGGATCAAACTCTGCCTCAACATCCCTGTCGAAAACAGAAGTCGGAGATGGAATGGAGAAGTCCATAGCAGCCATAGCCTAACTCACGATCTCGTCAGAGGAAGTGACAGAAGTGTGAGCATCAAAACTAGCCAGAAGCTGCTCTGTGAGGCTGTGATCTGGTGATGCAAATCCTGTGGGCAATGCTGGATCAGGATCAGCAGCTGCAGTAGTAGGGCTAGTGGAAGGTCCAGCAGTAGAGAGAACAGGTGGATCAGTAGGAGGACAGAAGAACCATGGAAGTCGAGATGGTCCTGGATCTGGGCCCAGCCTGTAGGGAATGGCATCCGGTCTCGGAATCTCAAGCTGCTCACAGATAGAGGACATGATGTCATGCTGGATGGAGAGTGTCCGAAAGAGGGCCCACGAAGTAGCTGGGTCAGCCGTAGTGATACCGTACTCGAAAGTGGGTACGGGGGCTGGCAAAGGTGATGAGGGCCCCTCATCGGGCAACTCCTCGTGAGTGATCGGGACATCAGTCAGGTCCTCCTCAGTGATAGTCAGCATAGCCGCTCTCTGTACTCTGCGTCTACGGGGTCTGTGTCGTCTGCGTGGTCTCGCAGCTACATGATCAGCGTCAACAGCTTCCATCCTGAAACAAGATAAAATAAACAGGTAATGCTAACAGTGATAGTTAATGAACAATACTTATCTCAGATTTTGCAATTCGAAGTCAGATAAGTGGCAAGCCTTCAATTTTATTAGTTCAGAGACAACCATACTTAATAAAAATAAACTAAGAAATAAAATGACAGAAATAAAGATAGGCTTGGGGTGCCTCCCAAGAGCGCTTGTTTTACGAGTCTCTAGCTTGACTCTTTGTACCTTTCTGTCGACTCACGGTGGTTCAAAGATAAAGACATCTTCCCTGATGGGAAAGTCTTCGAAGTAATGCTTTAAGCGATGACCATTAACCTTAAAATTACCTTCTGGTGCCTCAAGTTCGACTGCACCGTAAGGAAATACCTTTGATACTATGAATGGTCATCTCCACCTGATCTTAAACTTGCCAGAGAATTTTTTGAATCGCGAATTAAAGAGCAGCACTTTATCTCCTGTTTTGAATCATGAGGGCCTCAGCTTAGCATCGTGAATTCTCTTAGTTCTTTCCTTGAAGTTTATCGAACTGTCATATGCCTGATCCCTTAGTTCGGCTAACTCATTCAACTGCATTCGTCTATTTGCTCCAGTTGTAGAAATATCTAAGTGGCAGTTCTTCAAAGCCCAGTATGCTTTATATTCCAGCTCAATTGGTAAGTGACATGCCTTGCCATAAACTAGACGATACGGTGTGGTTCCCAATGGTGTTTTATAGGCGGTTCTGAATGCCCACAATGCATCATCTAATTTTTCAGCCCATTTGTACCCATGATTACCAACAGTTCTTTCCAAGATTCTTTTCAAAGCTCGATTTGTTGCCTCAGCTTGCCCATTTGTCTGGGGGTGATAAGCTGTTGACGTCTTGTGAGTGACACCATACTGTTGCAGAACTTTCATGAATTGAACGTTGCAAAAGTGTGTACCACGATCACTAATTATTGCTTTTGGAGTTCCAAATCGACTAAATAGCTTTTTGAGAAATTTGGTTACCACTTTGGCGTCATTTGTTGGGAGAGCTTGGGCTTCGGCCCACCTGGAGACGTAGTCAACTGCAACCAAGATGTACTCTTTACCGTTAGATTTAGGGAATGGTCCCATGAAATCTAATCCCCAGATATCGAAGATTTCTACGGCCTGGATGTTTGTGAGTGGCATTTCATTCCGGGCTGTTATATTGCCTTGTCTTTGGCAGATATCGCAGCGTCTCACTAGATCGTACGCATCTCGAAATATGGTTGGCCAGAAAAAGCCGGCATCGTACACTTTTCTTGCGGTCATGTTGGTACCGTGATGTCCTCCAGTAGGTCCATGGTGGCTTTGGTGTAAGTTGTGTTCTGCCTCTTTCCCATCAACGCATCTTCTAATGTGTTAGTCCCTGTTTAACTTAATAAACAATCTTACTTAATAAGCCTTGAATATATTATTGAGAAGTTGCGGAATCACACTCAATAATATTAAGAAGATCAATGAATATTAATTAATTTAATGAACACAATAATATACCGAAAGCTTCAATCTTATTAATGATATAAGACGAATACACTTGATGTATTAGGGTTACAGAAAACCTTGAAGCTGCGCAATTAACATTAACCTATCTAGGTCTAAAGGATCTCTATTTATAACATATAGAGTCCTATACAATCTCCTACAAATATGGAATAAAATAACTTCCATAACCGACTCATACTTATCACAAAATCATAAACAGTTTTAACTACCATTCTGATGTAAACAGTTGTAACTATTACACATTCAGTGGTAACTGCTTCAATTGTAATATGCGACTAAGTACAAATACATAATCAGTGTTAACTGTTTCATACATAACTAACAGTTACTAATACATAAGCAGTTTTAACTACTTACAGACACATAACTATCAGTTGTAATCTATCTTCAAACAGTTGTAACACTTGTCTTCTCTTCGTAAAGACAGTTTTAACCTTTAAAGCAAACAGTTTTAATCACTTGTACTCTGTCTTCTCATCAGAACTTCAACTCAGACCTGAAACAGTTTTGACCTAACAATCTCCCCCTAAACTTAATCTGTACTTCACAGCATTAAGTTTCTTTTAATCCTCCATTATAAGCTTCACAAAATTCTTTCAAAACTGTTAGTCTTTTCTTCTCTTCCTCCTATCAATCTCTTCCTTCTTATAAATCTGATTTAACACCATATATACCAGTTCTAGAGCTACATCATCTAACACTGCAGCTTGTAACCTTGCATTTCTCAAGCTCATCAAAAATCTCAGATTGATATCATAAAATCTATCTGTCAATAACCACATAAACACTGCATCCTCCATAACAATCTGATGTACTCCAGGTTTAGCATGATAAATCCAATTTCTGACCTTGCTAAAAGTAGCAAACTGAAATGGAAACTCTTCTGGCTCAAACATAGCTTTAATCCAATGCCATGTAACCTTTTCAACCAAATTATCAAATCTTTTTAAATCTAACTTCTTTACCATTCCAATCTCATACATCCTCACTAAATCAATTCTACTAATCCTCTTTATCAAATCCCTAAAAGATCTCCACCAAGATATATTTCCATCTGCTCTTTCAACTTTAATCTTGTGAATCTTAACAGGATCGACAAATTGCTCTATAGACCAATCAATAATACCAGGTAATTCAACATTAATTACCTCAGATTCCATAGGCTGTAACAAAATAAACTCCTTCAATTCATCAATATTCCTTTCTCTATCAGGAATTTCATCTAACTCTCTCTTCTTTTGCTCAAGCTCATTTTTCCTCCTCTTTTCAGCTTCTATCTTTTCTCTTTTTTCTTTTTCTTCCTTTTCCTTCAATTTTCTTTCTTTTTCAGCCTTTTTCCTTTCCTTTTCAACTTCCTGCTTTTTCTTCTCAGCTTCTTTCTTTTCTGTTTCTTTCTTTTCAATTACATCAGGATTCAACTCATCTTTATCCCATAACTCCTGCAATCTCTCTAAACTCATTTGTTTCAATGCATTCAAAGGAATAATTCCACATTTTAGCTTTGCAATTAAATTCTTCTTCATTTGAGCTTTTGTTGGTGGTTTTGCAGCTTTCTTCTTTCTTGCTTCTTCTGCTTTCTTCTTCTTAAGCTGATCAACTAAATATTCAATATCATCCTGTCTCTGCTCTTTCAACAAATACTCATCCCATTCTGCCACTTGCTCTTTTGTCATTTTTACAAACTTTCCTTCCTCAATCTCAACATCAATCAAGCCCTCTGCATTTAGCTCAGCCTGTAATCTTTCTGCATATTCAGTATCATGAGCAGTTACTTCTGGTGGCACTGGTTTTTGCTTCTTCTTCTTTGGTTCTTCTACCAGTTTTTCCTTGCCCTTAGCTTTTGGATCTATCTTTGGCAATTCTTTCTGTTGAACAGGAGCAGCAGCAGGTTCTCTAATTTGAAATCCAGGCAAAGATGGTTGTTGTGAAGATTTCTTCTTTGGAGTTTCAACCTTCTTTCCTGTTCCAGTCATCTTAGCAGTTTTAACTGGAATGCTCTTCTTTCTAGTTTTTTCAACTTGCTGAGCATCAGTTTTAACTTCAGTCTTCACTTCTTCCTTTTCAACTGCTATCTCAGGTTTGCTCACCTCTTCACCATCATCCTCATCAATCTTTAACTCCTCAGTCTTATCATCCATAATCACCTCTGTAGTCTGCTCCACTGACCCAATAACCTCAGTATGATCAGACCCAACAACCTCAGTATTATCAGACTTATCTTCATCTGCCACTGATTCCTTCATTTCTGTTTCCACTGTCTCAAATACTGACTCATTAACCTCTGGCTCTGTAGGTGGTGTTGGAGGTGTATGCACAAATTCATCTTCCACTGGTTGTTCCATTTCAATGTCTTCATCAACTTTTTCATCATCAGACACAACCTTCTCATTCTCATTCCTCTTATCACCCATATTTGTCCATACCTTCTCCCCCTTTTTGAAAGCATTTTGTTTAAAATTATAATGCTCCTCAGGTTCTGAAGTATCATGAACCACATATCTCCTTCCTTTCTTCAAACACTTAATAACAACCTTTTCTAACTGCTTCACTTTCCTCTGCAACTGAGTTATAACTTCATCCTTAGCCTTATTCTTCTTCCTCTCTTGTACAAACTCAGCCCATACATAATCAATCATTTTCGTCAATTCCAAGTTAGTTCTAGCCTCAACACCTTCAGAATGTGAATCCTTTGGTGAATCATTGACATCATTAAACTCTGACTCATGCCTAGCATGATCATCAAAGTCCCCTTGGTTCTTGGTACTGGGACCACTAGGATCATCTACAGGTGTAGAATCATGTCCATGTGTTGCCTCTGATTGGGTCTTATCAATGTTACTTCTGTCCTGCTCTGCCAGTGGACTAGAAGCAGTAGAAGCAGCCCTCTCAGAATGGTCACCCCTCTCCTTATGGACCACATGTTGTTCTGAACCACTGTCCGTTGACTGAGATGACTGAGCAACATGATCCTCAGACATCTGTGTTCTAGCCTTTTTGGCTCTAGAAGATTTGGCTGTTTTGGTCCCTTGTTTTCTCTTAGTACCCCCAACTACTGTGGGTTGAGAAGTGGTGGGTGGAACCATTCTCTCAGTAGTTGGTTCAGCTTCAGTTGGTAGTACTGATGCTGTGGTGGAAGGTGCAGGAAGCATTGTAGAAAATAATGCTGTAACCTTCCCAGAAAATTTAGTATCTCTCTTCATATTTACAAAAACTTTTGGTTTAAAAGAGACAATACCAATAATCTTTTCAAGTGCAGTGATATTAGGAATTTGTTCATTTAAGAACAACTGCACAAAACGTGGATACATCAAAAACTTAATCTTTGGCTGCTCAATGTTTCTAAGCATACCAGAAAATATCAGATTTGAAAAATTAAACCTTTGACCAGTTGCAAGACAAGCAATTGCATAAGCAATGTTGCTTCCAAACTGCTCAAAAGATGATCTCTTAGATGATAAGCAGTGTAAAATTGTATGTATTAAAAATCTCCACTGATGAGAAAATAAGGTTTTCTGAAAAGTAAAAATTTCAAAAGAACCCTCATAACCCATCAATCGTAAAGTATCATACATAACAGTATCCTCTAAAAAAGATATACCTGCCTCATCATCTAGTTGTAATGAAGCTCTAACAGTAGCTTCTGTGATTACAACACGTGTATCCATAACTTCTGAAACAATTCTTTTAATCCCCTGTTCCTCTTCTATTGATGCATTCACCCAGAAATTATTGATATGATCGTGAGATATTCTGGGTGCTACAGTGAGAGCATGACGAATATGTGAAGCGCGAAGAAAATCAATGATTTCCACATACTCATTTGCCTCCGCAGGTTTCATTAAGAATGCAATCATATTGTGATCTTTTCCAATTGGTAGTTGAACAGTAGACGAAGTCGATGCCATGATAAGAAATCAAGTAATCGAGAAGAATCGAAGATGTTTTGACAGAATCGAAAATCAAAGAGACTTATCGTAGTTGTTTGTATGTGAAATTTTGAAAGCGTAATGAGAAACCCTAAGTGTTGAGAGTTAAGTACTGAAATTAAATCAGTTGTAAGCCCTAATTTGATCAGATCCCCAATTATAACTAAAACAGTGTTAATTAAACAAAATCACACGTTCAGTGATAACTGTGAAAATAACCATCAGTGGTAATCAACACTTGGTTTCTCAAATGCATCATTTACATAATTAAGCTAGCAGTGCTAACTTGTACAAGCAGTACCAACCGACCAAGGCAGTGCTAACTTAATACAAGTAGTACTTCAGTTCTAGCAAAATCACATAAACAAAGCAGTGGTTGAAATTTTTTTTTTTTTTTTTTTTTTTTTTTTTTTTTTTTTTTTTTTTTTTTTTACCGAAAGCAAACTCCATAAGCAGTAAAAACGTCAAAAACACCTGCATAAGTTAGACATAGCAATATAACCTGCAGTGGTAATTTCAAACAATAATACAAGTATACAGTGTTAACTATACACCAACAGTGGTGAAATGATTATTACCACTGTTTATAATAAAAGTAAGAAACAGTGATAACGATACACATTACACACAATCAGTGTTTAATTAACAAATCAGTATTAACCCAAATTGAAATCACAGAGGATATTATTCACAGAAAGCAGTAACAAGAGAAATAACTTATGACAAATTGATCATTCCAATACTAGTAACCAAGAATGTGAATCTGCCTACATCAAAAGCTTTTGTAAACAGATCAGCAAACTGATTATCAGTATGAACTTTCAAAATTTGAATAAGTCTTTTCTCATTACAATCTCTAATGAAATGATATCTGATTTCAATATGCTTTGTTTTAGAATGTTTAACTGGGTTATTAATAATACTGATTGCAGAGCTATTATCAATAAAAATAGGAGTATTAAGAAAGGTAAAACCATAATCTAGCATCTGATTCTGAATCCATAGCACTTGAGCACAGCAACTTGCAGCTGCTACATATTCTGCCTCTGCTGTAGATGTAGATACAGTGGTTTGTTTCTTGCATTGCCATGAAACCAATCTTTCTCCCAAAAATTGACAACCTCCTGATGTAGATTTCCTGTCCAAGTTAGCTCCTCCATAATCACTATCTGTGTAAGCTATCAGATCAAAAGAATTAAACTTTGGATACCAAAGACCCAATTTTGATTGACCCTTCAAATATCTAAAAATTCTTTTGACTGCTAGAAGATGTGATAGCTTTGGATTAGCTTGAAATCTTGCACATAAACACACTACAAACATGATGTCAGGCCTTGATGAAGTGAGATACATAAGTGACCCAATCATAGATCTGTAAAGATGTTCATCCACACTCTCCCCCTCAAGATCTGCATGTAATTTCTTGTTTGTTTCAACTGGTGTGCTTGCAACTTTAGCATCTTTGTACCCAAACCGATCCAGTATATCATTCACATACTTACTTTGATGAATAAAGATTCCTTCTTTCTGTTGCTTTACTTGTAGCCCCAAGAAAAATGTTAATTCCCCCATGGAGCTCATCTTGAACTTTTCATGCATCAATGATTCAAACTCCTTGCAAAGACTATCCTTTGTTGAACCAAAAATGATATCATCTACATAAACTTGAACCAGTAGTATATCATTCTTAATTCTTTTAGTAAACAAAGTTTTATCTATTGCACCCCTTTTGAATCCATTCTGCAACAGATAATCTGAAAAAGTATCATACCAGGCTCTAGGTGCTTGATGTAAACCATAAAGAGCTTTATCCAGTTTGAAAACTTTATCAGGAAATTTAGAATCTTCAAACCCTGGTGGTTGACATACATATACCTCTTCCTGTATAGTGCCATACAGAAAAGCACTCTTAACATCCATCTGATACACAATGAAACCCTTGAATGAAGCATAAGCCAAAAACAATCTAATTGCCTCTATCCTTGCAACAGGTGCAAAAACCTCATCATAATCAATCCCCTCTTCTTGTGAATACCCCTGTGCAACCAATCTAGCCTTGTTTTTGATCACTATACCTCTTTCATCCTTCTTGTTCTTGAAAATCCATTTAGTACCAATTGCCCTCTGCTCTTTAGGCAAATCAACCAATGTCCAAACTTCTTGAATCTTAAACTGAAGCAACTCCTCTTGCATAGCTTCAATCCAACTAGGATCTCTCAAAGCTTCAGTAACCTTCTTTGGTTCTGTTTGAGACAGAAAACAGGCAAACAAAGAAGTATTTACAGCTTCTGTATCAAGATTTATTTCTTCCTCATTTGCTGAAGCTTCAAACACCTGACTTTGATTTCTTGTTTTAACAGCTGATTCAATATCTCCAATTACATTCTCAAGTGGATGATCTTTATGAGTAATGTATTTAGATGCTGCTGTTTCTTGAATCCTCTCCTCCAAGTTGGTAAAATTCCCTTCTTGTCCAGACTCACTACTTGAAACTTCTCTTGCAATTCTCTTTGACACAGGAGTAGAGCTCATCAAATGTAGATAATTCAATTGTTCCTGCTCTGTGTCAAGATGCTTTGTAGGTGTCTGATCAACATTCACACCTGCCTTTGTAGACTTCTGTACTGGACTCATATCACTGTCTTCTGTACTATCTTCAATAACAGGTCTATCAGAATCATCAACATGAGAAAATGATGTTTCATCTGATTTTCCTGTTTCCATATCCTGTGATGTCGTTGGTTGATCAGTATCAAACACTTCTGGGGGATCAGGAGACCAAATTGGAAATAATATATATTCCAATGAATCATTCTTCTTTCCAACTGATTTTCCTGATGTTGCTCTACCTTCTTCATCACCTGTTCCTGCATTTGTACCTGCACTTGTACCTGCACTAGTATCCACATTTGTATATCTAAAAACATTATTAAGTGCATCAATATCAAACAGTGATTCAGGACCTTTTCCCTCAGGATTAACAGTGTTTTCATTAAAAGTAATGTGCACTGTTTCTTCTATGATTCTGGTCCTTTGATTGAATACCCTATAAGATTTACTTTGAATAGAATAACCAACAAATATCCCCTCATCAGCCTTACTCTGAAACTTACCTAAGTGATCTTTGGTATTTAAGATTGTACAAGGACACCCAAAAGATTTTAAGAAACTAACCAAAGGCTTTCTCTTAAACAACAGTTCATATGGTGTCTTGTTATGAGGCTTAACAACTAATACTCTATTCTGAACATAACAAGCTGTGCTAACTGCCTCTGCCCAAAAAGACATAGGTAGCTTTGCATCAGATAGCATGGTTCTAGCAGCCTCAATCAGTGTCCTATTCCTCCTTTCAGCTACTCCATTTTGTTGAGGAGTTCTAGGTGCACTAAATTCTCTCTTAATACCTTTAACTTCACAGAATTTATCCATCTCATGATTTTTAAATTCTGTTCCATTATCACTTCTGATGATCTTTACTCTTTTATCCAATTGATTCTCCATCTTAGTTATAAATGATCTAAGTATTTCACCTGTCTCATCTTTTGTCCTAAGAAAGAAAACCCATGTAAATCTAGAATAATCATCAATAATCACAAGACAGTAAGACTTTTTCCCCATACTACTTATACTGGTTGGTCCAAATAAGTCCATATGCAATAAGTGTAAAGGTGTGATATTTGTGTTCACAGATTTGGACTTAAATGAGGATTTGTGTTGCTTTCCCTTTTGACAAGAAACACAATGGTCATCACATGAATAGACCTTTTCAGGCAAACCTCTAACAAGCTTGTTTTTGACAAGTTTATTAATGGTTTTGAAATTCATGTGACACATCCTCCTATGCCACAGTTCAGATTCATTCACACTTGCTTTAGAAATAAGACAGTTTAAATCAGGTTGAGGTGTCATATTCACTAAGTCACACTTATATACATTATCTTGTCTTGGAATTCTCATCAAAATCATGTTTTCTGGTATTTTAAATTCTTTGGACAAGATAAGGCATTCAGTGTCAGTAAAAAGAACTGGGTTCTTTTTATCTGTGATTTGACTCACACTTAGTAAATTATACCTCAATTGTTCCACAAAATAAACATTATCAAAACTTAGCTTTTCACTCTGAACTGTTCCTTTCCCTGTGATCCTTCCTCCTTTTGGATTGCTTCCAAAAGCTACATATCCTCCATCAAAAGATTTAAAGTCCTGCAGCTTTTCTTTGTCTCCAGTCATGTGCCGTGAGCATCCACTATCAATATGCCATAAGCTCTTAGGCTTGCCCTGCACAAATAGTCAAAAAGAGAATTAATTTCTCTTGGGAACCCAAACCAATTTGGCTTTGGGTTTCCCATGTGCATTCACATAATCAACTTTCTTAAAGATTATTGATTGTGAAGCACTGTTGGTATTTGGATCTGTTAATTTATCAGACTTAATAGGTGTCCAAATCCAACTAATTTTAGACTTAACAGTGTTCTTTGGCTTAACAGTTTTAACTGTGTTACCAATTGAAGATACAGTGTTAATTTTGTTAACACTGTTTTTGAAATCAGTTACCACTGTTTTAGTCTTTGAGCTTTTGGCTAATCTTGTTATTACTGCTGCAGTAGATTTACCTGTAACAGTGTTTAACATCGTAGCCTTTGAGTTTATCTTCTGAACTCTGGCAGTATGATCAACTTTTGATTGAAAGTTTTGTTTGTTAATCATATTTGCTTTTGTCCATGACTGTTTTCTAATCCTTTGAACATTCTCAGGATTATGATAGCAGTCATATTTCAGATGACCCATTTTTCCACATATAAAGCAAGACTTTTCTTTAATCACAGTAACATTATTACCCAGTTTTTGTGAAATCATTTGATTCCAATTTCTTTGATTACCTCTGGGTTTTTGATTTTGAAAACTCTGTGAAGAAGAAGCACTTGCTTTACATTTACAATTCACACAGTTATTCACAACAGATTCAACAACAGGTTTAGTAACTGAGTTAACTGTATTACTAACATATCCTAACCCATGTTTAGATTTGTTAGTATTCAAACTCACCTTCTCTAAGTCCAGTTTAACCTTCTCCTTGAACATTTTCTTACCCTCTTCTAGTTTATCAGTTTTAAGATTAACAACTAGATCAGTAATTACTCTTTTCACATCCTCACATGTTGACTCAGACTTATATGATTCAGATTTCACACTCTTCTCACTATCAGATGTTCTATCACTCTGATCATCTTCTTCAGTCCAGTCACTTACTTCACCTTCTTTAAACAGATCATCATCAGATAAACTTTTAATTGGATCAGCCTTTTTAACCTCATCTACCATTTCTCTTTTAAGTGAATTGATATCAATTTCACTTTTGGGAGGAAAGTAGGTGTGATTATAAGGTGGAGGTACATTATTGTATCCTAATCCAGTCTTAAGTTTATCATGAATCTGTGAATTAATAAGTTTATTTACACTCTTTGAAGCATGTTCTAATTTACTTACATCAAGCCTTATACTATCTCTTTCACATGTGACCTCAGTAAGTTTCCTAGATAACAAATCAACTTTATCTTTAAAAGAGTCTCTCTCCCACCTAGCATATTCAATATCATACTTAAACTGTGTTGCATTGACTTCATATGCCTTAATTTGATTTTCCAGATTTTCAATGACAGCTATAGTGTGTTTACTTTTGATTTCCCATTGTTTTAGTTCCTCACACACTTTTATATTATGATCTCTGTAGTGTTTAACAGTTTGTTTACAAACAGCAGAACATAATTTATTTTGTACCTCAGTAGGAACTTCTGACTTTTTGTCAGATTCTGCAATGGCCATGAGACATTGATTCTTCACAACATGCTCTTCTTGATCACTCCAATCCCATCCACAGCCATCCATAGACACCAAAGCATTTGCTGAACCCCCCTGAATTGGAATGTTTCTCGTCTGTGTCCCATTGCTTCCAGATCTCTGACCATTACCATTCTGCTCTTGCCTAGGGTTTCTGCATTCTCTGGCAAAGTGTCCCATCTTGTGACAGTTGAAACACTCAATCTTGCTCTTATCAAACCAATTTGCATCATTCCTCTTGTATGCAAAATTATTTCTACCAGTCCTCTGCATAAACCTTTTTGCTCTTTGAGTAATCAATGCAATTTGCCACTTGATGTCCATCTCCTCTAGATCATCACCATCGAATTGTTCCAGATCTTCATTAGTAAGTGAAGAATTCACATTACTTGCAAAGAAAGATTCTAATATTTGATCATTAGAACTATTTGATGATGATCCTGCTCCCCCTGAAACATGTGTAGAACCCATTTGACTTGATTCTGCTTTTGTTCCAGCCATAGACATAAAAGCAGCATTATGACTGTATCCAGTAGCTTGCTTCTTACTCTCAACCTCAGACTCAAAGTTCCTCAGATCATTGTATATATCTTCTAGTTCCTTAACTTCAATGTCTGAACTCTGCCTCAATCCAACAGTATAAATTGTCCATTCATCACCTAATGATCTCAAGAACTTTCTGTTAAGATCTTCTTTGTCAATCTTAACCTTGTGATTTTCCAATTCTCCAACTAATTTAGTAAACCTATCAAAGGTTTGAGTTAGAGTTTCAGATTTCACATGGCTAAAATTTTCAAATTGTTGTTTTAACAGAGATCTTTTATTCTTTTTGGTGTTATCATTACCACCAAACCTCTTCTCAATTGCCTCCATTAATAACTTGGGATCTTCACAATTATCAAATCTGCTCTGATGCTCATTCGGAATGGATAGCAAAAGAGTACTAAGTGCTTTGTACTCAGTAGATCTGATTTTCCTCTCTGTTTCAGATGTTGGTGGTGCTCTTGGTTGCTTTACTCCATCACCATCAAGCGTTACTGGTATACCATTAACAACAACTTCCCACATCTGATAATCCGTGAGAAGCATATATTGCCTGATTCTGACCTTCCATAGGTCAAACTCATCTGGTTTAAGCATTGGTATCTTCGTTGCTTGAATCCCTTCATTGCCTTCAGACGCCATTGAAATCAAAACTTAATATCTGAACTAAACTCAAATACTAATACTAATAATCCCAGATCTTCCTGTCTTCAAAGCTTCACAAGCTTTGATACCACTTTGTTAGTCCCTGTTTAACTTAATAAACAATCTTACTTAATAAGCCTTGAATATATTATTGAGAAGTTGCGGAATCACACTCAATAATATTAAGAAGATCAATGAATATTAATTAATTTAATGAACACAATAATATACCGAAAGCTTCAATCTTATTAATGATATAAGACGAATACACTTGATGTATTAGGGTTACAGAAAACCTTGAAGCTGCGCAATTAACATTAACCTATCTAGGTCTAAAGGATCTCTATTTATAACATATAGAGTCCTATACAATCTCCTACAAATATGGAATAAAATAACTTCCATAACCGACTCATACTTATCACAAAATCATAAACAGTTTTAACTACCATTCTGATGTAAACAGTTGTAACTATTACACATTCAGTGGTAACTGCTTCAATTGTAATATGCGACTAAGTACAAATACATAATCAGTGTTAACTGTTTCATACATAACTAACAGTTACTAATACATAAGCAGTTTTAACTACTTACAGACACATAACTATCAGTTGTAATCTATCTTCAAACAGTTGTAACACTTGTCTTCTCTTCGTAAAGACAGTTTTAACCTTTAAAGCAAACAGTTTTAATCACTTGTACTCTGTCTTCTCATCAGAACTTCAACTCAGACCTGAAACAGTTTTGACCTAACATAATGATCTGATCAGGGCAAACCTTAAAGAGGAAAGGGTTGTCCCAATAGTAATAATTTATATCGCGGAAGAATTTTTGTCTTCGAGAGGTTGGCATTCCTTTAGGTACAACTTTTCCCACCAAATAATTGGCATAGTCAGCATACCAGGGATCATTTGTAGATCGTGACCCTTGATGGTATCTACCAATATGCATGAGTTGTTCTTCTGGAAACTGGTCTTGAATGTCTTTTTCGTGCAACTTATCCATTGAAGGATTCTCTAATCGGCTGAGATGGTCCGCCGCGACGTTTTCTGCTCCTTTTTTGTCTTTGATCTCGATGTAAAATTCTTGAAGGAGTAAAATCCATCGTAGAAGGCGAGGTTTAGCATCTTGCTTCTTAAAAAGATATTTCAGAGCTGAGTGATATGTATAGACAATAGTCTTGGACAAGATTAGATAAGAACGAAATTTATCAAAAGCAAATACTACCGCTAGCAGCTCTTTTTCTGTAGTCGTATAATTTTCTTGGGCGTCAGTGAGCGTTTTGCTGGCGTAGTATATTGGTTGAAACTGCTTCTCCTTCCGCTGTCCCAGAACTGCTCCGACAGCGAAATCACTGGCGTCGCACATGATTTCAAATGGGATACCCCAGTCTGGAGCAACCATGATCGGTGCATGAACAAGCAGATCTTTCAGATGATCGAAGGCCTTGAGACATTCGTCTGTAAAGACAAACGGAGTATCCTTTTCAAGGAGATGAGTCATAGGTTGGGATATCTTAGAGAAATCTTTGATAAAGCGACGGTAGAACCCGGCGTGTCCTAGAAAACTGCGGATGGCTTTGACAGAGGTAGGTGGTGGAAGTTTTGAGATGGTCTCGACTTTTGCTTTGTCAACTTCAATTCCAGCTTTAGATATACGGTTTTCTAAAACTATGCCTTCTTTTACCATGAAATGGCATTTTTCCCAATTCATAACTAGGTTCGATTCTTCACATCGGGTGAGCATCTTATTCAAGTTAGAAAGACAAGTGGTGAACGAATCTCCGAAAACCGAAAAATCATCCATGAACACTTCCATGCATTGTTCAATCATGTCATGGAAGATTGCTACCATGCATTTTTGAAATGTCGCCGGTGCATTACATAAGCCAAACGGCATACGTCGGTAGGCAAAGGTTCCGTATGGACAGGTGAACGTTGTCTTTTCTTGGTCCTTTGGATCGAGAGGTATCTGAAAATAGCCGGAGAAACCGTCGAGGAAGCAATAGAATTCGTTTCCTGACAATCTTTCAAGCATCTGATCAATGAATGGTAGAGGGAAGTGATCTTTTCGTGTAGCTTCATTTAGTTTCCGATAGTCGATACATACCCTCCAACCGGTGACGGTTCGTGTTGGAATCAACTCGTTGTCTTCGTTAGCGATGACCGTCATGCCTCCTTTCTTTGGGACGACTTGAACTGGACTGACCCAAGGGGAATCCGAAATTGGGTAAATTAAACCAACATCCAAGAGTTTGATAACCTCCTTTTTCACCACGTCTTGAATCTTCGGGTTAACTCTCCTTTGCCTTTGAATGGAAGGCCTGAAGTCATTTTCCATTAAGATCTTGTGAGTGCAGTAATTTGGGCTGATCCCTTGTATGTCAGAGATTTTCCATGCAATCGCTTTCTTATGTGACTTTAGAACCTTAATGAGTAGTGCTTTCTCTTCAGGCTTCAGATCTTTGGATATGATAATCGGTAAGTGCGAAGTTCCTTCGAGAAAAGCATATTCAAGGTGTGAGGGAAGTTCCTTTAGCTCCAATTCGGGTAGTTCTTCAGTGGAAGGCTTCACCCATTCTGTATTGTTGTAAAGCTCATTTTTTCTTAGCTCATATTTTACTTGGGAAGACTGAGAGATTGCATTATCTTCAGTGATTATTTCTTTGTTGTCCTTTGTGAATGCAAATTTCTGAAACTGAGCTGAAGAAAATGTGGTAAAAGTAATCTCTGGTTTCAAGTTTTCACAACTTTCAGAAAGTTGCGGATCGGATGGTTTAAGCATTGACTCCATTTCCTTGAGAGTCTTCAGAATTTCTTCTTTTGAGACAGATGAATCAGGAACTTCAGAATTAGGGCTTCTTCTCAAGAGAGTGACCGGAGTGCCTTGTCCAAGTGGTACAGCATTGATAAATCTGTTGGGCTGTAAGTTGGAATTCTTTAAGGGTAATAGCACTTCCTTTGATGCAATGGATGGATCCGAGATAGCTGAGCATAGACCCGCACCTTCTTCACAGATTTTCCTTGTTGTGATGACAGTGTTTGGAAGGGGATTAATGCTGCTTACTGCGAGGATTTCTTCCAAGTGTTCTTCAATTATTTCCTGCATAGAATCTACAAGACCAAGGTCTTCTCCCATAGGAAGTTTCATTAGTTTATCGACATTGAAGGTGACTTCCTCAGTTCCCACTCTAAGTTTTAAAGATTTTTCATTCACGTCAATGACGGCCTTGGCATTATTTAGGAAAGGTCTACCAAGGATGAGTGGTACCTGAGCGTCTTCCTCAATATCCATGACAACAAAATCAATAGGAAAGACGAATTTATCAACACGTACCATAATATCTTCAGCAATTCCTCGAGGGAGTTTAACTGATCTATCAGCTAATTGGATGGTCATACGGGTTGGTAAAAGTTCGCTTAATCCTAGTTTCCTATAAAGCGAGTATGGCATAAGTTTTACACTAGCTCCTAAGTCAGCTAAGGCGTTACTTATTTGAACATCCTGAAGGTAACAAGGAATAGTGATACGGCCAGTGTCTCCTAACTTTGGGGGCAGTCCTTGTTGCATAATTAAAGAGCATTCTGCGTCTAAGGGCAAGTTAACTATTTGTCTGAGTTTTTCTTTGTTGGATATAAGTTCTTTAAAGAATTTGGCACAACTAGGCATTTCAACTAAAGCATCTAATAATCGAACGTTTAAGTGTAGGCTTTTGAACATCTCTAGATATTTTCCAAACTGGGCTTCTTGTTTCTCTTTCTTAAGCCTACCAGGGAAAGGTATACGTGTTGGTTTAACTATTTCTGGGGCTTTGGAAGATTCTGGTTCAGGAGAGGTGACAGGAGTGTCAACAGGTACTGAATCAGTGGGTAGAGAAGAACTAGAAGGTTTGTCTGAAGGAATATCTTTTGATTTCTCAATCTTAGTCTCTTTTCCGCCTCTAGTGATAACAAGGATATCATCATAATCATAAGATGAATGATGAATAGCTTTGCTAATCGCTTCTTCTCTTTGCTTCTCCTCAACTTTTAAAAACAACCTTTTAACATTATCCTCCATGTTTTTAATTAAATCGTTTGAAATTCTGAGCAAATAATCAATTTGGTTTTGAAAATCAACAATTTGTTTGTTTTTATTATTTTGCTCAACCATGAAGTTATTGAAAATCGTATTGTTTAGACGAGAAGACAATTGAGAGGAAGTAGAGGGAACTAACAAATGAGAGATAGGTTGTTTGGATAACCGCTGAGTGAAAGATTTTGAATGAATGATTTGATCAGTGGCTCCTGATGTGGCGAGAACATCTTCCTTGGGCTTCGAGTGTGAGAAGAGCCATTGAGGTTGCTTCTTAGATTTGGAAGAGTCTTGCATATCCTTAACAACTTTAGAGATGGATTCGAGTTGAGCTTTTAAAGTGTCGAACGCTTGAGTAGAAGTGTCTTTGTCTTCCGAGGTTGATTCATCAAACTCCAAGTCATGTTGGTGCATCGTTATCGTCTCAATCAACTTCCAAGCTTCTTCTGAAGTATGTAGCATGAAATTTCCGGATGAAGCAGCATCGAGGGTTTGTTGGTGATGAGGATTCAGACTGTTGTAGAATGTGCAGACCAGATTCGTTTCAGCCAACTGGTGATTCGGACATCTTCCAAGCAGATTCTTAAAGCGTTCCCAAGCTGAGCTTAATGATTCAGTAGTTCCTTGACGAAAGTTAATGATTTTATTTTTGAGCTTGGTTTGTAGGGACGGGGGGGAAAATTTAGCTAAGAACTTAGTAGCCATCTCCTCCCATGTATGAATCGAATTGGGTTCGAGTTCATAAAACCATGTCTGAGCTCGGAAAGCTAAAGAATAAGGAAACAGGTGAAGTCGGGTGACTTTGACACTGGATCCGGTTTGTTCGAAAGAGTCGGAAAGGTTGATGAACTTGTTAAGATGGACGTTTGGATTTTCAACCGAAAGACCATGAAACTGACACTGAGATTTAAGTAATTTAATGAAGTGTGGTCTGATTTCAATGGTTTCGTCGGTTGGTGATACGATTGGTCCTCCTCGTCCCTCTAGCAGTGGTTGGGTTGATGAGGCGAGAGTGATACGATTTGCCATAACTTGTTTTTAGAAGAAAATGGGATAGGTTTAACTAAGAACGGAAAATTAAAAACTAACTAACCTAGGGATAAAACTGTAACTTCCGGATGATATTGATCTTCCGTAAGGATCGCTAAATAACTGAGATAACAAAATTCCTAAAATCAGTCGTTGTAGTCCCCGGCAGCGGCGCCAAAAACTTGTCGTGTCTCTATCGGTCGGACGGATTTGATTCCGGTCGTTGTTCCAACAGCAATAGAAGCAGCGAACAGTGGGTTTTTAATTTGTAGAGCAGGGGAATCCTAAGTTGTATACTACTGACAGACCTAAAAGGGCAGCAAGTGGTATGTATGGCTCAGGTGTCATTCTTCAAACTACAACGGGCATGGGAGTCTAGGAAGTTTTATTATCTTTGGAGATTCAGCTAGGGTTTTTAAAAGTTTTTGGATAGGTTTGGTTTTTATAACTAAATACTAATTTAAATAAAGAAAATAAAACTAAAGAGGTTTGTACGGAGACTCGGTCAACAGAGGATAAGCGAGTGTTTACTATGATTTCGTTAAATGTTATTGATGAATAGTCAAGGGTAAGGCTACTAGATGTGATGACTAATCCGGAGAGGATAGAAACATAATTAATGCAAAGTATTGTACCTACGACCGTTCCGCGGCTTCCATACGTTTGTACTCCACCCATTGGTGTTTCCAGCACTATACCGAGTAATAGGGCGTTTTACGGTTTTTCCGTTACATTAATTAGGGTTCCACATTACTCCCGCAGATTTCCTATATCCTAATGAGCTACAACTACGAGCCTATTAAATATCTAACGTAGAGTTGTCCGCAATCAGATAAATAACATGTCACGTGGATAGCAGTTATAGAAGTCAAATACACCGGAAGTTCTCCCAAATGTACAGACCAATTTAACCGACGACTATCCTCGAATCCTGGTCCCCAGTCACAGTCATCAGAGACGTCTGTATCGTAGCGTGAATTGTTGATTGAACAAGAACACGAACGGGGATAACCCCGCGGACCAAGTTGAGATAATCGGGCTAACGATCAGTTAAATTGTTCAGCATTACAGATATAAATCATCACAACTATTTCAT
This sequence comes from Helichrysum umbraculigerum, assembly GCA_949592205.1. Lineage (NCBI taxonomy): Eukaryota > Viridiplantae > Streptophyta > Magnoliopsida > Asterales > Asteraceae > Helichrysum > Helichrysum umbraculigerum. The sequence continues at coordinate 45,205,675 of CATIUR010000001.1, forward strand.
GCATGTTAATCTACTGTGTAAACCAATATTCTGTGTCTGAAAACCTAATTATACAGTTACTGATATGAACCAGGGGGATAACTCTAGCATGCATCATTCCTAAGGCAACAATCAAACAAGAACATGCGATAGGGTGACACATAACAGAACACCGTAATCCTAGCATAGCAGATAACCAATAATCAGATCATAGATATCCCGATAGTTCTCTCAAAGATATATAACAGATAAACATGAATCTAACCTATCTCTAATCCTACGCTCCGTGTCTCTTATGATTTGTTTCAACCTAGAGAACACAGCCATACCAAGTTCATTGATCATCAAGTATAGAATAGGTAGAGAATGTACCACTAGTAATTGGCCAAGTTCTAGCAGGAAGCTTCTAACCACAGCATAGGTTGGATAGATAAACATTTGAGATTCAGTTTATGAGTTCATACACAGTTTAAAGTAACATGGGCAGAGTAACAGCATGGCATAAATATATTGACTATTCTAACATAACTACATCATAGTAAACACAAAGAAATGTCTAGCCTAACATCATATATCTAGCATACAATCCTAAACAAGCATAAACAAAGCAACACATGTTTAAAACTGGAAAGTAAGAGATATATAAATAGAACCTGGTACAAATTTATTACAGACAGATCTTCGCGAATACAATGTCTTGGAGTGACTCCGTACAAAAGCTAAAAGCTACCTCTACCTAACTATCTCTCTAACTAGCTCAATTCTAGAGAGAGAAAATCCTCTAGAGAGAGAAACTAGAGAGAGAGTGATGTGTGTGAGAGAGAAAGTGTAAGGAAGAAATGAAATGAGAAAATTGGTATGAATGAAGTATTGGGGATGTGGGGTAGGGGGGCCGTATACGGCCTTGCAGGGGCAGTATACGGTGTAGTGTAGGCCGTATACGGTCTTATATGGGCCATATACGGTGCCTGAGGCCGTATACGGTCTCCGTCTGATTTCGTTCGTTGCTTAAAACGTCCGTATCTCCTTCGTTATGCGTCCGTTTGACTCGATTCTTTTGCCTGTGGTTTCGTAATTCCGTTACGCTTCTAATGATGCCAATCTCACAGAAATTGGATGTGTAGAGCTTAGGCGTAGCCGAAATGACTTTTAATGGCTCTGAAAGCGTAGTGGTTTCTCCGTCCTTTGGCCGTTTCACTTGATTCCAGATTTTTCCGTCTCGATTTTACCTGTACAACAGATTGTAGAAGTTAGAAAGTGTGTCTTGATAGGAAACTGAGGTCGGAGGAATCGGCCTGTATTAAAATGCTGTGTTTTGTGCATTTTTAGAGTGTTTTCAGTGATTTTTATCACAACGTCTACTTTTGAACCACTTTAGTGTATTTTAGTAAATAATCAATGTTTTGGAATGTTTTCACTAAAGAAAGGTTCAAAATGTGAGGAATAAAGCTTCTAAAAACATGACTTTTTACGTCACATTAAGGGGATTTATGTTTGTTATGACTTCGTTAGCTTTTACATGGGGTGATGCTGTATTGGGTTTTTATATTTGAAAACGTCTTTTAAGATTTGTGTCTTGCGTTCACGTAGATACCTTGTGGTGTAAACACTAGTACCCTACTGATCAGATAAACCAACCAGTATGTCACTGAGTACTAGGCTATCAAGATTCTGATCAGATCGGACTGTCTTGAAACCCCCCTCACCGTCTCTTATGATGAGACCAAGTGACCCTCCAGATGGGGTGCAGGAATAAGGCGACAGTCCGCAATTTATCTACTGATCTTTCTTAACACAGACAAAGATATCTAAGCTAGGCGAGGCATTTAAGATTTAAGACAGGTGGTGACTGATTAACATATACATTAATGGTCGTGATTGAGTTCAGAGATATTCGGCTGTGATACAGTCTTCAACCCATAGAGCTTTTCACAGTTACATAGTGTATTCACTCGTATTACGGTCTTTCCTGGATCACAGATTATGCTAGGATGTTACACAGTATACAGCCTTCAGCCTTTCCGTAGTTTGTACGTGTTTGTATTCCACCATAGGTGTTTCCAACGTTAAACCGGATACTCAGTCGTATTAGGGCTTTAACTGGGTTACATACTTTACAGTCATCTGAACTCAATATATCTAAGCTTGTATTACAGTAAACCATCTATGATAGCTAAACAACCCGTTCACTTTATAATTCCAAACCAATAAATCCCTGATTAATTCACAGTGTACTATACGATATGTAGACAGTATTTACATTGCTTCAAAATCAGACCATGTTATTTTAAGAAAACATAGATAGGTAGTGACCGTTTGACTAAAGGGTCGCGAGTCCCTGACATAAAGGTTCTAACCACGTTTATTGGAGGAAAGGCGTTAGTTTAGTTTAAAATCATGAATGTATAGTTAACAGTGCACCGGTTTTCAATATTTAACAATTGGGATCATTATTCCACAACGGATTGTGCCCACGACTTTCATAGCTTCCATGTTCCATACTACACACATTCGTGATGATTCCGGCGCTATACAAATGAAAGCCGTATAACGTTACCTCCATTGTTTCATAATGATGTTATCCCAATTGTATTTAAAGTAGCATCACCCAAAGTATTAACAAGCTAACTACATCATAACAAACACAATAGCTAATCTACTCACTAATCATGGCAATGTATCCTAAATCAAACATAATAATAGCATGCAACATTATGAGAGATAAGGATAGAAATAACCGAAAGTAATGCGTAGATTGAATAGCAGTTGAAAGGTTACACGGACAGAGCTCCGAAATATCTTGAGCAATATTACAAAGGAGACCCTCCAAGAGTTCCAACTCTATTACAAAAGCTACCTTACTAATCCTCCTCTAACTCCTAAGAGTAGTGCTAGAGAGAGGATGCTAATTTCCTACTAATTCTCCTCTAACTCCTAAGAGTAGTGCTAGAGAGAGAATGCTAACCTAATTCTAGAGAGAGAATGAGAATGAGATGAGAGGTGTGTGAAAATGAGAAATGGAGGTGGCTATTTATAGGGAAAGTAGGAAAGCCTTGGTACAAGCCTTAAAGCATCAAATACAAGCATCAAAGCAGCATACGGGACAAGCGGACCAGGGGGGGTCAAACGGCAGCTCACAAGGCAAACACCCCCGTATACGGCACCCATAGGGCCATATACGGCACCTAGGGTACCGTATACGGTACCTAGGTGTCCAGGGGGGGTTGGTGCTCCGTTTAGCCTCCGCTGATTCCTCGGTTGCTTGGTTCATCCGTATCTTCTTCGTTTGGGCTCCGATTTGCTTGATTCTTGCGCCGTTGGCTTCGTTTTTCCGTTACGCTTCTAATGGCACTGAGTTTGCCAAATTTGGAGGTGTTTAACTTTTGCGTGTTCCGGATGACGATCGACGAGCTTCCAGACCTTGTATCTTCTCCGTCTTTCGTCCGTTTCTTCTGATTCTTTCACCTCCGGTCTTGGATTTCCCTATGGAATCATAAAATATGAATTAAGATCTACTTCCATAAGTAAATTAAGAAGGGAATATTTAAGGTGACATTATTCACCTCGTTTTGCGTGATAAACGGATGTTTTTGGTGATTTTAACAGCAATGCCCATAATTAGACCACTTTAGTGGTTTTAAGTAAATAATCGATGTTTTAAGATGATTTCACCAAATATAAGTCCAATAAGTGCAGAATAATGTGCCTAAAAACATGACTTTTTAGGTCACATCACACCCTTACTTACGTTTTGAGCATGAGTCTATTTCTGTAGAGCGTAGGGCGGAGTTTTCTGATCGGTTGCTGGAGTATGTTGCTCAGCCCGTTGAGACACCTGACGTGCTGGACTGGTCAGTGATGGAGAGAGTGATAGATCCACGTAGAGATGGAGAGATTGGTGATGTTACGTTGAGGAGGTTTAAGACTCAAAGCTATGTTTTACCCTCAGGTGATATCGGTTTTGTTTCTCACGCTTGGTTACGATTATCTATAGGGAGTTGGTTATAGAGTTTTATACTACCCTTAGGTTTGATTCTACCTCTAGACAGTTTGACCAGCCCTCGATTTCTTTTTACCTTGGAGGTCAGCCTAGGTCTATGAGTTTGTTAGAGTTCGGACTTGCTGTGGGGCTCTATACACTAGATGAGCTTCATAACCGTTCGTTTGTAGAGCATTTGACTGCGGGTATGGTAGAGCAGTATTCTTCAGTTGAGATAGCCGAGTATTGGAGACAGTTTGCTATTGTTGATTATGGGGAAAGAGCACCTTCGGATATTCATATGAGGAGCCCGATACATAGACTGATACATAGATTGATATCATTTTCTATTTGTGGTAGGCATACGGGACCTGAGAAGGTCTATCAGCCAGATTTCTTTTATTTGCACACTATGATTCAGGGGACGCTTATCAACGTTCCTTGGAGATTAGTTCATTGGATGACCACAGAAGTGACTGGGTATAGAGTTACTAGTAGTTTGTGCGGAGGACAGTACATTACGAGGATAGCTAGATATTATGGTATGACAGCTGCTGATTTCTTGACTTGCACACCGGTTACACTGGGATGTCCTTGCTAGGCGAGGGCAAGTTGATTGAGTTAGGTATACTTCAGGAGGGTGTGCAGGAGGGAGTTTTATTATGGACGCCTGATGTAGCACCTGGTCAGCAGCCTATGCAGAGAGCTAGACTGAGAGGACCACCCGTTCCACCACCAGCAGCAGCTGTACCACCTCCGGATCCACCAGCTGGTAGAGGCAGAGGCCGTGGTAGAGGTCGTGGACGTGAGGATGTTTATGAGGATTTTCAGCAGAGGTTATAGAGGATTGAGATTGCTCATGATAGGAGATTTGTTATGATTGGGGAGAGATTTGACAGGTTTGAGTGGAGGTTTGCTAGATTTGAGAGAGAGAGCTTTCACAGATCTGATTATCAGCATGGATTATTGCAGCAGTTGTTGACAGAGAGGTCTATTGCATTCCAGCCATATATTCCATTTGATGATGGAGCTGGACCTTCGAGACAGCCGGGGCAGGAGGATTCGGATGATGATTAGATTATTTTTGATTATGTTTGATACATTTGACATTTATATTTTGGATGACTGTACTTATTATTATTTTTACTTATCACACTTATTATTATTATTATGCTAATATGGTTGTTTATTTTTGATAGCGTTAGACTGGCAGTAAGTTCAGCACTTTATTTATAAAGTACTTACTTATTTATTCATGAACTTTGTGGGTGTGTTCCCTGGAAACCCTCACGAGACTATAACTCGTCAACTCGGGATACCGAGGGGTTTAAAGGCTTATTGCATATGTTAAATGCAATCGTGATTAACTACGAAAGTGTGGATGTTATATATTATTTTTCGAGAGATCAAGGAATCAACCAAGCAGATTTTTCTTAGCCAATGATGAAATTTATAATTTCAGTCAGGGGAGTTTTCTGTTCTATTTTTCTTTCCCTTACTCACTTTTGTTAATCAATTTTTATACAATGAGGGCATTGTATAATTTAAGTGTGGGGATAGGGTTCGTAAGAAAAATAATTTCTTTAATTAATCATTTAAGTTTCTATTGTTCTTAAATTTTATTAAAAATTTAAAATTTTAAGTGAATAACTGAGTATTTATTAGTTAGAATACTTTTGTTAAAAGTTTTGTTTTGTATTTAAATGTTTAGACTTTAATGTGGATTAACTGTTTTTTTATATATATAACGTAAGTTACTTAAAGGAGTGATATATAGTTACATGATATGATGTACTAATAGGCAATATATATAAAGATTTCTGAATTTTAAGAAATTAATAAAAATAACTTGTTTATTATTTTATGGTACATAATATGATGTATGACATAAAAGTCTTAATTCTTAGATTTATCATGCGATAATTTTATACATCTTTATACTTATATGAAGACATTTGAGGGTTTACTAATTGTTTCCTCTGTTATACGAAAGTACAGACCTGGTCTCTAATTAGTATTCTTAAATAAACCAAAAAGAAAGAAAAATCTTTCAAAAATAAATAAAACTAAAAATCAAATTATGTCACTTTGTTGTACGACTGTACAGACCTGTCACCGCTGGTTTGATTAAAGAAAAAAATTTCTTTACCTGAATCAAGTTATGTCGCTCTGTTGCATGAAAATGCAGACCTGTCACCAATGTCTTGATTCTTAAAAATGGATTTCATATATTTATTTGGAATATAAAAGTAAATTGCATGATTAAATTTAAGAGTATATCATATATGAAAATCATAAGTAATATATATACTAACAATAAAAGAGTATATTCAGAAAAATGAATATAGATTGTTTAAAGTGGACACATATATTAGTAATCATTCATGGGCTATATGTTACACATATAATAATAATTTTTATCATAGTTATCCATGTTAATTAAATTGTTTAAAATTTTAATTTATGAAACAGGTTTTTAGTATTGGTATTCTGATTTTTAAATATTAGTTTGATGCTTATTTTAAATTTTATTCAGTATTCTACTTGAGGACAATCAAAACTTAAGTGTGGGGATATTTGATAAGCATCAAATAGATAGTATATTTTATAGTAATTTATCCCTATATTTATATATATTTTAATGCATGTATATGATTTTAGATACTTATTTCGTTAATATTTGCAGAAATGTATTTTAATTAAAGATTGAAGAAAAAGGAACGAGAACAAGTCCAAAACTAAAGAAAATGAAGTACTTAAAGAAGTTGGAGATTAAACCTTAAAGAATTGAAGACTAAAATGATAATATTGAAGAGTTAGGCCAAAATGAAGATTAAAATCCGTAAAAGAAAAGAAGAGAGTCCAAAATAAAGCCTGGCACGAGTTTGAGAAGATTCCGGAATTAGAGCTCAACCGGCGGTTGAGATAACCAGCCGGCGGTTTAATATATATGTATTAAATTAATAAAGAACGCGGAGTTGGACTTGGATTCCAAGTAAGTCCAACCGCCGGTTGGAATACCCAACCGGCAGTTGGGAGGTCGGCCATCAAAACTATAAATAGAGGGTTCGATTAACCCATTAGATATACGATTCTTAGAATACAAAGTCGAATATTAGGGTTTAAGGTCAACTTAAGGTGCGAATTTGGAGGCTAAGGAGCTAGGGTTTGAAGGTTTTTAACCCTAGGAAAAGCTGGTTCGACAATTGGTTCCGTTTCTTTATCCTTGTAACTTTAATAAGCTTATTGAGTTATTTATGTATATTGTTTATCTTAATTAATTGTGAATTAGGTTTTCATTATAACTGTTTGAATGAATGTTTATTGAGATTATTATATGAATTTATGTTTATGTTGAACTATATTATTGAATGTTTATTATACAAGAATTATCTGTATTATATTATATTAATGATGGTTCTTGACATAGTTAACTGATTTATATTAAACGAGGATGACCATATTAAGTTTTTATAAATTAAGTGATTATGTTTATGTCTTGATCTTAACCTTATGCGATAGACGGAGAATATAATTCATTAATGTTAAGTAATATTGTGATTCAAGCCATATCTATGAAATTGTATTAATAAACTGCTGATAGATTTTAAGTAATAGTAATACTCTGCGTAACCTTATGATTGTGTTGCTATGATGAAAATTAGCTTAAGCTTAAGTGATTTTCTACATTAGTAATTCACCAATAATAATAGCCAACAAGCAAATAGATATAAGTAAGTATAATAAGTTTAATAAAGAATAATTATAATCTTCTATTCATCTGAGTATTCTTAAGTTGTTCCTGAAACTTATCTATTAGAATCTGTATCAATTATAAATATGTTCGTTCGGAACTAAAACGTCCCCCTTATCTTGTAATATTAATTGTACATTGGATCCTTTATTTGTATTATTATTGTAAATAATTGTAATTAGGAATAAATAAGATAATTAGTTATAAATTAGAATCACGTTCCCTGTGTTCGATACTTGGACTTACTTATAAAGCTATAATATACGAACGGGTTAATCTTGCCTGAATTATGTGATAGTATTATTTAGTATTTCCTTAATTTAAAACTTGTGATTATAATTGCCTATACTTAGCACACATCAGCAACCGTGGCTTTGATAACTCTAAGGATAATGGATCGCAACATAGTGAGGAAGAAAGTGAAGCGGCCCCAAATGTTGAGGATGAGTTGGATGATGCGCCTGAAATTCTAGTCCAACATAATGCCACTAGTTTTCAACCTTACACAGAAGGTGTAACGAATTATTTTAGAAATGTTGGAGATATTGAAAATCATGGCTTCCGATATTTTGAAGATGATGTTCCTATGGATATATGGAGTGAGTTAGAAAACAAAATTCGGTTAGAGATGATATTCGATGGTAGAGATCAAGTTGTTAAGGCTATAAGACTTTGGCCGATTCAGTAAAATAGGGAATTCAAAGTTGTTGAATCTAGGAAAAACTGTTGGGTGGCGAAATGTTTTACTTAAAGTGGAAAGTATGTTGATTCCCAACATGCAGAACCTTGTCCATGGTATGTGATGTATCGCAAAATGTCACGTTTTTACCTACATTATTTGTCCCATATTTAGATCTTTTGTAACAAATAGATCTTAAAATTATCATTAATAACCAACTTTTATTAGAAAGGTATAATCTTGTCGGTCCTTTGAAAATCATGCAAAAAGGTCGGAAAAATGACCTAAATAGGCATCAAGTTGAGCCAAACCCTAATTACACTATAAACTCTATATCAGGGCCTCACAATAGTCTTATTTTGTAGCCATCAAGATTACAAGAACGTCAATATAAGGATTGCTTTGATTGGATCAAGGATGAGAGAGATACGCAACAAACAACACAACCGAAGACTACGAGACGTATTCAAGACACGCCTAGGCTCCACACCTCCAATTCCTACCAAATTTACATCATTAGAAGCGTAACGGAATTACTTGATCGTAGGCGAAAGAATCAAGTCAAACGGGCGACAAACGAAGGAGATACGACCTTCCGAAGCAACACGAAAAGTCGAAAACAGCACACGGGGTAGCACACGGCCACCCTACAGCCGTGTACGGCCTAGGGAAGGCCGTGTATGGCCCTCAACTAGCCGTGTATGGCCTAGTTGAGGCCGTGTACGGCCTGGCATCCCCCGTGTGCTCTCCTCTTGCTTCGTTTGCTTATATCTTGGCGCTTGTGGACTTGTACTCTTGATACCTTGGCTTGCCTATAAATAGATGGCCTCATTTCCTCATTTCACACACCTCACATCTCACAAAATCTCATTTCTTCATTTCACTCTCTCTCTCTAGTAGTCTTTCTCTCTAGAATTAGTTTAGGTTAGTTCTCTCTCTAGTTTCTCTCTTTAGAGAACTAGAGAGATGTAAGCACGGTTCGAGTGGGGAAGATAGCTGTAGCTTGGGAATTTTATTGTAACGAAGTTTTCAAGACTCTGGCTTGTACTACTCAGTGTTACGCTGCTTAAATACTGGTTCTTACTTATTTCTTTACTTACAGTTATTATGTTTTGTTTGCATGATATCTTTGTTTGTGCTGCGAATATTGCCATGCTATTTATGTAGTTTGATACTCTGATTGTTGAAATGTAGATATTAGGATTATGGATGTTATTTAAGTCATATTTAACATGCTATGATTGGTGATTGTATTGAAGTGTATCTGGTTGAGTTTTACATGAATATAGACTTAATCAAGTTTCCACCCTTTCCAGTCTTTCACGTGACTGTTGCCCTTAGGATAGGACTTGATCAACCCTAATACTACATAGATATAGTTATCTCATATTATAGTATGAAGCTATGAATATTCCGTAAAACAGCACAGTTGTGACACCCGTTAATTTAGGACTAGAATTTAGTGCCTAATCAAGTTTTAATACATGTAATTAGTTATGTGTTAGGCTAATTAATGTATCAATTATTATATATATTGTTGAATATATATCTACACAATTATGCGGTTTGTTTAAATCGTACAAGTTTCAAATCGAATGCATTTCGATTCAATAAATACGGACGTTGGTGAACAATTTTATTAAGTAATACAAATATTATTTAATAACTCAATTTTTCCGGAATATTAATTATTATAATATTTCGTGGTCAATTCGTATTTGATAAATAACATGCATACAACTAAAGTACAAACGCGCAAACAAATAAAACAAATTTCATTTTAAATACCATAATTAGATATTTGGTAAAATATTACATAAAACATTTTTACAATGTTTTGTAATTTAAAACGTATATTAGAACATATAAAATAAATATTTAACGTTTAAGCAATCGGGGGAAAAACGAACACCGCACGGAGTGCTACGCGTAGACTGAAAATGGGAGGTGATCCCTTAACCACCTCCCCACCATCTTTTCTTTTCATTTATCTTTTTATTTCTCTCTCTTCTTTCTTCTTTTCTCTCTAATCACCAATCACCACCACCATTATCATCACCATCAAAATCACAAAATAAACACACTAAACGACCTCGGATCTTCAAGCTCTTTTGGAATAAAAGATTCACCACATCACGATCTACAACTTCATCTTTTCGGATTTTCAATCCGACATTTTGTAAGTTTCCGACAAATTCCAAAATCTCTTGATTTTACTTACTTTTCATATATTATTGTTTGTATAAGCTTAATATGTCCCTATGAGGGTTGGGTAAAAGTTTTGTAACCAACGGTCGCCGGAAAACACGTTTTTGGACCAAAATCCATCAAACAGACGGTAGTGTCGCATGGACGAACCCAGATATGCGACACTACCAGCGTCACTCCTTAAGTGTCGCTATACTCCCGATATCGACACTCCTTAAGTGTCGCCTAAGACCAAATGTTGATCCTTACCCGTCACTCTATAAGTGACGCCCTATACAATACCGACACTCATACCCGACACTTCTTTAGTGCCGCATAATTATGTTACCCGAACCTTATACCGTCACTTCAATAGTGACGCATATACTACACCGACACTACTTAACGACACTT